>CM041788.1:33281462-34640609 GCA_023375725.1 Nephotettix cincticeps | reverse complement strand
GCAAGTATAGCAGTAGCTGAACCACGCGGTATGTAGACATGACAGGAAACAGGCATACCGGACATTTAATAAAACTACGAATGAACAGATCAAAGCGCCGCACCGTGGCGACAAAAGGAACTGAGACGTTACTAATTAATCACATTTCACACTCCCTCGCCAAAACCGACTGGTGATGAACTGAGCGGAAACCTTCATGTTTGAACAGCGTTCTTCATCAATAAGTGTATAAGATGTTTGATATCTTCTATTCTTTAACGAAATCAAATAAACGGTATAACAATATATTACATCGGTATATTGAAACATACGTTCGATACAACCGATCGAGATACTAATCTTATCGTACACCGACCGAATGATCAAATCGCATTTTTACTGAGACGTTACTAATTAATCACATTTCACACTCCCTCGCGCCAAAACCGACTGGTGATGAACTGAGCGGAAACCTTCATGTTTGAACAGCGTTCTTCATCAATAAGTGGATAAGATGTTTGATATCTTCTATTCTTTAACGAAATCAAATAAACGGTATAACAATATATTACATCGGTATATTGAAACATACGTTCGATACAACCGATCGAGATACTAATCTTATCGTACACCGACCGAATGATCAAATCGCATTTTTTTGATAGTTTTATAGTTTTCAGAATGTAAAAAAATTATAAAAACAATAATTATATTGTTGCCTTACCGAACAAGTGGTGTAAATCCAGTATTTATTTAATTTTAATATAAAAAAAACTAAATATACTCTTGGCATCGTTACTAATCTTAACCGTGCAAAACAATCCTTTAACTCATTATTCATTGATAATTGAGTGGTTATAAGGACATTTTTGACCACGAAACCCATGACTTGACATCATTGTTTTATGTAAACTTTTAAAAACTTAAAAATTATTGTCCTAAGTTTCATACCGCACCTTACGAGTGTTACATTAGATATTGGACTGTTATAACTCATATTTTCATTTTCTGACAAATTCAGTGCTTCAGGTTGGAACACATTTGTTTTCGTATGTACGTATAACGTATGTGGAATAGAGTATTATTTTCAATTTCATTTCATATTGTGAGGTTATACGCTGGAGGAAGTCACAGACCATACATGATTTAAAGATGTAATACGTTATTTAATTTTCATTGAAAGGTCCAACCAAAAACTCGTTTTTTAGGGATAAATACATGTTTGCCAGTATACTACTAAAAACTTACAACATTAAGCATGTAAACTCGTTTATTCGTTAGTCCTATATTAAAGTTAATATTCCCATTGCGTGTTATACACAGTTGAAAGGGATTTAAAATTCGTTGCATCAGGGAATTCGTTATATCGAGGTTCGTCAGACCGATGTTTGACTAGGCGTAACTGTATCAAAAGTCTTTATCCATCAAGAAGTACTGTATTTTAGTATCAATTTTTAACCATAGATAAGACAAGAATGTTGCAACGTATTTCTATTAGATCCGGTCCGCCATGAAAGCCTCCCCGCCGGACATTATTACTCTTTTGATGGGTCCCACAAAGGCGCCACAAGAAAAGCTTCCGTTCATTTTGTTACGAGATTTTTCTCTAAATTAAGCTATTCATCTTTATAGTACAATCCAGATATTACATTGTAAAGAAAATGTAACATCCAATGGCAGCTAGAGGTTTTGTAAAATCTCTTGGTTGTATAAAGTAAGAAAAGTAGTTTGGATTAAATTTGCAATTTACAGGCTGTCTTTGTGACTTTCATACTATACCGAACTTTAATTAAAAACCAAAACAAACTCACTAAATACAATCGAGGGTTTCCTTATAGCAAAGAACACTAGTGTAATCAGGTTATTACAGGAATATTAACATGCTTTCAAAGTTTAGATACATTATATTTCCACACTGAATTTTATATCGTAAAAGTGTTTGAGTTTTTATGTAAAAACAACATAAAGTTAACACCCCCTTAAAATAGGGGAATTAAATAATTTCAAGTGTAACTTGCTTCTGTTTTTTGGCGGTTTTTGGAGGAACAGATTTTAACTTAAGACTGGGACGGTAGCGTGTCTACTTGGATGTCACGAACTGTTGATAGTTATGAGCGATGGTTGGTGGATACGATATTCCCTGGAGGCGATACTATTGAACTCGAAGTTCATCTGCAAAGACCATCCTCATAATGAGACCAGCTAATTCATTATAAGGCAAAAGTGGTTTGGATCCCACGCTAGACTGTAGGTCCCATAGGTTCCATTGGCTTGTGGGCTATTACTAACAGTTCTGTTTATGGAACATGTCAGCCTTAGTCAGTAACAAGACAGCACTACAGGATCATCTTTCTCTCATTTCTTATACATATTTGACATAAAATACCTCCATGGATAGGTAAATATTTCAAAAGATAATATTATTTAATAAATAACCTTACCAGACCATCCAGGCGGTAGGTCTGAACCGCTGGATTACCTGTTCATCACACTCTTATAATGGAAATTCCAATCTTTTTTCAAGAGTTTAAGGGATATCTTAACAAGAGAGAATCAGGACAGGAAAAACTGAAAGGAAAGGAACAAATTCACTTATTTTTTTATTGTTTATGTTTAAGTATTGATTTTTCGGCTCTCTTTACATATTATTAATTGAATCTGGCTATCTTGTATATAGGTAAAAAAGGCAACCTAGAGGTTAGTGTAGCTAAAAACTCTTGTTTCAAATGAGTTGGGTATTATTAAAAAAATAATGGTGATATTAATAACTATTTATGTCTCAAAACATAATAAAGAAGTAAAACACACTTAAGTTATATCCAATACTATAATACGAGCAAGGTTTGCATATATATATTTGCACACGGATCTCGAAAACGACACTAAGGATTTTCTTTAAATTTTGGAAATAACTAATTTCTGAGTAGAAAATAAGTTCTAGATAGGTCTAATGTAGAGGAAAATTCTTGTTTTCTTGTAATATTAAGTTTAAAATCTAAAAATTTAACATTACGCTTATGGAGAATCAAATGTAAACAATACAAATCAAAACAGCTGTTTATAACCGTTTGACAGTTGTTGATTGAAGATGGTGGCAAACAATATGTGAATAGAGGTTTTACATTAATATTTATTTTATGTATGTAATAAATGAAAAATTATCAAATTACTAAACAATTTGTAAAAACTAAAGGGTAAAATAACTGTGCGAAATAAAAGCAGAGAAAATTATTTCCAAAATCTTTTGTGTTTTAAAGAAAACGTATTCATTCTATTTCTTGAAGCCACTGTAACAAACCAATTAACTGGTGTAAATTAAATTTATCTTTTTGCTTTTCAATCCTCATTCCTTTTCTAGCAAAATCAGTTGATCACAGGACAATAATAACAAACTGTATGAACATTTAAATTCAAATAAGATTAGCTAAAACAATTGAGGTTGGCCAAAAACTCTTAAACGATGACGACAACTTGGCCGACCCCGTAGCTCAGTTAGTAGCTCTCAGGTCTCACGTACGCAAGGTCGCGTGATCGATCCCTACCCGAGGGCTTTATTTTTGTTCAGTATTTATGCCATATTAATTAAGGGGTATGAAAACGGTTTTATTCACACCACATAAATGTTTTCATTGAGCAGTAAATTTGTTTTAAGTTTGCTAATTAACTTGTAAAAACATGTCTTATTCTATCCGAGCAAAGCTCGGTCACCAGGTACTGAATTTATAATACTATAATTTATATAATAATTTGGAGATTAATTCCTGAATTATTACTTCACCATTACTTTCTCGTTAAGAAACTACACACTTATGTTTATGTTTAATATATCTTGATTAACATCTGATATTTCACTTGCTCCGGCTCTGTTTAGATTTGATTGTTCTAGCCACTCCAAGAGGTAATTCAGCAGCTACAGCGGTAAACGCTAATGCTGTGATTCGCCCAAATGAAGTCCTTTCGCCCGTATGTAAGTTGCTCATACACGTCTGGATGGATGGGGAAGGTGGGTTTAGTTTGGGTATACACCGCCAAACGGTGGAGTCACCACATAACCCTCGCAGGAGCGGGGGTACACATAAAGAGTTACCAACTGCCCCCAAAAAAACTACACACTACTAAACTAATCATACTACCATACTATCAAACTACAGTACATACTATGGAATTATCGTTATCAGTGATAACATAATGATATATACTTTTTCCTTCTAAAAGTATACATTAAAAAATTGTATAAAACGGTTTGTATTCTTAGATTCTTATTGAAATGTCGTTTAAAAAGTATTTGTTTCAGAAGTAGTTATAGCACTCAAAGTTTTTGAGGAAGATATCCGGACTCACCCTCTACTCCCACCAACATGTAAACTTTTTAATGACCTGGATGGTGACCTATATAAGGTCACTATCCAGGTCAGATCCAAGTGTGTTATTTTGTCAACTGGCTGAGTAGTAACCACCGAGCCATTTGACTAAGTAACTGGCCGCGTGGCTGAGTGGTTATAGTGCCTTCCTTCAAAACTGAAGGTCGCCGGATCGAATCCTGCAAGGGTCGAATCTTGACCCTGTTGTCATTTCGTCATTGGACTATTGATTAATGATACTCACCAACAACAGGTTGACGTTAGGTAGTAACAGGACCCACATCAAAACTTTATAAATGCCTTTGGCATAGAAATACACAAAAACAAAACCTTTTTTCGGCATGTTTTATTTTATGGTGCGACCTAAGCTGCAAACAATATTTCAGGTTCATGGGTGAGAAATAAGGAAAATGTTCATTTTTTAAGTATTTTACATAAGAATAATACTGAGCATTTTCAGACAATTTTACACACACACAATTTACAGCGACACACACACTCGCGCATGCGCGATATAGGCATCCACGTGTTATGATTTACGGCACCCCAAAACGGATATGCCTACAAACTATAATGTGTTGATGAAAAAATACTTTGTCCATAAAATATCGTAGGCCGATAGATCGGAGAAAGTAAAAATTACTGAAAGGAAATAAACCCGAAGGTTGAAGGAACATCATATTATATTAATACTGTAAAAATATTTGTCACTATGAATAACTCAAATACCGATTACTTTGGGATACTATGGGGGTGATTAATCTTTAGATGGGATAATGGATTAATTACCTCTGGTGTATTGGCTGGTAAAATCTTCCGACTCGTTAATCAACCTGAGCTATTAAGCAAACTTATAATATTTGAGAGGATACGAAAATTGAGGTTGAACACGAGCTAGATTATCGTTACTAAGCAGATGCCGATTTTATTAATTATAAATGAATTTTACATTCTCCCCCCTATACATATTATGTGAAAGAAATGTTATTCATAAAATAATTTATTTTAGCTGAGAGTGGAAATATTCGTGTTGAAGCTTAATTAGATTATTGAAATTGAAATAGCGACCATACTACAAGGTAGGTATTTTAAGCCAAGTATGAATGAGGATTGAGTGTAAGATGATTGTGGCGCGATCTTGTAGTCTTGTTACTGACTAAGGCTGACATGTTCCTTAGACAGGACTGTTAATTAATAGCCCAACAGCCAATGGCAACTAAGGGACCTACTGTTTAACGGATTGTGGAATCCGAACCACGGCCATAGAATTACAAATTGGTATAATTATGAGGATGGTTTTTGCGGATAAACGTAGTATTCGATAGTGCGGACGTTAATCCACACAACTGAACTACACCCACCGACCATCTCTCACAACTATCCACAATTCGTGACTTCCAAGTAGCTGGATTACATCAACCCAAAAAGTGTTTTTCGAACAGATTCATGTTTGTATAACGACCCTGAGACCACACCGATGGTTAGATTTAAAAAAATTCTATATATGGGTGCTTTTGAAACCCCTAACCTGTTATTTAATTATTTTTAGGTTTTCGATTGTTAAGGTTAGTTAACCCTTGAAAGAGTGAATCATCAACAGAACCATAAACATTTCTTAAGAATCGCTCAAAAGTTTTCGATTTAAATTTCATGGTTTTTAGTGCTTAGAGTCCTTATACGATACCATCGAATCTCTGATAAAACGAAGGTTCAAAGCTTATTAGCTTAAGTCCCAATATTCTATTTTTTCAAAATAATAATTTATAAAATAATTTGACTATTACCATTGAAACTAGTTCAAAAAACCTAAACAAATTAGAATCTAGAATAATAAGTCTAAAACTAATAGTTCCACAAAAAAGTTAAATTTACTGTCCGCAGTATACATAGTACGTTGTCTAAGAGCGCCTCATGTTAATCTTAAGAATATTTCTAAGTTAAACAGACAATAAAAGTAATCAAGTATTTACTATACATCAATGTTTTGTAGGAGGTTATAAAAATTTCTGTGATTAAATTATACAGTTTGACGAAGAATATTCTTTAACATTTTGTAAAAAGATTGAAATAGATTTTTATTTAATAAAGATTGTTTTCTTCTCACCTTTTCCCCACAAGATCGTCAAAGGTCTTTGTATACATAAGTTGCCAAACCTTGTTATGTGCGAACCTTGTCATACGAAACTGAGATAACCTCATTACATTGTCATCAACAACACATGAGACGACAACATCTCATCTACAGTCTCATGAGACGACGTTTTTGATACCCCTCTCTCTTTACGAGAAAGTTAGATGTTTATGGAATTCAAAACGGAAATCAAATTGACAAAACAAACAAGTTTATATAATTTTCAGTTTATTTACGTACTTGAAACTTATTGTATTACGTGTTTTTGTTTAGTATATTATTTAGGATCAAGGGGAAAATATGAAGGTAAAAATGCATATTAACGGTTATAATAATTCTTTGAAGTAACTAAAATTTACATTTGATAGTATTTCGTATTCATAAATTAATTATTGACTATTCATTTTATATTACACTTACATTGCCTCCAGAACTGTTTAAGAGTTATCTATGCCACTAACCTTTTCCGTCCAAACAGTTATGTTCATTTATGTGACTATGCACGTTTGAAAGTCGAAAACTTCGTCTTCCGGTCAGACATATGACGAATTATTCTTCACAAAGACACGTAAAAACGATTAAAACCTCTTAAATGAGTAAAAATTCAATTTTCTAGGTTTACTCTTATATAATAATTAATAGTAAAAATACTAAACCATTCCGCCTTTTTAACAGCCCTGTATATCCACTGTCTCTCTAGGTATTTTGATTTGTAAACATTTTTTATCGTAAATCCAATCCACTCTTAAAACCCATTTTCAAAAAAAATAAACGACGTTGGTTAAAATTAGATGGTTTATAGAGCTTTCTATCGCAAACAATATGACACCACCCGCATGTCTGTAAACATGATTTTTTCCTAGGTAATATGCGTGTTTTATGCATATTGGCTTTGAAATGTTAAAAATTAATTTTTCGGCAAAACAAAACATTTATAAAATAACTCGGTTGCAATAATTAAGACAAACTTATAAAGAAAGCAAATTAAATCATTGGACTAAGACTAACCAACTCAAGTTTCAGAGGAAAGTTAAATTTACTGTCCGTGATAAACTCAGTACGTTGTCTGAGAGCGACAAATGTTATTCAAAAGGAAAATACTGAAAAATCATTTTTCATTCTTTATTTCTCCATAATTTTTCATAAAACTTGTTATACAGCATAACGTCACATCATCTAATAAAACCCACGTAAAACATTAGGTATTACCTCCTTTGGGCGGAGGAAAGGTTTTTCTCAGATTCTGATTTATTTCGGATTCAGATTCGTAAAATCTTTAACTTAATGATGATCTTAAACTTTAATACTTAAAAAACCCTTTCATGTTGATAACTGTATAAATGATGAAATTATATGACGTTTATATGAAATGAAAGTAATATTTTAGCTCAATTTTATGGAGAGAACGATTCTGTCAGTTCACTGATACCGTTTATTAATATACGCATTTCCCCATACTTCTGAAACACGATTCTCTTGGTATTAAAACCGAGTTGATGCTAGCAATAAAACTCTTCAATTATTGAAATCAATCAGTTCTCTTAATTTTGAAACAGTTGCTGTAACGTTCGAGGCAAAAATGAATTGTTACATTTACTATTGAAACCTTTGTACTTGAAAAGAGAACTTGAAATATAAAAAGCAAGATATACTTTGACTTTGATTCAAATCAAGGTTTCCTCTTCAAAACTTATAAATAAAATATTTGTATTTACTTCCTTTTGGGAAATAGGTTAACTCATGAATATGTCTAAAGGGAATATTTTCAGTTCATCTACGCAGCTGTTCTTATATTTCAAATTTTCGTCTTACAAATTGCTAATATCTCCTCCCAAAGGTAAGACAAATCCATGTCAATAAAAGTTCCAGGTTTTAAATGAAATTGTACAGGATTATTAAAAAAAGGGTGCAAAACTAAACGGTTTGTACGTCTGATTGCATAATTTCAAACAGCTGATTGTTACAACGATAGAAAGGGCGTGTTTATAAGTTTGTTTTGACAATATTATGTTTTTTCGTGGTTGCTTGATTGAGTGCCACGATGTCTCTCAACAAATGACGACTACAAATCAAGAAAAAGCCTTTTGTGTTTTAGAATGTGCTATTGTTGGTGTTCAGCGAGACACAATTGCTTGTTGGGCAAGGCGATTCAAGATAACTGCATGCTTGTGTACAAGAAATAGATCAGATAGTCATCAGACTCCGCCAGTAGTCGTGGAGAGAATCGAAGCTAAGTTTGCACGCAGCCCAAAAGCCTCGCCAGTCAAAGCTGGTAGGGAATTGATAATAATAAAGTCCACAGTATGACGTGTTTTACGAAAGCGTTTGAAACTTAAATCGTACAAAATGCAGTTGTTTGCAGGCATTGATGCCTACAGATAAGGCAAAACTCAAAGAATTTCGTCATAATATTATCAGACAGTTTGAAAATAATGACTATGCCCATAACTAGTGTTTAATGATAATGCTATCTTTCATCTTAATGGATTAGTGAATCACCATAATATATGAATATGGGGGTCATAAAAGCCAAGAGAGTTTATCGATTATGAGAGAGATTCACCTAAAGTGAATGTTCTTTTTATGCTCTTAGTAACTGTAAAATGTATGGACCTTCCTTTTTCATTGAACGTTCTGTAACAGAGATCGTTTACTTAGATAGTTGCCTTATCAAAATGGCTCATTCCTCAGCTTATAGAAGATGTTCCAGACGTAGTTTTCAAGCAGATGGTGCCCCTCCATATTTAAAGTCTGAAGTGCGCGAGCTTTTGACTACAGGTTGCCAGAGGTTTGGAAATGAAGAAACTCTTTTGATGCGCTGGCCACCAAGATCGCCTGACAACGCCATGATATATTTTCTTGTGGGGGTTATCAAAGACAAAGTGTACTACCCTCATATGCCCCAAACCCTACAAGATCTAAGAAATCGAATAACAGTAGCCGTGAAGCCCGTAACTTAAGAAATGCTACAGTACGTCTGGACTGAGTTGGAATTTCGCCTGGATATTCGCAGAGCTTCTAATGGAGCTCACATTAGTTATTTGTAATGCGTGCAAATGTGTTTTTCAATGTAAATTACAACTTATTAATATAAGAAACAGTTTTATTAGGCTTTCATAGTTTTCTAATTCAAATTTGTAAATGAGTTAACCTTACTTTTATATTACTCTTTTTAATAACCCTGCATTTATATTCGTATATTATTTTCATTGAAAATACTGTATATTTAATGCATTAGTTAAATAAATTTACAAAACTGTGTTGTTGTTCTAATATGGGTTCGTATCATCATAATCGTCTTATCGCCGTGGGTTAATATCGTACTTTAAAGGGGTTTCTTGGCTAATAATAGTTATCGTTAAAAATGCACGATGATGAAGATGGCATCCCAGAGCAGTTGCCCGCTTGAGAGTCAATTCCGGACTTACCCAGGTACTTATGCTACAAGATGTGAACTGCAATATCATGAATATTTTAACGAAAGGAACTTTAAGTGTATCATACTTCTTCTTTACGTACTTTTTGTAGAAACTAAAACAAAATATTTGTACAAGACACAAAGATTTAGAAGATTAGATTTGGGTAGGCCTACATGTATTAGAATACTTCTTAATTGATAACGATTAAAAAAAATAATAGTTTTTATGTTGCTCAAACAATGACTAAGGATTTGCAGAGATATCTGAGGGTTAATAACAAGTAACATGAACAATTCTACTACAATCAATAAAATTAACACATCAACGCGCTGAAACATAATTGAAGAGCGTAAATGACATATGCCAAATCCACCGTCACTCGCGGTCATTACCACAACGGTAGTAAAACAAATGACGTCATTCGAAAGTCATTAAAACAACAAAACAGACGTGCAATATATTCGTCACTACTTGTATTCCAATATTAATGATAATCATTCTCCTGACATGTCACATAATCCCCTGATTACATTGATTGTTGAAAATAATTTCACCGGGAATGAATATTCGATGACAAACATTTTAGTGAACGAAGTAACCAACTCTCGAGTCACTCTTGTTTATAGGTTTACCTCTATATTTTTATGTAACAATTTATCAATTTTCCCGGGTATATAGATCATTTAAAAAAATGATTTATATACCCTAGTATATTAATCATATATTACGCCGTCCATTTTCCATTATGCCTTTGTTTGTTTTCTAATTACCACAAAAATGTAATGTTAAAGTTATTATAAAATGTCTGATAAACCCCGCATATATGTGTTTGTAAACATAAATATTCTAAATAGTTTTAACTATTTGAGGATCAAAAGGGTTTTAACGTTTTAATAGCACGAACAATTTTCAATGTAACTTGATATTAGTTCATGTCTGTGGGTTCTGTTTAGAAAGGCATGCGATCCCTTTTTACAATTAAATAAATAGACTATACGAGAGTACATTGTTTCTGTATTAGAGCTAGTTTAGATTAAAATAAATGGAATTTTACTAGAAATGGAGTTTGGTGCTATATCAGTATATTTAAAAAAAATTCATAAACGATTTCATTTCATAACTTAGTCCTAAAAATGTTATATTAGGAACCATTGTTTTAAGATCAGGTGCCCTAAACACCCACGGTGCTTCGTCGGCTCTAAACCCTCTAATCATGGTGGTTCGGATTACAGGTTGATGATTAGTGTTTGGAAGGTAAACAGGTAGTAGATAGATACACTGCGGGGGTGTATTAGCTGAGAAATCCCACCAGGCGAGTGGAATATATGGCGCCCAGATGTATTCTCCCTGATCTTGGTAAAGTGAAAACCAATACAATTGACTTTCGTATCGTTAGTTCTAACATTACTTGTGAAAGGAAAACATTGTATCAAATCCTGTTGGTAATGTTTGTAATTAATTCCAAATTGTAAAAGTATTCTCATCAGGCAACTTTTTAGCATTAAATTTTGAAGCAGAAGCATATAGGTTATAATACTGAACTTTATTGTGCAGTAGCAGATGGGGTAAAAATTTTAACGAATATGTTTTCTTTCTTTCACAATGTTTAATGGCATCCACTGTGATCTTAAAATGTAAGCTTTACTCCTCCATTCCAAGCAATAAATATCAAAATATTCATATAAATATTCATTCGTATTCAAATATAAGTAACACGCCCACTCCAGTACATATTTTGTGGCAAATAAAAGTGAAAGGTTAGTGTGATCGATATGCAACTTCGTTACTGACGAAGACCAGTTGTATAGTTTACTAAAAGTTTTAAACTAACAGCCCCAATGGATAAAGGTGTTAGGTTCAATTTCGAAGCATCACTCAATTTTTAAACATTTTCTCACAATCAAAATAGGAAAACTCCAAAAAGTTAAGATATAATATTAAAATAAAATTAAAGAAGTCAAGTTGATTTTGATGATAAATTTATAACTGCAATCATTAAGATGCTATAAAATAGAGTACGCACGTACCTACAATTTTCATAAAACTCCCATTCCGTTAAATAAATGTCAAAATAAAATTACTATTGATTTTGTGTAAAATACGAATTCGGCAGTAATTTTCCGATGTATGGTCGCGACCTTCCTGTGGGCCGCAATAAGTTGGCGCGTTCAGATAATATTGTTCATTGAGCACGTGTGGTGAAAGACATGTGACAAACTCATTACAGGGTTGCCATGCCAACGGGCTCCGGGGTCGGCGATATTGGACTGTCCCCGTCGTCGGTCGCCGAGTTGGCAACGACGCCGAGCTTGGGCTAGTCAGTGAGAGAGGGGGTAGAGAGGTGCGATATGATGAGTTGACGAGTTTAGAGTAGTGCGTGTATGTATATGAGGGGAGGAAGTAACATGGATTTGAGATAGTGAATGTGAATGCGGGTGTGCAGATAGATAAGCTTAGGGGAAGGCATGTGGATGAGGACTGGGAGTAAAATGTTAAAAAAACTCAAGATCCCATCACCATGGTCCTAAGGTCTGTGCGGTATATTAAATCCAGCAAGGTATTAAAGGGGCGCAAATGATTGGGACTGTGGTGTGTCCTGCAATGCAGCTACTTGGAGGTCACGAATTGTGGTGGATAGTTATGAGTGATGGTCGGTGGAAATGATATTTCCTGATGTGGATTGACGTCCGCACTATTGAATACTTTCATCCGCAAAGACCATCCTCATAATTAGACCAGTTCGTAATTCAGAGGCAAAAGTGACGCGGATCCCAAGTTAAACTGTGAGTCTCTTAGGTGTGTCATCGGATGTTGGGCTATTATCTTGTCTATGGAACATGTCAGCCTTTGCTGTTAAGAAGACTATAGAATCGCGCCACAATCACACTCATTTCTCTTTCATGCTTGGCTTAAAATACCTATCTGGGTAGGAGGCCATTACAAAAATAAATAATAATAAAAAGAGTAGCGGCGTGAGTCCCATAGGCTAGAAAGAGGTTAACGTTCGTAATCTGACAGGAGTCTCTACCACCGGTTTCGAATAGCTATTGTAGCAATATTTTTGGGATGTTGCCTGTGGATCAAAGTATAATGTAGTCCCTGAGAAATATATAAGTGACTAAATGAAGCTAAGAAATATTGTATCTTTTTATAGTTCCACCTTGGCTGTGTAACTTAGTTTAAAATAGAAAATGTAAATTAAAATATGAGCCGTACTTTAAAGGTCTATGCACTTAATCCAAGTAAAGTTCAGAGATAATACAGTGCAAGCACAGATTTTGTATTCATACAAATGGAAAATACCTTGAAAATTAGTTGTTAAGTTTTGTACGTACTTAATTTCTGAAACGTTAAAAACTATAAAAACTATATGTTTATACTGTATAAGTTTACAAGAAATAAAAAAACAGTATCGCATAGAATTTTCTCTTAGAAACCTTAGCCACTATTTATAGATGTTAAGTAGTATACTTGCACTATAGTGTGCTAAAAATCCTGTAAGGATTTGCATTTAGCTTAGATCAAGTTTAAATAAAAGCTAAGCAATATTCATAAAATGGGCTAAGTCCTCAGCAGGGTCCCTGGCATTTCTACAATTCTGTTGCGCTAACCACTGAGCCATCTTATATCGGTAATGGTACATTTGGCAAGGCATCAACACTTTGATCTTGCCGTTGTCTCGTTACGCAAAAGCATTCATCAAAATTTAAATGTGAAGCGACAGGCTCAATAAGATTGGAGTCTGTGGATAACGTTTGACAGATTACCAAAACAATAATAATACGATTGGGACGTATGAGGGAAAATAAATGTTATATTTTTAAGAAAGCTGTTTTAACTTTAACATGTATTTAACATTTACAATATCATTGATAAAAGTTTATGTTTGATATTTCACAAAAGAAGAAAGTTTAAGATTATAAAGATTTTCTTAGACTTTTACTCCATATTCTCCTACAGTTTCTCATGGCTATAGGCTACACGGAGCGTAATTCCATGCCATTATCAAATCCGTAAAAAATATCTGTTTTTACCTCCAGGGGGTGGATGAGCTTATACCTTAAAATCTTTCAACGTTTATTATCAGGCTTTAGGAAAGTAATTTGATGAATATTTTTTTAACAGTGTATTTTAATGTTTATAAGCGTTTGGGAATATGCAAATTATGTGAAAATATGTTTTTATTTACCCTTAAAAGGGTAAGTATGTGTTAATTCACAGATACCGTTTCTTTTAAATTTAATCGAGCACGAACATTAATATAATCACTATCCTTCTGTAAATGTCAGCCACAATTTTCATATCGGTTGAAAGAAGGAAGAATCATAATTCTAAAACAATGTCATCAGAAAAAAATAGAAAAAATGAGGATGGACTATTTTTAATTACATTCTAACACTATGGAAGGGTGAATGATGAGAGATATCCCCATAAAATAATTCGTCTTCATGACAGTTAAGTCAAACACACGGCTCGTTTAGTGTCAGTTACGACATGTGATGTAACGTGACTCTGCGTGACGGGTCGCGAAGCGTGACACGCACATGCGCATACGCCCCCGCGCGTCGCGTCGCGCTGCTCCAGTGTCCGTCGTCTGCTCGCGTCGCGCACACCCGCCACTAGGTGTCGCTGGCGTCACGATACGCGCGGCTAAACTGGTGAAAATACCGCGTAACCTGGTGCCGAATTCTTTTGGATATTGGCTGTTTAATAAGGTTTTATTGGTAAGTTTAAATGTGGACGTGATGGTTTAATACATTGCATTATTAACTCGTACTTTTCAAAATCAATAAATGTTTCTGATATAGAATTTAAATTAAAACAAAATTATGAGGGTAGTTTCTACTTAACACTAGGTTATTAGATAACATCACACCGTTATTTTTATTTCACATTTTAATTGCTCAAGTTTATACAAGAGCCGAAACGAACCTAGTAGTAATAATTAAATAGTGTTATAAATTCAATTTAGTATATTCTGAGGCTAGTGTAAAGGAAAAGTTAACGTTAAAATAGATAAATCCAATGAATAATTATTGTGTTATTTGAATTTTTGTGCTATTTTAAGTTTACTCTTACAAAAAATCTCTCCCTTAAAAATCTGTAGTAGGTCCCAAGCTTAATGATACGAGCACAAAATATATGTACAGATTTTGTTCATGTTTATACAGAGACGTATTTCACGTGAAAATTACGTTCTTGATGACAAACGTATATGATTCCTTATATTCACTTATACTTTTAAAGAATATATGAAGGTAATTAAAAGGCTTGCGTAGTTTGAGCTAGATTGAGTTACGTATATAAGGGTAAAGTTATATTTCGTAATTTTTAGCTGGGCTGAGCTTTTGCAATCACATAGGAGGAATATAGGAGGATATAAAAATGTATCTTTTGTTTTTATAAATATATACCCAAACGGTGAAAGCTAATTTCTATATGGAACTAAAAAGATTTTAAATTTGTTTACTAACCACTCAAAATGCTGGCAATTGAAAATATAATTTTTAAATATAAAAATGATGTAATAAATATCTCAGACAAGTAAAACACTATGCTTATTTTCTTATGTGTATTTTTTCTTATTCTTACTTTTAGATGCCACAAAGGATTCAAACATTTGACATTTCCAAGTCAGGAGCGGGAATAAGAAAAGGGTTGACAGGAAATATTTTGATTCATATTTTCCTTTCAAAATTGATGTTTATGTGAAACAAATTCTCAGTAAAAACTCATTTAATGGTTTAGGAAAAATGACAAACCTTTGTAAATAAAAAATATATACGAAGATTCGGAATACGATTTAAAGAGAACAAATAAATTAAGATAAGATTAAAGAAAATATTAAACTATAACATTAGCCTACTTCTTAACCAAACTAGAACACCTAAAAATGAGTTGGTGACGACTCTTTTTAACAAGCAAATTATTTTACCACATGTGGTTTGGAATAATTATCATGTTATGCAAATTAACTACATACAATTACAATTTCGTGGATAAAATATCAATTGAAGTTATTTGAATTATTATTAGATAATGTAGCTAATGTGATTCATTAAATAATAGCTGTTAATATTTTAAAACAACTGGTCAAGTATTTCTCATTGCAGCATAGTGGTACGCAAGATGTAACACCAAATTTTGGTCCATTGTTTCACAGTGTTACACAGTGTGAAACACCATATGTTTTATATTTTTACGTTTTTTGTGCAGAGTGTTACAGAAAATGTAACTCCTATTATCTATATGTATTTATGAGAAAAGCAAAAACGATAAATTTGTATGAACATTATTTAATACCGAAAGATACAAAATATTTTTTTATACAAGCATTAAACATATTTTCATAATTCCGTGCAACATGGGGTTCCAGAACTTGGAATAGATCGGTGAAACAAAGAGCTATAGCGTCGATGATATATGACAATTGTAGCTAGCGATAAAAACTTGATTACCTTGATAATTTGATAAATTTATAAGTATGTTTTTTCCAATAGTTTATAGAATCATGCATCAACTCAATAGTTTGTTAATCAGACTTTTACTTAATTTCCCAAAATTTTGGTTAGTTTTAAATATAGTTTTCTTACCTTAACATTATGCAAAGTGAAGTCTACTCCATGACATACGGCCTTCTACAAGTGCAAGCATCTTTATTTATTCCTCTTTTACTTATCATTTCATTCACTTGCTTATGACAAGATAACCGTGGTCTACCTGTCGTAAGTCTTGAGGCTGCACATCAAAAACCTTTCTTGGTATCCTGCCTGGGTCCATTATTATCAGGTGTACTTCTGGTTGTCCGGCCGGCTCCATTATTGGTATATTTATACTGCCAACCATCTCCGACAGTAGTAACAAACAACCACCTCCCTAAAATAATCCCACCTCACGAGGTGTAAACAACGAAGCTCTAAGGCTTCGGCCCGAAATCCTTGATCGTGGTAGCTATGGCCTCCAAAATAGGAAGAGATTCCTTCTCAGCCTAATACCATTCCACCTTTATAAAGGTAATCGTATTACGGGCTGGAGGGGTCTTAACTCCCTCTTGGGTTTGGATACGAATCCACCACCAACCGCGCCACTACGAAGTGACGGTGGTTGATGCTGAAATGCACTGGTCGAGCCCCTGTTTCCTTCCAGAGTGAGGTGTGCGATGGAAAAGTGTCTCTCGTGTCTGGGCCGCCCTCGGGTGGATAGCCGATGTCGTAGCCAATGAACTGGGGTGCAGGTAGCTAGAATTCTAGTCAGGGGGCGTCCCCGGTCGGGGTGGCATGGAAAGCCACCGAGGGTCGGTGCGACCCAGCGGGTGCAGTCGCTAGTGGCCTTCCATAGTTCAGTTGGTGATGGCATAAGCTACATCTCTGCTATTCCAAGGGAAGAGCAGACTAGACCTAAGGCCTCTTGTGAAATCCACAATGCATTGGGGTTCAATGTCTTCTAATATGATCAACTATGGTTTTACCAATGTCCATTCTTCGTCCTATTTTCTCATTTTTTACCCAATCTTCTAAAGTTAGTCGACAGCACCTTCCTTAATAGTCCATTGCATTGGATTAAACTTCCGCTTCATATCCAAATGTCTCCTTCATAAATCACACAACTCCCTACCACTAAAGGAAAAATCTGTTTCTCTACCCTTCCTGTTATTTGATTTGCACACAATACTGGATGATTCCTGATTACACTCTTTCTTTGATTATTTCGCCACATGGTAAAGATGATAGGGAAATCTTTACCATCTTCAGTTATTACCATTCAGAGATACCGACTCTCCTTTACAAAAAATGGCATGAAAAGAAAATTGGTAGAATATTAGGACTGGGTTCGGAAGTGAGTGAGAAGAGACAGTATTTAGTTTCAGGACGTAAGAACACCAACAGATGAATTTGGAAATTGTTGGATGGATTAGAAAATATGGTTTCTAAAGTATATAAATCGTCTTGTTTTTATTTATGTATTTTTTAATTTACTTTTTCAACTGGATACTACTTTTAAACTTTTTATTATTTTATGATTATTGAACATTTTACTTAAGCAGTCACAAGATGTGTTTTACAAATACAAGTAAGGGGTGGTGACAACTACACACGATAGTAAATTCTTCATCACTAGTTTCCTTAACCATTCATAAAAGTCGATTCAAAAATTTGTGAAGTAATTCAATTTAAATTGTTTAGTTCGAAGTACTTTCTCTAATAAATTTATTGACAAATGAACATAAATACAAATTTCGTAATATGTCAATGACTTTTAACAATACTTTTTCTTTTTTTAGATTTGGTTGAAGGAAGTTAAATAATTAATAGTACATCCAAACAATCCATAGATAAACGGTAAACGTCAAATGAATAAAGGGTTTTCGTTGAAAGATTAATTATACAATAGCAATTCAACAGCTCAATATTTTACAAAAACATAAATTCTTACTTCTTCCTTAAACTTTTTAATCAACTTTGTAAATTCTTCTAATAATAACCAAATATTAACAGAGTAACACACTCTCTCAAACTAATGGCTTTGTGAAAAAACATAAAAAAGTAAAAAAATAATAAACTCACTAAGTGTACCAATAAGGTACTTTAAAAAAATGTATCAAAAATCAAACTTTAATAAGGAGGATACCAATCACCTTCAAGATGGCCAATAAGAGCTGTAGCATGTATGGTACTATAATGCAGTGGTAAAAATGGATGTATGATATATTAGTGGGAAGCCATACGGAATCGGTGAAGCTAAATTATTTGTCTATGGAAATGTTTTAAGTACCGTTAGTGGAAATTGGACCCAGATAATTGATGCTAATCACAACATCGCTCTTGATGATTTTCGATCAAGATGATATGTAAATGCTTATTAAAAATCCCATATAGAATCATTTCATAAAAATACCGTACTAAATCACTGGCACTAGCCAGTGAATAAATAAAACTAATCCTTTTATACTTTTAAGGCCGTTTATTTTGAACAAAACTCTTCCACTTATTCTGAGCAGATTTCAATGTTACAGGTGGATTTTGTACATATTGTCTAAAAGTTCTGTAACCTATCTTCATAATATTGGTTTAAAATATAAAAAAAACGTTCATGTGGGGGTGTGTCCTAAAATGTATACTTACCCAGATATCCGCCATTTTGTATTTTTTACAAATTATTTTATATCTCAGTCTTTTTTCATTCTATTGTTTTTAAACTGTCACGTGTATTATAGTAAAGACCCAATTAAAAATATTAATGTGATAAAACTTTTTAAATAAAAATGTCTGGTCATTTAAATTATTTACTTCATAACAACCTAAAACAGGTTGATTATTTTAAGATCATTACGAGTAAAAAGTTAAATCACAATTAATTTTATATGCAGTGAAATAAAAATTCTAAAAATCGGCCAATAAACGTTAGATATTTAGTACTTTTACCAGTATTATGTATATACGAGTACTATGTAATCAGCTGTAACCATGGCGGGCCCCTACTAAGCGGGTGGAAATGACATTAGAACTCTTGCAAACGTAATACTGGTAAAAATACTGAATCGCCGAAGTTTATCGACTATTTTTTTTTAATTGGATAGAGAATTGAACTTGACATAACTTTTCATTCTTTATGATTAAAAACTCCATTTAATAATGACTAAACTATCTAACTGGTTTAAGTTTCGGAGTATATCAGTTTAGAAATTGTTTAGAAACCAAAACTTGTGTTAGAGAAGTAAATTAAATTCGGTTTGTATATAGAAAATAAAAAAACTGCAAACGTTTTTCACGAGTGAGTGGGTAGGATATTTTCTAAAATATTATCCCCACGTAAAAACATGAAAACGTTTCCCCGGCTCCATGCAGCGGAATATATGAACATATATCTTTCACACCAGGTGCCCGTTTAGCTGGATTTACACGAGTTGGGGTATAAAAACGCGATGTGGTCCAACAATATAAACTTGTATAATGTTGCTATAACGAGCATATGGAGCTTGGAATGCATTAATCAAAACTCACCAGGTGTTTAGTATAACCGTGCAATTTTTGTGTTATAAACACATTTAAATGTAGTTCAGGTTGTAGAAAAAAGTTTAAAGGTTAAAAAGATTGAGTGATAGCTATTCAACAAAAATGCACTTTGTTGAAAAAGTTTGAAAAGTAATTAAAACTATTAAGACAAATTAATCACAAACCATACTTCCATAAATATTTTTTTTTGGAATCACCCATCCAAGATTTCTCGTACCTCCAAAATTTTTGATGGTGAAAACACACTTTCTGTAACTAGTATGGTATAAAGAACAAAAAAAAAATAATAAGGAAAATTGGTCAGATTTATTTTAGTATGATTCTCTGAGTTTTTGCTTCATATCAGTTGAAAATGAGCTCTTATTTTTCCATTACGTTTTCAATGAATTATTTCAGTGAGAAAAATTAAGTGAACGATTTCCAATGTAATTAAGAGAATCAATTTAATAATGATAAAAGGATTTATGATCATAAATAGACAGATATGTAGATTATCTGTTATTTATTTCAAAATGTTAAGTAACTTTCCCATTTCTCCAAAAACTGTAGCTGTTATCTGAAAGATTTATTCCTAATATAATGTAAGTAGTGAGTTTAATTATAAAAAGGTATTTCACCCCTAGCAAACAAATAGATACAAGGTTGAAGTTAATTACTTAAATAAGAAAAAAACTAAGTGTAGCCTAATTTGATTGTGTACTTAAGAGTCTCAAAACTTTTTACATAATGTTGAACCCTCTATGCCTTCACAATTGAATTACAACGGGGTTTTCCGTCACAGCCTAACTGATTGGTTAATTGCAGCGTGGTCCAAGTAAATACATGAAGAACCAACGATATAATCAATATACATTTGGTAACAAATTATTGTTCCATACATCAAGTATATATTGTTCTCTGTTTAACATATTCCACAATATGTTACTCCGACAAATAAGACTACTCTATACAATATATCGCTGTACCAAACCTTACCTGGATTGGGACAAAATAAACATATTTTCAGAAAGAATCAACATACTGTATTAATTTATTACATAATATTAAATAACCTCAAGTCTAGAGAGTGAAATTTGCATAATGTCATAGGTTATAAGATTATTTATAACCATGTTCACTGTTATGGGCTAGTTCATTCATGATTTTCGTGATTTTATGCATTCACATTTTACCTAGCATTGTATGAGAAGGGTTCAGAGACAAGAATCTTATCTCAACCCATAGCAGAATATCTTGCTGTTAAACCGAGGCTTGAAGTGCTGGCCACCGGAAGTGAGCTGTGCACTCCCATTATCTCCATGCCTCTAGTTTCATAATAGGACTGAGATAGGAAAGGTTTAGGTCGGTAGCAAGGCCTAAAGCCTAGAGTTAAAACTACTTGATTTTCACTCATCTGGTGTGGTAAGTATGAACTTACCGAGGACACTGAACAATACTTAACTACTTTTGCGTTCCTGACTTCAATTGGAAAGTAAATATTTTACTTTCTTTTAAATAAGTTACTCATTAACTGGAGTAATTTAACTGCTTAATTTAAGCAGGAGACAGAAAGTACAACATTATGTAAGGGACAGTGTCCATAAGGGGAGGATTGTTTAATCTATTTTAGCCTGTTAAGATTATACTTTCCTACCAAGCGTTTGATTTATAAGTAATCGAAACTCCCTGTTGTAATAGGATATCTCGTTCTGTCTTGTTTGTATTTTTCTTTCTTTTTCACGTCTTTTGATTAATTGTGTTTTAAAATTCCTGAATCCCTTGTTAAAGTTTTCTTTTATTTCCTGTGGACTTGGTGCAGTATCTAAATGATCGGATCCGTTCCTAAACAATGGTTGGGTTTATTATTAAACATAAGTTCAGAGGCAGTGTATTAGGTAATTTCAAGAACAAAAGCAACTTATTTGTATGTAATTCAAATCCTAACACAAAACTTTTTCATATTATTTTGACAAGCTCTAACTTGTTTGGCACTTCCTACAAATATTTTACTCTATTACTTAATTATCATTAGTAGAGATAATATCAGAGTATACTAAGTTCAGATATAATTATATTTATTTATAAAGTCATTAGCGTATAGTGGTAGTAATCCTAACAACTGCGAATGTAATTTATAATTCTGTTTGAATATGTGCTTTTTGTTAGTAATGATTTAGAGAATTAAAGGGAGGTTTAATTCCATCCAGACTGTAAAATAAATAGTATTCGAGTATTTTCCATGAGAAATTAAACAAACAAAGAAGGCATTTTTGTGAAATATTTCAATGAGAATCCATTAAAAGAAACGACGAAGTGATTTTATGAATCCTTGTGAAAATAAAAATATTTCCTTTTAATTTTAGTCCAGCCATTTGGTTTGAAGCTTATTCCCGTTACTTTTTGCGGATTCATGTAGAATTTTGATAGAGATTCTAAATCTCCACACTTCCCTCAACGAAAAAGTTTTGGAAATGTTCCCAGCTTAGTAAAAGCCAAGTTTATGCAAATTAAGGCCACACTTATCATAAAATTAGACAGGTTTAGTCTATAAAAAAAATTTAAAGATTTATCTTTTTAATTTTGAGCAGTCGTTACTTGTATAAGGTACACAATAAAAGGGGTGAATAACGATTTTAATCTCCTTAATTCTATGAAATATATTTATAAACTATTTTAGTTTGAATAAAGTATATTAAAATAATTATAACGAAGTTATAACTCCTTATCATTAACCTTAACATTTATAAGCACAATTTGTCTCCTTAATTTAAAAAGGTATGAGGCAATACATGATACATAAATGTTCTATAGCTAGCCTATATATTTAAGTATTTGATAGGATTAATGGATGAATGAGAAATGTCAAACAAAAATAGGCTACATATTTAGTTATATACAGATTAGATTCAGAAGTGTATATGAACAACCTCTTCAGTGAAAGGTTAACCATTGAAAAAGGGTAGTTAAAACAGGATAGTTGAAGGAAACTAAAAATTATTATGTGTAATCTTCGGTCTATTATACTTCAATGAGTTTGAAAACATAAAAGTAATATGTTGGACGACATCAAAGTCGTTATCAACAACGACCGATTAGATTAATGCAAAGAGTTTTATTTGTAAAAAGGTAGAGGGAAGAAAACAACTTTGATCTGAGATATGTTATCACAAGACGCGTAATCTAATTTTGCTAATAGATAAGGCGGGGAAGAGGGCTCGAGCGGGAACCATTAGGGAAAGCCACTGATCCCGGGATTGATGACCGAGCGCGTGGGAAGAAATCTTGTATGAAAAACTTTTAAAGTTATACTAATTTGCTACCAGAAAATACTGTTAAAACTGAACTTTTTGTTCTAACCAATATGTTCAATTTTATTTTGTTCTTTCAATGATAGTAATATAATAGCAAAATTTTATTTCTAGTGTCCAAAAATTCTCTTTATTCCCTTACCCACATCAAAAATTTATTTACTTCTCTTTGAAAAAAAACTTACACCATGAATATTTATTAAGGAAATGTTTTCATTCCTGAAAACAACAATCCTTTTTACCATACGATGTCACTTCCGTTTAAAATTTTAATATGACCCATCTACGATAACCCCCTAAGACGCATCCATGTCAAAACTGATCGTCAGCGGTTCGATGCTCAGGCAGGTCTGGGCTTGAATTTACGACAGTTTGATACTGGACCCAGTTAAGTTTTTAATTGAGACGAAAATACATTGATTAATTGATTAATACGTATTTATTTGCTACTCCTGGCAAATTAATAAAAAAAACAAAGTTTTATGTCATAAACTTCAGGCGATTACTAACTCTTCCCTTTAATTTACTTTTAAATACCACCTTATCTCATCAACATGTAATACTGATACAACCAGTACAACAGTAAAGTAGTAAATACAACCAGGAATATAATACTTAAAAACTTTATATTTATATAATTTATTAAGTTGTTTTATACTCACAAGGTAAATATATTTTTAATAAGAACAAAAAAGTAAAAATCTCAAAATAAGAGCTTGGATATTAAAAAGATAAACACACACACACACACACACACACACACACACAAATATATATATATATATATATATATATATATATGTTTGTATATAGATATATTGCCAAATAGAAAGAATGCAGTAATAAAAAACCAATTTCTTATTTCGAATCGTTGACTTTTCGTATACTTGCGATGTCGATTTGTCACAAAGGTTTGTGATTGTGAGATTGCGATTCCTATCTGAATCTTACGTTATCTCTATATAAGTCTCTTGTTTAGCGCTCACTTTAGACCAAGTACATGTCAAATGCGATGCTAAAACATCATCTCCAAATGTAAGAAATCACAAAATTACCAAGTGTTTAAATTTACTTTATCATTTGTGGAGGCTATTTTATACTTAACATTTACTAGAATAAAACTGGCATTTAAAAATTTGTTCTGCTATAATTAAGCACACTACTGTACAAAATTTCTGAAAATTAGAGCCTCACAAACGGATACTTCCATCTTCATCTCAAATTCAAAAACTTTGACAAAATACTTTCTTCATATACTGTAATAATGTACTGTACAATCAGCATAAAGTAAAAATAGTATGATAGTAATATTATACTATAATAATATACTATATATAATATATAGTTTAATAATATACGTTAATTAATATACGCCTAACATTGATGTGTCATAATGGTTTTTGTTTTTCGTAAAGCTTTCTGGCCGAGGTATTGTGTTAGGTGTTCAGATTACGTTGTTATTTGATAGTATAATGTTTAAATTATTCGGTTTTTAATAATGTTTAAATGATAATATATTCTGTTTTAAAGTGAAAACAATACAATATCGATGCTGGATACGAGTATTACCTATCTACGTAATTATATTTTCCTCCACCTACTATGTAAAGCCTTTACATTACTCTATGGAATAGAGTACTAAAATAATAATCTCAGTCCTAAAAAAGTAAAAGTACGAAAATTGTTGTCATAGAGGAGTAAATATAATCCAATAATAATAACATGGGAGAAATCTGGCACACTCTGTAATGAACTATCAGAAACAATAGCAGCTGACAGTAGTAATTATTACTTGAAGGTCAGCTGATAGTTTGTATTGATTGTTTTGAGGTTATGTTAGCCAACTTGAAAATTGATAGTGATTCAGGATAGTTAATGGTCGGTAATTTGTAACTTGTGTTACTTGTATGTTCAGGTGGAAGAAAAATGTGCATCATGGGATTAAAGTCCTTTTTGTCCCTCAGGATTTTTTCTGTTTCCTTCGTAGACAACAAGGCGCAAAATGTTAGTATTTACTTCCCTGTGGAAAATAGGTTAGATCATGGATATGTCTAAAGAGAATGTTTTCACTTCATCTAAACAGCTGTTTTTATTCTTTTATATTAAAAACTCAATACAATAGCTCGGATGGTTTCTATGGAAATTTGCTACATATTTTCAATCTTAAAAATCCCCAACACCCCTCCAGAGCTAAGACATATCCATGTCAAAAACAATTCAATAAATTCAGTATCACATAAATCCATTGGTGCACAAATAACTAATTCCATTAGGAAAATACGTTATGCTGACCTTTGGGATAATTTATGCTACAGTACTTCTTTCTTCAATGTAAAAACTTATTTTCGATTATCAATCAATAAAGTTAAACTAAGTTGGGATCTATTAAAATTAAATAGAGATGTATAAAATATATATATCTCAAATGTGGAGCTAAAGAGGATGTAACAAACTTAAAATGAAAAAAATACATATAAAACTGGTAATACATTAGTTCTAAACAATATATATTGCTTCTAATGAAAGTAGTTAGTAATTGCTGTAAAAATTAACTTGGGTTAAATATTATAAAAATAATTGAGTAAATAAGCTATGGTCCCTGTGAAGTATAACGCGTGAAGTACAGCTTTTATAAGTGTAACCAATTTTTACGAGTAGGAATGTTAAGGAAAAGAATATATTTTTGAAGTAACGTAAAGCGACAATATTCCGTTTCCCCTTAACATTCAATCCAGATGAACGCCATCGATAGTAAGGCGCTTTTAGAAATCTTGAAGGGATTGCATATAAAATGAGCTTAAAACAGACTTTCATGTTGAAATGGTGTTTGCAGAATTTTGCTATGAGAGTTGTTGTAAAATATTAAAACATTCCTATTAAATAAATGCAAGATAGTAATAGTAAGGTAGAACAATGTAGTAATTCAAGATACTAATACAAATAGAAAACTTGTATTTCCAGTAATAAAAACAACATGCAGATTACATAGAAAAAAATGCAGGTAGCTATTTTAACTTCAAAAATTTTTTTAAGGTAACTCCACATAGGACCAAGCCCTTTGCACCCTTTGTCTAAGCGACTTTGACTTGATTAGTTTATTCTAGATATATTCTGTTCCAAACCAACTATGCCAAAACTAATACAAAAAATAAGTTTAAGTACGACTCATTTGGAACGTTATGTGATTTACTTTCTCCTTAAGATAGTACATGGATTAATTATTGTATCATCAAACCTTTTAGATTTATGTTTTCAGCCCCTATATCCGTTTTGGTATCATCTGCACCTAAAATGTGGTTTTCGGAGTGGTAGTTCTTTCTACTGGTACGTGTGTGTTTTTGTATTTATGTGTACAGATCCACAGCCTACACCGTTCATCCGATTTAGATTATATTTTACTGCATATAGCCTATACATCCAACATACTTGCAGTTCTATACCGTAGGTCTGTAGTTGTAGTGTTGAAGGCCTCTGTAAAGCATCTAATTGAAAATTACCATAAATACGGTATTACCATACCTCCAATAGAAGTGTTTTCGGTTTTAATATTTTGAAACAACGTAATAGCTGCTTTATTAATATGAGTGGTCCAATTTTATTAAAGGTCGTTGTGTTGAACACAAAAAAATACACAAAAGGTAGGGAAACAATTTTTAAAATATTTTAAGCAAAGGTAGAATAATATTTCAACAAAGGTAAACTATGATTTTTATGGTTCAAAGCTATTTGCCTTAGTTAACTGCCTTGAGGTGTCAATTATTTTCAAATTTAAAGCTGTACGTGTTTAAAACCTATGCAGAATATTTAAGCCCATTATTCAATGGTTGTAATGATGATAGTTAAACACGCACATTTATATCCGATTAAAATAGGCACATTCACATTTGTACACTTAAAACCACAAAATTATTACATCTACACAAAATTGTCAGCTGTTTACTGCTCTCGACAACTAGAACCTGAAACAAACAAATTTTAGCTGATTAGATGATGTAGCTTCCCTCCAGACTTGAGTAGGCCTACGACATAAAACCGGAACGGATCAGATATTTAGTTCGAGGCGCCACAATTTTCATGTCTAAACTTTGTGTTGTTTTAAGTCTACAAATGTGAATGTGTGTATTTTAATCAGATATAAATGTGCCTTTTTACTGTCATCATGAATTATGTTTTTTAATCTAACCAAGATAGAAAAATACAGTACAACACATAAAACTCTCCAAAAACTACAAACTTCCATAAAAAACTCTTCGCCTATTAAATTTCTGCCAATATTATACTAGTCATCATATTGGTGGTTTGACTATCGAATTATCGGTTTTCAAGATCGATAGTGACTACACTGTTGCGGTAAACCATTCACATTATAACATCGTTAGCGCTGGACTCTCCTGTTATCAGTTGTAAAGTCATTCAACTGAAATATCAGTGTATTCGATAACACAAAACAAAACCGTTGTATCACTGTGATAAAAACACATAGCACGACCATATTTTAAGGTGTTCAATATTTAGTGAATTTTAAAATTACCATGTTGTAATTTTGTAACAATATAAATAATAATTATTGTTGTAATAACCATAACATTGGTGGGACAGACCATGAAGTGTATCATAGAAATCTTGGACGAAAGCATAGGATCCGTTACAGAATAACAATTAAAAAAGTTAACAACAGACGGTCCTAGCTATTGTAGAGTTATTTACAATTACAATAAGTGTTCAGAGTGCTGCCCTTGCATTGTTTGGCATTGTGCCAACCTGTTGTAAAATTCTCGAACAAAATTTGGTAATACAGCTGAAGGTATTCGTTAAGCCTCTTCCTGAATACGTTGGGTTAGCTGTTGCATGTTGGCAGGCTTAGTTCTATAAACTTTCTGTTTTAAATATCCCCATAAGAAATAATCTAAAGGATTGAGATCAGGAGATCTAGGTGGCCAATATACTCGTATTTCTCCCCTACATCTTATCCTACGGCGGTGAAATTCTAATTCCAGCACTGCTCTTGTCTAGTGAAGGGGCACACCATTCTTCTGGACCTATAATCTATTAAAATTCTGTCCTAATAAACATTTAAAGATTGTGAAATAGAATTGATTAGCAGAGTTCGTAGCGATTCCCGTCCAAAGTACCGTTAATTTTTTAGGTCCATCAATGTGGATGTCAACAATCCCAGCCCAAACATTGATTTTCTCAGGTCTCTTCGTGTGGCTCTCCCTCATCCAATGAGGGTTTTCATCACTCCAAAATAACAGTTGTGCTACTTATTTGTCTATTGGTAGTAAACGTGGCCTTGTCAGAAAGTATATGAGCTGAAAGTCTAGGTGATAGGTAACATATAGTCACCGTTATATAGAAAACTTTGAGTCTTTTATCGAAATCTTTTTCTGAAAGCTCATGGACTAACCTAACCTTGTAGTCGTCATATGAGTAATTCTTTTACTCTTTCAGAACTGAGTAGGGACTGGCATCGTGGTAAGAGGCAAAATTTCGTATGGATGCTGTAGGCTCTTCAACAATGTTTGCAGTATATCTAAGGATTTGTCTTAATTAGTAGTGGATAAGAACCACCACTTCTCGGACGGTCTTTAACACTACCAGTATCCCCGGAACGTTGTAATGTTTTGAATACAGTGCATTTCGATATCCAATCCATGGTCCAACGAGAAATCTGTAGGTGAACAAGTGAACAAATTCTTCATAAGATCGCACCTGTTCACCAGTCACCATATCTCCTCATCATAAGAGTACAGTCATTCTTTTTATTTCCCTGAAAGACAATTTAATCACAAAAAGAAACTATAACAGAACAATACCATATCACACTTTACTCAAGAAATGCAACGATACACTTTTCAAAATGTTCATAGTTAATAACAGCTAACAGTTGACCAGTGTTTTGAAATAAACATCCGATTGGTTAAAGTGCATCACATAATAATTGTGGGTTTCTACATTCATATAAAATGGCCACTTTTGATACATTAAGCTAAAGCATCCAATAGATAAATAAATAAAAATAGTTCCCCGTCGAGGCAGGGACCCCTTTTGTTGATAAGACGTGTCTCCAGGATGTGTTAAACGATAAGACGTATTTATCTCTTTTTAGGAAAACCAACGGAAAGAAGAATTTACCAGTAGTAGTTTTGCTGTTACAATAGGCCTACTAGTTTTCACAGTTTTCAGAACACGCCGTGAATTCTGCATTTCTGTTTGGATTAACCTATTTAGATGTTGTTTGTGGCACTAAACTCTATAGTTTGAAGTTTGTATCTGCGATGGTTTAAAAAAATAAAGAGGCATTTCCTGATTTTTCGAACACACTGTATATAAATAATTAAATTTAAGTGTTAAAATGAGACTTAAGGTAGTAAATGTTAGTGTAATAACTAAAATTAATAACTAACAATTAATGAACTTATTAACATTTGGAAATTAGTACCAGGTTAACATTCTATAAATGTCGCAAAACTATGTAACAAGAAATTCGTCAACGACTTCGTCAAAAAAAGTAAAAAAAGACTACTCAGAATGACGATAACTTTCATCTCTCAAAGCTTTAAGTTTTTACTTTTAAAGAACTTATTTTTAAGCAGCAATTTTTTTCTCTGAACTACATCGTTATATACTTTTATTCTTCGTATTCACATATTAACAGTTAAATAGCTATTTTACATACATACAAAAATTGTGGTAAACTTTAAAAGACGTCCCAAACAATTTACTTTGGTGAGACCAATTTTAAATAATGTATGCCCCATATTTAGTAAAACAATTTATAAATTAGATCAGAAAATACTATCGGTTTTATAGTAGGTAATTCGGAGTGGTAAGCAAGTCTTAACTCAATTTTTACTATACTTAGACAAACATTCTTCTCCGAGATTTTCTTGCTAAGTAAGACCACGGCAATAACTCCATTTGCTATAATAACTCGTACTCTACAAAAAATATTTTTTTCGATTTTCATAATAAAAAAGAATATCCGGCCAAATAATCCAAACTTTTAAACAGTGAACAACCGATTGCTCAAGCGGCAATCATCCCTGTGATATATTCTCCTACGGCTACGTATTCAGATGTTACGATGTAGAAGCGCCCCCTTGCTTACGTCACCATATGCTACTCTTGTCTAACCCTTGGGACAGAGAGCGTCGAACATGTAATATATACTGAAATAGCTCAGTCACGTAATATACCTTCGGCTTTGATTGGTAAACAGAACACGGTCTTAAATAAATAACACGATATCTAGACCTCTTTAGCTACATATTTACTTACATGCTATATACTTTACTTCACTTTTGATTTCCCATGTGTACGACAGTAAAATGAAAGAATATATTTAATGAAAATTACAAAATATTAAACATTTTATTAAGAGTTTGTAAGAAATAAATTTATGAGATTTTTTTAAACAATACATTTGTTATATTGATAAGTGTTCAGGAACATTATAATTATTTCATTAAATAAATATAAGTAATTTTCAGTTTAACTTTAGAGGGAGAAAGTATTGACAGTTGACTGATAACGTTTATTATTGTAATATTACTAACCTGTTTTTAAATGTATACACTGACACTAAGTTTATAAGTTTGGAGAAAAACTTCTTAGTTCCAAATTATTCGGAACGCTAAAGTTTTCAAGTCAATAGATTTAATCAGAATGTTGTATGTTTAATCTGTCAGAAGTAAGCTGGAATATTGCTCGTTGATTTGGAATCCTTTTCTATTAATGCAATTAAATAATCAAAAATTTATTTTTGAGGTATTTGTATGTTAAAATATTTATTGTTTCATGCAATAGGGATCAATCAACTATTGTCTTAAAAGATTTTTTTTTCATTTGGGGAATCAAATGAAAGAGAAATTAAATTAATTCATGATTTAGTTGACAGTTCTGTTTTGGTAGGATTAATTTTTATATTACTAGGAGTGACCTGCAACATCCAATAGTGTTTTTTTTTTGCTCCTCGTCGTCACGTTGTCCAGCATGGCAATTTATTGTTTTCAAAGCTTTTAGAGTATTAATTTCATATAGGGATGATATTAATTTGTTTCATTACATGTAATCTTAATTTTAGTTTTGAACCATTAAGATAGGTTTATAGATAAGTAGCTAAAGTACCTTAGTAGCTTCACACGTGTAAAAATGTTTGAGATATGTTACTTGTTCTCTTCGGCATGATATAAATATTCTAAATCATGAAAGGTTTTTTTTAGGAAAAATGCTTTATTTGAAGTAAATTACTATTCACATTAAAAGAGGTATTTAATAATAGTATTTTATACTGAACACGATACAAAAATATATTCCAAAATAAATAATATTTCAGAAACTTATGAACACGAGTGTCTACACCATGACAAAGTACCACCTGTTAAGTAACATTGAGAAAGGATAAGGAATAACCTAATAGAAGCAAACATCGGGAGAAAACTTTACAAATTCAATTACAATTAATAAACATTATTCTTCTTCCTGGACTGTAAAACGTAGTGTAAATTGATGAAATAAAAACTGTAAACATTAAAACCTAGGAAATGTATAGCAAACTGTGTTTTCTGCTTTCCGAACTGTCAAATTGTAGTGGCCACAGCTGTTAAAATTCAAGCAATTTTATGGTTTCATTCTTTAAAAATGTAAACATTGAAACCTAGGACGATCACTGGGCGTAGCCCGAGAGGCTAATAAGGAAATGAGTATGCCTATGAGTTGCATGAGTTTAAGATCTACCTTTGGGTAAAATTTCAAACCGGTCGGTTCAGTATTTTTCGCGTTTACTTGCCACAACAAACCCACAATACAAACCTAGTAAACATACAGAAATCAAATCTTCTATATAATATTATAGATTAGTGCTGTAACCGTAGTATTTTAATTTATTTTTTTAATTTTTTATTCCGATTATTATTTAATTATTGTTATTCCTTTACTACTATTATTTATTATTTTGTTTAAGTTTATTATGTTTTTAAAATGGATGTTTTGGAAATTAGCCTGTAGCTATTATGTATGTATAATTCAATAAACAAATAAGTGAAACAATATATTATAGATGAATTAAATATACGATTAGTTGTAGTTGACAAAGTTTTTTGAATGGTTTAAAGAAAACGTAGTCCGAGTATTCATGTAGAAACAATCTAGCAACTCATGGTTTTACAGATATTAGCAGCTTTAATACAAAATGTTATACGAGTAGTTTGGAGCAATATAAGAAATGTAGTAATGTTAGCTACCACAGTATACAGTACAGTTTTAAAATTGGCGCATTAATAGTTGATGCTGCATTGTTGGCCAAGCTGTTCCACCATTACCAAGTGACCCATTTTGCAATTTCTTTAGTGGCAAAGTGAACAGTAAAAACTTTCCGTTTGGATTTTGTGTGTTATTTGTTTTATCTTATATAAATGAGTTCTTTTCATCCTTAAGATTTTATACTTTTAGACAAGCTCACAACTCAATACCAACAAATTCAATTTTACTATTCCCACTCATTATCTTTTTAATTTATTTAAAGTTTTAATTTATATTAATGGGATACGCCTGTCTGAACATAAAAAATGAGACGGAATAAAATAAAATTAAAATATCGAAAATAAGTAGTTTAATTTAAATATTAACACAATATACATTATTTGTTTGAAATTAATTATTAGCGATGATGAATTCATGTCATTTAGATTTTTATTAACGACATTTTCCATCAAAACTTTATTAAAAAGGTTTTTATGACTTTTTGGGATCTAGAATCTGATCCTCTCCTCAAATGAGCTAGTACCTAAAACATAGCACGATTAGTACATAAAGCCGATATAAAGCTGACAACAAACAAGTTTAAAACAGTAAAAAAACTACAAACAAAACAATACCATTCACTAGCAATTATGCACATGAGAAACAAACCAAGTCCACTCGTCAAAACAAAAAGACAACTGAATAGGAGTGGGCGAGATCCCCGGAACCGGAAACAAAAAAACTGCGATGGATTTTTATAAGATAACCTATGCCTATAACAAGTATAACTACTCAAACTGCTAAAACCAAGATGGGCTTAATTCAAAATTCAATCAAATATAAAGATATTTGGTTAGCAATGGATGCCCTCAATCTATCATCAGAAAGTGTAAAAATCGTAGAACTAAACAAAAAGTGTCGGATCCTAATGCAGAAAAGTTCGTTCAAATGAGACCATTAAATATTAGGATCAAATAAACAGGGAAACATGAGGAAGGGCTTAATTGAAAAGTAATCCCTTGTAAATTACTTTTGACAATTGCCGAAATTGTCGGGAAAATCAGAAGAGTAGCTAGGTAATTCAAAACTAGAACCGCGTTCACAATTAAAAATACACTTAGGAAAAGTCTCATTAAAACGAAACCAAAAAATAACACTCTGGAATCTAACAACTGTATTTATTTACAGAATAAACTATAATATTAATTGTTGTAGGCTGTATTATGGTGAAACAAAAAGACCATTTAAACATTAGAATCAAAGAACACAGGGAAACACGTGGAAAGACTTAATTGAAAAGTAAAAATTGCCAATTATTGCTAGTCAAAAAATCATCAAAATATTACGATATAAAGGTCTTAGTGGTGCTTGGAGGTCTTGTTTTGATATATCCATATTTGCCATCGACCGTTACTGTATGGGGTTTTCGTTAAAACGAAACTCATTATACTTTACAACGTACAATGAGCGAAACCGGCGGTGCAATGTCGTACAATGAGCGGTGACGTACAATGTGGAAAGATTCATGAAAACTACATTTTGTTGATTTAGAATTTAGATCCTGACATGTCTGTCTAGTACATATGTGAAACAACAATACGCAGACGTATCGTATGTTTATAATTAACAGACGATTACGATCTTGATACAACAATTATTGTTGTATAAATATATCCAAAATTATAAAATGTTTAATTTTACTCGCTCTCATCAATATTCAAGTATTTAACAATATTCAAGTTTCAGCCTTCAACAGTTGGTTGAAAATTAATAAACATTTTTCCCTATTACATGAACGAAACAATGTAAACTAATAAAACTAATTAATTAATTAATGATTATTTATCACTAATCGATATGTCCGGTACATTGTCAAATAAAAAATTAAAATGTTGTATAGGTAAAGTATAATTCATTTTGTACTAGTTTTGATGTAATTGAGTTTTGTACACTTTTTAATTGGACAGGAATTTGATAGACATTTTTAATAGAAATAATCAATATTATTTAGCTTCGGAAGTAAAGATGATAAAAACTAAAAATCTTTACCTGTGACATAAACATTAACCTCAATACAGAGCAATGTAAGGAGAAATAACGAAGATGAGCTGGGCAAAAAGTTGGAAACTTGCAACGATAGGTCGAGAGTTAATTCCTCCAGTAAAAAGTAATTGAGTATTCGAGTTGAGTCAAATTCAGTTTTTGTTCCAGAACCTTACCAATAAACCTCTTATCCCATTTTAAATTAAGGATTTATTTTTTTAACTTTGCCCTTTTGCTCTTTCTACCATTTAATTTTAAACTGAATGTTTTCAAAATGGTTCTTAGAAATTTTAGTCTGTATATAGCTGATTGTAATTTTACTGAGGATTTTCCTTGAGTTTATTCAAAGTAGTTATGTTTAAGAAGATTAGATGTAATCTAGATATTAAATCATCACAAAGCAATCCCTAACGTCTTCAACTTTCTCTTTGCATATCTTTATTTAAAGGTTTGTCAGTGCTTATTATTTCAACCTTTAACCTAATGAAATTGTAATTTTTATTTAATCTTTTAGATTATAGAACAAAAATGTTTCTATATTGTGAGGCAGTTGACGTTACATAGTACATATAAAATATTAAGTGTTGATTTGTTCCGTCAGCTATTATTAAAATCAAACAATAAATCAAGTATGCAACATAAATATATATACAACATAATAAAAAAAAGCAAAAAAGTTATCAATTCCATAGTTCGATACTCCTTCCTTTGTGTACTGTTTCTTAATCTCTAAAACAAAACTTTATTGTAAACATTATCTAATTACTAAACTGAAAATTTGAGGCCTACATAAATGCTGTAATATTTTTTTAAAAGTACATAACATAATAAGGTCTGATAGTACTACATAACAGTATCAACCACACAAATGAGGTGGAACACGAAAAGTTAATCATTCACTCAGAGTTAAAAAAAATGAATGTTAGGGTATAAAGATTGCCCACGCCTTGTAAAACGTCTGAAATGACTTTATCAAGGGAAAGATGAAAGAAACTGTAATAATGCAATAAGGGGAGAATAGATAGACTTGCATTAGGATCAAAGAATCCACTTAACCACAGCACGATGACGCTCACACCGCCATTAGTAGGCTGCCATTATTGTAACCGGATATGGCTAGTAATGCGGGTATGGCTCTAGACTCGCATTACTGACCGCCATTTAGCTATTACTCTTATTATGAAAATATTCTTGTTCAACTATTAAATGCACTTTTAAAGTAGTATTTTAATATTTTGCACTCTTTTGGATAGTGTTTTAATTAGTATAACAATACAATTTTCGGTTTGATGTGTTACAAAAGATTATGTTTTGGAGTAGGACGTACAACAGCAATTTTTCAGTACAGAATGTATTCGATGCTATCTAACCTAGAAGGCGTTGAATTTCTCCTTGATGACGTAATTGTAACAGGAACTAGTGATAAGGAACATCTAGAAAGATTGGCTAAAAAAGAAGTGCTAAGAAAGATACAATAAGAAGTATTTTGTCTAAATCGAGCCAAATGTAAGTTTCTGCAAGATTAAGTCAATTACTTAGGGTTAACTATTACCAGCGAAGGAATTTCAAATAATGATGATAAAATAAAACCTATTCTAGACATGCCAAAACCCCAAGACTTAAAACAACTTAAGGGATGTATTGCAATGGCAAACGTCTATTCACTGTTCATTCCAAATTTCGCAAACATTTGCACACCTCTCAATACACTGGGAAAGAAGGATGTAAAGTGGAACTGGACAATTGAATGTTCTAAAGCTATTTCAAAAATCAAGAGGGCGTTAACTTATACTCCAGTGTTGGTACTATATGACAGCAAGCTTCCAATTGTCGTCGCTGCAGATGCATCTTCTGTAGGCGTCGGATGCGCAATCTTCAACAGATATCCAGACGGAACACAAGCCCATAGCTTTTGCGTCAAAGACACTTATTTCCTCTGCGAAAAACTATTCACAAATTGAGAAAGAACCCTTAGCTATTGTGTATGCTCTAAAAAGGTTTTGGTTGTACCTATGGGGTTGTGAGTTCTTGATTCATACAGATCACCGACCACTGTTATCTATATTTAATCAGCAAGAGGTATACCTATTTCTACCTCATGCAGACTCCATTTTAGATGGACCTTTTATGTTTCAATTTCCGCATTTAAGACTGAGCGTGTCCCAACAAAAAAATTTGGGAAAGTAGATTGCCTCAGCCGACTACCACTTGGCGAAGTTGACGTGTTTGATGAAGTCGATGAAGGATATAGTACAGTCATTGGTTTGACTTTTTCAGGGAGCTTAAACTCTCTTCCAGTAACCTTGTCGGAAATAAAAGAGGCGACTGAAGAGGATCCAATTCTACGTGAGGTAAAGGCCTTTACTGTTAATGGTTGGCCAACTACTAACGTCAAACCTGAAATTAAGCCCTATGAAATGAAGAAGAATGGTTTGACTATCCATGAAGGTTGCATCATGTGGGGAGAGTACAGTAATTCGAACAAAGCTTGGAGGAAAGATCCTCTCAGATCTCCATGACACTTTCCAAGGCATCGTCAAAATGAAATCTCTGGCTCGAGAATACGTTTGGTGGTCAAATATAAGTGAGTCAATTGAGCGTATATCTCAAACCTGTATTTTGTGTACATGTACGCCCCTCGTGAACCTTAAACTAAGTTTTTGAACAGTTGGCCCGTTTGTAACCAACCATGGACAAGGATGCATGTTGACTATGCAGGCCCGTTCTTAAATAGCATTTTCTTATTGGTTGTAGATGCATATTCGGGCTGGGTCGAAATAATCAAAGTGAACTCCATGACCTTAGAAACCACAGTTAGACAGTTGAAACTCATGATTATATATACAACGGGACGTGCTTCACATCGGTAGGTTTCGCTTCTTTTTGTGCTTTTTCAGCTTAGAATCAAACATATAACAATACCAGCACATCATCCGACTTCAAATGGTCAAGTGGAGTAATATGTGGGCACAATGAATACACTTTGGAAGATAACCCAAGAAAACTCACCAAAATGATTTGAAGCAGATCTTAACAATTTTCTTTTTAAGTACAGAATCACACCACACGTTACCACGGGTATTTTACCATCAGAACTTTTCCTGTTTTTACTGTTTAATGTCATGTTAAGATAAGCTGACAGTTTAGTTGTTGTGTTTTGTTTTGTACACTGGGATTTCATTGGGATGGGGAATAAAAGTTCCTTGAATTAATCTATTTGTGAACTAGCAGTAAGCCCGTCCTCTGTACGGGTTGTAGGAATCAGTTTAAAGAAGAAAGATTATGATACCAAAATGTAAACCTGGAATTCTAAAAAATCAACACAAAAAAATAAATCAATACCCAGCTTTATAATTTAGCATTACTCAACAATTAAATAGATTAGAACATTTACACCACTATTATAATTAGTTATACGTTAAAATAACTTGTTAATATAGTGTGATTTCGAAATGGTTTAAAATCAATGACCAATATAAACTAATATTAATTTAACAGCTGTTTGTTTTTATTTATATTAAATGTTTAAAGCAGCTGATTATTAGCAGTAGGTTATTCGTTGAAAACTGGATCAAAATGCGAGTAATATCGCGTAAATGTGGGTTTTTAGATGATCGTTATTTACTTTTCAAGGGGCGGCGGGCGATTTCAAGCATTTATGAACCTTCTCTAGAATGTAGAGAATACATGAAATAAGTTTCACTGTAATCGGTTCTCCAGTTTTTTCGGAGAAGACGGCGTAAAATGCCTCTTGGAGCGCCACAGACAAAAATTGAGATAAGACCGGTTTCGGCTTCTCTAACGCACGAAAAGTAAGAATAACTAAAAAAATGAATAATTCTGAGCAATTTACACACAAAATTCCAATTTTATTTATATAGATTCACAAAAGGGGTTATAACCTATATAATGTATTATGCAATTTTATTAAATAAAAAGGATTTTAAATAATTAATTTAAGTGTGTGACAATAAGCTCACCTCATTAACTCATTTATAATTTTATAAAAAGGCAAAAATGATTTGCATTAAATCAATTCTCGTTTGTTAAATAAAGCGTGTAAATAAACATTTATTTAAAAGAGAACATACCGATTTACAAAAAAATCGAAAGAACAATTATTTAAGATAATCAAAGGAAACTAAAAATCTCCACTTTACATTTTTTTTACAATTTTATGTATATTTATATATAATTTAGGTTACAATATCCAAATAAATAGATTATATTTAATTTAACATAATACTTCAACATAAAAACATATATTAAAATGTTGACAAACACACATAGCTTATATTGGACGTTAGTTGTATCTTGTATATTTGTAATATTTTAATAGTTTTATTAATATATGTATTTAAATGTAATCAAAATACCGGTTGGTATTATCATTGAAATATTTAAGCCTCAAAACTGCTCAAGTTTATTAGGTTTTAATGTAAAAAGCATTATTAAATGTTTTGCTTTGAATAAAGTTTTTGTCAAACGTTCTTGGAAATTTAAATGTCAATTGTTACTTAAATTGGGTCAGGCGACGCCTTGTAGTTTAACTTTAAGGGTTGTAAATAAGACAAAGTCTATTTTGTCATAATATTGTTTTGAGAGACTTTATTTCGAACTCTTTATCAATTCTTAACGGATTGTCGAGTTTCATTAAAAAAAAGCTTCTTTTCCTTTAGACTCAATTAATTAAAATGTACGTGTCTGAGTGCACGGGAGGAATAAATTTACTGATAATATACTTTTATATTATTTTAACTTTTAGGAATTCCAGCCTTAAATTAAATTTTACTTGGAAACATAAAAACTAAACTAAACATTTCTGTAAAACTATAAGGTAGGAGTTGAAAATTATCATTTACGTATAGTTTTAAATGTAACGTAGACTTGGTTGTTTATATTTTTATTTATAATTATTAATGATATTATGATTAATTAATTATAAATGTTAGATTTTTATATTTAATACAGCTGATTTTAAGAATTGTCCAGTTGATGACTGTTGCAAAAGCTAAGTTACTGTTTGTTTAAAGTATAGTATATCAAGGTGACATGAGTGAAATAATTGTAATTTCATTTAAAGCTTAATTATATTATGACTTTTATTTACTTCGATCAGTATATACAAAATCTATCAAAAAAAATTGTGATGTAAAGTAATTTTCCCCTTAAAATCATAAAAGTTTTTTTGAGGAATTTGGAGGGATCATTGCATTTTTGAGGTAATAAGACATATGTGTGTTAGTGTTATTACATATACAAAGGGTTATTATATTTACATACTCTTAAAGCGAGTAAATGTGCATCAGATAACAACTGATTTCGTTTATAGTAAGACTAATAATATAAATGAGATTATAATAATAAAATTTTAAAAGACTAGATTTTGGGTAACTTATATTTTACTATTGTATCTATACATTTTTGCATTATTACATTTACTTATTTTATTTCTTAGTCGTATAAAATTCTACATTTTTTGGCCTATGATAAATGTGCTTGAAAATACTATTCCTTTCCTTATTTAATGCGTACTATATTTTTGTACATCAAGCACTGATTTCTAATGCACTACATTTCAATTATAATAATATTTTTACTATACAATATATTTATAGTAATAAATTTATAACTATGGTTAAACATGTGGAGTTCAACTTTTCCCACTTTATAAGTTTTTAATTCCTTTATAACTCCTACTTGATTAGGTTACCAACGATCATTATAGCCTCTTCACAAAGCCATTACGATCCATTTAAAGGCCAATGAGATGACGCTACCATTAGTTGCGTCAAATCCCTTATCCATTATTGTGTCTATTAACTGCTAATGGATCTTGGGCGCCAGACTCCACTGTAGTTGGACTAAAGATTAGATTGATCTATTCTCAAAATTAGTCAGCTAGAATTTTCTTGAAATATTATAACTTGTGTGAATTAGGCCAATGCAAATCGGATCCAATAAAAAAGAAAAGTTTGTCAAGGCTAAATAAACTTTTAAGAAAGTTTTTAACTCTGGAATATTATTTTACAGGGATTCACCAGGAACATATACTTTGTAAAACTATTGGTTACCGGTTTCAGCTCTTAAAAATAATTTTATAGTATAATTTGATAATATAAAATTACTGGGCATACTTAAAAAACAAGTGCCTTTTGAAACATATTAATACGTTTTTATTTTGGAGATAACGTTAATTTTTTAAACTGTGTACTGTATTCAATCTTTAACTAAACTACGCTTAAGAAAATAAAATTAGGGTTCGGGCTATACATTGCTTCGTATTATGATATTTTTATTTATTTTTACGTTGACAATCCGAAATGGGTCTTAATTAAATTTCTAAATAGTCGTCTTTATATCACTGTGTCTTTTTTTCTGTAACACTGAAAAAAGTTCCTTTTTCCAAGATCCTTTTTTCTAGAACGAATTTTAAAGTTTTATTTAAATTTAATAGGTTATTTTTTTACTCAAAACCTATATAAATATGCATATATTTTAATGAACTTTACAATAAACATCCAATTAAGTTTTAATAAAAACATAGTTTTTTCTACAATCTTATGTTTTTTTCTTGTAATTAATGATGTTTTAAAACCATGCAGCAGTTCAAAGCAAGCATTCAGCATTCAAGGCTGAATTAGGCAATTCAAGTCGAAAAGTCTACAAATTTTGTTTTATTTATTATGATTGATATATAATATGCGATATAGAAAATATGATAAAAATAATATTTGGGAAAGTGTACAAAAATTGGTCAACTTCAGTGAAAATGCAAACATGCCATAGTCTACTAGTTATGTTCCCTTGTCGACACGGTCGATTGTTCTTTCAGAATTCATTATCCTACAATGTTACTTCAATTTTTCTCTTTTATACTTCAAAGGAAGATCGTTATGCATACTCTCCTTTATGTCTTCTTTCATTCGTTTTATCCACAAGCCGCTCTCAGCACATTGTGCATGCATGACTCTAACAAGCTGAATAGGCAACCAACTTGGCTATTTCTCTTTCAAAGCCCAATTTTGGTTATGACATTTTTCAATTCGTCTTAGTGAGAAACATTTTATGTTATAGTCTAATAGAAAACCCGTTGGATTTAAAATTATTTTTGCAGAATTCTTTTTTATAAGTATATCCATTTTTATAATCTCGTTAAATATAGTTTTACGAACTTAAATTGCCCTTATTTATTAAAAAAACTATATATGTCTGTAACTTACCCAGACCTGTGCGGTGAATTAAAGGAAACAAGGTACCGTAGTGCCGTTGTGGCGTTAGCCCACGTCCAGAGTTACCATGGTGGCAAGTGCTGGATTCGAACCAGGCACGCTTGACACACCGGACCCACGCGATTCGGCAAACAAAATAATTTCTTTCCTGTCTTTTTTCTTTTCAGGTCTTTTGGTGATAAATATGTCTACCAAATTCCATTTAATTTTAAACTGCTGTTCGTTAGTTAAAATTTGATCTTAAAAAACAAAATGGCAGCTGTAATATGGGTAAACTTAGAGTTTTTGAACTTATGGATATGAAATGTCGGCTTGTCTATGGTCCAGAAATAATATCTGAAAAGGTCGGCAAAGAGTTCAGGGACACTCTGTATATTGCCTAATTTTAAAATTGTTACATGCAGAATATGCTTAGTTTAATAGCTATAGAGCTGAACTATATAATTAAAACACATAAAAAATATAGTAGTTATCAGAAAAGAGGGAAAACAGAGGAAAATTTCAATTGAATATACAGTGAGAAATTAACAAACATTTAGTGTTGAAAAAACTCATAAATAGAATTTTGAATCTTAATCATCACGATATTTTAATAATTATTTTTAATTTTTACAGTTCAGTAAATTGATATTTGACAGAACACATTAATGTATAATAAAGGTAACTTTACTATATACAGGGTGTCCAAGAAAAACGTTTCAAGTCTTCGGTGAGTGATTAGGATATTAAAAAAAGGAAAAAAGTTCCAATGGAGGTATGGCCTAAAACGCTTATTTCTCAGATATCCGCCATTTTGCATTTTCCACAAAATATTTTTCATTTCAAACGTTTTAACGGACTATTTTTAAATTTGTTTCGTGTTTTACACTAGTAAACTTATTCCTTATTAAAAAAATAACTCAAAGCTCAAAATTTGAAATGGCGTCCATTTATCTTTTCGAAACTAAAATGCTTTGTAAACGGTAAAAATACAAGAAATTTAATAAATAACCTCGTTTTTAGGAAGTTTTATTACAAATTGAATGACACCACAGATTTTAAAATCGGACTATAAACAACTGAGATATGTTTGAACAATGATGTAGGTAAAAATGGCTGCTAAAGGGGGCTGCGACATCGCAAGGCTCAGCGCAACAATGGAAGATCAGCTGATTTATTTATTCAGCTGATTTTACTGTTCAATTAAAAGTCTTATAATAAGAGCATGTTCAATATGTAATAAAAGTTCGTAAAATAATTCATTTTATTAAATTTCTTGTATTTTTTACCGTTTTCAAAGTATTTTAGTTAAAAAATTTTAAATAGCCGCCACTTTGGATTTATACTATTTTGGATCATTCTAGTTATTTTTTAAATAATAGTAATCTAATATTGTAAAATAAATACCAAATTTTAAAATAAAAAATATTTTGTGGAAAATACAAAATGGTGGATGTCTGAGAAAATAAGCGTTTTAGGTCTTACCTCCATTGGAACCTTTTTCTTCCTTGTAATGTACCTAATCACTCACCGAAGTCCTGAAACGTATGCCATGGACACTGTATAAACGATTATCATTTTTATTGTTTTAATTATCAAAGTAAATACTGAAAAAAACTAATTACAAAGCTACTTTTTGTTTTATAAATTTGTTAAAAAATTATAATTGTTTCAATTAAATAGCCTGTTATTTGTTTTCTTACACTGGTTTGAATATTATCAAGTTTCGTTATAAGAAGAGCTTGTTGAAACATTCAAACAGATCTTCCCCTTGTTTCGAGAGCTCATTTACTTGCAGCCTTCGGCTATGTATCAACCCCTTGCCCCCCTCATCACCGCCCTAACACCATCAGCCAATAAGCCGAAACACAAACACGGGAGTTTCGGTTCCGATGTTTACAATACAAACACTCATTAACTTCAGCTAGGTCTTTCTCTGATTGGTTTACCTCTGCATTTACCTTTACGAACCCCAAAAAAATCAATACAAGGAATCTCGATTGGATTTTTGTAAATATATTTCCGTTGAACGTAAAAGCTGAGGAGAATAAAACTTTTACCTATTTTCAATGTATAGACTTTTAGGAGAATTTTGAACAAACGGAGAAATTACTTCCAAAGAAATTACACACATAATTGTCTCGTCACTGTTCAGCACAAGTTAAAACTTTTTGCAAAGACCGGAGATAGAAGTGTTGAGTTGTCAAAATATATATTTCTCATTCTCAGTTTCTCTAAATGTTGCTGTTACAAAAGGACGGGGATATGAGTATTGATGAGTTTAGCTAGTAATCTTACACCCATACTACAGGTTCCTCGAATTGTTGTAGCTCCGAATTAACTTTATATAAAAAATTTCTAGATAGGTGATGACTTTAAGAATATTAACTTTACACTTAGTTTTTAACTTAAAAACTAATAAATTAGGATTAATTAGAATGAGTGAAGTTGGATCAAAATAAAATAAAAACAGAAACAATTTGAAATTTATAAAAATACCTTGAAATTATAATTTTGAAATGAAGTACAATACGTGAAGAGTCATTTGGTAAGAGATTTATCCTGTGTAGTTATGTTAAATTTGAAAAATTAAGAGAAAACATTCGTAAAACGCTATACAAGATGATTATAGGACTGTTAGAATAAAACCTAAAACTTGCATGTGTAATGTGTTGTTTTGTCATCGTGAACTGGGCAACACAGGAATAGGATCGTTCAGAAGTGTCTCAAGAATGTAGCAGCTTTACCATCGGGATAAGAAAAACAATATGGTCTATTTTACTGATAAAGAGGAAGTAATTGTTTATTTGTGACAGGTGACAATAATAGTTCATGTAAACAGTTTTTTATAGTAATTTGAGAAAATGACCTTTACATAAAACCAAAACTCTCAGCTAACAGGCTGTGAAAAACCAATACAACGTGAACAAATTGACTCTATCTAATAAATAGTTGTCACCAGCAGTGGCACGGCTCGCTTTGTAGTGCATATACTGGACAACGAGTCTGCGGCGTGGTGCTGTTTTATGTCACTGTTTTCAATTAAACGAATACGGGCCAAATATTGATTTAGTCTCACGCATTATTTGTGACAAGTTTTTTGGAGTATTAATTAGGGATTAAAAACTGATCGTTAAAATATATAACGAGATCGCTCGCAGCTGGCGCGAGTAGAGCGAATGTCTCTTCGTCTCTAGAGCGAACTTAATATGCAGGTTTACTGCAATAGGTACATACAAAGGCTGTAAATTAAGCAAAAATACATACAATTCTTTTTAATTATGTCGATAATTAAGTGAGTTATACTAATTTATCTATTCTCCATAAGAACTACATGAACAGGTTTGTTTACGTAAGAAACCTTAAATTTGAGGGTTTTATTGATTTTATGATAAAACCAAACTAGATGGACTTGCAAGTTTCGTAAGAGTTAACTCACTTATTTAGAGAAATAAGTGAGTTATAGGTATTTAGTTATTCTCCTTAAGATTAACCTAAGACAACGTACTGTGTTTACCATTTTGAATATCTCAGTAACCAGTTGACCTAGAGTCATGATTTAAAATACTTAATTGTGTGTTTTTTGAGCTGAATCCAATGGTAAAATAAAAAAAATACATTTTTCAAAAATTATACGTATAGAAATTGAAAACCCCATTTTAGGGTACAAATTCCCCCCCACACTCACATATAGATATATACAATTTTGAATTACTCCCCAAATCGTGTTCATGGGTTGAGTTATGAGCTTCTAACATGGTCTTGGGTTTAACTTTCACCGTGCGGATCATGTGAAAAGCTAATTTTTTATAGGTAATTCCCAAATAGATGTGATAAGTTAGATACTGGAGGATTAGGAATCTCCGGAAAGCCTGTCTTCCAGGCAAGCCTTCTCGCGGGATATTCTACAGCTACTAGAAAGAAGGGGATCAGGAGGCTGGAAAGGCAGGAAATAGACGGTCTACAGAATTTTCAGAAAATTAAAGAGGACTTCTAAATCACCTCGATTGAGCCGTACAATATTCTACAGGGTTCATAGTTTAACTTAACACCTCACAAGTTTTAGGTTATGGGTTAACCAAGGTCTGACAACATATTTTTAATACACGCAATTTTGACATCTTAACCAATAAGCAGTGAGAGAGCCTTTTAAGTCTAAGTAGAAAATAAAAAAATATAATAGAATAGTGTGTCAGTAGCAGCAATATACACCATATAGTAAATCACTAAATCGAAGCAATGCAACTGGGTGGTGTTGCATGTTTAGAACGAACGATATTCAAGGATAAAATGTTGATAATTATTAAAATATTACTAATTCTAATAAAGAATTAATTGACAGAGTTTGAAAGAAGTATATTAATAATACTATTGTATGCTTATTACTACCTTTTTTAAACATTATACTATTCTTGATCCTATTTAAATATAAATGTTAAAAACCTGTTGTGATAAATATTTAGCCTTATATATCTCACATTTACTTTAATTTTTAAATGGACATTTGGATTTTGTATGAATTATTATCGTCATGGTTTACAAAGTTAAATCTTTGAACTATTGACATAATGAACATGTTAAATAACAATAGTATGGACTTTGAGCTAAGCTAATACAGTACTACAAACATACTTATGCACCAAATACAAAACACATGTTTAGCTTAAATCATAAATATGTAACGGAGTATTGCAGTTCACCGAAGTAAGATTACCTTTATGGCTGAATATTCGATCGAACTTATCACTAATTTTAAGTCGAAGCTATTTTATGTTCGAAAAACTTCGAATGCTTAGAAAACTCTTAGCAACTTCAAAGTCGTGGTAGAAATAAGATAAGTTTACTTAGTTTAGAGTTTGGAAACTTTCAATGAATCGTTATATCGGAAAGGGGGTTGCAATATTTTTACCGAAATTATTTTTACTTCAACATTTTAAATTAGGAATAAATGTGAATTTTAATCCTCTTAAAGGTCGAGTCTATTAACGGAAGATCTAGTCAGCCGTGTTGTGGTCGTAGCGTCTTTTTATCTGTTGGTCTCTCGTTCCTCTTCGTAGGAACCTCTTTCTTCATAAGTGGTTGCCCATTCCAGGTTCTCCGAGGAATACTGACCTTGAACACCATAACTTCTAAAATTAACACGCATTAGTTAGAATATGTTTTTTGGATGCTATGGAGCAGTAGGTAACCTGGAATGTCACCAAATATTTGGTATAATTAAATAAAACATCTAGTCAGTTATGCATGGGCTTGTACCAAGTCTAAGTAAGTCTTGATAGTGAATTTATTTTATAGCAGCAATATACCAAGATAGGTTAGCCTAAATATACCCTATTTTCACACCATCAAAGCTGGCTTTTTTATACTTTTAACTGAAATGGAGACATACCCAGGTAGGTATTTTAAGCCAAGTATGATTGAGGAATGAATGTAGGATGATTGTGGCGCGATCTTGTAGTCTTGTTACTGACTAAGGCTGACATGTTCCTTAGACAGGACTGTTAATTAATAGCCCAACAGACCTACAGTTTAACGTGGAATCCGAACCACGGCCTCTGAATTACGTATTGGTCTAATTATGAGGATGGTCTTTGTGCATTAACGTAGCATTCAATAGTGCGGACGTTAATCCACACAAGAGAACACTACATCCACCAACCATCTCTCACAACTATTACAGGACGTCGCCACCGTCCCAGTGGCTTGGTTTGGGGCTGTGTGGCTACGATCGGGCTCTTTGTAAAATTCCCAACACGGTACTAAACTATGTAACGGTTCAAATTCTGAGGGGGGTTACGTTTCGTCACGCTTACGGGGCAGCTGAACTAACCCACCAGCTCGCGCTGTGATTGGCGCAGCCCGCGGCCTGCTGACGCACCCCGATTAGTTCAACTAAGCGCCACAAGCCGATCCTAGCGCCACCGTAGTCGCAGGCGGTGAGGTCGGAGACGAAGGCAGGAGCCTCACTCTTGGGTCTGGCGCAGAGCCGGCCACATTTCCTCCTCCTACTCCTGACTAACGGGACGCTAGGCCTACGACTTAGCAATATAGCAGAGAGCGTTTGTTTTGTCCACGGTGTGGAAGGAAGGTTATTTTTTATTTTAATTATTATCAAGTCATTATCATCAGTGATTTAATTATTATCAGTGCAACTCCTGTACCTCAAGGTAAGTGTACGAATTAAGCAAGCACCAATTTAACTCAACTAATTAAATTAGTTTCGGTCGATAGGGTGACTCGAAGTTGAGTCACAAAGTCTAGACCTCAACCTAGGTTTTATTAGGAAGTATATTATTTTCAATTAAGTTCTTATTATATTAGGCGTCGGTGCGAAAGAGCACCGACATCAGAATTTTTGGTTCTTTTAATTAATATTAGGCGTCAGTGCGAAAGAGCGCCGACAACAGAAAGTTAAGTTCTTGTAATTAATATTAGGTGTCGGTGCGAAAGAGCGCCGGCATAAGAGATAGTTTTTGGTTATTTGAACGCCAACGTGGCAATTTGCTTTCTTTTATATCAGGCGTCGGTGCGAAAGAGTGCCGGCATCGGGAACCAGATAATTACAGGCATTTATATTTTACTTTCCGTGTGTGCGATGATGAGTTATACAGATTGAGATTGAGGCTTGCAGTGCCATAAAATAGACTCGACTGAGCGCACACGGAACGAATTAAACTACTTTGATAATTTCAGTTCTTAGTATCACAAAACCCTGGGGAGCTATCCGAGGTACTCCCAAAACACGACCCCCACTACGTGTCGTGTTACAACTATAGTACCGTATTCATAATACGCAACCACATAAACTTACGTCAAAGAATGTATACATACACAACAGAAAATGTGTCTTCCAATACTCACACAAATCCATGCACATAGCAATACACTCACTACATAAGTTCCTATGACATTCAAATAGGTAACAATACCAATAACATACACAATACGTTACAATTGGTAGCGATCATAACACAAATAGGTCACAAACTCACTTGCAAACATCTATGTGAAATGATGTTTTAAGAATTATTACTATCAATATGTTTCAGATATATTTTTTTAAGGAAGAACTTCAATCGGTAGGAAATATAAATTCAGTCCGTGGTGAAGACTTAAATATGAAACAGTTGAGCAAGTTCGTGATTTAAATGACAAATCGAGAGGAAGCATCTGGTGCCGGGTTAGTGTCGGGATCGTGTTAATGCAGCAAATTGAAATTGGAGCTTGGTATGTTCTGCAGGTCTACATGTTCCACAACTTCTGCTACTTGCATCTATTAATTTATTACTGTAGTTTGTGTACTAAAACATACCGTTTAAGTATACCACAATATAGGTTTTCCATTATGAAAGTTTAAATCTTTTTAGCCTTATCCTTAATTTATTTTTAATGATTTTGAATATCTAATTTTATGAAATAAAAACCTCAACACGTCAATTTGAAAAGGGTGAATTGTGTTTGAACTGTGAGAGGAAATATTAAAAACCATTTTTAATAAAAACATTGAAAATACTAAATGTGACCCATCCACTAACAAATTCTGCTGATTTACAAACACCTACCTGTATATGTGATATTAAAAAACAGAAATAAAAAAAATTTCGAAGTCGGAGTCCAAGTTTAAATAATAACGTTTGTATTAGACAGTTAATTGTTAAGGCGCGGAAAGAAATTAAGATAATCAGATTTAATTTGTTCCCAAGACAATGGATGGTTTAGTCATTAGTTACATCAAAACCATTACCCAATCCAGTACCATTAGTGGTAAATGGCCTTCGTTCCAGACAATTGGCTGATTTTACCCCACTTCGCTCAATTTTTATACATTTTTAGTACAGCCCAACTTTAAGTTTATTCATGGGTATGTCACCATTTCAAAATATAATCTAATCTATATACAGTAATTAAAATTATAGTATTTTCTGTGTATTGCTAGGAATAGTTATATTTATGGATATTTTGACGTTTTATAACTCCGAATGACCAAAATGGATATTAAATCAATTTTGTTTGTCTGTCTTTCTTTTTACTTTTTCTTATGTCTTTTTTAACTGTAATGCTAAACTAGGCATTTGTGTTTCTTTTTATTTATTGTTTAGGACTTCAATTCTATAATTTGTCTTGAGAATGTTCTTCGTTAACCTGAATCCTACAAAGCATACAAAGGACGGGCTTACTGCTAGTTTTTAAGTGTAAAACAAATTGTATTTATTTTAAAGATTCATTGTTGAAAGAAATTGAATTTTGAAAAGGAAATGGGATATAATTTAACTGTGGTTGCTCTGCATTAACTCATTTAAGTTTCAATTTAAAGAAAATTGATTGCCATTAAAGTAAAAAAAGTTCTTGAATTGAATAAAACGAAACACAATCAAATCAAATATGTAAATTTAATATTTTGAGATGCAGATCTTTTAATATAGTTGATATTTAATTTTACAGGGATGTTTTATCGGACTCGAAGGGTATCAGCCTATCCTTGATAGACAGCCAGCCTACCCTTTAGAAATAACACGCCTGTTTGTGTATCATCTGACCTTTTCGTTTTCGCTCGATTTATTCTGTTTTTCTCGAAATTTCTCCTCAGATTTTATGGCTACTAAACGTTCCTTTCTCATTGATCGAAATATTGCTACGAGTTGATGTGGTTCCAATAAGTATTGTTTTAAGAAATATTAACAATATTTTTAAGGATTTAAAGTGAATAATATATGAAAAGTAGAATTGTAAACTAAAAGTCAGAGTAAAAATAAAGTATGTAAAAATTAGTAATCGTATCCCCGTATTGACTGGGACGGTGACGTCACTGGCGACGTCCTGTAATCCAGCTACTTGGAGGTCACGAATTGTGGATAGTTATGAGAGATGGTCGGTGGATGTAGTGTTCTCTTGTGTGGATTAACGTCCGCACTATTGAATACTACGTTAATCCACAAAGACCATCCTCATAATTAGACCAATTCGTAATTCAGAGGCCGTGGTTCGAATTCCACGTTAAACTGTAGGTCCATTAGTTGCCATCGGCTGTTGGGCTATTAATTAACAGTCCTGTCTAAGGAACATGTCAGCCTTAGTCAGTAACAAGACTACAAGATCGCGCCACAATCATCCTACATTCATTTCTCATTCATACTTGGCTTAAAATACCTACCTGGGTAGGTCGCCATTTCAGTTAAAAGTAAAGTATAAAGTATACTCTAAAACAATCACTGTCCGGGCAAATTTTTTCCGTCCAATGATTTATGATTTTTTGTGTAAGACGAGGTATTTGGCCACAAGATTGATTGAACGAGAAATTGGTACGTTTCAATGCTATGAAAAATCCGGTTTTCGTTCTACAGCCCTTTTATAAGTGTCCGTGTTATTAATGAGGACCTGTTTTATCTGCAGTTACTCAAAACAGCCGATTCAGGTTGTTTTTCTTCATAATAAAATTCGTAAACAATAATTGTTTTACTTTTAAGTTACTGTACTTTTAAAGTAACGTTTTAATGAATATCTCTATTATAGTATGGTTCAGAATACGTAATAAAAAATACGTTAAGTTCATAAACTAATAACACCGCATTTGCACACGACCGGCAAGGTCGTGTGCATATTACTGTAAAGATTGCCACGGGCAAGGAAATACCATAGACATGAACCAATTAACATAGCCAATTAACATATTTAACACATATTATTTTACTCTGCCCGAGCAAAGCTCGGTCTCGGTATTGAGGGTGAAGCTGAGTAGGTCTATAATTGCATTGTAATATAAATACATAAATTTATATAAAATAATCAGATATTAAACCATCAAACTCAAAGTTGAGTTATTTTCTTTCACGTCCGTTTATAGAATATGGTAGTAATACAAAGCCAATATTGACTTCGTTGAACTAAAAAAACTTTTAAAACCAAAAAATATCACACGTTCTTAAGCTTTTTATCATTTAAAAATTTTGATTACACGAATAAGTTATGTAAATAAAGTTTAAGATTCGTCTGTGAATTGATGGGAACTATGACATGTTTAGCTTTTTTACGTTTCATTCCCAAAAAAAACCAACATACAGTAGTTTTTTCTCAATTTATGTCCGTCACTATTTCTGTAACGCTTCTGTAAGAAAACGAGAGCACTTATAGATATGAAACTTCTTTTCCTTATGCTATTACTTTTGGAGAAGGGTTTACTTTAAAAAAATCCATTCACTCTGAACATTAAATAAATAACTCTCCAAAACTCAGTTTTGAGAAATATTAAACATATTTTTCGCAAGTTTTACAGAGCATGTTTAACAATGAAACTAAAAGAAATAACCAACAGCTATAAAATTAATCAATGTTATTTTTTTGCATTTTAAACTATTCCGAAACTCTACTATGATGTTATATTTAATGCTCAACGAATTTTAATAGTAGTATTAATTTTCTAATCTATATAATTAAAAAAAAATTATATATCTAAGGTGAGAACTTACTTTCTTTGTTCTTTGATTTCTAAAACAGTATTTAATAATGGACAAAATTAAATGCAAGTCGACTCCACCTCTATTTTAGAAAAGAAGAATTAGTGCTTCAAGTGTAATCCAGGGGGCGCTTGGGACTTGTAGAGTAGAGAGGAGTGACGAATAGCCTGGGGATTTGGCCTTCGCACGATATATCAAACGAAAACCTTTGTTGTAGACGTTTCAAAAGGATTAAGGCCCCCGAGTTGACGACAGTCAAATTTTGAATCTGACCATGTTTGTTTCACACAAATATATGTAGTACACAGAACCACTTAGACCTATAATTTGTTTCAAGTTTCTGAAGGCTGTAGTTAATAAAAGTTTTTTTGACAAATTTATTTGACTAAAAATATGTCAATTATTTTTGTACCTAAACTAACAATAATGGATTTCAACGATGGCTTAAAATCCGTTTACGGTATAAACTCAGTGATTGTATATGCACACTACCAGGGATTATGATTATATCATTATTTCTTTGATTTTACATTACAACCTGCCTCCCAAGTGTCTGCATATCTCGTGAGTCTCCTTGTGTGATTAAAGTTTTGACCCTCTTGGACAAATGAAAATATCTTGCAACAGTTGTTGTTTAGGGATCTTAGGCGTCTTCCGACTGAGCAAACAATATCCGCTAAGGTCGTGCAGGCTCTCGCACGAATTCTAATAGCTTATACTGTTATATTAAATATTAATTTATGTGGAAAAACTCGAGCATATTCTTCAATTCGTTTTATAAACTCATCCACTTAGTTCACTGGCATTGAATAAATAATGTCTATCATTATACTCCACACAAAAAAGTATAAGAGAGAGATGAGGAGATCTGGCCGGACAAGGTACAGGTCCCCAGCGACCTGTCCAAGCTTGAGCGATTCCATCACTAAAAACCTAAAATAAAATGCATTTCAGCACTCACGTGATGTGAACTCCATAAGGCACCTGGACTAATAACTTTATTAGTATATGTAGTTACATATCCTGTGCTTTAGTGAATGAATTGTGCTATTTAATCAAACAAGGTATACTACGATTTGTTATAATGATTATGGAATTTCTTTTATAACATTCAGTATGATCATCTTATCATGTAGGCTGTACTGAAAGGTAAACGGCCCAAAAAGTGATTTCAATCACTGATTTACTTTTATTTATTTAAGTTGTTGAAGATAATTTATAATAAAAATAAAGGATATTTTTAAAGGATTTTTTCATTGAACGTAATTGTTATCCCTTTATTTCCCACTAATTTTTAATCCCTGTTTTCAATATTAGTAAGATTTCTATATAACACCACTTATATCACATCAAAACCTAGACATTTAGCAAGTTTTTCTAAAATTGTTAGAGATTTTTTGAAAAATAAAAAATAGCCAATTTAATATTTCTTTTAAAATTTATTTATTTTTCTAAAAAATACACTTTTGGATTTAAAACACCACTATCACTTCAAAATAACTACTACCGGCATATAACCAACAGAACTGAATGAAAGTTTTATCAGCTTTCAGAAAATACCATTTAAATTACAACCACACAAAAATAAGTGGGGAAATGTTGGATTTTTTATAAATACTTAAGTTTTTTTCAGAAAAAATAAACTCATAGGTAAGAGACCAAGAGGGATAAGCCAAAGTAATTGTGGATGTGAACTTTAGTTATTACAAAGACATAATTTACCTGAAAAAATGTGTTACGCAAACATTCATACATACTGGTTATGAACTATGTGGCTATATTAACGGTCAGTTAACGGTCAGGGTTATCCCGTTGGGGGGGGGGTGGAGAATATTGTCGCTCGTCTGTTCGGTTAAGATAAGCGATTGTTTCTAAAGTCATGGGAATTGCTGTCTGTAAATTTGATTAGCTAACTCGTCCAAGCTCTACTCCTACAAGTTAGGATCCTTAGTATAATAGAATACAAACCCCAGTGTAAATTGAATATGAACTTTGTATTAATATTAATTTAATTTAATATTTATTTTTAGTTAGTTTCAAATTTGTTAAATTTAACGTACACGATTTCTTTGATCAATTTGAATTTTTTTCATAAACAGGTTATTTTTATTAAATTTGTTATTTAGGTAAATAGATAAATATTTATTGAAATCCTATTACATTTCCAGCTATAAAATAGCTATTATAGTTCCTTATAAAATAGTATTCTTGGTTTATACATCAGCATTGAATTGATTAGATGGCATTTTCGAGTCGCTCAGTTTATATGGTGAGAGGCCAGATATCAAGAGAAGGAAGTTTTATTGATCAAGTGAAGATCGACACTCCATTTATTTGACAGGTCTGGATTTACAAAGATTTATTACTTTTAGGATTATTCACTGAACCTGCTTTCAAAACGAAAAGTGTCTTCATATTAAGATTTATCAATTTTCTCGACGTATGTAATCATAAAACTTGGTTAAAATGTGTACAAAAAATTCCTTCGTTTAATGTAAAAGCTTCTATAATTATATTCTTTATTTCTAAGTTAAACGAAATTAATTCCAAAATTCTCATCATTTAAATTATTCTTTAAAACTATTTGAAAAGAAAATAGGTTACAAAATATAGAATAGACTCCGATTTATTGTTGGGATGGTATTTGTTTTCCAAATAAGAAGAGAAAGAAATTATGAAATAACTTTAATTTGCGGATAGTTCCATTTAAGCTGAAATAGGCGTGGAAACAATAAATAAAAATACCTTCCCATTAAAAAAGCCGATTATATATTCTCTTGGCAGTTTACGAAAAACACGTAAATAATTTATTCTTTGTTCACGTTATTATATTTTGCATATTGACGTCACTTAATCTTTTAACGTTTTGATCCAGAAAAGTTCAATATTTTTCTCGTCACTACCTGATGTCGATCTGAAGTTTTATATGTACTGAAATTATTTAATTAATAGCCCAACTAAAATGACGGCTGGGTCTGGTATTGAATTGTTGACTCATATTTTGAGGTAAAGAAGTTGTCACTTAACTGATAATCCATTAAATGTCAAATTATTATTATTTTAATAATTACTATAAGGAACCTTGTTAGTACCTTATAAATATATTATTCATCCCTAAGTCAATAAAAATTTACAAACTTCACACATAACATCAGACTTTTAACATTCCTTTACATTTTTAATTTATTCCAGAGACTCCCACGGTAAGCGTTAATACACGTACATCTCATCGCATGCAAGACCTCATCCATCTTGAGACTGCAGAGAGGCTTTGTATTCTATACTTATCTCTATCTCTCTCTCTCACTCCTTCTCCCTCTCCATCACCTTCTCTCTCGTCACGGGTGACGATCAAAATCTCATTTACGGAACGTGCACTGCCTGAGGAATCACGTCGACCTCTGTTGTCAGCGGCGTGGACTTGACACTTGACACACCTGAACATTATGTTTATGATGTTAAACAGCTGATTTCGCATTGTTTACTGTCTGGCTTAGACGTTACGTGCTTAAGTTTTATTTATCAAGTTTAGTTTTAGCATTATTAAGTAATAGTTTTTTCTCAGGGCAATTTTAAAATATACAACTACTAAATTTACACTATGAAGACACTTGACAAACCTGAACATTATGTTAATGGTGTTAAACAGCTGATTCCGCATTGTTTACTCTCTGACTTAGACGTTACATGCTTACATTTTATTTATTAAGTTTAATTGTAGCATTATTACTTAATAGTATCTTTCTCAGGGTAATTTTAAAATATACAACTAATCAATTTACACTATGAAAATTAATTGATATAGTATTGTTGAAATTTACAATAGAGAATCCAAGTTGATGATTAGACAAAGTTCACTAATCAAACGTAGAGTTAAATTCGAGCTATCTATAATAATAATAAGTTTATTCCATCAATAAATACAAATTTACAAAATAAAATATAATCTTGGAACTACGTTGCCACATTGTCCAGTATGTGTGACAAACGTTTAACAAAATTAAAAATACTATTATTTATTCCATGATGAGTCCAGTTCAACAATTTAAAGTCTCTCATGTTGCCGCTCACTATGACGTCTTAAAAAATAAAATGTATAATTAGAAAGAAAATAAACATTTACTCTTATTAATAAATAACTAAACAAAGTAAAAAATCTATAACTAAACAACGAAAATAACAGATTTTTTATTTGGAATTGGAAAATGCTACTTGTAAAAAAATGAACTTTGATGAAAAATGAAATTTGGTGAAAGTGAAATTTTGAAAAAATGACTGAAACTTGATGACCAATTTGGTAAATTAACATAGAATATTATCAAGGAAATTTATGTCTGGTTTACTAAAAAGCCAATTTTTTAATTTCGAAGAGAACAGATTTAAGGTCAAACAATTTCTGATTTCCTCAGGAATTTGGTTGAAATATTTGGGACCCCTATACTGATAAGAATGTCTGAATAATGTTTTATTTACTTTAGGTAAGCGAAATATTCCTTGTTTATTATGCCTTGTGCTGTAAAATATATTACTTTTTCCAGTATTTCCACTACGGACATAAAAAAGTTTTAAAACTTTGAAAACACATAAATGCTGTATTGCAAGTATTTTAAGCTCAAGGAAAATTGACAATGAACTATCTCGTATATGGCTACTTTTTATTATTCTTAAAAAATGATTTTGTGTTGTTCTTAATTTTTTTATATGGCTTTTGAATGTTCCACCCCAACATTGGAGAGCATATTGAAGTCTTGAATGAACAAGAGCAAAATAGAGCGTTCTGAGTAACGTTTTATCACAAATGTTCCTTAAAAAGTAAAAAATTCTTAAAGAAAATTTAATTTTTGAGTGTAGTGTGAAAACATGTTTTTCCCAATTAAGATTCTCATCCAATACAACTCCTTTTGAACTCCTTCTTTGACCACAGCACAGAAAATAAGCTCGTCGTGAACTTTATCGTGTCTCTTTCATGAATTCCATCATTAAGTTATATTCATGGTTTTTTTCAACCAATGATAGTCCAACCTAAATACATTACCAAGTGCATCAATGTGATTTCAAGAACTTGGGAAATCAATCAATTACAGGTTTGAATGGGGGTTTATTTTTAAAATATAAAATATCAAACGAAATTAAAACTTCATATTGTATGTAGTGATGCCATATTTCCAAACATTTTACATACATAAAAATTGAATTCCCCCCTCAACAGAGGTTGGAGTCAATGCCACCTCTATGCACTTATAGTGCACCCTAGTGTATCGTTGGTTGTTAACTATAGTTCATAGTGTAGTCATAAATTTCCTTCTTTCTTAGTTGTCTTCAAGTTTTTTAGGTTCTGGTGTCATTAACGTTTATAGTCGAGTTCATCATCAGAAATAAGGCTAACGAAACAATAATGTTCTTTTTTATATATTTTAATTCAGTCACCAGCTGAGAGTAATATTAAAATATATACTTGATGGAAAGTTTCCCCTTCTCGTCGTAACATCGACGAAACGTTTGACAGAAAAATCGAGGACGAAGTTGATCTTAACCCCCCAGTTTGATTATTTGCAATGCTATGTTGGTCAACAAATATATTCGGTGAATATTTTCAGCTTCACTTCCCTAAGAAATATTGCATTCTTAGTATAATGCAACATTTTGATGACATTTATTGGCAAAAATCTTATTTTTAACATTTAAGAATAAGGTTTTTGCTTACCTTACTTTGTTAAATAATTATTTCAAAAAATATGGAATGAAATGATTTGCTTCAAAAGATGATGGTGAATCGTCTGCTGTGAATTAGGTTTTACTATTGTTCTATTAGTTATTTATTGTTTTATTTAAAACAAATTTTGTTATATGTGAAAATAATTAATGAAATCTATTGCGATAGTAAAAAGAAAATTTACTTTTATTGATAGACGAACAAAGTGAGAACATCTAGGTACCATGTATATTAGCAAAGCCAATCTATCAAAATTCGTTTTTGTGCGTATTGTGGCAGAATAAAAAAACCACTGTAAGAATCGGTTTGAATATAAAATATACACCTATGATACATTACATATCATGAGCTTAAAATGCGAATTATGATTAAATTGTAACTGTCAAGTCGTTCAGGCCTGTATTGCCAAAAGAATTATTTTTAGAATGTAAAATGATTGTCTACCTTATATTTCCATTTTCCAGCTTTTTAGCATTTTTTGGGTCACATGTTTACTATATAAATTGCATCGGAAGAGCTTGATTAGAGAAACTAGTTAATGGCCAATAAATTATAGATATTTTCTATATACCTATGCTAACTAATTTCTGCAGTTGATTTACATAAATGAAAAAATATACAAAAAGTCACTATAATGTCAATTACGAAATTATGTGTTTTTAAACTTGCAGAACCTTTTATTAGAAGTAGGACTACTATTTTAAAGAATAAAACCTAAACATCAATTAGTTGTACATTTTAGTTTAATTTTTCCATCGCACGTTTAATTTTCCCTTTATTCATTGGTGCGTATTTTAGTAGCTTTAAATTAAAACTGAACAATAAGCGTTGTGTAGTCAAATAATTAGCAATACAATTTACAACCATTAATGGAGAACAGACCGGCAACATAAGCGTGTGCATCACTCGCCGGTGTATTGTTGTAGGCCTGCATGTTTGTGTTCAGTGTTTTCTGTGACTGTAATTTGCTGTTATATTTTTTATTATAATTTGCTATTATATCATAACGTGGCACATCAATCAATACACTGATTTCAAGTTTTAAGGATTCTACAGTGACAACATAGGGGATAAAACGCAGATTATACAATAAGGACTTCGCCAGGATCATGCGGCGGTGAGAAGGTATTTATTGTACATATAAAATTATTCTACTCACGTAATTCAAAAGAACAACATCATCATGAAATAATTTACATATTTTACTACGGTATACGTACTATACCATGGATAAACATTAACCATATACTGTATTTACCAAATACCAAATATTTTGTTATAAATCAATAACCCGCCTTCTTTCCATATTAATTCACCTCGTCGTATGTGTTAAGGCTTTGGCCAGCGTACGTTGTCTTAGTGCAGTATATGCGGCGGCTACCATGTTGCCGCAATAAGACTTGAAGTTTTGATAACAAGTTACGATCATGATGGAGGCTTTGTGAACTCGTCTATATTGAATATTATGGGAATATTTTAACGTACTAGTTAAGGTTTCCAAGATCATACCACTTGAGTAACCAAAAAGTACACATGTTAACACTTTGTATGTATATATTGGATTTTTACTATATTTTATACAAAATTAAGTTTACACCCTAAAAATTATGTGTCCGCTTGCCAGGTAATAAATCAAGAAAGGGTTACTTTAAAAACTATATTCTTCATAGAATTTAAGAGAAACGGAATTCGTTTCTTTATACATTCGTTCGTGAAGAAACAATTTTGGAGTGAACCTCTGAACAGATGTACTAGAATAAAAAACGATGTATTCAAATAATTATAGACCTATTGAAATGACAACAATATGAAACATCACCATCATGGAGATAAGGTCTACCAATACATCGAAAAAATAAAATAACAATTTCTCATGGCAGCACCCCTACTCACATATATTTCAGATAGAAATCACGACACAGACGTAGAATTTTGGAATGTGTTTCTTGTAAGTTCGCTCATTCTGTTATGACGATATTTAATTGCACTCATAGTTCATATGTTAAGCTGGCGATTAATTGATTTATTAATGTAAAAGATCAAATAATTTTTTACTCATATAAATTATTGAATGGTAACTAACGTGGTGGTGTGGTTGGTTTATGTTTCAGTGAACGTGATCAGCCACGGCGGTACAATGAGAGAGGGATTACGCACCTTTGACACTCAGTGCTCGTGAATGTTCCAAACAGTAGAGTGCTTTTGCGGGTTCTGGGTGCGATGTTCACTGGCATTCGACAGTGGTCGGTGCAGTTCGACAACGCGACCTTGGATCCCAGTGACGTCACGACATGGCGGCCCCCCTGGCTGTGCCGGCTGGACAACTCGAGCCTGGACTGTGGTGCGGGAGAGGGGGGAGGCTACCTGTGCCAGCCGTCCGCGGGGAGACACCTCGACTGCGCGAGTGTTGGGGTTGGGACGGACCAGATGTTACACCTAGTGTTAGTGCCCGGTTTGAACTTGTCCAAAGTGTGGTTGTACCTTCCCTCTGTAAACTCATCCCACGTACATTGTGACCTCGCTGATCTCGGAGAGTACTTATGCTACTCAGACAACCCTGCGGGGTCAAGGATCAACCCTCACTACGAGTGGAGCTTCCTCTTCGTCCTGGTCTTCATAGTGGCCGGTGGCATAGGCAACATCCTCGTCTGCCTCGCCGTCTGTCTGGACCGGAGACTTCAGAACGTCACAAACTACTTCCTCCTCTCACTCGCCATCGCTGATCTGCTCGTCAGTCTCTTTGTCATGCCTCTGGGAGCAATTCCCGGATTCTTAGGTGAGAAAATCAAACAAGATTACTAACATACATTTATATTTGCCCAACACGATAAAAGAATCCCCTAGTTCCCATAATAAGTACCCATTCATCTTTTTACTGGTATTGTGGCTTTCTTGGCATTCATATTTCTGAAAATAAAGTACATAATCCTAGCCTAGAGTTACAAGGGCATTGGTGCAGTCAGACAACTATTCCAACCTTAAAACAGTCTGAATAATTTAGTTGTAGATAATGTTATCATGGCAAGGGTGTAGATATTCAAGTAGGCAAACTTAAATATATCATTTTGTAAGCTCTTTTTAGTATTATTATTAAAATCAGGATTAGGATCTATGAAACTGAAATAAATGGTGTGCAGCAGCAATAGGATATCTCTCACTATCAGTATACATACTAAATTATACCCAGAGGAGTGGCCATGTTCTAACATTTTTTTGTCCAATGTGTCGCAGGGTACTGGCCGCTGGGCGTGGTATGGTGCAACATCTACGTCACTTGCGACGTGCTCGCGTGCTCCTCCAGCATCATGCACATGTGCTTCATTAGTCTTGGAAGGTACCTGGGTATCCGTAACCCGCTCAAGACCCGCCACACCTACTCCACCAAGCGCCTGGTCGGCATCAAGATTGCTCTAGTCTGGGCGCTCTCCATGTTAGTCTCCAGCTCTATCACGCTACTGGGTGAGACGTTTGTGGTGTTTCTTAACTTTCGTAAAATACCTTATGAAATCTGTTTTAAATATTTGGAAAGAGTTCATTCGTTGTCTCAAAGTAGCCGAGGAAAAAGTGAGTAAGGAACTTTAACTTGAGAATGTGTGCGCAGTTTTAGCCTAAAAGAAAGAATAAAATTAATATGCTTTATTGAGTTATTTGACGTGATAAGACTATGAAGACAGTCTATCAACCAATATTAAATGTGAGAAACTTTCATCTCTGAATATTCTTACAAACACAAAATTCTTCTTTTTTGTAAATTCTATAAGATGGAATGCGCCAACGGCATCCACTAAGAAAATAAATATATGTTTATGTATTCTAATATTTTTTAGATTTAACAAACTTCAGTTATCTATTAATACAAATTGTTGTCGAGAAAACTTTCAACCATCATCAGTAAAACAGTTATACGATGTTTAGACATCTGGAATTTGATCCCCTCCTCAGATACGTTAATTAATTCACTAATATATTTATTGCGTTTAGGGCTTCATGACCCACTGAATATCATGCCGGAGCCTCAGGTGTGTGCCATCAACAACCGCACGTTCTGGGTATTTGGCTCCCTTGTGGCCTTCTACATCCCGATGGTGACGATGGTGGTTACCTACGCCCTTACCGTGCAGCTGCTGAGACGGAAGGCACGCTTCGTGGCTCAGCAGCCCGGGGAGGAGTCCGAGCTGTTCCGCCGTCTAGGAGGTCGCTTCCAGAAAACCTCTGACAGGCACCAACGGTCTATGAGCACCTCACATAAACTGGTGTATAGAACACCCGGTCAGCCGGGAGACAGGTGTGTATCTTGGTGGAGGATTACAGCAGTCGTACATTAGTATATCAACACTATCACTTATACCACTAGTAATTTAAACTTATTTAGATTTTTATTGACATTTTCCATCACGTTTTTACGTAAAATAAAGTTTCACAACGTTTCGGGATCTGGAATCTGATCTGTCCTCAGGCGAACTAATATCTAAAACATAACACAATTAACACATAAGCCGGTATAAAGCTGAAAACAAAAAAGTTTAAAACAGTAAAAAACTTATAAAGATAACATTTACTAGCCATTTCACACATAAGAAACAAAACACGTCCACTCGTCATGGCGACTCAAAGACAACTGAATATGAGTGGGCGTGTCCCACTGGAACCGGAAAAAATGGCCGCCGCAAAAAACCTGAAATCCAGGCGAAATTACCTAACAGATTTTTCCCGTTACGAGTTACGACCAATCACACGCTTATAACTGCATTTGAAACGTAATGGGTAGTCGTAATTTTCATACACTTATATCTAGAACATTTCATGGAAAAATAATATAGGTTTTATGAATCTCATTAGTTATTATTCAAATGAAATCTGTGTAAAAATATAATTCAAATTATATGATTATATAAACTTCTATCAGGCAAAATTAAATGACCGCTGCCAAATGATTAAACTATACTTCATTAAACCATTGTTAATGAATCAACACAGGTTTGGTGATCACATCCTTATTCAGTAATAGGAATGTGATTGTCACAGGACTATTATTTTATAATTATCTAAATAATATCAATATACTAAGAACAGTTTACACAACTATGGGTCTAACAACATTGACTGGGACGTTGGGGTCGTCCTGTAACTTGGAGGTCACGAATTATTGTGGATAGCTGTGAGCGATGGTCACTGGGTGTAATGTTCTCTTATGTAGATTAACATCCACACTATTGAATTCTACGTTAATCCGTAAACACCATCCTCGCAATTAGACCAGTTCGTAATTCAGAGTCGTGGTTTTGATTCGACGTTAAACTGTTGGTCCCTTAGATATGCCTAACAAGTCTAGATGCTATATGCCAGTTAACAAGTCTAGATCGCACCACAATCATCCTACATTCGTTTCTCATTCTTATGGCTTCAAATACCTAATTTATGATGCGGTCCTCATTTCAATAATCTAATCTAATTATAACTTTTTTGTGCCAGCCCTTCTGGTGGATGTTTATGAAATTATAAAAATATAAAATTAAAAACATTGTTTGGCCCAATTTTATATAGTTTGAGATATCAAGACAAGCTATGAAATATATTTTAATACTTCAATAATCATAATAATAAAATCCGTACGAAGTTTTGTCTTTATAAAAACTGTTTAGCCTCATTTTCAAACACTTAAAGTGTCTTTACTAGTTTTCAGTGTTCAGTATATGATGTTTCGGACTTTATAAGTCATTAAGTAATATTAAGTCATTAAATATCCATGGTTATATCTAATATTTACTAAAAAGAAATAATAATTTGTAATGATTACATTTTAAATAATTTTTATAGGAAATGCTAATAAAAATTAAGATTCTTTATATAGCCATTCTCCTCCATTTCGCTCAAATACGCTGCGGCTGCATGGATTATTTCGAGATTATTTGGATTATATGGATTATATTTGAGATTATTTTATTTTTATTGTTAGTGACTAAATTATTTTAACTTAAGAATTCAAAAATATGATACATATTCGGAAAGGAAGATCAAACTCAAACGAAGACTTTATTTTCTTGTTGGAATTAGAACCTGATATGCAATAAGAGACCCTTCTTAGGATGTCAAGTTTCAAGAGTGTCTACAGAAAGAGGATAAAAGTTTGTGACATGAAGAAGGAAACAAAGAAATTAAAAGAGGATTTAACTTCGAAGACAGGATTACCACCGCTGTTTACCATTTATAAATAGAAACAACTGGAAAATGTTGTTTGGAAAGGCTTCTTGCCGTGAATAATACTTTAAAAACACACTAAAATATTTATATAACTGATAATCTAATCTAACTGTAATTTTTTTAATGTGCCAGCCCTTCTGACTGATATTTTTTAAATGATTAAATATAAATTAAAAACATTGTTTGGGTCAATTTTATATAGTTTGAGATGTCAAGACAAGCTTTGAAATATATTTTAATACTTTAGTAATAATAATAATAATAGTAATAATAATAAAATCCGTGCGAATTTTTGTCTTTATAAAACACGTTTACCCTCATTTTCAAACACTTTAAGTGTATTTACTATACAGACAGACAACTAGTATCGAAGAGGATACCGTCAGGAAGCTTGGACACCTCCATTTCTTCTCTGATTGGTGAAAGTTTTATAGAACAAATTTCAAAGAAGCGTCAGAAGGCTACCGAATGTCGAAGAGTGCAGAGGAATAAAAAACGAAATGTCCCCCCAGGAAAAAGGATCTCTTCAGAAGAATTTAAAGCAGCCTTGCCAATAGAACATCAATGATGACCCATCAATGATGACCAAGCCCAATCATCCACTTCAACTGGAGTGAAAGTTCGAGACGACCAGATTTAAAAACACTCCAAAGGAAAAGGAGAGACACTGATAGTAGTAGTGAGAAAGAAGATTACAGGGTTTCTCTTCAGAAAACCTGAGTCAGAAGACACGGAAACATTTAGTGATTTGGAAAATCAAATAACCCCATCGGTTCCAGACGTACAAACATCAGATTTTTTCAACGTCTAAAAATGGATGACTTTGTCCTTGTGAGATATGAATGTGAATTATACCCTGGGCGAATTGTTCAACTTGAAGATGGCAGCGAAGTATTGATATCGGCTATGAAGAAATCAGCGTCGAATTTGAAATGACCTTCAACTCAGGATGAAAATTCATTGCAAATTCAAAGGACGAAATCGTTCAGAAAATTGTTGAATCGGAACAAATTGGTCGGCGAGGAATTTTCAAAGTTAAAGAGCTTCTCTTGGCTTCAGCTGACCAAAAATAACTTTTATGAAGTATGTAAATAATATTTTTGTATGTTGAGTAAAAATCCAAAGCCCAATAGTATTAAAAAAATACTTGTGTACAATCCATGTGTACATTTAACATAACTTCATTGTTTTAATATAATATTATTCAGTGCAATTGGTACACACTCATTTACTCATCTTACATCCAATCCTCATTCATACTTGGCTTAAAATACCTACCTTGTGGTATGGTCGCCATTTCAAATAATCTAATCTAATCTACCTAGTCTTTTTTCTTAGGTAGATAATTTATCTATACAATACTGTGGGCAAAGGTGGGTACAAATTCTTCTTGCTATTTATAATGAAAATAATGCAGTTTAAAATATTTCTTAGTAAAATACCCTTGTTCCTAGAGTTAATGTCTTATTATATTTTGTTAGAGAAGAGAGTCTTTGTATAATAATAATTTTATCATTAACTTAGTTTAAAAAATAAAAAAATAACAGCGTAAAACTTGGAAAAGTGTCCCAAAGCTACTCCGTCTTACGATAGTATAAATAAATATTACAACTTGGTATTGATGGAGATCCGTTTCAGCGGGAGACACACGAGCTCGATGCGGGCAATGAGCAGCTCCCAGCCAGCGCTGTCGTACGCCAACGGGGGAGGTGCCCGAGCCGAGGCGGGGGCGGTGGACCAAGCCACCCAGACGCCCGACAACATCGCCCGCGAGACCCGCCACAGCCGCCCCCGCACTCTGCGGCTCCCGCTCAACGTGGCGCCCACCGCCCTCAACCTCAGGTGCGTAACCTTATCCCGTCAGAGGACTTTAAACCTACGTTAAACCCCGTCCAAATAACTCTTGACACGGAAGCGTATGCTGACATCATTTTTCAACGCAGATCAAAACGTAATACAACGAATGAAAGGGAATTAAGTGTCTCTAAGAGGTTGATTTTTGTATTTTTCAAATACAAGTTTACTTTTGAGGCCAACGCACACAGCAACAGACGCACGTATGCAGACGTCTGGAGAAAAATCGCTCACCATGTGATTAAATGTACATATCTGCATGCAGACGTCGGTAGACATACGGACGTCTGTGTGCGTTGCAACATCTAATAACATTGGGAGCGATTTTTCCTCCGTCCTTCTGCAGACGTCTGCATACGTGTATCCATTGCTGTGTGAGAGTCTTTAAAGTAAGCCTAATAGTAACTTTGGGTGGGTAGTTAATCTTACTGACATGAAACATGTAAATTGCAAACCCGACCTTAAAATGGGCTTTTTAAAAGCATATGATTCATTATGAGTCACCCAAAAAATACATACACTGTATTATGATCCGGGGAAAGCTGAATCCCGCACTGATGACGTAGGGCTACGCATTCAGCGTTTCCCTCACAGCTACAAAAAACCGGTCGTAGCTCGAGCCGCAGGTCCAATGGAAAAATCTGCCCTTAACCTCCTCTTGACATTTGAAATAATCCAATCATCTGAAAGAATGAATTGGGAAATGATACCAGTAATTCCATTTTTCGAAACGGGAAATTTAGGACTTCTGGGAATTTACTCTCATACGCATGTTTTTAAGGATGAGTATTAGCTGGAGGCAGTGTTCAGATGAATGAGTTGATTTAAAGGTTAATGGGCTTTTTCAAGGATTATTAGAGGTCACGTCTTACTTTTACCATCCTTACAACATATTCCAGTAGAGGATAAATCAACGACGTTTGATGCCAGCAATGGATAATATGAGGGTCGTATGATAATTCAAAATTTACCATTAAGTTCTAAATTTAATTAAAATAGTTTGTTAACACCTAGGCTCGGTTAAAACCGTTAATTCTGATTTCTTAGTTTTGAGACTACAATTTTCAACCACAATAGATCATGAATCATGACATAGAAAATACTGAAATTTTAAATGTGATTCGTTTATTCTAAACTGAACCATGGGTTTAAAAACGTGTCAGAGTAGGTTACATGTGTAAAACATGGCGCCATTACAAACCAGTCTGTTATTTCGCCAGTTCCATATTAGTGTTGGCCGTCTCTCTGTACACAAACATGCATCTGCGGCCTTGTTATCACTCTGTAAATATTGCGGCTGGAATGTTTGTTACAAAACAGTTCAGCAAGGTTTTGAAATTTTCCATGAGATTTATTACTATTGAATTGTTAGTATTCGTTGTGTTTTAATAATCACGTTTTTGTTGAAAACATGTAGGTTGACCGGAAATAATTGTATTACAACATATACTAATTGTGCAATAAATATTTCAAATATATATTCTGAGGTGTAAAATAATTAGTCCACATAATCTAAATGTAATGTATTTTTTACGTAAATAAACACGGAATCTGAATTACACGAACTTTAACGAAGAGAAGCTTTTACTGTAATTTCAAATTCATAACATTGTTTAGTGATATTAAGGAGCAAGACTATGGTCTTAGGACTGAGAGAGTTACTAAAGGTTCAGTGAAGTCGCTCAATTAATTTACAAATACTAATCGAAGTCAGTGGAATGGTTATACTAACATATAACCATCCCTATTCAATAGAGTTCGACTGGACCGAAACTAACTGTTTACTCTGACCTATAATCCTTTTTGGGGATCGCTGATACAGGATCAAATTCCAAGGACACTGTCACTGTAAAGCAAAGTTTCGTGACTGTAGTTTAGCCGGGCTAAACATTGTTCGTTCCTATTATCTAAAGCTTGATTCCTGTTCAAGAGAATCCAACATTAATTAATCTAACCCTTTAGATACTGTGGGGGTGGCTAGGAGAAAGACGCATAGTTGACTACTACTTCAGTCCTGTTGAAATTCGAATTTTCATAGAATGGCTTATATAATGTCTGTTAAGACATTATATAAGCCAAATTATTGTCGAGTTAATGTTCAAAACGAACAATTCCTAGGGGTGGAATATAATTTTCCATATTTAATAAAATCTAAATTAAGTTAAAACATATAAAATTAAGATAAATGTTGCAAATATAGTTTTCGGGGCAATGCCCGGACAATGATAACAAAACATTATAAAATACAGAAACTTCTCTCTCTCTTAGTAGATTGCGTTGTGAATTTGACGACAATATGGGTTGAAAAAAATATTGTTTACTTTCAATATTGTTTTAAATATTGTTTTAAATAAATATTGTTTTTAAATATTTTTTTGTTTTTTTATATTGTTTTTTGTTTATTGTTTTGTTTTTTGTTTACTTTTGTGTTTTTTTACTTTGTTTACTTTTTTATCTTATTGAGTATTTCAGTGGTAAGGACAAAATAATATCTAGTGTTATAAGATGTATCTGACTTTGTTTTGGAGTTAATATACTGTAGACTTGTAGATTTTTCAAGACTCTAAGTAAGAAGATATTAATTGCATTTATCCGGCCAAATGTTAAAACTATCTTAGTCTTTTTGCTATTGGACTTGATATGATGGGATTTAAGCTTGGAAAGTGGTAATGTATATAATTGTAACAAGCAGTGCTATAATAAATATGTGAGTAAACATTTTTCATTCAATTTAGATTTAAAATATAGGTGAAATGTAATAAAGGGAAATGAATATTAACATTAACATTAACATTAATGAATATTAATATTAACATTAATGAAATGTATACATTTCATTAATGTATTGATCATAAACACTTTCTAGACATTTTAATATTTAATAGAACGTCATTAAATACCATAATAAAACTCTATTTTATTTAAATTGGACACTAAAGACACCAAAAAAGAAAACTACTTGCAAGTACAAATATTGTATGGTTGCAAAGTTTACCACGTGATGAATCAAAACTCTTCCAAGTCACTTGGTCTCCACTAGATAGTAGGAAAAGGGAAATTTAAGGATAGCGCAAACATAAACAAAGCAAACAGCTAATCAGTTAAAGAAGAAACCCAAAGTTTAAAACATAAATGGGCAAGTGCTGTACATTAAACATAGGGTTTTTACTGAATGCTTGCGGTTATTTTATCTTCTGAGTGATGTAAAACATATGGCCTGATCAATGAGACATTACATATTACTGTTTGAAAGAGAACAAAATAAAATTTACACCAAAATGAACTGTTTCACAACAATTCCACGTTGACCCTCATACCCTTACACAGCCCCGATGTGAGAGTTGTAAGAGAAGTTATAGGTTAGAAATTATGTCGTGAGTGTAATTCTTCGTCCCCATCTTTATTAGTATTATTTACAGTGGTTATACATCTCTCTCTATTTTACCTCGTTAGATAGTCATAGATTTTGACAAGCGTTACCAACCGTTTGCCCTCAGGTTCCTGGGTAACCGCAGCAAGCGACAGTCCCTCGCCGCCAACGCCGTGGCCACGGAGCAGAAGGCGTCCAAGGTGCTGGGGCTCGTGTTCTTCACGTTCGTCTTCTGCTGGGCGCCTTTCTTCGTGCTGAACATCCTCTTCGCCGCATGCCCCGAGTGCCCCGTGCCTGAGCACGTGGTCAATATCTGTCTGTGGCTCGGCTACGTCAGCTCTACCATCAATCCGATCATCTACACTGTGTTCAACAGAACCTTCAGGAACGCTTTCATTAGGTGAGGGTCAAACCTAGGTGAGGAGTATTGACCTACCAGTAAGTTTTGTTACATAACATGAATCACTTATTATTTTTTTGTTCTGAACAACAAAGAGTGGTCAGTAATCTATGGTGTATGGGATTGGTTAAAACCTCATCAAACTGATTCCATCAACCCATCAAAACCCTGTTCCTAGCGCGTGGCTCGCTATTTTTATTGTGTGGGCCTGTCATAAGACAGGCCACTTGACGCCTCCAGCACCTTCAGAAGAAGGACGTGGAGAAGAGGATATGTATATATGTATTTGGAAAAGTAGTGGGGAGTGTCTGATTCAACAATAGAGCATTAAGTCATAATACATGTAACAAATATATAAGTCACAAGATATGTATTTGCTTCAATGTAAAAGTTTTCTAACCAATTAATTATCATATTTTCTATTAACCAAAATTAGTTTTTTTTACTCCATAGGACACTTTTTATTCATTTAGATCGACTTTCAACCCCATTTACATTATAATGGAACTTAAAAGCAATTTATACAACATACAGAAAAATATATAACACAATGAAATAGATGCTCCAGGATGCAATACATATAAAACAATAACACCTGCAACAATATTAATAATTTCAAAATAAACTAAGCGCAATAAATAAATCTAATTAAATTATAACATTATAATAGATTAAGTATTTAGCCAATAAAAATCACATAGGAACCAACACATGGATTTGACTAACTTAAAGTAAACAGTACAAACATATACCACAATTAATTAGGAAACCTCGATATAAATTAATAATAAATACTTTATACTTATACTTTATACTTTTAACTGAAATGGCGACCTATCCAGGTAGGTATTTTAAGCCAAGTATGAATGAGGAATGAATTTAGGATGATTGTGGCGCGATCTTGTAGTCTTGTTACTGACTAAGGCTGACATGTTCCTTAGACAGGACTGTTAATTAATAGCCCAACGGACCTACAGTTTAACGTGGAATCCGAACCACGGCCTCTGAATTACGAATTGGTCTAATTATGAGGATGGTCTTTGTGGATTAACGTAGTATTCAATAGTGCGGACGTTAATACACACAAGAGAACACTACATCCACCGACCATCTCTCACAACTAAAATACTAAATGTTAATACTATGTTATTATTATTCTATTATTTATTATATTATTATCGTATTATGTAATATCAGTTTACTTCTGAGGTTACGCCCATCTGTGACGTACAGGTACATCATTACTAATGGGCTGGTAGATGTTTCGTTACCATTAGAAATTTGAAGTTTCCATTTATCCCAACAATAAAGTCTATCTATTCACTTTTCTTCTCGGTTGGTTTAAATAAAACAATGACAATTTAAAAAATCCCATACTTAATTAGTCCTTCTCCTGTGGCCTCACATATCCTCAATCAATCAGAGATCAATCTGTTGTATGGCCTGGTGGTTTGGGGTCACTCCCCTGCTGCACAGCGAGTTCTACTCTTACAAAAAAGGGCAGTGAGAGTTATCACAGCATCTGGACATAGAGATCACTGCCGGCCTCTTTTTACCCAGCTAGGGATTCTTACCGTCATTGGCCAGTATGTCCTGAACTCGCTGGTGCTCCTAAAAGACAATTTGCAGCAGTTTAGCCGGAGAGATGCGGTACACGGGTATGGCACTCGAGGGGCAAGATGTGTTGACATGCCCCGTTGTCGCCTTGGTCACACACTTAGGAGCTACCCTCATCTAGCAATAAAAATTTTTAACACCCTGCCAGCTGAAGTGTGTGATCTGGACTCAAAGGCCTTTAAATTGAAAATCCGTGAGTACCTGGTGAATAGACCCCTTTATAGGCTGGATGAGTTGGATGAGCGGCCGCTTTTTGCCCCAGAAAACCCCATCTAGTCACGTCCGTCATGTGTTTTCATGTTTTTACTGTGTGTAGGTGTTGTGTGTCATTTTTATTTAAACATAGTTAACGCAATCTATCCGACCATGTCGGTCATGGATGCAGGCAACAAGTATTCAAGTATTCAAGTATCCGTTGTGATTGTTGACCTCGCCAACCAGATAGGTCTACCTCTTAAATTGACGTTTACCGAACAAGCTAAATTGGATCCCTACAACATACTTGTTAATTTAGGCCATTTAAAATGTTTTGGTTGTTTTAAAGGAGTTGTTAACTATTAATAAATAAAAATGGTAAAATAATGACCACACTACTATTACCTTATTAAGAAATCATCAGGAGATTGTTTTAATATAACAAGAGGCTTGGCAGCGTTTATAGCCTCGGTGAAGATGGGAACTTCTCTCTCGGGAATGGCTATAGAACACTACGAGCAACTGACCTTTATAGCGATCTGAGGAAACTGAGCCATCGTTTAGCTCAAGTCTGAACGATATTCAAATTATAAGATTGTTTACGACTTGTCATCTTATACATGGTTTAAGAGTACGAGAAAATAATGTTTATTTGTAAAATTAATAATGTGGCTAATTACAGTTACCACTTTACTGAAAACTTCAGATATATATATATAATATATCATCTTAACTTTTTCTCTTTTACTTAAATAGTTTTTTTTACTTCTATAAAAGTTAATGGAGTATTAACTACATACTTCTAGAATAGTATATATCATTACTTGTCCGGAAAAGCGTTCTTTACTTTACAAAAAGTACTTTAATCCCTTTTTATACGCAACATTTTTCCTCAACCCATACAAATAACAATAGCTATAATAATAAATAAGTACCGGGACACCGAGCGTTCCTCGGCTTTTTGACATGGATATGTCTTTAGCTCTGGGGGGGAGGGTGTTAGTGATTTTTAAGATGAAAAATATGTAACAGGTTTCCATAGAAACTGCCAGGGCTATTGAATTGAATTTTTTGTATAGTAGAATAAGAACAGCTGTTTAGATGAATTGAAAACATTCCCTTTAGACATATCCTAGCTCTAACCTATTTCCCACAGGGAAGTAAATACAAACATTTTTTACCGACTTGTTAACCTCTGAACAAAATTTGAACCGTCCCGGTCGAGGAGCGATCTTATTACGACTCATACGTGATTTCTCCACGCTAGAGCCCTGAGTCAATGCTTCAATGACATAGTTTGCCATCATCTTCATTCAACAACTGTCTATTGGCTGCAAACAGATGTTTTGATTTGTTTTGTTTCGATTTGAATCTTCATAAGTTCAATGATATTTTTAGATTATAATCTTATCATACCAAATAACACAAGAGTTACTGGCTTTTCTGACATTATTCTTCACTAATATTGTTTCTTTTAATATTTGGGATTTCAATATTGGGTGCTAAGCCCAACTCGTCTCTGTGACCATCCATTTTATTTCGGTGAAAGTCATCAAACAAAATGGCTGACGCTCAGGAAATACTGCTGACGTAACGGACAGTGGTACCACCACAACAAACTGTATGTTGCTAAATTTTCGCTGTATCTATTGGTGTACAGAGTGTTTCCCGATCCTTTTTTGTTAATCTTGTGGGATTACTTTTCCTCTCTTGGTAAAAAAGTGTCCACTTTTTCTCCCTAAGTGTAAAAGTTAGTGAGTCCCGTCATATGAAAAGTAGTACTTTATTATAACTCAACTAATCTATTCCAGAGAGTAAACTATGACTTGGTATAGTAGGTTGAGGATGATACCTTATTACAAATAAATTATTTGTATTAATTTCTATTATTCTATTTCTTTGCAATGTATGTATTATTACTTTTTTAATAAGTCACTCTTCCGGTACATGTTTAAGGTACGGGTGACGTATAAAGTGTGAATATCGTTCTGGCTTCAAGATTTAATACTTCTTCAGTCTAATATTTTCTTTAAAACCAATTCTTTTTTAAATTTTCATTTAGCTGTATACAAATAAATATCGATCGTTTTGAGGGATGAAGATAAATCTATAAACAGTGTGATTCAGAGGTGGAAATAACAGTAAATCAGAAGGAAAACATCAACAAAGTAGGGAGGTGATAGACTTGGAGTGTTTGGCTACGTTGCTACCTCGGCTCGTCAATCAAGGTCTGTGGATCGCTGATGTCAGTTCGTTTCAACTGATTTTTTTCGCTAAAATATCAGATTCGTGTTATATGAGCGGTAAAAAACTATATCAGTCAACTTTCCCTAATTAACATTGCAAAATAATTCTATTCTCTCTTTAGGTGCAAACTTGTATTTTAAAATACTAATTTACCGTACTTCATATTTTCTATTATTCTTAGATGTTTTTTATTCATTGCACAATATGTATCCTATTTCATTATAAATATTTAACAGTCTTCGATGTCACGTTAAAAGTTTTAAACACAGAGGATAATTAGATAGAGGTAACTCAATTGACTGGGACCATGGCGAGTCTTGTAATCCAACTACTCTTGTGTGGATTAACGTCCGCACTATTGAATGCTACGGTAATCCACAAAGACCATCCTCAAAATTAGATCAGTTCGTAGTTCACAAATTAGGCAGAGGTTTGGACTTCACGTTAAACTGTAGGTCTCTTAAATATGCAATTGACTGTTGGGCTATTAATTAACAGTTCTGTCTAAGAAACATGTCAGCCTCAGTAACAAGAGATCGCACCACAATCCACATTCATCCTACACTCATTTCTCATTCATACTTGGCTTAAAATACCTACCTGGGTCGCCATTTCAGTAAGCAACTAGCTAAAAAATAATGCCTTTTCTTTATTCTACCGATTCCAAAAAATGGGATCTGTATAAGATATTTGAGATTTTATTAAATTTTCAAAAGTAGCACGTTCTACAAAATATTTGTTGATATCAAATTGATTTTTAATTAGCGTTGATTATGTTAAAATATGTGTTGTTTAGATGTTTTTATAGACGTGTAAATATGTAAATATTCATATCGTGTTGCCATCGGTTACGGTATTAACAGAAAAACTAGATTTTAATACAAGCTAAACAAAGTTAATAAAAATATCAATTTAATTTGTCTTGTAGGAAGAAATTTTGTAAAACCAGTCACGGATTTTTGGTGAGTGTAAAGCGAACTCTGTGTAACGTGCCTATTGTTGTTCCAGGCTGCTAAAATGCCACTGCAGTAGGCTCGGCCGGTCTTCCAGGTTCAGGTCAATGAACGAACACAGGGTGACGACTCCTTCGTCGGCCATCTCGGGGGCGGCGGCGCTGCCTCTGTCCCTTTCCCTCCAGGGCACACCGCTGGTCACCCCCTCACCAGGCTCCTGGTCGGCGCCCTCCCCCTCCACCGCAATCTCTACCGTAGCCACTCTTCCTCTCTCCCTAATCTCTCCGGCGACCAACAACTTCGTGAGCCGGAGCACCTCGAGCAACTATCCGGAGTCTCTCAACTTTAACGAGACTTTTTAAAGAGTCTCTGTGTCGAAAAACTCTAATGGATTTGCTGAAACGATCTTGCATCTAAGTTAAAGGTGGAGAAAATTGTGTCTACGGAAATATATATTTTCTAGACGGTTTCTGACGAATCATTGTAATGCTCTCCCTGAAATATAAGCTGCAAAAAAATTGCAGTGTATAAAAAGAAGAATCAGCTGGAATAATTTGGTAGCTGAGGAAGGTATTTAAAATATTACTTTTCATACAGCTACCTAAAGGATGTGTGAGGCTTAGAAAAAATAGAGGATGCATAGAGATGTTCTTGTAAAAAGAGTCTATGCCTAGAAAGAACGAAGAGAGGCTTAGAAAGTCTCAAATACTAAGACGCTCTCTGAAAAGAAACTTAACATCTCCTAGATCATAAGGGAGTCTCCATGGTTTTGTAGAGTTTGTTTCAAAAGGATACTTTAAATTCCTAATGAAATTAAACCACTGAGAATACTTTGACTTCAGTGATAGTCTGTGGAATTGTTTTAAGATTAATATTTTCTCATTTCTATTGTTATATGCACTCTGTGATTGAAAACTAATTTTCTTGTACAAATCGATGTTAAATTTCATTGAAACAATAATGCGGAAAAAATGCATTATATTTATAAAAATACTAAGAGTAAGACATATACCTCATATTTATACGTAAACCTAAAATTAAAAATGATATGTTTGTAACAAATACTTTGGAGCACTTACACTTAAAAAAAGTTTAGTTTGAAAAAATTCTGTCTTTCCAGAGCCAGACCAATAGGTTTATTAAAAATCAAATTTTGATATCATGGACATTAGTGCAATACATATTTTCAAAACCAGCGATTCTAATTTCAGTAATATGAAAAATCATACAATTACTTACTTAGTAAAGTAATCCGTTTATACTGAATAATATGTAAAGACTGTTGTAAAAAGAAACTCTGACCCACTAAATGTTGTTTAATATTTTCTTCGTCTGAAAAGGGAAATTTAATTTACTAGTTATGCCAAGCCCTATTTTAAAAATTATTTTCATATATATTTTAACCAGTCATAAAAGCGGTAAGATAAAGTCCAATCATAAAAGTTATTACTTTAACTGTTTGGAAAGTAAAAGAAGAATGACTACAAGGCCAGAGCGGAGGGAGGTTAGTAAGTTGTGATATGTGGTACCTGAGTTAAGTTTTTAATTGTCGTAACTTAAATTCATTAATGTAAGTTCCGTTTAATGTTTTATACCTGTACATGTTTAAGAAAAAACGTATAAATAACTTACTGTGTAAAGTGGAATTTATATTTATAAAATAAAGTCTTCTTTTAGATTCAAGCGTTTATTTATTTTATTACCATATCTTTCAAATTGATTTTGTAGAAAGCCTATTTGTTTCAACTATTCGGAGTTTAATTCCTGACAACAAATATAACAAATAAATGTAATTTTCTGCAAAAAATTAATTGTAATTGTAATATTTATAATTTCTACCAAAATATAGAACCAATTTTTGCGCTTTTAATAATTCCTAATAAATGCATTTGCCTACGCCTTTGATTGTTTTGTAGTCTATTTATATGTAATGTAATAAAAGTATACATTTCATACGTAATAATAATAAAAGGCCACAATTTAGAAATAGAAAAAAGATTTATAGGACTTTAAAAAATTAACTTATAATTTTAATTGTATGAGTAATTTACAAAAACTTCATGTAAATAATATTCCAAATCATCAAACGTTTTTCATATGTGTTTGTGTAACATTTAGCTTTGGAAACATCACATACTAAAACTTGACACGCTTTCTCGAAATCTTAACTGTCCCTAAATTATTTATATATTTTCTAAAGTGATAAACCTTCTAAGACTTCTGAAGTAATTTAAATATTTTACAGAGATATATTAGCACTTGTGTTAAACAATACTGTGCCATGTAAATATTCTTGAAATACCTAGATTTTATATTCTATTTTTGTTTTCCAGCCACTATTAGCATTAATATAGATTTAATTTTAAAACTTGTAAATTAAATCATTTTAATATACGGTACATCACAACTTGTGAATTCTTATGTTGTTTAAACTATTCATAGTAAATTATACAGCAAATAGATTTACAAAGGTTACTAATTAAAATCAAGTTACTTAAAACTATATATCAAAGAAGTATTTCAAAATTATATAATGTTTTACTAAAAGAATCTTGGAAAATAATCTTTGAAAGAAAAATGGTCTTATTATTTGTGTGAAGAGTCCAAACAATATTAACAAAGGAGCCATTTCTGGGTGGTGTCCATTTTATCGTTTTCACCACAGCAATGGGTCCATTCTACAACCTTCAAACACGTTTAAAATTACTTCTAAGGATCAGATTTCTGCCAACATATAATATGTAATATGACTGCTCATTGTATCATCAGCTCATTTTATCATGGTAAATTAAAACAACATCCATTAAAATACAGATTATTATAATTCTATAAATTCAGTACACGATTTGATCAAAACGTGCTGTGATTGTGTGATAGATCAAAACAATCTAATCAAGCAACATTTTTACATATTTTCATAAAGCTGGTTAATATTGGGCTGTTTATTAATAACCCTGTTGAAGGAACATGACTACTAGATCGCACCACAATAATTTGTCATTTCTTATTCAAACGTCACCATTTCATTGAAAATTATAAGAGTAAGGTAAGTAAGTCAATATGTCAGACAGATTCAATGACATTACTAATTCGCCATAATGGATTATAAAGCTAGAATTTGTTTTAAATGTTTCGGATCTTTTTATATTGATCTGAAGCTATGAAACTCTAAGTAAGTAATCACCTCTGACTAATATGATAGTAATAAGATAGTTGAAGAAAGAAAAGTTTCACTTCCTTTGAAAATATAATTAAAAGACAAGTAGATTTTAACTGGCTCCTCATTTTTATTAAAACCTCCTTGGTTTTGAGAATTATGAATAATTTTATTTTAATTTAATAATTTTATTGAATCTACTCAGATGTAAATATGATTTCTGAGCTTGAATGAGGAATAATAGTTACTATGGGAGTGAATGGTCGAAAATACGGCGTACCTTTGTTGTGAACAATGCCCTGCCGGCTCTCGAGAGAGGATCATTAATACACTGACCTCTATATTCTGCTTCAAATCCCATGTGCAGTATTTTCATTGTGGTCCTGAAAACCTACCATTATTCAAAATAAGCTTTACTATGTGAAATCCAATAGACAATTAAATTACAACTCGTAATGACCTAAGCCAAATGAGGTCCATCTGTACTATTGGGACCGTTTTCCAAAATCTAGTTCATCCTAGCTAGATTAAATAGAACTACAGAACTATTTATCAACATAGAAAATAATCTACTGTCAATTAAAAACGTTGAACTCACCAGATTAAATTGTTTAAAGGTCGTCAGTCAATTTTAGATTTTTATCGAAAACAAAGAACGATTTATTATGAAAACTTAATATAGATTTTGAATTTAATATTGTTGCCATTGAAAGTGGTTAATAAAGGTTCCAATAGTATAGTAGTAGTATATATCACTCTTAATGACTAGGACGTTGTCTCACGAATATAAATACTCCTAAACTAATTTTATAAATTAAGTACAGATCCAAACTTCCGATGGAGGAATTTTATTTAGTTATTCAATCAAGTGATTGTTATAGATTATTAAAAAAACAATTCTCATTGTGATAGCCTACAAAAGATTTGAAATAAATGAGTTCAACTTTTGATTTGATAATTGGCTATGCTGACAATTCTATGCCATTCCTAAAACACTATTAATTAAATAAATTGTACAAAAATATAAATTTAATAGAAGTAATAATTTATTTATTAAACCATAAAAAACTAAATTGTAACCTACCATCAAAAATATTTTTTCGTTGGTTTACCCCTGAAGAGGAGCAATTATATAAAGCTAAAGATCAAGACAGTAATTCCTCTGAATATTAAGAATATAGATGGCACACTTCACTTATAATATAAATGGCTCACTTCACTTAATAACATAGATGGCACACTTCACTTACTAATATAGATGTCACACTTCACTTAATAATATAGATGGCACACTTCACTTACTAATATAGAAGGCACACTTCACTTAATAATATAGAAGGCACACTTCACTTACTAATATAGATGGCACACTTCACTTAGAAATATAGAAGGCACACTTCACTTAATAATATAGAAGGCACACTTTAGTTAATTATATAGATGGCACACTTCACTTAAGAATATAGATGGCAAAACATTTCACATAATGAGATAATGGACACACTTATAATATAAGCAACTTATTAATAATATAGATACTTTTAAATATAGATGCAATTTTACTTAAGAATATAAATGGACACTTTAACTTAATAAATAGATCAAATTCACAGTAAAGAAATGGCAATATTTTATAGTCAGATATTTTAAGAATAGATTTCATTGAAAAAATATAGATGTAAATTTCCCCGTCACAACAACTGCAGAATAGTGAATTTCAGTCTAATAGAAACACTAGCAAATAGTCTTTATAAACATTTATACAAAATAATGGCATTTAAGAGTTTTTTATACAATTAACTAATTAAAAGACAATCTGCCATCCGTGACTTGTGATTAAACAATGAGGAAGATGATTTTATATTTGAAAGGGAGACGAAATAAATGTATTTTCAAATTCATTGAAAAATAATTTGTATCACGATATTTTTAAAGACAACTAAAAATGAGGATAAATATTAACAGATCTAAATTTAAGTAAATATAATAACACATAAAAATTGTTAATTTAACTAATAAAATAAAATTTTATATTCTCTAAAATCGTTAAAATACCATTTTTGTTTGTAATATGATGTTACTAATACCTCTTTAATTGTAAGAAAAAATTGTTACATTTTTATTTTTGCGACTAAACGTAGTGTAGAAATAAGATAACAATAATTAATTTCTTTTGATAATAAATAATATATATAGATTAAATAAAAATTATGTAAATTTTTTTAAATTTTTGCGGTAAATGGAGATCCAAACTGATAAATAAATAAATTGTCAATTGTCAAATTGTAAGATACAAAATATGTTTTAACTAAACATAATAAAACAATTTTATAAAAATATTTGTCTTATAAACAAAAAACCTATAAATGTTTTAACTTTGCCCTTAAATAAATACAATTTAAGTTAACTATATGGATCTCAATCACGTTAAGCTAATACCAAGTTTCACCCAAAAATATAGGTTAGTAAGTTAAATATAAAATTTTCTTAATCCAAAAAATACATTGAAATACAAACGTAATTTTTATTTTTTTATATCGCGTAATCATTATAAGAGAAAACATTTAGTTTAAGCTGATTTTAATGGTTAAAAAGTTTAAGATATTTAAAAATTATAGATAATAACGAAAAACAGGGATAAAAAAGTCTGGATTCAAATTCCGAGTAAACATAAAGTAAAAAGTACAATTAATGAAGAGATACAAATTTCAAGTTTTTTACATTTCTTTGTTGAGTTTTTTAAAACAATCTTTTTCACTTATACATAAAAATGTAATGAAATATATAGTAGAAAATGTACAAATTATTTTAAAAAAAAACATTTTTTTAACATTAAGATGAAAAAAAATTCCCAAATTGAAGAAATTGTGTTATTTTAGACTATTTTACTTTTTACAAACAACTTTTAGTATAAATAATTAAAAATACTTTAAAATAAAAATTTTGTAAATACTGTAATTAATGGTGGAAAACTAGTACACGAAGCAATTTACAAAAAAAAATATCATTTTTGTTTTTAACTTAGATTCTATTAATTATGGTTTTATAAAAGTATCAAACATTTAATTAATATTAAATACTTTATTAAAAAATTTCAAAGTTTAAATTTGCTCTTGTGAACATTTTGAAAAGCTTGCTTTCCTCTTATCTTAATTTCAAGTATTAATTAACTAGAGTAAAGCCAAGTAGTGGTCCAGACGGGACACACCGCTTGTTTGTAGTGACAAACTCTACCCATTAGTCTGGTATATTGCCAAACACTCACACACACAACACACGTATGCAATAGAACATCGACTTTCCTGTAACGTTACACGCCATCATTACAAATTATAAACAACTTTATTATTTTATTTTTATACTTACTTTCTTAAGATACAATTTTCTGAAGTTGCGATGGACGGTGATCTAAATTTAAAATATTTTATACTTTACAAAAGCTCAATGATATTATGATCTGCGATTAAAAAGTCTCAAATGAGAAAACTGTTATTTTCTTCACTTTAGTTTAACACATTTTCATTTAGTGTAAAATCACTAAATGAAAAATACAGTGTGCCCCATAAGTAAATTGCTAAACTCTAGGAAAAGGTTGTATGTGCTAAATAAAGAGATATCCACCATTTTGTATTTTTTACAAAATACTTCTTATTCCCGAAAGTTATCAACCAATCTTCATAAAACTAAGTAAGTACGTCCAAATTAAAGAAAACTACAGTAGAAAAAATTCAATTTGGTCTGATTTAAAAGTAAAAAGTGGAGGCCATTTTTAACTTTTAATCTACAATGATGGGAAAACGGTAAACGTTTTAAAAAGCCGCCATTTTGAAATTCAAATTGGATTAAATTGAATTTATTTTCAAGAGTAATTATTTTTTATTCAAACATACTTACTGAGTTTTATAAAGATCATTAAAAAATTTAAAATGAATAAATAATTTTGTAAATACTGTAACATATAATGGTGGATAGCTAGTACACGAAGCAATTTTACAAAAAAATATTCTAGATTTTCTATTTATTTCAACCCACACAATCTTTTCTCAGAGTTTGGCACTTTACTTAATCGACACCTGTATAAGTCTGAATATTAAAACTTTGTATTAATTTCATCAAGCTTTACGTAAAATATATGAATGTTTTATCTTGGAAAGGCTGAACAGGTTTCATTACTCGTAGTAAGTATATTAGGATCCTTAATGATAATCTCTTTTTAGATAGAGTAAATGAAGTATTTAGGTATTGAATTATTTTAATCATTTGGTGTTGTATTCAATTTTGGTTTTATTTAGAGATTAAATTAAAACTAATACATATCTGATTTTTAATATAACCAATAGTTTATTTAGTTTGCATGAATAAAATTCCAATAAAATAACTGATAAGTATAGCAGGAGGGTTTCCTTTTATTTATCACCCGTTCTCGTTGTGAAGTAACTTTCGGAATTTTGTTACAAGAGAACATGGGAAGTGCCTCTGTTCACATTATTTTCCCTCAGGACTCAGCTTGCCGGGAGAAACTTGAATATTTCAGTCACACCTCTTTTATCCTGACAGGACAAAGCTGTTACGCTCTCAGGTTTGTATGTGGAAGACATAAATACCTGGAAAAGCGAAATGAAACAAAAAACACCCTGCAAATTATAAAAAATTGTAAATTATGAGATTTAAACTGTTACAAGAAAACTTATTGTAAATTTTTTAGTAAAAAGTTGATTGGAAAATGTAGCCAAAAATAAACCGTATATTTTAATAACAGCTAGAATAGAATATCTAGAATATTCAAATAATAAAAATTATAAATCAGAAAAATATAAACTTCAAAACGTCTGCTACCCAGTTCCCACAAGACACATCAATAAGTTTAAAAAGCAGTGAAATCACAAAAATAATTTTTGTTTACATAAAAACCAACATTTTGTATGTAAAATATGTGTACGATATTTTAGGTTATCTTTAAAAGATAATCTAAAACGTCGTGTAAAAACGACTGAAATGTCTACATTGATGATGATTTTGTATAAACTAATATTATGGAGTCTAATTTTGTAATTTATAATTATTTGGTAATTTTAAGTTTAGAAGGTTTATGATTACAGATTACAGTGTGATGCATGTTTGATGGCTTTCTTTACCCTATCTCACTCTAACTAAAGCTAAATATTGTTTTTAACGGATGGCTTTAGTTACCCTTTTTCAGGGATTTATTGTAAAGATATATTGTTACGCCGCTTATCTATGTAAAACAGCTAAGCGTTTTTCCCAAGCTCAGCTGCTCAGCTTGCTTGTAAAACAAGGTTGTACCAAAAAGAACCACCTTCGTTCCTAGCTATGAAAACTACTATATTTAAAAATAAGTATGTTATCAACACAACTTCTGTGGTATCGCCCTTTCTTTCACTGCCTGGTTCAGTAGTTAGAATAATATTTTTTCGTTAATTTTAGTGCGGCTTTTAAAACTGTCGATAGATAGGCCCTAATTTTCAAACTATCGTGCTTAGGAATATTCACACGCTATTTGAACAAGTTGAAAAGTTTGTATAGCAGGTCCACGTCAGCAGTTTGGTTGTAAGGAAGGAGTGATCGAATCTTTTGATACCGTCAAGGGCTGCCCTCTCTCTCCTCAACGACCTACCAGAGTTGCTTGGAGACGGATGTGTTGTTGGAGGACTTAGTGCAAATGTACTGATGTATGCGGATGATCTTGTCGTAGTAGCACCAACGCCAACAGTACTCCAGCATTTGATAAATAAATTGGAAGAATATTGCAATACTTGGAACTGGTGTGTAAATAGGAAAGGTGGAATATTTAAGATAAAAAAATTCGAATTATAAGGAGAGAAAATGTCTATGTGAAATTGTGAGTAAGTATAAGTTATTGTGTGTATTTCTTCTGCCACAATAAATTGAGAATTTTAAATTATCACCAAACTCACTGAACTATACTTTATTTGTAAACAAGAGTTGAAAAACTACATTTCTACAATTTGATTTTGAACAAACCATCTGGTTAAATTATGTTGCATGAGACCTGATCGGCTTCCTCGGATTTTGGGAGAAGACATTGTACTGAAGCAAGTGGGTTTGCATAGAGACTCGCAGTTATTAGCTAGGTAAACTGTGTCAATATAGAAAGAAAAAAGGGAGGAAGGGTTTGGCGAAACAGCTGATGGTGATCGTGGAGATGTCACGTTCTACGTGGTGGAGCGAGGTCAAAAGTCGAGCGAGGACCTCACACCACCAACATTATGTGACACTAGAACTTGATCTTGGAAGTAAGAGCGTATTTGCCATGCGGCAAGTATGATTTAGCAACAATATCTTGGGCAATTCAAGCAAGAGCAGGAATAGTCTATTTAAATTTTAAAGCTCAGGTAATTGGTAAATATTACAATTGTTCACTATGTAATTTAAACGTAAGAGAAGATGTGCTTCATTTCGTCTCAATATGCCCTATCTGGCCAGTATATATGTATATTAAATAGTTAGGTAGTTTATTTACTTGTATTTTACAATGTTACCATCAATGCCACCCAACCAACGGTCTTAGTGACCAGTGATTCAAAGTGCTGTAGAAAGGTATTATTTTGACGTTTCTGAGACTTTGAAGTTATGTGATTTTTTTGTTTAGTGTCAAAAGTTTTGTTTCTTTTTCACAACAAAGCGCTGTTTTCATTCATTCATTCGTGATGTGAAGGTTTTTGGCTCCTGTTTGTCAAAAGGTTTGTCAAAGTTTTGACAAACTTTTGTGATGTTACTAGACCTAGCTTCCTTCTCACTTAGTGGTTGGGTTGGTAATAATAATAATAATAATAATAATAATAATAATAATAATAATAATAATAATAATAATAATAATAATAATAATAATAATAATAATAATAGTTTTTATTTTAGGGAGAGGCGTAAGAAATGCTTTATGCACATAGGTGGCTAGCCTGTAGTGTGGGACTCCCCTAAAAACAGGTGTATAATAATACAGTAATACTAATAAGATGAAATGTCTTATTCCTAGTGTCAAACGATATCAATTTTGTCCTCAAATAGTTACAAAAATAGTAAATTAAATAATATTATCTATTAAACTAAAAATTACAAGTTTTAATATTGAATAATAAACCGTATACGGATAATTTAGGCAGTGTAGAAGGTCATCGTTCCTGGGGTGGGTGAATTTACCCATTGCCGGTGTTTTCCTGTTAATTTTCATGGCGGTTGACATGAAAGCCTTTGACTGGGGCATTTTTCATCAAAGGGTTACACTGCATCGGTAAATAGAGCGCGCAGTGGACAAACTGTCAACATGCTCTGTTAATAGCGTAATATGGTCTGATGCCCTTTCAAACACTCAAGTAAGCCTACAATGTTTTAAAATTTTTTGAATAATTATAATGATTTTAATTTTTTTAATTTATCAAACATTAAAGAAAACTTTTAACCTTAATATAAGGCGCATCTTTATTGGTTTGAAATTAATCTAAAAACTAATCTGTATTATATTAAGATGTAAACAGTAGTATTGTCCACAATGTGGAAGTTCTATAAACAGAGATTATGTTTAGGGAATAATGATTTAGAAGCTATAACTTAAATAAACTATTTTAACAGTTTAAAAGCTTAGCTAGAGATATCTAAAATATAATCTAAAATGTATAATATATAATCTAATATAATAATATATAATGTAATATAATATATAATCTAAGAAGATCAAAGATGAGCTTACAATAAACCAGAGAGTTTTATAATATATTTTTTATTTTAATCTAAATATTTTACACATTTAATAAGATTAAAAAGAGTTTAAATGTATATTAGTCAGTTAATTACTGAAATGGAAACCTACCCAAGTAGGTATTTCAAGCCAAGGTTGATTGAGATAAAAGTGTATAATGAATGTGGTGCAATTATGTAGTCTTATTACTGACTAAGGCTGACGTTTTCCTTAGACAGAACTATTAATTAGTTCAACAGTCAATAGTATACCTAAGGGACCTACAGTTTAAAGTGCAGTCCAAACCACTGCCTCTGAGCTACGAACTGGTCTAATTATAAGGATGATCTTTTCGGATTAACGTAGTATCCAATAGTGCGGTTGTTATCACTGACAACTGACTGATAGGGCCTATCTATTCATTTGCTATAGTGGTTTATGATAAAATTAATTGACGGATAGTCCTAACTAAATTATATAAAAGTAGTATGATTAAGTTTGATCAAAAATTGTTATGCCTAATGTAATATTTATATTAGTTAGATTTTATTGTGGACATTTTCCATCACAATTTGAAGTAAAACAAAGTTTCACCACGTTTCAGGATCTGGAATCTGATTCCGTCCTCAGTAAACCAGAACCTAAAACATAACAAGATTATTATATAATCCGAACCATCAAACATAATCCGTTCTTAATGTACATAACCCGTACTATGTGCGATTAGTACATAATCTAATATATGTACGGATTATGTACTAGTAGTGTTATTTTTTTAATTCTAGCTCAACTAAAGACTGCATCAGATGCCAGATCCCGTAACGTTGTGAAATTTTGTATTGGCCCAATAGTCATCAAACACAGCTTTTATCACACAGTGAAATACTACTCTAAATTAGAACATAAGAAGTAAGCAAAGGAAACAACAAGAAAGTTTACAACTCAGGGTGGCAACAAAGTGTAAGTTTGCTCATAAGGTTTAAATGTGGCCCTAGCGTGACACGTACCTGGTAGCGCGGTTAAAAAGTTTACACTTTACGACCAGACCACTAAAACTTCCTAAAAGTCAAAGTTGTGAACAGTTTTCATGTTGATCAAACACCATTGAAACTGCATGAAACATACTTACTTTTTATTTAAAAAAAAAACAAAATTTAAATTTCCCTAAAATTGAAAGTTAATTTAAATTTAGTTAGATATGCTAGCTTTACAAATAACGTGTATAACTGACAGGGGGTCTGCCAATGGGAGGCGTCGGCGTCGGCGTCGAGGTAAGGCGACCATTGATCATCAATCAGCACTTCATCCATCCGAAATGTATAGAACGATGATTGAATGTTGTTGTATAATGTGTTATTTCATTTGTATAGAGACGATGAATATATATGTATTTTGTAGTGTTACTTACTTAAATAGATGTTATTAACTTTACTAGTTAGTCTGTTTCCCCACGAGAGGCAAAGCAGACTTACAACTAACCGAATTCTAAACTTGACGCTCGTGACACACCTAGTTCCGTACTTTACAAGCCAAAGGCATTTACAAAACCGAACAAATAGTAGACTGTGTGTTTTAGTCTAAAGGATATTGTTCGAAATGAAAAGATCCATTAACATTAGCTGGAAATACTTATCGGAAAGACTTGGCAATTATTATTTCTCCTAAGCAACTTCGATATATACGATGATGATGATTGTGCGTAATTCAAATAAGTCTTAAACCTTTCTAATGTCAGACACAACAAAGAAAACAGAGATTCAAAGATTTGGAACAAGCTCAAATCATGATTACTTTTGCAATATCTTAATAACGTGCATCATAAATGTTGACTAAGGAAGGGCATTCCAAGAACTAACTAAGACAAATAAGTGTAGAAAATCTACTTTTAAAATATTTTCAAGCGAAACATCGCTTAGCAATATTTTGTGAGCAAGTCTGTTTTCAAATATTCCTTAGCAAAAATGAGATTTTTTTATAGGGTGTCGCTCTGTTGGATGAAGGTTTGAGCTTATCTTGTGCTACACGCAAGTCCATATACACTTTTTAGCGGCTTGGCCATTTAAATAGTTGAAGTTTATAATGAAACTGTCTATTGCCAATCAACACTGAAAGCAAGATCAGGTAATTAGAATTGTAGTCTTTGAGAGGCGGCAGGAGTCAGACCAGGCGCTCACACGCTTGACATGGGATGGGTTTAATTATCATTTATTTGCTCGTAAAGAAAATTTATTAAAAACAAAATACCAAATACAAAGTATTTTATAGGTCCTTATCAACATATTGATGTGTCAAATTACCAAAACTAAGGTTTAGACAAATTTTATTTTTCTGAATCTAGAAAATTAAAATCCATAAGGATTTAACAACACTAATTCTGTTGTATTATTTTTGTTTATCAGTGGAAGTAAAACACACTTAAGGTATATCCAATACTATAATACGAGCAAGGTTTATATATATACCGTATATATAAACTGTATCTCCAGGTGTTTTTTCATTTTTCGGAAATTTTCTTCGCGTTTTAGGGTTCCCTGAATCCAAGAAAGTGGGTTTCGACGTGATGTCTGTCCGTCCTTGTGCGTGTGTCTGGATGTGCACAGAAGCAAAGCCTACCCCGTTGGTCCGATTTAAATGAAATTTGGTATGTATGTATACATTCTCTGTATCTCCAGGCGTTTTTTTACATTTTTTCGAATTCTTTCCTTTTTTAAGGGTAAATCGGGGGTAGATCACAGGTGCCTTTTGGTGCCCAAGGGTCCCGGGATCCAACCCCAACAATCACTTTATTTCGCGCGGCTTTGTGATAACTGCCTGGCCAACTCACACAGCGGTTACGCAAAAGCCGCTACGGCCAGAATGCCTTGGGAAAAAATCCGCCCCTTTCAGTAAAAAAAAGGGTAAAACCTTAAAACCTTTAAATAAAGTTAAAAGATCCAAATTTATAAAAAATGGCTAAAAAGATAATGATTAAAATTCAGTATAGTGAATAGAGTACTTAATATTATGCCACCATCCACATGTCTGTTAAAATTACTGTTCAAAATGTATGGGCTTTTAAATATAATTTTTTTTAATTTTCCGCGAAAAACAATAAAAGTAATGTACAATGTGATTGCCATTATTGAAACCAACTTAAAAACTAAACTAATTAGTATTTTCAACTGACCAACGGTTAAGAAAAAGTTAAATTTACTGTCCATGATGAATGCAGTACGTTGTCTCAGGGCGCCCAATGCTATTCTTGTGGAGAGTATTAAAACATCTATTTCTTCCTCATTTTCAAACCGTCTTCCATGTCTTGTAGGCAGCGTAAGGTTAAATCAACCCAGAAAACCCCACTGAAAAAGGTTTTGTATTACGGGGTTCCCCCTGTAAGGTTCAATTTAATTTAACTTTGTTTCTCTTGGTGCTTTTTTTCAGAAATTGGATGGTTATTTTTTAATCAAAAAATTTATTAAATGATATTTACATAAACATAAACTGAAGAATTTATTAGTGTTATGATAGATTGATGTTTTTAAATTCACTTAAGGGAGAAAGTCTTTCTGGCAAAGATAAATTTGGCTCACATTATATTTACTACGGTTATTAAACCATTGTAAAATTTAGCATCTGTTTTGTCACGCGGTTCTATAAATTTTACACGCCATTGTTTCCAAAGTGGTAATAAGGTAGTTAAACTAATTTTTCTTGATTAGGTTATCATTATCAATAACGTATATAAAGTATTGCGCCAAACATGACGTTTGGCCAAACCAAACATTTCTTCTCCAAGATAAGGTCTTCCAGAGCGATTCGTAATCACAATTAGTGAGTCAACTTAATTTAACGTATTTAATTGATATCATATTCTTTTTTGTATTCGTTAACTTACTGTTTAAAACGAAAATAAATTTTCATATTATGGAAATGGTTAGAAAATTTTACTTATAGTATTATATGTGGTTAGTGATGGAAATAATTTGTAGCCAAATAATGTATTTTGGTTACAAATGCAATTTATTAATAATACACTGTTATTACCATAAGGCCATTTTACACGTACAAGCACCAACAACTAGCTTTACTCTAGAAATACTTACGGGTTCTTTTCTTGCACTAAAATATTTTGATTATTTGTTATAAAACCACCTTCATGCAGAACAAGCAGTTTAGTATTTATATAAAGTGATCTTTATTTGTTTCAATGCTATATAAGATATTCAATAAATAATTACAAAGAGTTGATTATGTTTATTTCCCTCGGCTCGTTCACGCTACTACGCGAATAGAAGGCTATCCAATACTTTAACGTTTAATATTTTTTTAAATTTACTTGTTTATTATCCCATCAGACCTAGTTTTGAGCTGTGCCATCACATATTATTCGCATGCTGGAGTGGGACAATTAATATGTAAGGCCTTCATTAGCGACGGCGCAACTTTAGGGTATGTACTTTAGGGTAGGTACTTTAGGGTATAGGGTATGTACCTAAACCTGTATTCATACTTGTGGAGTCAAGTTCTTGTAGAAGATATCAAGTTTAAATCAACAGTAAATTCTTTACTTATAGGCCTTATAGGCTAGCTCATTTACGTTAATATGTATTCATGTATAACTACTTGAAAGTAACAGAAAACTCAGCATAGTTATGCATTAACCTCAATAACGAAATGCTCCTAATGGTACTGAATTAAGTTTATTTTGTCTAGATCTGTTCATAATACTCAATATAAAAGACGGTATTAGAATTCAACAGATTTTAATGCCTACTAAATAGTATTTGACATATGACTATAAAGTCATATGATTGTTAATTGTCATTAGATTGTTTTTGTAAACAAACTTACTTGTAGTTTATTAAAATGAAATTCATTATCTAAAGATTAATATTATTTTTAACAAGAAACATGGTGTCGAAATCCAGGAAAAATCTTGGATCTCCAGCTCAAAGACACTGCTCCCTAGCACAGATAAAATTGTTCACAATGAATTGCAAAATATTCGGGAAAAATCCAGACGATATAGTAACAGAACTAAAAAGAACAACTTATAATTTAAAGAAGGTGAAAGAGTACTATAGAAAAGAACATAGAGACTGGCAGCCGGCTACAGTCATAAGAAAAGGTCCGGAGCCCAGATCATACCTTATAGAAACTCCAGATGGGAATATTTATCGAAGGAACTCTTGGTTTTTGAAGAAACGACTTTATGACGTTGAAGAACCGGCAGGAGCAAGTAAAGTGAACGAAAGTAAAGCTGGAAATGGCGTTAAAGACGAAGAAAAAAGTCAAGAAAGTCATCACGAAGAGCTAATCCTCCCAAAAGACTTTACTTATAAGTAAAGAAGGGAGATGACATATGACTATATGATTGTTATGTCATATGATTGTTAATTTTTATTAGATTGTTTTTGTAAACAAACTTACTTGTAGTTTATTAAAATGGAATTCATTATCTAAAGATTAATATTATTTTTAACCAGAAACAGTATTCATACTAACATGGTTTTGTTCTTCATCATTATGATGAGCATTTTAGTTATTGTATATTGAACACCGTAGCTACTGTATGGTGTTCATATATTTACACAAATGGTTGATCCTTTAACTATTTAGACTTGTGGCTGACTAATTTCTAGAGAGAACAATTTTGTTTGCTGAATTGTAATTTAAATTGCATGAATGGGAAAAAGTTATATGACTTTATTGTTTATCCATGTGTACATCAAATGTATTCATAATGTCGATTCGTGAAAAATCCCTTTGTAATGATAGGTCCGACTTTAAAAAATATATATCTAAATAAAATTCTGCTTTCATTGAAAGAGGTTAACCCCAAAAAATGTTAAGTAACCAGTTTAGAAATCCAAATAATGTAAACAAACATAACCACTCCAAAGACCCAAAATTTATCACAGAGTAAAAATGTATTCTACGTAGCTAGTGATAAAATTAATTATTAAATATAGTGAGCGTAGACGGCCCGTGCTATTGTAAGAAATGAAAACTGTTTTTGTACCTCTACTTGACCGGTATGGGTGTACAATGTACTTCGGACTACCTATCATGGTGTACCGTAGTCACTTGAATACCATCTAGATTGGAGGTAAATCTTGCCAGAGATAGATTAAATTAAAATCCGATATTTTATGATACCCTTCAAGTGAGGGAACAGGAAAACATACAATGAAAAACGTTCTTACGACCATTATGGGATGTCTAAGTGTAGTTTGGTTAGTCAGTGAATACAGTGCACTTAAAACGGGTGGTTGAAAAACGAGGAAAATCTATATAAATAAAATTAGAGTTTTGTCTGTAAATTGCTCAGAGTTGTTCATGTTTAATTTATGTTAACGCTTCGTGTGTTAGAGAATTCGAAACAAGTCTTATCTCAATTTGTGTCTGTTTGTCTGTCTGTTTGTCCGTCTGATGAAGCTGTCTGTGAAGCTCCAGGAGTCATTTTACGCCGTCTACTCTTAAAAAGGGAACTGATAACAATGAAATTTATCTCATGCATTCTCTACATTCCAGAGAAGGTTTTCCAATGCTTAAATTGTCCGCCACCCCTTGAAATGTAAGTAACGGGCTTTTAAAAATCCACTTTTTACACGATATTAGTCGCAATTTGCTTTCAATTACCGTATCAATGAATCACTTACTGGTAATAATCAGCTGTCTTATCTAATAATAATCTAATCTAGTCTTTGTAGTTTAATGTTTTAATAGAAAGAAAAGCAAAAACAAACCGCTGTCAAATCAATATTAGTTTATATTGGTCATTGGTTTTAAACTCATATCAAAATCATCCTAGACCAAAAAGTTATTTTAATATATAACTAATTTTAATAATGGTAGAAATAGTAAAAATGATAGCATAAATGTTCTCATTTATTTAATTGAAAATAAATGCTGAGTAACAAAGATGGTTATTTTCTTTTTACTGTTTTGTTTAGGATTTCAGGTTTACATTTTGGTACGATAATCTATCTTTCTTCTTTAAACTGAATCGTACAACCCGTACAATGGTCAGGCTTACTCCAAGTGTTTTCATATTTTTGTAATATATTCTACTACGATCTAGAAATTTTTTAGTATTGTAAGGAAAATTCAAATAATTAATAATAGTTACTCTTTGTTTAAAGGAACCATGTGGAAAGTAGTTGGCATTTTGGTCGTTGTATTTGTCGGCAGCACGGTCGCTCCAATCCCTTGTTCGTCTTGCACTCATATCATTGAAAAGCTCCCGCAATGTTACCCCAACGGCAAGGCTCCCAGTCAGGATATAGTAAGTTTTAAGTAGTTTAATCTTATATGTGAAACGGTAAATTAATTAGAGCGGAATATTGGAATATTGGTGGAAGAATTACAGGGAATGGATATTGTTTGCAAATATTTAACCATTATTTTTATTACTCAAAAATATCTATGTACACGACTAATACTGTTAATTAAAGTTGTATATTGTATGAAAAGATTCATAGATTGGTATTTAAGAAAATTACACAACAATTTACAATTTATAATTTAAACATTAAAGATGGATAATCATTCACGTTATTCAGAATATTGATGAATGGATGAGCAAGAGATAACGTAGTTTTGAAAAATATTTCTAAATCATGAAACATTTAATCATAATTTGTCGTGTTAATATAATAGTTTGAATACTTTGTAGTTCAAGTTTTATCCTACAAAAAATGCTGTAAGAAGGGAACAACATTTAAACTTTGTTAAAAAACACTTTGCTATGAAACGTTTCAAATATTCAAACACTTGACATGGTTTATGTAATATTGTGATTATAACTGTGCCAGGAATAAACCCTTCATTTACAGTTTCTTTGCCTCGGGTTTAACAATCAAAATATCTCTTTATGACAAAATGTTTTCTTAAATCGTAAGGAATAAATAAACGCATCATTAGTCAAGTACCTGCATGGTGACCGAGCTTTGCTCGGATAGAAAATAAAAAATATTATACAAGTTAACTTGCAAAATTAAAACACAAACAAATTGTTACCTAATGGAAACATTTATGTGGTTTAAATAAAACCTATTTAATATGCCTTAATTAATATAGCATAAACACTGAACAAAAATTTATTGTCCTTCGATGGGGATCGATGTCATAACCTCCGGCACGTGAATTCAATGCGCTAGCACTGAGATACGGCGAGATTGGCCAATTGTTTTAGCTGAAATTATACTGTTCATTTAATTATCCATACAGTTATTATTAGCCTATGATAAACTGATTTAGTTAGATATGGAATAAGAATTGAAAAGCAAAAGATACATTTTATTTACACCAATTAATTGGTTTGTTACAGTGGCTTCAAGCAATACAATGAATACGTTTTCTATAAAAACATGAATGATCTTGGAAATACTTTTCTCTGCTTTTATTTCACACAATTATTTTACATTTTCGTTTTTACTACCTCTATTCACATATTGTTCACCACCATCTTCAATAAACAAAACTGTTAAACGGTTATAAACAGATGTTTTGATTCGTATTGTTTACATTTCATTCTCCATAAGCGTAATGTTATTTTTTTTAGATTTTAAACTTAATATTACAAGAAATCCGGAATTTTTCTGGACATTAGACCTATCTATAACTTATTTTCTACTCGGAAATTGGTTATTTCCAAAATTTAAAGATATTCATTAGAGCCGTTTTTGAGATCCCTGTGCAAATACAGGGTGCTCATAAGGTCGGGGGCAAAGTTCGAGGGTTGATAGTACTCATCAAAATAAACAAAAAAAATCCTAAAAACATAATATGTCGAATACTCCTTCGTTTAGCCGCTAGCCGCCATTTTGTATTTTATACCAACGTTATTTATCAAGAACTGCTTAAGATACAGAAACCAAACTTTGCACATATATTTAATAGCCCAAGAGAAAGATATTCTCAAAGTATCATTTAGTTTGCTTTAATATTTTCAAAATGGCAGTGGTTAAAAACCTTTTAATTTATATAAAAAAATAAATTAACTTATAAAATTTTTACAAGAAATAAAAAAGATTTCAGTTTTAATTTCAAATCGAACGGTACTTTGGTGAACGAAAGTCGTATAAGTGAAAAAATTCATTTTTAATGTTATAGTTTACAGGGCCCATGCGCCACCGCGGCGCGGCCGTGGCTAAGAAGCAGAGTTCAGCTGGCACAAGCGGCTTCTTAGCGTCGCGGTCACTGCTGGACACTGCTCCATTGTAAACTTCATAACACAGGATATAACACTCAATATAATGAATTTCAAACAAAGAAGAGAGTCGAGTCTGGTACACAGATGGGTTTCTCTCGGACGGAAGGACAGGTTATTGGGTATTCATGTTAAAATGTAATAGACTGGGGGCACGAGAAAGGTACTTTTCGGTCTCGAGCTATCGGATGAGGCATTCGACGCGAGTATAGGGTAAAACTCCCGAGCCTCGTGAAAGACACAGGAATTGGCTTACCCATCTAACGCACACGAGGCCACAATAAGCTTCAAGGCTTATGGACGTGTTGGGACATGAATTCCCACCCCTCAAATCAATCAACAATCCATATTGTGTTTTAAGGACAGAGAGAAAGTCAGGCAAAAATACAGACCTAAAATTGAGATCAGAACAAACACCTAAAACCAGAACGTGCGCGCGCGCGCGCGTGTGTGTGTAACTAAAGAACAAGTTACATTATAGATGGAAAATCAAGTTTAGTCATAATTTCATAATTATGTTCATTATTATGTGTTAAGTCATAATTTCAATTAAGATGGAATATTGAGTATCGCGGTTAATATTCCCATTTAAGTTCATACTCATTTAGTCATTTTAGTGGCTTTCGTGCGTATACATGTGTTTTCATAAATTTAAAAGTTATAAATCTCGTCCATTTATTTGAAATAACCTAATCATAAAATATCAAATTTCATTACTTATTTAACTACACAATATGGAGGAAGATAATCACAGAAATGAATAAAGATACCTCTATAAAGCCCTTAAAGGTTCAATGTTTCATGAATGTTTGTAATGGTTTTTCAGTGGTGTTAAAAAAATAATTTCAATAAATAATACATTTTATTGCATAACGACTTCGGTGTCATGGTTTTAGAAGCCACTAGCTTCTTACTAGCTAACTATTTTCTGTGACGTAAATAAATTTGTTTGGATTAATAGATTGAAGTAATGAAATTGGATTGATTTTTACAGAATTCCAATGTCAGTTATACATTGGCCTACATATCAAAAGATGTACTGCCAGAAAACGTCATCAGCGTCGTGGGCAGCAAGATTCAGGGGAAACCCTACACGAAAGCCTTGGTCTTCCTCAAGTTTGCTGATGGAAGGTATTACAATCGCATTTTCCAAGTTGTATTACCTATACTATTTTAAACTTTAAAAATAGTAGGGATGAGACTACCGCTTTGTTAAAACCCCATTTTCAAGGTATTTCTTATGGAAAACATGCTTTTTACTTTTTCACCATAAATACTAAAAAGCATCAAACTTTAATTTTTTTTGGCACATCCACAGGGTGAAAACTTTCTAATGACATATTAATCAATGACTTTGGTTCAGTGGAATTCTAGATTTAGTTGTACAAATTTAAACAAAAAAATGTCAGACTCAGTATTTCTTCAAAGCAAAGAAATTTGTTGTATCTTTGGTTTTTTGTACAAAACTATTAAACGGTGAGGAAATCGACCAAAGTGGATGGTGATTTCCTGATAGAGAATTAAATTTCCTACTATTTCCTTTCAGGAATCTTTGGAGAAACCTCAAAAAGACGGTAAAATATCAGCAAATAAGGATTTCGTACAAACCTGTTTTCAATGTATCTTATAGAATGTCTTATAGAAAACATTTTTTTCACCATAAATACTAAAAAGCATCAAACTTTTATATTTTTTCTCAAATCTAAATGAATAAAGCTTTCTAACAACACATTAATCATTAAAATTGGTCCAATAGAACTCTAGATTTAGCTGTTCAAAGTTGAACAAAAATATCTTTAACTCAGAATTTTTCAAACACAAAGAAATTGGTAGTAGCTTTGGTTTTTTGGAAATAACTTTTAAACGGAGAGGAAATCGACGAAAGTGGATAGTGATTTTCCGAAAAAGAATTACATTTCCAACAAATCACTGGTGTGCATTCCTTACAACCCTCAAAAAGGATTCCAAACATTGCCTTCAAATAAGAAATTCGTAAAACCCCATTTTCAATGTATTAAAACATGTTTTTTTACTTTTTCACCATAAATACTGAAAAACATCAAACATTCATATTTTTTGGCAAATCTACAGGATGAAAGCTTTTTAATGACATATTAATCAATGAATTTGGTTCAGTAGAACTCTAGATTAATTGTACAAAGATTTTTAAGACTGAATTATTATAAGAATAGATGGATTAAAAAATAAATTTCTTCCTTATTTTCCAACCTATTTCCAAGAAACCTGGTATAAAGCGTAAGGTCAAATTATCCAACAAAACCCACTCAAAAAAAGCTTGGTATTACCGGGGGGAGCGGGTTTCCCCCCCAAAATTCTAACAATTAATTAAACTTTGTTTCTCTTGTTGGTATTTTCAGAAATTGGATGATTATTTTTGAAACAATAAATTTTAAATGATACTTAGATAAAATTTAAAGAATATGATGGTTCAGTAATTACAAGTTGTCGTTTTTAAATTTACTTAAGGGAGAAAGTATGTGTCAGTCCATTGATACCATTTATTGTTTTCATTACATCTTAGATTGGCGTTTTCGGCCGGAGTGTGAACCATAGTTACATTAAATGCCCAAATTTGACCAGTTACAACATAGAAATCTCTCGTTAGGTAAAAAAAGAATATGAATATCCTTATCTTGCATCTTTTTGTTACTGTTGAGTTAAAAGTCGTCTGCAATGCATTGATATAAATTATTCATTTGTGGTTTATTATTTAAGTAATTCATTATTGTATTAGATTACGATTTTATATTTTATTTTATTTCTATATTAGACTATAATTTTGAGTTAATATGGTAAGACCAAAGGTTTAAATAAACTACTGTTTAATACGTAATATTCTACACAAAACCAATCTTTGTATTCTAATCCTTTTTTAACACTTCAATAGTTATGAACCTTTAGTTTTGACGGATTTAGTATTCAGATTGTAGCGAAACAATTAATTTAAAATAGTTTATTTAACACCATTATCGTTATAAAACTAAATTATAAAGTTAGACTGATTTCAACGGTTCCTTGCGGAGGCAGAATTTTACAGTCGACAAAATGTCGTTATGATTGTTGAAAAGTTGAGTTTCCTCACTCTGAATTCCAGCTCGAGTCTTGGAATAACTCAGGTCGGAACGATACGGTCTTAGCTAGCAGATCCAATAGCGTCCAAACATATAAACATATATACCGTAGATGAATCTAACTAAAACTAATTTTTAAATTCAAACTGGTTTCCAAGTCAGACTCTAGTTCATAGCTTAAATAAATATTACAAAGCTCGTATCTGTATTAATATATCAAAGATCATTAATTGGTAGCAATTTATATATTTTTAAGAACAAAATTAAAACATTATGGCCTTAGTTATCCCCGGAGAGGGGAAACTAAAGTCATACATTAAAAAATAATGTTTGGCTTTAGTCAACGAGTGATAGTATAACTAAATTCATTAATCGTGTTTCTTTAACAATAAATAACAGGAGGACTTCATATGCGCGATATAACAATCGTGCTTGGCCCCTCTTTCATGTATTTACTGTTAGGAGTTACCAAGCTCACCAGGTCTGCTAGTTGTTAATATAAAATAATAAGGACAGCTGTTTAGATGAATTAATTGAAAACATTCCCTTTACTTTCAATGATCTAACCTATTTTCCACAAGGAAGTAAATACAAACGTTTTTGCTTAGCTAAGAATCTTCCAATTCCATTGAATTAAACCTAATTCACATCTAAATCTGGGAAAAATAATTTTTAAATGTCTTAGCGTTTCAGTATTTTTATTAATTATGCCGTGACCCAGAATATCTAATCTTTCACAACGAAGTCGTAATACTATTAGACTTCAGAACATGGACAATCTCAAAGATAGCATGTATTTGTAACTTTAGCCAATAAAAAAATCTAAATATATTTTATTTATTTTCTCCACCTTCTTGATTTCTATAGCAACAATGTACTTTCAGAGAGAAAAATGGACGAATAACGAAAAAATGCTATCGCGCGATTGCATGGATCCATCAATAACCACTATTAACAAAAAAAATTATTATTTAAGAAAATAACAATAAAATATACCGAAATACTATTTAAAATTGATTTTGTTGAATCAGTACAATCGTAAAATTAATTGGCATTTGCAAGCTTCTTATTAGGTATCAGTGTTTTCAGTTTGCTGTGGTTTTACTTTGATTTTAGTTCTGGTTTTTAAGTTTTTTGGACGTACACTTCAATCTCCTTTGTGGTCGGAACGTTCAGTTTCCTTTTCTTCTGCTGTTTGAGAAGTTCAGTCTCTCTCTTCCTATTTTCTTCAAAAAAAGGTTTTTATAGAATGAGTCCAGTTGTGGCATGCATCTTTTCAGATACTGCAGTGGCATCATTATTAGAAAGATTTTTCAGAATTTAATTCTGGTCTAAATCACCGTCTTAAGGATACAAGGATGAGCTATCCATTTGCTCTAAATCAAATTTCAGTTGCTCTCCTATTGTATTATTGTGTTCAATTGTGTCTTTAGGTACATTAAGAAAGATACAAGATTATCTTACATACAATATTTTAGGATAAGCCATTAATAATGATTAAAAACAGCACCATGGGTTAAAATTTACTCAAATTGCCCTTTGAAAGCGTGATTTTGACTTTAAGATATTTTAATTTCACATAAAGTTTTCAAAGTTTAATAGCTAACGATATTTGAAAATGTCCATTTAAAATTTTAAAAATTAATATGCATTAACCCGCAAGAAAAAACTTTCCAATAAGGTATTTTCAATTAGTGAATGCAATTTTGAATGAAACTATGCAGATTGATTTAATTGATATGCAGTCTTACTCGAGGCAAAACTCTGCATAAAATGTTATATTTTAATTGTAATAGATACTCGGAACTTACTTAAAATCAAGTACTAAGTTTTTTATAGTTCATCTTTTAATGGCCATGTAACATTTTAAATCAAATTAGCCAAAAGAACAAATCGTTAATTTTTTACTTTACTATTAGGTTTGATATATAAACTAAAATTTACTCTTATGTATCTCTTAAACAGTTATTTTCAATATTAAATTTTCATGATTGAACTATTATTTAAGTGACAGTTTTGCCTGAGGTATATACTAACTAATCTTATTTCCAGAAAACTATTTCCTTGAACTCCCCTAAACAACAATTTCCAAATAAATTATATCACCCAGACAGATATCAAGGATTTTATTCCTGTAAAATTACAATATCTTAGTAATCTATAAAATAAAGAAGAAAGAAAAATATCTATAAAAATAAAAATAAAATAATCAATGATAATCAATAAAAATCTATAAAAATAAAGTTTTTAGATACGTTTTATAGCTACAGTATTACATTTGGCGGCAAAAGGTGCTCGGTCTGAGTTTTCTTTTTATTAACTCTTTAATGGTGTTCCAGTGAAACAACCGTGACATATTATCAAGTTCAGAAGAAGGACTACATATGGGAAAAAGGTAAAGGTAAACATGAAAACTATCATGCTGGTTGTCATGTCCTTAATAGTTGAAATAGAATACAAACAGAATAAATATTAACATAATTACTAGAATGAAAAGGTTAACTAGAAGAAAATAAATGATCATAATAATAAATTATATTACGTAATATCAGTAGTAGACCGGTATACAGGTGCTGAAGATATCAATGGTGTATCTGATGTCATTTTAACCATTCAAACATTATCTGATGACAGTTTAAATTATATAGTTCACTGGAGAGCAAGAGAAAGTAATTTAGAGCGAGGGAAAATAATCAGCCGATATGTTTACCTACTTAGTAAAATGTGATTTTTTTGTTTTACCGCTTAACCCGTCATTTGCAGTTTGTGTAACACGATGTAATAAGAAAAATACATCTTAACAACAAAATATATATTGAAATTTTTTTAAATATAAATCTTTATGTAACTTAGTCATATAACATAATTATTGATGTTTTCCACATGCAACTAGTATAGACGGTGCTTACCTCTAAGGGTAGTTTACCCTAAAATCATAAAAAAATATAAAAAACACAAATTTTGCAAAATCCACTCCAACAATTTTTATTAAAATTTAATGGTCTATAGGTATCAAGGTCCAAAATAATATGCGACCATCCGAATTCCCTTAAAACTAATGGTTTAAAGTTTATGGTATTTAAAAAATAATGTAAAAAAGTTATTTTTTTTAATTTTTTGCCAAAACAATACGGTTCCAGAGAAAATTTCAATTTTATATCCGTGGTGAACGAGGTACGTTATATAGGTATGCAGAAAGAAACTGGGTTTGCAGAGCAGGGTCACATTGCTCCACACAAAGGTTTGTTATTACCGAGGGTGGGGGCTATGCCCCCCAAAATTTCCAACAAAAATATTTATAAAAATGTTTTTCTTGTTGAGAGTTTATTAATTATTAAGTTAAGTTAATTATTAAGTATTTATTATTAAGTTTAAAGTTGGATGCTGATTTTTGTTATGATTAATTAGTTAAATTACATTTAAATAAACGTTAAAGAATAAGGATGTAATATTAAAGCTGTGTTTTCTTCAATTTATATTAGGGAGAAGGTATGTGTTGGTTCAATGATACAGTTTATTTCTCTTTTACCTTTAATACTTGTGTTTTGTCTATATGCAATGAAATCTTATTACTGGATTAATTTCAATCAAAATATTAAAATACATTTTGTCATTTATAATGGATAAATTATTAAATACCGTATACTATTTTAACATTTGGTAGAAGTAATGTAAACTAATTACTTAAATAACATTCAGTTTGTAAAAATGTAACGAGTGTTATCACCATACTTACCGATCAAGAAATTATGCAATTAAATTTTGTTTTTTTAGATGAGAAAGGGAAGGAATATAACATTTATCTCACGGCAAAGGTAAACCATATATATGCCTACTACCGATGCATTGCTGATAAAGGTAACTATGAGTGTGGTTATTTGTATAACCGTATAAAAAATGCAATGATTATAAATACTTATGCATTAAAAAATTAATTATGTATAGCTAATATAACCTTTCGTAAAAATGTCACGTTCTACAGTGTTAATGTTTATTTATATTTATTATGTATTCATATAAATAGCTTGTGCTACCCGACGCGCGTTGTAGCGATATACAAAACACATTACAATGAATAGAGTTAAATTCGATGACAAATATAGAATATAATATAATTATTACCTTCCTGAATTTGTCTCCTATCTAGGTATTTTAAGCCAAAATAGTTGTAAGAAATGAGTGTATTCTCATGGAATTGAAACATTAAAACGTAGGCCCATATAAAAATTGAGACAGTCTATATCATCTTTCTACACATACAGAGAATATTCGATAATAATACATAGTACCTCCGTCACAGCAGACCTGCGTTCTCAGCGAATTTGCAAATCAACAATATAAAAATAATAATATATGAACAGTTTAATTAAAAGCTGTCCATGAACATGAGAAGTAGTTGCCTATTCTCCTTAAGATTAACATGGAAAAGGGTATGCAGGTTAGCTGCCATGATAAACACATAAGCTCTGATTTTTAAGCATTTGAAGCATGAGATCTCAACCACACGAAGGTAAATACCAGGTTTAATCCAATAATATTGATTGATAAGTGAAATATTAATTTTTCTTTACCCTCCATAGTATTAAAATTGGAGACCTAAAATACAATGTACTGTGTTTAGATTTTTTAATATCTCGGTAACTGTTGGAGATAGAGATAACCTTTAAGAAACTAAATTGTGTTTTTTTATGCTGATGCTAATGGTGAAAGATAAAATTTAAAAATGTTTTAAATTATATATGAAAAACAGAAAAACACAATTTATGAGTACAACCTCCCCCCCAAACCACCCATCCCCAATAACTGATACGTCTGGTTTACGAACTTGTCCGAGCAAATGTAAGAATACGTGTCTCTACCATACTTGATCTCCATCGGACTATTTTTACGAGAGTTATCGTGTTCAAAGAAAGACACACACACACACACACACACACACACACACACACACACACACATATATATATATATATATATATAAATTTCAACGACTATTATTTTTCGCCTCTGGGCACTTAAAGACGAAAAAACATGGTCTCGGGCTAAAGTCTTGCCATTAAACCTACGGTAATAGCTTCTTCACTTTGGGAAATTCGCTAACATCAAACATGTTATGGAACCATTTCAGACAGAAAAAGGAAATTATAAAAATACACAACAGCTGATTATTATAATAGACGTAATATGTATAAACTAACATTGTAAAATTATTTTTATTATGGCCAACATATAAATATTTTTCTGTTTTAATAATTAAAAAATGAAAAAAAATCTGTACTGAGAAAACTAAGACAGTAATTAGATAGTACTATTTTGTGCTTCTTTGGATTGCTCAATGGTTAAAAACTGTTTGTATTTACTTCCCTGTGGGAAATAGGTTAGATCATGGATATGTCTAAAGGGGATATTTTAAGTTCATATAAACAGCTGTTCTTATTCCTTTATATTTAAAATTCAATACAATACCTCTGGTAGTTTCTATGGAAACCTGTTACATGTTTTCCATGTTAAAAATACCAACCCCCCCAGAGCTAAGACATATCCATGTCAAAAATTGCTGCTGCTTATACTTTAAGATAACATATGTTGGAGTCCAAAGCAAAATTATTTCCCAATAAGATAAACATGGGAATTTTAAAGGCGTTATAGGGTAGAGATTTATAGGAAAATCGTCACTAAAACTATTAGACTTTCCTATGTTAGGTCTAAGGAACCTATATACCAAATTTCAGCCTTCTAATTAATTGGGAAGTGGGAGAATTAGTGATGAGTGAGTCACTGAGGGCTTTGACGTTTATATATACATATATTCAAAGGAGACTGTTAAAAGATATACTTTTTTAATTTAATTATTTCCATAAACTGTTAACATTTGTACTTCTATCAGACATTATCTACACGTTATCACACTCAGGTGTGTGGGACGGAGCCAGTTGAGTTTATTAATAAGTATATAAATAATTATATGGTTAATCTAATTAACAAAAAACCTTATCAAATTTTGCCTGTAAAATGTCACAACCTTTGACAAAACAATTGGGTTATAATTAACATCCATCAAGATCTCCTGGCACAAAATTAAGTTAAAATTAACGCATAATTATTCTTAAAACTATTATTATATTACATGTTTGTCCTTACAATACATTTCAACAAAACTCGTATACATCCTTCCAATATAGTTTTTCCGTTTCTTTGCTCAGCCAAAGGGTAACGAGGAAGGAATCTCTATATAAAAAATTGAATGTATGTATGTATGTATGTATGTCCTTTATGCGTTGCCAAACTACTCATCCGATCGCAATGAAATTTTAGGAAGTTGCTCTATATGTGTCCGGGAAGGTTTTAGTGAAAAAATATTTTCGAAAACCCCATAAGTTTCCATTTTATGGCGTTTTAAATTTCTAATGTTAACCTTATGGAGAGTAAGTTTGTTTACAGATTGTCTAAAATGAAAACATTTGATTTCTTAGCTACAGCTGATTGGTTTACTTTCCATTAGCAATACCGTATGCTTTACTATCCAATGCCATCTGAATCATTCATTAAGGTTAAACTATGAAGTAAATGTGTACTGTAAAAAATGAACAGCTTTATTCACCACGTTAATAGTTAACGGTTTTGGGGGATTATGTATTTATATTTTTATTTTCTGTCTGATTAAAGTCACGTGTTTATATGATAATTACAATGTTTATATTATTAGGTTTATTATAATAATCAGCTGTTGTATATCTTTCCTATAAAAGCCGTATTACAGTTAGGTTTCGTTTGGGTTTGGATTGGATTTGAAAATTTTGAATTAATCCATGCAGATTTATTTGTTTTATGGGAATGTTATTAATAGGTTTTATCGTTTCAGTATTGTTATTATTCACTATGCCGCGACTCAGAATATATAACCTTTTACAATGAAGCCGTATTGCTATTCGACCTAAAACATGGCCAATCTTAAAGTTAACATGTATTTACTGTCAGGCGTTACGAAGTTCGCCGGGTCAGCTAGTGTTAAATAATTTTCACGTATTGATACAGAACACATCAATAAGTACATGAAAATAGAATATATGCGTGATTGTTGATCTAAAAATAAGTACATTTTAATACTCGTAAAGGATATTATGGTGTAAATATTCTACTTCTAATTTGTTTTGCGGGATTTTATTGAATTTCCATTCGATTTGGTCCAAAATTTAATTATTTGTTTTATAAACACAACGAATTACTTCTCTTTATTTTCCAGGAGAGTCAGCGACAGGGACGCCAATGGCGGCCATCTACGTGGAGTGTGGTCACGAGACTGAGCCAGAGGTGCAAGCCGAGGTCAACAAAACACTTGAGTGCTTTGAGAACTGTTTACAAATCAATAATATGAAGAAAATGACCCTTTGGCCAGAATGTGCTACCAAAAATATTGGTTCCTGTGGAAAATATTGAAGTATTAAAACATTTTTGAAATAAAACTACAATGAAGATTACACGATTCTCTTTATATGTGTAAACTTTCCTTTGACCCTATGGGGTGTTGTAATTACGCCACCAATAATTTTGTATGCCTTTAAGAAACATTAAACAGACCATATTATATATTTCTCGGGACTATATAATTTCTTTATCAAATATATTTATTAGGAGGGCTGTATCCTATATACCAACTTGAAAACTTTGTTCCTACATAGATTTGATCATGGCATACGTCAAGTTATGGCCCGGTCAATAGCAAAACTGTAAACAATGTGAGCAAAATATATTTTAATAGGTTGATTGCATAGTAGATTTCAAAGTAATTGTGTTTAAGATTTTCAAAACCTATTTATTTAAAATTGATAATCTCATCCAATAAAACGTGGACCTGAGTTTTTTTTAAATTAACTACCATAAATTAAAAAATTATCTAGGATAGGCGAGTTCCTATTCAAATACTAGGTCTTGAATTTATCAGGTACCATAATTAGAATATTAAAAATTTTAATTTTTGTCTGGTTACATCCATTATAGTGCCCCCTGAACCGAAAATGGTGTGTTTTAGAGTGATATCCGCCTGGCGTCGTTCCGTGTGTTTTAGTGTATGGGGATGTTCAGAAACCTAGACACGAGACTATAGGTCCGACCTCCACGTAACTTGGTATCTCGGTAACAACCCACGGTTTCTCGGAGCATTTTTAAATTTTTTGGAGTTTTTATTTTTAAGGGTATGTCACCCTTAAAATCCCCCAAAAAACCCGTAGAGTAAAAATTTCTCGAAAATGGCTCCAATGGTTTTGATAATAATTATTCTAAGACTTATAAAGACTTATATCGCTTAAGTCACGTCATATCTAGGTCCTTTATGAGAATGAAACAACCCCCGCATTTCTAAAACATCGGGGCTTTAAAGTAATAGGCTTTTAAATATCTACAGAATAATCATTCTAACTTTCTGGCTTAACAATAACTTTATAAAACAATTTGACTGCTACCATTAAAACGAGCTTTAAAAAAATGGTACTTTGAATCATTAGTCGATTCTAGAGAAAGGTTCAAATTACTTTGGCTGGTAGAGTTATTTACGCATTACGTTGTTTGAGAATGCCCAATGTTATTCTCTAACTAGTCTAAAAATTGATAAAATGGTATTTTAAACTATTAGTTTTTTATACTGGAATAAATTTAAATTTAAAAGAAATTTAATCCAGCAGGCTCACATTTGTCTGAGAGCGCTCAATGTTACTCCAACGGAGAACATGAATAAAAAAGGTCTCTCTTATTTCTGGACTGTCTTCCATATAACTTGTTTACAGTCAGATCTCCCTATAGAACCCACACAAAAATAGTTAATTTAAAATAGTTGATCTCATGACAAGTTATTTTAAAAACAATGGAAATTTACTTAGTATGAAGAGATACTGTTAACAGAGTTAACACTGAGGTATTAATAATTATTGTAATATAATATCTAATAGTTATATATAACTATACATAGAAAAGTGCAATCACAATCTTTTAAGTATACATATTTGAAATTGGTGTTTGTAAGATATATAACAACTTCTGATAAATGCGATATTTTATGTATTTTATGTACCCAGCATGAAAATATAAATGGTTCAACTGTAGGGATCACTAAAATATTTACGTATTACAAAAAATAAAGATTAAAAAATATAACAGCAATATACAAAAGTAAGTAATATGACTAATATTAACTGTACTTATATTGTTTAATTTAACGATGTGTACCAAGATCTCTAACAGTGTAGAGGGGCGCCTCATTACGTGAGACACGTTCACTCGATCCTAAGTTGGTTTGACGTGAAATTCGTTATCTTTTTCTGAGAAAGTAAAAGGTTTACTGCTGATTCGGTTTATATATTTTTATTTTACATTAGTTGTTTAAAATATGTGATCGTTGTTAATTGTATCCGCTAAAATGGGATTCTGTGCTGAGTAATTTTGTCATTGTTTAATTTAAAGGTATTAAAATTATTTTATTTGAAATTTGGGCGTACTCCCACATGTTTTGTATGCTATCAAAACTAATTACCTATTTTACTCTTTATACAAAGTGGAAGAAATCTTATATGAATGATAAGTTATAGGTATTATCAATGTCTATATTTTTAGTCAAAACAATTAATTATTAATTTTTAATATTAATAAAATTAATCTATTAAGCTCTATTCATTTATCACAAATAAATCTATATTCATCTGACACTTGGAATGTTCGACCGGGTTTTCCACTAGCTTTTATGTTTTATAACTGACAATAAACTTCTTTTAGGGTTGTATGGAAAAATAGAAATGGGGACCCCATTTATATTTTCATACTGCTTTTAGGTAATTTATAGTTTAAAAAACAATTTCCTACCCTTTTTCCAATACGGTGGACAAACTTGTTTTCTTTTATGAAACACTGTATCTTGTTATGATTTGATATAAAGAACACACTTTTATTCTTACACGTTTTTATTCTTAGTATTTTTTATCAAACCCTAATCAATTAAACTTTAGAACATTTTTAAAATGTAATTTTTTCGTTTATCTTCAAGAATCATATGGTGGTAACTTTTAATATACTTTATTTATTTAAAAAAACATATTGTTTTGTTTTATTCTGAAAATAAACTTCAAATGGCGGACCTCATTATTGTTTTATGTTGTTTTTAGGCATTTATTTCAGTATTCAAAATTTTTCACCATTTTCCAATATGGCGGACCTATTTTATTTTTAAAGAAAACCCTGAACTTTATTGATTATAGATAGGAAATGTGTTTAAAAAATTTTTGTTCTTGGTATTTTCCCCTAGACCGCACCAAACAGGTGCAAGAGCATTTTTCTACATTGATTTTTCATTCATAATTAGCTTAAAATACCTGCCTAAGTAGGTTGCCATTTCGCTTAAAAGTATAAAGTATTTTGAGGATTCATTTCACTGTAATATGGGGCCAATGCATAATTACCATTACTATAATCAATTACCATAATTACCAGCACAGCAGTGACTTTCGGCCATTTGATTATTTAGAAGTTAGAGTTAAGCTATAATGAGGATAACTTAATTTGAAAAAAAAATCTTTGTGTGTGTGTGTGTGTGTGTGTGTGTCTGTGAACACGATAACTCTCTTAAAAATGGTCCGGTCAAGACCAAATTTAGTAGAGACGTGTACCTTTGCTCGGACGAGTTCGTAAACCAGACATATCGGTCAATCGGAACAGTTAGATTGGGAGGGTTGTATTCATTCAAAATTGTGGTTTTTGCGTTTTTCATATGCAATTGGAAATACTTTTAAATTTTATTTTCCCCTTTACCTTAAACAACTACAAAATTAGGTTCCGTATAATTTTGCTCTATCTCCTGTGGTTAACGGGGTATTAAAAACAAAAACACAGGACTGTACGTTGTATTTTGGGTCTCCAATATTAATCTTATGGAGGATGAGGAAAATGTAATATTTCACTTATCAATCAATATTGTTAAACGAAACTTGATATATAGCTTCATGAAGTTAAGATCCATCTATTTATTCTTAAAAATCATAATTTATGTGTTTATTATGGCAGCTAAACTGCATACTGAGAAGCGCGCTGGTCTAGGGGTAGAGCACGGGGCTTTGGTGCCCAAGGTCCCGGGTTCAAACCCCACCAATCACTTTTTCGGCTTTGTGATAATGCCGCCACTCACACAGGGGGCGCAAAAAGCCGCTACGGCTGAAGTGCCTTGGGAGTAATCCGCCCCTTCCAATAAAAAAACAAAAACAAAAAACTGCATACTCTTTCCCTTTGTTAATCATATAGAGAGTAGGCAAATACTTTTATTTATGGAAAGATGTTGTTGAAACTTTGAATAAATGGTAAAAATAAAGTTGTTAATGATAGAAAGGAACACATACTTTCAGTATTCCTCACAGCATCAAACGTGCATACTCTTTCCCATGTTAAACTTATGGAGAATGGGCGAATAACTCTCATATTTATTGACAGATATTGATAAAAATTGTTATTATTATTATATTATTTATTTTGAAATTCACTGAGTTCGCAGGTCTGCTGCAATCTGGGTATTTGTGTCACTCATCATTTCAAATTTTCAATTTATTTTGCTGCCTTGAAGTAGAACCCTAAACAAATAATATTTAAGTGTAGGCTGAATTTTTGGTTTACTGTGACTGGGTGGACACGTTGTGTATGTATAAATAATTAATTTCACATCACTAATTTATATATGTATTCAATGTGGATATTTGCAATATTTTTAAGATTTAATTTGTGTGTGGTTCAAAATGATAATTTGACTTATTTGTGGCTTTAAAAATAACGTTTTAAACTCCGAAATGAAAAATGTTTTGACTCAAATGGGTTTACGAGACGAAAAAGACAGTTTACCCAATATATATTTATATTCAAGTTCTTAATATGATTGCAAATTTAGGTTTATAACTCCAGATTTAGGCATAACTACTCAGCCTACAATTAATTCTTAATTATATATATATATATATATAAAACAGTTATTATATATTATATATATTTATTTATTAAGATTTAAGGTGTAAGTTAAACATGTTGTCTAATATATTGAACAGAAAAGCTTGTACTGCATATTTAACTTCATCATCAATAATGTTTGTGTTGAAAACCCCAATTGAACGTGAAGAAGAACCTTCACTGGGATCTTTTTATTGATGAATTGATGCCAAACGTGGTTTGAAGTGAAGTAAATAGGTGGTGATGAATGGTTCTTAGAAAGGGGTAAACCTAAGGAAAAGTTAGGATGAATTTCAATCCTGTGCTGAATTGAGTTTTAACAAAATTGATAGTTTTGAAACACTTACACGAGGATCCTCAAAATTTAAATAAAATGCAAAAATCTACATTTTGTAGAGTTTTCAATTCACAATTAGCTTTTCAATTCTTCTAGAATTAAAAAATTTATTAAAATTAAAAATTACTTAATAATGGCATTAAGTATAAATTTTACTATTATAAATATATAAGAGGATAGTAACCACTTTTACTATTATTTATAAAACTATTTATAATCTGGCTTTATAGCAAAATCTTCACAATATAAATATAAATATAAATAATACATTTAAAAGAAGATTTTCATTAGACAATAGTTACAATAAATCAAATAAAAAAACGAACACAAGTTCTTATCGTTTAAAGTTTGACAAGGCAATTGGACTCAGTTAAAATCTCGTATAGGATCTATGTTAAAAGATACAGTTCGTTTGGATTTAAGGAACACACCTACAAAAAGTAAAGTAATCTTCCATCATTATTAGCACCACACTTACCTAACCTAACTTAACTTTAAAGCGCATCTGGGACACGAAATAAATGTTGATGCATTCGTATAAGTATTAAATAAACGCAACATTAAAACTAAGACTAAGGTATGAGAGAATATTTACTTAATTTAAACATAGGAATGAGCTTGTATTCCCAAACAAGATAAATATATAAGGAAGATAGTTTCCTTCTGTAGATCTAGTTTTGAAGGTGTATGGACATAATATACCTACCGTTCACTCAGCTATATTATTTGAACAAGTATAACACAATACTATTTGATTATTAAAACCTTTTACTAAAAGGTTTTTGTACGTAATATTCTTAATCTTATTATGAAAAATTGTTGTATGACAAAATTTTCCAATATATTTAATGCTGGAGAAGGCTAGAGATGGGTTGCAATATTCGGTAGCTGTATTCAATGGAGTATGATTCACGACACCAACACCGGGTTTGGTAAGTTATATATAGTTGATTTTTAATTTTTATCCAATATTTATCCGAATTAGACAATTTTTCAAGTCTACTTTATGGAAAGTCTAATAGTTTTTGTGACGATTTACCCATAAATCTCCACCCTATACACCTTCAACGTTCCCATGCTAATCGTGTGGGAAAATAAATTTGTCTTGGATTCCAATATATGTTGTCTAAGGGTATTAAACTGTTTTTATATGAACCATTGAGAAGACCAAAATAATAACTGTATAAATAGAATTTTTCTTTGTACAGATTTTGTGGATTGTTGATTAAAAATAAAAATGTTTATATGTTGGCCAAATTAAAAATAATAATGTTTATACATTTTTTATAATAATCCTTTATATTTCCTTTAAATCTATATTTTCCTTTTGCTATCTGTAATGTATTTAAGGTATTATTAAATATTTTATTTTGTGTGTGTGAGTGCGCGGGTGCGTACGAGAGTGTATATTTACCAGGCTATAAAATTGTCAAAGGTACTCTGGTGTAAGATGATATAGTCTTTTTTAATTTTTCATATATGTATTAATGTTACAAGTTCATATGAGTTCACTAATTTCTTACAAATATTTTGGATTAAAATACCTGGATAGGCCAGAAATTCAGGAATGTAATAATAACTAAACTATGTTTCATATTTGTCAGCGAAGCTAATCATAACAAATCTGTTTTGTACATCGCTGCAACGCACACTAGCTCCTTTATAGAGTTTCTTTATAATTTTTATTAAGAATTAATTGTGATCATCATTTGTAGAAGAAAGAAAGAACGGTGTTTACATTTTATAATTGTCTTTTTAATTTGATCGGCAGCTTCAACTTAATCAAAATCTTAATCTTTAATTATGCACCCGATTATTTGCGTTAAGTACAGACGGTTTTGGTCAACCTATACATCTGTCAGAGAGAGATATAATTTAAAAAATCATAACACTTAAGACATAGCAACTAATAATAAGTTTCTACATTGTCAAATGCATATATAAATTAATGGAGAAAATGAATACTAAGGATAATATGTACTTTCTGGTAAATAAAGGCAGGACAGTATTTTTATTGATACTTATGGCGAAAAAATAATTAATGGTGAATAAATTTCATGAAGGAAATCCTCTTATGGGGACTAGATAGTAAAAAATGTTTACCAAAAACTATAAACATATAAGAACAATAGGTAAACCAAAATAAAACTTTGATACGCAAAAAAACAAATTATTAAAGCAAATAACCTAATTCTAATCTAAAACCAGGACAAACTATTTATATATAAATATCCATTCAACTCACTATAACTTAGTTTAATACAAGTGTGTAGTTTAAGATAAAATGTATAGTGTGATGACACTAGCTAACAAAATTATAATTGAGGATAAATTATAACTGAATGGGTTCGTAAAATGAAATTATATATATTACAGAGAATATAAAGAACAATCTCATTAGTACAAGAATTGTTTGTCCAGTAGAGTGAGACACATGCACGACGTGACGTATGGAAACATGAAATTGAGCTTAGTCAGGCGGTAATATGATTTGGCATCTCGTCTCGGCGCCAAACCACCCGGATAACCTTGTCGGTCGCGTGCGACGCGGGAAACACGCTTGGCGACAAAGATTATTTTAGCCATGGAAGATCATCCGAGCTCCAGTCGTTAATTGGATCTTTTATGTTTCATATTTTTATCTTATTAAGATACACAGAAATTGGTATTTTCATTTCCTGACAGTTAAGATTTGTTTTAACTCAAATGTAAATTATATTTTTTCCTGATATTTAATCAAAGTTATGAAAAACAAATAATGTTAGTTCGTACTAAAACGCATTAACCGTTGTTTGTTATTGTAATTTTGCTTTTGGACCAGTACGTCCAACCTCCTTGGCTCCTGAGAACCGCTTCGTAAGTTAAAAAACCATGACCTGGCTGTAAATACAATCACAGTTTTCAATAAAACAATAGAGCAATTAATTAATTGTAAAGAAGAACTTTATCAACCCCAAAGTTTTTAATTTTGTAATATGACGAATTCGACATGATTTTAAGTAATTCATAACAATTAGTATATAGAAAACACTTGGTACTTGGGCTAACCTTACTTGTACTTGAGTACTTGAGCACCGACAAAGAAGACCTTGATTAATCATTAAAACATTCTAGATCTAACCTAGCCATCCATGGCCAATCCCCTTGAAACCAATTACTTAGCTCCACGTAATACGGTGGTAGTGCCAGAGTATTATACAGTGTTCTACGGTGTTAGCTATGTGATTATTATGCAGTGTATTATGCATGTGTTTATTATGGTGTGTTAGGCCGAGTACATACTACAAGGTGATAGCAACGCAATGGTATCTAGAGCTGTAATGGACCTGTGTAAAGCAAAGTGACTGAACGATTACGTGACTGAGTAACGCATGCAACATAAGTCGCGACAACTGTAAACTCGGGGGTTCCAGTTGCCGAGTAGCTCTTGTGGAGTACAGGCCGTAGGTAAATAAAGGTGCTGAACAACAAGCAAATTTTGAACTTGCAAAGCTCATTGAACAGTTTAATGGTTTGTATGACCATAAAAGTAAAATTATAATCTTTCGCTTACATCGATTAGGGATCTGTAGTTGTTAACTGTTTTCAGCAGTTTAGGGGTCACTAAACACACAGGTGTGTTCCGGCAGAATTTAACATTGCTCATACGGGACTAAAATTCAAGATGGCTACACCACTGATGCAGACTCTAAGTATTGTAAAAGTGAATTTTCGTTGCACCATATAATTGTCTTTCGAAAACTCCATTTTATTACCATAAATAATACGTGAATTTAGGTAGAATTTTAAATTTACCTCTAACAATTTGTGTTGCAATGTTGGTAGTTCTATACTGCAATCCAAAGATCCCAAAGAAAAAATTCAAAATGGCGTTGAAGTCACAACAATTGATAACAATTAAATCAAATATATATTTTTTAACTAAATTATCTAAAATAAAAAAGCTTTATAATAGTATTTACATAACTAAATTTAATACTATTCCGAATTTGCAAAATAAGTAAAGTGTTCAAAGTTTTAATTTGCTCTTGTGAACATTTTAGAAAAGCTTGCTTAACAGATTTCCCCCTTGGACCCTTTAATTTCAATTCAAGTATAAGAGCTACAAACATTTAGAGGTTAATGATACAATCACCTTGCATCGGTGGAGCCAGTAGAGGTAGAAGCCAAGTAGTGGTCCAGACGGGACACACCGCTTGTTTGTAGTGACAAACTCTACCCATTAGTCTGGTATATTGCCAAACACTCACACACACAACACACGTATGCAATAGAACATCGACTTTCCTGTAACGTTACACGCCATCATTATAAATTATAAACAACTTTATTATTTTATTTTTATACTTACTTTCTTAAGATACAATTTTCTGAAGTTGCGATGGACGGTGATCTAAATTGAAAATATTTTATACTTCTAGGAAAGCTCAATGAGATTATGGACTGCGCTTATAAAAGTCTCAAATGCGAAAATAGGTGTTTTGTGCACTTTAGTTTAAGACATTTTATTTAGTGTGAATTCACTAAATAAAAATAATATATGCCCGAATATTAAAACATTGTATTGATAACTTTATCAAGATTACCAAAAAATAGCAATATTTTAGTTTGAAAATATTGACTAGGTTTTATAAATCTTTTTTCGCCATCATGCTTCAAAAACAGCTGTTTTAGATACACATGTTACACATGTTAGATACACAAAGAGCAAGAGTTGTTCTTTACTTCCCAGGACTAAACCTGTTATTAGGAATATTTTTTGAGTCCTAGGCCGCAAAACATAATTGTTGAAGATACTTTTGATTCGAGGTCAGCACTCGATTGTAAATAGTCGATAAAGAAACTGCAACACTCACTATCAATTTATGTGTATTTTGGACGTCCCAGATGTAGATTTTAAAACTGTTAATTGACTATTAAATTGAACAACTATCGAATGGTTGAGATTGAACCATCGATAATAATAACACTGATATAACCTAAACAACCAATCAGGAATCAAGAAAGAACTGCTATAACGTAAGTAACATAACAGCTGATTAGTATAAAGCGATAAAATGGACAACTATTGATACCAAATCATGTATTATGTTTTACGAGCTTATTTAATTTTATTTGTAATATGACGAAAAATATAGTTCATTACACGTCCCAAAATTGCTTTTTGATATATACTAGCACATTTAACAACCTCGGCTGTTAAACTTGCACTCGTGTCAAAAAACACCCGATGAAATATACTGTTAGGATCCTTCTTAATCGTCTAAGTTACTGTATTATTTATCACCCGTTTTCAATTTGAAGTAACTTTCGGAATAATGTTACAAGAGAACATGGGAAGTGTCTCTGTTCACATTATTTTCCCTCAGGACTCAGCTTGCTGGGAGAAACTTGAATATTTCAGAAACACCTCTTTTATCCTGACAGGACAAAGCTGTTACGCTCTCAGGTTTGAATGTGGAAGACTTAAATAACTGGAAAAACAAAATGCAATAAAATAATAAAAAGTGTTAAATTTTGAGATTTTCAAAAAATATGAATAGTAATGACAAATAAACCGTATAATTTTGTAACAGCCCGAGGATATTTAAATAAAAAAAAAGATAAATTGGTTAATAATATTGATTTTTAAACGTCTGCTACCCAGTTCCCAAAGAACGTATCAATAAGTTTAAAAAACTATTGAAATCAACAATTTTGTTTGATTATATACAGAATGTTCATTAAAGTTGGGGACAAACTTTAAATTACAAACTTCATGGCTCATCAAAATAAACAAAAAATGACTCACAAACATATGTCAAAAAATCCTTTGTTAAGCCACCAGATGCCATTTTGTATTTTTTAGAAAAATCTATACATTTAAAATATTATTTAGGCTAGAGAAATAAAACTTCGCACATATAAATTATTTTTTGCTGAATAGAATAATATCCTTAAAGTATGATTTAGTTTGTTTTTATTGTAACGGGTAAAAGCTGCATGGGTTCAGTTACACGTTATTTGCCACGGATAGCCTCAGGGACACTGAGTTGACCAGGGTTCGGTTATCGTAATTTTGAGAAAAACTAATTAATTTATTTCATATGGTTCGTGAGGGCCATCCTTTACAGAAATCCTTTACCATTTAATTTACAGTCATCAGAGGGTGTTTATTATCCTCGCTCTACCAACCCCTAAACAATTTTGAAAAAGGTTTTTATTCTTTTATTATTATTAATTGAATTACTTTAATTCTCTCCTCAGACTTATTCCAGCCTGGATTCTGACACACAAAACCAGACTTATATCAGCCCTGTTCCAGCTGAATTATTCTTTGCAACGACAGGCTTATTCCAGCCTTATACTATCAGTATTTATTGTTTTATAAACACCAGGCTTATTTCAGCCCTGTACTCCAGCTGTATTATATTAATCCAACACCAGGCTTACTTCAGCCCTGTACTCTGCTGAATTAATACACGACCTAGGTGCTTACTCATTTGTCTCCTACAGAAATCTTGCAGTCTACTGCAGGTCCAAGAGCCGGCGAGCGAGTGGAGTGTCGCTAGGACTGCCCTCGGTCGTCGTCCGTCTCCAGGGCTCCCCACTCCTTCCCCCACCACCGACGGTGGCGTGGTTCGTGGCAGCTCCGTACACTGCAGGGCTAGCTGTTCGGCCTCAGGTGGCGAGAACTGTTAAATTAAACTTAAATTAAAACTAAACTATACCCACCTTATTTTTGCTTCTTACATTATATTTCAAAAATGGCGGTGGTAAAAATTTTTTCATTTAGATAACAACAAAACTATTAACTTAATAAATTCTTTAGTAGAATTACAAAAGTTTGTAATTTCAATTTCAAATCTAACGATACTTTAGTGAACGAAATCCGTCCACGGATCAGCGAGAAAATGCACTTTTAATGATAGCTTACCATGCGCCACTGTCGCGCGGCCGTGGTGAAGAATCGGCTGGCTCCACAATTAATTCTTTGCCACTACCACGGTGGTGTTAGATGGATTTAACACTAACATAGCTAACATTAAAAGTGCACTTTCTCGCTTATCCGTGGACGGATTTCGTTCACCAAAGTATTGTTAGATTTGGAATTAATATTACAACCTTTTTTACATCCTGTTTTCGGACAGTATAGTAACAAAATTATTACATTAATTTACGACAAAGTAGTTTAAATTTTACCTTTAAAAAATGGCATTCGATATAAAACTTTGACTTAATAATGCAAATTTTGTTTTTACCTTAGAACAGTTAATAATTCACATATTAAGTTCCATTTTATTTTATGGATATTCAATTAGTTCTTTCACTAATTTACTTGATCCAGAACACATAACATGGATTCGTATCACCACAAAGCCAAATATCACTGAGGTAAACACGAACATTTAGATAAACGAAAACCGATTCTCTAAGTCATCTTCGAAATCATAGTTTTTTGGTCACATCAAATAGGGAACATAAAAAAAGATACGGTAACTTTTTTGGTTCAATAACCTAAAAATGTGTTATGGCACATTATAAATACTGTTTTTTCTTTTATGTGTAGGCTACGATATTTTAGGTTATCTATGAAAGTTAATGTATCAAAATACTCGTAAGTATGTTATCAACACAACTTCTGGGAATCGCTCTTTTTCACTGCCTGAGTGGTTCAGTAGTTAAAATACACGCTTCATGATCTAAAGGTTGTCGGCTCCTGTTTGTTAAGAGTTTGATGGTGTGATGCTGGATGATGCATGGATGGATGATGGGTGATGTGATGCTTCCTTCTCACTTTGTGGTTGTGTTGGTGTTTGAATAATAATAAGTATAAGATTAAATATGCAATTCCTTGTTTCAAAATTTATCAATTTGGTTCGCTAATAGTTTTAAATAACAAAAATAACTATTGATTCAGTAAAATAAATAATGTTATCGACTTGACTAAACATTACAAGAATATAATACTGAATAATAAACCTAAACGGATAATGTGGGCAGTATTGATGGTCATGGGGTTCCTCGGGTGGGTGAATTTACCCATTGCCGGTGTTTTCTGGAGAACTTTCATGTCGGTTGACATGAAAGCCTTTAACTGGGGCATTTTTCATCAAAGGGCTACACTGCATCGGTGAATAGAGCGCGCAGTGGACAAACTGTCAACATGCTCTGTTAATAGCGTAATATGGTCTGATGCCCTTCAAAACACTCAAGTAAGCCTACTGTACTGTGTTTTAAATTTAGTTTGCTTAGTTATCATGATTTTAAATGTTTTTATTTATACAATATTAAAGACAACTTTTATCCTTATTTGGACACATCTTTATTTGTTTAAAATTAATCTAAAAACTAATCCGTATTATATTAAGATACAAATTGTTTTATTATCCTCAATATCGAAGCTCTATGAATAGAGAGTATGTTTAGGAAATAATAGTTTAGAAGCTACAGTATAACTTTAGTCAACTATTTTGACAACTTTAAAATTAGTTAGGGATATGAGGCTGTGATAGGATAGTTTTATCTAAAATTGAGTTTAAGTAGATCAAAGGTAGGCTTACCATATACCAGAAAATTTTATAATAATGTATTTGCTTTTGTCTATCAAATAGTTTTCACATTTAATCAGAATATTGAGTTCAAATTTGAAGTTCAAAGGGTTTATTCATTTGCTATAGTAGTATATAATAAAATTAAATAATAGCTAACTAAATTCAATAATTTCAGTATGATGAAATTCAAGAAAACTTTGTTATGCCTAATTTAACATTTATGTTATTTAGATTTTAACTATGAATATTTTCTATCTCGATTTTCAGCAAAATAAAGTTTTACGACGTTTCGGGATCTGGAATCTGATCCCGTATTCGTGTGTGAGATGGAACCTAAAACATAATATAATTAGTACATAATCCGGACCATCAAACATAAGCCGTAAACAGTACGGATTATGCAAAATGAATATGCATCACCAATAATGAATTTGATACAAAAAATTACCATTTACAATAGAATTTTTCCGGCTTGGTAAGGGCCGTTCGGAAACTAACCTCCGGTTGATTAAAAAATACACCAAGTTAAATAAAAATATTTTAACATATACATCTTAAAACTACATCTTTGCACTATTTTTCGACACCATAATTATTGAGGCACTATCATATCTCTTTACAAGCTTTGAAATTCCTTCTGCATAAAAATCACCCGCCTATTCCTGGAGCAAGCATGAAACCGCATCTTCGAGCTCTTCATCGTCATCAAAACGCTGGGACCCGAACCATTTTTTCATATGCATAAAGTGGCGATAATCACCTGGTGCCAGATCTGCCACTGTAAGGGCGGTTTAAAATGTCCCAATTGAGGGTGTTATCGTGCAAAAAAATTATACCGGAAGTCAGCGTACCACGACGTTTGTTCTGCATAGCCCGTTGTAATTTTTTTTGTGATTCACAGCACAAGTCTTGATTAACGGTCGTCCCACGTTCCATAAATTCGACAAACAACACCTATCATCCAAAAACACAGTTCCCATCAGCTATCTTGCAGAAAACTCACAAAAGTAAAATAACTCTGAAATTGAGAGTTCTTTTAAATATGGTTGGATATGCTAGCATAACAAATAGCGTGTATAACTGACAGGAGGTCTGCCAATAGGAGACGTCGGCGTCGAGGTGAGGCGACCATTGATCATCACTCCACACTTCACCCATCCGACAGCTGTGGAAACCCGGTGATTGATCGAAACTTGTTATTTTCAATATCATTACGAATATGTTGCAAACAAGATATTTCTGATACTGTACATCTGACTCTAACATATTTTAACATTATATAGAATTTTATCACTAAAGACTTTTCTAATTTTAGGAGCAAACTGAACTAAATTTTCACTGAAAAATGTTACATTACACTTACATAAAAAAGATCGGTGATTACTCCTATCTGTATTTAAGCAAACTTTTTCCCCTTCTCAATTTTACGTATTTCAAAAATACCCTTAAAGTAAGTACGACTCAGGAAATAGGCATAGAAAAATTCATATACAAAACTTGAACTCTATTTACTCCTACGCTCATATAATTTTACAAATATATTTTGTCCCTTTGTGAAAAAATTACATTTTAAATCTATACATTAGACGCAGCTCCACAAATATTGAATTATCACTAAGCATTGTTTAAAATGTTACTGTAGCGTCTTGAGTAGCTGTAATTCCTTAAGTACTGTAGTATTTTAAGTCGAGACCTCTGTCAGTATCTTCACAAGAGAAGTTTAACCATAAGCTTCTTCTCTAACCATAGATGGTTTGATAACATGATTTAAATCATATTCTCAATATAGTTGCAATTTCGATTTTTGAATATTGGCCCAACAGGCATTAAAAACACACAGATTTTATCACAAAGTCTTCTCTAAAATGTAATTGGAACAAACAGAAGTAAGCAAAGGAAACAAAAAGAAAGTTTATAAATCAGGTTGGCAACAAAGTGTAAGTTTGCTCATAAGGTTTAAATGTGGCCCTAGCGTGACACGTACCTGGTAGCGCGGTTAAAAAGTTTACACTTTACGACCAGACCACTAAAACTTCCTAAAAGTCAAAGTTGTGAACAGTTTTCATGTACGGTATTGATCAAACACCATGGAAACTGCATGGAACATACATTACAAAACTACTGTTAACATCTTTAAAACAATTAACGTAAATACCAATAGATTGATGCTTTGATATTTTTGAATAAAATAGCAGCCTTAACAGTAGGAATGTTAAGCTAAGTATGCATCTGAAATGAGTGTAAGATTATTGTAGCAATCTTTTTACTGACTATGGCTAACAAAAATGTTTCCTCGACTGGACAGTTAATTAATATCTCAACAGTAAATGCCAACTAAGGGACCTATAGTTTAACGTGGAATCAATCAGATCACGAGCGAAAATCCTTACACGTGCACCTTTTAGTGAAAATTCCATTGGGAAGAAGCTATTACCGTAGGTCTCCATTTAGGGTCCATCCATTCATTCTTAGAAACCATAGCTTATTTGTTTGTCATGGCAGCTAACCTGCATACTATTTATTTTCTACGTTAATCATATAGAAAATAGGCAAACTACTTTATTTATGGACAGAATTTGATTAAACTTGGTATACATGGTCAAAATAAAAACTTTGTTATGCTGAAATGCCTACTTTCAGTGTTCCTTACAGCAACAAACCTGCATACAATTTCCCATGTTAATATTCCACGAGAAAAGGCAAGCTCTCTTATTTATTATGGATAGTGATCAAACTTGTTAAATATTGCTATTGATTTGGAAACTCTCTGAGTACACAGGTCTGCTGCGACGGTTGTATTTAATAATTGAATACTTAAGAAACAATTTAGTGGAAATTCAACGATAATATTCATATATAGATTTAGTCATATAGTATTGTGGCAGCCAAAAAGTATTTCAATACTTAGTGACATCTTCATTTAAGGAATTAATTAAATATAAATACAAGAAAAATAATATAAATTTATTTGATTAACGAGTTCTCACGCGTCACGACCCTGTATAGTGGGCGGGCACTGCCGTGGCCGTGCCATGTAAAGGGAATCAAGTCCAACTGAAGCCTGATTGGATAAAGAAAAACTTATTTTAATTTTTTGTAAGGGAATGGAACGAAGTAGACGTGAAGGGCTAAAGAAGTTAGCTTGGTGTAAAATTAGCAGGGAAGGAGGTTAGAATGATGAGTTGAGTTATGGAAAAGTGTAAGTGGATCGACTGGAATCCACGACTAAACGAACAGTCCAAAGAGGAAGTCGAACCGTCCATATTCAGACAGGAAACTTCTCTAACATCCGCCTTCGGGTTGTAGTGGACCACAGAGGTTCTGGCTTTCAGAACAGTCAGATTCATAACAGTGGAAGACACGCAAAGTAGTCGGGGAAAGAGTATGTTTAGAAGTCAAATTTAACCTCAAAACTAAGATAAATAATTTTGTTTGCTTAATTTTTGGATTAAGTCTAAAATTAAATGAATTAATTTTATACTGTGTAATTAATATATTGGGCTCAGAGTTATTTTTATAATTATTATAAAATATTGGCTGTGCGTTTCTGGCCTTAGAATGGTCCACAGTATCCTCTGCCTGTAGTAGGTGGCGACTGGAAGGGGGAAATGCTCACTGGTCTTTTCCAGCGTATATTTTTCAAAACTCCTTTTTCTGTCAAATGAAATAGTCCGAGCTGTCTATGAACACACTGAAAACACTAGACTATTAATAACACTAGACCCTACTAGACCAAATGCATCTTTTCTCCCATTGTGTGGGACACTCCGCCAATCAGAGGATACAGCTTAAAACTGGGGTTCCCTTTCACTTTTTAAGCTGTCAGATAGGCCTTGCTTTTTAAGGGCCCTGGGTCAGCATAGCCTTACTGGACCTGGGTATCTTACCTTACTTACTCTTACTCTCTTACTCCTGTGGCCACACAAATCCAAGGATATTTTTGGCCTCGCCAACAAGATGCCTCCATCTTTCTCTATCCTCCTTCATACACTACTATCTTCTACTATTCTTCAAACATGCCCAAGCCATCTTATTCTCCTACTTCGGATTAAAGCTGCAATATCAGGTCTTCCGTAAAGTTCCCTTAACTCTTTGTTCTTGCTAATCCTCCACACCCCATCTTCCAATGTTGGCCCATATATTCTTCTCAGGATTTTATTCTCAAAAGTTATTAATTTTCTCTCTATGTTCTTTGTGAGGGTCCAAACTTCCGAACCATAAAGGAGAACTGGCTGAATTATTGCGAGATATATTCGAACCTTAGTGTTTCTTGACAGGAGTCTCCTTTTCAAAAGTTTCGATAAGCTCCAATAGCATCTATCAGCTCCATTCAATCTAGCTTGTACTTCCCTATCCATCTTATTCTGGCTGTTTATTATCACACCTAAATACTTAAATTCTTCTGTAATAGAAAATTTATAGCTCAAAACGTCCAGCGTTGACTTCTCCGGCTCTGCCTGCCTTCCAATCTTCATACACTTTGTTTTATCTTCATTCACTTGTAACCCTACCTTTCCTGCTTCTGTTATGAGGGCTTCAGCTAGCACTTTTAGGTCACTTTGGGTATCTTACCAACTGGCGAAAATCCTTTTGGCAGTGGTATTACAGGTAGGTAATACAGGCAGTATTACAGGTAGGTATTGGGGTCGTATCATACTGGATCCTGTTTCTACGGCCATTTAACATAGGTTACGTGAAAAAGGTCTGTTATTCTTCACGTTCCCAACATTTCAGCTGAAAAACATAAGCAGTTTTTCCACACGCCTTGCACGAGAAACGCCAAATTTCGGAATTAATTACACTGTAACCCGAAATGTTTTCACAAAAAACTTTAAAAAAATTGGCCAAAGCATCTATGATTAACGATTTAATAAGATTTTTAAGATAGTTGATTTTTTTGCTCGCACCACTTTAAGGGTGTGATTTATCTAGTATGTAGCCTAATTAGAGTGAAGGCCTTCACTCTATATAATACAGTATGTTAAAAAATACAGTATGTTAGTGGCAAAACAGAGTAAATACAACTGTGGAACAACACCTTTCCTCAAAATGGAAAATATTAATAAATAAAGGGTTTCCGTATGTTCAGTAATAATTTGGTCATTATTTTACGCAAGAAAGACTTCTCACTCATGGGTATATTTCATTTTCTATATTTTACAATACATTCAAACGTAGTGTCAACATGAATTTGCGTTGACTATAGCAATGCAGAATAGTGTGTGTGTGTGTGTGTGTGTGTGTGTGTGTGTGTGTGTGTGTGTGGTGTGTGCGTGTGTGTGTGTGTGTGTGTGTGTGTGTGTGTGTGTGTGTTTGCGTGTATGTGTGTTATTTTAACATTAAAAACATACACCAATGTACATTTATTTACATTAAGTCACTTCACACGCCTTATTAAAGATTAAAACTATTTGGGTTAGTTTTGTTCGTAAGAGGTGATTTATTTTGAATGCAGCTGCAGTCAATATATTAAATATATTTAATGTCTTGTGTTTACAGAACTTATGTTATTTAGAGTTAAGGGGTGTTATGTCTTTGATCTTAGATTTATAACTTTTTAATACTCGTCCATGACTTAAAAAGGGTTTCTTTGGTGATTACCCTAGGTAATTTTAAATAGCAAAATTAAAAGCTAGGTCTCTTACACTCTGCCATTTCGGATCCTATATATTCAGTTTTATGAAAAAATCTCTTCCTTACAAGATCTCTCATGTCTGAGATATAGTAAACATATTACTATATATCAGTATGTGTGTAGTAATTTCATCAGTATGAACTGTACTAATAGGTCATTTAAAGTATTTCCTCTTTTGAAATTCTAATTTAACAAAGAATACATTTTTAAACTATGTTCATTTCTTAGTAATCAGTGAATTAAATCATAATATTTATTTTAAGTGATGATATATTTTACTTTAAATTTCATATAGCTATTTAAAAGGAATATTTCCCACCTTCATTTAATTAATTATACAATGACAAATTAACCATACTATTTTTATTACGTGATTTTAATATAGGAGCCGACCATCAATTCTGTGTCAATAAATTCAATGATATGATAAATCGTTAATATTGAAAACGGTACAGAAGGTAACAAAATAATGATCATCGATCAATTTTGACCTTTATCCTGATATTAAGAGCTTAACCCGTTGGTCGAAAATTGTAACAATGCAGTTTACAAGAGCTTATCTCTGTGGTTAGTCCTCCGTGTTTCATTTAACTATCGGCATACAATACTCTATTCTATTATTTATGTAATACAGTATTGTAATCTTAAACAACAATATTTTATTACATTTTAGAGTGGTTGTTTTTTATTAAATATGTACATTTTGGAACTTGGTAATTTACATCGTTGCAAGTAAAATTCATCTAGAAACTACGAATTCAGGTATTTTAACCCTATACTGTGCAATATTTTAGACAAAACACCTTATTTAAGATTGACCACTGTTTTAAACTATGTAAGACATAATTTGTTTGTTCGAATTTGAAAATAAGTCAGCTTACTCAGTTCAAAGGAGAATTTAAAGGGACTTTAATTTAAAGAGCACTAAAGGGAATTTATGGGAGGGAATGTTGAGCTTCCTTATCACTTTTCGTAGAGTGTTTAAAGATTCCACTGGAGTCCTTAAAGAGGGACAAAGACAGTGAGATCGTCATGGTTTAGGTTAGGTTGAGTTGTATTGGTATGGTAGGTATTATTTCTGGCCAGATATGTAGTGCTCATAAAATATCCCAGTAGCAAGTAATATGTCTGTTCAGCAGATAGTTGTGATGTTAGCTCAGAAGTTTCCTTTTGTGTTTATTTTAAGGTTTTCCAGTAGTCTGTTGTATATTTGTCCCAATACAGTTTGGAATGTATACAATTTTTTCATGCGTGGTAGATATTGTTTATGTTCCTGGTCTGGTAGCTATGGACTGAAATTGTAGGCACTGGGAGACCATTTCATAAATGGATATTGTTACTATCAATTTTTGCTTTGGATAAAATGTGGTATGCAGCATTATTGTAGTTGAAGTCTGATAGATTTTTACGAGCGGTGGTTTTATGTGCTTGTAGGAGATATTTCGGTACTGCTTCCCATGCGATGATACCGTATCTAGTTTTGGGTGTAAAAAGGGTGTGATGTGTTTTAAGGGCAATTTTTCCTTCAATTATCGTTTTTATACATCCTATTGTATATAGACCTGTTACTAGTTTCTTTGCAGAAATTTATTATTAGTTACCTTCTAGAGTCAGTTTAATGTATACAAAAAGTTATCTGAACTGTATAGAATCATTTATAAATTTGTTATTATAATGTGTGCAATTTTTATGATAAAACCTTTTTGATAATTTTTATAAAGACGACGAACATAAATAATACCTTTTGTAGCGTTACTCACTGAAATAGACTTTATTAACTCTACTTGTTAATCTGTCTCCCCACGAGAGGCAAAGTATATTTACAACAAATCCAGTTCTCAACTAAATGCTCGTGACAAACCTAGTTTCATACTTTTTAAGCCAACAGCGTTTACAAAACTCTTCCTAATAAATAGTAGACTGTGTGTTATACAGTAGTATAAATGTTATTGTTCGAAAAGTAAAGAACCGTTATCATTAACTGGAAAGACTTATGCTAACCAAATTTATCGAAAGGACTTGGCAATTGTTATTTCTCCTCAGCAACCTCAATATATACGATATTATAATGTATACTTTGATGGTGATCTTACTATATTTAAATAAGTCTTCAAGTCTTCTCATGTAAGACAAAACATAGAAAATAGAAATTCTACTTTTTAGAACTAGCTTCAATCATGATTTCTTTTGCAATATTTTCATAACGTGTTTCATAAGTTATAACAATTGAAGGCCATTCTAAGTATTATCTTTGGAGAAGTTAAAAAAAATCTACCCATGTCCAAAATAAATGTAATTGAACAATATTTCAAGAGTAAGTCTGCTTTCAAATGTTCCTTAGCAAAAAATCACTCTCTCGGATGAGGGTTATAACTTATCTCGTGCAACATGCAAGTCCTTAATACACTTTCTTTTTTAGTGGCGTGTCCATTTGAATAGTTGAAGTTTTTAATGAAAGGTCTATTTTCAATCACATTGGAAGCAACGTCGGGGATCACTAAATACAAAGATGACCGTTTAATGATCATGTAAAGTAAGTTTAAATTAATTAAGTAATTAGTAATTGGTAAGTTTAAATTAATGTAAATAAAGTAAGTTTGAATTGAAGTTACATGGATGATGGGGGTTTTTGTTAATTTTCTGAATAAATATTAAATTAGTAGTTATAACCTAGAACTGGGATTATTTTCAATTTGAGGTTTAAATAATCATTTAAATAATCAAGGATAAAAAAATCATTCCATCCATACTGTGTCTAAATAATATATAAACTCTCAAAATAAAAATATGTTACAGGTATATTTATTAATTATGTTTTCAGAGACGTGATTCAGCCAAACAAATTAAGTTAAGCTTAAAACCCGAAAGAAAACTTACATAAATCTAAAAGGGGCTTATGAGAGGTTTACAAAGAAAATGATTATTAGTAGTTTTTCATTTACTAGTGTTTAATGAGTTTTTCATTAATCTCGTAAGAATGCAGTTTCAATCAATAAATAGAATAATAAAAATTTAATATTTAATTTTAATTTAATAAATTATACATATAACTTTTTGTATTCACTGTGACCATAAAATTAACATGACACAGTAGCCCACTATATATTTGTTAGACATACCCAATATTCTCGAAACTATAGAACCAGTTACAGTAAAGAGAGGTGTCGGAGTTTATACACCAGCAATAAGAGCTTGACACTATTTATTTGACAGCTCCGGATTTCGTTGATGGATTATGAATGAAGTTGCTCCGTCGATATTGACTGCTCGAGTGTTCTACAATAATTATCTTTCTCTCAGTTTCTCTATCGTAATTTACATATCATTATTAGCTACGTTCAAATACAAAATTGTATTTATACTCATGATTTTATTAGTAAATAAATTTTCACCACTCTTAAATTATCATAGCCACGTTTCTTCAATTAAGAATCGTGTTACACATTATTTTTAAGAAGTGCTATGTCTTTAATTACTTTAATAATTGTTTCAAATTTAAAAAAATCTGGATCATGAACAGACTCTATCAAGCTATACAAATTTTGAAAATTACTGTTTGTAGTGCTGCTGAGTGCACTATGCAATTAACCATTTAATGAGGATTATAGATGGAAAATATTGTACGTAAGGTGATAAGGTGAAAAATGTAATAATATTTTTATTTTATATATTATTTTTGGGGTTAGAAATTATTGGATGATTAACAGTGATAATAATAGAACTTGGATAAAATTGATTATACATTAATTATAGAAGGAATAAAAACATTTCGTTAACAAATAGTGAACCTCACATAGTATATAAAAATATGTTTACATTTCAATCATACATAAAAAACTATTTTAAATAATATGTTAGTATAGGATTGTCTTAGTACTGTAAATTGTTTAATTTAATTTAATTACAATTTTTAAATTGTTTATCATCCTGAACGTGATTGATAAACTTGCTTTTACCTTATTTTAATGCCACCAATAGTTAAAATATTCTAAATTCGAGATCAAATTTTAGAACTTTACTAGAGCCCTAGAACGAATAAAATGATCCACCCAACTACACACCACAATTCTAAAAGTGCTCCTTGACATTTTTCGATCGATATTCATATTCAAATGTGAATACATTTTATAACATTAATAACTCTTTAGTTTGAAAACAAAAGCTGTTGAAAATTAAAGTTACGATAACGGGGCCAAGCAGTTTAATTGTTTACGTAAGGGCTTTTCATTAGTGTTTCACCGAGCAAACACGGGACCCTCATAAATCCATCCTGAACCGAGTTTAAAACAGCTCTCCGCCGATAAGTCATATTGTTTACTTTGTTTTAACACAAGTACTTTAACGTGCCGTGCAAAAAATATGCTAACTAGTTCAGTTAAGTTAGTTACGTTTTGAACCATCTACAGCGATCATATAACGTGATTAGTGATTGTAAAAATAGTAATTTTTTCTAATTATTTAGAAGCATTAAAAGCCAATGATAATACAAAAATTAAAACTAGATTAAAGTTATAATACCTGCATTATGTAATGTAATGTATGATTTTAAAATAGTTCTGAAGCGTGATGTAATACCCAGACTTAAATGAGAAATGCGAAATTTAAATGCGTGAAACAACTGATTTCTGTTAACTAAAATGAGATACATGATACATATTGTTTATTAAATTATAAATACTAAATCAAGTCAATGAATGATTGTCATAGATAATCACCTTTGAGCCTAAAAACTATTAAATCCAACTATTAAATAAGGGGGTCACCTTCGAGTGTGTTCATTGAGCAAATGCGTATTCATTCCTTGGTAGCATTTCACACTTTGTGCTGAAGCTGCTTTCGATTTAATAGAAGTGAAATCGGTAATAGCAAAATTACTCTTAATCTAAATACTTTAGAATCTGGTAAATCGTCAAAATAAATAAGAAGCGAACACAACAGGTTTTTAAATAAAAGTAAATTTCATCTATTTCAACTTATACTCAAACTTATATTACATCATATAAAGGTTGTTTTTACTGTGTCGCCATTGGGATGGGCCATTTTCCAATATGGCCACCATTTTTTCTTAAATTTTTAAAAACCTGTTACTCTTTAATAGCTTTTGTATATATTAAACAGTTTGTGAACCACAGATAGATCAAGATATAATATGATACAGAAAGTCAAGATTTAAAACATAGCTGTATAAATCTAATAACCCATTATCAGCTGTTTATTGCCACCATAGCGTTTTTGTAGCTACTTAAGCTACTACTTTTGTAGCGTTGAAAAAACTACTTTTAAGCTGTAAGAAATTGCAGTTTCTGAATAATAATAATAAATTTAATATATTTTCACTATTAGCCAAGACCATGCTGCATTTTACTATGTGCGTTCGGAAGGTAAGTTTCATTTTGCTGTAGACACTAGTAGTTTGAGCGTATACCGCAAAAGAACGTTTGTGTCGGCATACTTCGCTAACAACTATGCTCAGTTTTTGAAGTGTAGCTAATCTACACTTCTGAAGGGTCTGCGAAGTACTTGCAAAATGTTTAATATAGCCAACTCGCCCGCAACATGTTAGGTTTGCTCAGTAATACGGATATTGTCACCCTGTAAAGAACCTGTCTGCTGCAGAAATTCATCGACAGATTTAGGAAGAGTGAGGTTATAAAGTTAATAGTGACAGCAAAGTGCGTAAATGGATGCGAGATTTCAAAGGCAGCTGTGACAACTTTCATGATGACGTCCGCTACAGTGGCCGCTACATACGCTACTGTTGCCGTCATAGCACATATTACAAATACGCTAATCATTGTTGTTTCTTATATGGAAATACGCCGATCTTATTAAATAATAATGATTAATAATTATTAATAAATAAATATTCATTTACCATAAATCAAAATAAAAACTAATTTAGGTGACTAAGGATAAATTATTCAGGTCCGTGATAATACGGAACCCATTTTGAATGATCAAATAATTTCAGTTATATGGTTAAAATAATTGTAAATACTAACGCTGAAATATTCAGGTCCGTGAAAATACAGTACCTTCTTTTTTTAATAAACTTAAACCAAACTAATTGTTATTAGCGACTAAGGATAATTATTCGGATCCGTGAAAATACGGAGATCTATCAGAATAATTAAGTAATTGATGGCATACATCATTAAAGTAAACACTAACCTATAACTATTCAGGCCCGAGAAAGCACGGTATTATGATTAAATAAAGTTAAATATTAATCTAAAGCAGTATGAGGCCGTGAACATACGGAATAATAAACTAAATATCTGATTAACTAAAATACCTGATTAACTAGAGTCACTGTGCATTATTCCGATCCATGCTAGCACGTTGTCTAATCTAAACTTTAGATAATTAACAAACGTTATAGCATTTCTAAGCCCGTGTTACCATGGCACTGTCCCTGTTTTATTAAACAAATTATTGTGTGCTAATATGTGCTCATATAAATTAAATACACACTCAACTATCCCCTCTGGTTTAGGCGAACCTGAATAGACCTGTATATTCTGTCAGAACGTTTTTTGAAGCATTTAAACGAAGTAATAAATAACTTGGCCTTGATTGTTGTATAACTAGGTACTTGGCACGTTAGTTACTGGTTATAGATCCAGTACTGTTCACTACTACTACACGCCTTGTAGTAAATCGAATTCTGGTGCAATCTCCTCTAAGAATTTTTTTCTGAATTCATGCGTACTTGTTTTAACTATTAAAATGGCTTTAAAGTGCTTCATACCCCTCATCAAAAATTCTTCCTCACCAAAAAGATAAAATCTACATTTTATGTATGCTGTTGCCTTGTAATAGGGTTTTCCCTCTGTTTTAAAGTAATTGTTATTTTAATTAACGTTTAGGGTTTTTCAACATGTATTCCAATAACTATTCCTCCCTTTTACTTTCACTTTTGCTTTTACTTAATTTGTATTATACTTTGTTTAGAATAAGAAATGTTTTTCCCACGAGAGAAAGACTGAGATTCTCCACGCACAGATTTATAGTCTTTGTGGGGATATTTCCTGACTTTTTACTTCTTAATGTATTGTTATTGTAATGTAATTGTCATTGGAAATAAATAAATTTAAATAAATAAAAATACGAGCTAGGATAAACCCAAATTGCTTTCTCCATCATAGGTCCGTGAAAATACGGTCCATCTTTCAATTTTAATAAAATATTAACAAGAGTAAGGTCTGTGGAAATACGGTACTCCCTTTCTCAACGATTATAAGCAGAGTGACCACGTTAGGGAATCCCCAGAGAGTTGAGGGGTAACTCTTTGTGGTACTGGAACTATGATATCTGACCGAGCTTGGTTCTGGTAACTAGGTGTCACATTGTCTAAATTCCCACCTCTAATATAAAAGTAAAAGAACTGGAAATTGGTCATTTTCTAGCCCCAGAAAGATGAGCAGCTCAAGTCAATATCGGAAAATATTTGATACGTATTCCCTGCCCAATATAATCATATTTAGGTCAGATTACGTCACAAAACAATTATTTAAATTTAACACTGAGGAAGCAGCAACAGGACCTACGTCTTCTTGTTCTGGTGAAGGTCTTCTTTGTGTAGTAGTTTCTTCAGAGTTGAAGCACATTATTAACATCATATGTTCACTCTTCACTGAATTTAGGCACTTGAGGACTAAATTTGAATTGTATTATATTAAAATTTAATGAACTGCAATTAATTGAATAATTAATATATACATATATACTGTATAAATAAATTGATTAGAGATGTGTTGGTTTAATTACTTTAATTTTTGGATAGGCTGAATATGTTTATTATACCTATAATTATTGAATGAAATTTATTTTGGTGATATTTTGGGATATATGATTTATTTTGGGGATATTATATTAGATGATAATAATGACCTTCTGAGGAGGGGTGATAAAATAAATATTTGATGGTTATGTTTGGTTAAAACAAACATAATGTGAAACAGTTATTTAACAACATAATGAACAATATCATGTTATTGGAAACAAACTTAATACTAAATAATGAATGATTGACATGAAATACTACACTTGCCAAGTTTATTTTGTGAAAGTTTTGTGATATCACATTTTGGGAAAACACTAAACAATATTAATCGTGATTTAATTTTAAAACACATAAACAATCAGTGAGTTTTGTAGACTTCAGTAAGTTTATGTTTATTTAAACTAAGCCGCTTAATCATAACTTGCGACTATACAAAGATAAGAGCGCCGTGGTTCAACAAACAGTGTTGATAAGACACAAAGGCAACGTCGTGTCGAATCAATTCAAGAGGGAGGTTCGAGGTGCTATCTCCCGCACTTCAAAAAGAAAAAACCTCCTAGTGAATTTAGTGAATAAGTAACATTTATAGCTTATAAATTAATTGTTAAAATAGTTTGGAAACACTTAAAACCATATGTAATTGCCTTGAGCTATTAGAGATTCGATTCAATTTGTCTAAAAATATCTGAAACAAGGTCAATAAACCAAATTCAATACTGTATTTTTATGAATACATAAATATGTATGTGGTGTGATTTATAAAATTAAATAGTTGTCCAAATGATTAAATTTTAGACAATATTATTTGATTGCTTTTTATCTTAGTTCGTAGCATTTAATTTAATAGTTTATAAAAAATAGTTGCATTAAAAATTTTACTTAAAATATATAGGCATTTTATATTAAAATAAGATACCTATTTAAATCAACTTATATGATAATAAGTGAAAATTAAAGTACTATGGTAATGATAACAGGTGTAAAATATATTCTCTATTAAAAATTATGATAAATCATTTTTAAACCCCCCTCTAAGTTTTAAAGCCGTCATTTCTGTAAGTATGTGTTCATTTTATAAGAGGTATAAACGGTATCCGTGGGCTGACACATACTTTCTCTCTAAAGTAATTTTAAAACGACCATCTGCAATCAAAGTATCATATTCTTCAAAGTTCATCTAAATATCATTTAATAATTTAATATTTCAAAAATAATAAATCATCAAATTTCTCAAAATAACAACAAGAGAAAGAAAGTTATATTAATGTTAGAATAATATGGGGAACCCCTCCTTCGGTAATACCGAGCTTTTTTGAGTGCGTCTTTTGGGGGATGTGACCTTACCCTATATACTGTACCAAGTTTCATGAAAACGGCTTAGGAAATAAGGAAGAAATTGGTTTTTAATATTCTCCATAAGAATAATACTGTGCGCTCTCAGACAACGTACTGCGTTAATCATAGACAGTAAATTTAACATTTCTCTGGAACCGTTAGTCGTAGACAAATAGTTTGTTTAGTATTTTATGCTGGTTTCAATGGTGTAACCTTTTTTCGATTCAGGAGACCCTAAAATGGATATATCCACCCGAACCTCAAATTCTAAAACCCTAACGAAAATAGTTCGTATACTATCATACAGGGGGAGAAAGTAAAAAGTATTGATAACTGTAATTATAAATTCAATGGATAATGGTAATTATGTCTTCGATACTTAGGCTCAATGCAAATAATCTCAATAATATACAGTAATTGTAAAATATTTTCATAAAACTTTCATTTTTATTCTATCTTTGTAATTACTACTATTAAAGTATTTAAAGTAAAACATTCCTATTACTGAAGTTTAATATATATTGATGAGGGAAATTCCACAGTTTTAATAATGTTTGAAAATATGGTGGTCATGGTTTAACACACACCACAGGCTGTTATGTGATTACAGACTTTTCTGTGCTAAAGACTAACTAATGAAAAATATCTGCTTCCGCCGAGAGCTTATGAATAAATAATGTGTTTTCGCTTTGAATATTAACGAGACGGTTTAGGAGCTTAGAACATAGATAGCTAAAGAGTGTCCCTTCTAAGACTGGAGACGATCGTTACATAAATTTAAACCTGAAAAAATCTTTAAAAATATCTAAATTTATCTTTAAATCTTAAAAGTCTGATATAAGTAAAGTTTTTTTCAGTTTGGTTCAAGTTTACAGTATCTTGTTTTTCCACCAAATTTAAAAATATTATTTTAAAGAAGGAGATTAAGTATTGTTTTCGTAATAATTTTTTAATTTGAGTTTCTGGTGGATACATCAATTTTAATATATGATTTTAAAGGTTGTTAAGATCTGTGTCACTCCACTGATAACGATTACTTTCTCTTGTTATTAGTTTAAGAAATTGGACGATTATTGTTGAATCAATAAATTTTAAAGAAGTTTGTAGTTTTAAATTTAACTAAGGGAGAAAGTATGTGTCAGTCCACTGGTACAGTTTGTTAGATATAATAGAGTGATCATAGTTGTATATTGAATAGTAAATAAGTATCCGTATTATATAATATTGTTTTTCACGACTGAGTGTACAATTGTAGTCTTGTATCGGTTACAAAGTAAATCACTATGTCCACGCCCTTGTTTGTGGTGCTTGGTGCCACTTTCTTTTAGTGTATTGCCGATTCGGTTGACGCGGGATGTAGCCGTGTAATGATGATCGCTCGCTCTTCTGTCCCGGACTTTGAATCAAGTAACACCCAGCTTCTGTCCTGGATCAAATTTTCCAGTGACGAAATCTTCACTGGAAAATTCAACAATTATCATTATACTTACGCGGCCATGGCGCAATCACCTGGACTTGAACACTCTCATTGTTGGTGGATTGAGAGCATGCTGCGTTCCACACGGACAAAAGCTGAACTACACGGCGAGACGGCAGTGGTCGTAACTACCAGGGAAAATTTACCAAAATTTATGGGCTGACATTAGGAATAATCGTCTTCGATACTTTAATAACTGGTGTCTTAGGGAGGGATTACCCATAAACCCCTCAAATACTGTGGTTGTGTCTTCACTAAGAAGAGGAACCTTGAGTCCCTTTCTAGACAGGAGCTAGGCAATAACAAATTAGAAGTTTTATGCAAAGCCAAGTACCTAGGAATTACCTTAGGCTGGCATTGAATGATCACCTGACCAACGTACTGCACAAGGCCAAATGGCCTCATGACACAAGGTTTATAGGGTCCATTTGGAGGGCCGGTCCAGAACTGGCTACTGATCCAGTGTTAATCTAATTACACAACGCTTAATATGACACTATATGTCATGAGCAAGGAGACTGTGTTCATAAAACCCTTATCAGTGAGGTTCCACCCAAGAGAGGAGTGGGAAACCATTGAGGGGCCATATCAGAACAAGAAGAATGTAATCTAGTACACGGAAGGCTCTCCCTGTCAGGTTATTTGGTGTACTGCAATTCCCCTAAATCCAGGCTTCAGGCCTGTATGGGACAGTTTTTCACCATATTCCAGGCAGAGATATGTGGCATATTGGTGTAACCAGGGGGGAAGAATACCTACAACCTGCGGGTCCGAGAGCCGGCGATCGAAAGTGGCCTGGTCTGCGCCCTCGGTCATCGTCCGTCTCCAGAGCTTCCCCACCACCGCATGTAGCGCGGTTCGTGGCGGCTTCTTACAATACAGGGCCAGCTGTTCAGCCTCAGTTGACGCGAACATTTAAATTCAACTTAAATTTAAAATTAAGCTATACCCATCTTATTTTCGCTTCTTACAACATATATTATTTAAACATACACCTTCCACTCACTACTTCAGTATATACCTCAAACATAATAAGTAGCAATCAATCTCCCAATGTTAACACACACCACCCCTATATATTCACATGTTCGCTTCTAATCCCCCATAACTCCACCTATTCACTACATGTTGCACAGTCCCCTTTTACTTTCAATTATAAATATATTTTAAATGATTTATTTAATTTTGATATAGGTACCTCTGTAGTTTGGGTATTTTAATTGTAATGATTAACTCAAGAAGAGTTATTAAGTAACTAGTATGTAATTTTGCACCGTTCTGATAACCAATCAAATTTGATGGTAAACACGATCAATACCCCCAAAACCTGTTTATTTTCTTCCAATATTGTAATAATGATTATAACTGAAGCCATTGCAATCAGCGTAAAACAAATGTTGGAGCCACGTTGATGATCCATGCCAGTAACAAATCCTTACTCTCAAACTTTACAAGCCTTCCTCTCATTTGTCAGGCTGATCACGGCCATGTCGATCCCTTAGCTCCATCCCTTTCCTTCAACTTTCAATTTTATTCAGGTATCCAAAAAGTATTCCAACTGATTATAAATCTTAGCTGAAAATATTGATGCAGAAAATGAAAAATTTCATATAACTAAAATGAAAACATTACTTTAATTTTTATAGTGTCATTGTACTACCTTTTGAAATAAAATGTTCTGTAAATGATTATTGCTTTATGCATATCGTGTTATATCAATTTGAAGTCTTGAAACAAAATTTTGGCATCAGTAATAGGTAATATTTAATATTAATCTGAAATTATTAACTAAAATAACGTTTTAAGCTTAGAATTAACATTGCAGCTGTTTCTATATGTTAAGTATCTATTTTTTAGTTTCATTTCCACCCAAAGCCTGTAACTACATGTTTGTATGTTTTGTATTATTGTTTACGTTTACATTAAATGTCATTAATTGTGTTATTTACATTATTTCAGTTTTATTACGTATGGTATGCATGGTGTTATGGTATTCGTTAGATTATTACAATATATTTGTTGCACTAGTTACGTCTTTTTTATTTTTAAATAGTAGCTATTCAAACATGAGTTCTTTTTAAAATATCCTAGTGTTTACAAATTGAGGATATATTGCAGTTTTCTTTCGTATCCCAAATAATAATGAGGAGTATAGAGTGTTAAGATATGATTAATTTTAATAAGTTGAAACTAAACAGTAACGATACCAAATAGAAGGTTATCATCAAACGTAAAAACGTCACGTGACAATATAAATAATATTTTTCAAATTTAATTCTTAGAAATCAAATTTTATATTTTTTTATTCATATAATTAATCCTTCATGAGATAAATGCATATCTGACTAAAATTTTGATTTTTACTTGTTTAGAATATTCTAATTTCTATAATCTCATATTGTTTTGCGGCTTTTAATTTTATTTTTTTAATTCAAATTGTTTTTATTTGATTTTTTATGTTTATTTTATAATTCCTAGTATTTTTTACTAAAACCTAATCAATTAAACTTTAGAGCATTTTTAAACTTAATTTTTTTCAAGAATCATATAGAATTTTATTTTATTTTTTTTTAGAATTTTGTTGTTTTATTTTTTATATTTTATATGTTTTTTTATTCTAGACCAATTTTAATTTTTATTTTAAAATTACAAAATTAATTTTTTAAAATAATGTAGAAAATTATTTTTAGAGTTTTATTTTTATGGAATAGATTAATAAGAATGTTATTTTTGGTTTTCTTTGGTTGATTGCTATTCAGTCACTTCGAGATTTTTTGTTTTTTTTTTTTTTTTTTTTTTTTTTTTAATTAAAAAAAAAAAATTGTGTTTTCTATCAAAAATTATAATTAAATATACGATGTTCCATAAGAAAAACAAATTTGTTCGCCATATTGAAAAAATGGTGGGAAATTTCTAAATTTAAACTTTTACCTGAAAACAAAATGAAAAATAAATGGCCCCTTAGACGTTTACTGTCAGATACAAAATAAAAAAGTTAAAACATATTTGGAATAACGTACACCCGTTATATTCATGTGCTACGTATTCTATTTAATGAATAAAAATTATTTTAATTCTTTAAAATCATTTCACCTATGTTAAAGCCCTTCAAAGTTGCATCACCGGTCAAATATTGTGATTTATTTACATTGGTTACAGACTTTTCAAGGAGTAAAATGTAATTACTCCAAATACTACCAAAATTATGAGTTTTTTTATTCAAATGGGTTTATGAGACAAACAACAAGAGAGTTTATTCATTATAATTCTATTTTATAATTGCAAATTTACGTCCACAACTACTTATTTAAGCATAACTACTCAGCTCGCAATAATTAATTCTTAATTTTGTATCATCTAATATAAGATGTAATATGTAAGCTCAATATATTGTCTAATATATTGAGCAGATAAAGCTTGTACTGAATGTTTAACTTCATCATCAACAATACGTGTGAAGAAAACCCCAATTGGACGTGAAGAAGAGCCTTCACTTGGATCTTGCTATTGCTATTGAATATAATTATTTTTTATACAGTTTCTTTCTAATTTTTATTAGAGATGAATTGCGATCATCATATTTAGAAGAAAGTACGGAGTTTACTAATTTATGATTGGATTTTTAATTAGTGCGGCAGTTTCAATTTTAAAGTCTTAATCTTAAACTCTGTAACGGATTATTTGCGTTAAGTACAGAAGGTTTTGGTAATTTGTAATTTTTTATTGTGAAAAACGAATTACTAGTGAATGACTTTCATAAATAAAATCCTCTTATGGAGACAAGATAGTAAACGATTTTTTACCAAAAACTATAAACACAAGAACAATAGATAGACGAAAATAAAACTTTCATGCATATCAAGAAACAAATTATTGTTTAAAATGTGTATAAAATGGTTTATGATAAAATTTATCATCACATAAGCTAACAAAATTATAAATGATGATAAATTATAACTGGATGAATCCGTAAAATAAAATTATATATATTACTGAGAATATAAAGAACAATCTCGTTTGTACAAGGATTGTTTGTCCAGTAGAGAGAGACACATGCACGACGTGACGTAGGGAAACATGAAATTGAGCTTAGTTAGGCGGTAATATGATTTGGCATCTCGTCTCGGCGCCAAACCACCCGGATAACCTTGTCTGTCGCGTGCGACGCGGGAAACACGCTTGGCGACAAAGATTACTTTGGCCATGGAAGATCATCCGAGCTCCAGTTTAGATTGATCTTTTAAGCTTTATATTTTTATCATATTAGAATACGTGGAATTTAGTATTCCTTTTTTATTTCACGACATTTAAGATTTCTTTTAACTCAAATCAAAATTTTATTTTTTTTCCTGATATTTAATCATTTAAGTTATGAAAAACAAATAATAATTTTAGCTTATACTAATCGTTGTTTTTATAGTAATTTGGCTTTTTGACCAGTACGTCTGACCTAGGCCCTTGAGAACCACATCAGAAGCAACACACAGTCCAACAACGATCCACAAAAAACATAAATTAAATAATAATTATCATCCTAGAAGTATTATTAGTTCAAATTATACGTAGTTTAGTATATATACATATGTGTTTCCGTGGAATATTTTTATGCAGTACTTCAGTATAAGTTTTCACACTAAATGAATCAATATAATTTGAGAAAATTTGACTTTAGAACTGTTTTTGACGTGGGTATGTCTTAGATCTGATTGCCATTTCCCCGGAAATTCGAAACATCAAAATTTGAAACAGTGACGTCATATAGTTAGTGACATCATATGGTTAGTAATGTCGTAGTTTAGTTATAAGAACAGCTGTTTAGATGAACTGAAAACACTCCCTTTATAACAATCCATGATCTTACCCCTTTCCCACAGGGAAGTGAATTAAAAAACCTTTTAATTATGAATACATACTGTTACTAAACCCTATTTCATAACGTTGGGTGCTAAACAACTCCTTTCAACTTCATAAGAAAATAATGCAACTATGGGTTGCAGAATACTTTCAACCTCGATTCAATTCTCTAATAAATAATAAAGAACGCTTAAACAAAGAGCAGTAAGTAACGAGGTGTAGTGCTAGAAGCCAGTTAAGTCATCCTATTGTTTGTGGAGTGGCTTCATTGTTGTCATATTGTTGCTGTTGTAGTTCCATGGACTGCCCGCGGGATCATAGAGCAAGCCGTAACGTTTACTTAGACCCTCTATTATTTACCGTTAGACTCCCAAACTTTTCTTCATTTATTATTATTCTGTGTATAATCCGTATGAATCAGTGAATAAAGGATATAATTAAGGCACCATGAACAATCTGATATCTAGTTCAAAATCCGTCGATCATATCCTTAATCAACTACATGACTCTGTTCAGAAATTAAAAAAAATCTTAAGGATGACTTCAATGTAACCAGTGCTACAATAAACAACATAACGTAGAAATTATGTCCTACATCTACCTGGCTGCACACTATTCACCTCCCTACAAAGTGGAACACGACTGCCAACATGACAACATCCCAGAAGACCTTCTCGACATAGAGACACTTCAAAATTACCATAAAAATCTTTCACTAAAACTACAAACATTTAACCTTACTCCAGCCATCCCGTCATCAACATTATTCTAAATTTATAGCTTTCCCATTGCAAAATTCCGTTTAAACAGTCTTACTTATCTTATCTTATCTTAGAGTTTTTAAATATTTCTTCCCACCTATTACCCCATTGGAATATCACTTTCTCCACATCAGAAATACATAAAGTAAATATGTTCAAACACATTAATTATACATCAAACATCAATTTTAGACGTCGTTATGATAGAAAAATCATGCTTATCATAATCAGTGTTGTTATAATTACCGCCATCAAACTGAAGGCTCACCTATCGTGCTCTCTGGACCATGTTGACATTATTCTAACAATAGCTTTAACAGTTTGATCTTATCTTATCTTAGAGTTTTTAAATATTTCTTCCCACCTATTACCCCATTGGAATATCACTTTCTCCACATCAAAAATACATAAAGTAAATATGTTCAAACACATTAATTATACATCAAAACATCATTTAGACGTCGTTGATGATAGAAAAATCATGCTGTACATTCTCATAATCTGGTGTGTCATTCTCATGTCATTATCCTGCTCCTACTAGCTCTGTTCAAAATTCATATATTAGTGGTTAAATCGTCAGCCTCCAAGACTGTCACCTAAAATTCGACCTGCACCTTCTGCAGCTTCTCTCCAGACTTCTTCTTCCTTATAGTATCTTCTTAAACTTTTGATCTTCCGAACTTCTCTCTGTCTGTTTGACTGTTCCCTGCCTCAATTCGTCAAACGCAGTTTGAGGGAGTTGGCAAGTTGGAACGCAGTTGGCAGGGAGTTGTAACCATGAGGCTAGATTCTACATCCACTATCTGTGGTAACCAGGAATCCTGGTGAGACTCTTCAACATCATCCTAGCTGTCTCAGAGTGTTGGTCCGTTTGCCAACTCTTCACCTCCCATCGAAGCGGCACAGGAGGGAATCTGTAACGTTAACATCTTTGGACGCACACCCTTCAAGTCCATGTGAATTTCCTTCACCAATCAGAACAAAGGAACTTTACAACACCCTCCAAAACTGTGCCTTGGAGTCTCAAGCAAAACGCCACAATCCATCTGATGAGCTACCTACAAATTACTCAAAAACCACTAGGTAAATTGAATATGTAATTGAATATGAATAGTTTATACTAAGTTTACATAAGCTATATAATTATTTAAAATAAAGAGTTCTGACTACCTCTCAAGGATATTTATTTTGTGTTTTATTATTTTTGAAAACACATATAGGCTCAATAATTAAGCTACTCTCACTGTAGTCACAAGAAATGTCGCTGAACGATCATCACCTTGAATTACACAGTTGTTATGCTGCATTTACATCAGAAGGGTGAAATTGAACAGTCAGGATATGTCACGCAAATAATGATAATACTTGAGATAGCATTGTTCCACCTTCCATAAAAGGAGGAATACTTTTGTAAAGAAGGTATTTTAAAAAGGCTTCCACATTTTGTGTCACTGCAAAAATCTAACGTAAGTTTAGGCTTATTTCAAACCGATTTATTATTTTTAATACAACTATCAAACATCAACGGTATATAAAAGAGTTAATTTTGCAGACTGGCTTCCTATATTCAATAAAATAGAATCAATTAGGGCCTTTAAAATTTAAATTACATAATTTTAAAACTAATATTCTATATTTTCTATAAATCTATAGGTTCTGTTACATTTCCCATGAAATAGAGTACGGTACAAGTATATGTGAATATTTAGAATTTAGAATATTTAAATACTGTAGTATATTTATAATAAGGGTAACTATAATGAACACGTCATTCTCGATGATTTAGAAAATGAATACAAATTAGTAGAATCAACCCGATATACTAATCAATATTTTATCTAGTTTTTCTGATGTTGTTGCTATGAAACCTTGGCACATTCCTTTTTAATTACATACAAATCAATATCCAAGCAAAAACATATTTTGAAAATGACTTGGACGAAAATATTTGTATTAATTGTCAAATCATTATTGGTACTAAAACCGTTGACGATTTTTCTAATAGAATCCATGAAAGTCCCAGAGTCGTGGACAAAAAAAATACATACAGAACTCTACCACATCATACTATATCTCATTTATATGACGCATAATAAAACATTTAAAAACAGAAAACAAGTTGTTTGGAAGACATTATAAATAAATACCTGGGTTATTCCAGTCTTATCTCAAACTAAAGAGGCTGAAGTACCACCGCCATCTTGGATTTTGACATAGATATTTCGAAGCTCAGGGGGGGTTATCGATGATTTGTAAGATTGAAGATATGTAATAGGTTTCCATAGAAACCACCAGAGCTATTGTATTGAATTATTATTATAAAAGAATAAGAACAGCTGTTTAGATGAAGTGAAAACATTACCTTTGGCTATATCCATGATCTAACCTATTTCATAAAGGGAAGTATTTCTAAATAAACATTGAATTATTTTGAAATCATAATATGCTAAATTGAAAGATATCATCAGTGAGCAATCAGATTAACACATTAATAAACCTTTTTTTAATTTATCAATAATATTTTTTGAGCAAATTTTCAAGATTTTATAGTTTATTATTAATCTAATGATTAAATGAGGAAATTGGAAATAGAATGAGATAGACCGCTGATTATGACAATGCCATGTAAAAACTGTTTATAATCATGTATGATAATATGATTTTTATAGTCCTTTATGTGATAAGCAAAATTACACCACTCGCTTTTTCTAAATAAATCTGGGTTTAAGATTTAAGGACTTTCAAAAGTAAAAAATAATTTTTTTAACATTTTTTGGAAAATAATAAAGGTAAAGTATAATTTAACTAAATCAGTTTAAATTCTAAAAAAATTAGTATTTTGAATTATTTGTCTACGACTAACGGTTCCAGAGAAAGTTAAATCTACTGTGCATGATAAACGCAGTACGTTGCCTGAGAGTGAATTTATATTCTTACGAAGAATACTAAAAACACTATTTCTTCCTAATTTACCAACCTCTTTCCATGACACTTGGTATGCAGCGTGAGATCACATCACCCAACAAAACACCCTCAAAAAAGCTTGGTATTATCGAGCCCCCCCATAAAATTTAATTAATTTAACTTTTTTCTCCTGTCATTTTCAGAAATTGGATTATTATTTTTGAAACAATTATATAAAATAATAGTATTTAATAATAAATATACTAAGGTTGAAGTTCGTTTAGTGAAGTTGATCTAATTGATATTTAGATGATAGCTTTATTACAGATTGACATTATTACACATTTTAAATTTACTTAAGGGATAAAGTATGTGTCAGTCCACTGATACCGTTTATTTCATACTTAAGGGAGAAAATATGTGTCAGTCCGGTGATACCGTTTATTTCTTACTTAAGGGAGAAATTATGTGTCAGTTCAATTATACCATTAATTTTAGTCGATGTATTAGTATGCTGGGCTGCGTAGTTCCTGTTTTCGTCGCTTTGTGTGCCTGCAGCACCGACGCGATCGCACCATGCAGTCCAGAGATCATTTCAAGTCTGAACGATCATGCATGCTACGTAAACGAGAAGCCTCCTTCCCCACTTACGGTAAGTTTTGATTTTAAATGACACAGGCACAGAGCCTGTGGTGAATTAAAGGTAGTGAGATCGCCACACAGGCTAGCCACAGGTGTCGCCGGCCTTTGACTTCCTGGGCAAGCACGGTACCTCCAACTACAATCCTGGTAGCCCTATAACCAAAACATCACAGTAATTTTACGTAGAGGATAAATATTGGTGGTTATGTGAAGGGTCGTCCTTAACGATTAATTTAAACGGAATGTGAAGATTAAAGGGGTTAGGTTTTTTGCAGGGATGTGTCTAAACTCTGAGGAAGGGGTATTTATTAGAAATTTCTGAGACGCAAAAAATACGAATGAAATAGACGTCATACGGTTACGAGAATAACTGTCGAAACTGAAAACTGAAAAACTGGATCCCGTACTTACTTATTCTTATACTTATACTTACTTACTTATTCTCTAAAATTAGTTTAAGCGACTTGAGAAGCAGGGTTATATGCGAAAAGATACCATATTGCGCATAGTCTAAGGCTCAGAATCGCTTGCTATGTAGCCGATGCGAGTTGAGAAGGAGAGTTGTATGCGAAAAGAGACCGTATTGCGCATGGTCTAAGGCTCAGAATCGCTTTCTGTGTAGCTGATGCACAGCGGCTCATTCATCTGAGGTCGGAACGATAGATAGATGCAAGTCACATTATATTGTCAATTGATTAATTGTTTGAATACGTCTTTATGAAACAATATCCAACAAATAAGTGAGCTCCAAGAGAACCTGCTTATCGTTATTAATCAAAACGTACTATTGAAATCCACCAAGCTTGGTTTCATGTTCAACTAACAGTGAGTTTCAGGTTTTAACTTTGTTTACTACTGTACATACTTTCTTATACATTTATTTTGTACAAGGACATTATTTTTCGTTTTGCGTTTGTTGTCAATTAAAATAATATGACAATTACTTAATTAATTACTTAATACTTAATTTATTAATCTTATAATATCTGTAAGAATGAATAGAAATCAACGGAAATTTGTGTAGCGTTTCCGTACCTGGTTGTCAACATGTGGTACTCAATAGTGCCAACTGTCTCTCAGCAAAATATTATGCAGTATGCGAACTCTTACCCCGCCTAATCTCTTGTGTTTGTATGCATGTGAGTGTGTAAGTCCTTTATGCGTTGTCAAACTACTCATCGGATCGCCGTAAAATTTTAGGAAGTTGCTCTATATGTGTCTGGGAAGGTGTTAGTGAAAAACATCTTCGAAAACTCCATAACTTTCCATTATAGGGCGTTTCAAATTTCTAACGTTAACCTTTTGGGAAATAAGTTTGTTTACAAATTTTCTATAATCAAAAAACTTGATTTATAAAGCTACAGCTGTATGTTTACTTTTCATTAGTAATGTGATTTTCTATTAAATTTCTTCTCTATCAATAGTCAATTTAAAACTATAAAGTAAAAAATACTATTATACTAAAAATACCCATTTTTAAATCCGGGTCTAATGTAATATATAAATCAATTCATGTTAGTTACACCATCTTATAACTATAGAACGGATGAAGCGATTGAAATTATCTAGGTTTTTTTAATTCGTCTCTTTTCCGAGTAGGCTATAGGCATGTTCCGTTTTGTATTTAACCTAAGGGCTAGGCCCTACTGGCATGTAATGTTTGCATCAGTGGCGGCTCGGATAAGGACTCTCGGACGCCGCCCCCCCCCAAAGATTCGAAAAAGGAAAAAATAATTAAATACTTATTTAGTTATAACTATAGATCCAACTAACCAAAATGTTTTAACAGTCGTATACAACGAAATTATAACGGGAAAACATACAAAAATAGCGTGAAAAGTTCGTATTTGTAGCCGTGGGGCGCTCGCCAGAACGTCCAAATCGATCACAATGCATTTATTTGAAGAGAGGTAGTGGTGGGGGTGGCTGGTGCTATGACGCGTCTAAGCCTATCTCTTATGGAAGTCTTGGGACGGCGTCCGCGCATGCGCAGAGTAACATTTGTGGCCAGTTGACAGTTGATTGCCGCGCGCCGGTTGTCTGTTTGTTTTTGTGTGTTACAGAGGTTATGTTTGTGTTGATCTAAGTAGTGTAGTTTTAGTACACAGTTAACAGTAAGTTAACTGTGTACCAGAAAACAATGCTTCTACATTAACAAAGCTCGCGAATTCTAGAAGTGTTTGTTGTCTAGAGGAGGTAATCATTGCGAATATATTTTTTGTTAAGAACATCATTCTTATGTTTGCAAAACGAACAACAAAAGTGTATTGCAGGTATATCCGCGTGAAAAATGAAGGCGTTAAAATGTTAAGTTAGGTATTTACGTCTTTATTTACAAAATATTGCAACAAATAATTTTTTTTCAATATAATTTATCCATACAATTCAGAGTCCAAATTAAGTCGATCCATAAGACCAAGAGTATAGTATTTATTATTCAAGGTTTATGAGGAAAACTAGATATTTTAGTTAAAAAAGAAACACATGCATCACAAATTTAATACCTAGATTGCGTTTAAAAGTCACTAAAATACACCATATTTTCAAAAATTTGCCTCAGAGAGAACACCCGGACCCCCCCTCTCCTGGGGGGTAATCCAAAACCCCCGGTGTGCGCCCCCCTAGCATTTCACTCACGAGCCGCCACTGGTTTGCATACAATTTTAAGCTAAGAGAAAACGGCGTTTTGCATTTTGATCATATGCGTACATTAATAATGTGAATATCTTATTAACAGCTGATTTTGCGTTGCTTTATTTTCACCAGTCAACAGCTAACGGGTAGTTTGGGGGGGTTTTGTACCCCAAAATGGGGTTTTTTGCGTTTTCACGTATAATTTTTAAAAGTTTATAATTTTATATTTCACCATTGGAATCAGCTTAAAAAACTACACAATTAAGTTCCTTAAAGTTTTTCTCTATCTCCAACGGTTACCGAGACATTAAAAAATCTAAACACAGTATGTTGTATTGTGGGGCTCCAATGTTAATCTTATGGAGGTTAGGGAAAAATTAATATTTCCCATATTAATCAATACTTTTGGATAAAACTTGATATTTAGCTTCATGTGGTTGAGGTCTATCCATTTATGCTTAAAAGTCATAGTTTATGTGTTTATCATGGCAGCAAACCTGTATACTCTTTTCCCATATTAATCATATAGTGAATAGGCAAACCCCCTTTATTTATGGACAGATGTTGATGAAAGTTGATAGAAATGTTTAAAAAATTAATTGTTTACGCTAGAAACACCTACTTTCAGCGTTCCTCACAGCAGCAAACCTGCATACTCTTTCCCATGTTAATCTATGGAGAGTAGACAAATAATACTCATATTTATTGACAGACTAGCTGACCCGGAGAACTTCGTAACGCCTCACAGTAAACACGTTTTAATTTTAAGATTGGCCATGTTCTGAAGTCGAATAGCAATACGGCTTCATTGTGAAAGGTTATATATTCTGGGTCGCTGCATAGTGAATAACAATACTGAAACGATAAAACATACTAATAACATAAAACATATAACAAATAAATCTGAGTGGAATTAATTCACAATTTTCAAATCCAATCCAAACCCAAAACAAAACTAACTGTAATACGGCTTTTATAGGAAAGATATACAACAGCTGATTATTATAATAAACGTAATAATATAAACATTGTAATTATCATTTAAACACGTGACTTTAATCAGACAGAAAATAAAAATATAAATACATAATCCCCCAAAACCGTAAACTATTAACGTGGTGAATAAAGCTGTTCATTTTTTACAGTACACATTTACTTCATAGTTTAACATTAATGAATGATTCAGATGGCATTGGATAGTAAAGCATATTGCTAATGGAAAGTAAACCAATCAGCTGTAGCTAAGAAATCAAATGTTTTCATTGTAGGTAGACATTTTGTAAACAAACTTACTTTCCATAAGGTTAACATTAGAAATTTAAAACGCCATAAAATGGAAACTTATGGGGTTTCCGAAAATATTTTTTCACTAAAACATATCCTAAAATTTCATGGCGATCGGATGAGTAGTTTGGCAACGCATAAAGGACATACATACAGACAGACATACATACATTCAATTTTATATATAGAGATAATGATCAAACTAGTCATATATTATTATTATTTTGTTATTGATTAGGAAATTCGCTGAGTACGCAGGTCTGCTGCAACGGGGGTATTAATAAAGCATACCAGTGGCCAAAATATTTGCCACTTTTAGTAGTTTATTTTAATACAAGTTTTGAAAAAGTTAACAAATCCTGTATGTTATTTAGATTCATGGCGTGAATTTCACGATGACCTACGCCACTCCCGATGTTCTTGGCAACAACATTAAGTGTCTTATGGGCAATCAGGAGAAGGGCTATGGAGTAACCTATGTGACATATAATGACAATAGGTAACAATTAAGAGCTGTTAATTCATTGTACTTCTAGAATAGACCTTGAGAAAAAGTCACCGTCAAAGTTGTGCGACACATATCGACAGCGTCACACCGGTTGTAACTAATTTAGTAGAAACTAAACTTTATTATTATAATATTTTGTATCGAAAATTAAACTAAAACTTAGATAGAGGTTCATAATTCAACCCCCTTAACTAGGTATGGTGGTCATTAAAAATGATACATTATACAAACCTTGATCATATTGTAGATTGTACAGGTAAATTGATAGTTGTAGATTTTATTTATACAAGAGAAATAAATTGATGAATGGATAATTTTGTATCGTACTAGGTCTGGATCACGCATAAGCTAACACTCTGACACTGTTAAAAATGTTTTAATTTGCTTTTTACTTTAAAGTACTAACTGTGATTTTATTGGTATACATTGAAATTCATTGTTCTTTTTTATTTCCTTACCCAACCCAAGTAAAAAAAACTAGGACCCAATGTATGAATTTAAAATTAGCTATATGTATTAAGCTATATGTAATTTAAATACAGCTATTTTTTGAGGGGTTTTAATTTGTTTATTTTTGTTACTAAAAAATTAAAATCTTTTTAAAATATAAACGACTTATTCGTTACGGGACGTTTTCAGTTAAAAACGTGTGACTTTAATTTCCATAAGACTTTAAAAAACATGAAAAATAATTATGGAATAACCCAGTCAATTGCATTGGTTCAACATAATCTGACATTATTCAAGTACAAAAATAAGACGATAGAATTGTTTTCACAAATTGCTGGTTAAAGTTTTGGTATAATAAATTCATCTAATCACGTTTTACTTTTAAACCTCAAAAATGAGGTAAAAAGGTATGATCTTGTTTCAGCAAAACTGTACTGAAATTTTCTCAGGAGCTTCATGAAACGTATTATTCAGAAACAGGTTAGTCAAACAGTAACAAAGTAATCTATAATATAGTTATTTGATAATGTAGTAATTTATTACATTATGAATGTTTGAAATAATATTATAATACATACATACATACATACATATATATATATATATATATGTGTGTGTGTGTGTGTGTGTGTGTGTGTGTGTGTGTGTGTGTGTGTGTGTGTATCTAACCTATATCTTTAAGTGAGATACTATCTCTTCTTTTTTTAGCTTCATGCCATTATGATGGATTATTTTCAATTTCATATCCAAATCAAGAATTTTCATAATCATTAATCCATTTCGATGAATTATTATTCTCACGATGAGGTCATTTAGAGGTTTCATGTTTAGATCCACAAGAATTGTTGTTTTCATTTGAGGATAAATCTTCATTGCTGGATTTTCTGAATATTTTGAAGTACCTTAAGGCTTCATTCCTATGTTTTAGAAAATATACTTTACTGTTCCAAGATTTCTCATCAATAAAAGTTGCAAGATACTTCGAACCTTGTTCAACAGATGTTTAGTAAATCTCATCAGTTTAAAAGAATTTTCATTGTTTTTGGTTTTAGCCCAACACCTATCGGTTGAATGGTGGTTTCTTCCACATTTCTCACAAAATACCCGGTTTTGTTCAATCTGAATCAAAATTCAGATTGTTTAGTCTTTTTCTTAAACTTATTTTTAAAGTTTTTGGACAGAAAAACATCTTCAGAATTAGAATTACTGACAAATATTTGCCAAGCCTCAGATTCTTTAACTATTTTAACTCTTAGTTGATCGAGTTTAGGGAGTGTGTCACGGAATTCAATTGCAACTCTGAACTTTTCAAATAATTTACTTAAACAGTGCAACATCATTAGAGATGAAAGATCATCATTTATTGGTACCTTGTCTAGTTCTGAAAGTTTATCAACAGCATCTACAAATTGATCTAAATAATTTCTAACATTTCCCCCATCTTTCAATTTCTGAACAATTAGTTGCTTTAGAAGTGTTGCCTTACGGGGAGGACCTTTAGATGCATAAATGTTACTTAAAGTCTCCCAAAAATCTCTTGAAGCTGTCTTTTGCGTTTAGATCTTGATATATTAAAGTTTTCTTCTCTTCAGGATGAGTATCATCAGGACATTTCAAATCACCAACTACATATTTCCAAAGATCAGACTACATTAATATGGCTTGTGCCTGAAGTCTCTCAGTACCATAATTATTTTTTTAGGGGTCCAATTCTATAATTTATAGTACTTGCCATTGTATGTGAAAAGTTATGAAATTTTACATGAACAAGACTTGACAACTCAACCTAGGTAGACTGGCAAATTTGAATTGAAACCAAATTACTTTTATTTTTTGGAAGGTTATTTTATTCACGAGTCAGAGCCCTCTGGGCCCATAATCTATTAGGGAGAGCGATTTTACATTGGAATAATAATACTTTCTGACTCATGATATATTTATTAATAAAAAAATCAAAAATAACACCAGTTTGATCTCAGAAAAAAATTATTTAAAACTGAATTAAAGTAAAAAAAACAAAGTATTTACGAATGGTTTCCACGAATTATTTACGATTTGTATATCATTACATCATATTATTATCATACATTATACATATTTTATATCACATTTTCAAACGTCCTGTTAACCAGATTTTGATACTTATGGCTCCTTCTAAAAAGGATGGTTGGCAGAAGGTAGGCAATCAGAGGATTAAACGTTTTCCATTAGCTACTACTCAAAACCGTCATAAGCTACTACATATAGCCAACTGTTAAAAAATGTTATTGAATAGTTTCTGGATTTTTATATTGTACTATTCTAAACTCACAAGCCTTTTTGGAACGAAACTTTGGGTTAAGATATAATATCTGAAGAGGAAAAAAGCCGATATAACACTAAGCCTATGTCCTGTCATAAGATGACAGTTGCTGCAAGGCATTTTTATCAGTTTAACCTATGGCTAATTTATGCTGGATCCACCATGATTTTAACCCATTTTAGCTTTGGTTTGAAAAGGCCTGTAAAGCTACAATAGTTGTAGTTGATTCGTAGTTGAAATTATTATTCAACTAATTCTGTTTTTGATTTGGTGAAAGCAATCGTTGTTAAAACAAAATTATAATAATTCACTATAAGTTTGAAAATGATATACTATATTATATTAAATAGACCCATTCATTATGTCAGTTTTATAACGACTTTTCGTCACAAAGAAATACAACTTACTCACATTACTCTCTGACTCTTATTTGAGAAGTAAATTTGATTTTGCTAATTAAAGGAATGGCTAATTATCTTTCTACATAAGTATTTTGTAAAAGTAGGTTATAGTTTAAAGCTATCATGCAGAAGTACCACTAATTAAAGGGAGTTCTCTTATATTTCATTAAACGTCCCGAATAATTTACGAATAGTTCAGTCTTGAAAAAATTCTAAAATTTGTCACAACTTAATATTTGGTCATTTAGTTGATCTAGTTTAAAATCTAAAATCTGAAATGTCCACTTTATTTATCATGTCAGTAAATAATTGTATGAACTCTGTTTGTAGATAACAAAGGCGTCATGTACAAAGTCTTTCCAGTGCGGTGTACCCCCGAATTCTGCATGATGTACAGATGCATTGATACTGAAGGTATGACCAGCCTGAAGCTATGAGACCATAAGCTTTGAAGTTAAGCCCTGGTAGCATTATGTAAACAACTCTTGTTAGCTTAATCTGAAGTTTAAACTTATGTTTATGAGGAAATAATATACCAGTAACTCAATAGAAGAGATTATAATGCTGGAAAATGGCCAAGAATTGGGTTTTTTAAGCAGAAGCAGAATTTTTCATTTCGAGAAATTCCCATATGGAAGAAGCTATTGCTGTAAATCTCATGGCAAGACCTAAGCCCGGGATCATGTTCATTTTTCGTTTTGAGGTGCATAAAGGCCAAAAACAATAGTTCATAAACCAGACATATCGGTCAATCGAAACGGGTAGTTAGGGGGGGTTGTACTCAAAAATTGGGTTTTTAAAAAAAGAAAGTTAAATCGAGAACATTTTGTCTTGATCGGACCATTTTTACGAGAGTTATCCTGTTCACAGACACACACACACACACACACACACACACACACACACACACATATATATATATATATATATATATATATATACAGAGTGAATCACGTAAGGAGTCAATATTTATTCCAGAAAATCCGTCGGTCCTACAATGATGAAGTTAAATTATTTCCCACAAAACAACCCCAAGGAATAACGGAAAAATATTTTTAATTTTTTTTAAATACAGAGTGTTTCAGAAAATGAGGGTCACCAGTTCGAATCTTGGAAGTATGAAATACAAACATATGTCATGTTATGCATCATATTAAAGCTATCACTTATACAAACATTTTGGTGCAATCAAATTTTTTTAATAACTCGGTTCGTTTCAAAATGGCATTAGTGAAAAAAATAAATTTTTTTAAACCCCTGTATTTTTGCTTATAGGTAGTGTAACATCGGTCAATCGGAACGTGTAATTGGGGAAGGTGGGTTTTCGCCCCAAAAATTTTGTTTCTTGCATTTTCATACGTAGTTTTTTTTATTTAAAATTTATTTTTCACTTTTAGAACTAGTTAAAAACTCTACAACTGAATTTATTTATCTATATCCAATGGCTGCCGAAATATTAAAAAATATAAACACAGTACGTCATATTTTAGGGCTTCAATTTTAATCTCCTGGAGGATACGGATCATCCATAATTAAATTATAATTTCACCTATTAACCCACATTTTTGGATGAAACTTTATTTAGCTTCATTTTGTTGAGATCCATCCATTGATCCTTAAAAACATAGTTTATCATAGCAGATAACCTACGTATTTCTTTCCCATGTTAAAATTATAGAGAATAGGAAACCTCCTTTATTTATGGACAGATGTTAATAACACTTGGAGTGTGGGTGTGTGTATGTTCCTTCCTCGACTACCACTAAACAGCGTCACATAATATGTATATTTGTTTCTATTGCAGGAGTGAGCAGTACAGGCCAGCCAATGTTCATGATATGGACAGCTTGTGGGTCCGGGAATGATGTAAATACGGAAAGAGAGGTTCAAAACGGCATAATATGCTCGGAAAAACTTAAAATAGCCAATGTAAAAAAAGTGGAGACGTGTCCGTGTTAGAGTGGTTCAGAAGGCATGGGCTTCATTATTGCGAGAATTATTAAGGTATATATTAATGTACATTCTATATATAATGAATTTATTAAAGAATTAATGTACGTGCAGATGATTTTATTTTCGCCTTATTGTTTTCAATCAAAAGCTTAAGTGTGTGGTCTCCAAATCACTGTAATTTACAAAAATAGGTATGAAATAAACCTTACATGTAGTGTTTAGACGACTATGAGTTTTTAGAAACTCACTGGTTTATTTTAAAGTGAAAAAAACGCTAAAATAAAGCTTATACGACAAACTATGACAACTACTCTACATGGAAGATGTACGAGACGCTTGAGATTTTTGTGACTTGATTGGTCCCGTGAGGTTCAACGCCTGGTAGTTGTAAAGTGTACTATTCTGATACCAAATGTTGGTAAAACTTTAAGTAAAAATAAATACTAGTAATTAAAATTACTAGATAAAATGAATGTGTATTTTTGATTACCACCTTAAATCCAATAAAAATTCCATATTGATCAAAAACAGTTCAGTATGAGTCTGACCAATTTTATATGAGATAAAATTTATATGAGATGTTGAAAGGTTATCAACCAAAATAATCTGGAAATCAGTTTAAACACAATTATCTTATACGAACTAAATTAGCAAAAAATTACTTAAAACCTAAATAATAATTATTAATTTGTTCTTCAGCACAATTGTTTTGTGGATAAAACTGACTTTTACCGTACGTAGTAATTACAGAATGAGGTGTAGGGTCATGGAATCCTATATTATGTTGAACCAGTTTTTTGAACACCATTTGGATTATTTTACTATTACCTAATTAGTTAATTTAAAAGAAACTAACATTTACTCACAAGTATAAAACAAAAGGGCTGTGAAATAGATTTATCAAATATATTAAAATAATAATAATGTTTTAGAGGCATATTAACGTATAGTGCTGGGGCCAAATTGTTAGACTAACCTGGAGTCTGCTCTTGACAATGGCCCAAGTTATATACAGTTTGGTTATAAAGTCTCTCCCCCCTATTATTTTTCCATTTGTTTAAAAAAATAAATAACCTTTGGAAAATCATACAAATTTAACCCAAATTACCTTAGAAAGTTATCAAAAATTTAAAAACTAAGGGGTTTTAAGTCCCTCATAGTTTTTAAAATGCCGCCACTTTGTACTGGGTTAAGGTAGAGACCCTCAATGTTCGACAATCGTCTTTAAATTCCAAGAACTTTAAATGAGGATACATCTCTATGGAGAAATTATTATTATTATGGAGAAATAATTTTGTTTTGGATTCCAACATAGGTTGTCTTAACTCTTAAGGTAAACAGCAGCTGTTTTATTAGAACCATTTAGCAAACCAAAGAAGCAAGCATAGAACACACTCAATTGCATCCAAGTACTGTGTACTTAGAATTTTAGTCATTACAGATTTTGGTGATTATTTTTTACGATTAAAAATCAAAAGTTTATATGTTGGTGAAATCTCTATATATAAAAATGTATGTCCTTTATGCATTGCCAAACTACTCATCCGATTGCCATGAAATTTCAGGAAGTTGCTCTATACGTGTCCGGGATGGTTTTAGCGAAAGCTCCATAAGTTTCCATTTTATGTCGTTTTAAATGTGTAATATTAACCTTTTTGGGAGTAAGTTTGTTAACAAATTCTCTACAATCAAGTTATTAGATTTCTTAAGCTACAGCTTAAAACTATTACCGGTAAGTAAATATGTGCCGTAAAAAATGAACAGCTTCATTCACCACGTAAATAGTTTATAGTTTTGGGGGGTTATGTATTTGTATTTTTATTTTCTGTCTTATTAAAAGTAACGTGTTTATATGGTGGCCAAATAGAAAATAGTTACAATGTTTATACATATTACGTCTATTATAATAATAATCTGTTGTATATCATTATTGAAAGAAACAATAAATTTCAAGTAAAAATTCATTCCAAATTAATAAATAATTAGATCCTTTAACATAAAAAACTGCTTGGTTCTCAGTAAAAGTTAGATTCCACATTGCTTAGCATGTTTGCATATATTCTACCACTTACCTACCACTTACATTTGGTTCGTTAATTATCAGCATTATAATCACCATCCATGCGGGGCAGAGGTTTTGTTCCATGAGGTGGATGAATTTACAAGGAAAATTTTAAGATTTGGATTTCATATTATGAGAGAAATTAAGGTCCTAAAATAAAATTTCTTTTTTCAGTTTTACATAGATTTATAGCATTCCCTAGCCACTCACTCTGACCACCTAAGCCATGACTTAAAAGCCATGACCGAAAACTACTATGACTGCCAAATAATATGCCATTGTGTAGATTTAAAATAACCATGCCGCCCGTCTGGAACTCTCATCAAAGTATGGTGATCTTATTTTCATGGTCTCTACCTTTGCCTTCACTTAATAAATAGCATTTGATGGTATATTTTACATTTTAATGGTGGTTTAGCATGTTTTTACAATGACATGCACAGTAAACCTTAACGATGGCTTGTAACCAAATCACATCTCTGCAACAAAAAATATAGATTTTTATATAATATATTTGGATTACAAATATTAAACGTTATTTATTCCGTTAAACTATCCATCGTTTTTTATTTGTATCTAGAGAAATTTTAGTAGTTTCACTGAACTTTACTCAGCTTATAGAAGCTCTAAACGTTTAAACTCAACACCTGTAGATGACGTCACATCAGTTGAATAATTATTAAACTCTGTCACAGTTGTATCTGTCATTTGCCAAATACTCCTTTGGCATCATATGAGCTTTGTCATTTTCGTTGACGTATAGTTTTACAAAAATAAAATTATTTTCCACCATTAAAAGGTAAAGCAATAAAAACACCCGAATTTATAAAAAACATAAATTTACTACTATCAATACATTAGATTTGGATAGCGAATCAAAGGTAGTCTTAAGACATTTTGTATAGGTCTAAGTCATTTTTTCATTTTTCAAAATCATACCCCTTTCTAAAAATATTCCTCATCAGACATGATCATTAATTATACTCAGGATAAATTGACACTTAGTTTATTAATGTCAATATTTACTCACAGAACTCTCTATTTGTAGTCTAAATTTATAAATTTCTTGTATGAATAAATCTTGCTTAGAAGGTAGGGAAGGTCTTCATGCAAAATTCTACGAAGAGATCTATAATCTGAAGCCAGTGCTTGGCTTCCTGGTGGACCTCATCAAACGTTAACACACAATTGCACACTCAAATTAAACGAATAACTCTATGGTAATACTCAAATACACCGTCGTAATGACTCTTTGTAGGTTAAGGACTTCTTACAAATTGATTGCGTTAAAAGAAACACTCCCGTCATAATTCACTGCAACACACTGTGAATTACTTTATCTTTTGGAAAAATGGTATTATTGAGTACCTGCCTTTCTATCGTGAATTCCGCTATCACATGCATTTTCATTCGTGGATATTTTCTATTAGTGTTTTATCGTTGAACCTACTTTCATTGTGAGATACACATTGACAATGAAAATTTGGTCGTTAGGTTAACAGCCTATAATGAGATCAAAGATTATATCTTCATGGTGAAATAAACTTAGAAGATAAACATATACAGTCAAACATATATAGCATCATATAGCGTCAAACTGAACAGTATTATATTGAGACTGAACCAGCTGTGACTTTCTCGATCAGCTATGTCAAGTGTTATTTATTATCACATCTTCGCACTTATTATTTATGTTATTAATCCTGGTTATTACAAAATTATTGCTGAGAAATTTTTAATGAAGAACATTATTTTCGGTCATACGGAATTGGATATGTGAGTGGACCAGGCTTGTAACACGCTGCAACCGCATCATTTCTCTAAAAACAAAACTTACTTGCCCTACTCTTTTGTGAGTAGTAACTACACACGATGCAGTATTGCAAATGTTTGCCACCAAAATAAAAATATATATATATATGCGTTCTGAGTAAAAATGGTTGAACAAATTTCTAACATTACATCTAATGTTAGGAACTGCTTCATTAACGGAAATTAAATTTATATAAATTAATATGAACCATTAATAGTATGTGTATTGGTTACTTAATCATCATCACCAACGTTGGAGATTTAAGGTATGACTAATTTGTTGTAACCGAGTAGATTTCATTTTGTTTTACATTTTTTCAAAAGCGCGAAATATTTCACGTATCACGTCTTTTATTATCTAGTCATGTATGTAAATAATAAAAGTCTAATTTTACATCCACATTAAATATGAGCCAGCATAACTGATCATACTTGCCCTTGACAAGTTTGTTCACAGACATTGTTTTCTTAGTAATTGTTTGTAAGAGCATCTCTTGATGTTTAAAAAACCAGTGGAATGTCAATGTGTACAAAGGTGTCTTTTAGTGAACAAAAGTAGCACAACTGGAGTAGGCTTCAAAGAAGTGAGTTTTAGTAATATCGTAGAATTTTCTTTATTTCTACTTCATATATTTAACTTGTCTGGAAAAAAAGGATTATGAAAAAATTCTTCCATTTTGGAAAAATAATGTATTTTGCACATAGGTATCACTTTTTTATCAATTAACAGAAAGTAAGCGACAATGAATCAGACACTTTTTTGCGTGATGAGCTATATTTTTCGTCTCTTTAGACTTGAAACTAAGCTCAATATCACAAAAATTCTTAAATATTCTATCTTCTCTGTAGGAATTGAATAATAGACTGTAGACTTTTAGCCTTCAATTACGAGGCTCTCCCTTGATATAATACTTATAAAAAAAATTTATAATAGACTCTTCTAAGGTGGAAATCAGTTTAAGATTTTGGGATTAGTAAGCACAAGCCTCACACACCGGGCAGTAAGCAGTTTTCCCTCTCTGATTGGGCATACTAACTACCTTAAAAGTTATTTGTCAACGATGAAAGTCAGTTATTTCGTCACCATAAGATTAATATGTAGCTAATTTTAGTAATCATGAAAGAAAAGGCAGGAACCAAAGTTTATAAAAATGAAAAATAAGTTTTCCAAATTTTTGGTTCTGAAAATAATAATTAACATTAGGTACAAATAATTATTCTATTTCCATACCTATATTGAGGTATGAGTCAAACACGAACTATTTGTGTTATAAATCAATATTTGACATTATTTACAGTGGTTTACCAATTGCTGGATTAATTATCTCTTTTTGGGAATGGTTTAAGTGGCTAAAATGTAAATTATTGTAAACTTTTAGAAACCATGTGGCTAATAGTTGGTGTTTTGGCCGCTACATATGTCGGCGACACCGTCGCTCCCAGTCCATGCTCATCGCATCCAGAAATACCTGAACTTCTCGGTAAGATCAAGGAATGTTACACGGATGGCCAGCCTCCTCAAGAGCTCCCAGTGGTAAGTCTTATTCAGAGAAGAAATTTTACTTTGTCAAGCTCGTGGCGTATACCTGACTCGAAATATTCAAACAGCAGAAATAATGCTATTTATTGATTTACAGTTCCCTGTGATTAACTTTGTTAACTGTGTTAAAATTAAAAATATTAAATGAAATTTGCTTTATACGGTAAGTCTAGGTCGAACATTATATCTTGCGTACTCATCAGATAACATCGCTCGACACAAGATCAGCTCGAAACGGTACTACATATAGTACGTCTAGGTCGAACATTATATCTTTCTTACTCACCAGATAACATTGCAAACAAATTACTCATTTGTTTTATAATGTGTCAGTCTTAGATATGTATTAATAAACGATTAATATAAAGGAACTGTAAACCATACCTTATTTTACCCTATTTTTATAGCTATACTGAACGATGATTGCTATATATTTTTATAAATAAAAGGTATCAGTGGACTGACACATACTTTCTCTTTAAAGTAAATTTAAAAAAAGACAATCTGTAATAAAGCCATCGTGTTATTCAAGGTTTATCTAAATACCATTTAATAATTTACTGTTTCAAAGATAATCATGCCATTTCTAAAAAAAACAAGAGAGACAATGTTAAATTAATTGCTCGAATTGTATGGGGGACCCCCCCCGGTAATACCAAGCTTTTTGAGTTGGTTTTGTTGGGTGATTTGACCTTACACTTCATACCAAGTTTCATGGAAAACGGTTTGAATGAGGATTGAGTGTTAAGATGATTGTGGTGCGATCTTGTAGTCTTGTTACTGACTAAGGCTGTCATGTTCCTTAGACAGGGCTGTAAATTAATAGCCCAACAGCCGATGGCAACTAAGGGACCTACAGTTTAACGTGAAATCCGAACTACTGTCCCTGAATTACGAATTATGAGGATGGTCTTTGCGGATTTACATAGTATTCAATAGTGCGGACGTTAATCCAAAGAAGAGAACCCTACACCCACCGACCATCGCTCACAACTATCCACAATTCGTGACCTCCAAGTAGCTGGATTACAGGACGACGCCACCGTCCCAGTTGGTTAGTCAATAGCCCTCTCCGATTTAAGTTTAAATATATCTAAATTATTCGGAGTGAATCTTCTTTAGGTTGAGACTAAATATCTGTTCACAGAGCATTGGTGAACACCTTAGGGTGGTATACACTTCTAAAGACGTCATTCCACCTCATGTTACGTGCGTAACTGCCGGCGTTTCGGCTCCAGGCATTGGCTACCTCAACCTCACATTCTCCAGCGGCAGGTAAATACGTCTACTGCAATACTGTAACTAAATTAGAGGAAAGGCTAGGTGGCTAACTAACCATTTTATAAACACTTTTAGCTAGAATTTTACTTTTACTGAACTCCTAATTAACAGGAAATAACTCACAAATCTTATTTATTCTCCTTGGGTAACATAAAGCCCTTGGAGAATTCATCTTGCTAGTGATCTGCACCTTAAAACGTAGGACCTCTTTGAACCCCTCTTTAAAGTTAGCGCTTTACATTAAAAATTTGACTTCACAAAACTATTCTACTATTTGAACTTTCAACACCAGTGGGAGTTTTTAACTATTTGATAGCGATAAGTCCATGAATGCTATGTTTTTATTCCGTAACATAGACCTGTGGTTATGTTGGTAATAACATCGTAGCCAAAGTACAAATGGTTCATTAATTAGGTATTTACACCCGTAATAGCGTTAGAAGTCTCTTGAATTAAAGGAGGTATTTTAACATTTGACAATTCTGTATAATTGATCTGATGGCTGTGTTATCTGTTTCAGCTTCCGTCAAGTGATATATGAGCAGCAAGTAAAGGATAAATACATATTAGAAAAAGGTTTGATTATTTTTATATTAGCTGGACCGTAACTTTTCTCTGGTAAACATATCCTGAAAAATATTACCATAAATGCGAGTACACAAACTACATATACTTCTGACATTGAGGAGAATTAAAATTTATACATTAATTGAATATTTGACTTTGGTTTATTTTTCATAAAGAGTTTAGCTAGTTTTAGGGGTTTCTCAACAACAACAACAATACCAATAATTCAACAATAAAAGGGAAATTTGAAAAAAATATTTTTATAAATTTAATTTCAGTCAAATATTTACTTTTTTTCCTTCTTACCCTATACATCAGCTCCACGTTTGGAGAAAGTACTGGGTGCGGCCAAAAACCGACAAAATTTAAATAACAGTACGTAAATTAATAACTCATAGGTGATCAAGGATACAATAGGTTTTATTGGTTATTACATACTGTTATTAATTTCCATTAATGAAAAACTACATAATAAATCCCAATTTAGCAATCACTAAAGAGCCTTGACACCTATTAATATGGTTCAAAGTTATTTACCTTTATAAAACGTCTTGACAGTAGGCCTACGATATTAAACCGCAACTGATCCGATAGTAGTTCGGCGCGTCACAACTGTTACGTTTTAACTTTGTGGTTTCTATGTGTACCAATGTGACTGTGGATATTAAATAGAACGTAAATGTGCATGTGAGAAAATCATCATGACAACCTTTGAATAATGGTTTTACACACAGCATAAAAGTACAAATTATTGACACCTCAAGGCGTTTTACAAAGGTAAATAGCTTTGAATCATAAAATTTAGCAGTTTGGGTTTTCAAGATTACTCCCGGGAAATGAAATTATTGTTTCAATAAGCATTCTTCCAAACTCACAACAAAACTATCAAACACCTTACTAAGCATTACAAGGGTGTGGATGGCCATCTCTTGCATCATGGTATCTTTTGTTTGCCCTATGTGTGAGGCTTACTTTTGGCTTTGTCTGGATTTTAAGTTGCCCACAAAATAAGACACAGACGCTCAGATCAGGGGAGCCTCAAGATATCCCCAAAACGTGAGATTACTCTCCCACTAAACTGCCGTTGTAAGAATCCCATTACAGCATTGGTTGTGTGTGCAGCTCCCCCATCCTGTTGGAACCAAATTCTTTTCAGGACTGTGCGTTTTTTCCAAATTTCAGGGATGAGGAAGTTTTGTAACATAAATTGATAACGCTCCAAAATCATCCTATTCAAAGAAATCCAGCCCGATGGCACAAGTTCTTGTGATACTACAACACACAGTAACCTAATGGCTATGTAGGGGTCGTTCACACAGTCGTAAGTTATTTGTATCGTTCCTTTGTTTAGTTATGGACTTTTTTTTATACAAACGAGTTTTTAATTCGAATAGTGATTGTTTTTACTATTGGAATTAAAAAATCGTTTGTACGAAAAATATTTTAATATCTTAAAAACAAGGAACAAAAAATATTTTATTACTGAATATTTGTGAGTTTTTGCATATTAAAAGAGTAATTATGTACAGTGTATTTGCGGATTTAATGACTACCTGTATTTTAAACAAGATTTAACCCATTTATAAACATGTAGTATACTAAAAAAATATTTTAATTTTTAAATTTTACTTTTCAGATCCAAATGGGATATACTTCAAGGTATATACAATTAAACATAGCCAATATGTTTATGTTTACTACAGGTGTATTGAAACCGAAGGTAATATTTATGTCACTCAGTAAATGACTTAAGAGAATATGTATTATTTGAACTTAACTTCATAACTCATAACATATTTTTCACTCGGTATAACCTGAATACATAATATGAATTGTAACCTTAGAAAAATACACTTTTTGTAAAGGTCTAATTGATAATGTTTTAAGAGACCAAAGGAAATAAATTTAAAAAATAAATTATAAATTATATTCATTTTATAGTCAACAAAAACGTGATCAAAGGACTCCAAAGGCTCCAATACTTAAAATTAAAAATATTTAGGCCATTTAAAAATTGTATAAAATACTTTGACCAAACGGTAATAAAAATACAATGTTGTCTCCTATTTTTAGGATTTTGACATGTTAATGTATGCTAGTTAATTTATTAAATATTACTATTCTCACTAGTGTAAAATAACTCTTGGTACCAAATTTGAAAATCCTTTTCTAAAAATATTTGAAATAAAAACGTTTGTGAAAATACGGTGAGTGATTAGGTACATTAAAAGGAAGAAAGATGATCCAATGGAGGTATGCGTTTTAGGCCATTTTTGGATATCATTTTTTGTATTTTAATGTACCTAATCATTTTTTTTTCACATTAGTCCTGAAACGTTTCAATTAATGGACACTCTGTAGTATCAAATGAATATCGAATAATTTTAAAAATACTAAGTTTGTAATTAAAATAGTGAAACTAGGATTCCTGATCAGGTTATAACTTTTGTCCAATTGGGGTTTTGTAAGTGATTTTCAAACGTAGTCCTCAAAGAATGTAGAAAATAAATAGAAACGTTGATTCCACCACGGATCAAAGACTGGTATACCCCAGATTGACTCTAGGCTTCACTGTTAGCTATTTTGCCTCAAATCCACTTCCTTTCAAAGTTTGCTTAATTTTAACTTAAGATTAAGTTTCACTTTGCTTAATTTCTTTCACACACTTCCCTTCAGTTATTTCTCTTCACAATTATTACATATTACTTCCATTCACGATTCCCTTTCTTTCACCCTGCTGTTCTCACTTCCTTCTTTTACTTCCATTCAACGTCTCTCTAACAGAACGTTACCCTTGAGCTACCATGCTGGTAATTTTAATTAAGTCTCATCTGTCTAGGTCAGAACGGTACAGGAGAACCGATGGCGACGATCTACCTTAAGTTTGGCTGTGAGCAAGACGAGGAAGCGAAGACGGAGGTAGCGCGCGCCCGGGAATGCATTACGAAGCTTGGAATATACAACCTGGCCTATTTACCTCCCTCCGAGGGGTGTGGAGCTAAATAGACCAGGAAATCAAAATTATAAATGATTTCAGAATAGAATGCGGGATACGGTAACTAATTATGGATAGTCTGGAGAAATAAAAGTTATACAATAAAGTTACTCAATTCCATTACATTAATGTTATTATTTATGCCCCATTGTTGTTGAAAGATTACAATTCTTAAAATTTGGAAAAATATGAAGTTATTGTAGGTTTGGTGGTTTACGCTGAGGCGTGTGAGAGGTGTGAGGTAGTTTTGTGGAATTAGTGTAAAAAGTTTGCATTTACTTCCCTGTGGGAAATAGGTTAGATAATAGATTTGTCTAAAGGTAAAGTTTTCACTTCATCTAAACAGCTGTTCTTACTATATATTAAAAAATCAAATTATTAGTTCTGGTAGTTTCAATGGAAACCTGTTACATATTTTCCATCTTACAAATCACCCCCGGGAGCTAAGACATATCCATGTCAAAACTAAGTGTAATTTGTTTATTTTTATTGGAGGATTTCAGATAAATTTGTATTACAAGGATATAGGAGTGAATAACAATGGACTATGAATGACTATTGTAAAGTAAAATTTCAAAATAAAGTGGCACCAACTATTTTTTCAAATGTTCGAAATTAATTACTCTACTCACATCAAAAAATATATTTTGTATAGAACAACTTTCACTTTCACCCTGTCAAATGAGGATTGAATACTATCCGCTAGTGCTTTATTAAGTTGAATATTGTTTGTATCTTTGATGTTGATATATTTATACAAATGGTTTATCCCTCAATTAGCCTTTGATGTTAGAGAGAACAATTATATTTTCTGCATTGTAATTGAAATTGCATGTATGAGAAATGAAGTTATATGATTTGATTGTTTATCCTTTTGTACCCTAGAATATTTATACATGTGTATGCTAAGAGGTACATTAATGCTTTTGATTGAAACTGAATTTTCCGAGTTTTAAATTTATTTTTAAAAGGTGTAAAAATCGGTTGAATGAAATAGTACATCATCATAGTATTTCATCTCTAGGACCAAAAACGGGTGTTTGTTACGAACATTAGTTTAGCAGTCGAGGTGTGCAGAGTAAATTAAATGCGCGAGTATATATCAAAAAGTTAATTTTAAACCATGTGATGAACCATATTGTTTGTCATACTGAAAATAAAATGAAACAAACTTGTCAAATATAAATTATTACCTGATAACAGTACCATTTCTGTCGCTTAGTTTTATTCGATAGTTTTATTTAATAATTGATAAAACGACTGTAATCAGTCGTCATGTTACTTACGTTCTAACAGTTCTCTCTTGATTCCTGATTGGTTTTTTAGGTTATGTCAGTTATTATTATCGATAGTTCGATCTTAACCATTCGATAGTTTCATTTGATAATTAATTGCCAGTATTACAATCGATATCCGGCACGTTCGAAATACATAAAAGATCGATAGTGATTGTTGAAGTTACTTGATCGATAATTTACAATTTACAATGCTGACCTCGAATTAAAATTATTATCAATGATGATCGTTTGTGGCCTAGGACTCAAGTCCTAGAAATAGTTGCGTCCCTCACGATATTTTTGGAGCATCAGGTTTCTACTAACCTCCATCTCTTAACGTAAACACACAAATAGCAGAGTGTACCATTGCCAATAATACCTCTTTGTTATCTGCCCCTTGTGATAAAAATAAAATAAACCATTTAATGTAAGTATTAGAATTCAATGTAAGATTAGATACCATGAAACAATCATAAAACTCATCAGGCCCTAACAGTTTAATACTTTATGTTTTCGGATTTGAGAAACATTATCATCGGCTTTTATCGTGTATAAGTTTTGTATAAAAATAGTGCAGAGAAGACACTCTGTAATAATACCAAAACATATGACGAAGCTTTTAAGACAGTTGTGTAATTGTGGTCAAATGTTCACTATCCGTGGTCGTACCACAATCATTGTAGAATCAGGCTAGAGTGACCTTTTTCATATATTCACAGCCACCTTAATAAACAAACGTTCATTTAAATGATGGATGGTTTTATATGAATTGGGGTTTTCTGTTCGGTCACTTTTACAGGGGTTTTAGATTTTGCTGGATTTACGTTCATAGTTAATTTACGTACACCACCTATGTTCGCCTTATAAAAAGCCCAATTATTTAAAACATTTTCAAATTAAGGAAACATACTCACGCTCACATTTTTTCAACTCTTTGAAAAATAAAGATTTCTAACTCAGAAATATACACACAATTCAATCTCCTGGGCAGAAAATCAACTATTGCAGTTTAGAAACAGTATCAGTAAACCAACACATACTTTCTCCATTAAGTGAAAAAACTCTAACCTTCTTTAAATTGTACTATTTATTACTTTAAAATATTGATTCAAAAATAATCATTCAACTTCTTATACTAACAACAAGAGAAAACAAGTTAAATTAATTGCCAGACATTTTGGTAGAGTTCCTCCCTCCCACGATAGTACCAAATTTTTTGAGTTTTTTTTGTTTTGCTTTGCAACGCTGCATACCAATTTTATAGAAAACGGTTGAGAAATAAGGGAAAATAGGGCTTTCCTTTTAAGAATAACAACATCAGAAAATGGCCACTTCCGGTGTGATGTAAGGGTTAAAAGTAGCACTCTAAAAGGGTTAAAAACAACATTGGTTGAAGTATAAACTGGTTATAGCAACCTATATTGTTTGATCTGTTTTCCTACAAAAACAGGTTCATTCTTTTTATATGGGTGTACGGACACCTATATCAAATATAATACACTAACATAATCTTTAGGGGTATATACTGGATATCTAAACTTGATTTTCCTAAGGTGACATAAACATATTTTGAGTAATTTAATTAAGTAATATATACTAAATTTACCAAACAAATTTTTTTCTGAGTTTTAAGAGATTTTGATGATTTCACTTTATTTCAGTTTATGGGAGGTACATAATTTATAGCCTGGGTCTTCCTGGTGGTCGGTTTCCTCGAGGTAGATTCTCTGATACCATTCTCAGCATTGTATCTTCTACTTATCTCTTTACATAGCCAACCCATCTTAGCCTCCTACTCTTTAATTTATATACAAAAATTAAAAACCCCGAAGCAGCAGACCTCCTTACTCAGTGAATTTCCTTTCATTTATGAATTATTTGAGATAATAGAAACCAAGCGTCATCCTAATACATACCAAATGTTATCACAGAATGTTTATGAGTTAGAAAATTGTATCAATTCATGTATACTGTTAAAGAATAAAATGGAAAATAAGTAAATTATTTTACTTATTAAAATGTATTTATCTTTTTTATCTATTTTATTTTAATAAATTTATTTATTTTTAGAAAATAAGTAATTTATTTTCCTGCTATGAGGAACAATACATAGATTTTTTCATCATAGAGTATCAAATTTTATCTGTATAAAGCTATAAATAAAATCGTGCCTCAATATTACAAATAATAAGCGGGAAATAAATTTTAATCTTTTCCCGGAATAGTAGGCTAATATTGGAGCTCCAAAAGATAATGTTTACAAGTTTGATACGTTTGATAATGTTTACTACGTTTACAAGTTTCTATATCCCAGTAACTTATTGACAAAAAGTGAAGATTCAAAATACTGAATTGTTTGTTTGTTTTTACAAGCTGATTCCGATGGTGCTATTGGAAATGTTTAGTAAATTATATGTAGAAACCCTCCAAAATCCCCTTTAATGGTAAAAACAACCCTCTAAAGCAACCCTTCGGATTGACCGAGTTGATTGAATTCCAAACTTGATCGAATGATTGCACATTTACACGACTGTACTAATTAAAACTAGATTGTACTTTTTACGCGTGTTATTTTGTTCATGTCTATGTGTTTCTGAAAACACATCAATTCAGAAAGAAACTTGTTCCCGGGTCTAGTAGGTCTTGTTATGACGTTTACGACAATACCTATATTCTAATAATATATATTCTAGAAAATTAGCTAAAATTAAAAAAAGTACCAAAGTAAACCCTTGTACAGAATTCCATCAAAATACTCTTTCCATGTACTGACCATCAGTCAGTACACGGAAAGAGATCATTCCTAACCACAATTTAGGTTTCAGAAAGCCTTAAAACGGATACTTCTACTTGCAACTCTCTATAACTAACTCCATAAAGTATAAGGAAAGCTCTACACTTTTATAAACGGTTTTTATACACTTTTATATACACTGATGGAACTGACGAATACTTTCTCCAAGTAAAAGAGAACTAAATAATACATACAAAAATATCACGCTGTTTAATTGCTTAAACAATTAGGTTTAATCGAGTAATGGAACGGACGAACTCAGAAAACCCGGATTGTTGAAGATGCAAAGGCCCAAATATCATTTCAAATACCTCTTTAAGCATTAAAAAGTTCCATAACCAACAACGTCACCATGTAGTTGGTCGGAATACAATAGATTATTGGTTGCTTAACACAGGTGTGGTTTTAATGGGCTTGATCCACACCTGTGGCTGTAAGTGGGGACTTCATAAGCCTATTCCTATGAACAGTAGGCTTTCATTCACTCAACTATATGTATCTTTATCCGCAGTATTCTCACTAGGTGAGTTGTTGTCACATAACACATGTCAAATATTTTTTAGGGGTAAAAAATAGGATTGAATGTATTCTTACCTGTTAGGTAAATTAATATTAAGGATTTACTTTAATATTAAGGAATTTGGTTTTTGGGGGAGGATTCCTACCCCAAAACAAATAAATATGGAAAATGTATTACAGACAATGCATAATGTTTGAGATTATATTAGGATTGGCACTATAATGGACTAAATATAGTGGACGAAGACAGCCCGTGCTATTGTAAGAAATGAAAACTGTTTTTGTACTTCAACTTGACCGGTATGGGAGTGCATTGTACAATATACTGGACTGCCTATCATGGTGTACTAAAGTCACTTGAATACTATCTAGGCTGGAGATAAATATTGCCAGGGATAGATTATAGTAAAATCCGATACTTTATGATACCCACCAAGTGAGGGCACAAGAAAGCATACAATGAAAAACGTCCTAACAATCATAATGGGGTATCTGCGTGTACTTTGGTTGGTCAGTGAAAACAGTGAGTTTAAAATGGTGGTTAAAACACGAAGAAAATATTTTAATATTTTTGTGAATATGTTTGTAATACATTTGAAAATACTGTACTCCAGTAATTTATTCATTTTTCTAAGGAGATTCCAATGATAAATAATTACTGTTTCATTTAAGGAACCATGTGGAAAGTAGTTGGCATTTTGGTCGCTGTATGTGTCAGCAGCACGGTCGCTCCTGTCCCATGTTCTTCTCGTCCTGATATCATTCAAAAGCTCCCGGAATGTTACCCCAACGGCAAGGCTCCCGATCAGGATATAGTAAGTTTTAAATACTAACCTTAGATGTGAAAAGGATAATGAATTATACCGGAATATTGGCTTGTGGAAGAATTACAGAGAAAGGCGATTGGATGCAAATGCTTAAACCATTATTTTTACTACTCAAAATTACCTATATATACGAAAAGATTTATTTATTAGTTGTTAAAAATATTATTAAATGTTAAAAATTGATTAAGCGTTATTTAGAATATTGATGAATGATTAATATAGTTTTAAAAGATATTTTTAAATAGTAAAAATATAATTTTAACGTGTCGTGTTAATATAAGAGTTTGTATACTTTGTTTTAATTTACTTAAAAAGGCTCTAAGAAGGTGGCATCCTTTGAACTTAAAAAAAACTTTTCTCTGCCTACCCTTTGAATTATTCAAACACTTTTTGAACATGGTTTATGTGATGTTGTGTTTTTGGCCATATGAAGCACGACTTTGCCAGTTTCAATTTTATTGGTTTACCTGGACTAAACTCGTCATATACAGATTCTACGACTCGGTTTCTAACAATCAAAATACTTCTTAATGGCAATGAGGCGTAATAAGTACACATAAATAGGTTGCGTGAATGTATTTTACCAACATAACCTCTCATAACCAAACAAAACAAAACATTTTTAAATAACAATCTAGACGTTGCCTAGCAACGTGTCAGCTGGTCGCCGCAGCAATATACTCTTACTGGATCGTAAGGAACATAATGAATAACACTCAACGCTATTTAATTAATTAAATGAATGAATTAGAATTAATCAAATCTATTTAATTAAATGTTCTCTTTTGTTAGTAACAGAGTAGCATGTTTCCAATATAATATTTTTTTTTATTTTACTTATTTGGAAATAACCGATAGATTCATTATTTTTAACCATTATTAACTTACATCCAACAACTAATGCACACCAATTAATATTAGTTTTAATTTGACAGCTGGTTACTTAAATCAGAAGTTCTGTTGATGATATAACAGAAGTATCTATTATATTATTTTAATAGATCACATAAACAGCCTAGAAAACCTAGAAACAATATGTCTAATATCGTTCAAAGCTGTGTTTTCGAGACCTCATAACTTTTAAGGGTATGGTCAGCTTAAACAGTACAACAACTTTATGACAAATATATAGAACGATGAAAAAGTATTTAATAGTGTTAACTAGCCACCGGAGCTTTTAGAGGTAGGGCCTGGTGCATCAAACACACCTTGAGTATCACTCGGATTTCTTCCACTAGATATCTATGTAAAGGCTGAGGCCTCGGGTTTTAGGCTTTCAATCATTGGAGGGAGGGCACGGCTAGAGCTGGTCACTGATCAATTATAAACTTAACTAGGCATGATTTAACGCTCAATGTGGCTCTAGATGCCATGAGAAAAGAGATCGCTTTCATCAAACCCTTCTCAGTGGAGTTTACGCCCAAGCGAGGAGTGGAGAACAACCGGTGGGCCATACCAGAACAAGAAGTCTATTATTTTGATTTTTATTACGAACATTTTCCATCACGATCTATGTAAAACAAAACCCTTTGCCTTGGCTCTACTTAAAATTGTGATGGAAAATGCCTGTAATAAAAATTTAAATAACATAACTCCACCATCACTAATGAATTAAAAAAAGAAGAATCTGGTCTGGTATACAGATGGAGGTTCTTCTCGGATGGATGGGCAGGTTGGGGGGGTTCAGTAACTCCCCCAAAACCTAGATTAAAGCCTGTCTGAGACAGTTCTGCACTATATCTTAGGCGGAGATCTGTGGTTTCCTGGCGTGTGCCAACCTGGAGCTGGCCAACGATATTATGACCAACAAACATTTTGATCCTATCGGACTGACAGGCTTTTATAAAAACACTTGACTCAATCGTGTGGGATTCCTTTAGAGTACTCTGCAACTTTGCAAACTGTAACACCATGATTCTCGGATTGGTTCTAGGCCGTGTAGGCATTGGGAAACGAGAATACAGACAAGCTTGCGAAAGCAGAAGCCAAGTTGCCATTCTGTCTTCCGGACCGATATTGAGGCATAAGCAAGGCAACAGCCCAAAAGGTAAATTCGCTGAAACTGACGCACAATGACGTTATCTGTCGACTGGTGAAAATAAAGCAACACAAAATCAGCTGTTAATAAAATATTTAAATTATGGACGACTGGGCCAGGGATCAGAAATGTGTTCGATGGCAAAAGTTGAGCAAAAGGATGCTCCCCGGACCGTCTGCTTCTTTTACTCGCTGGGTCCTGAGATCAAGTAGGTGACAGGTCAGATGATTCATCGCTTTAATTAATGGACACGGCCATTTGCGGAAACATCTTCTGAATCCAAAGATCATTCGTGGTGAATCAGAGTACAGGCCATGTATAGGCTCCTTGATGACTACCTAACACCATAATCCTACACTGTGACAAACTGGTGGCAAGGAGAAGGGCCCTATTCGGTCTCGAGCTAACGAGTGAGGTATTCGACGCTAGTAGAGAAAAAGCTCCTGAGCCTCGTGGAAGACACAGGAATTGGCTTACGCATCTAGCGCAAATGAGGCAGCAATAAGCCACAACGCTTATTGACGTATTGGAACATGAAGTACCACCCCTCAAATGAATCGGACAAAAAAACATACAAATCATAGTTACATTCTGATAACAAAAAATACCAGTAATCTATAAATGTGTTTTTCAAAACAATCACAAACAATCGCTGAAACTGACGCACAATGACGTTAGCTGTCGACTGGTGAAAATAAAGCAACAAAAATCAGCTGTTGAAAAATAATTAAATTATGGATGTATTGATGTGTTTTCCTCATAAGCTTAACATATAAAAACTTCACACGGCAGTGAGGCTTAGCCACGTTAAAAATGCAAAATTAAATATGCCTATAGCCTACTCAGAGCAGAGACGAATCCTAAAAATCAGAGATCATTAAAATCTGTCTAACCGTTCTCGATTTGTAAATGGCGTAACTAACAAGACTTTTTTAGATTTTATATATTTAGATTTAAGTAGTTTTTAAAAATCATTTCAATAAATAATTGCTTATATATTACGTAACGACTTCGGTTACATCGTCTTAGAAGCCACTAGCTTATTTCTGGCCAACTATTTTCTGTAACATTTTCAAATGGATGTGTCAATGAATTGGATTGAATTGATTAAATTGAGTTGAGTTTTGCAGAAGTACAATACCAAGAATACATTGGCCTACATATCAAACGATGTACTGCCAGACGGCATCACCAGCGTCGTGGGCAAAAAGATTCAGGGGACACCTTACACGAAAGCCTTGGTCACCTTTAAGCTTGCTAGCGGAAGGTACAGTATTACACTTGTATTTTCAAGTTTAATTACTTATAATATTTCGAACTTTAAAACCGAAGTAGGGTGATAATGGGAGAATGCCACTATGCTAATTGTTTTTTTTTAATTTAACAATCTAGACAATAATTATTTGGGAATTAATTATTGGATTATTCAAATTTCCTGTTGAAATAATTCAACACCATCTGTTAATTCTAATCAGTATTGACACAATCACCATCCAAAAATTACCCGCTATAATGGATTTAATGGCATAATGGCTTTTTTGGTTTCCACATAGGCTTTAGTTCCCACTCTACCAGGTACTCATCTTATGGAAACAAGTAAGAAAATAATATTTTTCTAAGATTGTATTATTCGGCTGCTAATATATGAATCGTATATAAATGTTGATGCTTTTTATTAATATCTAATGCCTTACATTTACCCCTTTGATATCATTCTTACTTGATCCCCTCCCAGTCTGTGACTGGGTGACAGTCAGTTCGAATTCCTTAAAATCCCTTAAGTTAGAATTTAATAAAAAGTAATTACCACCACATAGGTCGAATATTATACCAATTTGAACCAATATTTAACACTTTTACACAAACATTGTTATTTTCGAAATGGATAGATTTACAGTTCGATATGAGACTATGACATAATTTTCTTAGTTCAGAAAAATAATAATTTTTCCAACGGTTCTTTCCTTTTTGGTGGCTAATTAACAGTTGTTTAATAAAATTAGCCAAAAATTGCATGAATCGTTATTTTTTACTTTACTATGAAGTTTTTAACGTAAAACATATGTAAAATTTTACTTTTATGTTTATATTAAAAAGCTATTAAACTTACTGAATTTTCATGTATGAACAGTTGTAAGGGGACAGTTTTGCCTAAGGCAAATACCAATCTTATTTCCTGAAAACTATTTTCTTTAACTCCCCCTGAACACATTTTTACATTTGAAGTCTATCACCCAGATAGATATCATGGAATTTACTCTTGTAAAAAGTAAAATATTTTTGGAATCTACATAAAATAATGTCAACCATTTTTTTTGTTACGTTTGATAGATACAGTATTACATTCAGCGGCTAAAGGTCCTCGGTCTTGGTTTTATAATAACTCTCAAATGGTTTTCCAGTGAAACTACCGTGACATATGATCAAGATCAGAGGAAGGACTATATATGGGAAAAAGGTAAATATGATTACAACCATGATGGTTATCCCCTTGATAGGTAAAAAAGAATACTAACAGAATAAATATTAACATTTTAACATTATTAAAAGAGTAAATAGATTAACTAGAAGAAAATAAAATAATAATAAATAGTATTAAATAATATCAATTGTATATTGGTATACTGGTACTGTAGGTATCAATGTTTTATCTGATGCCATTTTAACTATTTAAAAGTTTTATGACAAGGTTTAAATACTTAGTTGAACATCAAACAAGTTCACTTGAGAGCAAAGGAAAGTAATTTGGAGCGAGGGAAAATAATCAGCCGATATGTTTCCTCAATTAGTCATATATGATTTTCTGTTTCGTACTGCGCCTGTCCTTTCCGCAATCGGTGTTATTAAAAAAAATACCTCTTTGTGACCAATTACTAACCTTAGATAGCTAAAAAATAAATAATCTCTATACAAATGATTATTTGGACAATTAAATATTTTCATTTGTTTGTACCAGTAATATACGATATACTGCTTAGATTAGATTTCTTATTGAAATGGCGACCTGCCCAGGTAGGTATTTTAAGCCAAGTATGAATAAGAAATAACAATAAATGATTGTATTTACTTCCCTGTGGCAAAAAGATTAAATCGAATAAAATATGTTTTCAGTTACTAAATAAATACTTAAATTTATTGTTTCAAAAATAACACCCGCGATTAATATCAAGAAATTAAATTAATTGCAATTATAAAACACCCCGCGTCAAAAAAGTAATGAGTCGTGCTGGAATTCCAATTAAAAAAAAATTAAAAAATAGGGAAATTATTTTTAAATATAAAATAGTTATGTCAAAATATTGTTTATCAGAAAAATTTAATTTTTCTGGAATAGTCGAGAAAAAATTAGATAAATATGTTAGTAAGAATTTTTATAAATACCAGTCAATTATACTTTACTTTTATTGTTTTTGGTTGAAAATATATGAAAAAATTTGTAAAAAAATTGTCAAAAATATTTTAAATTATTTTTAAAAAATAATTAAAATAAATATCAAGACCAAAAATTATTTTTAGTTTTTTATGTTTTTAGAATTAAAAATAAAAACAAAAAAATAAAAAAAGTAAAAGATTTTTAATAAATTTCTAAATCAAAATCTTAGTCCTCCTGCAAAAGGAAAAGTTAAAGACAAAATGTCAAAAATTTTTTATTGGTGAAACGTTATACTAACTATTTTTTAATACTTTTCATATACAGTATAAGAGAAAGTATTGAATAACAAAAAATGTATTTACTTCCCTGTGGAAAAAATTAAAATCAAATATTCTAATAGAATGTTTTTCAGTTACCTCAGCCGTTTAACGTGTTGATGCTTATGTATTTCAAATTTTAACTGATTAGCCAACACACCCCGCGAGCTAATATACATCCATGTCAAAAGAAGAATTAGAATTGAATAACTCAATAACTACAGGATAATTATCAACCCATGAGGGTCGCGTCAAAAAGTTATGTCAGGGGTCGTGCACGGTGGAATCCACCGGGCTAGAAAAAAGCTTAAAATAGTGTTGTCAACATATTTTTTAATAAATAAATGCAACAGATTAAGCATATTCAAACATTATACCATTGTAGTGTTGTATATCTGGTTGAAAATATATGAAATAAATTTGTGGAAAAAATTGTCATGTTAAGAGCCTGCTATTTTTCTAAATCTAAGAAAATAAGTTTTATTAGAATACTCAACATTATTATTTTTACACATTTTTAGGTAAATTAAAATAAATAAAAAAAATTTTAAATTTCAGGTAAAACGAAAATTAAATGTATAACAGTTAGTATCTAGCTGGTACCATTGAAACCAGCTTAAAAAACTACAAAATTAGTATTGAATTATTTGTCAACGGTTCCAGAGAAAAGTTAAATTTACTGTCCACGATAAACGCAGAACGTTGTCTGACAGCGCCCAATGTTATTCTTATGGAAAATGTAAAAAAATCAATTTCTTCCTTACTTTCCACCCGTTTTCCATGAAACTTGGTATGAAGTGTAAGGTCAAATCACCAAACAAAACCAGCTCAAAAAAGCTTGGTATTACCGAGGGGGGGGGTTCCCCCATACCATTTGAACAATAAATTATTAAATGATATTTAGAATTACTTTGTAGAACATGATAGTTTTATTACAGATTGTCTTTTTTAAATTTACTTAAGGGAGAAAGTATGTGTCAGTCCACTGGTACCGTTTATTTAACAAAAATAACTGAGTCCAAATTACCGTCAGCGGGTGGCACAGGAGGTTCGTCAACAAAACATTCTCGTCCAATCGCTCCTGGATTTCATAAGTTTGCTTCTTCAAGGTTTACTTCTTTGTTACCATTATATAATAATAAAGAGTGTTTCTTCCTTTCCGAGATCTGTACTTGCATTTAAACTTGGTTTGCGGTGTAGGGTCACTTTGCCCAACAAAATCCACACAAAACGTTAGGCATTACCGTGGGTGGTGGTGGGGTGGGCTATGTCCTGAAAAGTCTCTAACAAAAATATTTAAAATTGCTTTTTTATTGTTGTGTGTATTTTAAGTATATGAAATAGGATGCTAATGTTTTTCATGATACAATTTATATTATATTTAGATAAACATTAAAGAATATGAAAGTTTATTAAAGATTATGTTTCATGTACTTTACGTAAGGTTAATTCGCTGATACGGTTAATTTCTCTTTGACATTGACTACTTGTGTTTTGTCCATATGTTATGAAATTTTGTTAGTGGATTTTTTTCCAACAAAATACAAAACTTTTTGTCATAAATAATGAATAAATGATGAAATATATCACTTTAGCTTTTGGTAGAAGTTATGTAAAATAATATTTTTACTTATATAACACACAGTTGGCATGCAAGGTATCAAGTGTTAACTATGTACTTATCACTCTTGTAATTATGCAATTATATTTTGTTTTTTAGATGCACAAGGAAAAGAATACCAAATTTATCCCATTTCAAAGGAAAACCACGTTTATTTCTACTACAGATGCATTGCTAATGGAGGTAATCGATGATTTGAAATTTTTATTTGTATAAATTTATTAATTTTTCTAAATACTTATGCGTTATAAATTAATTATTTATAACTTATATTACCTTTTATAACAAAGTCACTTTCTACAGTTACCATAGGACCTTTTTCATCATGACATTTTACATGTTTATTATTCTATATTATTATGTTTTAATTTAGTTTTTTATCTATATTTATTTATAGTTAAAAAATCTAATAGATCTTAGGAGCATATTATTACTTATTTCGACACCATGGGACTGTTAAAAGATTTTCCTTTATTTAAATTTTACTATACACTATTCATAACTGTGATGTTATCAGACATTATTTACACGTTATCACGCTCAGGTGTGTGACGGAGCCAGTTGAGTTTGTTAGTTATATTTCACTAATTAACAAATAACCCTAACTAAATTGTCCCTATAAAATTTCTCAATCTTTGGCAAAACAAACATTGGGATACAATTAACAACCAACAAGATATTGTGGCACAACACTAATGAACATTAATATATATTTATTTTTCAAAACTTTATTATATTGCATGTTTGTTTTTAAAATATCAAATAGAGATATATTTCAACAAAACTTGTGTATGTTCTTCCAATATAGATTTTCCGTTTCTTTGTTCAGCCGAGGGTTATGAGTAAAGAAATGTTATATTTACACGTATTTGTACAGAACACAACAATAAATACAACAAAACAGAAAATCTACGTGATTTTTGATCTGAAAATAAGTACAGTTTAATATTTTTGAAGGATATTTTGGTGTAAATATTCTACTTATAATTTGTTTTGCGGGAAGCAATTGACTTAAGATTTGAATTCATATTATATTTTTCTTGGTTACATTTATAAACACAATGAATTACTTTACTTCTCTTTATTTTCCAGACCAGTCAGCGACAGGGACGCCAATGGCGGCCATCTACGTGGAGTGTGGCCACGAGACTGAACCAGAGGTGCAAGCCGAGGTCAACAAAGCCCTTGAGTGTACAAACAGTTTACAAATCAATAACATGAAGAAAATGACTCTTTGGCCAGCGTGTGCTACCAATCCTTAGCAATTGGTTTCAATGGAAAATTATGAAGTTTTGAAATAAAACTACAATAAGGATTGTACGATTCTCTTTATACGCGTGATCTTTCCTTTGTTCCTAGGTGGTGTTGTAATTACACCAACGTTAATTTTTTTGGAACAAACTATAAATTATGTTTCGGGGATTATATAATTTCTTAATCAAATATTACTAAGTGGGTTGCAGCCTATATCTAATTTAAAACTTTGTTCCCACATAGATTTCAGATTTGAGTATGAAATACGTCAAGTTATGGCCCAGTCAGTAGCAAAACTGTAAACAATGTGAGCAAAGAATTGTTTGGTAGGATAATTACATAGTAGATTTTAAAGTAATTTTATTTATAACATCATAACTAATTTATTTACTTATAATTTTCATACGTAATCTCACCCAATGTAATATGGGCCGAGTTGTATTTCAAATGAACTGTTTGTCATTTGTTGAAGAATAATCTAGGATACGAAAGTTCTCATTCGAATAAGTCTTAAAATTCAGATAAAATAACTGACATTAAATACTACAATGTGACCAGAATTTTTGAGTTTTAGTTTTTGGTGGATATATATTCATTTAGGTATCCCCTGAATCGAAAAAGTGGGTTTTAGAGTGAAATATATGTGGTGTCTTTCCGAATGTGTGTTAGTGTGATGTACTGAAGCCTAAAGACTAGACTATAGGTCCGATTTCCATGAAATTCGGTATCTAGGTAACAATCCAAGGTATCTAGGATCATTTTTTTAGTTTTAGATTTTTAAGAGTAGGCCTGTTTCGTCCTTGTAAATCCCTCCAAAACACGTGAAATAAACATTTATTAAAAACGGCTGCAGATTATTAAAATCGCATTTTGATTAAATGTTTACGATGTTTGTGAAAATGACCCCACCCCTGATTTCCCAAAACGTCAGGGTTTAAAAATTATGGGTTTTTGAATACAAAATAAAATATTGTTTTATTTTATGGCTTAGCAATAATTGTATAAAACAATTTGACTTCCACCATTAAAACCAGCTTAAAAATCAAAACCAATTAGTACTTTGAATCATTATTCTATGACGGTTCCTGAGAAAAGTTCAATTTTCTGTCCTTGCATAATATAAATCTGTTTCTAAGTGTAGAGAAATCAAAAAATAGAAAATTTGTTATTGCAATATTTGATTTTTCGGCAGAGGGGGAATTTGCAATAGGTTTGCAAATTCCCAGTATTGCAAAAATTAATAATTGTAGGGCAAGGAAATAAGGTAAGAATATAATTTTCAAAATAAAATTATTGTTCCGGTATAGATTATTATTGTGCTGTATTGTTATCATTGTATCCTCAACCATAAAAATTTACTTTCCTGTTTGATCCAACTGAAAAATGTTTTACATTAAACCAATGTCTTAAAAATCTAAATCTGACGGATACAAATTCTGTTATATCTCATGAGCTCAAGTAATATATTTGAATTTTAAACCAAACACAGGGAATACTTAATATTTTTCCGTGGTAAAGTAGTGTCAACGTAATAATAAAAGTTGTAGAAAAACTAAACATTATAATTTTTGTTAGCTAATTTTCTAAAATTTCTAAGGTGAACTCTATAATATTTGTTGTAAAACTAACAGTTCATCACAAATGTCAAGAAACAATAAACAAGCCATGCTGATGCGACAGAGCCATTTAATGGCGGCCGTAAACTAACTGTCGTTACACGGTTATAGAACAACTACACTTTAATCATTCATATTGTATGAGAAATTGCAAAGTTTTGAATGTTCAGCTTCCATGTACCTGAAGGGCCAATCATCACCTTTTATTAATCGTATACATACCATTTAATAAAATTTATCTTATCCAGTCACAATCTCTCCTTTTGCCTTCAATTCCATCCAAAACCAAAATGTTACTGAACAGATTTATTCATTGATTACATGTCAACAGAAATCATAATTAATATTTCTGTTAGTAATAATGAAAAATATTAATCTTTATTGTCCTCACTATGGTAAAATTTCAACTAAAATGTATTCGATGTTAGTAATGCATGAATAGACATATGTACAGTGCTACAGCAGTTGTATTTTATGGATTACTTACATTCATTACGTTCAGAAGCAATGATCTACCTAGGTATTTTAAGTCAAGGTATGAATGGGATGAGTTTTGGGGTAAGATGGTTATACATCACATATTTTCAAAATTAATGATCAATGCTTAAACAATTTTGTGTCAAAAACTACAAAAACAGCTGATTAATACCAGTAGGTGATGCATTGGATACTGAAAGCAAATGTGACTAATACTAATAAATAACTACTAAAAATTGTATTTTTTAATGCTCATTATTTACTGTTCAAGGGGCGGCGCACCATTTCAATCCAAAACCCGTTCTCTGGAATTTAGGGAATGCATAAGAAAACAATTTTCATTGTTATCAGCTCTCCCATTTTTTCGGAGAAAACGTCTTAAAATGCCTCCGGGAGCGTCACAGACGGACAGACAGACAAACAGAAATCGAGATAAGACTTGTTTCGGCTTCTCTAAAGCACGAAATGTAAAAATAAATAAAAAAATGAAAAGCTCTGAGCAATGTACAGACAAAGCTACGAGTACAACCGATTTCTTAAATGTATACAGTTTTAATTTATTCCTACTTTTTACTGATTGAAATGTATTACCATACTTAGTTAATTTAATAAGGACTTACTTAATAGTTATTTTATTAGAGCTGATGGTTAAACTTGTTACATATTTATTTTTGAACCGGGAGATTTCGAGTGACTTCAATAAGCGATATTTGATTTGACACTTGGGAAACTTGAGAAGCAATATTCCAATATTATTGGAAACGGCTTTGAAGATAAAACATTTATATATGCTGAGAACTTAATATTTTACGTAAATTTATATGTTTAAGTCCTAATTGGTACTTGGGTTGGTCTTAGAAATACATAAAATGCAGCAATTAAATTCGTTTGAAGACTAAACCAACGATGAAGCTTAATTTTTAACTTTTTAGCTTATTTTTCATGAGGAAATTTATTTTAGAAATTATTTCTCATTTATTATATACTAATTATATAGTTCTAGTATAATAGTTGGTATGTAATTTTTTTAAGAACATTAGAATAACTTACTATGATATCATAACAATATAATAGTATATAAAATGATAATGTAATATTAATCATTTCCAAGTCATTCTGGGAGAGAATTCTAACTCAATTATTAATATTAATTATTTTTTTAAAGTTGTATTGTGGCGAGTAATTTTAACCTCCTTTTCTCATTTTAAAGCCTAAATGAGGGACTAGTCTTTGTAGATTAAATAGTGCCCCAATATGCAATTAATAAAACTTGTTTTGAAGTGTATTTAATGTATTGGATATTTACTTATATTAGGTGGGTGTTTTTACTTATTTTTACTAATCTCTCAAGTAAGAATACCTTGAATTATTAATGACAATATTTATTTAGATAGTTACATGTTCTTTTAGTTGTTGAGATGGGCTCACAATTGTGTTACATAAATACCGTGGGATTGCCAAGATGGTAGGTGACGCAATGAAATTAATTAAAATCAAAGCTAGATCTGATTTACAATAATAAATATATTTATAAATTTTAAATATGCATGGATTCTATCTCAGGAGGGGCACTCTTGCTGGCAATGTCAGTATGTTTTTGTTTGTGTAATGTTGGAATATTAAATAATTGTATTGTTGAATACAAATTAATGATATTTTCCACGTCCATAAAATTGTCCTTTTTGAATTCTTCTTATTGCTTTTTTCTTATTGATATTCAAGTTGATGAATTAGTAGTCTTGTAGTTTTGAACTTAATTATTTCAAAATGAACAGTTAATAAATTTGAGTTTCTATATTACTGGTATCTCTGGTAATACAAGATGGATGTTACCTAATGGTCGCGTTCTTTACACACTACTTATAGCTGAGGGAATATTCAAGTAAAGGTGAATTTTATTTTGAATATTATTGATGTGCATAACTAAATGAATTGATCTTGTGCTAATTAATAAATTATTATTTGGTATGGTGATTGTCTTGAGGGTTGGATCACATTTTGCTTCTTAATAATATAGATATGGATGTATACAACAAAATATATTAAATAGGCAAATTTATAACTTTATGAATTATTATTTCTTTTTAATGTTTGGTATTGTTTTATAATGATAAACTAATGATATTGAACAACCTAATATTAATAAATGATGTATGATGGAATGTAATGCTACAAAAATCACGTTAATAACATGCATCTGTTTCAAAAATTGGGTTCTGGTTGCTTTAAACTATAATAAGAGTGGGAAACAAAGTCACTAACGAAATGAAGAATCTAATGCATCTCCACTTTAAATGGTAGGAAAAATCTCTGCGCAGAAAGTTATAATTCCATGTAGAGCAGCATCACAATAATTGAATGCGTTAAAAAAATTGACAAAGCTGGCTGCTTGCGCCGTATCGCTAAAAGCTGCAACCAGTTACAAAGGTTGAAGCACGGATATTTCCTCTGCCGGAGAAGCGTGCAATGCTTTTGATTTGATGTGGACAGAAAGGAGAGTCATTTACGTGAGTTATACAACTGCTTATCCAGAATGTGGTTAAGACACTGTTCCAAGGAGAGCAGGAACTGACTTTTTATACGCTAGTGGCTCTGGCCGGCGTGATCCTTTATCATTAAAACTCTGTTTGTCCTGTTCCTGAGATCTTGACTGTTGTTATTGATAAACCAATGAACTTCAAGCTTACCATCAATCTAAATATATTCAATACATACTGGTTTAAATGCGATTAACAAGTTTACTGTTGATATACAATAATTTACTTTTATAAATCTTTTGTGGGTGAATTTGTTGTATAATCTATATATTTTATAATTATAAATGAAGAATTATCCTTTTCTCAAACAGATCTGTGACAACCTTAAAAATCAGCGACGCTGTCTCCACCTGTGCAATGTAAGACAATAAGAAGCCTAGAGCAGCGACCCTGGCGGTAAAGTCTCACAGTTATTGGCTAGCTCAACTTATGAGCACCTCAAGTAGTACTTCAAAACTCCAATAGATATCAGCACATGACAACAAAGTAGGATCTCTAGCTTGTCCCGCATTCAATTTGCTTAGGTTCGCGTTGAATTAATTCATATTTTACCACAGAGCATAGATTAACATACAAAGAGTTATTCCAATCTAAATTATTTTTATAACTAACATTCTAGATCAGAATTCATCTGAAAGTTTGTACTGTTTTTATATAACTAGAATAATGAAACAAATAGGGCTTTGGGAGACGACCACCCTCCCACCCCAGGATCTGCCCCTGCACTGTTATCAGTTCGTACATATATTTACTCACTGTTGTAAAACATTCCAGTTATAAAGTGAAGTAAACGAGTGCTAAAGAATATGATAATTCACATTGAAATTTCGCTTTTAACTCCTGACACCTTCCTTTTCCAGTTATCCTCGGAATAAAATTGGAAAATAATACTTCAAAATAAAAAACAATAGTTTCATACAATAATAGCACACTAATATTTTACAATATTACAACAATAATAACGATAGAAGTGCTTATAGATTTTTACTACAAAAATAGTATCATAAGTAAATTTAATAACCATTGACTCTAGTCTCAAAACCCGTTAACTAGGCCTACTAACGAATGAGTTTTAGTTCAAGTTGAAGCTGGAGTTATCTTGAAGTTGAAGTTGAGGCCGGAAAGTTGGTGCTTCATCCTATTACCTACACCTGCTACAGAATAGTATAGTAAAACTCTCTTGTTCTATGAAATGAGTACTTCCAAGTTTATAATGCAACGGCCCTTTAGTGCAGCATTCTTATGTGTTACATTATATGGAAAATAAGTTACATAAGTTGGAGTAAAAGAGCATTAAACTGCATTTCGAATAGATACGCCTACGTACCAATGATATTTATCGGATATTTTATATACTAATGAAAATTAATGACTTGATAAGCTGGTTCGTTGTCTTCTGTCTTCTCATGAATATTTAATTTTTCAAACATTCATTGTTTTATTCTGTAACTAGCTGACCCGGCGAACTTCGTAACGCGTATAAGTAAATACGTGTTAACTTTCAGATTGTCCATGTTCTGAAGTCGAATAGCATTACGACTTCGTTGTGAAAAATTAGATATTCTGGGTTGCGGCATAGTTCATAACAGTACTGAAACAATAAGACATATTAACATTACCACAAAACAAATAAATCTGAGTGGATTGATTCACAATTTGTCTAATCCAACCGAAAACCAAACAAAACCTAACTGTAATACGGCTTTTATAGGAAAGATATACAACAGCTGATTATTATAACAAACGTAATATGGATAAACACTGTTATTATTTTTTATTTGGCCGACGTAATTATAAACACGTCACTCTTAATCAGACAGAAAATAAAAAATATAAATACATAATCCCCAAAAACCGTAAACTATTAATTAACGTGGTTAATAAATCTGTTCATTTTGTACAATACACATTTACTCCATAGTTTTACATTAATGAATGATTCAGATGGCATTGGATAGTAAAGCATATTGCTGATGGAAAGTAAAACAACAGCTGTAGGTTAAGAAATCAAATGTTTTTATTGTAGAACATTTGTAAACAAACTTAGTCCCCATAAAGGTTAACATTAAAAATTTAAAACGCTGTAAAATGGAAACTAATTGAATTTATGGAAACTGAATATGCCTAAAGCATGACAGGTGCACCCTAGGGCACACCTGTCAAAACAATGAGTGAATCACTGAAATTATTTATTATTTTTACTTTTTCTGTGATAAAAGTATTGAACCATTTTAAGGCAATACCTCTAAAACCCGCTGATTCCAATTTATTTAAAAGAATATTACGTGAATATATTGTGACCTACCTTGGTAGGTCACAATTTCAAATCTAAAAGTAGTAATCTAAAATATTATTCTAATGGTAATATAATTGATTATTATTAGCTTGAAAATTTAAAGATTCTTAGTCTGTTTTGAACCGATTTTTCAACAACAACATAACTCTAGCAAACAAAACTATATCAATACAATCGTGGATTGTTCAATGTCTAACAACTTAAATAAGAATAAAAAGTGTCCCGAAAATCACTGCAACATTTAACTAAAAGTTGTTCATTTGGTCAGAGACAGACATATTTCCAATATAAACTAAGGTCTTCAGTGTCTAGTTTTTAGTCTTTCTGTCTGTGTGTGTTTTTTACAGATTATTTTATTACTCAAGATTTCTTTAAGAAACATTAAATTTTGTATACATGTGTATCTTAATATTTCAAAAACCCGTCATAATTAAGATACAAAACTAAAGGAAAAAATTAAAAAAGGCACATAAAATAGAAACCTTATTTGCTAAAACTGATAACAAATTATGACAAGGTTTCCAAATCAATGAAAATTTCAATTAAAACTAAATCAATGAAAACCCTACGCCGAAAATAAAAAGAGCTAAGAAATGATTGGGTTACGTAAACGTCAAATGTATTAATAAGTCATACATTCAGCGATCCGGTTACTCGTTGAACGGAAATCTGGCTATCGGTTACCAAATTACAGTTTAAAGACCATGTTTTTCCATGTGTATTGTTACCGTGTATAGACACCTCTCTCTGTTCGTTCTAGAGACATTCGATGAATCGCAGTCCAAACAGATTCCGAGTGCTTCGTAGGTGTCGATGTTTCAGCACTGGTCATTATATTGATCAATGTCAATTAATATTCCGTCAGTCAATAAAACAATTTTTGGTTATTCTACTCTTCCTTAGAATTAAAAATTGAGATTTAAACATAATTCCCATAACATCATGTTCACTAACATGAAACATTTGAAACAACCAATATACATTTAAGTAAATATTTAACACGTCTAGCTCTAACCATAATTTCTGAAAATAACACTTCACCTACCCAATTACTACCAATACTATTCGATAGAAGTTATATTGTTTTCAGATGGATAATATTTCAGTTTGGCCATAATATTTGGCCCCTAGTACTGGTCAGAATATTTTTCAAAATTAAAATGTTTAGTTTGTTGACATAATTTAAGAACATGCTAAACATAACGCTATATTTACTTTTAAAAATATATGCACTTTCCATAATGTTATTACGAAACACTTCTTTAAATTCTATGTTTGTTTTTATACGTACTTATATTTGAGGATCCCGTTCATTTAAATCTTTGGTAAATTATTGTTTTTAACCCAGGTTTTTTACGATCAAACTAAGCAATGAAATCCATCTATCTACAAAATTTAGGTTATGTTTGTGTTTGTCGGGTACAACAACCAACAATTGGTCAGCTGTTTGTGTACAGTGTTGCCAACTAAGACATGCTTATATAACATTACTCTGGCAGTAAATACATATGATTTATTAAATATTTTGCGTTCTGAAGTTTAAAACAAGAGTCTTTTAGAACCACAGAGATCAAACAAATCAAATTATTTTACATTTTAGGCTACATAAATAAGGTTTGGTCCATGGTCAAATTCAAGCTGTCTAAAAGGACTGAGTAAATAAATTCTTATAACTTATTAAAATGAATTTTTGGTGAATTTCTAAGAATATTTTTAAGCTTTTGAATTATGACGTTTTATAAAAAACTATAGTAGTCATAAATGAAAAACGAACGTACGCGCGAGTGCGGATAAGTTTTGGGTATATTGATATAAAAATGTTATGTTGACAAAATGAAATGACCATTTCGTGACGAGAATTCATTAGCATGTCGAAAACACAAAAGCCCATTGAGGTTGATTACACGTATCTAATCTATTTGGAAACGGTATAAACAGTGACTTTAACAATTGCAGAAGACGAGTAGTTCAATACTCTACTTCCTAAATTTCGAGTTTCGTTAGCCTCATTTTGTCAGCCTCACTATGATTGGTGTTTACACAATAGTTACCGTGTTCACCGTCGGCTTTATTAGCAGCACTGTCGCTGTATCCGAATGCAATGACACTATCATTGCCTCATTAAGGGAAATCCCCGAGTGCTACACCAACGGGAAACCACCACAACTGACGGTGAGTGTAATTAAATATTTCCCCTATTTGCTACCAACCGTATCGTGTAAGAGACGCAAGGCGCCTTAGTGAATTGGGGGTAAAAGATATGCTTTAGATGCAGGCCAGCGAAGGAACAAAAATCAAAATGTATACCAAATATATTTTATTGTTTTATTTATTTTATTTGAAATAAAATAGTAATAAAAAATATTTATAAAGTATCTGAAACGCCATGTTAGTAACACTTGTGCATTTTTACGGAATCTTTTGTAGCCACGTTAATCCACATAGTTTCCTGTAAATGATTTTTTTCGCAAACCGTTCGTCACACTTATGTCACTTGAGACTCATGTAAAGTATATGTTTTTATAAACGTATATTTCTCTTCTTTTATTTTTAGGAAAACAAAATAAAGAATTTTCTTTGGTACAAATACAGCATATCAAATGAAAAATTCAGTGAAAGTATACGAGAAGTCGAAAACAATCTTAATAAAGTTTGTACCAAAAAGGTAATAAAAATTTAAAATAATGTAAAACTAGTGCCGATTTACTCATTTTACCCAGATTAGCATAATAATAAACCCCATGTTTTGCATCTTCAAAACATGGGGTTTATCAAACTTCTACATGACTCTCTTTATCGTCCGTTAAAATAAAAAGTCCCATCATCTTTCAAGTTTATAATGACGTTGGCTTTTACTTTACTTTTCCAACGTGTCTATGTTTTGAACTACACAGCGTCTCTGGAGGTAGAGAAACTCCTCCGTTTTCAAGTGTTTACCAAATAATTTACACTCGAAATTGAAAGTTTAAGTTACAGATATTAATTATATTATGTTGTCAATAATGCTATACTTCTCTATTAGCTAGCTTGGAGGCGGAGTGCTTGTGGTCATTTGTGCGTTATCAATATGGCTTTTTTATTGTGTGTGGTTTGGTAGTAAACGTGTTAATACACCGGGTGGTTTTAAAGTCCCTTCCACCCTACTGTTTTCTTTTATTTATATTTAAAGTGATTAAGCATCATGGGGTCCAATTAATATATACATACTCCAACTTTTTAGTAATTAACAAAATTGGGAGTACCCGGAGGTCCAAGATATAGGAGTTAACCTTAAAATTCTTAATGAGAAACTTTTCATCTGACATATCAAATAGCCTTAACCTTATTAATACTGTTGTACAATTGCGATTCAAAAAGGTTGCACTATTTTCAAGATATCTATAGGTCTAGGATGTAGTAGTCAACATAAAGCTTTTCAATAAAAGCTTGTCATCTGACATGAGGTACGATTGTGAAAAAACTAATATGTTTAAAATAATTAATGAATTAAGTCAAGAATGTTTTTTAACAAACAATGATTTACAACACATCAAAAATAAAACACAATACTATAAAAATAAAACAAGCGATTTTTTTATAATTTTCATCGTAAGTCATATCGCAAAACAACTTTCCAATGAAAGTTTTTTTGGTTGACCCCTTTATCCTAGATCTAAGGATACTTTGGAAAAACTTCAGTCTTTTTGAATATCGACTGCACCACTGTGTTTAGTGACTGGTAAAGACGGTGCTATTTGATTTTTCACACGACAAACTTAAATGAAAACCTTTCATTTGCTTTTAAATCCTAGAGACCTATGGATATCTCGGAAACGATGCAACGTTTTTGAATTTCGATCGCGGTACTGAAATCAGGTAGAAAAGACATTGGTTGTACATTGATATGTTGCACAGCAAGCTTTAATTAAGAGTTTTAAAGTTGGCTCCTATATTTTGGACCTCAGGGTACCCCCAATATTTTTAATTTATATAAAAGTTAGTTTGTGTACATTTAATAAACTCAACAGTTGAAAATCACTTTACATATAAATTTAAAAATGTAGGGGGAAGGGCTAAAGGCCCTTGGGTATAGATGGTGAGCGTAGCTGTATACGATACCTCCTATAGGCTATAGAGTTCACTAATTATTATATTATCCTCTATCATTTCTTATCTCAATCGTTAGGCCTACTACGTACTCGTATTAACATCATTTAATTCGTATATCATACTTACTTATAATAGTTCTTAATTACAATTAAATTGGTTTGTATTAATATGTTTAAAATTTGAATTAAATAGATAATAATGAAAACTAGAAAGAAAGAAATCCTTCGTTATTCTGTCAAAGTACGAGTAAAATTAAAATAACAATTGTTTTACAAAAAGCATAAAACTATAACCATCTGTTGTTATTGTCACAATATTACAGTTAACATTGTCTTTTTTCCTACACAGGCCTTAAACAGTCTAGGCACCCATGTGTTGATATCTGCGGGAGAGCTTCCACCTGACACGCGTTGTGTTACAGCCATCCAGCGTCCAGGCAGCTCTGACGTCTGCATACATTTGAAAAACGGCGGGTAATACTTGCTGTTCCAGCCATTTAATAGCTCAATTCAAAATTAGCTGAAATATTTAGTACAATAAAATTTAAAATGTTCTCAGATTTGAAATACCCCAATATGTGTTCAAATATGCTATGTTGAACGAATAAAGATGACTTATGACTTAATATATAGGCAACGGGAATTAATGTTTTATCCAGGTCTTTATAAAGGTTAGAGTTTGATTTCTTGAGCAGAATGCGGTACTTAAGCAAAAGTTTCCCGACTCACAGGGTACGTAAGCTGCATTTTTGTTACTATAAAATGCCATACGTCCGTGGCTTGAGCTCACGACCCCAAACGTCAAGGACTCCTTCATTGGAAAGGACAATGCCTTTAGAATATTTGAGGAGCTTCCTGCATTGACGTAACGTAGTGCGGGCAAGGGCGTTCTCGCACATTCCAGGTGATTTGTGTGCTGAATATCAGCTGTTCCTGACGCCTTCAGGTACATTCCTGCGATATTTTTTTAACCTCAACTGCCCATCACCATATGCTTGTACGGTGAATTAAAGACAGCGAGGTACCACATTGGCATTCACAAAGGCTAGATAGAGGTGACCGCCCATGATCTGACAGGAGTGACAAAATTACAGAAAATAATAAACATTTAGACATTCAAACAATATTATTGATAAGTTTTCTTAGCATCTTAGCATCTTGAAGTAATTCAGTCAACCTTTTTATTTTTCTTTAGCAAAGTGTGTTTATTAGCAAAAATATTTCTTGTAAACCAAAAAATTGTTGAAAAATCCAATTTTCTCAAAAACGGCTCTAACGATTTTGATTAAAATTTGATAGTTTATAGTGCACAAAGTACTAAATAATTTGACACCACCCGCATGTCTGTAAAAATGACGGTTCAAAAGTTATGGGCTTTTAAATGTCAAAAAAATCAAATTTTTTAATTTTCAGCGAAAACAATAAAAGTAAAGTATAATTTGATTGGCACCATTGAAACCAGCTTAAAAAACTAAACAAATTAGTATTTTGAATTATTTGTCTACGACTAACTGTTCCTGAGAAAAGTTAAATTTACTGTCCACGATAAACGCAGTACGTTGTCTGAAAGCGCCCAATGTTATTCTTATGGAAAATATAAAAAAATCAATTTCTTCCTTACTTTCCACCTGTTTTCCATGAAACTTGGTATGATGTGTCAAATCACCGAACAAAACCAGCTCAAAAAAGCTTGGTATTACTGTTCCCCCATACAATTACGATAAACTATAAATGATATTTAGTTACTTTGTAGAACATTATAGTTTTATTACAGATTGTCTTTTATAAATTTACTTAAGAGAAAGTTTTTGTCAGTCCATTGATTTTTTTAACCTCAACTGAATACCATATGCTTGCGGTAATTAGACAGCTAATCAGTTCCAAGGCTAGATAGAGGTAATGATCTGACAGGAGTGACATAGAAAATAACATTTTGTACCTTGAAGAGGCAGGTGAGCATAGAAATTTTGTACATTGAAGAGGAAGTAATAGAAATTTTTTACTTTAAGAGGCAGGTGTGAATAGAAATTTTGTACCTGATACGATGCAAAATTGTTGAAGATAATATTTTTCTCTAAGGCATTACAGATTGGAATAGGATGGGGTCTTTTACGGATTCTTCCACACATATTAGAATGTAGTATTATATCTTAAGTGGTTTGGCTGAGGCTTGGGCAGTGACGAAGAGGCCTTGAATGAAATTAACATTATGTATTTTTTACGATTCGGCAGTGGCAATAACACCTGACTTGGGGAGGCGATTTTTGTAAAGGTTTATGGTTTAAAACACCTGTGTTATTTTTTGGGCTCATAAAACGTACTAAAAAAAAAAAATACGTTTGCTATTAGGGCTATACTTTATACTTACTTTACTTACTTATACTTGGGCTTACTTTACTTAGTTATGTTTTTATGTGTTATTTTTAGTTGAAATATTTCTTATGTATTGCAACAAAATTGTAACAACTATAAATAGTATTTTCAGTTCATTTTTGATAATTTAACTAATTTAAAACTTGTTATCCTAGGAATATTAGCTACACTGCTAATCAAGTTCCAAGGAGTGATTTGTACCTTGAAGAGACAGGTGAGCATAGAACTTTTGTACCTTGAAGAGGCAGGTGAGCATAGAAATTTTGTACCTTGAAGAGGAAGGTGAGCATAGAAATTTTGTAGCTTGAAGAGGCAGGTGAGTATAGAAATTTTGCATAGAAATTTTGTACATTGAAGAGTCAGGTGAGCTAAGAACCTTTGACGTTGTTCCAAACATAATCAAACTGTAGATTGCATGTCATAACAAGTCACATTAGTTATAAAAAATTCAAAGTTCGATATTTAAAAATAGCAGCATACAAGGCATACAAGGGTGTCTGATAAGTCCGTCACCAAACTTCAAACTGCTTCAAATGTTTAGCTGAAGAGTTAGTTATAAAATTCAAAATTTTTAAAACTACTCAACATGAAAAACGCAAAAACCCCATTTTCAAGTACACCCCACCCCCAAACTGCCCGTTCTGATTGGCCGATATATCTGGATTTGGTGTCAATCAGGCCATTTTACTAGAATTTTCGTGTTCATGAACACACGAAAACGTTTGCCACAACAAAAAAAGTAACTTGGTCCTGGGCTTAGGTATTTTCATGAGACCTACGATAATAGCTTCTTCCCTATTGAAAATTAGATAAAATCATCTATAATTCGTCCAAAAACAGACGAGAGTAGTTCAAGACAAGGTTAAGAATTTGAAACTCGATATCTAGGCCGGGAAAATTTAATTTTTGGCTCTTAGGAAAAATGTCCCATTATGCCCTACCCTGCTGTACTGTATGTAAAGCTACTCAAACAATGTTTTATCTTTACATAATATTTGAAAAAATATTTGTCCACAGGGCCAGCATTCCCTCAATGTGCACGGTATCGACTTTATATAATACACAACGTGGATTGGGCATATTCTTACTACAGGTGCACTGAAGGTAATTTTCCAGGAAAACAATTAGGCCAATTAATAATTTGTCCTGCATCCTTGACAAATAATCACAGCCCAAAATTCTGGCTCATGTGGGTCTATTGCCAAAACATTTTATTTGGATTATGGCTCTTTTGGATTAAGGTCATGAAGATGATAAGGGTATTCGTGTTTGTCTCTGTAACCCTTACACGATTTAGTTAGAAGTGTTAAATTGCCTTAATCGTCTGGTGGTCTAAATAGTAAATTTAACTACCACGGTTCCAAGATTCAGGAATTTGTTTTGAAGTCATCGACATGTACATCATCAAAATCTTTTATTTACACCTTGAAAACTCTTTAATAAACCTTTTAGGTGTTCTAAGATGTTAATCGCTAAAAAAATTAATTGATGTTAATTGATAAAAATTAAAAGGATGTTAATTAATTTGTTAAGCTATTGGCTAATTTTGGTATGAGTGAAAACCTACCAAAATTACCTAGGTTGAGTCGTCATTGCTGATAAATAAATTATGTCAAGTTTCCTGGTGGACTATAACCCACACCCTCATAGCTAGAATATTTATAGCTAGAAAAGACATATTCTAATTTAAGGTAGATTAGAATCTCCTTGGAGACTTATGAAGAATATTATTCCTTATAACAGTACCTACTATACCTGATACCAGGTAACTTGGCCAAGTGAGACGCATTTCTTAGATAATTATTTATATCTACTATTTATATCTATTATTTATATCCAATAATTATTTATATTTTTACACAATTCAGACAATTACAAAAAAGAATAGTTAACTGAATGCCTAAACCTAACTAACCTGTATAATATCTAAATAAACCCATTTTACCACGATTTTCTAATTCATATAATTGATTAATAATTAATTAATTAATTTTTAAATAATTAAGCTCAATATTTATTGTCATGTGTTGCTTACATAGCATTTCATTTCAATGTTTTGTCATAATAATAATTGTCTTGCTTGTCAACACTGAATAAGTCCATAAAAGGGCGGGCTTAATACTACTCATTTATATATTTAAAGCACTACACGATCATTGTGTATACTCTTCATTTCTGCCTGAAAACATTTACGTAGCTATTGGAGTGGATATCACTCTATATCATGTGATGAACAGGTCCCATCGGTAGCACAGGAACCCCCATGGTGGACGTAGCTGTGGCCTGCTCCCACCTCCACGACCCGAAGACCTTAGCTGTTGTCGACAAAGCGGCCAAGTGTTTCCGAGCTCTAGGCATCAACAACGCTGACAGTCTTACACCATGTAACTGCTAAGGATTATATTGATCAGCCTTTAAATCTATAATTAAAATGTATCAATTTATGTAAAAAATCGATTACACATCTTAATAATTTTCAATGTAGAGATTGTGTGTGATTTAAGTTATGTAATGCGATTTTGTCATCACCATACCCAAAAATATGTACCTACTATTCTAAAATACTATGAAATTATACGCATTATACTGCAAACCTTCAAAATAAGATCTTTTCTTTTCATACTGATATTTAGAATGGAGAGGTAAAAGCAATCAAGTTGAATTAGTCAAACCTTTATAGACAGATGCTGTTTTCAATGCTGGTTCGTCTGTTTTTAAATTTGCTTAGCTTCTATATAAAACAAGCTTAAGTCCCGTCCTTCGCACGGGAAAAAAAGTTTTGTGAGAGGCTACCTTATCACTTCTGCATGAAATAAGTATTCTAAAACATGAAGTTTTGATTTAAATAGTCCTTTATCTTATTCTAAACACGATCTCAAAATTGTATAAACACGAGCTAATACAAGATAGCCACCCTCTTTGTCACAAAGCTGGAGGTGTAGGCCCTAACTGACATTTAATTATGTAAATTAATTCTTTAGTAATTAAAAAAGTATCAATTTATCTAAAAACAGCATAACAAGTAATACGTATGCGGCATCAGAAAAAAAAATATTACTATTTCATAATAATACACTAATTGATCCAGCAGTTTATTTGTAAAAAATAACTTTATTCTTTTTCTTCCGACTGTAAAATGTAAGTAATGTATTAAAAACTGTAAACATTGAAAAGGTATTACAGCAACCTGTCTTCTGCTTCGAAAATGTCAAATTTATTTCACAGCTGTTAAATAGCAATATTGTTTTTACTAAAAATATAATTAAGCTTAATCGTAAATTACAAAATATTTTGTTAGAGAAGTATCTTTTTAAAATTTCAAACTTTTTTGTTAGTATTAAACAAAAAAACACACAAAACAAAAAAACAAAACACACAGATCTAATACAAGATGACACGGTAAGCCTACCACCTCACCTATTAAGTAAAGGAAAGGATAAGGAATAACGTAATAGAGACAGGCATCGGGAGAAAAATAAAAATCTACCATTTTCGATCCAGCAGTTTATTTGTAAAGATTAACTTTATTTCTTTTTTTTCCTGGACTGTAAACGTTAGTGTAAACAGATGGTGGAATTGGAAACTGTAAACATTGAAACCTAGGACATTTACAGCAACCGTGTCTTCTGCTTCCCGAACTGTCAAATTTTAGTGTTGACAGCTAAAATGGCCACGAGACATATCGGTCAATGAGAGTGGATAAATAAGTATTATTTTATTGTCAAATCTGTTTAGTTTTATTATTCAAGGGAAAAATCTTTTTAAAACCAATTATATACCTATTGTTGGTATCCAGGTCAAGGAATTGTATTTAATAAAGCCAAGAGTGTCTAAGTTCCATTCTATAAACCATTCCATCGAGGTTGACTGTAGTCGTATGTCTGTGCGTGTTCCTGTAACACTAAACAAGGTATTTTACAGGGTCTTCTCTGTGAAAACGAGAGCACACACTGTTAAGGAGCTTACTCATCATTATACTATACCTTTTTGAGGAGGTTTTGTTTACTTCAAACTGACCCACACACTATAGAATTAAAAAAAACTGTGTTTCAAACAATTTTACACATCTTTACAGATGTTTACAGGGTATTTTATATGTAGAAGCGTTCTAATGGATATAACCATAGAAGAACGGATAGTTAAGTAGATAGTGCACGCCCATGTTAAGGATGAAGACGGTACATCGTACCGCCAATAATTGACGTGGTAGGTACTGTCATCCTCAGATAGCGCTAGTGTCGCAAATTACACTAATGACAAATGATACACCTGACGACGTCACAGAGGCCTAGTTCACCGCTAGATCCGACAGATGGCAACACTTGTCCTAAGGTTTTATCGTCTTCACTAAGTCCCATAAGGTGCCTCCTCTCCTTATAATCCGTTCCTCGCTGATATAACTTACCAACATCTGTTAAATTAAAATTAATATTAGTTTGTTTTAATTTATCATTGATTTCAAAATTATATTGTTGTATAATGTCATCTTGACTTATAATATATTTCAATAAATATAAAATCTAAAGAATCACATTTATCTAATCGTAAATTAATTATAAATAATCGAGCTGAGGATTCAGGTCTGCTAGGTTTTGCCATGATAATAAGTACTTTTATTCTCATCACTAAATCATATAACCTAAAATAAACCTGAACCTGTTATCCAAAAACAGTAAATTAAGAATCATTCAACATTTTACACAATAAGTGAAACGGGCCTACTTGAAGTTTTCGTGTAGAGCCAAAAACGTGTCAGTCATACCAATCACTGTCAGCCACTGTATTGTTGGACTTTGAACGCAGCTCTGCATTCATCTTTCTTTCCACCAAAACCGTCATATCCCATCATCATCGTAGCTGTTACATATAATTTATGCATAAGATATGAAAATTGTGTATAAGATGAGAAAAGTGAAAATAGCTTGGAAGTTATGTGACCACAGCTTATGATAGGGCTTTTGTTGTGGCTGCCTATCGCCTTTGGAATAACCTACCCCTACAAATATCCCTTGAAAAACGTTCATAGGTTGCGGCGGCACTAAAAACTTTGTTTTTTTTAGCGGACTGTCTCGGCTGGCGTGTCCTAGGTTGCCTGTGGTAGGGCGGTTGCTGATGTGAGTGTATATGCTTGAGAGTGAGTTTTGTTATAAAACAACGTATTTATTTTATTTTTCAATATGTATACTGTGTATATTGTTTGTAATCTATGATTTAAGTCAAAGTTTATTTTTATTTTTCTGATCAAATTTATGTTTGTGAGGTAGGTTAAGGGCAAGAAAAGGTCATGTGGCCTTAACTTTGCCTGTTGAAATAAAGAAAAAAGTTAGTTTTCTGTTGCTTTTTTAGTCAAAAGGGTTAAAAATATACAACCTTTCAATCACAAGTGAATAATACTAAAATGATTTTATTTAATGACATTCTTTATTGATCTTCTTTGGATTTAATGCATTACATAGTTCCCAGCAATAAGACATACTGTATTATTTTCACGTTTTTGTGGCCTTTGTACTCAATACAAGATAGCCTAGGTACTAGTGTAACCGCATTATGAGCATGGACGAGCTTCTGGACTCGAACCATGCATGACTAGTAACGTCTTGCCGAACTACTACGTCAATACGTTATCATAGGAGAACGTACCGCTCATTAGATAGGTCTCGAATAATAAATTGAGCAGATTTCAGCTTACTAAAACAAATAGAAAAAGATAAAATACTTATGCTATTATATAGTACTTATTAATATTAATCTAATTAAAATATGAGATTTTACATACATAATCAATTCCCAATTTTTTAAAAGCCTATTTTTCATTTTTTCCTAAGTTTATTGTCTCATGGATTATTAATATAGGTAAAGAGCTGCCATATTTAACAAATTTTAACTCTAAAGAGGAAAATATAACAATCACAGATTCACACAAATAGGAACACTGTTAACCTCTTCTCATTTAAATCAAAGTGTCTTACAGTTATAAATTTATTCATTTAAAATACTTTAATTCACACAAAAAGTAATATAAAACCCAGACTATGAGTCAAGAGATAATACTAGAATCAGTAACAACCAGTAATAAATATCTTATATACAGGTCTTCACAATCCCTTAGTTTATAAACTGCTAGGTTTAAAAATGAATAATACGTTTCCATTGAAATAACATAATTACCTCTTTATGTATTTAAGAGTAACATTTATCCATTGTAATCAAAAATCCTTTTCACTCTATTTCTGAATCTATTGAATTGAAATCTGTTGTGGCTCAATAATACCTAATGAATTTATATATTTTAATGTTAGTAAGTACGAATTTTATGTATGTTAATTAGTCCATAAGATTATCGTATTTACGAATATGTAGCGATATTTGACCTTTGGTCTATTACTGTGTACGCAGTATATATAAAAAACTTTTTTATATATAAGAAACGACGGTAAAGTATTTATTTATTGCATATGTTTAAATTACTGGCATTACGAAACCAAATTTAACTTCAAAGTGAGCCTATCAAAGTTTTCGTATGACGATTTATATAACTCTCTCGAGTGTTTTAAAATAAATCTTACTCGGGGAGATGTGAAGTTCCCATCAATATTATGAGAAATTTTACGGTTTTCCTTAGGTATTGAATATCGTTTTCAATCTCAAAGCGATCTAGTCCTTTCAAAATAAAGTAAATTCTCCAAAATAATTGTTTACGGTAAAAAAAGAAAGTGTAACCTTTTTTTAAGAGTAGCCTCTATTGTAATACAGTTTGTTTCAGTACTAAAGCGTCACGAATAACACTGTAGATATGCGTAATAAATTAGAATTTTATTCTTTGGCTAACGATAAAGAAGCTGAATGTGGATGTTTAAATAAAAAGCAAGACTCCCTAGCAAATGGACTTCTCCTGTTGTCTTTTACCTTCAAGTTTATGTGTCAGGATTTTTATGTTCAGTTTGTTTGTCTTTTATCTCCCAGCATGTCTTTAAGGATCTTTATATCCAGTTTGATTACATTGTGCTTATTATATAACGTGACCATACCTCAATTGCAATTCGATGCATTAGATTATCAGGTCTGAAATTACTAAAACACAGTATGGTAGTTAACCGTTATAAATGAAAACAAAACTACCAAAGTTACATAAAGCCCACGGAAAGTAAGCCAGTTAAAATATACATAGCACTCATTTAAAGAATAAAAATTTTTAAATTTTGAAGTTTGACATCTTAGCAGTCTTTACTCTGTTAATTTTCTCAACATTTATCTTATCTATTTGTTTTTAGTGTCCTCAATCTTGATAATATGATATAAGTATATTTGGTGTAACCAAGTCTATTGTTGACCTAACTATGACTTTGCAATACATTTGTAATGTTTCATTGAACAATGTAATACCAGTTACGGTAGCTTAGGCAATCCTATAGCTCAGTGAGTCAAAAGCTGCTGAGTTGATAACAGTGGCGGGTTCCTGTGAGGGCATCAGCGTCCACCTTTGTATACGCTACGTGACTCGTGCCGCTCCTTACTTAATTGTTTGATCCTTAATTGTTTCTCTTCAATTTATAGGGCCTTAGCCCTAGCATAGGCCCTAGCATAACAAGATGGGATTTTTTGATAATAAATCTTGACTATTGACTATTAAGTTGTTTAAGATGATGAATCCGATGGTGTTCATACGTCATCAGTTGTGACTGAGGTTATACGCCCTGGCTGACTTGTGACACCGCATATTTTCCGCGAACATTGTCATGTAATATGTAAAATACAGCTGAACTACACCAAGAGTCGTAAACCTATCCTCTTCATTTAGTTTTCGCTTTCCATAAGTAAATATTTTCAAAATATACCTGTACAGTAAAACGTGCTCTTGAAACCATGATCATTCCGTATCATATCGTAGCACACCTTTGTTGTTAGGTAGATTATAGATCAACTGAGGACGGTCGGATACAAGCTCCTGAAACGTCGTGAAACATTATTTTATTTATCGTCATGGAATGTGTGCGCAATAAAAATCTAAATAACATGTAGTCTATAATCATGACCACTCATATTTCAGAACCCTAAGCCTAATAAACAAATAAGAATGTTAGCTTAATGCCACTTTTTTCAGGTGATATGAGAGTTAGGACTCTGAAACTTTTTTTGCTTTCAGTTTAACTGAATTACTAGACACAGACACAAGATTGATACCAAAATACAAAAAAATAAATAAATTTGAATTTTTTTAAATTACCGTAAATTTTTACCGAAAAAATATTTAAATAATTTTTTTACAAGGTTCTAAACAGAATATGAAGAAATCCTTCTGTCTGTGTTTAGAGTAAGGTACAACAAATACTTGGTAAAAGTTTCATGGATGTAAGTCTGTTGAGCACTGAGAAAAATGGCATCAAACTTAAAAAAAAATATTTTTCGGTTATCAAGAAATTCAAACGTCTAACTAACTGGTGTGACTTGATCCTACCTTTAGTAGTGTCCTGCACTATAAGATGGGTTGTCAGGATCTTCTTGGTCTTCAAAAATGTCCTCTAATTTTCTTTTCTTCAATGTTCTGGCCTGCCTAATTTTTTTTCTTGGTCCTCAGCGGCTTTCTCAGCTTTACGGAGCCGTATTTTTTCCAACTTAGTCATGGCACTAACTAAGTTCTTGCCTGGGCTCAAGCCCAGCTGTTCCATTACTTGAACCTTGCTTACGAACCCATCATTGAAGGTGCATACAGCACTATATACACCATACTTCAGTGTGGGGAGAGTCACAAATACCCTTTTAGGGATCAGCAGAGACCATATGACATTATTGACGGATTCGTTTGGGTTCTGTGTTTTACCTTTCAGGCATTTTTCTAGCAATTCATCTTTAACTAAATCCTAAAAAACAGGTCTTATATGTTCCATTACAACCTGAGGCAAATGAAAATGTTTCTCATGGTCATACTCAGTTTTTTCCAGTTTAGCTAAATTATACTTACACCATGTGTCTTCTACCTCTGGGCACCGGCACCGGTTTCTCGTTTGTGCTATTTACATGACTGTAGATAGCCCACACAGCCTGGCGCATAGCTTGGACACTATGGGTGTTTCTTCTTATTGCTAGGCCATAGAAAGTCTGCAGTTTTTGTACGGCTGCTGTTGTTAGTCTTTTTTCCCTTTCAATGACTTACCGTCGCTCAAAACAGTTTTTTGTTTGCACAAATTCAACAATCGAGTGCCCATTCGTTTTTGGACATGGCCAATGCATTCCAGTTTCTCTATTTTTACATCTGGGCCATACACTTGGGCTTCACAAACTGGTGCATAGGCCTTTGTGTCCCCATCACCCAGGTAAAATAAATACCTTGCATTATACAGCTCTTCAGACCTACGGAAGACTTCGATGGCTCCCTCAACTTCCATTCCACCACTACTGCCTAGATAATTTGCTTCACATGACTGTACGTGAATAATTTTTCCCTTGATGGACACTTACAGTACTTTGACATGACTGAAATATCAAGAACTTTACCTGTGTCAACTGAGGTAATGGTTAAAACACCATTCAAAGAGCAGTGACCCCTCCTCTGCCAGGAACCGTCAACAGCGACACACAAATCCCTTACTCCATCGTTTAGATTTACGGCTTCTTCAACAGCAGTCTTCATGCTTTCTTTACATAACTTTTCAGTAGCAGCACTCAAGCAGTTTTCATACTTAGAATATTTAGAAGGGGGAGGGGGAAGATTTAGTACTCCACAAAGAATCTGTCCTGCAGTTGGCCCCTTGCCAATAGACCGCAAGCCGTTTACTAGTCTCAAATTTATATCATAGAAATTTTCTAGTTTACCAGCCAGAGTCTGCTGGATTTTACAGCAATTCTCAAAGGCTTTATCAATTTCATTACAATTTGAACAAAATATGTGAACCTGTGTTGCAAGACCTTCAAGTGAGCGTTTCTCGAAACTCAGTTTGTGATGACAGTTTTTACATACCGCTAACTGACCAAAAGCACTGAACAATAAGTTTAGATCAACAATGTCATATTCTAATGTTTCTACTTTGTTACTATAGTAACTAAAATTTCTTTCAACTTTCTTCTTTCTAGAGGAAGAAGAACAAATAAGAATGTTAGCTTAATGCCACTTTTTTCAGGTGATATGAGAGTTAGGACTCTGAAACTTCTTTTGCTTTCAGTTTAGCTTAATTACTAGACACAGACACAAGATTGATACCAAAATACAAAAAAATAAATAAATTTGAATTTTTTTAAGTTACCGTAAATTTTTATATTTAAATATTTTTTTTACAAGGTTCTAAACAGAATATGAAGAAATCCTTCTGTCTGTGTTTAGAGTAAGGTACAACAAATACTTGGTAAAAGTTTCATGGATGTAAGTCTGTTGAGCACTGAGAAAAATGGCATCAAACTTAAAAAAATATATTTTTCGGTTATCAAGAAATTCAAACGTCTAACTAACTGTTGTGACTTGATCCTACCTTTAGTAGTGTCCTGCACTATAAGATGGGTTGTCAGGATCTTCTTGGTCTTCAAAAATGTCCTCTAATTTTCTTTTCTTCAATGTTGTGCCTGCCTAATTTTTTTTCTTGGTCCTCAGCGGCTTTCTCAGCTTTACGGAGCCGTATTTTTTCCAACTTAGTCATGGCACTAACTAAGTTCTTGCCTGGGCTCAAGCCCAGCTGTTCCATTACTTGAACCTTGCTTACGAACCCATCATTGAAGGTGCATACAGCACTATATACACCATACTTCAGTGTGGGGAGAGTCACAAATACCCTTTTAGGGATCACAGACCATATGACATTATTGACGGATTCGTTTGGGTTCTGTGTTTTACCTTTCAGGCATTTTTCTAGCAATTCAACTTTAACTAGATCCTTAAAAACAGGTCTTATATGTTCCATTACAACCTGAGGCAAATGAAAATGTTTCTCATGGTCATACTCAGTTTTTTCCAGTTTAGCTAAATTATACTTACACCATGTGTCTTCTCCCTCTGGGCATAGTATATGCACCGGTTTCTCGTTTGTGCTATTTACATGACTGTAGATAGCCCACACAGCCTGGCGCATAGCTTGGACACTATGGGTGTTTCTTCTTATTGCTAGGCCATAGAAAGTCTGCAGTTTTTGTACGGCTGCTGTTGTTAGTCTTTTTTCCCTTTCAATGACTTACCGTCGCTCAAAACAGTTTTTTGTTTGCGCAAATTCAACAATCGAGTGCCCATTCGTTTTTGGACATGGCCAATGCATTCCAGTTTCTCTATTTTTACATCTGGGCCATACACTTGGGCTTCACAAACTGATGCATAGGCCTTTGTGTCCCCATCACCCAGGTAAAATAAATACCTTGCATTATACAGCTCTTCAGACCTACGGAAGACTTCGATGGCTCCCTCAACTTCCATTCCACCACTACTGCCTAGATAATTTGCTTCACATGACTGTACGTGAATATTTTTTCCCTTGATGGACACTTACAGTACTTAGACATGACTGAAATATCAAGAACTTTACCTGTGTCAACTGAGGTAATGGTTAAAACACCATTCAAAGAGCAGTGCCCCCTCCTCTGCCAGGAACCGTCAACAGCGACACAGAAATCCCTTACTCCATCGTTTAGATTTACGGCTTCTTCAACAGCAGTCTTCATGCTTTCTTTACATAACTTTTCAGTAGCAGCACTCAAGCAGTTTTCATACTTAGAATATTTAGAAGGGGGAGGGGGAAGATTTAGTACTCCACAGAGAATCTGTCCTGCAGTTGGCCCCTTGCCAATAGACCGCAAGCCGTTTACTAGTCTCAAATTTATATCATAGAAATTTTCTAGTTTACCAGCCAGAGTCTGCTGGATTTTACAGCAATTCTCAAAGGCTTTATCAATTTCATTACAATTTGAACAAAATATGTGAACCTGTGTTGCAAGACCTTCAAGTGAGCGTTTCTCGAAACTCAGTTTGTGATGACAGTTTTTACATACCGCTAACTGACCAAAAGCACTGAACAATAAGTTTAGATCAACAATGTCATATTCTAATGTTTCTACTTTGTTACTATAGTAACTAAAATTTCTTTCAACTTTCTTCTTTCTAGAGGAAGAAGTTTTCGGAGTAGGTGTAGGCCTAGAAGAGGTGGTAGGCATAGGCCTAGGGCTACATTGGTTTGTTTGGGGCAAACTCTCTGTTTCTACAGAACATTTTGGTATTCCTACGCTTTTTCTTTTCTTGAAAGAGCTTCGTCGGCTTCCAATCTTTTGTTTATTCCCCATATTATGAGCTAATAAATAACAAAAGTACTAAAAACACAATTCACATTACCGGCACAAACAAATTGGTCACTATGCACTGTAAACATAACCAAGAAACAATTATCACAACAAAAACATAAACACAGACGACATATTATACAGCCAGTGAAAGAGCAAACAGAGTAGCCATTAGTTAGTAACAAAATACATGCACAGAATATGAGTTACGTATACTATAAAAGTGGTTGGCAGAAACGCCGCGCTACTGGCAAAAATATCACCAAAAAGTGGATGCAGTCTTTTTGTTTTTAATTATTACCAAGCATTTATAATAAAATACTTATCAAGTGTTATATATCGTTGAAAAGAGGATTTATTGAGGAATAATACTCAACAAAAAACCAAAATTCAGTAAAAATTTTTTTTTCATCTGGGACTCCCCTTAACTGTATTTGACTATCACCGATAAAACCACTACAAAACTAAAAAAACCTAAAAAAACTCTACGACCAACAATTCAAAATAAAAGTTCAATGGAATGAACGCAGTACGCTATTTATTTAGGAATGCTTATGTTATTATTATGGATATTACCAAAACATATTTATCTTCATAGTTTCCCAACCGTTTTTGTTTGATTTAGGTTTTCAACTTAAGATCACATCACTCAATAAAACATGTTCCTAAAATATCAATATTTTAAGTTACATTTTAAAGGGACGAAGTATTCCCAGTGCAGTACACTGATAGTGTTAACTTTATATTTTTGGAGAGTTGTATTGGATTTACCAACATCATATTTTTAAGATTAATTAAGCGTACCGGTAAATTGGGCTTGGTTTGGAAATGTTCAACCACTACCTATACCTACCAAATACCTAAATTAAGAATACCTAAATTACCAAACCTATAAAATAGTCATGCCTTTTACAAATTTAAAATTTCAACTTGGTATATGAAAAGAAAATTCAAAATTAAATATTTTCTAAATAAAAAACCTTGAATGATTATAAAAATTAACAAAAAAGGATTTATTTGATTACATAAATAGTACAGAAAACCTTTAAAAATACAGATAATACTTATGAGTCATTTTGGTACATTAACCGATATTATATTGAAAATGCACATAAGTAATTGCCTTAACGCTATAAACTATAAACTATAAACCTACACGTTGTCAAGAAACATGATCCAAAGAGCCTTTAACACTGCACGGCGCGGCTGCGACAGGCCAAGCCCCTTTGTGCTTTGATTAATTGTGACAGGAACCAGGTTAAAACCACCAACAAAACAAGGTAAACCTTCTACCCTATCGGTACGGTATCTGTTCCCTTTATTGTGGGCAGGAAAATAGCATTATAGCTTAAACAACTGTTGATCCAATTACTTTGCATGCATTTTAAACATTTTCCTGTTTTAAAAATCCGGTAAAAGCTATATTTTCAATAGAGCTATTACCACTATGTTTTTACGGTTTTATCAAAAAGCTTTACGCGAAATCATTATTTCTTCTTATTCCCCTTTCCAAAATAAAAATACGTTACGTTCCTATAGGGAAACGTAAAGGGCCTAAGTGATAACATATCATATCTTAAACGCGAAACTAGCCAAAAACTCGCAAATACTTTGTTGCTTGTAACACATTCATATTTTTGCCTCTATTTCTGACTAGGGACAAATAAAAACAAAACAAAACAAGTTGTAGTAGCTACCTGGGGAGAGCAGGTTGAATTTTAATGCACTGTGTTTGCAGTACGACTGCATTTTTATTGTTTTACAAGTATCTACTGAGTCTAAAATCGTGTTCGGAAACTATTTTATTTCATCATTTAGTTTTGCTATAGTGATATAGTGTGTTTTTTATGAGTGTACATCTTGTAGAACAGACCAAATAAATCAATAAAACAATAAAAAGTATTACAATAATATTACAGTATCGGTAAAAGAGAAGTAAGAAAAAGGTAAAATTGTTAGTTATAATTGTATGTATTTTTTATGAATAAATGTGTGTAGAAATGTAAATGTCTTTACGTCAATTTCAAACACGTATTTTATCAATTATTCTTTACGTGCATTACTAACAATATGTGCTACAGTGGATAGTAAAACTCTGCCAAGCATTACAATAAATCACATAAACAATTTCATTTCATAAACTAGAAAGTAGCTCATTGGTTTTCGATAAAAGGTTTTTCACATCGCTCTACCAACAATACCAAAAGTTAAATACAAGTCTAACAACAAACTAAAATAGCTTTTGCATTGCCAATGAAGTTCTGGGGAATTAATAACTGTTGCTGTAAAAATTTAGAATAAAATATAACTTTAATAATTTGGCATCTCTTTAACGTCCAAAACACTAGAAAGCGACAAAGCTGTAAGAGATGTTTATGCCATAAACTACATGAAAGGTACGGGCAGCAAAGCCTCAAAATCTGTTTCACCAACAAAGAAACAATAGCCTTTTGTTTAACCTGGCTTTGACATTCAACCCGATTGCTACTAGAGTATAAACATATTTTGTGACAAGAAGTTTAAATTATATATAAACGAGTATATATATATATACTAATATATATCTTATATATAGGTGATAGGTGAATGAATGCTATTACAGAACCGTTTATGAGCAATATAGAAATCAAGTATTTGATAAATAATTATGTGTATAAATAATAGCATGCCATAGAGCTCGAATGAGTAAATACAAAATTATTTGAGACAAAACAAAATCTTATCACCCGTAACAATCAAATCACAGCTTCAAGCCGGTTAGTAACTTTACTAAATTAAGTTTTTACATCGACATAAAGGCCAGGCACCTATGCTTCTAGGTGTAAAGCCTAGATAGCCTGATCATGAATCAAAGATATCAGTTTAATATAACATTTATTACTCATATGTAACTTTGAGAAAATAAATGGCAATAATTATTAAAAATAGTTATAAATTTGAATCAAAAGCTGCAAAATTGAATTTAGTGGGTCGGAGTCACGTTTTTTAGGCTTTAATTAAATATCATTTTATAACACTTATTATTGTAAAATAGTTTTATTCAGTTTGGAGGTTAAATATAGGTGTAGGGCACATATGTTTGTAAACATCGATATTATGTCTGCCTTGGAGGCAGCATTGTTTGGCTTGGTGCTTCAAGGGCAGTTGGGTTTAGTTTAAGTAGGCTGGGATGGTTCGATTCAGGGCCAGTTGGCTCCGGGGCAGGAGAGTTGGTTGCTCCGGGTTTTGGATTCGATTTTTATCTAGGAAAAAATAAAAGATCTTATCGGGGATTTTTCAGTAAATTAATTTAGATCTAACGTTTTTTAAGGGGAGATATCATCATTAGAAATAAATCGATTAATTGATTAATATTTTCTGAGGATTCAGAAAAACCACTTATGGTAGATAATGTAGATGTGCCCAGGTAATTGTCGTATTGTTATAGAAGGATTCATCTTTACTATTTATAGAATCTACCTTTTGTTACTCTGAGTACAGGTCAAGGTCCCTTGTTTGTATGCTACCTGTGTTCCTTGTATATCAGTGTTTTTTTTTATTTTAGTTAATTTTTTGTAAATCAGCCTACCAGCCTTATTAGTTATAATAAGAGGAGCGCGCTGGTCTAGGGGTAGAGCGCGGGGCTTTGGTGCCCAAGGTCCCGGGTTCAAATCCCGCCGATCACAAATGGCTTTTCGCTCTGTGATAATACCGCAACCCATTCAGGGGTGCGCAAAAAGCCGCTACGGCTGAAGTGTCTTGGGAGTAATCCGCCCCTTCCAATAAATAAAATAAAAAAATAGTTATAATAACCTATAGCTACCATAAAGCATTGTGATAAAGCAGAGGTGTCAGGATTTTTGACTACCAAGCCTGTGAAATCTGCACGTCACATCAGCGTAATTCTGTGCATAGATGGTTGATTTCAGTTTAACACTACTTACTTTAACTTCTACTACTAATTAGTTTTTTTATATTGATGCATCCTAATACCTGTATTTACATAGGTAACTTATTTTACTGATAAATATTTGTGAACTGCTATTTATGGGTAGTCTACTATACTGTTTGTGTTCTGTGTTGAAATCCCAGTGAAGTTCAAACTTTAAATAATTGGAAAACTCTCTTTTGGCAACTTTTAGACCGGTTAGCTGCACTTACAGATGCTTTAAAAGTTAAAATCTTAGTAAATACAGCTGATGTGATACATTATTGTGTTATGATGTATAGGTAAAATGAAAATACCCGAGTTATCAATAAGGGATTTTTAGCAAAACATAAATTTAAATTAAACATTATAAACTCATCAAAGAATAGCTATTGAACTGCAGAAGGAGATATAAATCATAATTTTAGTGTGTCCTTTTTATTGAACTGTATAGTTGGTGTAGCTGGAGAAAATAATAATGTAAAACTATGGTAAGGTTGAATAAATAAATTCATAATCTATTCATAACTATCGTTGTAATTATAATCATATTATGTTGATAAAAAAGAGCACCTTGCTTTCCTAGTGAGTAGTTAGCGTCTTGGACTTCGGTGCAAAAGGTTAACGGTTTCTAGGGATACCCATTTGGGTTTGGAACGCTTTTCCAAAAACCGCTTGTGTTCATATATAGTTCAACAGACAGTGTTTAGGCACACTATGACTACAAAAATTTCTCTGACACAGAAAATCACAAAAATTAACAATTTTTAAAATTTTTTTCCATACGTGTAATGGTACTAAGTACACATGTTATCTCAAAGTTAATAAAAATACGACTCAAAAAGTATGGTTTTTAATTAACTGTTTCGAGACTATTGTTTGTAATCTAGTTACACTCACGGTTACAATCGTGGTTTCGCTGGTTTCAATCACACCAGCAAACACGTATCTCATCGTCGGCCCGTCAGCTGTTAGTAAAACGCGTGCCTCTGTCTGTTTCCAAACAATCCCACGGAACGCGATACGTGATGTCCCCATATTCGCCTACTCTCGTGCAACGTGCAACTCAGTGATACAGCGAATGGACTGATATTCCCTATTGCCTCGCTTCAGATTTTTCAGTAATATTTTTCTATTCATAAAATCGACAATGTTTAAAAAATTCTATAATAAACATGCAAAGCAATAAGGATTATAAAGTGCGCCGTTACCGCACACGTTTGTTACGTATGACGTCAATATTTCTTAGAAAAACTAGTATCCAGGCACCATAGTCAAACATAGATAAATTAACAAAATTATCTTAGCACTAAATACAACAATTATCTGGACCGTCTTTTGTGGTTGGAAACAGCCTGGAAGAACAATGATATTATTTTTAGTACATATAAAATAAATTCTAATAACATTTCTAATCTACAAATAATTTTTTTCAACAATTCCTGGTAAATGATAAGTGCTAAAAACGCTAAAGTGCTGTGACTACTTGATATTACTGAGCAAAAAAATCCCCAGACGTAATTGCTAGCAATGATAGTAATAATCTTAATATCATTATAATTACTGTAGTTTCACTTTAATACTTCACTTTCAGTTATTTCCATTTTTGCTATGCATTTAACAAAAAAGAAGATCGTTCCAATTGCTATATTTTACAGACATTATTGTCTTCATAATAAGCTATGAGGTTACCACATAAATTGACTTTTTAATTACTATTTTAATAGCTCTCTACAAAAGAAGAATTAGGTTATAGCCCTTGAATATAACTAAATAGATTGAAAACTGAACAAAAAATTGTTTGATATTTCTTAAATTTCTGATCAGTCTAACATAGTTAATGGATGTGAGTTAAATAAAGGGAACATGATCGACGGAGTACCTACGAAGTGAAAATTAGAGGAATAAAGAGTAGCTCCAGATATTCAATTACCTTCAACTTGTCTCGTTGTACTAACCTCATTTGCCCTGTAACATCCCCCCAGAGTGTCAAGCCGCTTTTAACTAAAACATTTATTTTAAATAATATCACAGATAATGTTTGAGATGAAGTTGACTAGCACTGTGAATATTTACTGCGTGCGCTAACCGAAATAATTTTACATTGTACCTATAATATATTTATTTACTTTTAAAGTATTAATTTTAGATATTAGTTACCCACGCTGGACATCATACACTTGCCTAACTATCGTGTACCTCCTATAGCTTGATTATCCTATATTTGATGAGATATCCTACACGTACTGACGTATTCTACTCCTGTTAGGACATCCTAAACCTGCTGGAGTGTCCTACATCTGCTTAGTCAGCCTTCAGGGGATTCTACACTTTCGCCATCAAATACAGTTATATGAAGCATTGATCTTCAAATGATTCAACCTCGTTTTCATAAAGGTTTAACTGTTAAAGAAAAATTATTGCACAGGATATTCTCAAAAAAATGTTTGTGGTATTCTGGAGCAACGGTTGTTTTTAGGTGTGAGGTGAGATATTTAATGTCAAGAATAACATTGCATCTTTTAGAACGCCTAGTGAGTGACCCAATTATTATGATCACTTATCATGGGGAGTCATTCTATAAATTTAATTATTTTGAAACTTAGTAGGTTACGCATTTCAGAATACGATGTTTCTATTAAATGAAGGTATTTATCAGGCTTTCTAGGTAGAAAGTACAGTATTATATTAGTCTAAAACAGTTTCTTATATTTTTATAGATTAATATTCATTGTAACACTACGCCAAAAAGGAAAACTCTTTGGAGCTGAGAAAAATAAAACAGTACAATTTAAAGGCTAGGTTTGATGCTGCACGAAGAAGAAGAAGTAGAATGCCGAATTCCATCTTCTCGATATTGTTACCCTATATGGTGAAGAATATGGAAAGCAGGTTCTTTTTCGAACGATTCTCTTCACTGCCCTACTAACAATTTTTTTTTAATAATAACAGAGACTAGAATATTTATTTAATACAGTTACAAAGCAAAAACTAAATATGCAGGTCACTTCAAAACTGATAATAGTTTTAACCGTTTAATAATGTTGATATTTTTAACATAGAATAGTTACTTTACAAATTTGTGAGCTTGGTTGTTTTTGGGAGCAAAATATCGTTACTTATGGAACTACGCTTGTTCTTTGTTCAGCCACGTAAATAATTCATTTTACTCTAAATAGTATTTCTGCTTGAATTCTTTGGGAATAAATTCGTTTACTCTAGATTTTAACGAAAACGGTATTTGCACTTGTATGACAATTTGAAGTTTATTAAACAATTACAATTGTTTGTTTGATTATATTGGTAAAATTCAACAAGTTTAGTAAACAATACTTTCAGTAGTGAACATTCTCATTACGCTTATAAAGAATGCAATAATGAATTTTAACAGGGCGATTACAAACGTATAACGAAACAGTAATTCATAGCCTACAGCTATATTGAACAATTTGCCTACACAGATAGTTCATTGGGAAACCAAACCTTAAAGTTTTAGTTTGCAGTATACGAATTTTAAATGTCTCGTTGTACACATACGGTCGGTTTGGTGTCAAAAGTGTTTTCAGCTATGCTCACATGACCGCGAACGTGATAACAACTTCACACCCATTCATCAACATTCACTCTAGCTCTATCCGACGATTTTATTCGGATTATTATTTTTATTCACCATTATTTTACTACTACTATTATGTTTTATGTAAACTATTTACAAGTTCGGAAAGGGAAATTTTCTATGGTTCTATAAAAATACTAACTTAGTCCCCGTATAAAATTCATGTTTACCTGATCACAAATAATCACCGAAAGATATTTTATCTGAATTTACAATCATCTTACTTCACTTTTACGCAGGCCGAACGGTTTTGCCAAGGTTTAGGATGATGAGAATGTGGAACATTGGGGCTGCGCAACATAATTATTTATTACCAACTGTCATATATGTTTATTTTTATGCTACAGTTTATATATATATATATATATATATATATAATATACTTGATAGCTCTATGTAAGTCAGTAGCTTTCTCCACTGGTTTCCATTTTCACCTTCTTAAATTAAAAGGATATAACAAGTTGTAGTTGCATTATTGAAGCCTTCCCGATCTTCATTATTTACACAGATATTCAACTTGACGTGGCGCATTCGGTGATCCAAAAGCTTTAAATATATGTTTTAAAATGAAAACAAATGAAAAGAAAGAGATGGGAGATGAAGAGAAAACTGAGAAACTGTCAAGTAAATCAACCAACCGACTTGCTTCGCAGTCTTCAGAGGTCAAGCTTCAATCACCAACAGGTATCAAACCTCCAAGTGAACTTGCTTGGATTATAACGGAATATAGGGGATGACTGGAAAATCTTTTAAGCAAAAGTATGAAATTTACATGACAGCCTCTAACCAGGGATAAAGATATATGGATATCAGGTAGTAATTCTTTCGAACTTGGTTGGTGACAGAGCCAATTTTCAACAATTTTTCATTTAGCTCTGGCGAGTCAAATGGGGATATCAAAGTTATTTATACATTAATGTGTCAAAAGCAGGTCATGATGTAAAAAATGTGATTCAAATCTGCTGTTAGCTAGCTCCGTATTCTGGTGATCAGATATTGCTTGTTGATAGATGTCATTTGCCGTGTTTGTTTAAAAGTAAAATATATATTATTGATTTTTTGTGGTTGATATTAATTTTTTGTTGTATTCTGGTTATTGATTCCCTGATCATAGTAGTAAGAGCTCATGAATGAGATGTTTAAAATAAGCATACTAATATTGACACTACATAGAGTGTTGACATAGTATATGAATTAAAATACATAATTTATTAGGTGTATTTAAGGTCAGTATTATTATACTTCTCTTAAGAAAAGTTTAACCAACTTTTCAAGTGTTTAACCATCGAGTGAAACCAACTGAATAGGTAAATCCCTTAGTTAAAGAGCATGAAAATTATACTGATTTGAGAATTTGTCTCGATTATACGAACAGCTAAATTAAAACATTCTATCTTTATTCTTTTTTTAGAATAAAAATAATTATATTTAATGGCCGATCGAATACAATTGAGTATTTTTGGTTAATTTTATGTTTCTTCAAAATTATAAATTTATATGAGTGTCAAATATGTCAAAAAGTGAAAACACAGACGTATGATATCAGCTGTTTGGGAGTGACATGTGAATAATTATAGCATTGAGACTGACTGCAAAAAATTAAATATAAAAATGTTTCGTAAGCACATGTTTCACGTGTGCAAGATGTTGTATTGCTTTGCAATTTTGACCGTAGGCCCCGAAGGTAATCATTGCGTATTACAGTTACAGTTACAGTGAGTGCTTCAACTAATCTCCACCGGGCGAGCAATGCCACGACGCCGTAATCTGATTGGTCCCGATACCATCACGTGATCTGATTACGCATCGTGATTGGTTCTCCTGTGTCACTAATCAACTTTGTTCATGTGACAAAATATTTTATTAAATTTAACGACTATAAGTTTTTCTACACTTTTTTATCATATCAATAGTGTTTATTACATTGTAATTTGCTTTAGAATGAACATCACCAAGGCATATTTAGTTTACTATTATTGTAAACGTAGCGATTAATTTATTTCTGAAATAGACGGTATAAACTCCATGTGCTAACATTAATAGATTAACATTGAATTGTACGCGCTATAAGTAAAAAATTATTTAGCTAATAATCATAACCTGATTCTATTCTGATTGAGTTGTTATTTGTAGATTGCTTTTATAGCAATAATGTTCAGATGGTCCTTTGTACTAGTGGTTTAGATGCTGTACTGCATACAGTTTAGCCATTCACATTCGATTCTACATAATTTCTTCCAACCTGTGGATCGTGGATAGCACCTTCATAATACGACTTGGGTGGAATTTGACTTTTTATTAATTATGCATACAATTTGCTTTATTTATATATAAGTCTTTTTGTATTTTTATGTGTAGTTTTTTGAAATGCATAAAATACCAAATTTTATACTAATTGGAGGTATCTATTGGAAATATGGCTAAAAATACTCAGTACTGATTCTTTAAACATATGGCAATATTGTATGATAAGTGAAAAGTCATCCCCAGGCTTATCGGCGCCGACTGGCCCAAACTTTGATGAATGGAGGGGTTTGTGCTACCAGTTTCATCATTATTCGTCTGGGGTAATCTGCTCAAAAGCTGCATGTCTAATGAATTCTCTCGTCTAAAAACTTATCTCGTTAGTCGTTTGCAACATTTGTTTCCTCTTTTCAACTACTTTTGTACAGGTCGTTATGTGAAATAGCTCAACAAACTTTGAAACAACACTTCGTCTTATCGGAATAACTCGTGAACCGTTGATTTGACAGAAAATTTACAAGAATAACTTTTTTTAGGTAATGTAATTAAAAATCGATTGACACCAAATTGTTTAAAATTATACAAATATTAACTGTGATATGGCAGCTTTAGTGATAGGTGACCGCTAGAGCTTAGTTGCAGTGCATGTCAAGGAATGCGACTTAAGTCTGCCACAACAATGCAACAGCCTCCGTCTGCTTACTGTCATTAAAATTCACACAAAACTCCCAATCTTTTTATATCAGCTGTGGTAAAAGTCAAAATACTTTTTTACAAACTAATCATCTGATTTTATTCTTATTGTTTGCAGTAATCTAAAATAACCTACAAATAACATACATCATTTATTGATGTCGTTGATGTTTTTTGTCAGAAAACACAACACTATGCAGCTAATCATTTATAGCCGCCATTTTGTTTTATAATTAAAAAGAATAAAATTTATGTTTATTGTAAATTTTCTGTCAAATCAACGGTTCACGAGTTATTTGAGAAACAAAATTTTAAATAGCCGCCATTTTGTTTTATGAATTTGAGAAATTGTCATGATTTTTTGTAGTTTTGTCTAGTTGTCATGAATGTTTGTGCAAAGTTTCAATTCCGTACGTTTAACCACTATTCAGAAAAAAATTATAAGTTAAAAAACAAAATGGAGGCTATGTAAGTAACTAAGAACGGACACACACACACACACGAGAGATTTGTTAAAATCTAAAATATTTTGTTTCTTATAGTAGAAAAGCTATTTACTCTTTTCCCATGTTATTCTTGCGGAACATACGAGATATTCAATGCAATCAACCTAATTCCTTATTAAACGTATGGTTAAGCTCACCTTAAATCATGACAATTAATTCCCAACGACAATGGAAATTCCACTCAGTATGCAGGTCTGCTGCTACGAGTAAGTTCCCAGGCGCTGAAACAAGTGTACACGTAAATGTGAATTATCATTACAAATAAGTGTCAATCTTTGATTTCATTTCTATTCGTATGTATTGCAACAAATATGACGCTTTCATCTAGGCTAAACTTTTGACGGATTAACAGTTTGCCCAGGTGAGAGCAATTATTGCCTTATGTAATAATAAATACGGCATTCACTTGGAAACATTCCGTTGTTCCTCTAGCCTCCGTTTCAACTGGTAAAGCAATATTTTATCACAAAAGGTATTTTACTTAATTATTACTCGCATAGCTAATACATTTCAGAATAAAGAATATAATAGTTTGAAGACTAAAACCTCGCAGTTTTAGAGATGATATAATTGGATTCCAAAACGAGAAAATCTATAACTTTGTCCAAAAAACATGCGATAATCTAAATATATAAAACAAAGTCGAGTTGGTTACAACATTTATAATAACTCGAGTTTGAATGATTTTGGATTTTTTGGATTTATCTCTGCTCCGAGTAGGCTATAGGCATATTCAGTTTTGTATTTAACCTTAGGGCTAAGCCCCAATGACCTGTAAAGTTTGTATATTTTATGCTTATGAGGAAAAGACGTGATACATTTTGATCATATGTGTATATCAATAATGTGGTTATTTTATTAACAGCTGATTTTGTGTTGTCTGTGCTTTACTTTCACCAGTCGGCAGCTAATGCCATCATTTTCAGGGAATCTTTGTTTTTTTAATAGAATGTAGAGGTTACTGGTTGGTTTGTATGTCCCAGTGTAATTATTAGTTGCTTTTTGTGCGAATGGAATTAATGAATGTTAGATAGACATAGACATATCTTTCCGATTGATCGATAAGTCTGGATTACTAACTCGTCCGAATAAATATCGGAATAAACGTATCTACCTAATTTTGTCTCGAACGAACTATTTTAACATGGATGTGTCTTAGCTCTGGGTTGGGGTGTTGGCAATTTTTATTATGATAATTCAAAACAGGTTTCGATAACACAACTAGAGCTATTGTATTGAATTTTTAATCTATAATATTATAAAGAAGAGATGGTTTCTGTATGTTTGTGGGTTTGTGTGTTTGTGGGTTTGTTGTGGCAAGTGAACGCAAAAAATACTGAACCAAACAGTTTGAAATTTTACACAAAGACAGATCTTAAACTCATGCAACACATAGGCATACTCATTTCCTTAAAATCCTCTCGGGCTACGCCCTGTGAACGTCCTAAGTTTCAATGTTTACATTTTTAGAAAATGAAAACATAAAAATTACTTGAATGTCAACAGCTGTGAACACTAAAATTTGACAGTTCGAGAAGCAGAAGACATGGTTGCTGTAAATACCCTGGGATTCAATGTTTACAGTTTTTAATGTCAACATCCGTTTACTTTACATTTTGACAGTTCGGGAAGAAAAAGAAATAAAGTTAATTTTTACACATAAACTGCTGGATCGAAATTAGTGAATTATTAGTTCGAAATAGTGGAATGGTAGATTTTTAATTTTCTCCCGATGCCTGCCTCTATTACGTTAATGCTTATCCTCTCCCAATATTTGACATATGTTACTTTGTCATGTTTAGATATATACTTAGACAGTGTTTTGTCATTTTGTAAACAATAAAGAATTAATTATCAATAACTTAAATGTATCTGTAGAGCCTACACCTCTCAGCCTTTATTACCCGTGCGAAGAACGGGTACTTTGGCTAGTATATAATAATAAGAGCAGCTGTTTAGATGAACTGAAAAAGTTCTCTTTTTTATATTCAAATGTAATCTTAATTATAACATTAACATTTTATTTTTATTTACAGCACGGTTACACTAATTTTAAATTACCACGTACACAGACCATAATAATGTTATTAATTTACCAACAGCTGATTTTGTGTTTTTTGTGCTCTATTTTTACCATATTTACGCAAGTATTAAAATAAACAATTCAACGATTCAGAAAATTTAATCTTTCCTATAAAAGCTGTATTGTAGTATGAAAAATAGATTTATTGAACGTACAATCTATAATGTTATAAATAATAGGTGGTTTCTATATGTTTGTTTGTTTCTTTGTTGTGGAAAGTAAACGCGAAAAATACTGAACCGACCGGTTTGAAATTTTACACAAAGGTAGAAACTCATTCATTTAGAAAATAAAATAGAACAGCAAGTTTTCAGCCGCATTTTAGTATTGAGTATTTCGCGCAGTCTGAAGTAAATAATTTTACTATCTGACTTTGTCAGCAATAATATAGATAGTAAGCGTACTTTGTTTGTTTGTTTTTATATAACATAATATATAATATCTTTAGTATTGTAATGGACAATATACATTGCGTTAAAAACGTCAAATTATTTCTTTATAATATCCTTTACATTAAACATTGTCTTGGCAGCATGGTAAATATTAGACACTACCATTTTCACTAACACTTTTTCACTTTTTTTACACTTTTACCATTGCCAAAATTTTAGTCGCGATAACACCTATAATTTAGATCACCCAGCGGCCAAATATGAGCTCGTTCTCTGAGTACAGACATTTGGACACCAAAATGTTCTTTAGATTGAATTGATTTCGGTTATTTGATTGTTTAACACCTTCAGGGAGTTTATTAAGAAACTGTAAGCCAATCTGAGACGGCAAAGGCTCAAACGTCACAGTTCTGTGTTGTTGAGGTCGATAGTTTTCCCAGCGTCTGGTATTGTAATGGTGGATATGACTGCCTTGTACGAGGGGTTACTTGAATTTGCAATTCAAGGCCGTCTCGGAAATATAGAGACTTGGTAATTAGTTAGTTACTGAAATAGCAAACATTCGAAGGCAACGTATTTTAAGCCAAGTATGAATGAGAAATGAGTGTAAGATGATTATGGCGCGATCTTGTAGTATTGTTACTGACTAAGACTGGCTTGTTCCTTAGACAGAACTGTTAGTATAATATAAACTTCTTGAAAAATGTGAGTGCAAAATGAACAAAATGTTTTTTAGCCCCGTTCATCGTATCGTTCAGACGGACACAATTATGTATGCAGTAGTTACTGTTCTCACCACTTCTCTCGTCTGCAGCACTGTCGCTATCAAGGCCTGTGACGACTCCATTGTTGAAAAGCTGCAAAACGTTGGTGATTGTTACACTGATGGTAAACCACCCACAACCCTAATGGTCAGTTTTACTTATACATTTGTAGTCCCTAACGCATACGTTATATCGTTATACACCCTACCTTGCACGCAATAAGGACCCTAAAATAGTCGTAACTATCATTATAACTGTCCTATTAATAGTTTAGCCGTGATAAAATTATATAATTCGAATTATATTGATTTATTATATCATTTACACAATTTAATAGCTATTCCATAGTTATTGTAACTAATACAATATTCAAAATATCTGGTATTCCATCGTGTTAGGTGTGGAGGCAACCTTTCTCAAATTTTAGCTAGGTAAACTGTTTGCAATGTATTTGACAAGGTCAAAACATACAAGTTAAACACGAGTAAATATTTACGAGTTGATTCACAAAACCCATGTGCTATGAGACTTAAAAAGCTTTTTCTTGAAGAATAAGAATCTCCGTAATCATTCCAAAATTAAAACCTCACAACACTAGATCAAATTAAATAATGAATTGGAAGTAGCTGAAGTATCCTGCCGTAGCATAATGTAATGGGATGTAATAATTTATCTGTCACCTCACTAGAAAAGTGGATTTTGAGAAATTTGCATTTGTACATTTTTTAAATCAGTTATGAGTAAACCCCCCTTTAAAAAAACAAAAAGTAAAAAAGTGGTCATGAGATATAGCCAAATTGCACCCGTGAGCGACGATTTCATGACATCGAACGATCATGAACAACAGGCTGGGCTTAGAGCACTATCGTTAAAAAAGACTCCTACCTCAAGGTCACGCAGGGGTTTCTCTTTAATCGATGGAGGGGGGCATATGCTGAAGTTACTTTGGCGCTTGAAAATCTATTGCCAATCCAAACAGTAGTAAAAACGAAAATATCCGGTGCCCGGTACGTGAGACGTGAAGTGTATTCAGTAGCTTCTCTCGTTTTGTACTTTACTCCCGCAAAAAAGCAATATCTGTAGGGTAAGTAAAAACTTCTACATGTCTTTCTTTAAAATTTATTTTCATACAAAGATTTATATTATTAATTGAAATAGGAAATTTTATTATAAATATATTCAATAGCAATATTTCTGTTTAAATATTTTGAAATTCTTTTAATATTTTTTCTGGCTTTCAACTAAACCCTACAACCTAAATAAATGAAAAAATTTTAATTATAATCAGATAGATCACTAGGTAATAAAAGTTATTTTCAAATTATAACGAGTAAAGGGAGATCTGTTAAAAAGGTCTCATCGATCGTTTGACTTTAATCTATTACTCTATGGGACCCGATTAAGCTAAAGCACAAGTACTCCAAACTTTGAATAAAACAATATTTAAATCGTAGAATATGGTGATATAAAAGACTACTAAAAGTTTATATTAGCCTTATATTTCCCAATTATTTTCACAGATTAATGAGATGCATCGCGTCGTCAGAATTTCGGACGGCGAAACACCAACAGGAAATGTATGCACCAGTATTAACAGCCTTGGAGATTACTTTCAACTCAACTTTCATTTTTCAATGTAAGTGCAAATCAGGGAGTAAGAGTCGATCAGTGGTGCGGGGAGTCGACCAGTGTTGATGGGAGTCAATCAGGGGGAGAGAAGTCCACCAGGGGTATGTTTTTATACCTTCAACAGGCCTCCAATAAAGTATGGCACCCTGTTCTCTCCCTCATTCATTCTATAACCTTTTACGGTCTTATTTAAGTACGGGTCAAATTAAATTTAAAAGTAGTTTGATTTATTGAAACCAAAACAGTGAGGAGTACCGCAAGATAGTGTCCTTGGTCCTCAACTATATCGTTATAAACGTTGGATATACCCACGGACCCTGAAGTAACAGTTTTTATTTACGCAGACGATATTTTACTACTTTAAACTCATGAAAATCCTCAAGTAACCTCAAACAACCTGTAACAAGCTTTGAATAATCTTGAACCTTAGCTACAAAAGTAGATAATTAAAGCTAATGTAGACATGTCCAAACACATTTTTTCACACTTCGCAAAGATCAAAGTCCTCCAGTTGGCCTCAATAATGTTTTATTATCAGAAGCTGTTAGTGTCAATATCAGAAGTTGATACTGTGAAATATTCAGGTTTCACTCTTGACCAAAAGATTACCTGGAAAATAAAATCTGGTGCAAGAGATAACAAATGTATCTAAATTATTCTGTACAAAGCTATGGTGGAACCAATTTAGAAGTATGGGATTCAGATTTGGGGAACAGTTAGTAACTCAAATTGAAATTTCGGAACGAAGGGTTCCAGTCAAAATCTCTCAGGAAGTTAGGTAATGCTTCATGGTTTGTGTCTAATCAAATAACAAGAAACGATTTTAAAATTCAATTTGTTTGAATATGAAATAGCCAAATACAGTCAGCTCTAAGAATTAACCTGAACATTGTCCATGCAATATCTGTCAATGGGTGACTTCTTTTTAATGCGAAGTATTGTATATTCATATTTTGACTTATTGTTCAAAAACTATTTAGAACAGATTACAAAATAAATACTGTTTAAAAAAATCTTGCTCAAAGCTTGTTATTTGAGAGCTCATTATTTTATTTTCAAAGAGCATGGCTCAATCTAATGTAAACAACAATTTTCCCTAAAAATGTATATAATAATAAGTTTTAAAACTGTGGGTGCTCTCGAAATCAAGGAGAAGCGTTTCAGAAAGACAGACATGTTACTGACATATGTATAGACATACTCACGGACAGACAGAACAGAGACAGATAGACAGATATATAAATATTTTTCTATGGATTTGGTATCTTTAGAAAGTGTTTAGCGATGAGACCACTTAAATTAGACTAAATAAATTGTGGGGTTTGGCTCAATATAGTTTGTATTGTTAACAATTACCCTTTATAGTGAGATCATAGTATCATAAGGTGCCAGTCTCAGTTAGAGATTATAAAAAGTTAAAATACATATTTGGAAAACATTTTACCTATGTACCGTTTTTCTCTGTTATTCTTATACTTGATCATTATCCCTTAGTTCTTTTTTATTCCAGGGACCAACATAAGGCTTGTATATTCCAGGAAACTAATAAGGGCAGCTATTATGAAGAGACACGTAAGTATAGGAAAGGATTTTGATCTCCAGATTGTCAGAAAAACTAACGTCAAATTTCAACAATCAACATGACATAATATAAAATAAAGAAATATTTAACATTCAAAGTCAATTTTTCAATTAACATTAAAAGTCAATTTTTCAATTAACATAAAAAACAATAATATCAATTAAACTAACCATGAACTTTATTTAGTATTTTAAACGAACGCTTAATTATAATACAACTGCGCGCTAAATTAGAAAACATGTCTACCGAGTTCAAGGTATACTTTTAGAAATTGTAAAGAACAAAGAGACCCTTAAAAAATATTTCGTAAATTTTATGCTAGCTTACAAAAGATTGAAGAAGGGCTTTACTAATAAGTGTCAAAGATTTTGACGAACTTGTGGAAATTGCATAAGTGAAACTGATACTGCCATGCGCTTGAGCATAAGAAATAAAGAATAACTTCTTCGGTTTGAGCATGGCGGAAACGTCTTAATCATAAATTCTAAACAACTCAATCAGCCAACCAAAACTACATGTAGTCGCAGGTTATTTCATAACAGGTAATGGAAACGTGGTTGCAAATAAGGTTGGCCAGGTGCTTAGTCGCTGGGTCAGACCCTACTGCTACTCGTCTACTCGTCAACTTATCAACTCGTCCACTCGTCCACTCGTCTATTTGTCTACTCGTCTAATCATCTACTTGTCTACTCGTCTACACTCGTCTACTTGTCTTCTTGTCTTCCCGTCAACTCGTCTACTCGTCTACTTGTCTACCCGTCAACTCGTCTACTCGTCTACTCGTCTACTCGTCTACTTGTCTACCTGTCTACTCGTATACTCGTCTACCCGTCTACTTAGCTACTCGTCTACACTCGTATACTCGTCTACTTGTCTACCCATCTACCCGACTATTCGTCTACACCCTTCTACTCGTCTACTTGTCTACTCATCTACACTCGTATACTCATCTACTTGTCTACTCGTCTACACTCGTATACTCGTCTACTCGTCAACTTATCAACTCGTCTACACTCGTATATTCGTCAACTTATCAACTCGACTACTCATCTACTTGTCTACTCGTCTACTTGTCTATTCGTCTACTCGTCTACTTGTCTACTCGTCTACACTCGTATACTCGTCTACTCGTCAACTTATCAACTCGTCTACACTCGTATATTCGTCAACTTATCAACTCGACTACTCATCTACTTGTCTACTCGTCTACTTGTCTATTCGTCTACTCGTCTACTTGTCTACTCGTCTACACTCGTATACTCGTCTACTCGTCAACTTATCAACTCGTCTACACTCGTATATTCGTCAACTTATCAACTCGACTACTCATCTACTTGTCTACTCGTCTACTTGTCTATTCGTCTACTCGTCTACTTGTCTACTCATCTACACTCGTATACTCATCTACTTGTTTACTCGTCTACACTCGTCTACTTGTCTACCCGTCTACACCCTTCTACTCGTCTCCCCATCTACTAGTCTACTCGTCTACCCGTCTCCTTGTCTACTCGTCTACCCGTCTACTCGTCTGCTCGAACCCGTGTTGTGTTTTAGTATGACTACGTTACGTTACTCTTTGTCCTTGCCGCACGCTTCCTGGTTATGGACTTGGCTTTGTTAGGGTCCTTTTACCATATGGCTTAGTAACTTGTGTTTTATTCAAAAGTTGTGATGGAAGCCCCACAAGTTTGACACCACTCGCCAACATTTTGAAACCAAAACTTTTAAAATGTGTAGATTTTATAGACATTTGAGATAAGTTTGAAATTTGTTATTAACTCCACTAAAACAACTAAATTGTTTTCTAAGGAAATTAAATAATAAATACCAGCCATTCTAGAAGAAATCTTAACTACTATTGTTCAGTCCAAATGTTTGTCAAAGCTCGGAGATAAATAGTAGAGCGGTATCTACAAACTAACCTAATAGAGACGCTGGAGCTACGCAAAACAGTTAAAATGAGTTAATATCGTAATCACGTATGTTTAATAAATGTATTTATCTTGTAGCCAAGTACCTGGATAATCATATAAGTAGTGATGGTAAAACAAACTAACGAAAACGAAACGACAGACCCGTCTGATGGGAATGCGGTTGGCAAACGGCGTGGCAGGGAACCGGAAGTGGCGAAAATATACTTAATCAGAAACTACAAACGATAAAAGTCTTTAACTGCAATTCCATAAGCATATTAAAGTATGTGTCAAGCCTTTCTAGTGAAATATATTAGCAAATTGACTCTTATTTTTACGATGAGTTTGTTAGTTTAATAAATAGATCAATTCACGAAACTTCAGTGCTTAACTTACAGTATTCACAACATAATCGGAAGATCGCCATTTCAGTCACAAACTAAACCTTCACACAACATTTGGATGGTAAAATTGAGGACTCTGTTTCCTTTTTACATTGGGTTATTAAACTATCCTAGCAAATCAAACACCAGTTGATGATATCTTGTTGAACAAATCTACAAGTATATATGTAATAAATCACACTCATCATATTCACCCTTCATTTACCTTAAAACATTGACTAGAGTTGGTTGGTGTCTCACCTATACATATGGATAAGAATGCCAATTATTGTTTGTACTCATTTACTTCAAGTAAGCCCTACCAAGACGAAAATTAATGTTTTAAAAGTGATAAATGTATATCAAATATGCTGAAAATGTAATTATTAGAAAACTAGATAACCCGACAGACGTTGTCCTGTCTTTAATGTCAACTCGTTCAAATCTTAGTATTGATTATGTATGACCAAACCAAAAGGCATAGGAAATTTTTAAATGTCAGGTGCTGCTATCTAGCGGAACGTTTTGCCTCAAATTCTTATCAATATGTTACAGTAATTGGCGGATGCGATAACTACAACGAGGGTTCTATATTTAAACTCTATCCCATTCACCATGAATCAAATGTCTACTCCTACTACAGATGTATCGAAGGTAATTTAATAATATTAAATATTTCTAGATTTTGGAGAGCTAACTAAGCTTTAGTGTAAACTAATTATAAAAATTTTCGTAATTGTCTCAATACCGATTATACGAGGATATCCAAATACCTGTAAGAACACATGGAATGTTAAAATACATTCAAGATTTACGTAATATTATTTTATATTTAACTATTCATCCTCTTAAGCTCTATTAAGTACTTGTAATCACTTATCAAATAACTAGGGCTGACAATGGGTATTTAAAAATAATAAAACTTACTTCTATACCAGAATATAAGGTCCTATTTTTTAAAGCAACTAGCTGACCCGGCGAACTTCGTAACGCCTGACAGTAAATACATGTTAACTTTAAGATTGGCCATGTTCTGAAGTCGAATAGCAATACGGCTTTATTGTGAAAGGTTATATATTCTGGGTCGCGGCATAGTGAATAACAATACTGAAACGATAAAACATATTAATAACATTCCCATAAAACAAATAAATCTGAGTGGATTAATCCACAATTTTCAAATCCAATCCAAACCCAAACGAAACCTAACTGTAATACGGCTTTTATAGGAAAGATGTACAACAGCTGATTATTATAATACGCGTAATAATATAAACATTGCAATTATCATATAAACACGTGACTTTAATCAGACAGAAAATAAAAATACATAATCCCCCAAAACCGTAAACTATTAACGTGGCGAATAAAGCTGTTCATTTTTTACAGTACACATTTACTTCATAGTTTAACATTAATGAATGATTCAGATGGCATTGGATAGTAAAGCATATTGCTAATGGAAAGTAAACCAATCAGCTGTAGCTAAGAAATCAAATGTTTTCATTGTAGACATTTTGTAAACAAACTTACTCTCCATAAGGTTAATATTAGAAATTTAAAACGCCATAAAATGGAAACTTATGGGGTTTTCGAAAATATTTTTTCACTAAAACCCTCCCGGACACATGTAGAGCAACTTCCTAAAATTTCATGGCGATCGGATGAGTAGTTTAGCAACGCATAAAGGACATACAGACATACCATACAGTACATACATTTAATTTTATATATAGAGACTACACAAGTCAAGTGCATAAAAGTTTTAAAATTAAACAATGGAAATAATTATAATTAATAATAAATACTTTCAAAACTTATACAATACTCTACCAGTAATACCCATCGCGGTATAGCTCACATTTATTTATAATGACAGTGCTATAATCAATATTGGAGTTTAATATTATTGTGTGGTCAAAGCAAGAGGGGTTTATTCAGGTCTACCACCAATCACAGCTGATCAAAGACTAAGTATGAACTTAGTCTCTTTTTGTGGTTTAATTTAAATACTATTTCTTATTTCTTATTTCCCTAGTTGAGTTATTAGTTAGTAAATAAATAATATACTTTTGCTAACCAGCTTACTCCTTAAATGGTTTTTAGTATAGGCCACAAAAGTTTTAGTTATAATGGATTATAGAATGAAGTAAATAGCCTACTTACATCTTCCACCACTACTTAATATATTTACGCTTATATACAAACGGTAAATATATATACATATTAAGTTATAAAAAAATTCACAATCTAGGGCTACTTTTAGTAATATAATTAATAATAAAACAATTAGTACCCTTTTTTAATAATTTATTAGCCAATAAATATTGAAAAAGGGTACTAATTGTTTTATTATTTATTATATATACATATATATAAGGTGTTAAATTGGCGATTTCGACCAGTTACACCGGACATCATCAGGCCCAAACGGAGACTGAGTGAAACAAGATGGCGTTCTTGCTTAAATACTATTGGCTGCCGGAAGCTCCAGTCATGGCGTCGGATGTGGCATTTATTGGCTGGCTGATTTCCAGCTGTGTTCCTGTGTGATAGGTGACGACAGTGGAGGAGAGGACGCGGCCACCAGCCACATGGGCGTCGTGGCCGTACACCACGAGTATGACACTAATGAATATGCGGCGGTTGCATCCGTGGTTGAGAAGACTGAGAGGTGCTTCACCGCGTTGGGCATCACCGTCAAACCTGTCGATCCCTGTGACTTCCGATCACAAACCACAACCGGAGAGCAAAGGTGAAGGCAGAGCATCAACTCTAGTTGAACAAAACTTGTCAAATAAAACTTGAGTGAGATTTCTCGCGTTTTATTTAATTCCAAGTTGTAACTCCAAGTTTCATGGTGTAAATATGTTCTCATGGATGGCAACACCGCAACTTCATTTCTCGTCACTATCAGAAGTAATCATAAATACTGTATTCCTGTCTGGGGACACTCAAGTGATTTAAAAAAAACCTTTTTTTCCAAAAAAGGGCTGTTCCAGTAACGTGTATGGTTAGCAGTAGGACCTACTGTAAACCATCTTTAAGGAATTAAAAATGGAATATTATATTATATAGGAATGTTGTTTCACTATATATTTTAGATTGTTTGATGTACATTTAAAGTAATTTGGAGGATTTTACCACACATAATACGGTCCATGACCATTATACTTTTCTCAGAACACTACAGTGCAACCTTAAGACTGATTAACCATTTTTTGTGATTATGGCAAAAATACTCTCATCTTGTTACCAAGTAGTGTTAATTGTATCAATGTAAAGTATTTTAAGAAAACTATTGTCACAATGTTATATGGCCTATTTATGTATAATGTCCATAAATTTGTGAATCATTTGACGTGTTTAAAAAAGTAGTTAGATAATAAGACTTTATGTAAATTTAACTCTTACTGGCAAGATTTGATGAGTTTTATGGTCAAATGGTTAAAAAAATTAGTTTTGGCATTTCATTTGACACGATTTACACTAGAAAATGAGTCAAATCAAGTCTCACATGCTCCATAAAATTTATTTGTTGTGTTTTAAAATGGATATGGTATTTCATATTGGTTGAAGTTCACACAGCTGTGGACAATAATTATCTCCAGACGTAACAATACAAATGACAATTCACCTTCCACTCTTCCATTTGCCGCCGTTGCAACCAGTTAACAATCTTAAACCTTCAATAACAGGTATTCCACTTTATACAATTTAGTTTTGTTTCAAAAGTGAATATTTAAATTAACAATAAAATATTTTTCATTAAAAACACTTTATAATAACAGTGAATAAACACTTCACACCTTCCCCCACTGCTTATGGTTGAATGTGGGTAGAGAAAACCATGCTTTCACATTTAATTTTATATGTTGATTATACAAAAATCCAATAAAATTGAAATAAATATTGTAATTTAAATTCTTCCATAACTGAATCTGTGTCCACAAGAATCTGATATTGATTTAATCTTTATTTTTGACATTACAACACGTATAAAACAATGGCGATAAATTATTCTGAGTATATTTACGTTTCTTCAATTAATTATTCTCTGGCTATAATAATTCAACATTCCAAAACCACCGTTGACAAAATTACAGTCCTACATTTTTCAGAGTTAAGATTTTTTTAAATCAAAGATAAATTAAATAATTTGTTTTTTTAATGCATAAATCTATGGATGGTACTTGTCAGGTCTGGCATACCGGTTTATTATTTCTAGCTTCACTTTTATTATTCAGCCTGGTTGCATCTAACTGGACGAAGGAATGTATACAGTAGTTGCTGTGATCGCCACCGCTCTCGTTAGCAGCACTGTCGCTATTAAACCGTGCGACGACTCAATTGTAACCAAGCTAAAGACCGTCGGTGATTGCTACAATGGTGGAACACCACCCTCTACTACATTGGTCAGTCTTTAGTTATTATTGATTAGTTAGGCACAAAACCCTTGGTCATTTGCGAACAACTTCCCAAAAAAATCTAAAATATAAGAAAGAATAATATGGTTAAAAGGGGAGTGGTTAAAAGAGGGATTGTGATTAACAACGAGAGTTAAATCATCTGGATGGTTCACGAATATATGGAATTCTTCTTGGCTATACAATTGTCTGCAAAACATGGTCATCGTCATCTAACAACATCGACAGGTTTACTAGGCTATCATGTGTCTTAATTTGAATCAACCCCCATAATTTAATGTCAGTAGGTGTGTAGAATTTAATAATAATCCCAGAGTGTAATTAGTCTAAAACAGGACAACACTTGACAAGAATTCTTGAAACTTGATTGCAGATTGTAGTGTAATGTCTAAACGTCTAGTGTGTGTAATCTAGTCTACTCAAATCAAACTTACTGAATTAACAGACCCTACTCAAAACTAAATAAAACTATGGTCTTCATAGACGCAATGTTAATTATAACTACCAATACTGGTTAACAATACTGGTTAGCCAGGTGAGGGCAGGATCTTTTACCATACTAATTTCACACTGTTATTTTAAATTATAAATACGATTCTCTGAGCTTTACCTTAGAAATATTGTCATTTGTGCTTGTTTGGATATGTTTAAAAGTAAATAGGTAGTTGTAAACATTCTTAATAGAAAAATCTGTGTATGTTTGCATGATTTTTTAAAATTATAAATTCATTTGTAAACAGTACTTCCCAAAAAAGAGAGAAAACAGTTCACTATAATCACGGGTTACTGGATAGCTGGGTCAAATTATTCCAGGGGTCGACTAACATCTAAATTTTGACTACAAAGTTTTAGTATCAGGAGGAGATCAGATGAAGGTCAATGGTAGAATGTCAAGCAAACCATCCAGAACTCGGACTACAGAGTAATTTAAACAATATCGTAATTTCTTTTGAAAGTAATTTAAAATTTGTTAACCAATAAGTGTAGCCGTGCAATTTAAGTCAATTTAATTAATTTAAGAGCCAATTAGGTTTCTACTCCTGATATTCGAATAATTCGCAAAATGTACTTAACACAATCGGGAAAGAAGCATTGTGCTCAGCCACGGTTGAAGTATGACTTGTCACCAAGAGACTTACTTAACTATTATAATAATATTGATGTGTATATACACTCTCATGGACATGACTCTTTTGGGTTTCTGATTGCTCTTGAAGACCTTCTTATCCATTTACCAACTGGGAAGACTACATCATCATGGCTGGTGGTGACTTCAAAGCGGATTTCGACATAATGGCAGATAAGACTACGGTTTCTCAATTCTTGAACTTTCTTAGGCAATTTAACTGCTACTGTGTAAAATTTCAGCCCAAAAGAGGCAGCAGTTGCCTATAAAATGTTTTTGTGAATTGTAATTCTAGTAGAGTAAAATGTAAAGTTCACTGACCATGATGGTTTAGTAGTAAGTTTACCAACGCCTAATAGGTCTAAACCATTTCAGGTATTTACTGTAGTTCTGATTCAAAAAATTATAATAGCAGATCCAAACTTCTTTGCTTGAAATTCATTATTGGTGATGGTGGATTTATGTTATATCACGGAGTCTCAGAGACATCTGAAAGGAGTGGGCGTGTCCCACGGGAACCGGAAACAAAATGGCCGCCGCAAAAACCTGAAATGCATGCGAAATATTACAGATTTATTTGTTATTATTATTTTTAAATCAAATACAAATCCTTCCTAATATACATGAAATATTGCAGTACAAAGTTAACTTTACAGAGCAAAAACACATTATTTTTACAATTTCATACTTAAATAAAAATCTAATGCTCCTTACGAGCTTTACTACGAGTTGGCATAACATGAGAATGTTGTTTCGGATTTATATGAATATCATTTACAGATACTTTATTTTTCCTATCCTTAAGTTCTTTGCAAACAATTGGCAGCCACAATGGCCGGATCTCAACTGAAGATTGACTAATTGGTTGTTCTGCTAGTTTCATGTAGGAAGCTTCAATTAGTTTTCTTTTGAAAAAGTGAGGTTCCCGGTGTATTATCTTAACTTCTTCGAAATTCATTTGGAGATTTTCAGACCAGCAATGGTGGGCAATTTTTGACTTTTCAACTAAGCCCTTTCTCGTATTTTCTCTGTGTTCCTTTATTCTAACGTTTAATGGCATTTTTGTCTTTCAATAGGCCTAGAACAATTAATTATTGCAGATTACTCTGTAAATACAGTTTTTTTTATTCCTGAGTGCCATTTTTTGGTTTGGTTTTAAAGAGAATTTGCCTAAGTGTATTCTGAGTTGTAAATGTGGTTCTAATTTTGAATTTCTTAGCTACTCTTCAGATTTTTTCCGACAAGTCTGGCACATAAAGGAATTGGCATGGGAACGAATTTTTCTGCATCAGCCACTTTCTGTTTAACCCTACGATTTTTGCTCTTTCTGATGATAGATTGAGGGTATCCATTACTAAACAAAAATGTTTTTTTATTTTATTGAATTCGGCAATCAGCCCATCTTGGTTTAAGCAAATGCTCTTTGCTCTGTCAAATAAAGATAAAGCAACCCCTTCTTTGACAGAAATTTGATGGTTTGATTAAAAATTTAAGTATTGCCCTGTGTGTGTAGTTTTTTAAAAACAGATGTCCTAAGCAAATTCATATATTTTTCAATGCAAAAACCATTTTTCTTATCTATGGTCCAGGAGCGATATTTGGTAGAAATTTTAGGGACACCTATAGATAGTTAACTTCAGTAACTATGCCATGCAAAACCTTTTACATTTTTGGTAAAGGAGGTTATTGCTTCAGATCGGATAGTAACTTTAGTAATTCACTTCACAGATTACGGCACGCTACGACATCATCTACGTGTCAGAAGGAGATTCTCCCCCTTGCAATGAGTGTACCATGATTAGCAATGTTGATGGCAAGTTTCAGTACACATATATCGACGACAACCAGTGAGTACAAACAAGAGGATGAGAGTAGTCGAACAAATACATTTCCAATCTAAGGCTTCACTCATCTTTATAAGCGTAACATTACTTATTACTAGCCAAAGTACCCATTATTCGCACGGTAAAACATGCTGACAGGTGTACTGATACATTTCAATAGTTAATTAATTTTTCCTACGTCTGTCTGACCTGTACATTCGATAGCCAATGCCATTTAGTTTCATACATTAATTTCATTAATTGCATACATAATCTTTGCCATTTAGTTCTTTGTTATTGCAGAGAGAACTCAGAATGTCAGTTCACGCAAGCTCCGAATGGTGATTATATTGAAGAGACCCGTAAGTACTTAGTGCTTTGAGATATACAAATGTAAGAAGACTATAATGTTTTGTGCCGGCACGGTATGTTAGGGCCCCGTATTTGATGCAACTAAATCGCCTTCGCCGATGTAATTAAATTGGGCGAAACACACTATATAGAAGCTCCGAGTCGTTAGCCGACTTGGCACATGGTTTTTAGCAGAGACACACTATGCGGCTTTTCGCCGAGTCGGCCGCCGCCTCTTCAGAACACATGGAGAGGCGCTGTTCCGTCTGCCGACTCTTCTGCAGTCTCGGTTACGTCTCGGTATACTTGTTTGTGAAAGTGAACATGGCAGTTGATGAGTGTGAAAATATTTTATTGGTATGGTTAATTTACCATCGATGGTAAAAAAGGAAGAAGATTAGTCGGATTTGGGTTCATGCAATAGTATTTCACCGATATTAAAAGGGATTTTTTAAATCTATGGCCACAACTAAAAGAAGATTATGAGAAAATTTTAACTTTACAAGAATGTCCCAAGCTTCTTTTCGTGAACTGCTCGGATGCACAAGGGAATAACTCAACAAGAAGAATACGACAATGAGGGACGAAGTATTTCCGCTGAGAAAAAGTTGGTGGTACTCGGCGAAAAGTGCCTCGTGTGTCTTAAGCTTTTATTTCGAGGTGTGACGGACGAGACGGCAGAAGAGTCGACCGGTGAGTCTGCAGCCGAAACAGTGCCTCTCCATGTGTTCTGAAGAGGCGGCGGCCGACTCGGCGAAAAGCCGCATAGTGTGTCTCTGCCCTTAACTCATGTGTACTTTAATTTGTTGTAGTGAAAACTAAACGTAGTAGCCTACTATGCTTTTAGTATGCTGTTAAACTTACATAAACTACATAATTGCATAATACTCTAGTTTACTAAATACCATAGTCTACTATTTTATCTTATATGCTTTACTTGAAATTGGTTTTAAATATACTATAAAATACGTTTTGAATACTTGAAAACTTTAAAATAATCTAAGTTAATTAGTTAATTAAACGGCAACCTACCCAAATAGGTATTTTAAGCCAAGTATAATGAGAAATGAGTGTAAGATGATTATGAAGCAATCTTGTGGTCTCGTTACTGACTAAGGCTGACATGTTCCTTAGACAGAACTGTTAATTAATAGCCCAACAGGCAATGACTTATCTAAGGGACCTACAGTTTAACATGGAGTCCGAACCACTGCTTCTAAATTACGAGCTGGTCTAATTATAAGGATTGTCTTTGCGGTATCAACGTAGTGTTATATATTGCGGACGTTTATTATTCACGCGAGAGAACACTACACCCACCGACTTGAGAGGTACTATTCACATTAAAAGAGGTATTTACGAACTGTACCTGATACTAAACATGATCTAAAACTTTATAAACACGAGTGTTTACAACATGACAAAGTAAAAATCGTTAAGTAATATCAGAGAGGAACGGATTATAAGGAGAGGAGCCACCTTATGGGACTTAGTGAAGACGATAAATCTCAGGACAAGTGTTGCCATCTGTCGGATCTAGCGGTGAACTAGGTCTCTGTGACGCCGTCAGGTGTGTCATTTGTCATTAGAGTCATTTGCGACACTAGCGCTATCTGAGGATAGCAGTACCTACTACGTCAATTGGTGGTACGATGTACCGTCTTCATCCTTAACATGGGCGTGCACTATCTACTTTACTATCCGTTCATCTATGGTAATATTGGGTAAGTATAAGGAACAACGTAATGAAGACAGACATCGGGAGAAAACATAAAATCTAGGCACAGTACCATTTTCGGCAATACTAATTTCGATCCAACAATTTATCCGCAAAAGTGAACTTTCTTTCTTCTTCTTCCTGAAATGTCAAATTTTAATATCCACAGTTGTTGACATAACTTTATTTTTATATTCTTTGAAACTTATGACTTTTCTGGGGCGCAGTACGAGGGGATTTTAAGGAAATGAATATGCCTATGAGTTGCATGAGTTTAAGGTCTACCTTTGTGTAAAATTTCAAACTATAATATTATAGATAGATTACTAATGCTAAAAAGAGCTGAGCTGAACCACAGAAGGAATTTATATAAATTTACTTATTCAACATGAGGACTGACTATGTAGGTTTGCTGACGGTTGGTTGGGTGGTGAATGTTTAAATTGTCTAAGCTTAAAATTGTTGAATAAATACCAAGAGGATGGTAATCTTCAATTTTTCTAGACAATATGAGTTGTAGTCCAAGATTTACAATATTTTTAATTTGCTGTTTTAAGTCACTATTACTATCAAAGATAAACACTAATTGCGTCAATTAAATAATAGTTTATTCCTGGTGAGTTAATACAGTCTGGTGACACTATAATAAAGCGCAGTCAGGTAACACGTTTACCAGTACTTGATCAACATCATTAAATTTGTATTATTACTTGAATTTATGTTTTTTTGTGTTATTTTTCCAGCGGTTATTGGCAAGTGCGAGCACTACAGAGAGGAAGCTAAGCTCAGAATCTATCCAATTCATGATGAATCAAATGTCTACTCCTACTACAAATGTTTTACAGGTAATTAAGAAACAAACTCATGGGAAACATTCTGCTTCTGCTCAGCATATCCTTCAGCTTATCCATCAAGCGTCGATGTTTAATGTTATTGTGGTATAAAGGCTGACAGGTAGTGTGGCCCACCACCTAGCGGTATATACGATGTAGACACATCTACATAATTACCGAACGAGAGGTAGAGTGAACTGTACAAACTATCCCACCAAATTAAATTACCTTATGTTACATACAAGAGGCAGCCTTATTAATGCATCCCATTATGTAATCGAATATCCATGTTAGCTCAAGGATAACTTGTTGGCCCATAAAGTCAAACGTTGCTGAATCAAAACCAACGGGCTAATACTCCTGTCAGATCATGCTGGACATGTTTAGCTTCCTATGTGATACTAAACGATACGGTACCTTGCTGGGCAACACAAGATCCCTAAGTGCCCATCTCTCATAATGATAATAATAACATAAAGATTCTATTTTACAAAAATTGAACTAATTTTGTTGGAAATTATATAGTGGTCGTGAGATAAGGAGCACAACCGTAAGGTACAAAAGTTAGAAAGATATCTGACAGTATTATGTGTCTGCATGTATCTGCATGATAGCAGCCTCTTGTATTATCCAATTTTATTAAACTAGTATGGAGCTGTTTAATTCTGTAATATCTTTAAGTGCTTTCGACAGTCAGACAACAACCACTCCTTTTTGTACCCTTTCAAAATGAAGGTTTTGATTTTTACGCATAATTTAATACTAAATCTATATTTTATCAGCCCTATTAGAAGCAACTCAAAATAATAAATCATTTAGTATCACAAATCTTCGCTATATGCCAACCGGTTACTGAGACGTAGGAACTGTTAAATATAGCACTGGTCCTTAGTAAATGTAATGGAAAAACGGTTAAATTTGACATCACACTTATTAACTGAAATATTGTGATAAAACTTGTTCATTTATAAAACCTGGAACACTTCTAAATATTATTAATACCAAATGAAAATTTCATTGCTAACTAAGTATCCCTAAGTACAAATGTTTTCAACCATTTTTTGATACAGTATTTTTCAGAAACTTAGAGGTAACAATGGCGGGAAGATGGAAACTCACGCCAGCATGCTGGGTGCGATCTAGTTGTTACTATTCAGTATTAATATAAACGTATTCGATAAATTAACCTAACAAGACATGTGTTCGTGTAGATGGAGTCGACGGACAAGAAGGTGTTGACGTGGGCGTCCTGGCCAAACGTCGTGGCATCGGTGAAGACTCCGCAGCCGACCTCGTGGTCGAGAAGGCTAAAAAGTGCTTCAATGCATTAGGCATCATAGTCAAAAGCGCGTCCGTCTGTAGTACAGATGTTGATAACCAAGATAGCAATAATAACCCGGAGAGCGATAGCAAGACGGAAGGGTAGGCTGTACTCTATGCTTACTCTGTGTTTGTACAAAGGTTTGGCGCTTCTAAAATTAAATTTGTGAGCTATTTATCGCATTTTTAATCCAAATCCGAGTAAACCCCAGTGGGAATATTGTTGTGTAATCATATTCAATATTACTTTAGGATATACCACACAAACCGAAATTTTATTCACTAAGAATAAGGGTGAAACGGCAAATGAAACGGATATTAGTTAATCTTTTATGACATTTTGTTATTACCACTGTACATTTTTTTCATCTTAATATCCCCGAACTGCAATTAAATTAAAAGATAATAAATACCTTGGTCAGTCTGCAGTCCAATGATTTTAATGTATTTGTTACATGTTTCGGCTTACGCCATTATCAAACAAAATACAAATTTACGTAAATAAAATCAATAGTACCTGGTGACCGAGCTTTGCTCGGATAGAATAAGACATTAACTAGTATTTTACAAGTTAATGAGCAAAATTTAAACACATTCATTACTCAACGAGAAAATTTATTTGGTTTAATTAAAACCGATTTAATAAACCAAAATTAATATAGCATAAACACTGGACAAAAATATCAGCACCGGCTGGGGAACGAACTCGTACCCTTCAATTAATGACGCCAACGCGTTACCGCTGAGCTGTGGCGTCGACCAGATTGACACTGTCGTTTAAGGTCTTTTAGCCAACCTCATTTGTTTTATCCGATCATTTACTCTTTAATTATCCATATACAATAGGCCAATAACTGATTGGCCTGTGATCAACTGATTTTGTTTGAAACGGAATGAGGATTGAAAAGCAAAAGAGAAATTTAATTTACATTAATTAATTGGTTTGTTACAGTGGCTTCAAGCAATAGAATGTATACGTTTTCTATCAAAACACGGAAGATTTTGTAAATACCTTTCTCTGCTTTTATTTCGCACAGTTATTTTACCCTTTAGTTTTTACAAATTGTTTAGTAATTTGATAATTGGGAGATAAGGCAGATGGTAATCTCTTCCCAGAAAAGAGCCTATCACTCATTGGGTAACCTTTTTTTAATTAAAAAATCCTTGTCTTCCTTTACATCATTGATATATAGGAAGAAATGACGGACATGATCACATTTGCAGCTAACCCTCTCTGGGGGGATAAAGTCTCCTTCATAGACACCTCCCTAGAACTACGCCCAGTGTTCACTGGACTATCGTTATTTAAAACGAATTTAATTACAGAGAATTAGAATAAAACTGTTGTTTAGAAAGTGGCTGTTTTACCAATGGTCATTTATTTATTAATATACGCTTTCTGAAATACTGGTAAATACCTGAGCAATAATTGGAGTTTATTAGGATAAATTGTGGAAGGCATTATGTAATATTATGGTTGAATATATTTCGAAGGTTTCAAGAGCATGTTGCACGTATCATGAACTATAATCCATAAATACTAATATAAAGTCATGTTATGTCTAAATTTTCATTTACAGAATACAGAAAAATACAGAAAAAGTAATACAGTAATACAGGAAAAGGTTTAGTACAATGACCAGATATTATTCGTGTTTCATCGAATATTTGTTTGCTCAGTTGAGTGCGATTATCTGTCATGTAACATACATAGTGAACAAATGTTACACTCTTCACATAAAAATCGTTGCGTTTCAGCTTGGCTCAGCATCAAAAACTTGGAGAGTTTCAACTGTGAACCAGGTATTTTAATTTATACAATTGTATACGTTGTACTTTTCAAAATAATTTTGTTTTTGGTTTGTAATCCCAGTTTCCTTAAAAAAAGTTTTTAGTTCTGAATTTTTTGTAATTTTTAAACATATTACTTACTTTTGACACTTATTATCGCCCAAGTTTCTTTTTAAGACCTTTATATTGCTTTCTATCATTTTAAAAATGACATTACATAAAAAAATAATATCTAGCATCTGCCCTTATCCTCTATATTTGGGGTTTTGATATTGGCGTTTTCCTGATTAATTGGATCCTGAAAAGGAGTTTAAATTATTGGTATTCAATATTAAGTACGCCTGGCTTTTCAATAGCATTAGAACAGCTGTTTGAATATCAGCAAAAAGTCTACAGTAGGCCTGCACCAACTAAATCTGGTATTTTTTGAAATGGATTATGTCTTAGCTCTGGGGAGAGGTGTAGGCAATTAGCGCGATCAAAATTTGAAACAGTGACGGCATTTGTTTAGTGACGTCATATGGTTAGTGACGTCATGGTTTGGTTTTAAGTACAGCTGTTTAGATGAACTGAAAAAATTCCCTTTAGACATATCCATGATCTAACTTATTTCCCACACTGAAGTAAAAATACAAACATTTTTGGTTTTGAAGGCTCCATATGCCAAAAACCGGTTTGTTTTGTTTGAAGGAACCAGTTTAGTGTTTTTAATGTTAGCTATGAGTCTTCGACTTACTAAGAGAAGTGTGGATGTAAATCTATATAAATCTAATGAACAGGAAACTGAAAATTGCTAGGCTATTTTTTATCTAAATTTTGTGAATAAACCCTAACAGACAGTTTTATATAGTGTAATTTTAATAATTAATATTAAAAGGTTTTAAATGTACTTTTTCCTGATAACATAAACCCTAATTTAACATTTCCCATGTTATTCTTATGGAGAGTCATTTTGGTTGGTTTGATGTAATTTCCTTGTTAATTAAAAAAAAATATTTTAGTAATGATCTTTTAAGTTAAGTTAAAAATCGTAATTTTTATTTGTAAATTGACAATTTTAAAATGGTATTACAAAAGTCAAACATAGGTGTACAAAACATATAAAATTTACTTATCGCAAAACAAAATTTTACTTAATTAATAAATATTTAACATTTTTATAATTTCAAAAACTTTTAGGCGGAGTGCAAAATTACCTCCAATAAAAAATAACATGGAGTTTATAAATAATATATGGTAGTATAGTTTCGATTGTTATACGTATATGGAAATGTTACCAAATAGTTTTGGGCCTAAGTTTTGAGGAAAGGAAGCTGCTAGTTCTGTTTATGAGAATTTTTCCAATATTGGTTTCTATTTAAGGTTTAAGTACAGCTGTTCAATTTGAAAAATTTAATTTTAGAAAAATTAAAACACATTTATTTACTAATGAAAAATTTAAGTGGGAAAAAATCCATTTTTCCGTCATTTTTTGAAGTTCAGTTGTGGTTATGGAACTCGAAGCTTGAGAAGCACAATGTACGACTAGTCTTAGCGATCTTTATCTTTTAGAAAGGATATTTACTTTTAATTATCATGTTATTATTCTATCAATGATTTTTGTTAATAACAATATATAAAAAAAAAAATATTTTTTTACATCAATTTGATTTTTTAATGTAAAAATTTTTAATATTATGGTTTTGTTTCAAAACACGAGATTTTGGAATTATTTTTTTCTGTTTTATTTCGTAGTATGTATCCTTTTAGTTTTTACAAATTGTTTTTTTAGTAAATAATTTTGCATTTATTTATCATAAATTAAATATTACATTATCCTCATATGTTGTGTCTTAAATCAGAATTAATTAATAAAAATTTTTTTTTATTGTTTACAAATTTTTTTCATAAAATGTTATTTTTATTACTTAATATTACGAGAAAACACATTGTTATAATTGATATCTATAACTTATTGTTAGGGAAATTAGTTATTTAAAATTTAAAAAAGGTGTTTTATTGTGAGAATTTTTCCAATATTGGTTTCTATTTAAGGTATTATAATTATGCACGTCTTCACCAATTTGAATAGAATTTAAGGTAATTTGGAAAATATGATCATATTAAAGATGAACTATGATACTAATGTTAAAATATTCAGAGAAGGGAAAAAGGTCCGACAGTACATTTACTCCCGTCATTATTAGGACAGCTCTTTTTTGAACTTTGAAAACCGATGGAAACAGCGCGCCGGAAGCGGAGCCCCAGAGCACAAAGCCGTAGGCCTATTTCAGCTGTGACTCGATTAGACCTAGAGATAAGTATATAAATTTCATGTGTATTTTTTTCGCATATACACTTAACAAATATATAAAAACAATTAAATATCTGTGATGATAATTTGGATCAAGTTAATGTGTTTTCCCATGTAAAAATCTTTAAAAAATATCAACCCAAGGTATTTAGTTTCCGACGAGAGTCCAACGGTTCGACTAGCCGATACCTGTTTGACGGTTTTGACCTTGGTGTGGGGTAAGTTGTTGATCGTGTTTGTTGGCGTATCACAGAATTAGTAGTCAAATAGAATTGTTAGCCAAAATTTAAAAGAGGACATTATTCAGGAGAATCGCCCAAAACCTCTAAAGCGTTCATCAGACTCGAAATGCAGAACGTTTAGGTAAACATTATTTAATTTCCCTATTATAAAAATTGATATCTAATAGTTTTTTAAGCATTTGCAGATACAGAGTGTTCCAGAAACATTGGGTAACCAAATAAAAGGAGGCTAGAACCTCGTTTCCCTCACGCCTGCGATTGGTCCAGTTTATAGTTGGTTATGGCAATCGACTCTCAAGGAACTTTACTCCCCTAACGAGGATGAAGTGTGGTTTAACAGTTTCAAAAAAGTATACCTTAACATATTTAGTAACTAATAAGTATTGTATAACAAGGTTTTTAAGATTTATTAGATATGAAACGTAAGCTTTATTTATTACTTATTTTCCCAAGGGTACTCATTGGTTTCATTTTTTCTTAGCCTGGTTGCGTCCACATAGACACAATGATGTATGCAGTAGTTGTTGTTCTCACCACTGCTCTCATTAGCAGCACCGTCGCTATTAAGAATTGCGACGACTCCATTATTCAGCAGCTGAGAACCCTTCCTGAATGCTACAATGGTGGTAACCCACCCACTCCTTCTAAGGTTAGTTTTATTTATTGGTTCATCGTATATAAGTATAAGAATAAGTTATATAGGCTAAATCTCCTACGCAATGAAGCCCTTTTATAATAAAAAATAATTAAAAAAAGGATAAAATAACCCATAGTGAAGATACAGTAAGTGTAACTGTAAGTGTAAGTGAAGCGTGTCAATATTCAGATGATCAAAACTACAGTGTTCCCATAGAATTTTTGGAAATAAAACAACTTTGTAAGATGTATTTGATTATATTTCCAATATATGTTATATATTGCGTCACGAACTCGTGGCATTATAATAAAATTTGTTTGCCGTTTCAACAATTTATTGATATTTGACAAATAAAATACGTGATAAAAACGTGATATTTGGTTTTCATGTACCCATATATACAGGGTGTATCAAAAAAGAATTGGAAGTCGTTTTTACTGGTGAAATTGCCGTTGGTTCGGAAATGCTACGCTTGTAAGTTACGGCTAGCGAAAGTCGCCCGAATTTCAATGACCCCCCCTTGCACACCTCTTTAAATGAGGCCATACTGGGTGTTTTGGGCGCTATTCAAAGTGTCAAATGTAGTTTACTTTCATTCATTCATTCATTCATTCGAAGGGGCGGATTTCCCAAGGCGCTTCAGCCGTTGCGGCTTTTTGCGCACCCCTAAAAAAATTCTCTTTCCTGGAGAATCAGGAATCTTCTAGATGAAGAGACCTGTAAAACTGCAGCATCCTGTCAACGAGCTCGTCAGGAGGCAGAAAACTACCCCTTACCAAGTTGCCCAGAGTGGAGGACCTTACCTCTACCAGCTCTATACAATCAAAGAGTATACAATCCTTACGCATGGGGGTCTTCAACGGCGACCCTCTGTGTAGGAAATGTTATCTGCAGGAGGAAACTGCAGATCATCTACTCTTTAGTTTACTTGATGTAAAATGAACTTCAATATGAATAAAACTGGTCCAGGAACTGTTAGTTGAGTTGTTTTACGCCTGGCACTAAACGTCAGAATAGTAGCCAAAATAACAGTTTTACTCTCTCTCCCTATACGAATTTATAGGGAAGAAGTATTGTTTCATAAGAGTTAACAGATATGTTATTTTTCTTTTTAGGTAATAAAAACAATAGTCGTTAAAATTTATATATATATTTATATTTTTTATGTAAATAAATATATTTATGTATATATATATATATTCTGTTCACGATAACTCTCGTAAAAATGGTCCGATCGAGACCAAATTGGTAGAGACGTGTATTCCTACAAATGCTCGGACGAGTTCGTAAACCAGACATATCGGTCAATGGGAACGGGTAGTTTGGGGGGGTTTTGTACCCCAAAATGGGGTTTTTTGCGTTTTTCACATGTATTTTTTAAAAATTTCTAATTTTATATTTCACCATTAGAATCAGCTTAAAAAACTACACAATTAAGTTCCTTAAAGTTTTTCTCTATCTCCAATGGTTACCGAGATATTAAAAATCTAAACACAGTACATTGTATTGTGGGGCTCCAATGTTAATCTTATGGAGGATAGGGAAAAATTAATATTTCCCATATTAATGAATATTTTTGGATAAAACTTGATATTAAGCTTCATGTGGTTAAGATCTATCCATTTATGCCTAAAAATCACAGTTTATGTGTTTATCATGGCAGCAAACCTGCATACTCTTTCTCTTGTTAATCATATAGGGAATAGGCAAACTCCTTTATTTATGGACAGATGTTGATGAAAGTTGGTATAAAAGTTAAGATAAAAATTATTTATGGTAGAAATGCCTAATTTCAGTGTTCCTCACAGCAGCAAACCTGCACACTCTTTGCCTTGTTAATCTTATGGAGAATAGGCAAATAATTCTCATGTTTATGGACAGATTTTTTTAAAACTTGTCATATATTATTTTTATATTATTGATTTGGAAATTCGCTGAGTACGCAGGTCTGCTGCGACGGGGGTATATGATAGTATAAGGAGAAAATATTGTTTTCGCAAGAATTTTCTTATCTGAGTATCTGGTGGATACATCCATTTTAGGCCCCCCTGAATAAAAATAAGTGGATTAGAGTGATGTTTGTCTCTGTGTGCGTGAGTGTGTTTTATTTTTTTAATATATAAGCTCTTATTTTGAGATTTTTACTTTTTTGTTCTTATTAAAAATATATTTGCCTTGTGAGTATAAAAACTTAATAAATTATACACATAATAACTATGCTATTACTACTATGTATTACAATGTATTAGTATCAGTAATGTAGAGTAATGGATTTGTTTATTCAAAAATATTCATTTTTTTCAACATTTAATGAAAGTGTTGAGGTTCTGCAGTTTTAATTAATTTGTGTATTTTTTATTATTCATGTAAACCACAAGGGATGGTTTTTGTTTGTTTTTTTGTAAGTTGTTTATGTGAAGGAGGGTATCTATTTCTTATATGGACATTTTTGGGTTGACCTATTTTGTCTGGAATCACTAACTCTGACATGCGAGCATGAATTATGCGCGATGAAATCTGTAATCTGACTTCCTCTGAATAATTTGATTTCCTCATAGACATATACTTTTTAATTAAATTCCATTTAATGATTGTAAGTTATTATTGTTGCATGCATATCGTTCATCAAAAGAGGAATAAATCATTTATTAATTTTATTCTAAATTATTTTATGCATTCCAATAACACTCCTTATTAAAGCCCTCTCAATAATATTCTATTTTTTGCCTTACCTTGAGACCAACCCCACAATAAAGTCCAAAAACATCATCACATTTAGAAAAATATATTGTTGGTTTTTTTACTAAACCCAACTAACCTTCATGACAGGCCTAGGTAATATATACGCAATTCCAGTGATAATATTCTTTTATTACCTCCAGTTCGAACATCTAGGCTACATCAAAGTTTTGTGATGTAGAATTTTTAACAATTGGAGAGTACCCTTAGTGACTAGAATTCAATTCACAGATTACGGAGACTTACAACATTGTCCAGCTGACGAGCGATAAGATACGAGGAGAAGCCTGCACCACCATCTTCGGTCACCAAAGTTTGTTACAGATCACCTCTTTTACTTCAGCGTAAGTATAAATCAGTGAGTAAACTACACCGGGATCACGAGGGTACCGACACAAGTTGCATTGCCATACGAGGGATGACATACATGCTATCATAAAATGATATTTTACAAAATGTATGTGATTTAAATACTTATATGTAATACGCGAAGCCTGTTTTGCGAATTCTACTTCCACTTCAATTCTCAATCAGTTGAAACGTTTAAGATGTCAAGCAATTTGTCTCAATTTAGTTTTGAATAAGCTTTTGGATTTAATATTTTCTGTGCATTAGTCGCACTCAAAATTCATTCCCTTCCCTCATAAGAATTTACAGGCGTCTAGAATAGATCGTATTGCAATTCAAAAATACAATATTACAATATAGCCTATATTACTATATAGGCAAACAAATTCCATAAAACTTTGCGTCTAAGTAATAAAAGTCCAAACGAAAAGTTTCATGAAGAGAAAATTTTCTTGTCTTTGATGCTATCAAGTTTTCAGTGTAAAACATTATTTTTGCTAAAAACTTTTACCCACCTGCATTTAGTCCACCTTGGCATCAAAATTGCTACATTAGAAGATTTATTAGTTCATTTAATAGAATTTGGATTGGCCATGCATCAATAAATCCTATCTTTTAGGATATCAGTCGTCAACGAATAAAATATGACTGTGAAATATGGTTTAACTACTCTTGATAATGTTATACAGTCCAGTCCATCAGTCTTTAGGGAATCAAGAAATCATTCTAATTTAAAAGTTGACGTTCTGACCTCGGTGGTGACATTAGTTTAACATATGGACCATGCATTAATAAGGTCGGTGAATAGTTCATAAATAACACGGTATAAATACACACACCTTGATCATTCCTTGAGTATTATGTGGTAGGATGAATAATGAAGAAAATATTTTGACATCGTTACGTCAAAACTCTGGGGAGGGGTGTTAGTAATCCGCGTCACGGGAATTTTGTCATGGAAGTGACGTCATATCATAGTTATAACTAAAGCTGTTTAGAGAAACTCAATACGTACATCCCTTTTACACATAACCATCTTCTAAACTGTTTCTCAAAAGGAAGTAAATACATTTTTCCTGTGCACCTATGCATTATATGTAATTTTGAAAGCTCTGACATGTGGCTCTTTTTCGTTCCAGAACCGTACAAAAGACTTGTCTCCTCACGGAAACTTCAAAAGGGGACTATTACGAAGAAAAACGTACGTTCATATACACAGCGTATATCTATATATTTACACCATATTGCAATTATTATATCGAAACGTAAACACACACACATCCATACTGTAACACGACTCTTACATAACTGGAGACCGGTTATGTAAGAGTACTTTGGGTATGTGTGCAAAGTTTGGTTTCTGTATCTGAAATAGTTCTTGATATATAACGTTTTTGTATAAAATACAAAATGGCGGCTAGCGGCTAAACAAAGGATTTTTCGACATGTGTTTATAGGAAATCTTTTTGTTTATTTTGATGAGTACTATCACCCCTTGAATTTTGTCCCCGACTTTAATGAACACCCTGTATACGAGTAAACAGATTTTCTCGTTAAAAATCTTACAAAATTATTTTCACTCTCCAAACCCATCAATTAATATAGGTCGTTCTATGAGAAAAAATAAGATGCACATCATATTGGAAAGTGACGCCTACTCTTCATTTTTTGAAACCTCCACTAGAATAAGGGATGCTCTCCTTTAAAGTTTACTGTCAGATCTATAGTTTAAAAGATCCTAATAGAAGCAAATTTAAAATACCCTAAAACATAAAAATACACCATAACATAATTAATAATTAAAATTATGAAAACAAGTTTAATTTATTTTAAAATATACTTGCTAAAATACTGTTACTAAAATGTACCAAAGTCTCGTATGATCAGTATAACGTTTGTCAAAACGACTCATGCACCAATCTCCTCCATTGAATCGTTGAAATTAAAAAAAAACTGTATCAGTTGTCTAACACATACTTTCTCCTTTAGGTAAATTTTAAAAAGACGATCTGTAATGAAAATATCACATAAAGTTTATCTAACTACCATTCAGAAATTTATTGTTTCAAAAATAATCATGCAATTACTGAAAATAACAACCAGAAAAACAAAGTTAACTAAAAACTTAACTAAATTGTGTAGTTTTTTGAGCTGATTCTAACAATGAAAGATAAACTAAAGATAACATTTTTTACATGGGAAATTACATGGGAAAAACCCAAAAAACCCATTTTTGGGGTACAAACTACTTTACCCCAAACTACCCGTTCTAATTGACCTATATGTCTGGATTATGAACTCGTCCGAGCAAATGTAGAAATACACGTTTGTACCAAATTTGATCTCGATAGGACTATTTTTACGAGTTATCGTGTTCACACACACACACACACACATATGTATATATATATATATATATATATATATATATATATATATATATATATATATAAGGTCCCGGGTTGAAGTCTTGCCATGAGACCTGGTAATAGCTTCTTCCCTATGGGAAATTCGCTGAAAATATAAAAAGCTGATTATTATAATAAACGTAATTTTATCTTTCATTATTAGAATCACCTACAAAAACTACACAGTTTAAGTCGTTAAAGTTTTTCTTTATCTCCAAGGGTAAACACAGTCCATTGTATTTAGGGGCTCCAATGCTAATCTTATGGAGGATAAGGAAAAATTAATATTTCCCTTATTTACCAATAGTTTGGAGTAAAACTTGGTTTTTAGCTTCATAAGGTTGGGATTCATACGTTGATGCTAAAAAATCATAGTTCATGTGTTTCTCTCAGCAGCAAACCTGCATAAACATTTCCACGCGAATGTTACAGAGAATAGGCAAAATGCTATAATCTATCAACAGCTATTGATTGATCAATCTTGTCATATACTTGTACTATCATTGACATATTATTGAGGTGGAAATTCACTGAGTACGCAGGTGTGCTGCGACGGGGGTATTTTTACAGTACATTATTATTTACATTATAGTTTTAAAAAATAGGTTTCTGCTGCAGACGGTCACGAAACGTGAAATGGTAAGTTTATTTTAAAAGATTTCTTTACAATGCTAGAATGTAAAATAATGTTATATTCTATTTTCTGTCTAATGACTATGGGATTAACTTCATCTGATAAACATCTTTTGCACATAGCGCTAAATAAAATGTCTGTTATCTTGCAGCATATGGTGATCAATGCCATGACTTCTACGATAAAGAATCTACGTTTAAAATGTATCCTATTCACCATGAATCACAAGTCTACTCCTACTACAGATGTATTGAAGGTAATTACGGACTATCAACTAATACGTGTAGTTATAGGAGTGCCAACTAAACTTAGTCCAACATTTATACTAAATTTTAACGTACTTTTATACTAAATACTCCAATCAACCAAAACTATTATCAATTTACACAATCAAGTTCAAAGTACCTTAGGATTCTATGGAAAGGTAAAATACATTTTAAAATACTGTATTTTTTCTAAATTGTCCTCGAACTTATTCGAATTTGGTACTTAAACCAAAAGCATCATACAAAAGCTATAGCTTGTAAATGAGTTTTACAAAATAAATGAGACCCCAAATATTACAGTCGAAAAATATGGCAAATATAATATTAGTCAACAATTCAAACAATGAAGAAAGTGTATTTTTTAGTACTGAAGCTGTGAAAGAAGTGTTAATCTGTTGAAAGATATAGAGTTTGGCTTAAATGACTTCTTAAGCAATTTAACTGTCTAAGACCTGTACTTTACATTATTTTTTGACCTTGAATTGAGCATATGATGATGGGACTTACATAAATAGCTCTGCAATATTCTAGAACATCAAAAATACTTTTTGAACTAAGACTTTAAAATATATGTAACCTAGTTATTGTATTCAACCTGACAAGACAGCTGTGTTCCTATAGGTGGCGCCACAGAAGAGGGAGGTCACATGGGCGTCGTGGCCGTACACAAGGACTTTAAAATATATGTAACCTACTTATCGTATTCAACATGACAAGACAGCTGTGTTCCTATAGGTGGCGCCACAGAAGAGGGAGGTCACATGGGCGTCGTGGCCGTACACAAGGACTTTAAAATATATGTAACCTACTTATCGTATTCAACCTGACAAGACAGCTGTGTTCCTATAGGTGGCGCCACAGAAGAGGGAGGTCACATGGGCGTCGTGGCCGTACACAAGGACTTTAAAATATATGTAACCTACTTATCGTATTCAACCTGACAAGACAGCTGTGTTCCTATAGGTGGCGCCACAGAAGAGGGAGGTCACATGGGCGTCGTGGCCGTACACAAGAACTTTAAAATATATGTATCCTACTTATCGTATTGAACATGACAAGACAGCTGTGTTCCTATAGGTGGCGCCACAGAAGAGGGAGGTCACATGGGCGTCGTGGCCGTACACAAGGACTTTAAAATATATGTAACCTACTTATCGTATTGAACATGACAAGACAGCTGTGTTCCTATAGGTGGCGCCACAGAAGAGGGAGGTCACATGGGCGTCGTGGCCGTACACAAGGACTTTAAAATATATGTAACCTACTTATCGTATTCAACCTGACAAGACAGCTGTGTTCCTATAGGTGGCGCCACAGAAGAGGGAGGTCACATGGGCGTCGTGGCCGTACACAAGGACTTTAAAATATATGTATCCTACTTATCGTATTCAACCTGACAAGACAGCTGTGTTCCTATAGGTGGCGCCACAGAAGAGGGAGGTCACATGGGCGTCGTGGCCGTACACAAGGACTTTAAAATATATGTATCCTACTTATCGTATTCAACCTGACAAGACAGCTGTGTTCCTATAGGTGGCGCCACAGAAGAGGGAGGTCACATGGGCGTCGTGGCCGTACACAAGGACTTTAAAATATATGTAACCTACTTATCGTATTGAACATGACAAGACAGCTGTGTTCCTATAGGTGGCGCCACAGAAGAGGGAGGTCACATGGGCGTCGTGGCTGTACACAAGGACTTTAAAATATATGTAACCTACTTATCGTATTGAACATGACAAGACAGCTGTGTTCCTATAGGTGGCGCCACAGAAGAGGGAGGTCACATGGGCGTCGTGGCCGTACACAAGGACTTTAAAATATATGTAACCTACTTATCGTATTCAACCTGACAAGACAGCTGTGTTCCTATAGGTGGCGCCACAGAAGAGGGAGGTCACATGGGCGTCGTGGCCGTTCACAAGGACGTTAAACCCAACGACGCGGCGGCCGAACTCGTGATCAATAAGGCTAAGGAGTGCTTCGGAAAATTGGGCATCACCGTCGACACTGTCCAGCCTTGCCCCTTCCAATCCGAAGATTCTGAAGACCAGAACTGAACCCCAAAGGTTCCACCGGTTTGGCTCAACTTTTCCAATTAAATTTGTAGACAATTTTTTTCCTTTTTAATCAAACCCGATTTGAAGCTTAACTTTACTGGATATATTCTTTTGGATCGATGTTCGGTGTCTTTTTAAAATAACGATGTCCGTCCTAGCAGTCTTAAATGGCTCGGCGAATATGTTGAGCTCGGAGCATAAAATATGGATGTTGACGCAACGTTGTGAAAACGAATTGACATCGGTGATTGCCGGTTCCCCAAACCCACCATCACTTGGACGTGCTTTGTTTTGTTTTTTCTGGTGTTTTGTAAGTTTTTAGGCGTTACTGTTAATTAAAACCACGGAATTTTAAGTTCTACTAGCATTAAACCTGTCCGTTGTACGGGTTGTATGATTCAGTCTAAAGAAGAAATATAATCATGACAAATTATTATAAACCTTAAATAGGTACCAAACACCAAAGTACAAACGAAAACAAATTCTCCGCTTGACCATTGAGTATTAACTGAAAATGATACATTAGAAAACATGTATCATTATTAAAAATCTTTTACTTTATAATAACATTTTAGTATAGTATAAATGTATATGTAGTATAAATTTTAGTCAAAATAGTTTTAAAATCAATGATCAACTTAAAGAAACTAATATTGATTTTAATTTGACAGCTGCTGGTTATAAAAAAATTACCTATATAAAAGTGAGTTATGAAGCATTGGTGTAATACATACAAATAAATATGATAAATACATGCAAATAAATAAATATGATACAGTACAACATACAAAACGCAGTACTCAATTAAGATTTACTTAATAAAGTAATTAATTAAGAAGGAAAAAGAAGTTGGCTTTTGTATGATATAGTATATGTTGAAATTTGACAAAAGTACTTAAAACATAAGGCTAACTGTAAAGGAAGAAAAAGATCATGGTTTAGTAACGATATTAAACTTTTGATAGAAGGAATAAAAATGGCTAACAGATAAGAATTGAATCACACTAATCACTTGGAATATTGTGATAAATCTTGGATTTTCAGCTCCATATGATTAAGGTATAATAATGTTTACTGAAAAATAGATACGTTTATTGTTCTCTTAGTTAACCTACTAACTCATTGTTGTGCCCATGCATGCTGTAAAATGAGCAAAAGGATATAACTTTTTTATTGTTTGTAATAATTTGATAAAACTTGTTATACAGCTTCAACTAGAAAAGTTCCACCAAAATCTATAGTTAAAAAATCCCAGTTTCACTATTTCTCATGAAAAAACCCTCTTTACTGATATGTGAATACTGATACTGATGTACTGACGTTACATATGTAAATAGTAATTATTTTCACATTTGTAAAATTACTGCGATAAAATTTGGTCAGTTTCTTAACTTAAGAAAGGTTAAATTGTTTTAAAACTTATGCTGATTATGAATTTATGAATGATTTTAAGATCATTCATAAATTCGTGGTAATTCACTGAGTACGCAGATCTGCTGCTACGAGGGTGTTTATTAGCCCATTAAAATCATCTTAAAACTAAACAGTTTAGTGAAGGTTGCTATGACAAACTAGTAGATACAGAACATTCTTTTTTCCTCTTGGCAGGAAAGCGACTTAATCATTTCCTATGTTATTCTTAAGGACAATAAGAAAGATTGATACAACTTCTATACTTAGTATACAGATTCATCTAGTGAAGGTTTTTACGGTATATTGAAAATCTAAATTCTTTCTTTGTCCGTTACAGCAAACCTACTTACTTAGTTCCCGTTTTTGTTAAGGAGAATTAGTAAATTAAAATAACTTCATAGTGGCTTCATCTATAAAATTAAGAATAGTTAGTATCACGACAAGTGATTCCTAAATCATTTCAGGTGTTAAGTTCAAGCTTTTCTACAAAACTATTAAATTAAATTTACAAACTATTACTATTACTAGCTATTAGATTTACAAACACAAACTTAATAGATATAGAAATTTCCGTAAAGAAAATTGTTGGATTTCACTCAGTAATTATCTTTATGAGCAGGTTTACAATGTAGGAAACTTACACGGTGAGAAAATTCAACAGTTTCTGGAGACGGTGAAAGTTAGAGCTAAGACATTTTCCGGGAAAACTAATAACGTGTGAGTCTCTGGAGTATGTCTGAACTTCATTGCGCTTTCGAAACAGTTTTGGAATCGACATGAAATATTTGACACTTCGGAAGTATTCACTGCTAACTGATATTATTGTGTAACATCCAATCGTTTCATATCACTGAAAATGTAAATTTGAGAGTGTGAATTATGTTCGTCGCTAAATCCCTAACAGAAATTCCAGACTCGGTTATTTTTATGTTATTTTATGTGCTTATAAATAATAATTTACTTTAAGATAAAGATAAAGATTAATCACCATTTTCTCATCTTCCATCATTGGTAAACTTTCTCATTCTCATTCTCATCCCTGATCACTGCACAAAAAAAACCTTCGGTTCCCGCCAGGAAGGTTGGGAGCACGGATTCGATATTGGAATAACTGGGCTCAAATCTTAATGAAACTAAACATATTTCATTACACTGTACCGAAACCACCTGCTTTCAACTTTAGTTGCGACTATAGAAAGTAATGTTTTTCTGGCCTAGGCTGGGAAAATCAGCTAGAGATTTTACCCTCAGTATTTAGTAACGATTTCTGACACTAGTAGCGCTCGGCGATATTAGCTTAAGCAATACTGCCAGTGAAGGTTGTACAAATAGGAATCAGCTGTAAAAACAATATAACTGTTGCCATTGTACCGGTACTGAGGGAATCAAATGGACAACTAAAGGTCAGTTTGAAAAATTATATTACTTGATTAGTTCTCTCAATAATAAATAACTGAATATATTATAGATTAATGAAAAATATCGTTCATAACTCGGATTAAAAGTTCTATTCCGTGCCTTGATCGAATTCGACGCTCCGCTAAACGCCTCGCATGTAAACTCGATCGTGGACCGGAAACAACCACTTTTCGTCCTTGTCATGAAAAAGGCCTGTACTATTTCATATGCAATTAACAATGCTAAACTAAGCCGAAGAGACATCCAAATACTTCTATTTACTCGTAAAGCTTGTCAAGGTAAACTCGCCACACCAATTAAGAGTCTGCATCAGTGGAAGGCATCTTGAATTTTAGTCCTGTATGGGCAATGTTAAATTCTGGCGGAACATACCTTCACTTTGGCGTGTGTAGTGGCGTTAATTATCAAAGTATCAATGTAAAACTTTGGAAGTATATTGATGAGATGTGGCTCAAGGGCATGACCTTTTCAATATGTTCAATATGTTCAAAAATTTAACTTGATATAAAAACAAAAATCTAGGAATATTTTACAAAATGAATCATTATTTTTTTTATTGAGAGCGAAAATAAGAAGTTCTGTAAGGTGGTGCCCTGGAAGACTGTAATACCTTTAATTTGACACCTCTTCCGTTAATTTATGACAATAGGTCAAAGCAGAATTAGGGGCAATAATTTAACATTGCTCTTACGGGACTAAAACCCAAGATGGCTACCACTGATGCAGACTCTTAACTAAATTTCGCATGCAAGGTACTCCATGTCTGCCTATCCACATGTCGGAGCTCGTCAACCCTCTGCTTGGTGGCCATTGGCACATTGGCCAATCATCAGGGCCTCTCCACCACGTCAGACGCACGATCTCGTTTGCATCTCAATTACTTGTCAATCTGATCATTTATACCTTGGTGTTTAAGTACATTTCCCTATTCCCATATCCTACGATTAGGTATAAACCTAATTTTGGATTATAATTTTCTGTGTTAAAACCGTCCCGTGGTTTATGCAATATATGTTTAGCTATTTTTATTTGGATTGAACTATTTACTTGTTACTTGTTATATGGTAGTGCTGTTACACTGTTACATTGTTGCATATGGTTTTTTTAGTATTCAAAATTATCACCACACAGCTATGATCAATGTATGAAGTATTCGTGAAAAAAGATTTATACTTTATGGTAACCTTTTAAATTAAATAGAAGCCTGTCCGAACCAACTTTTATGTAAGAATTGGGTAAATCGAATGGAGTTTTATAGAATAATTTTCAAGATTGTTTGTGGCTTAACAAAAAATATAGTGCGTTATTAAAAATGAAGTTATTAGGGAACTATTGACAGTCGGTATGAGTAAATGTACAACAACAAGAAGAAGAACAAGAAGAATCTAACATCAATCAGACAACAAGGTTTACTTAAACACTACCACAGGCGTATATTCCCGATACGATACGATGATACCTTGCAATCGTTATCATTTGTAAAAAAATGTTAATTTAATTTTTTTTAATTTAATTTTAGTTTATAATCAAAATTAAAAAAATTCATACTAAACAAACCTTGAAGTCATTAATTTAAATCGTGCTCTACCTAAACTTTTCCTGTGAGAATAGTTTTTTTTTGTTTTTTATGTACCGTATATAAAAAAATTAAATTATTTTGAATCATCATTCTTATAATAAATATTCTATACCACACTAAAATATTTAAGGTTAATTTTTAAAGGTATGCAAATCACTGAGAATAAGTTAACATTTTTCAATGGTTTGGACAGTTTGTTGAGTAGTCTTCAATACAAAATATGACAATCATTTAGCTCACAGTTAATTCAACTGGTGTTAATCCATGATTTATTCGTTCAAACAGTTAGTATTGAAGCAATAACAAAGTCCAACGCTACTCCTTATTAAAATACTTCTAGCATAAACTAGAAAGACTTCATAGGTTACGTTGAATGATATAAAACCCGTCCCCCAAACCAATAAAGGCTTTCCTGGGCTTTCTCTAGGCCACACACTGCTCCGGTACAGCTTTTTCAGCACTATACCACTGCGGCAATGTATCGTCGCGCAAAGACAGCAGATCAGCACAGTGTCAGTGTCCCCAGACAAAGCGAGGTGCGAGACGCGGCGGCGACAATGGCTCTCATTATCTGCTCGCTCCTTGTTTGCAACTCGCCTGGTTTGTTTCTAGAGCTGCACCTGGCAAATTCATTCGCATTGTTCATTATCAAACTACACAAAGGATTTATATTGTTTCCAGCCACACATTGAAGGTTGGTAGTGTGTTCAAATATTGTATTTGAGTACATGTAAACTGTATCAATGAACTGGCGTATATTTTCTACCTTTGTAAGTAAACTTAATGGTACTTACCTTCACAAAACTATCATCTATAATATTATAAAGAAGAGGTGGTTTCTGTATGTTTGTATGTATGTTTGTTTGTGGGTTTGTTGTGGCAAGTAAACGCAAAAAATACTGAACCAAACAGTTTGAAATTTTACACAAAGGTAGATCTTAAATTCATGCAACACATAGGCATACTCATTTCCTTAAAATCCTCTCGGGCTACGCCCTGTGAACGTCCTAAGTTTCAATGTTTACATTTTTAGAGAATGAAAACATAAAATTACTTGAATGTCAACAGCTGTGAACACTAAAATTTGACAGTTCGGGAAGAAGAAGAAGAAGAAAGAGCTGCCGTGACCGTCCTAGGTTTCAATGTTTACATTTTCTATTGACAACATCCGTTTGCACTATATTTTGACAGTTCGGGAAGAAGAAATAAAGTTGATTTTTCAGATAAACTGCTGGATCGAAAATAGTGAATTATTTGAAATAGTGGAATGGTAGATTTTAAGTTTTTCCGACGACTGTCTCTATTACATTAATCCTTATCCTCTCCCAATATTTGACAGATGTTACTTTGAAATGTTGTAGACACTCGTGTTTTGTCATTTTGTAAACAATGAAGAATTAATTAACAATAACTTAAATGTATCAGTACCGGTAGAGCCTACACCTTTCAGCCTTTTAAACCCTGTCAAGAACGGGTACTTTGGCTAGTATTATATAAGTATGATTAAAATATTATGAAAATAAACTGTTTCAATAAAATTCATAATCAACAAGTTACAACAAGTTATAAACTGTTAAAAGTTTTTAAGTACCCCACCCCCAACAATAATACATTTTTTGTGTGGGTTATGTGATTTTTCACTTTTGTGGATACTTGTACGCTCATATCTGCACAAGATAGGATAAATCGGTAGATGTACACGTCTGTACTGCCCCAGCATTACAGACACGGCACAGCACACTTCATCCGAGTGATTGAGTGAGTGTGATTGCACAGCGAGTGTCACTCACTGTGGAGATCGGTGTAGCAATCCATCCTGACAACATCGTCAGATGCTCCAGGGAGTGGATATCTGGAACTGTGTTAAGCACTATGTCCAATCCATACTTCGGGCGCAAAAGGTCGACTTCCATCGTCTTTAGCTCTGTCATCACCCGATGAGGAAAGCTCTAGTGGCGTAGTAATCAAAAAGTCTAGTCGGGCTACCGACTAGACTACCAGGAATCTGCAGTGTGCATTAGTATTAACATCACCTCCTCCCCACAAAAAGTGATCTTTCCCTACATAACAAGTTTTATATACAACGATCGAATAATAAGATGAATTCATTTTTTTAGTATTCTCCAGAAGAGTAACATTGAGCGATCTTACACAACGTACTGTGTTTACCACAGAGAGTAAATTTAACTCTACTCTGGAACTATTAGCCATATTTTTTGACATTTTAAAACCAGAACTTTTGAACCGTAATCTTTCCAACACTAATAAGTAGTCCCAAATAAAATTACTTATTTGGGATTCTAAGCAATAAAACATGACTAGTGAGGCCCCAGCAACACACTTGTCTCGCTTGCAGTTGATATGGTAACAACTAATGAGCCCCAGCAACACACTTGTCTCGCTTGCAGTTGATATGGTAACACTAAAGAGGCCCCAGCAACACACTTGTCTCGCTTGCAGTCGATATGGTAACAACAACTAAGTGAGGCCCCAGCAACACACTTGTCTCGCTTGCAGTTGATATGGTAACAACTAAGTGAGGCCCCAGCAACACACTTGTCTCGCTTGCAGTTTATATGGTAACAACAACTAAGAGAGGCCCCAGCAACACACTTGTCTCGCTTGCAGTTGATATGGTAACAACTAAGTGAGGCCCCAGCAACACACTTGTCTCGCTTGCAGTTAAATGGTAACAACAACTAGAGGCCCCAGCAACACACTTGTCTCGCTTGCAGTTGATATGGTAACAACTAAGTGAGGCCCCAGCAACACACTTGTCTCGCTTGCAGTTGATATGGTAACAACTAAGTGAGGCCCCAGCAACACACTTGTCTCGCTTGCAGTTGATATGGTAACAACTAAGTGAGGCCCCAGCAACACACTTGTCTCGCTTGCAGTTGATATGGTAACAACTAAGTGAGGCCCCAGCAACACACTTGTCTCGCTTGCAGTTGATATGGTAACAACTAAGTGAGGCCCCAGCAACACACTTGTCTCGCTTGCAGTTGATATGGTAACAACAACTAAGAGAGGCCCCAGCAACACACTTGTCTCGCTTGCAGTTGATATGGTAACAACTAAGTGAGGCCCCAGCAACACACTTGTCTCGCTTGCAGTTGATATGGTAACAACTAAGTGAGGCCCCAGCAACACACTTGTCTCGCTTGCAGTTGATATGGTAACAACTAAGTGAGGCCCCAGCAACACACTTGTCTCGCTTGCAGTTGATATGGTAACAACTAAGTGAGGCCCCAGCAACACACTTGTCTCGCTTGCAGTTGATATGGTAACAACTAAGTGAGGCCCCAGCAACACACTTGTCTCGCTTGCAGTTGATATGGTAACAACTAAGTGAGGCCCCAGCAACACACTTGTCTCGCTTGCAGTTGATATGGTAACAACTAAGTGAGGCCCCAGCAACACACTTGTCTCGCTTGCAGTTAATATGGTAACAACAGCTAAGTGAGGCCCCAGCAACACACTTGTCTCGCTTGCAGTTGATATGGTAACAACAGCTAAGTGAGGCCCCAGCAACACACTTGTCTCGCTTGCAGTTGATATGGTAACAACTAATTGAGGCCCCAACAACACACTTGTCTCGCTTGTAGTTGATATGGCAACTAAGTGAGATTCCAGAAACACACCATTAGGATAGACAAGAAAGAGTAATCAACATATTTGAATAAATATATTGATAATTAATAATAAAGTTAATAATTACAATCTGAAAAATATAATTGCAAACTGTAATAGTGATTTATAAACTACTCGGACAATTATGATCCAATTAATTCATTCTTCATTCTATAATTTTACTTCAGTGAGTCTTTTTTATAAGCAAGTTAACCCAAAAGAGATTTTCTGAAGTTTCTAAATTAAATATGAGAAAGTCACCGAGTGGCTGTGAAGAGGAAGAAAATTACATTAAATTCCCCTCCAGTGGATATTTAAAGTTAGACTTTTACGTTTATTTATGTTAAACCACCATTTAAAACTTAAAACTGATTTATTTCATAGCTTAATTACTTAAATTACAATACAATTACTTAAAACTTAGTCTAAATATATTTATTGTCTTTACCTCTTATATCAAATCGTACAAAAGTAAATTCAAAAATATTATTTTTTCAAACATATAATCCAATGATGAAATTAGTTTAAATAAATGGATTCGGTGGACTAATACATACGTTTTCCCTTAAAAATTGATTTTTTTATAAAACTATCATTTTTCCATAATATTTATTTTAATAGTATTTAAACGTTTATTGTTTCAAAAATAATCATAAAATATATTAAAGCTCAACCCCTTCTTACGAGTTAAGAGAATTGTCAAAAACTTTTGGGGACATACCAGTTTCCCCCCCTTGTTAATACCGAGCATTCTAACACGGTTTCATTGGGTTATCAGGAATAATATAACGAGAAATAAGGAAGAAATAAATGTTTTAGTATTTTTCCATAGGAACAACATTTAGTGCTCTCGGATAACGTAACCCTACTGTGTTTACAAAGAACATAAAACTTTTTCTGGAACCATTAGTGGCAGCCTAGTGATTCAAAATATTAATTATTTATGATTTTTGAGCTGGTTTTAATTTAAACATTTTGCCTTCCGGATTGATTCATGACTAGATTATAAGGTTACAATATCTTTCGTCTTCAATCCAATAGTCTTTTCAACAATGTTAAAATCTAGGACATCTCATAACATAATTCAATTAGCTATATTTAACATATCATATATTTTATATACACGGTGTATTTACTCCTGTTGAGCCAAATTGATGTGTATTATTTTCCCTTACCCTACGACGTAAGATAGTCATAAAACTAAGACGAAATATTTTTCAGAAATTTATTCCCAAGAAAGCGACAAGACTGAAATAAAACCTGTCAAAAAGAGTCACAGAGTGTTTTAGTAGTGACACACAGGAAGACTTCTAATTAGGAAGGAAAGTCAATAGAACATTTCCATCGTTACTTTACTAATTGACCTGAAGATGAAATGTCTCAGGTCACGTGGTTGCCGCTGTTTATATTCACGGTGTTAATGAGGGACCATTGAAATGTTTGTATTTTGTTGAAACAAAATACGTATTTAACAATCACCGTTTACATTTGCGGTCAATTCACGAACCTCGTTTACGCGTTTGAATTTTGTGTCATCAAATCCACAGAATTAAACAAAATTTCTATAATGTTATAATTCTTTATTTTCAAGCTTACATTTATCTTATGTACACGGTAAACCAGGCAGACCTAATTCTTACACAAAATAATTTAAACGTTGAAAAATAAATTAAAGACTCCATGGCACAAACTGGTAGGAATCCATTTTATAGATTGTACTTATATTCTATAAGATTATAAGGTTGTAATATATGAACTTGCTTTTACGTGTAAGTATTTTTTCAATTTATAATAAAATTCAAGTATGATGTTTTTAATCTTAAAGGGTTATTGATATATAGCTTGTAATACATTATAGATAGTTAAAAATAGATATAAATATTTTTTAATTTAAGTTTTTAAAACACTTTTACTTCTATTTTATTGTTTTCATAATACTTTAAACTCATAGACAAGTTTATTGTTCATTGTATGAATGAAAAGTTTTTTGAGTGTTTTGTTCTTGACATAGATAACATGGAAAAAATAAAAAAAATGATTTTTTATATCATAGTACATGGGGTTTTAAAAGAGTTTAATCAGACAGCAAAATTTCTTTCTCTAATTATGTAGACAAATTTAAAATTACTAATTTGTTTTAGTTTTTTAAGCTGGTTTAATTACCAATCAAGTTATTAATTGTTTTTAAATATAAAAAGTTTTTTCATAAAAAGTAATTTAAAAATCCGCTTTTTACATTGCTTTAATTTTAATCTTGTACATTATATCTTAATGAAAATTTAGATTTTTAGAAAATTATTTTCACTTTTTTAATTTTTTTATGTACAAAAAATAAAAATTAAAAAATAAAAAAAATTGTAAAAGTAAAAATTATTTCTGTATTTAAATAAAGGAATTGTATAAAAATAACAAAAAAAATAACGAAATACGTAAAAATTTTTTTATTAAAAGGGATATAAAAAATTGTTTTTAAAAACTACTTTATATACAAATAATAAAAGTAGATATAATAATTTATACTTAATTTTTCAAAAGTCCGTCGTTTTCTAAGAAGGAAGCTTTTACTTTCTCCCCTGAAATGGAGAAAGTATTGTTTTCACCAAAATTTAAGTTTTCGAATTCAAGTTGAGGGTGCATATGAAACCGAAAAAGTTGTTTTCGGATTGACGTGTATCTGCTTTAAGGACATCTATCTTGTATCTGCTTTGGGGGTCTAAAGCAGAACATAAAAAACGCAAAACATAAAAAAATGAAAATTAAAAATGATTATAAACCCCTCATAGTACCGGGGATACGATCCTCCCAAAGAAAGAGTATTAGAAAAAGCAGTAGTACCAGAAATTCTTACTATCATCTAGATCAAATGGCAACAAAGCCTAGATGATGTTTTTATAGTAAATATTTTATATTGCAATTGAACTGCTTCCTACCAAAATGCAAGTATTTTAAAATCATCCGATTACTAATAGCAAAGACAATTTATATTTCAATACTAGAATAAGATATTATATTAGAATAAGATTGTCTTTGCTAATAGCTACGATCCCATGCTACAGACTAGAAGCTGTGATTACACACACAGATAGCAATCTGTAGATGCAAATTGCCAGCTGTTATCAAGCGAGGTTGCTATGAGGTATTGATCTGAAACGTTTATGACAAACTAAGTAAACGATTATCCACTAAAATTATTATAGATTTCCTTATCCCCTATACTCACTTAATTTATTCCCCTACTGTATCCTGTACTATTTATCTCATGTTTATTATTGGTTGTATCAGATTAAATATATTGTATTTAATTCCCTTTTGGAAAATAGCTTAGAACATGGATATGTCTAAAGCAATTTATTCAGTTTCTCTGAACAGCTGCCCTTATCGTCTTAAAAATTGCCAACACCCCCCCAGAGCTAAAACATATCGATGTCAAAAAATTAAAAAGTCTGTGAATTAAATTTCCCTCATCTCGCTTCAGAAGAAGAGTGCGTTCGGCCTCTGTCGCTTGGAGGAACTACTCATGACAATCTGGAGTAAGACCGGATCTCACGACGAAAAACTTGGCGGTACATTGTATAAAATATATTCTTGCCTTTACACAGGCTAAACATTGAAAGGCTTGGTTTCAAATCAAATACTTAAAAATATTTAAGAAAATATTTAATCAATAAAGTACCCCCGTCACAGCAGACCTGCGTACTCGGCGAATTTCCAAATCAATGATATAATAATAATAATATATGGCAAGTTTTATCAATATCTGTCAATAAATATAAGAGTTTGCCTGTTTTCTATAAGATTAACATGGAAAAGAGTGTGCAGATTTTCTACTGTGAGGAAAATTGAAATTAGGCATTTCTGGCATAAACTATTTTTATTTTAACCATTTATACCAAGTTTCATAAACATCTGTCCATAAATAAAGGATTTGCCTATTCTCTATATGAATAACATGGGAAAAGAGAATGCAGGTTAGCTGCTACATAAACACATAAACTATGTGTTTTCGGATGAAAAACGTCAATCTCGATCGTCTTTAGCACTGTGAAAAGCTTTAGTGGTGCAGTAATCAAAAGGTCCCGAAATAATGTGCAATACAGTTCCAGTTCCAGTACTAAACTTTTGAAATACAAGTACAATAAAATATTTTGAGTTAACGATTTAAGAAATAGGTAAAACATCTTCCCAAAAGTTACAAATAATATAAAAACTATGAATACTGTACATCTGAGCTAAAATGGAGTGTTACATAAGATTTGTAGTTAAATATTTCTTTAATGTTTTAACCAACTGAACTCCACTATTGATTGTCAGGTTTGTCAATTACGGACGCTTAATTCTTTTAACTGTTTTTTAATTAATTCCATTAATTTGTCCTTCTTGGTTTACAAATTTAAAATATTTGAAAATATAAATGAGAAAATTAAAGTCTGAGAATAAAATATTACAGCTATTAAGAAATAAAAGACATTATGCTTTGAATCGCAATGAGCTTCGCTCAGTTAATTGACCGAATATTTTCACACAAAACCACTTCATCCCATAAGGTCCGACGGACGCAATATATTTTATAATATTGCTTCAGTAAAAACAACTATAAAATTTCACTGTCAAGTTTCTGTTATACGTATAATTTTTAGATATAAGCGTAAAACTTATACGTATTTTTTTACGTATTAGTTTTGATATACTTCCAAATTTACTTCTCCAATTCATATTTTACCTAAGTTTCATCTGCTGTAAGTTGAGTTTTATATGTTGCAGTTTTACTTTTAGCAGTCTTAAGTAAGCACACTATGCTTTTTTAAAATAATTTTTATGTGAATGTTTGATTTTATTGCAAAAAATAACAGCCTGGCACATCTGTTTTTTTCCTTTGAATTCATGTATGTGTAGTGAAGGGACCCCAATCGGGCATAGCCTCGGGGCAACCCAGTTATTCATCCTAAATGTTAAGGTCTAAATAATCGCTAGTAGTTTATTTTGTTGTATAAGTTATATAGTTGGTTTATGTATTTGTTTATCAGTTGAGTGGTTTATTGATATGTGAATTTCTTAGATTACTACTGTAATGTATTGTATTATACTTTTTGATGAATAAAGAGTTATAATTATTATTATTATTATTATATGATAATAGCAAAAATAATCTATTTTAAGCTAATAAAAGTGATTGCACTTTCGTAAAATTAACGATTTTAGACAAACCAACTACATTTGCCACCAAGTTTTTAAATTAGTTCTAAAACCACATTACTCAACATAAATATAAATTAAATATTATTTGTGGCAAGTACACAACAAGCAATACCTTTCCCGTTTGGCCCATATCTACAAAATACAACGGATTTTTTGTTATCTGTATCCAAGAACACAAATTACAAAGAAAATTAAAATTTGTAATAAACTTATGGTAATTGATTAACAAAATCTATATAACTGTAACCCGTGAGGTGTTTGGTAAATCTAATTATTACACAAAAATAACACTTACCAATTTTCTTTTCACATTATGTTATTTGCCCATTGAAGAGGAAGACTGTATCTTTAATAAAGCAACGTCAAAGCAAAGTGTTAACCAAAACCAAAGCTTTGATCATGATTCTGTACTCTGCAATATAGTGGTTAATATAAGTTCATTATTCGCCTTTTGAAAAATACGCTAAACACGGCATTTTGTTAAAATTAAAAAAGTATAAGTTTTTCTTTGCAAAAATATTATGAATCTTAAAATATTTTTTATATTTGTTGGAGATCGGTATTAGCCCTGGGCCTTGTGTACAGTTTCAAACCAAATATTTTTAAATATTTTTCGCGTTTACTTGCCACAAAAACCCACAAACATACAAAAACCACCACTTTTTATAATAATGCGTGTGTGTATGCGCGCGCGCGCTTGCGAGTGTGTGTATCTATTAGGTAGTAAAATGATCAAAGGTACCCTGGTGTAAGATGATATAGTCTGTCTCAATTGTTTATAATGTTTCATTTTTCAACTCCATATGAATACACTAATTTCTGATACATTATTTGGCTAAAAATACCTGGATAGGCCACCATTTCAAAAAGGTTAAAATAATTATATTATGTTTCATAATTAATTGCCAGCAAATATACACATAATTAATCCGTGATTACATCGCAGCAACGAGTTATGGGCAACGCTAGTATTATTATAAAATATATTAAAAGCGTATATTAACTATTAAATTGATTGGTTATGGGGCTTTGGTATTGTTTCAATTGAAATATTAAAATGTAATATTTAAGTAAATATCATAAAGTTTTAAAGGACAGTAAAATGTTTGATTAACATCGTCAGCCATATTCAAATTAATTCTATTGACGGTGGAGTGGAGTTTGGTATCTGGAGTTACACGAAAGTTAATTGTTCATCTAAACTAAGTCTTAGACTAAGTTTCTATTAACTGAAACCAAACTTTCCTGCCCTTCAACTTTTATTGTTGTGCGTAACAACTTTTCAACTGTATTTTGCAACACAATCTACATTATTTGTCAAAACCTTTGAAACTTCTTCTCAACTAAGTTTTATATTTATTGAAATTCGTTTCCTGAAATGTATTTATATCAGTAGTCAAATTATGAATGAGAAATAAAAAATATTACAAACGTTATTATAAAGGTGCGGAATAACACAACTAATCATTCCTGTACTTTATACCAGAAAGGTATATTTAAAATCGATCTTAATTCAATAAAATAAAAGTAATATTTTTTTCTTATACCCCACTCTTACCCAACTCTCCAAATCACTCCATATTACCAATATTATATATTATAGTAATTGGTCGCCCAGGAAAGGAGAAGTGTTTATAACACCAAGTCCGAACTTGGCGCCAGGGAGGCCTCCATGCACCAGTGGCAAGAGAGGTGGCGAAATGAGTCTAGAGCGGCTTGGACGCGGAAACTCATTCCAGTCCTGCCTGTGTGGGTTGATCGTGGGTTTGGGGAAGTAAATTTCCTCATCACGCAGTTCCTCACCGGACATTAGCTGTTCCGAGCCTATCTTCACAAGATGGCCAAAGTGGACAGTCCGGCTTGCATTTACGGGGACGGTGTCCACGATAACGCTTTTCACACGTTCTTCCGGTGTGACCGGTGGGCAGTTCTAAGAAGGCAGCTTCTGCTGGAGATCGGAGAATTTTCACTGGAGACCGCAGTAGAAAAAATTGTGACATCTCTTGAGAACTGTACTCTCATCACGTTCTTCGTGGAGAAAGTTCTCAAGAGAAAGAAACTTGAAGATCCGTAACATCCTGGATCTTCCCTCAGAAGGCTAAATTGGAGTTGTAGTTCATTGAGCTTTAAATACGGGGATCCACTTTAAAGTTCATGCCTTAATAGGTAATTCCGAAGTGGTCAACAGCCTGAGGCGGGGGGTTTTAGTTGGGTGCGAGTCCCACACACCGGGGAGTGCACCGTTCTCCTCCCTGATGGTGCATCAGAGCATTTCCCCTCGAGAAAACAAAATAGTAATTGATCAATGTATCAATGCTGTCAGAGGATGGGAAAAGAGTATGGGGTGTTCCGGAGGAGGATGGGAGATCGCCCAGACATGGTGACGACGCTCTTGCATTGTATGCAATGTCTATTTTACTGGAAATCAATAAATTTAACTATAAATGTTAAATGGTGAACGTGTAGTATCGTAAATTGATTATATTAACATTATCTTTTTGGAAAAGAACTATGAAATTACTTTAACTGAAATATATCCAAGGATTATAAAGAAAGATACTCCTACACTTTTATTTGTATAGCTTTGATATTTTTCTAACTTTTGAAATAATTAAAATTAATTTAAAAACCATCTACAAAGAATACAGTTTGGTCAAACTTAAGTACTGAGTGCATAAAAATGTACCCGGTACTACCGGATGCATTTTTAAATTATTTAACTAATTTTAAATATAATAAAAGCATAATATTTGTGCTTACGCATTCAGTAAGCATATAATTAATTATGTTACAAATACATACACTAATCGCAGTGTTTTTTTAAACGTAGATGATTTTTAACAAAAATAATAAAAATCGTAAAATATTTTTGTAATATTTTTACCCTTTTTAAAAAGCTATGTACTTTCAAGGTATTTTGATTTTTAGTCAGTACAGGTGTACTGACTATAATGAGTAATTTATATTTAAGTGTGTTAAACACAATGTATTATCAAGTTTAATACTATAACATAACTTAAATATATATTCTTACTGTATATGTTATAGTATGAAAATGATGAAAATGTATATATTTTATTATTCTGTATATTATTTTATTATTATCAATTTATATAATACCTGAAGACTATTTTGTTTAATTATAAAGAATTAATTTAAATTATTAATGACACTATTCCAGTTGATTCAAAATACAAATTTTTCAGGAGCTTAAAATACACAATATATATGTCAATGAGATATTGAAACTTGTAAACACAAAACGTATTTTGGGTCCAATATTAATCTTAAGGAGGAAAGGTAAAAATTCATAACACATTACTATTTGAAACAGTATGATACAACTTAATAAAGACCTTCATATAGATAAGTTCTGAAAAAAAATGCTGCATTTTTTCCTTGCGGTATTCGTATAAAGCAGTTCAGCAAGTCATTTTTATTTTTATAACTTTTGATATGTTATTTCAACACACAATTTTAATAATTTACTCTATAAAATTTAAGAGTTGTAGTAGGATTTAGAATTTATTAGGTAAAAAATAAAGAGTTAAAATGTATAATAAACGTCTAAGATGCATAAAAACTAAACAATTGTGACGTACGATAAAAATAATGGAGGAAATATTCTCAATAGGAATAACAACCTGGTTTTATCTCTCAAAATGAAGTGAACACTTAACTCTAATGTTAGCAAAGCAAGGCTAAACTAATATTTGAATTTAAGCTATTTACCTTGGAGACTTCACTGCTAAAGGTTACAGAGTTCAAGTAATGAGGCTAAGAATTATACATGAGTTGTTGATATTCTCGAAACATGATCTTTAACTCTTTCACTGTTATGTTCACGCGTGAACACAATAATACACACGTTAGGGCGTATTATAGCACATAAAACTAGCAAAATAATATTATCCCTAAACAGTTAAACAGTTTTACTGGCTTTTAATATTACATATATTTGAATGACGCTTCGTACTTTGCGTAGTTAGGTATAAGCTATAATTGATATATTTTACAACATAAAGTGGCAACCACCTTCTGCCTTTACATATTTTGTCCACTTAGATTACAGATGTTTGCGTAACAAAGACTAGCACAAGTAGAGGCGAGCGGACACAGTATTGCACTGGCATGAGATTTACAACACTGGGATAGTGGGATCCAACGATATCGCCTTCTCTGCTCCTGAAGCTTTCACTTCAGAAAGAATGTATAATTGTAACTATTTTATAGTGAGGCTACAATTCTATAGATTCAAATATATAATAATGAAATAAATTTAAGAATGGTCAGTTTCACCTGAAAAGTTCATTAAATCTCGTTTATTAGGTTAAAGGTATTAAATATCACGTTTTAGCTGTTGAAAATAATAGCATAAGCAGTTTACATTTTTGTACAGTATTATTATTCGAACTAAATTCTAAACTAAACTATTCTAAACTAAACTAAACTAATTCTAAACTAAATTCGAAACCTTCAGCAGCATTCAAAATCCTTTATTTCATATTTCACAATAACACTAGTCAGTTCATTAGAAAAATAATAAAAAATACTTCAGCTATTTAATATAATTTTACTTCATATTATTCTTAGTAGTTTTAACATTAATATGAGTACAGCTAGTAATAAATACACAATGCCTAAATGAGGGAAAATGGCTTGATTACATTCGTGGAACGCGAGTTTCGAGGCAAAAACGCTCCTTAATTAACAGAACCGCTCTTCTGTAAGAAAACGTAAAAAACAATATTTCTTGTCTACTTGGTCCACAAAATAATTCTTGATCTACAGAACCTGTAGATTTATAGAAAATACTATGGAGTGTGAATCATTTCATATGATGAAAATGAAATGATTTACCATCATATTTACACAATTATAGGGCCATAATCCAGTCTTCGGTTTGGGGTTTTTATCTTCTAAATCCGAGGAGTGGTACTAGCCTAACTGTTTTAAGCATGATCATTAACTTTAGTACAGATTCATTATGAAAATAATTAATTCACAAAACTATTTTGAGAGTTGTGGAGAGTATTGCCTGCGCATTACTCTATTTTTTTTTAATTTTGGTTTTTAGGTTTCATGAAGCAGGTTTTAGGCCTGTATTAATTTCTGTCCGTTTTTCTGGCCGTAACGCCTAGTTGGCGTATCTGTATTTGTCATATCCGAGTAAATCAGACCACCCATGGAAGCCCAGGAAGATTTTTTTCTCATTGTTATTTTTTCATATTATTTTACATTTGAGAAGGACATTGTATTCTGTAAATCGTATGGGCTCTCTCACCTTATCAAAATAATGCAGTCCACTGAAATTTAAAAAAAATTAAAAACAAGTCTAGCGTGATATAAAACCTATTTCATAAAAGTATTACTGGAAACAAAATCAGCTTTCATAGTTTCTTCTAAAAATTATTTCAAAACTATACTAAATTACATTTTTACTTAATATTTTACCCTGACTGATTGTATGAGTCAGAGTAAATTAAATCGATTAAGTTGAGTTGACCAATTAAATTGATTTGGTATAATATAATAAATTTATTTCACAAGTGAACTTGACCTGTTGTCTGTACATTAATCAATCTTCTAGATTTTTGGAATTATTACTTTATTAAATGAAAACATTATTTAATAATGACAAACAAAGAAAGAAAATTAAATTTCATAATAATTTTTGAAATGGCGGCTGCTTAAATTTGTTAAAGGAAAATTAAATAAAAAATAACACGCAGTTTTTCCAAGCAATTAAGTAAATTCGTTTTATAATAATAGAGGTTTAAAATAGAAGGCTTGATTAATTAAAATTTCTATAAAACGTATAAAAAAATATGTTAATGTTTACGCACCTAACAACTAAAATTAAATATTCTCGTGTGCATTCCACTTATATCTCAGTCCTAAATATATTTCATAGTTACCCCATGATTGAATTATTAAGGAAAAATATTGAAAAAGGTTAATTATTTAAGATAAGGTTAGTTCAATGAAGGTTTATATTAGTTTTTTTATTTAAAACTTTGAAAGTTGAAAATACTTTCATACCTAAATAGCTGTTAGTGTAGGGATTCATATACTCTTAAAGTTCTACTTAAAATTTACAAGGATTCTTTAAAAAAATTTTGAAAACTATTATATTCCTAACTCTATTTTTTCTATCTTATGGTTATTCCAAGGGTCATCTCCACCATTTTCACATCATGTTTAGAACATAAGATTACATTACATTAAATATCATACATTTTATCTTTTTACACTTAATTTATTTTAATTTGTTTTATTCAATATATTGGTATCAAATAATTATAATACAAATTATAATTTTTAAAATCGCTTATGAAGTATTACGAATTTATCCTAACTCTAGAACATTTGCTAAATATTTTATGATTGTTAGTTTTCATTAGAGACATTGTGGTCTCAATTTGTGGTGACAATCATGACACCTCAGCTGATCGTTGTGACCTTGATCAACAGCTGATCGTCACGGTTTATCTCCGGGCGACACGACCGATTGTACATGTTGTTTAACTTTACCAGCGTACGAGGCCGCTTCTCGTGTAAGCCCCATTACACACCGGATCACGGCCATGAGCCATTACACTTACACGACTCGCTCAGTTTCAGTGCGAGAAGTTCCCAAAATATTTACACCCAGCATTCTCTATTACTTATACGCTTTTAGAGTTTTGAATATCCACCTTGGGCGTTTGATATTCAATGCTCATAAACGGTCTGTTGGCAATCATAGGCCTACTGTTCGATATTAGAATTTAAATTTGTGTATAATTTTTATAGTGTCATTTCAAAACATCTTCGTAACTTTTTGAACCCGTAGTGGTATACAGTGGATGACGAAACCCAGTGACGTGGTTATCATCATCATCATTTTACACAATGATTTTTTTCATTAATAATGTTTCTGATTAGTTGGATTCGTGGCTGCGGTTTGTCATTTTTCACATACACAATTTTTCCGTAAAACATTGAATTATTTATTTACAATTTGGTATGATGCATTATTACATAAGTTCGATCGTCTAGAAAAAATACATTTTTACGATGTATATGTTCAAAATGGCAACCATAAAAAATATGTCGTATAAAATCACATGAAAACTATCAGATTTAATATTTCTAATAACCTAAAAGAAAATTTGTGTACTAAAGGTCAGCAACGTCTTACAACTCCAACTACCCATTCTGTAGAACTTCTGTAATTCTAGTATAATACGCTTCGGGAAGATATTCCAACAACTTATCTCAGAAATCGAGAAGATTAATACGGTTACAAGCCATAAAGAAAATATTCCATCACCCGCGCAAGGACTACCAGCGCAACTATGTTTATAAATTACTCCAAATATTCTGCTTACTACAGAGAGTTATTAAAATCAACTCTATTTATCGACATGCACAAATTAAAAAATATTACATGAATGTCATCAATTATTTTGCTACCGCGCCGTTTAGAGGCAATATTAACCTCGTGCAGTGAAATAAAACCTTCGTACGCCACAAAACTGACATTAAGGCAAGGCGAAACCAATAACTCCCTCACTATCTCTCAGATATGAAGGTGATATTAGTAAGCGGAAGTGAGATGGACCCGGAGCTGTTTCCGGTCACAACAGTGTTGCCATCTGGTGCGCTGAGTAAATTCTGAACTGATTTATTTACCGATTTTTCTTTTTCATAAATGTAATGTTTACGGATGTAACCTATTAGCGGTCTTGAAAACCTAATTGAAAAACAGTTCTATTTCAATACGAGACTTGTGTTTTTTTATTGGTCGCCTTCCTAAATGTCAAGATGAAAAAATAATAAATTTTACGTCGCCAAGGAAATACTTTTATTATATAAATCTAAATTAGTTGTTAAATCTAAATTAATTGTAAACTCAGTGGTTTGTGCAGATGATACAACCTTTTTGTAATAGTCCTGATGTAAATAGTCTTGTATTGTTGATTAATAATGTTCTGAATGATGCAAACACTTGGTTCAGAACAAATGGATTACTTCTGAACAACTCTAAAACCCAGAATATTACATTAACTGTTGGCAAGCCAGACCTTGGGCATTTAGATGTGGAGGAAAATGTTAAAACTCTTGGGAATCTTGCTTGATTCTTCCCTTACATGGTAACCCCATATTGAATCCCTGTGTGCTAGGCTCAATAGGGTATTCTATTTGTTAAGAAGAATTAGAAATTTATTTCCTAAGCTAGATTTGAAAATGTCTTATTATGCTTTCTTTAATGGAATCTTGAGCTATGGTATGGTATTGAGAGGCAATGAAGCTGATGTTAAAAAACGTCTTGTGCTCCAAAAAAAGGTGATTATGGTTGTATGTGCACCCTTTGATGCAATATTTGTTCAGACTGAACAAATACTGACAATTGTAAATATGTAATATATTTGTTTGCCTGGTACGAATTAAATTTGACCTAGAAAGTTACACTTGTAGGAGCTCAATGCACATACGTAATGAAAACAGACACTTGCTAGAGGAACCTTTTATAAGACTGTCAAAATCAAAAAGATGGTTTAGCTCAGTAGGACTTAAAATGTTTAGTAAACTTCCTAGTACAGCACGAGATACTAGCATGAGTAGGTTTTGCATGAGTGGCTTGCTCATAAGCCCTTTTACAGCCTAGAGGAGTGTTAAAGAAAATTTCAGTAGCATGCTGTTTTGAAGTGTCCACTCATTATTGCTAATAGTCTTTTTACGCTTGCATGTTTGAGCCTGACCACAAGATTTGTTTTTTTGACCATGACGCGGTTTATTTTACGCTATTGCTATTGAAATGTGCACACATTGTCATTTGCTTTATTAACTTTAGATAATGTTTTTTTAGTTTTAAGTTTGACATAGTCACATGCATGTACTTTGCAAAGCACGCCAAAAAAAGTTTCTGATTTCAAGATTCAAATTTACATGACTTCCAAATTTTATTCTATACATACTTTATCGGTTGAACTACATTTTTGGCATCTGGGGACCTGAAAAAAATTATTTCCGGATCTAGATGTTGCCATGAGAACTAATTCAATGTCTCTATTTTCCTTTATAAAATTCCTGAAAACACAATCCTGGGTGTCCACAGATCAGGGTTTAGTTGATTGTATTTAATTATTGATCTTTACGACACTATTCAAGGAAACGTGATGAAATGAAAGAGCAGTTCTTTAAGTTTATAATCATATATTTAACACTCCAATGAGTGTTATAAGTTTCAAAATGTTAAAGTGGCTTTACTAAAAGTTAGTTAAGTTAAAAGAATCAACAATTTGCCATTTTTAAGGTTTTATTGTATAGTTTAAAAAATGGTTATAGTTGAAGAAAAAACATTTTGTGACTTAAAATACGACCAAAATTACCTTAGATAATTGTTAAGCCTGAGCTGTGTAGGCATTTCAAAAGGAATGCTGCTCCTACATACCAGACTATCCTGCATTGATATCGCCAATTGAAAGCCACAGCAAGTGTTCTGAAATGCAAAAGCTCTAATGCTGTCAATGATGCTGGCTAACATTTGGGCTGATCTGCAGCTTTGCTTGGAAACCTGTTTTGCAATCAATGGGCAGCACATTTAACATCTATAAGTGTTAAAAGAAACTTAAAGATTGTTTCTTTCCAATGGTTTTTTTTCATAACAATATTTTTTTACCATAAGCTCAATAAAATATTTTAAAACCTTTGACTCTTTTCGGGGACACCCAGTATTATAACTGAACGAAATTCTATATTTTATGTTTGTAAAAACTAGTATTTTATGTATAATTTTAGCAATCTAACTACGTATATTTGAAATACAATTTTTTTATTTATACTCATTCATTTGGTAATAATAAAGTTTGTTCATACTTAGTTAATGTTTAATGGTTGTAAAGTCTATTAAATATTAAACACAATCGTAATTGAACCGGTTTTAAATTTATGCTAAACATTTCCATTGATAAAGGTTTCTGGGCAGACAAAGAAGACTAATTGAAAAAGTTTGTCAACTAAATAGGTGATTTAAGCGGACTCCAATTTGAAGTTTTAATTAGCTTCTTTCCTATCTTTGTAAGTAAGCCAACTAAATGTTGCTTTAGATGTTATAGCTTTAATATAGGATACAATTTTATAATATATTTATATACAAATAAAACTACTTATTAAGTGAAACTGGTAGGCAGTATTTATAATGGATGAAATCTTCTAAAGAATTGAAAAAATTACATAATGGAACACAGCATATTACAAAACTCCACACTACGATAAAAATCTTGAACAAATATGTAAACAGCCATCAAAAAATATATCAACACTAAATTAATTAATGCCGTAACTCAAGTGTAGTATATGTAAATAGTATATAACCATTAATCCATTATACAATAAATTTCATATATAGTATTATGATACAACTATCTGATCTTGTCATCTACTTGTTTTATATTCATATAGTAATATTACCATTAGGTGCAGTCAAAGTAAAATTCTTGTTTCAATTGTATATATAGTATAGAATTTCTTCCCCATAAACAGAGCTGGGTCTCTGCATTTTCCCCCTGGGGCCCTGCTGAGCAGCAATATAAATTCAGTTATTCTTCCTGCTAGTATTTCACACTAGAACATTCCATTGCGCCAACTTCATTATTTTGTTAACAAGTTTTGTGTAGATTATAAAGTTAATTAGTATTAGAAATGTTTACTTCTGATCACTCTACTACAAAACTTTTCTATGCTATATTTGCCACATTTGCTATATTTGTGGCATGTGTGTAGTAAGAAGCTGCATATTCATAGAGAACATTCAGTGAAAAAATAAAAACACTTTAATGGATTTAAATAAAAGTTAACTATTTTACTTTTAAATACGAGGGGGTACCCAAAAGTAACCAGAATGACGCTGCCAAAGGTGTGGCCTGTGTAGTGCGTATGTCTGCCGCTACGTGTGTGTAGCGCAGCTCATTCTGAGTTCAGTGCCGCTAGTGCCGTCGCCGTGGGTGGACGTGTTCGTCTGCAGTGATTTTTTTAGTGAACACTGTTTCGCCATTTCATGGTTTTTCGTTTTGGCGGACGTAAAAGTACGCAGCTTTGAAGTTTTGTTTCTTGTTAGGGAAGAATGCTGCAAATACCATTGTTATGTTGAAAGCTGCTTAAATAGATGAAGCTTTAGGTAAAACTCAAGTATACGAGTGGTTTTCACGTTTTAAAAATGGTGACTTGTCAGTTGTTGACAAACCCCGTAAAGGATTGTCCATCGACTGCCAAAACTGATGAAATTTTTTTGGCCGACGGGACGATGACGTTTTCCATTGGCTAGACTGCTGCTTGGTTTCAGGGTCATAACCATAACACCACGATTTGTCACCAGAAATGTAATTTTTATCTTAGAAAAAATCTGTACCAATTTGCAGGTGTTCTTTCATTGCTCGACAAGATTCCACTCGACGTTCCTTTTGATGGTCAGTCAAAACTCAACAGCATAAACTTGGCAGCCACTCTTGTCATTTTCAAATCTTTACTCAAAATTCGCTGGACAGAGCTCCAACTAAATCCAGATGTCTCTGATAGCTTGTCAATGGTCCGTCGTCTTCATGCGCAAGCTTACGAATCTTCTCAACATTTTCATCAGTTTCGGCAGTCAACGGATGTCCTTCACGGGGTTTGTCAACAATTGACATTTTTAAAATAAAAACACTTTAATGGATTTAAATAAAGTTAACTTTTTACTTTTAAATAACAAGGTATCTGCAGCACACTTCCCTAACAAGTAACAAATGGCGAAAGTGTTCACTAAAAAATCACTGTAGACGAACACGTCCACCCACGGCGACGGCACTAGCGGCACTGAACTCGGGATGAGCTGCTCACACATTGCGGCAGAATACAATACGGCCACGTTTTGGCAGTGTCATTCCAGTTCTTTTGGATAGCCCTGTATGTCTTAATTTGTATCTTTAAAACTAAAACAAATATATTTACCCACTGCGTTGAGTTTTTCTCCACAGTATTCCATCGCAAACCGAGTTTTTTCACTTTCAGCCATTTCGTCACATTTACTGCGCTGTAGTTCGAAACAACCAATAGAGTGCATGGTAATGTTGCTTTAACCTCTATGAACTCACAAAACCAATATGGCGGCTTTGATGGAATTTCTAGTGACTGAGATTAGATGTTATGCAACTTTGGCCTGTATTCTAGCGCTCCCGTACTGCTTTTGACGAGCCACTACAACCAGCTGTATTCACTGTTCCAATCGTTGTTTGTTGACATCCATTGACGTGTGATTATTTGTGTTGTGTTTGAGAAGTAAACAGATAATGTAGTGTGTGAATCTAAATAATAAAATAAAAAGTGAAACACGGCTCATCCAGACGATCCGGAATTTGATGAGTTCGTGAATGGACTTATGACTCTGTTTTGAGCTTATCATACGACGCAAAACTATGTTTAGTGGTAATGTACATAATATCTTTTTACTTTATTGACATGTTTCTTCTCACTGTTTCATGTTTAGAATCAGTAATTTTTCATTTATGTAAGCCTACAAGTTTTATTTCAAGCGCTCAGAATTTTTGGCAAAAATAACTTTTTTAGATACTAAAAATAGTGTTAAATGTTCAATAAATAAAAATGAAGCACTGTTTTCTACATTCAGCTACTAAATCCATAACATTGGGAAAATATAATTTAGATTTTTTCAAACTAAATGAGCAATTTGTTTTTATACGCTTTATATTAACTTGTGAGGGCAGGGCGGTGCTCACCCTTACTAGTTAACCTGACCATACTCGATTATGATAGCTCTAAAATAATAGAGGGTGTATCTTCACAATAAGGTCAGGAGGACCGGTTAACTAAGAGAAATAGAAAAAAATCGGAAAACTAAGAATCGTTGTGCCTTTAAATTTGTTTTAAGTAAAAAAAACATAAATGTGATCGTTAATTTCGAAAGTAAAGGTTCTATATAATTACAAACTACTTTTTATAGAACACCAGTAATATAAATTTTTAGAGAATTTAATTCCCTACATAGAAATGTATATGACATTAAATAAATATTATATAATGTGAGTGCTATGTTCAAAAATTTGGAAAAGTGCAAAACACAAAAAAATTTCATAAAATTTTATTGTGATTTTGAAAAAGCTGTGAAAAAATAATTAAGGCTGTTATAAAGGTAATATTTTACTATTTAATTATATTTCAAATATAAATAAATATATATGCATATATATTTACTATTTACATCACTAATATCAATAAAACTTGGGCCAGGAACCCTGCAGAGAGGTTAGTTGAACTCGATGCAGGTCAAGGAACTCTTGTCGCAGTAGGTCATGGATACAAATTATTAAAATGTCCCTCTTCACTATCACTTTCATCATGGGATAAATCACTAAAATCATCTCAAAACAAATATTGTGATATTTTGTTGTCACAAAGCCGTTTAGATTGTGAAGCCATCGCACATTGTTTACATAAACACAGACAACACAAGCGTGCAGTAAAATTACAGCTGGGAGCTGAATAAGAATGACACAAATTACCAGTGATGCAGACTAATGGGACAAAACTAAAACTCCCAAAATTTCCCAAGATGCCCCTGAACGTATCCATACCTAATACGACGTAGTGGTGCAACAGCTGATAGCAAAAAAACAACGAAAATGAAAAGTTGACATCAGTTCGCATATTTGCGGGCGTGGACTCTAAGAGGTTAAACTTCATTTTAAATGTTCTTGGGCCCACCAAGTTAAGTTTTGGGCCCACCAAGTTAAGTTATGGGCCAACCATAACTTGTCGGAGGGGTCCAAAATGAAATGAAAAAAATTTCATTTTATGCATAGTTGTGTTTTATAAGAATAAAATTAAAACACATAATAAATAACAGTAAGCAGGCAATTGTGGCAGTAAAAAAATATGGTAATTTAAACAAAAGTCTCAAATCATATAATTTTATTACTTTATTGAAAGTCAAAATTACCTCACATAATTTATATAAGCAAACCTTATTCTTAACTTTGAATAAATAAAAAAATATGAACAACTTAACATCAAAGAAACTTTTTATTGCTACTATTAAATTTATAAAGTAATTCTGTTACATGATTTGTAATAAAAGCAAATATTAAGAAAACTATTTTAAATTACAATTTAAAAAAATAAACATTTAAGGGTAGAGGTGAACAAATAACTGTCATGTATCAGCTGGGATAACATTGATGTAATTAAGAAAATCTGTGACAAACTACAAAATTAAATCAAGGGTCCTATGTAGTAAATGAAGCGGGGCGTGTAGTTACGTGGCTGCCATGCATTTAGTCTTCGGAAAACTCAAATGGCTCTGGGGCTTCAGGTTCTTTCTCTTCATCTGGCTTTGGCCCGAAAGCTTAAAACAAAAAAAGTGTCAAATTTCCAGTTAATCTAAACAAACTCTACACTACAAACCTTACACCACTGCAAGTTTCAATTCATGTAAAAAAATAAACTATTGGTATTTTTATTTCTTATTTTAATAACTCTAATAAGTTAAGCAAAAAATAAGTTCTTATTAAATTGTTTATCTAGTCAGTAGTCAATTAGAATTTGAGGTATATAACCCTCCAACGGTTTTACCGTCGATTCATCGACGCCACCGCCGGTCGTCGAAGGTTCACCGTCGATCAATCGACGGTAGGTAAGCTTTTACAAAAAGCAATGGTGTGAATACATTTTCGGTTAAAACTACATTGAATATAGTATCGTTGTTTTCTACAGATCATACGCTTTCCGCCGAGGTATGTTTCGTTTTGCTTACTCTATGCGTCAGAATTCTATGTTAGTTAAAACATCGGTCTTCAGTTGCTCGGTTATGTCGCTTTGTTTACAATGGTGGCGTTACACGTTCTCGTCGCGTTTGTTTGGTGTTCTGATGTTAATTTCACCATTTTAAAATTGATAGCAGTGACTTATGTGTATAAAACTATATATTTTTATTTCACTTATTAAATTTTTAAAAACTTGGCTATCTTCAGTTTTTGACTGGTATTTATTTTCTGTGTTTTGTGGGGGAGCAAACTTTGAAAAATCTTTTGAAAAAAATTTTTTTATCAACTTTAATTGGATACACCCATCAAAACCAAGATAAAAATAAAACATGTTACTTTTATCTTATAGATAATTTAATGTAGATTAAAATGGTGTATAATATGTTATAGTTACTATATTTTTACTATTTTATGTGGAATTTTTAGTAAAAGCCTGCAAAAGCGCCAAAATGAGGTGAACCTCAAGGGGTCAAATAGTGAACCGTTGGAGGGATAATGCCTAAATTAAGGTTATAATAGTTAAACTATTTTTAATTTCTATCCTTAAACATAGTATATGGAGAAAGATTGATTTGAGTTGAGAGTGGATACTTTCGTTTTGAGGCTCCCTGAATCCAAAAAAGTGATTTTTGGACTAATGTCTGTCTATCTGTTTACAAACTCCAAGATTTATGAAATTCGAGACACGGGTGCAATTTGGCTATCTTCAGAACACTTTTTTTTATAGAATTTATTATTTTCAAGGGTATGTTACCCCTAAAACCCCCTAAAAATAGGAAAAATGCAAATTTCTCAAAAACCATTTCTAGACTTTTTTATATTTTTTATCAAATTTTACATTTTTAAGGGTAATAGCACCATTAAAAACATAAAAATACCCTCATCGCAGCAGACCTGCGTACTCAGCGAATTTCCAAATCAATAATAATATATAACAGGTTTGATCAATATCGGTTATAAATAAGAGAGTTTGCCAATTCTCCACAAGATTAACATGGGAAAGAGTATGCAGGTTTGCTGCTGTGTGGAACACTGAAAGAAGGCAGTTTTAAAATAAATTATTTTTATTTTGACCATATACCAAGTTTTATCAATATCCGTCCATAAATAAAGCAGTTTGTCTATTCTCTATATGATTAACATGGGAAAAGAGTATACAGGTAAGCTGCCATGATAAATACATAAACTATGTTTTTTAAGCATAAATGTATGGATCTCAACCACATGAAGCTAAATATCAAGTTTTATAAAAAAAATTGATTGATAAGTGAAATATTAATGTTTCCTTATCCTCCATAAGATTAAAATTGGAGCCCTACTAAAATACAACGTAATGTGTTTAGATTTTTTAATATCTCGGTAACGGTTGGAAATAGAGGAAAACTTAAGGAACTAAATTATGTAGTTTTTTTAGCTGATGAGCTACCAGCTGTCAACAAACTAATCCCTATTTTTTCAATAACTATTGTAATTAACTACATTATAATATATTTATTAATTTAATGCTCCCTTTAGCCCTCAATTAACCAGCTTATAAAATCCTGCTAAAATAATTTTAAATGCCTAGTAAAATACTTTAAAAAAGTCATGCCACCATCACGTCATGGGGGCTTTTTGGGCTCAATACAACCATCATGACTATGAGACATGATACAGCATCAATTGGTTAAAAGTTTAGTTATAAATCAATTATAAATTCCTTTTACTTATTTTCATTCTACTTTTACTTATAAAATCCACTAGGAAATTTTTGTTGACGTATCAAAGTGTAAAGTGAACCTACCAGCGACAGGTTCGACGAGCTGTTCGTCCGCACCTCCCTTGGTGTGGCGCACCATCACGATTCCTCCGATAGTGACATCCTTCAGAGGCTGGTATGGGCTGCCTTCAACCTGCGATATCACCTTCAACTGTCCAACACAACATACATATCATATATCAACTGGGCTTATACTCTATTCATTTGGACAAAAAGTAATGCAAATTCTCACAGGTCGAATCAAAAAATTCTGAACATTAGCCCAAAACATCAGCTCTTTAATGCTTTGATGCATTAAACTTTCCCAGGATTCGACAGTAACAGTAATTATATATCTGCATTCCATGTTGAGTTATGGTTTAATCATAATCAATATATTTTATGAATGATATATTTGAAGTGTCACTGGACTGGATACACAATAATACAGTATATTCGTTATCACCTTACTCTTTAAATAGAACTAATGTCTGTTTATGTTATTAGAGTGGCTTAATTTGGAGAAATTCAAAATTGGAGAAATTATCATGTCTGAACCTGCTGAATAGGGCCTGAGATGTCATATATCATACATATCTACCTGAGATTTCATGACACGTGCTGGGTTGTGGAGTATCTCAAAGTTTGGTTCAGGTTTCTTCTCTTCTTTCTTTTCTTTCTCTTCTTTTTCTTTCTTCTCCTTTTCATCTTCTTTAACTTCATCCTAAAAACACAAAACCATTGACTACTATTTTACGGGAAAGTATGACATTATTACCAATGAAAGTTGTGATAAAAATTCACTCTAAACATGACAAATTAGTACTGATTGAGTTTTAAACTAATTTCTTAGGAAGGTAATAACTTTTTAAAAGCTGATTAAGTTACGGTAGCTTTGCAAATTGAATCATCACCCTCACCTGGCAAGATTATATTGGAGGCATAACTGAACGTTTTTAGTTCTAAGGGATAATATTATAATCTATAATTCTATACGTATAATTATATCTATAATTTCAACTCTAAAATTATAAACCATGATAAACCACTCTAAGGAGTGTATTTTTAAATTTTTATCAAATACTTTATGAAAAACTAAAACCCTGAAACATAAAAACTAAACATACTGAACTAAACTTCAAGAATTATACATTATAAACAAATCAATTGTAAATTGTATATAAATAAATAAATATATATATTTAAAACTATGAGTTTATACAACAATAAAATTTCATATCAGCAATGTTCTGCAGTTGCTGTAAACATCCAGTTTGGTTCAAGATTCAAAACCTAATGAAATAACTAATTGTCAATTATTAAAATTTGTAATTTCTTTTCCTACATAATATTGTAATGTGATAAATGTAATTTTATGCGAATGTGATGTTTTACTTATTCTACTCTACCGAATCATTGAAAAAAATTTTGAGCAGTATGAAATCCTTTCTTTCTGCAAGCATGATATTTTTTAATGAGCAAATAATTCATGAATTAATTTCTGAAAGGTTCTTATGTCAGAGAAAGTTCTCAGCAACTCAGAGGCTATGAAGCAAACAACACAGTCTTGTACAAATTTATATTTTTCTCTTTTATATTATTTAAAAAAAAAATAGCAACCTGAAATACTAATAGGCTTTGTTGAGATCTCACAAGTTAAAATTTGTTACATCTTAATTGAGTCGTCGTCTCCTTACTCACCACTTCCATCTTATTTTCCGCAGTGCTGTCAGCAGAGGCCTTGGACGCGCCACGACGGCGAGCTCTGGCAGCGATGCTGAGCACCGCAGTGGTCACCTTCTCCCTCTCCTCACGCCGCTTCTCCTCCAGAGGTGGCGGGTATGCGTACACCGATGGTCGGGCGTTGCTACGCACCTCCATCTTTGGCATCTGCAAATAAATAAAAACACTATGTAGCAATGTTGTATTTGGCATCAATTTGTATAACTCAAATACAGCTTCAATATTAAACCATTACTTATTTTAAGAATATTTAAAATATTGAACTAGTCTACAGTGTTAAGAGCATTTTGTAAACAGTTACATTGTCTTGCGGCTTTTGAAACTTGGACTCGATACAGGTAAGGCAGCACAAGTAGATAACATGAATCACTTGTTTGAAAGATCATTTGTGTTATACCATGGGTTGAATACTACCCCAGCACTAATTATGCTGGGACGGCCTGGACATTAGGCATTTTGGGGGAAGGTTCATTCAATACTGTTTAACGTGTACTATCATTTTTCTAACTTTCTTCACTCCATTACAACTTTTCCACTATTCACAGAAATTTATATAATGATAGGTGATAATGAAACATTAGTTGCAATTCATACTTGCATAATTAATTTAAAAAAATGTATATTATACCTTGAGTTGGGAGTTGAGAGCGATGAGACATGTAGGGGTGAAAGCCAGAGCGAGACAGTGAGCCAGGGGGAACCAGTACCAATACTGGGTGGCCACAAGCACTCCCACTACGGCCAGCATGTTGGTGTGACCCGTGCGTGACTGCAGGGTCAGGGTCACGTTGCGACCACCTGTACAAAGCAAATTGTTATGTTTCTATTTGTGTCTAATAACTGAACGGCCAGCGTTCACATACCGGAATGACGAAACTCTTAGTAAATATTTAAATTGTTTGATTATTGATCCTCTCAACACAAAAAATTTAAACTCATACAGTGGATTTGCATTTGGAGGGTAGAAAAAATAATTTATGATAGTAATAGTTCATTTATAGTTTATTTGACCCTCTAAGGTAGAGCAAGAGAGTGGTGAGAATTTTTTAAAAATACTTAGGCTCGAATATACCGCAAGATCCCTGAAGCGCTAGTTTCACACCCCATCAGGTGTCATACCCAAGCTACTAAAAGGTGGAATTACCCGTGTTAACTCGATTATCGAATCGTGATTCAACTTTTATCTCACATTGAATTTGGAACATCAGCAATTACTGCCTGTACGACACCTACTTTGTTCAACGATTGTCTCTTGGGAACGGAAAAGGATCTCTGCAATCGGGTTAGATTTTGAGCCTTGTGGAATGATATACGACTGGCTTGACTTCCGATCTTTTCTCTCTGCAAGTTATTTTATCGATCGCCAATAAATAATTTACTAATTTATTTATGAAACTACAAAACTACGGGGTCTGTCAGCCAGGAAATGAGCAGATGTGTTTCCCCATTCCCTTTATTGTAAATTACATAGCTTATTAACAGAGTACGTGAGACAGCTAACTTGGTTTGTCACACAATACATCTTGTAACAGTGCTAAAGTTCAGGCGTTTATTTAACAACTTACTTCTGATTTCCTCAACGTATTACTTGAGTGATTCATATTGTGACACTTTATCCTCTCAAATACAGTGTTGTAAAGCTTATATAGATTATATATATTGATTACTACTCTGCTTATATATTACAATACAATTTTTCTTAGCTGACTGAAAGTATAATTTAATTATAACATATTTAAACTGGAATATAAAAAAAGTACAAGAGAATTCAATACAAACATAAAATGTAAAATCAATTGAATTTAAATAAACCATGTTGAGAATAAGAGATATATAAGAATTCAAAAAAATTTATGAACCATATTTTTAAAATAAAAAATATAAAAACCTTGATCTTATTTATCAAGTGATATTAAAATTTTTAATATATATTACCTAAATTTTTACTATTTAAAAAAATTTACAAATTTTTAATCTATAATTATAAAGAATTTTATTGTGTTGGACCTTTATACAACATATTTCTCATGTCTACGACAAACTCGAGTGAGATTGTTTCCTCTATATGAAAGTGTTGAATAAAATAATCAAGATCTATTCTAGATCAAAGTTCAAGAACTATGATAAAAAATACGATTCTGATTCCGAATCAAGAAATGAGAAGTAGACTGATTCTAATAAAACATACATGTCCCAACCTGAATCATCTGTCAAAAAAGTTCACATCCTGTTGCTTTAGCTACTGTAGGCCGTATCATCGATCGATCGATGTAGTTTAGTTACTGTTGGGAGATCACACCATAATGTGTATTGTATGTATTGTACGTGTAAACTGAAGTACAAGTTTTATATTGTCTTCCTGGTACAGTACGATTGTTACCATGTTATCGATTGTTTCATCAAGGTTAAATTCACTTAAATTCATCATCAAGAAGTTAAGTAGACCTGTAAACCTTCATATAGCAAAATCTTAGCGTTATTAACCTCAGCGTTTGTTATAACCTTTAGCGGTTATAAACTTCATGTAAAATAACATTACACAAACAAAGGAAAAAGGAACAACTATTCAAAGTTTCATGAAAATAAATATTTTCAATATTTTCAGAATAGAGCTTTTTGGTATTACACCATATAAGTAAAAATGTTTTAAGTAAAAAAAAACCAGCTGTCACATACCAGCATCAATGATTCCTTGAGCCAGAATGGCTCCAAACTTAGCCATAACATCTTCATGCTTGTCAACAATCACCTTGGCGTAGAGAGCTCGGAAATCCTTTACCTGCAAAAATAGTTAGGTCAATAATAATTGTCCCTCTATAATTAATAAATGGAACGTCGTAAAATACCAGTCATAAAACATGTTTTGATTTGAAACATTAAACAATACAATTTTTTATTATTAATTTGGATGAGTAAAGAGTCCTGATCTTGATCAATTACACAAACATTTTTATTAATATTTTTAACAAATTTATTTCATTTAAAAAATCCACACAATTTCATTTGTAGAATATTTGTAAAACCTATCTCCTGTAAAGATAAAAATAATCCCTCAGGGTATGGAAACAATTGAAAGTTGAAGATGGTTTGTCTAAACCTGACAGCAAACATGAAATACATAAGATTAATTATAAAACTCATTACTCTTTGTACTCAGTAGCAAAGTTTCAAGGATCAATATCCCAACTTCAAATATCAGTTTTGCTTCCTGACTGCTGTTGCGGTTTGATTAGTTATAGTTACTCTGTGCTATTCTCTCTGTTGTCGAAACTGTATGAAGTCTATTTTAAAATTAAACTAGTAACAGTAACTTTTGCTAAAATACTAAGGGACCAGTCTAGACTTTGATTCATCAGTTATATTAACAAAATGCTGTATACAAGATTTGATGGAAGATAGAAAATTATTCTCAAAGTTTTGATTAAAATTTCAGTCGATTGGTTGGCGTGATTTCTATTGTAAGTAATGTGATAAAAAAAGGATTTTTATTAACCTCTGCAACACTAATTTTCCCTTCTTAGCAAATGTATTAATTTTAAACAAAAAAAATTGTGGTTTAAGGTTATGTGAAACGCATATGAATTGAGATAAACGAGGGGTATTAGAGTCGTACCTTGGGGCAGGTGAGCTCCGTGTGCTGGATGAGGATCATTGCGGAGGCGATGAGAGCGCCCTGGCGTACGAAGTTGACCGGGTCGTTGGTCATGGGGTCAAGCAGAGCGATGGCTTCCTGCGGGACAGACAGAGTAGTGCAGATTAGTGCCTGATGGAACTGAACATAACCAAGAGCCTCGTAAGGCAAGAGGAGGCGCAATCACACATAACTATAGACAATTGTGCCGCCTTTGCATCACCAATAATTTTACTAATAAAAAATATTTTCATTAGAAAGATTATACAGAGAAGAGAACTTTTCAGAAAATGGGTGGACGTAAAATAAAGCCACAAAAGTAATAGATATTGTGAAAGAAAACAGAATTCTTGGTGGAATTCAATGTAATGACTTTTTCATTATTTTCAACTAAAAAGATTTACACTTTTAACATAATATATTAGATTCATCAATCACACCATCGCTTTCCCAGTATTAATCTTAAGGGGAAAATTACCTTATGAGGCTTACGCCAGCAGCAACAAATTTTGAAAATATAAAACTTTTCTCAGAATAATAAAAATTTTATTTTTAAACTTAAACACCTTAAACTTAAACTCGGTTAAGATGTGAATGAGTGTCCGCAAAAATGGTCGATCATATTACATAAGGACTTAAAACAGAAGAGAGTCTCATAACAAGTAATTTAACTTTTTAACAAAAGACAAAATAAAATTTTACAGTCCCCTACAATTGAGCAACGGAAGCAATAAAAAGGCAAAGTTTGTTGTTTGGAAGTTACTATTACTACTGTTGCCCCTCTTTGAGATTCAAGAACAAAACAAGTGATTGTGACAGACAATAGTTAAAAGTTTATGTCAGAAGTCGTACAAGTGCAATAATGCATGTTGTCATAGGAAATTTACCATTTAATAACTTCCCATGTTACGAAACTGTGATACAACCATCTACGTACCAACAAAACTTTGTAAGTTACAGAGCATTAGAAAAACTCTCAACAGAACCTGAATGAAGCATGTGAAACAAAGCATTTTTAATTAATTAATCAACTAATGACCAAAAATAATAGTACTGTACTGGTAATTAATATTATAATAAGAGAAAATTCCTACAATTCCTGAATACCTAAATAATTTTGCTTTGTGTACTGTACTGGTAATTGATATTATAATAAGAGAAAATTCCTACAATTCCTGAATACCTAATAATTTTGCTTTGTGTACTGTACTGGTAATTAATATTATAATAAGAGAAAATTCCTACAATTCCTGAATACCTAATAATTTTGCTTTGTGTACTGTACTGGTAATTGATATTATAATAAGAGAAAATTCCTACAATTCCTGAATACCTAATAATTATTTTTTTAATTTATTTGTTTTTTTTATAATAATTAATTTGTTTATATATTATAATTAATTAAATTAATTTTTTTATTTTTAAATATAACAATGTTATTATAAATGAAAAAAAATTTTTATATTTATATTTATTTTTATAGTATGTTAATTTTTTATGTTAATTTTTGTGTAAATTCTATAATATAATTTTAGTTTTTTTTATTTTATTTTATAATTTGTATTTATTTTGTATATTTTTATAATTTTTATTTTGTTTAATTTTTAGTATAATAAATATTTTATTTTTTATTTTTAAATAAATATAATTTTAATAAATATTTTTTTTAATTTATTAAAAAGTTTTTTTTTTTGGTTTTATATTATTATTTGTTTTTTGATTTTTTAAAATAATTAATATATTGTTTTTGGAATTTTGATTATTTGGTTTAATTTGTATTTTGTTGATTAGATTTTTTTATATTTTATAATTTTATTTAATTTTTTTTTATAAATAAATAATATTTTATATAATATTTATAGATAAATAAAAATGATGAAATGAGAATGTAAAAGTAATATTTTAAAAATATGAAATAAAATAAAAGTTATTGATATTAATGATGTAGTACTTATGTGAAAATTAATGGGTTGGAATGAGGGAGAAGAGAGTGACCAACAATCCTGAGCAGAGTAAATAGCAAAAGTATTAGGAAGGTTCCATGACTTTGTGGGTTCCTACATGGCACACTATAATTACAACAGAATGATTCAGTCAAGAATCTGACTCACCTTGAGGCCGGTGCCGGCGCAGGCGATGCCCAGCGCCATGGCGGCGCCGTAGCGCACATGAGGGTTGTAGCTCTCGGCCAGCAGCGACACCACGCTCGGGCACTGTTCCGGGTTTCTGCAACAATCGGTGTACGGTTAACAACATACTCGTATAAGCAGATCATCACAGGACATGAGGCGTTCAGGTTTAGACTCCATAGGTGGGGGAAGGTGGAACAGTCGAATTGTGAGAAGAATGGGGAGGAAGAGGACTCACCAGTACAGAATAAATGAGGTCGAAGTCGTCAAGGAAAGGAATCCACATGAATCCACGAAATTTCTGAACTCGATATCGAACGCGTCTATGAACACATCTAATGTGAAACATGGGGCGGGGCGGGAGACTCTACGACGTTTCGGTGAATCATAGGGAGAAGACTTCGGACAGGAAGGGAGAAACAAAAAAGATGGAAAAATTATGGAAAATGGAGTGGAACCCAGGTATACACTATGAAGCTAGTTCATACCAGGAAAATAGATAGAGTTCCTCACCAAGCACCGGGTAAAGCAAAGAGAGGGACAAGGTATACGGTCAGCATGCACCTCTCTCTCTCACTCCCTCCCCTAATGTTCACTGGATATTCACTGAAATAAGAAATTCCTTTTTATAAGGGACTAGCTTAAGCTTACCCCTTGCGTGTTGCCGCAATGACACGGGCTCGAGTCCTGAGTTATCCGTCAGATATAAGCTGTTCGTCCTGTTGCTCGTTGGATTCTTTGTAACTCGTAATGCTCTTTTTCTTAACGCTTCAATCGTATTTCGATTGTTATAGTTTATTTTAAGTGGCATTGTGGACAACAAATTCACTTATTCAGAGCTAACTTTAACTTCAACTCTTAAATACTAATGAACTCCATAAAAAAGTAAGGAGAACAAAATAATTTACAAAACATCATATGATGGACATAAATATTTCGTGGAAATCAAACTTTCACTATACTCAACTATAATGAAAACATTAACAACATAAAACAACAATAATTACACTTAGCATATAGCTAAACGAAAACGTATAAATATTCAAAATCTGTTTATTATAATAAACATATAATGTAAGAACATTTGAATTAAATTTGATATTTTTTCCAAAATGTGACACATTTTTAAATGGTTTATTTTTTTACCGAGGTTAATTACTTAAAGTTTTACATGAACGATAGAAACAGACAGTATTGTATTGTTAATCACTTTGTTAATGGAAAGTAACCAACAGCTTTAATAACCAAAATCTTTAGAAATCAAATGTTTCGATTGCGGAACATTTGTAAAAAACTTATTCTCATAAGATCAATATTTTTAGAAATTTAGAACGATGTAAAATGGAAGTCTTTGGAGTTAAAAACCTGTTATTTCACACTTTTTTTATAACATATTTAAAAAAATAGCCATTTGTTTAAATGGCAATCGGATGAATAGTTTGGTAAATGGAAGGGAGATGGACATGCATTCATTTTTATTTGAAGAGAAAAGTGTACATACGCTAGCAATTACCTAATAGTAGACCTCTAATAATATATACGTATAGGGGAAAATGGGATATATTTTTAATCCAAATTAGTTGAGATTTATTGGTGAAGAAGTATAGTTAACATGGCGATGTTCCTAATGTACAGTAGGGCCCGTGCCTGGTTCATAACTTACAGGTTACCAGTTCGGTTCTGAGTAAAATATTGATACGGTCTAGTAGTTGATGGTTCGATGCTCATTGGGCTATTTATTAATACTCCTGGCGAATAACCAGCTGCACTTTGTCGTTCACTCTTATTCACCTTAAAATTTTATAAACTATTGAATACTACGTTAATCCGCAAAGCCTATCCTCATAATTAGACCAATTCGTAATTCAGAGGCCGTGGTTCGGATTCCACGTTAAACTGTAGGTCCATTAGTTGCCATCGGCTGTTGGGCTATTAATCTACAGTCCTGTCTTAGGAAAACGTCAGCCTTAGTCAGTAATAAGACTACAAGATCGCGCCACACATCCTACACTTAATCCTCATTCTTACTTGGCTTGAAATACCTACATTGAAGTATGGTTGCCATTTCAATGATCTCACTTAGTGGTTGGGACGGATGAGAATACGAACTGAGAGAACTTTGATTCTATTTATCTTACGTATACAGCTATGTATAAATAAAAATTAAAATATTTTTAGTGAATAAACAGATTCCGTATGAATTTGAATTAGTTTATATAAATAGAATAACATAAGCATAGAAAATACGTGTAAAGACTTAAGGTCCAGAACTCCTCCTGGCCGTAAAGAGCTGAGTGAAGTTGGGAACACCAAGTGGTTGACGGTAGTAAAGTCAACACGTGCCGCGAGGTGCTCCTAGTAATCTTGACTTTATTGCCTTCAAGCACTTTCCTTATGAAAGGAAATTATGAAACTATGATTCTTCTATAGTTGTAATTCTAATTTTAGACGATGGTAAAAAACTGTATATAAACTGTATATTGTTCTCGTAGTTAACAACCAATTCATATAAAAACTAAGAAGGAAAATTAAATTTATTGAAACAAAATTAAAAATAGAAATTATTGACCTTATGCGACAAAGTGAAATAAAACTGTGGCAGTTTGTCCGGCGACAGAAGGGTATCAAGTTCCGATCGGTGGCAATAACAGGCGGAAAACGGCTGTTTTATGGAATATCACGTGGATTTATCACGATCCACATCACATCCAGCCGATCTGTCAACACATTCACCCAACATTGAGATCACGCTTGCGATTACGTGGTAAAACCAGCATCAACCTTGAATTTGGTTCTATGCACGTTCTAGAACATTGATTTGAACTTGTAAACAAGACAGAACACTAGGATGGATCTAACACAGCTGATATCGATTGACACCATTATTTATTTAGGATCTATACTTGTCATATTGTTGTGTCGATGCGTTAGTGTTCTAAATTTATTTCTAGCCAAGTTTTAAATATTTGGAGTATTTTATCGTCAAACTGGTTTGACCGTTCAATATTATTTTGCGGAATGTAAAGCAAATGATACTACAAATACCAACAATATAGTATTTTAAAAACTTATTTTGACGCAGGTTTTAAGAATTAACTGCTGGTTTTTTGTCAACATGACTCGTATACTAGACAATGTTAAGTGCTAAAACTTCTCCTGTTTTCAAGTGACTAATCTCTACAACTAAATTTAAAAGGTCATTGATGCCTCAGAAATGTAAGGTTTTAAGGAAAAAACTAAACCCTTAGTCGTAGATTGGTCGCTAGAAAACTGGAGTAATTTCATCTCCTCCAGAAATGTTGTGTATTTTGAAAAAATAAGACGCATTGGATATATAAGAGTAAGTGATAGTTAGAAAGTAATAAGTAAATATATTATCTACTATCAACTTTCTTATCTTATTCTTATATACTGGTGTACATGCATTGTTTGAGACTGATAAGAAGAACCACGAACATAACATTGAAAAATCAACAATAGTGACACATACAATTGTATAATTTATTCAAACTCATAACAAAATATGAATCTTGTACAAGGCGCAGTGCCTACTGCAGTGGTAGCGACAACACGAATAACAGTAACTCATGAAAAGAGACAGAGATTTTATTACTATTTACATCTATCAGTTTAATAGTCAGAGTTCGCCTTCAAACGCATAAACGCAATGTTGTGTCTGCTGAAGTTTTGCCTACCCCGGCCACTGCAGGCGCAACTTCAATTTATAACACAATACAAAATAAACATGTATTTTAAATATATAATTAGGTGTTTTAGTAAAAGAATGAGATAGAGATAATCTAGCAGATTAAAGAAAACTTACACACTTATGCCTTATCTATCTCAGTTTATGAGTATAAACATTGATTTTTGTTTTAACTTTTGAGAGTTGTCTTGAGCCACTTGATAGTTTTCTTAGAATTTTTCGCAATGATTTAGTTATTAGATTGTTATTGGTATGAATTTTAACATTACAATTGATGTTATTTCGCGTAAAAACAGTCAAGAGAGCCCATCAAAATTTAGAGGCAGTTGATAAAAATGATTTTTCACTGTCATTATCAAAAACATAATAGAGGAAATAACTGTTTGGATATTGTTTTGTTAACAATGTTGATAATTTTGCTTTTGCTTGCGATTTAGCGCCTATCCCTAATTCATATCATCGCCATATCCTTGTCATATTATCTGATGGTATTATTATCACGTAGTTTATTTCTGTCGAGTCGATTTATTCATTTTTGGGAATCATATTAAACCGGGAGCGCACGTTTGACTTACATTGAAGCAGAAGGGTAATACTTGTCGCCTCAGAATGAAACAATTCACAAAAATGGAAAACATTCTTGGCTGACTCTACTGGCGTATAATTTTGCACAAAAAAAATAAAACTTTAAACGGAGTAGCAGGAAATATTTGATTGAACAGAGAAACCCGACCATTAATATATCTGCTGTACCGCATTTATAAGCGAGCAGGCCCAGGGCTTAGTGACAAGACCGCCCGCGCCGCAGCCGCTGCTGCTGACAGTTCATTATGTTTCTTTTAACTCGTGGCTTACAATCAATTTCATTTACCTCCCTCCGCCTAATAACAACTCCGTTCGTCCGTCTAATTATCTGTCTATAATAATAAAATAATTCCTCGGCTAGTTCAAAATTAACTAATTTCCATTGCGTAGCATTAAAAATATATTAGTTACATCACGCTGGAGGCACTGAAATAATAAGTTATTTTAGTTGGAAGATCATTCAAAAAGTTAAAACATAAATCGGACTTTCACGTACCTCTCAAATATTCAAAGAAAAAAACAAACAACTAAAGCTAAAACAATTCAAAATAAGCTGTATAAGAAAACTATAACACATACTTTCTCCTTTTTAAGATAAACTGAAAAAGATTTACACTTCGTATAACGTTTATATTCCTGAACACTTGGCAGTATAAAAAATGTATTGTTTCAAAACTATTCATCAAATTTCTTACCCACACCGTCTTAGTAAAAAAGTTAAAGTTTTTGCCCGGCACCACAAGTAGTAACAAATATTACCTGGCGTGATAGAACTCACGTTATTATTTTTATCGAGTTTCATAGGGTGCTGTGACTGTAAACTGCATGACCAAGTTTGTGATAACTATAATAAGACATAAATTAATCTTTTTAAAATTTATTTCTAAATATTCTTTCTGTGTTTACCACGGTCAGCAAATTCAACCCTTCCCTGGAACCATTAGTCGTAGACTAATAATTTAACGTATATTTTTTTGGGATTTCGAGCTAGTTTTATGAAAATAGTAAAATAATTTTAACATTTTACGTTTTACCACAAAATTTAAAAAAATATGGAGTTTAAAAGCACTAACGACTATTGAACCGTCATTTTTACAGGCATGCGCGTAATACATTATTATTTGGACACCAAGAACCTGTAATAACTATAGATGACAAACTGACCCCTAATTGCCTTCTTAACAATCAATGTACTTGATTCAAATATAAGCTTATCGAATTTTACGTGGGAAATATGTTAGATCATAGATATGTCAAAAGGAAATGTTTTTACTTCATCTAAACAGCTGTTATTATTCATTTATATTAAAAATTCAATACAATAGCTCTAACAGTTTCTAGGGAAACCTATTACATATTTTCCATCCTAAAAATCACCAAACCCCCCCCTCAGAGCTAAGACGTATCCATGTCAACTTGTAGGCCTACTTGCTGTTTTCACATTTTTCTGACGAACACGAGCCCGGATTCATTATCTTTTCAATCTCAACTACCCGTCACCGGGTGAATTAAAGGCGAATGAAAGACAGCATGGTACCGGAGAAAAAATCTATGATTAATATTATTTGAAAAAAAACACAATTACGACGCGTATTCAGTATTAATTTACCAAATTTGTTCTCAAAAGAAGCAGAAGTGAGAGATTACATAGGTTTTAAGGTGGTCCGGGAGAGAGAGTGAGATATATTCACCGATGTCGTGCCTGTCTGTGCAGTAGGATGCGGGACAGGCAGGATTGCAGGACTGCAGGAGTGCAGGACTGCAGGTAGCTAGACGCTGCTGGCACGGAACCTTATCGTAAGCTACGGCGACAAGCAAAACGACGCAAACAAGCCCAATCGAGATTTACGGCCTTCCTCTGCTGCTGTTGAAAAATATCCCAAATCCTAACACCTCCCCTCCCGCGCGTCAACACTTGTTTGGGTTTACAGAATAAACTGTTTCTATTTAGGTATCAGTAGACAGAAAAACGAAAAGTATAACTCATTCGGTACACTTTTTTGATATCAATCATTTAAAAAATATATTTTTTACTATTTTCGTGTGAAAATCATAGAAAGGAAAGGACGATTTAGACATTTAAAATTATTAATTTCGTAAAATCTGATTACTGTTTACTTGAAAAAGTTAATGGCTTGATTATTACAGTCAGGATATATTTGACTTAATCGACATTTTATAAATAGAAATAACAATGTTTTATGAATGTAAAGAGTGTAACAATAATACTAATGTTGTATGTTTATGTATATATTTCATGACTAACATGTTCAAGGAATCATGATAATGAAATAGCTTAATAAATGTGTACATCGAAATGCCCTTTAACCAACCTGTTTAGTAAATACTTTAAGAAACCGGTTTAGTAAATAACTAATGTTAAAAACGTAAGTTGAATAGTGTTTTACTGCAATTAAACTTGCCAAGGTTACAATTAAAATACTTACAACGCGTTATAATTAAAAATGCAATGTACTACGTTAATAAAAGAAATCCTTTTAAACCATTGAGTAACTAAAGAGGTCGTAAACGTCCCCAGCTTTTGTAGGAAATGAATACGGTCTATTGTGTCTCCACTCGGCTAGTGTTGGGTGTGAATGTACATCGTACTGTAGGTTAGATACGTATATTACATGTCCATGTAATGGAGTGAAGATACAAGAAGCCGTACTGTCATTACAATGGAAATGGGTCGTTTAAGTTAGGCCATAAGTATATTTAAATATAATACGCTGAATTTGAAACTTCCAAAACAAAATTAATGATAGAAGTTAAACCCAGGAACAATATAAAGTGAAAATGATGCGGGGAAGTTAAGGATTAATAAAAAGCAGAAGAGCGTAGTGAGTGACGCGACATTACTGCGTCATCAACGCCTCCATCTTACATGTTAGTGACGTCATTAACCGGGATCACGCGATAGAGGAGGAAAGTTCACGAGCAACAACCCGAACACTGTGACTCGGCTGGCAACGCTAGACTGATGAGACATGTCATAACACATTCTGTGTATTCTAAACAGGTGTCTACGAATTTCCCATTGTTATCAGATTATTGTTCTACATCACTTCGTAATCCAGTCATACAGCCGAAACAAATCTGTGTTCAATCATTCACCCCTTTTTGTAAAAATGTTTATATTTTAATCTGAATGTGCATGTTGATTTATATTTATTCATGATGATGTCACCGATTGAAAATCTGCATGCATAGCTGAAGCTGATAAAGTTGGTATTTTAACTCCTTGTTCTAGATGATTAAACGCATATTATTTGAGAGGTTATACAGGATTATATAAATAATTCAGTCATACATACGTCCTCAACTCAGATAAAATCAGCTAAATCATAGATAGTTTTAAAAAGTAAAAACACATTCCAACAAGAATGTATAGTTTAAAAAAATGTATTTTGAAAATTTAATTCAATCATTATAGGTTAGAATAGATTTTTACCACAAGGACATAACTTGAGGTAAGATTGTCCTTGGTGACAAGGCCGGAGCATGTATGTAAAATATCCTACTATTGATTACGCCACCAGTCTTTACTTTGTTTCACCTACCTGAATATTGTTAGATCTCGTTAAACTGAGATCAGTTATCCTTCCTGACAAAACATTTGGACGCAAATGATGTGTGCGTATTTAAAATGACATATACTGAGATTGAACACTGAAAAGTTCATGTATTAGCAGTGCACCGTAAATGGGATTTTATAAAATTGTGCACACGTTGGTAGACCTATACTACATCTACCATTATTGTCAAAGCACAGAAAATAGCTTAAACTTAAACAGAAAATAGCTATACAACATTTAATAAGTTGTAAAATTGTACGCTCGTTTTCCCTAACTTAACAATGTTATTTCGAAGTGCCAACTTAGATTTGCCTTGGGGGAGTCGACAGTTGGCGGTTCCCATAGTAGGTAGGCACACTGCCTGGTGGAGAAACGTCAAACTAGCTTGTAACACGTAAAACATAGAAACATGCTCTGGTAACAAGTATGTATCCACGTCGGCCTATTTATTACTGAATTCATTGTCCAAGGAACATATTTGAGCAGGATGAATCTAGATTTCAACCAATTATAATGTTCTTTATAATTTATTGAATGTTGGATTCTTATTCTTTTTCTCTTTTTTTGTGCTAAAAATTTACTAAATCAAACAAGTAGTAGAAGCTAAGCCTTTTATCTAATAAAAAAATTAGAAAAAGTAAATAATAGTAAAAATAGTTAATTATTTCATTGTCTGAGTATGTGGTTTACAGGTTACAATGATAGTGTTGACTTACACGACGTTATACAGACCAAGCCTTGGATAGTGTTGTTTTAAAATATCTAATAAAAATGGCCAGCAAGAAATAATTGAGCACATTTTATCGTAGTACATTACAGGATCCTTATATATAACACGTGAGGGCGTTTTTGGCCAAAACTACTCCATCATAACTCAGCCCGTTGTAACGTTTGAGATGTCACAAAAATCATCTCGGTTTGTAATTTTACATTTTTTGCTCATATTACTATTATACATTTCTTGCTTCTGGGCCTAGGTCTCGATCAAAGTTCATTACTACTGTAATTTTTTCCGGCAGATTTTTTAACATATACAAAATAACATATTTACATATATTGGTGGATTCACTCTAAATTAGAGACAATCTAGTACATAAAAGAAAATCTTAGACAAAAAGAAAAACAACTTCTTAGACAAGAAGAAAGAAAAAGGTCTATTTTTATACAAAATAAACATTGTTTAGAATTTAGACGTCACGGAGAATGTCCTGAATTAATTTAGGTTACAATCTCCTATTTGAAGTCGGTTACCAGATCCTAAAATGTCTGACCCCTGGGACAATAACGAGACGAATGAATAAAGAATATGGAAATGTTGATTATTTTTATGTACCGCAACAGGTTGGACTCCAAGGTCATTATGTATATGTCTCCTCGTGAGATTACCATTAAGAAAGAGTTCATTTACTAATAAAAACAAGGAAGAGATTAGATTAGATCATTGAAATGGCAACCATACTACAAGGGAGGTATTTTAAGCCAAGTATGAATGAGTGTAAGATGATTGTGCCGCGATCGTGTAGTCTTGTTACTAAGGCTGACATGTTCCTTAGACAGAACTGTTAATTAATAGCTCAACAGCCGATGACAAATAATGGACCTACAGTTTAACGTGGAATCCGAACCACGGCCTCTGAATTAAATAATCCAATTATGAGGATAGGCTTTGCGTATTAACGTAGTATTCAATAGTGCGGACGTTAATCCACGACCATCTCTCACAACTATCCAAGATTCGTGACCTCCAAGTAGCTGGATTACAGGACGTCGCCACCGTCCCAGTCAAAGAAGAGGTAAACACAATCAATCATGAAATGCACATGCTTTACAACATACGACACTATTTATTGTGTGGCATTGTGGTCGATGTCCCGCTTATACGTTTAGGGTAACCTTCCTCCTTGGATATCCTGGAGCAGTTTCTCACAAATAACAGTATGTTATTGTTTTTATTAGCGAATTTCCCATAGGGAGGAATCTATATTTTACTCGATTGAATTAACGATAATAATCTGTGCTTGTAGGAAAATGAATTACATTCCCTCCTACAACATATATCCCTTTAAAGGGCCGTACACCGAAATTGTTTGTTGCACCGGAAATAAGTTTTTGTACTATTACAAAAACTACTTTAAACCAAAAATGTATGTGTTGAAACTTCTCTTTTTAGCGGTAAAACGACAATAATAATCCTATATACTGATTTAAACTGTTTAATTAGACATAGCTTAATCAATACGGTGCTGCTAGAGCGGCCAGTCATGGAACCTTTGTGAACTGCGTAGCCCGCTGTGTACGGTGCTGCTACGGTGGCGACCGCGCCAACTAGTAGCGGAGTTATTAATTAATTACCACTCAGTTATTGGCGGGACGAAACTTGTTATATTGATCGCTTGTGAATGCAACATCGCATCAGCTGATAGACGATCGCAGTCACTGATAAGCTTTATCACCGCCATTGCCGCTCATCTGCGGCTGGACAGATATTTATTGTCCAATAGGCTGTACTTGGAAGTTATGGAAGAGTTTCCATCTCATAGAGGTGTTTAGGAGCTAATGCATCGCTTATAATATATATACACACCGATAGTCATATTCAAAACTCATGGTTCTCAGAGATATGTAGAGTGGTAGAGTAGAGTGATTCATAATGGATCAAGTTTTACCGCAAACCATGTTCGAGTTGCCTTATTTGGAACCTAAAAGTATCTGATCTTAAGTTCAGGCTCCAAAATTAAGGATTTATAGTAAAATAACGTGAATTTACTGCAATATATAGACAATAATTGCACTTATTTGTACCCAAAAACGAACAGGTTATATTAATAAGCAAGTGAGATGGCAATAAAAATGCTCTAAGTATACTCACTCGTAGAACACTGTGAACTCTGATCACAAGTGCGCGACCAGTATCCCCAAAATGTATACTGAGGTACATAAAACAAATGTGTAAATCAGACAGTAGAAACTCATTAACAAAACATCAACTGTCCCGATTCAATAAACAAATTTAGCTAGCCTTACAACTTAAACTTTTCAAAACGTTGGTTAGCGCAATCGCGGGTAGACCGCCCCCTTTAATATCAGACAGCACAGGTTTGTTGTAATTTAACCAACAGTTGAACACAGTGTATCAGTGCTGCCAACACAATACGGATGTAATTAACACGAACGAACCGAAACAAGGTAGCCGCGAATTTTCCTTTCGCTTATTGACATTCCCGCAGTAGGTCACGGTATTGATGCAGCACTATTGTGCCGACGAGTTTACTCGATACAAACAACGTGTTTAATATTTCCGTTTCATCTATTATGCGCGTGTTTCCGCTAACGTTCCTAGACCCGTCATTAGTCTATTTCTGGAATATTTTCATATTTAACGACGCCAACTGACGAAGCGTAACATTATGCTGAACTCACGTCTCATCAGTTCGGTTCCCGTTTCGTCAGTATTCAAATTCGTCAATCCAGTCCGCCTCCGATGTGACCCTACTTATCTCAACTCCTTACGCTTCATCTCGCCCGCTTTGCCCCTCTTACTCATCTCATTCCTCACCTGGACCATACAATCTCCCCCCACTGCCATTGCTCTTTGGGTATTTACCTCTAGTACGCATATGTAATGTATTACAATACATAAGATATATTGTAACCTGACCTAATGTGACATGATCTAACCTAACTATTGGCCTATATGATTATGACCCTGGTTTCTCCTTTTTTCAGCTGCAATACTAAAGCAATCATAATGCTATGTAAGTCATAAATCTATAACTCATTACTCATCCTCCTTATAAAACACCGAAGGTTATTACAACGATAAAATATGACAAATCAAGTATTGGAACGACAGGGGGAAACAGAATTGTTGAATTTTTATAACGAGCTATAGGCCTACATGTGATAGAGGGTGGTGAATGCTTCGGAGTGTAAGTGTAATGTGTAATGGCAGTCATCAAGCAGGGAGCACGGCTGATGTATGATCTGACAGCCTGACAGCAGCTAAGGTGGCTTTTCACTCTACCCCAGCCAGAGCTACACACAAACAATTGCCAAGGGAGGTTTTCTCCTGCTGCACTCCCCCCACCCACCACCGACATCAAGTGTTCACGGGTAACTGCCTCATGTGTACGTGTGTTTCTGAACGGGCGCAACGTGCTTCATACAAATTCAATAACGAACTATTTGAAATCGTTTCATTTTGACATTGAAATGTCTAAGCTCTGGGGGGGGGGGTTGGGAATTTGCGAGACGCAAAAGACGTAACAGGAGTAACGTGGCTAGGTATTTTTTGTTTATGTTAGTCATATGACAAATCTATAAGCTAAGCTATTTCCCACAGGGAAGTCATACTTTTTATATTGGAATCATGCAGTTTCAATAAAAATTTTAAATACCTAAATTACTGACTGATAAAGGGATTTTAAAAACTTAGTGGTGAATATTCTATAATTTATCAAAACGTATTTACTATGGCATATTTGTACATTTGAAATACATTCTTATAAATAACAGTATAAAAACTTGATTTGTCAAATAAAATTTTTTCCGAAGTTTTTATTATTAATTTCTGTTAAACTATGGAAAACAATTTAATAATGAAACGTTGACTGTATTTAATCACATTTGGATCTGAATTTAAAAAAGGGATCGGATTAGAAGCTTCAATAAATTATCATCCACAGGAACCGATAAACTAGATTGACTGATTATGAATTCCGAGTCGACCTCACAGCAAAGTGCGATATCACCGAATCAAATTAGCTTAATTAATTTGACTGAGATAACCTCGAAACCCGCATTGATTGGAACAAGTCGACTGTTCACATACAGAATGTGGGTGAATTGTTTTTACCTCGGGGTCGATTTTGCTGTAAATAAATTAGTGGACTTTGTTGGGTTAGTTTGTTCTTTTCACTTTTAATCCTTTTCATAAACGATAAGAGAGCAATTTTACCTTGGTACAGCATAGTAAACAATTCTGAATAGAGCATATTAAATTCCACGCACCTAATTGAGGCGTTTTGAGTTGAAGATTATGTATAGCGAGTTAGTAGCGTATTGAGTTTTGATTATATTTAAAGTGACCTTCAAAAGACATTTACTAGTTGCGTAGTATAAAACCAACACTATTTGAGGAGCTCGGGTCCCAAGGAGCAAGCCCTTTATTAAGGGGATGCGCCACTATCAGGGTAAAATTCTTTTATCTTTTTTAATATTTTTTTATAAAGGACTTTATTCTGAATGAGAATATGTAATTTTGTGCCAATCTGACTACATTTAGAAACTAAAATAAATTTAAAACTAAAATGTCGCGATTGGCAATTGTTGTCATTTTTTCAAAAATAATTTTCAACATAAGAGGCACAGACAACTTGTATAAAGTGCAAAGCTGTGAGAGAATGAGCAGAAAAAAGAACTAGAAGGATTTTCATATGGTCCAGGGAACTTTTAAATGTGAAAAAGACTTAAAACTTCGCAAGCCGTTTTCTCCAAATTGTTATTTTACCATGAAATGTGCAATTTTGAATAAAACTGTAAGTACTGCACCTAATTTAACAAAATTATACTAGATATTGTTATTGATTATATTGGGAAGATTTTGGTGCATATGTATAGTCATATTTAATAATATATTTCAATGTTTTAAATTTAAAAAAAAAATTATTTTTTATTGGCGCAAGCATTAGTGAAAATATACTCTCCAATATCTTTTACTTATTGGGTTAGCATGATTTCACCAACATGTTCCATGTAGCTTAACTTTAAAAATATAGCTTTGCTATTACAATTTTTTGATATATAAAAGTTATTCAATAAATTTTTATTTAAACAAATTTTACAACATTTGAAAAACGCCCATGGTTCAGATTTTTTAATATATCGCCTTCCTCATATTTAATCTTTTAATTAGTCGAGTAAACATTATGAAAATAATTAAAAGCAACAAAAAACTAAATTTAAAAAAAGGAAGATCGTGGCGGGTCCCCTTAAGGATAAAGATCTAACGTATAGTGTATTTCTAAAAAACTATACTGAAACGTTAAAATATTCTAAAAACATGAATGTCAATAGAAGGAGTTCAAATATCGATCATCGATAGTAGTTCCTACGCTATGGCCGGAAACGACATCGCTGGGGAAGTGGCCTCTCGATAAAAACGAACCGCATTTACTTAATTGAAAAGACCAAACAGCAACATGCCGGCGGCGCAGCGGCAGCGGCAGCGGCCCGGCCGGTTGTTTGATTTGCATTTTAATGTGAGATCAATGAAACGTTTTATTTCCCTTTGTGCGAAGGTTGTCGTATGCGATTTACAATAAAAGGATTAATCACACTAATCGGGGACCAATTTAGCATTCGTTTACCGGGTAAGTCCTGATGAGGCTTGAAATTTCATGTAATTTCATATCAGGTAGCCGGGGTTTCGTTACGAATATCTGTACTTGTGACTATACAAATTGAATAGGTAAGTGTATTTAGTAATGTTGTATACATTCCGATATGTTTCATGAGCATAATGGAAAAGCATATCTATTTTTAATTCATCTCGTTGTTACGTAATAGTTGAGTGTACTCGGAAAAAGCCTAAAAAAATTACTGAGTTTTATGGAGATACTGCGTCTTTTAACACGCTTTTATTGTTTGTACATATTTAACTTTGATCGGTTAAATAGATTTAACCAAAGGGTAACAAAGGCACCATATTGAAATGTGTTTAACTTACACTATTTCATTTCAGACATTTTATCTCAGGTTTACTCTTCTGTAATCATTTGTGGTAGCAACGTGTGACCTTCGTCACCTTTACAACCACTTACAGTTAACACAATTTGTATGTATCTGACAACTTATTTATCGAAGCAATACTACTGATATTAAACCTAACAACATCTACACTGAGTGTTATGGACCTACCGACCACGCTAGCCCAGTATAGCGAATACAGTCGGAGTGATTACAGCCGGAACATATGTAGTTACATATGCTGACTTCGGTCCAGCATATGTAACTGACGCCGCCACTGTATCTCACTGTTTTTGTACTGAACAGGCTTGCAGGTCTATATTGAAGGGTAGTTAACATCTATATTTAAATATTACACATAAGCCATCTTCCGAAGTTAAAAATCAAAATTCCCTGATTTCCCCTGGTTTTCCATTCCAGTACTTTATACTTTACACTTTTAACTGAAATGGCGACCTACCCAGGTAAGTATTTTAAGCCAAGTATGAATGAGAAATGAATGTAGGACGATTGTGGTCCGTTCTTGTAGTCTCGTTGCTGACTAAGGCTGACATGTCCTTAGACAGGACTGTTAATTAATAGCCCAACAGCCGATGGCAACTACAGTTTAACGTGTAATCCGAACCACAGCATCTGAATTACGAATTGGTCTAATTATGGGGATGGTCTTTGCGGATTAACGCAGTATTCAATAGTGCGGACGATAATCCACACAAGAGAGCACTACATCCACCAACCATCTCTCACAGATATCCACAATTCGTGACCTCCAAGTAGCTGGATTACAGGACGTCGCCCGTCCCAGTCTTAGTATTAAGAAAAACGCCAGGTTCTTGACATAAAGCACACTCCGGATCTCGTAAATGTTTCAAATGTTCCTGGTGTAGCCTGATGCCAGGTGACGGAGGCGGGGGAGTCACTCTACTCTTCCGACGTCAAAGGCAGTAATCAGGTTTTATTGGAGGACAAAGCGATTTACCCCTATAATTGACACAATTACACCCACTTATTGAACAATCCATTAACACCTTCACAACAGTTAATCCAGTTTAAAGATCTAAAATGGGCTTAGTATGTATATTTAGTACAGATAAAACTTAAAATAAACGGTATCAGTAAACTGAAAATAAATTTTTAAAAATACTTACAATTCATATAATTATTACCACTACTAAATGGGTTTTGAGGAGTTAATTAGGTTATGTGTCGGTAAGTTGCATACCAAGTCTCATCGAAAACGTTTGAGAAATAAGGAAGAAATAGATTTTTTTTTATTTCTCTTAAGAATTGAACATTAGGTACTTTTAAGAATAACATAATGTGTATTACGGACAGTCAATTTAACTCTTCTTTGAAACCATAGAGAAATGCCGTAATTCAAAATAATATTTTGTTTAGTTTTAAGCTGGTATTAATGGTAGTAGACAAGTTATTTTATAAATTTATAAAATATTTTAGCATTTAAAAATACTTACGGTAACTTTTGAACCGTCATTTAAAGACATGCGGGTGATGTCATGTTATTTTTAAATCCTAACCTCTATATAGTATGAAACTTCAATCAAAATGGAACCAATTGTATACAAGTTTGGCTCTGTAGACATCCACGCAGACAGACATTCATTTTTTAAGGGTTCGGGAGACCCCAAAGCGGATATATATCCACGTATAAAATTCATTTCGAAACCTTTGACACAACAATACTTTCTCCTTGCACTATCGAATACTGTAGTCAGGAGAAAGTAAAAACGCGAAAAGTAAAGTGCAATTAATAGATAAAGCCTGTTTAGTAGAATTTGATTACATGAAAAACGCCTTTTGGTTTTGTACTTGAGTAATAAATTAGACTCGCATAGTAAAAATGACATTATCATTCCAGGAATTTAAATATTTTTCTAAGCATCGTGATTAAAAAAATTAAGTTTAATTTGTAATTAAGTTTATTCATTAAGCGGCTATCCACGATTGTGAATCATATCAGTTAAATGTAAAAAATTACAAGGACATTTTGTTCCTTTGTTTTGGTGTTATTGCTTTGATAATAAGAATAAAATTTTACTCATATATTGCACAAATAAAGGCTATAACATACGCCGTAAAGGTAGTAAGGAATTATTTTACGAGAAATACTCGTACCAGTTTAGTACTCATTTATAAATCTATTCCGAAATCTAATCTAGGCTACACATATCGAAATATTATATCAAATCTTAGTAAAATCCGTGATAATTAAAAAAGCAGGCAAACGAACGACATTAGTTCACTAACAAAGGATCGGTCCGTGCGGCTTCTCTCGCACAAAAAGGCTGTTGATTTCTATTGAAAACAGAAAACCGAACCGCAGAATCTGAGTCGCAGCCACTCGAGCCGGCGATACCCCAGTCATTAGACTCGCCCCCCCCCCACCATCATGCCTGGGTAATGGGTGATCTCGTGTGCCCATACAAAAGGCTTGATACGGCCTATTACATTGTAAGGCGGTAGTAATAGTAATAAAAATTAAGGGTACCCTAAACAAAATTTCAAAAATATTTTAAAATAATCGATTGTAATTCCCAAACTACTAGTTATTATTTTAAATTGTATAACTAGTTCAAAGTTTTGATTGATATGGGCTACTGTATACAAGCTTGAGTGGAATGTTTAATTTGTAACAAATCCCGCCTACTGCACAATGATACTAAAGTCAACAATATCTCAAACAACATAGAATGTGATAATATAAACATGACAAATAAACAGTATAGAAAAGATACCCTTTTCTAAAGATACCCCTCCCCGAGGGGAAACGTTTACATGCCGCCCTCCAATATTCCCCAACACGGAACACATTCCTGGCTCCAATGGCATAACCATACACAGCGTTGCCCTGTACAAGGTCGTACTGGAAGCGACAGTAAACTGTTGTCTCCAGTATGTAGAGGCAGGGCAGTGTTAGTATCCTGAGCTCCCCGCACGACTCTCTGTGTTGTAAATTGTCCATAATTCGAATAGTTAATGATTCGTGTTTAATGCAACCAAAAACATTATTATGCTTAACCTCTGTAACGCAACGTTTCCCCTATATTAAAGATATTTCGTAAATCCTAGGCAGATGTTGTCGGCGTGAGATAGATACTCCTAAAATATATTGAAATGATACGATTGAACAGTCAACATGTAGTCTAGCTGCAAACTGTCGTAAAATCAACGTAATCTTATACCACAACAGTTAAAGCAAACGTTTCATGTACGAGATGCTACTGTCAGAATATAGATTAGTAAATTCCATTTAAATTCACTAACACCTGTATAATTTAGTAAAACTAGTATTGGACGGAAACAGTTAGTTAATTTCGTGTTTATTTACTTTAATACGTTGTAGTGACGGAATTATTATTTTGATTGCGAGATTTGCTACATAGCGAAAACTTGTGTTATACAATTACTATGCTGAGTTTGATTAAATATTGATTTTATAAATTGTACTGTTCGCTCCAAGTGCAAGAAGAGGCTCGGGAGGTGGATCAAACGCAGCGTTTTACATGGGATGAAGCTGCTGAGCAGACACTTCCATTACCTCAACTCGCCACACCTTCCGGCCTCCTTTCACTTTATATAAACTGCGTTTTCTACGGCGAAGGTTCGTAAAATATTTACACACCACAGGATCATATCTGCTGGTGTTCGCAAGAGAGGTTAGTTTTGTAAAAAACTTCCCGCGAGAGAAATACGTGACACATTTTCCACTTCTTACATTATTCGAATTTAGGTTTTGATCCTGTTGTTTTTTGTTTTGTCTTCATTGTTCGGATAAAAGAATAAACCTTTAAAGAATAACTTTTTCAATAACAATATAGAGTACAAAACGAAATAAGGTGTGTACCTTAAGGTTAATGTTAATAGGTATGACAATAATGTTATTGACAAATATACAAACATCATTTTCAAACTGATGCACATAATTGGAACGTGAATTTTTAAATTCGATAATCATACTCGTTGAATACTAGGATTAAAGCTATGCACACTATATGTCAAAATTATTTACACAAAATAATTTTTTCTATACTTTAATTTTTATAAACACAATACTTCTCTAGTAAAAACGAAAGCAAAAACTCTAGCACTGTTTGCGTAGATTAACGAAATACATCACATGATTTATGACATCCGCTAAGTGTGAATGTATGGGAATATCAAAATAAAACCGGATATTCGAATAAATACGACAAAGTTGGAGATAACATTGCCGTTAGTTCCGGAAGTATGATAGATGGTCCCCTCTGATAGTCGATACACCGCCGCTTCACAATACGTACGACGCGGTGATATAGCGGTACAGTACACGTCCCTACGTTCAGCAGCTGCATTTACACCACAACCACAACCACCTGACACACACATTTGTATAACATTGCCAACGTTAGTCCCGGCTACATAGTCGTTAGGTTACTTCAAAACCTTTGACACTAACATACGAACCTTAGCCTGTCTTTCCAAAACATAGTTCCATGTGTGAAAATTAAACATTGAAAAATGTTACAGAACTATTTCCAAGCAACCCTTTGGCGACGAGTACAAAAATCATCTCTCATGCTTATCAATTTTACTCTCGAATTTCATCTAGTACTGCAATTTGTTGCGAATAGATTGGGTAAACAGAAAATTTGCATTAAAATGTTTCAGTGCTGAAATAAATTAAATTTAAATATAAAGTCAACAGTGTTTCCTTTAAATCTGACATTAAAAGAAAACTGAAATTCTATCAAAGTGAGCGTTTCATTCCGATCGCAACAGAGTTTACCGTTTAATGTATCGAGTCGGCCTTCGCTCACAACCCCGCTCAAAAGCAACATAAATTACTTTTCTCTAGGTAACAATAAGCGACGCCACAACTCCACCGCGCTCGCCGAGATCAATTTGTATTCACGGTCGGATAGCAGGAGAACGCCAAGTCTGTAATGAGTGGAAATAAATAAACGATTTGCGGCGGAAATTCATGATCTCCAGTTGTGCCAATGTTCCCGGTAAATATTCTGGCTGGAAGTCTTACCAAGAGAATACATTAAACTGTAAAACACGCCGAGTCAACAAATGCTGATTGGCTATTTCGAACGTACCACAATAAATACTGCCAAAGTTTATCTTTTACTGTATCTTTTCTTTGTCCAGTCTAAAAACAGAAGTTCGATCCTTTCGCTTGAACTGCATTAAAAATTTGAAAAGGTAAAAATAAAAAATAAACTTTGACATTCAAGCAATTTAAAAGATTTGTTATGCTACAGTACAGTATTTATAACAAATAAATTAAGTCCTAAATAACAATATTTGGGTTACTATCTAATGATTTTGATCTTTGTCAGTAGCAAACGTACACAATACATGTACAATAGTCTAGTATCAGCATATCCATTACGATAATCACACACCACAGCCCGACGTGGAGGATTAGGTCATGTACGCGGCCAACGGCTACACAAGGGGGTTCGCAGTTATGTGATGTAACGTTTATGGTGCCAGAAAATAGTAAATAGACAGACAATTAGAATGCTTTAAACCTTTTCAATTCATATTATTTAAAAAAATTTATATTTCACATTTGACTAGAAAAATCAGATAAAATGTTTGTATTTACTTCCCTGTGGGAAATAGGTTAGATCATGGATATGTCTACATGGAAAGTTCACATAAACAGCTATTCAATACAGCTCGGGTAGCTCTGGTAGTTTCTATGGAAACCTGTAACATATTTTCCATCTTAAAAATCACCAGCATCCCCCCAGAGCTAAGACATATCCATGCCAAAAGCAAAGAAGCTAGTGTTCCTACTTGAGCGAAGAGAGGAGTCTTAAGCGATTTAAACAAATCCGCAACGCTGTCCCCCCACCTTGCTAATCCCCCCATCAGGCAGTCCTGTAGTAACACAGAATAACCTGACTGCGAAGAAAACGCCCTTACAAAAATCTTAAATTTATCGTTGAAACTTTTTTGTTGCAATAACAGTAAAAGCCAAAATCAAAAGACAAACTCTAATACGGTCGAAGCCTTTGAGACTAGCGAACCAAAATTATTTGTTCACTTTTTCAAGTAAAGTTTTCTATTTCTTATAACTATGGGCAGCCGATTAATCCACTGGTCCCCCATCACGTCACTCCCGTCCAGTCACGTGACATGTAATCTTATCGCGGCATTGTATGAAGAGAGTCGGCGCAAGACATTCATCTTATTTACACAATTATCTCCCTCCCGACCATTTACTAGTTGTTCGTTAATATTTTAAAGCAATCTAAACGTCTAAGCAAAAAAAAGTTTAATTGACAAAATTAAAATGACGCTTACTTTTATTCCCGAATATTTATATTACACTCCTACACTCGCTAGAAAATTCTTAATCCTGGGACTGCCTCTCGCAAAGGTCAGTAGTGGCAGCTTCGTCGTAGTACATGAACCTTAGAATGAATAATTAGAACTGGTTGAAAATGCATTCCATCATGGAAAATATGAGGTGAGTGGAGTAGGATTTCAATATCAGCTTCATAAAATAGTATCTCATCTAAAGAACCTATAACAGTATTATAAGATTAAATGTAAAAACCCTTGAACAAATAAAAACATTACTTTTTATATGTTAAGATTTACGTTAATTCTTAAAAAATCAACTGTAATACTTATGTAATCTTAGGTAGGCAATTTACCTACACAACGAGAGAACATTTCTGGAAGATTCTAGTTTTCTATTTCCTTCGGGATCCTTACTATTGATAATTGACGATTCGGCTGTAAAATCAATAATTGAGCTAACCTTTGGTTGATTTAATCAAAGACCTTTAAGAAACAAAGTTAAAACAATCGCCGGCCCCGCCAGCTTCCGATCATATCAGCGCTCGCTTGATTTCCCCCGAGTGGAGTTAGAAAAATCGACGAACGTTTATGGCTGCGTCCGCCAGGGGCGCTGACCGTCGTCACACGCGCAATACCATAGCCAGTATACACAATACAGCGCTTGTATGATACAGTAATACGCCTGCTTGCACAATGGTGGCTGTTAATAGCTTATTCATCAGAGAATGATATTTAGGACTTTGATAAGGGACCCATTTTCCTCACATTCACATTTACCACAATTTTCTCGGTGCAGAGGGTTATGTTGTAGACACTGATGGTTCACTCACATATTTTAATAAGTTTGCGTGTCGTGTTCCAGCAAGATTTGGGAATAACTGTGCACAGCTTCAGCTCTGTAGCTAACCTATACGATTCTGTGCGGTACTTTTAAAATGTTTCAGGTTATCAACTCGCCCACCACTCACTTATATCTTTGGTTTTTATTAGACTCTTTATTTTGAGAAAGTTGCGAGACTTAATGGAAACATATTTTCCATAACTTTAGGTATCCAGAAACAATTTTGTCAAGCACTGATCTCGACACAACGGGAAATTCATTTTCACATTCAAATTCAGAGCTGTTATTGTGAAGAAACTGAGGCCTGAATTGTCTAAGGAATCTTAAATCGACTGGGACGGTGGCGACGTCCTGTAATCCAGCTACTTGGAGGTCACGAATTGTGGATAGTTGTGAGCGATGGTCGGTAGGTGTGGTGTTCTCTTGTGTGGATTAACGTCCGCACTATTGAATACTATGTTAATCCGCAAAAACCATCCTCATAATTAGACCAATTCGTAATTCAGAGACCGTGGTTCGGATTCCACGTTAAACTGTAGGTCCCTTAGTTGCCATAGGCTGTTGAGCTATTAATTAACAGTCCTGTCTAAGGAACATGTCAGCCTTAGTCAGTAACAAGACTACAAGATCGCGCCACAATCATCTTACACTCAATCCTCATTCATACTTGGCTGATATACTTGTAGTATTGGTTGCCATTTCATGAAATATCTAATCTAATCTAAGATTTACCAAATCAAAGAGACAAGAACCTCACTAAGTTGACAATCGATATTTATTTGAAAAAGCATGGCCCTACAGCGCTAACCGTCGGTTAAAGAATTGTATTGACACACGTGTTAGATACTACCGACGGTTTGCGGATGTCGCAGCTACTAGTGCCGCAACAATATTTCATCGTATGCGCGTATTATACAACAATTGTGAATTACAGCACTAGAAAAATGAGATGGAAAAAGTACACTTCTTTTCGGCCGTAATCAGCTGAGCCTAATGACGTCGTCGATCCTCGAATGTCCTCATTTGAATTTACAAGACTTCATCGCACCCGTGTATTACTTTCTTTTCTCATGATAATATAAGTTCTCGGAACTTCAATAACCTCTTTTCTGTATTACAAAACCATCTTGTGCAAGATTAAACACCGTTTATTATTTTTTAAGATTAGATTATTTAAATGGCGACCATACTTTTATACTTTATACTACTTTTAACTGAAATGGCGACCATACTACACGGTAGGTATTTTAAGTCAATAGGAATGAGGATTAGGTGTAAGATGATTGTGGTGCGATCTTGTAGTCTTGTTACTGACTAAGGCTGACATGTTCCTTAGACAGGACTGTTAATTAATAACCCAACAGTCTAGGGCAACTAAGGGACGTACAGTTTAACGTGGAATCCGAACCACGGTCTCTGAATTACGAATTGGTCTAATTATGAGGATGGTTTTTGCGGATGAACATAGTATTCAATAGTGCGGACGTTAATCCACACAAGAGAACATCACACCTACCGACCATCTCTCACAACTATCCACAATTCGTGACCTCCAAGTAGCTGGATTAAAGGATGACGCCACCATGATTATTTTACTGAGAAGGATTAAATATAGTTTTTATTAATTTAAACCAAAAAGCGTGGAAGCTTAAACTTTGAAAACATATTTTTCATCAGGTTATGAGTTTACTGTAGTGGAATATTGTTACTTCTTGGTTCTGTATTATGTATTGTCAGTAAAAAACTACTTAATAAAATTACATTAGTTATATTATACTTACACTTACTCATATACAAGTCAAAAAATCCCACAGCGTTGAGGATTATACTATACAGTAAACTTTGCAGTAACTCGTTAAACCGTGACTATGAGTATAAAAAGAAAACATACAATAAGTCCTTACTCCATAAACCAAACATAGCCCCGAATAATATTGGACCTCAATTAAAACCACGCAACCTAATTCACGAATAACAGACAGTAAACATACAAATCAGCTGGATCACACGTGTACACGGAAACGCAACAATAGGCCATCAACAATCAGGTGATCAGCTGCATTGATGCCACTTGTAGGTTCAATTGGACGGAAATGCTTTTATTTATATTTATCTGCGAATAAAATATTGTTGGATACAATAGGGAAATCAATGAAGGTAAAGTCAATATCCTCTTTGGAATGGAAATTCGACATATTGAATCCCCAAGTTGTCTTGTTAACCTACCGGAAAAACTTACACAAAGCGACTTAGATTTTCTTTGAACGATATAGGACGGGTAACAACACTAAACACAATTACATAAAATAATCACCCATCTGATTTAGTTAATTATATTAATAAGTATAATTAATTAATACAAATTATTTCATTATAATGTAATGTTATGTAAGACTTTATTTTATTCCAAAGCGTATATTTATTTATTGACTGCTGACAAACATTCGCAGGACTAAATATAAATGTAGGAGGTTAATCCACCCTTCACTCCCTTCTGCACTATTTTTCGTTTAGTTTTCAATAATACCTATCCCATTGTCCATTTAGGAGTGGCATTTGAAAATGTATTTTTTTAATTTAATTTTTATGTCCGGCCTTTTTTATTGTAAATTTTAAAAGGTAGTAATGCGCCACAATACAGTGGAAGCGTGACTACGCTGCAACCTAGCGGATTAGCACGAAAGCCCGTCACTCTACCGAAAAGATAAGGAGTACTGTACTACATGCAATAGTTCAAAAGTGGTACTGAAACATAGAGAAAAGTCTGTCAAACAAAAGTAATATCTACCAAGACAAATATACGTGTGTTCCGAAGTCGATGAACTTTCACCTGGGAGTCCGGTACAAAATATATGGCTGAATGGTCTTTAGTCTCAAATAAAGCTTAGACAGGGACGTTTGAAGATAAAAATAAAAACAAATGGATTAATGTAAACAAAGTTTTCCCTAGAGTATCCAAGTCTGAAACTTGACCGAACTGGCTTTAAAAGAACTTTGCTAACAGGTCTACCAAGACAAATATACGATGTGTTCCGAAGTCGATGAACTTTCACCTGAGTCCGGTACAAAATATATGAGCAGAATGGGTTTAGTCTCAATAAAGCTATAGACAGACGTTTGAAAGATAAAAAATAAAAACAAATGGATTAAGGTAGAGATGTGTGATGTCGCTACTGACAAGGAGGGTTGTCTCGGTACACGAGACTGTCGCAATCAGTGGAGTGAGGTAGAGATGTGTGATGTCGCTACTGACAAGGAGGGTTGTCTCGGTACGCGAGACTGTCGCATCAGTGAGTGAGGGGTGAGATGTGTGATGTCGCTACTGACAAGGAGGGTTGTCTCGGTACGCGAGACTGTCGCAATCAGTGGAGTGAGGTAGAGATGTGTGATGTCGCTACTGACAAGGAGGGTTGTCTCGGTACGCGAGACTGTCGCAATCAGTGGAGTGAGGTAGAGATGTGTGATGTCGCTACTGACAAGGAGGGTTGTCTCGGTACGTGAGACTGTCGCAATCAGTGGAGTGAGGTAGAGATGTGTGATGTCGCTACTGACAAGGAGGGTTGTCTCGGTACACGAGACTGTCGCAATCAGTGGAGTGAGGTAGAGATGTGTGATGTCGCTACTGACAAGGAGGGTCGTCTCGGTACACGAGACTGTCGCAATCAGTGGAGTGAGGTAGAGATGTGTGATGTCGCTACTGACAAGGAGGGTCGTCTCGGTACACGAGACTGTCGCAATCAGTGGAGTGAGGTAGAGATGTGTGATGTCGCTACTGACAAGGAGGGTTGTCTCGGTACACGAGACTGTCGCAATCAGTGGAGTGAGGTAGAGATGTGTGATGTCGCTACTGACAAGGAGGGTTGTCTCGGTACGCGAGACTGTCGCAATCAGTGGAGTGAGGTAGAGATGTGTGATGTCGCTACTGACAAGGAGGGTTGTCTCGGTACGTGAGACTGTCGCAATCAGTGGAGTGAGGTAGAGATGTGTGATGTCGCTACTGACAAGGAGGGTTGTCTCGGTACGCGAGACTGTCGCAATCAGTGGAGTGAGGTAGAGATGTGTGATGTCGCTACTGACAAGGAGGGTTGTCTCGGTACGCGAGACTGTCGCAATCAGTGGAGTGAGGTAGAGATGTGTGATGTCGCTACTGACAAGGAGGGTTGTCTCGGTACGCGAGACTGTCGCAATCAGTGGAGTGAGGTAGAGATGTGTGATGTCGCTACTGACAAGGAGGGTTGTCTCGGTACGCGAGACTGTCGCAATCAGTGGAGTGAGGTAGAGATGTGTGATGTCGCTACTGACAAGGAGGGTTGTCTCGGTACGCGAGACTGTCGCAATCAGTGGAGTGAGGTAGAGATGTGTGATGTCGCTACTGACAAGGAGGGTTGTCTCGGTACGTGAGACTGTCGCAATCAGTGGAGTGAGGTAGAGATGTGTGATGTCGCTACTGACAAGGAGGGTTGTCTCGGTACGCGAGACTGTCGCAATCAGTGGAGTGAGGTAGAGATGTGTGATGTCGCTACTGACAAGGAGGGTTGTCTCGGTACGTGAGACTGTCGCAATCAGTGGAGTGAGGTAGAGATGTGTGATGTCGCTACTGACAAGGAGGGTTGTCTCGGTACGTGAGACTGTCGCAATCAGTGGAGTGAGGTAGAGATGTGTGATGTCGCTACTGACAAGGAGGGTTGTCTCGGTACGTGAGACTGTCGCAATCAGTGGAGTGAGGTAGAGATGTGTGATGTCGCTACTGACAAGGAGGGTTGTCTCGGTACGTGAGACTGTCGCAATCAGTGGAGTGAGGTAGAGATGTGTGATGTCGCTACTGACAAGGAGGGTTGTCTCGGTACGTGAGACTGTCGCAATCAGTGGAGTGAGGTAGAGATGTGTGATGTCGCTACTGACAAGGAGGGTTGTCTCGGTACGTGAGACTGTCGCAATCAGTGGAGTGAGGTAGAGATGTGTGATGTCGCTACTGACAAGGAGGGTTGTCTCGGTACGCGAGACTGTCGCAATCAGTGGAGTGTTTATACCGCACATTAGACTAATTGTCTGCGAATCAAGAGGCAACATTCCTCTTATTCTAAACCATTTATTTGCAATGTGTTAATTATAAACGTCACAAACTTGATTTACGGTGGTTGATGGTTATGCTTTATTTAGAATAAATATGTAAAACAACTAAGGTTGACCAACTATATGTGCAATTATTACTATATATACAAAATAATACGAACTTGTTATTTGACTGTGCATTAAGGAAACATACTAAAATTACATCCTGTCATAAGGATAATAAAAAATCAGAAAACTTGTAGAATGATAAGATTGTTCATAAAATAAAGGAATTTTTTAAATTAGTAGCAAATTCAAGGAATAATTTCAACAAACCAAAGTTTGAGGGATGAAAATAAAATCCAAAATCAGGTTAACACAAATAGGTATCGCAGCAAATATTCTCAACGATTGGTTCTAAGTGGTTTGCAGACGAATGCTTTGGCAGGATCACTGTTAATATTGATAGCACATAAAGGGTACAGGAGTTTTTTCACAACCAATAGGAAAATATTGAATGCCAAAGTAAATTGTGCTTATGACGTCCAATGTCTTGTCCAGTTATAATTGCGGTTGGATATAAGTATTCAATTCAAAAGGTCATTACTATTACTGTACAGACATTAAAAAATGTAAAGTCAAATAAATGCTTGTAACTATGGTACTTTAACCATATTCTGTTAAATAGTGTTAAATACTTTAGCCCAGTTTTACGATAAGGAATTTAACCGATTTAAAAATAACACACATACTTAGAATGTGGTCGAAATGACGCAAAGGCGAAGTTACTTTCGTGGTTTTCGTTATTTAATTTATAATACTATTTTAATCTCGTCCAAGTAGTAGAAACGTCACTTATATTATGTGTTTACTTGTGAAAGCCTCTCCTCTTTCAGTAGCATATATTATACAGTATTTTGAAAAATTGTATCTTGTTGAAAATCCTCTAATATACCTTCGTATGAGGGTGTAAACCTTTAAATAAAAAAGTATATGTCTTGTAACCGCGACATAGTTTTCATTTTATGGATATGAGTTGTATTAAGTGGGTAAACTGAATATCAATTTGTTGAAGTCAGCGAAGTATTCGATACTGGGAATATTGAAGCCTCGAAGTTATATCGGGCTCGGGCCGTGGGTCGAGGTATTTCAGAAGCTTTACAGCCGGGCTCGTAGTGTGAGAGAAATATCAATCCTGTAGACTGTAGACCTACTATCAGCCACCCTTCGCCACTAAATATTGAACATCATACAAATAGGCCGTTCTAAGTCGCTAATGTGTTTAACCATTGTTTTATTGCAAATGTACAAACCCCCTTTATGTGTAAAAGAGAATAATTTGAAGTCATTACGGAACGAGTCGAAAAAATATTTCTATTTAACTGTCACTCTACAAGACTAGACCCTATAGCTCTATCCTATACTCAAATAATTTTAAAGTAGAAACCTGTTTGGCAGTATACTCAATACAAATTTGAATATTAAACATAAGTTTTAACATAGCAGATAAACCTACTTGATGTTATAACAATGCCGCACAATAAAACAATGATAAACCCATTTATTACTATTCCTCAACGTAACTTCCACCACAAAACCACTCTGGAAGATGAGAATATATTAAGATCATGTAACAGATTCAACGTTCACTAGAGCTAGAGATCATATCCAATACTGTACTCAGGATCGAACCAGGACTGTATTCCCAGCTTCAGTTTTATGATGAAGCCTAATTGATGAGACAAGATCCATGAAACTGATTATCTGTTTTTACCTACTGATATGAATTTCTTGCGAACATTACAGTGTATAGCTATTGATAATTCGTCCCACTTCATTGCCACTGATAGTAATTATGAGATTGATAGTCCTATAATATTACAAATTATAACGCATTTCGGTCCCTTCTATGAAGTGTATGACTCAGGAGAGCCTTTATTATTAAGTGTTCAATAAATTAATTTGATTGTTTTTTCACATTGAAACACTTGGCAAAGAAAAAACTTTTCCATACTTTATTAAATTAGTAAATTATGGAAATATTAAGAACCAAACTTCAGCTGACTAAATGTATTATGTATTAAAATATGTTTCCCAGCCTATGATTAGCTTTGTTGAATCCAACTTAAACTCCCTATCCAAACAGGAGACGTGTGTAACGGTTCAGTTTAGCGCAAGAGTCGCCGGATCGGGCTCAAGTTTCTAATAATTGGCCGCATTGTTACAATACAAAGTTTCCGGCGAAGTATTGGCGGGCTTCCTTGTTACGCGGCTATTGTAACTGGCGAAACCTTATTACCACATCATTAAACCATTGTTCCGCGGTAACCGCTCATCTTTGTTGATTTTTCTCCTTTAATTTAACAAAACTATTTTCTTCCAAAATATTGGTGAAAAAGTTCAACAATGTTTAGCCATGCACACCATTATACGTTTAAGAACGAATAGACATTTGATTGAAAAATATAGGATTGAAACAAAGAGACGGGCACCGTAACCTAGAGATTAAATTGTTATGAAAAAGTTCATAAGAATGCGCGTCATAAACTGTAGTCTAAACACAATCATGTTGACATTCTAGGATCTAAAGGGAGTTCCAAAGGAAATAAAATTAGCAATTACAATTATATATGTACCGAAACAGTTTGTAGGTGTAACCAAAAATGTGAAAGAAAATCGCGTGATAAAGAATAGGTTTGTCACTTTCCAAAACATTACATAGCTGAAAAAGTGGAATAGTCATTACACGATACACTATCACTATAGCTAACGAATATTCATGAGTGTAACAACTATATACGAGAGTTAAAGGCGTTTTTCCCACAATCATAAATGTTGGTAATGTCAAATAGGTTAGTGGGGAGCGGAGTAAAACCGTACCCCGAGGCAATACAGTGCTTCTTGTTTATAGATCCGCTAGAGGGCGTTGTGTCTAGGTGCTGCAAGGTATAGGTCCACGCTTAGGAAGGAAATCTGTTTTGACCACAGAATTGGAAAAAATTAGTTTCTCAATTTTGTGATCCGACATTGAATTTTTATCATAGTATTATTTTTACTTTATTGTTACCTACAGCATAAAACACAGTAATGCTTCGGTGTGCGCTATTGCCCTGCTTTCTCCTTTCCCCTACGTGCACCATTACGTGCTAGACAAATCAATTTAAAATAAGACACTGTTTTTTCGTATATCTATAAATAATAAAATTATATACCCAGACATAGAATTCTTTTCCTCCCAGGTGTATATACTTAATTAAAATAAAAATTCCGTATGTACACTGTTTTAATTATGTTTTTTTCTTTTTATGTCTCAAGACCCAGTAAAATCTCAATGAGTTCTATCCCAAATTGTGTATATTTGTCTGCCTGTAGCTCCACAGAAATCATAACTATTGTGTTCATAAAAACATGATCTCCCAAATGATAAACCATTTTAATCACTCCATACGTTTTGGAGAAGGATTATGTAAACCTTAAACTGCCAAACACCTTTGAAAATGAAGTAATAAGTAAGTAAGTATTCTCACAAACCCTGTGTCTGTGCGATATTACACAGGTTTATGATTTATCATGTGATTTAACAAAAAATGTTTATATTTACTTCCCTGTGGGAAATAGGTTAGATCATGGATATGTCTAAAGGTAATGTTTTCCCCTCATTTAAACAGCTGTTCTTATTATTTTATATTAAAAATTCAATAAAATAGCTTTGATGGTTTCTATGGAAACCTGTTACACATTTTCCATCTTAAAATCGCCAATACCCTCCCCCCAGAGCTAAGACATATCCATGTCGAAATAATTGACTACCATATAACATTGTAAGTTCCTTCTAAAAATCAGCTACACATGTCATACGAAGCACACAAGTCAAGAAAAAGACTATCTGTTTATGTTAATGGATTTCAATCCTATTTTACACTTATACTACCATGTTTAGTAGTTATAATAAATAGGGATTCTAACACGACAATCTTTACTAATTATAGAACAAAAAAATACTCATAAATCTCTTTATCGCAGTATTTTTCGTTGTTTACGATATTTGTCTGAATATGACGGATTTTCCTGACTTCCAATGAGTTGCACAAAGGACGGTTAGAGCCTACACCGGTAGTCAATATACGGTACAAGTAAGTGTTTGTATTACAGGACGACCAGCACAGCAGTTCCCTGTCAGCTGACGACGGCGGAGGGTGTAAAGTGCAAAGCACGGTAAACAATGAACCCAGTTAAGTGAATGACTCCCTGATCGGCGCGTCGGAATCCGTTTAAGCTAAGAGCTCGTCTCCCGACTTCATACTGCTGCCACGGCCGCGACTCGGCGACTCCCGGCCTACCATCTTTATACAACTTAAATCTTTTTTGTAATACAAATAAAAAAAACTCGTGAGATTACGTCATCTTATTACACGAGGTCACTCTTCTCATATACATGCGATATTTATTCTTCAAAAAAAGGTTATCCGTATAACGGATGGGGTTGGACCTGTGGAGGACTGCAAACAACCTTTTGTTCGATTAAAGATTTGTACAGTTATTAGCTATAACACGTTAGTGAACACTAAAACTAGCATTCACCTAGTTCATACCGGACAAGATTACATGACTACATGACAACAGAGGCGAAACAACATTGGCCATTCCACCTCACAGACTTGCATTGACAGGAAAAATTAAATCAAAATCATTTTTCTCGTTAAAAACTAACTGTGTGAAGTTTTATAATAAGTTGACTGACTCTTAAACGGCTTCCTATAACACTAGTTTTTAAGGTGAAAGTATTGTCCTGGCTTGTAAACAATACATGTAATTCAAACAAGGATTTTTCTAAATCAAGTTATGTAATTGGTTTCAGGTCATTTTGACGATGCCTATTTCTCGTTCTGAACTCAATCAACGGCAATAGACATTCTTGGTTCTTCATATGAAACGGTGTTAAACCAGTTTCACACGTATATATATGAACCTTATGTTACGGACGTAACATACGTATACGTAGCTTAATCACAATGGTATTTTGTGTGGATTTCTACGCCAGAGGCAATGGTGAACGTAAAATGTAAACTCTCTGACACCGTACATTAGGCCTAAACTACGTTAACGCGGATCGATCAGTGATGTCATTGTGTGACCATACAAAGGGTGACGGTAATACAGATAGCTTACTTACAGGAATTACCGCGACTAAGGATCAATGATGAAACTGACCTGGAAACAAAACATTTATATAAGTACTTAACAATATACTAAAACTCATAATATTAGTTTTCCATGGAAATACTTTTCTTTTACAATGTTTCTGTATTTACAGCACATTTTCACGCCCCGATGACAAAATATTTACTTTGTGACTCATTAACCTTTCCACCTACATGAAATAGCAAAAGATTATAAATAGATAAATTAAGTTCAATTTCCTATAGCAATAGAGGTATTACCGTGGTCTTCTTGGTAAGACTTAAACCGAGATCCATTTTTTTCGTTTATTATATTTGTGGTGAGTACGGGAATGCGTGTGTATGTGGATAACAAATTAGAAAAAGATACTAATTGTTTAATTAATTATTTATTGTTAACTATTTATATTAAAATTATGATTTTATTTTTCGTGGCAGCAAACCTACTTAACCGTCCCCCGTTTTAGTCTTAAGGGGAAAAATTAATTGATACGACTTCCTTGTTGCTTGAAATATTGTGAAACTTGGTATACAGCTTTATCTACCAAAGATCTATTACTAGGTATAAGTTGAAACAGCAAACTTACTTATACTTTTCTGATGTTGTTCTTATGGAGAATAAGTGGATTGATATGCTTGGTTTCAATAGTCATAATTAATTCCTAAATAAATGGAAACTCGCTAAGAATGCTGGTCTGCGGCTAAGGGGGTATTTAAACAATGCTTTAATAAAATAAAACACGAGGGCAGGCTGCGGGACCATGATGGAATGGGGTGGGTCCGAGGTTATTACCAAAACCACTAATGCACGAGGGACTTCGCCAATGTCTCTGGCTGGGCCTATTCGGCTTTGCACAACTCAATTTCAGTGTTATAATACCCATGTTACGACCAATCAATCATACAACTTGTATAAGTTTGAAAAATTTAAATGATAAATTACTTTACATAAAACGTTAAAACGTTACACATTTATAAAAAAACGGATACGTAACCTTAAAACCAAACTAAGTACCTTTAAATCCTTAACTGTCTTAATTTGGCATAATCCAGAGTCGATCTTATTAAATGCGTCAATCGAGAAATACATTTTTATTTAGGTACATGAGCGATACAAGTTGGCGCAAACATATGGAGTTTAGCAATCCTAAAAGATCAACATAGTAAATAAGTAATATACATTTATCACTTGTTTTTATAGTTCCTCAATAATTTCACTAAAAGAATCGAGTGTTTCAACACTATCTCACAAGACAATGTGCAATTCAATATTTTAAATGGTAAAAAATCTAAAAAAGAATATGTGTAGGGAGTAAAATGATGGTAAATTGCCCCAAAGGCCTGCACGGGACACGGTAGACAGTGGAGTAGAGGGGGGGGAAGTGGGAGTGCAATGTTATAATCTGCGCCTGAGACAACCTGATAAGCGACGCTCGGGGTTTAAGTCAATTAGATCGTTCGACGAAAAATAATAAACGATTCATCCAATCAAGCATCATTATTTCCAGGAACGTTATAACATTAAATAACATGTCACTTACATAAAAATTAAATGATTCAACATCTTTATTGGACTTTTCCAACGCGTCTGTGTTTCTACACAAAGTTTCTTGAGGGGGAGAGTTCCCGTTTTCAAGTGATTACCTAATAATTTACATTAATATTGAAAGTTTAAGTTTAACATATATTAATTATATCATGTTGTCAATAATACTATTTTCATCTATCATGCACAATACAAAACTATATTTAAAACGCAACTAATAACCACTAGTAAGTATTTTCCCCTTTGTTCGGGGACGGAACCCCTTAGTAACAGACGGAACGATGGCACTGTTATCAGGGTAGGCGGTAAGATGATAAGACCCGTGGGTGGTTGCTATTGATACCAGAAATGGAGGTTGAGAAACTGTAACTAGGAAATAATACTTACTAGTAGTACATACGGTGCAAGTAGTCTGTGAAAAACTTTTAAAACCCCCTAAGTGTCCATTAGAATAATCAATAATGACAAGTGATTTTTCATGCTCAGACGAGAGTTGGACATGAATCACTGGAGCTCCAACTCTAGTTCTGAGCACACGCCAACTTGTGTCGCCCCATTAGCTCGGAGGCGGAGTGTTACCCGATGGGTTTTCAATACAGTTTTGTATTGTGCATGATGGATAAGTATAGCATTATTAACAACACGATATAAATAATATCTGTGACAATTATTCAAATTTGTAATGTAAATTATTAGATTATCACTTGAAACGGACAAGTTTCTCCACCTCCAGAAAAGTTGTGTAGTTAAAAACACAAACACGTTGGTAAAGTCCGATAAAATATATTGAATACTAGATGACCAACACTACAAAAATGTACTTTACAAACTCTATACTTTTATATTACTCTACGTTTTTGGATAATAGCGTATTCCAGGTGAGATGTAAAATTATTCCAAGTAAGGCATTCATGTTGAGGACGATCCTTTCTCAATACAAGAATATTGCTATAATTAATTATACTTCAGCATTCAAAGACTGTTTCAAATCATATTTTTACAACACGTGAACACTGTCGAAACATTGTGCAACATATTTTATAGGTTATTCAGTTTCAAATAATGGATTTGATATTTAGTTTTTGATTACATTTAATCAATCCTGTTGTGAATTAGGCGTAAAACGCTTAGTAATAATTAATATTACAAATTCATTGCTATTGGAGTAGGTTTCAATACAACAAAACACTACTCAAAATTTTGCTAGTATAGAATAATAGTGAAAGTAAGAGAGGGATTAATTATAAATTTATACATAACTATATTAAACTATATTAAACATATAACATTTATTATACGTTAATATACAGATTACATATCCGATTCTAGCCAATAACTTTTCTAAGATCGACATCGGCACCTTATTAATACCATGGCCGATTTTATTTTGATAACATTTAAACAAAATTCCCACTTTAAAAATACTGCTAATATTGTTAAATATTAGCTGTTGTTGTTGTGTTGTGAAATATAGTTAGAATGGAAAGAAATATTCCTCTGCTATGTTATTTGAAAGAGAACCGAGTTTTTAAAGAGTTCACTTCGTTTTCAGAAGGTTTAATAACGGCAATGATTCCATAAGTACGTATCAGAAACATTTGGAACAAGACTAATCAAGCGAAAAAGTGTATTTGAATAATTTGAATTAAATTTTAATGAAGTATGTTGAGGCCAACCCTTTTTCATTCGGCAACGGCACGGCATCACAGATCGTGTGCAAATTGATTGCAGTCCAGACCATAGGGACCGGTGCAAATTCATAGCCTCGTATTTCATATTTGTTTTATTATTCTAACAAGGACGACGAAGCACATCATTTCCGTCCATAACTATATGTTAATCATGGCTAAGAAAAATCAGATTACCGCTAGTATATTCACAAAAAGATGTCAGACAAATAGCACTCGACAGTCAATAGTTTGAAAATCGATGGAAAATTAAACACACAAAGTGCTTCAAGCAAAATCTAATAGCTTCTTCACTGTGGGAAATACGCTGTGTTTTGGTCTTCCGGTCAATCGTACCATTTTGACGAACCAAAGTAAACGTGACGGCTAATCATTATTGTACGGTATCTGTATCTCCACCACGGACTTCTCGGATCTTACTGACGTTTATCTCTATTAATTTATACGTTAAACCTATCTGTTTATTGTAGCAAAAATATGGCATAGCATACAGTTTGGTTTGACGGACATTTCACATCCACACCGGCCGATTAGCGTTACAAAACCTGTCTTCATCCCTTCAAATCACCATGGGAATTCTACTTCTACAGCACTGTAACTGTATATGTAACTGTATAATTAGTCCATGGAAGACTTAACTCTAAGCCAACCAGACTTCATAATTCTCTTAAATTTTACACGAATAACAAGTCTCTAGAAAAAATTATGGTATACGATTCCTTTAATTGCTATTTCCTTTTAAATTGGATAGGACCGACAAAATCTTTGGGTTGCAAGCAGAATATAAGTTCCATTTCCGAGGTACCAGCTAAAAAATAACGTTCCTGTGGCATCCACACTTAACCAAGTTATACGGTCTTCATATAAACATTAAAACACATCCCCTTAAGTGTCGGTTATTCCAAAAGCTATTTCGTCAACTCACTCGCGTATATGATTACGCGAAAGACTAATTACATTAAAAGCGAAGAAGCAGTTTGTTTAATAAAAGGTCACATCCAGCGGGAGCGGGCTGTGACGGGCTGCGATAACGGCGATTTATGACGCCGCACGGCGCTCCTCCACGCTCCAGCATGCTTCTCCTCGCTCCAGCATGCTCCTCCACGCTCCAGCATGCTCCTACACGCTCCAGCATGCTCCTCCACGCTCCAGCATGCTCCTCCACGCTCCAGCATGCTCCTACACGCTCCAGCATGCTCCTACACGCTCCAGCATACTCCACGCTCCAGCATGCTCCTACACGCTCCAGCATGCTCCTACGCGCTCCAGCATGCTCCTACACGCTCCAGCATGCTCCTACACGCTCCAGCATGCTCCTACACGCTCCAGCATGCTCCTACACGCTCCAGCATGCTCCTACGCGCTCCAGCATGCTTCTCCAAGCTCCAGCATGCTCCTACACGCTCCAGCATGCTTCTCCAAGCTCCAGCATGCTTCTCCACGCTCCAGCATGCTCCTACACGCTCCAGCATACTTCAACGCGCTCCAGCATGCTCCTACGCGCTCCAGCATGCTCCTCCACGCTCCAGCATGCTCCTACACGCTCCAGCATGCTCCTACGCGCTCCAGCATGCTCCTACACGCTCCAGCATGCTCCTACACGCTCCAGCATGCTCCTCCACGCTCCAGCATGCTCCTCCACGCTCCAGCATGCTCCTACACGCTCCAGCATGCTCCTCCACGCTCCAGCATGCTCCTACACGCTCCAGCATGCTCCTCCACGCTCCAGCATGCTCCTACACGCTCCAGCATGCTCCTCCACGCTCCAGCATGCTCCTACACGCTCCAGCATACTCCAACGCGCTCCAGCATGCTCCTCCACGCTCCAGCATACTCCTACGCGCTCCAGCATGCTCCTCCACGCTCCAGCATGCTCCTACACCCTCCAACGCGCTCCTACACCCTCCAACATACTCCAACGCGCTCCAGCATGCTCCTACACACTCCAGCATGCTCCTACACGCTCCAGCATGCTCCTACACGCTCCAGCATGCTCCTACGCGCTCCAGTATACTGCAACGCGATACAGCATGCTTCTACACGCTCCAAAATACTCCTACGCGCTCTTGCATGTTCCTACACGCTCCAGAATGCTCCTACGCGCTCCAGCATGCTCCTCTACCCAGAATGCTCCTACTAGCTCTATCATTCTCCTACGAGCTCCAACATGCTCCTACACGCTCCAGCATGCTTTTACACACAATGCTCCTACTGGATTACAGGACGTCGCCACCGTCCCAATTAGTAATCCCGCACAACGGGTGTGTTCACTGGTAAACAACCTAGTAGTTGCAATAGAACGTTCCAATTCGCTGTGACTTACACCCACCTTTGCGGTGGGTGTACTATACTATACTATATGCAGTGGAGAGAATACTATTGAGTATTCCCTTGTCTATATACCGAAATATATAGATATATTAGTTATAAACTATACCCCGTGTCGTAAAAATCTATAAATATAAATCTAAGAATATGCGCTATCTAGGAACTAATTTTATTTCACCTTCCAAATATAATGTTACAGTATTATTGAGTACGTGATGATATAGCACATGATTTTAAAAATAAAGCTTATTCAAAAAGTTGATCCTATACTCATGCAGGAGAATCGTTTAAGGATTTGCTTGGACAAAATCTTGCAGTAATCACGTTATTAATAAACTTGATTACGGAATCATTTAAAATAACGGATTAGGAAATGAATAAATGCGTATATGGTATATTCAAGTGAACATAAAATGTATATGCTGTTTAAAATAGGTCTAGTAACTTATTTTGTTTAATTATAAACTAATTATGAGTTTTAAGTTGTAAACCCATTATTAAAGGTAGCCTTAGTACGGTAATTTTAAAATTCAAGAGACGAAGAGTCTACATTGAAGCCGTTGTGGGGTTGTGCTGGCACAGTGCGAACAATGACAGGGGTTCAACAATGGTGACCTAGCCTAGGTCGGATACTGGCTACTGGCTACTGGCTGCGATACCACAAGGGCTCTTGTTTCACTCGACCCACGATGTAGGCCATTTACAGTAGCATTAAGTGTTTTTACAAAGTATTATTTTAACTCTCAGAAAATTACAAAAAATTAATTTCAGCTATAGAAAAATTAATGCCAGCGATCGTTTTCTAATAATTTAGTAGGTATAAAACTAATTTGGAACGGCAAAATGAAAATTATATTGAAAATAGCTGAATGAATCCCGTATTCGATACCCTCGTAACTATTATATCTGATTGTCGGCCACCCTTTGATGTATTAATTACGTACCGAGCGACTACATAATATAGAACCGATGTTCACTCCTCTCACTAATCATCATTAATTGCAATAATAGCACTGCAGTTTTTAACTTTACCACACGATCAATATGGCCGGTTCGTCGAATCTTACGCAGCCCTTTTTACGTCATTTCCATTCCAGGGACCGAGTTTTCATTATGTAGCATTTGAAGAAACTCAAGTCTAAAGTATTATAAATTAATCTTAACCTTCTCAACGAAAGGAATCTCATGCTAATGTACTTCTTGACCAGTGTTCGTCAGACACTTTTTACATAAACTAAATTTAATTAATTGTATTAAACACACTTTTGTGAAACTTATGATTTTACCTTATATTGAAACTATGCACCGTAAACATGTATTAATAATTTTAAGGAAATATAAAAAGCTATGTCTGTTGTAATTCGTTTATTATATTGTTCATATATAAAAATCATAGGTTTGGGGTTTCACACAATATAGATTACAACATAATATGCTTTCAATTGATTTTTAACTTTGAATAAATGAATGAAAACGTCTTTAACCAGTCAGCGTTATTTAAAGTACATGATTTGTTTTTTAATACAACTATTGTCAGAAATTATACTTAGTTATTAATACTTTTTAAAATTTAAATTGATTTTTAACATACATAAAATTGCTGTACATTGCCAACATGGCTACTTATCATTAACATCAAACAAATCTCTCATCTCCTTTTTAAGGGGAGAAGATTTGTTTTTGCAAAGATAAAATTAAAAGTATTACTATTTCGAAATTTTCACAGTATTTTGTGTATAGTGAACCTGATCTACTTCAGTATACAATAATTTAACACCACTTTAATTTTTTTTTTCATTATAAAAAAATTTTTATAAAAACACATGAAACTATATTCTAATATATGCTAGAATATAAAGTAGATTATTACTATTGTTATACATTGTGTAAATTTGAGATCTTAACATAAGTAGTTTTAAAATTTTTAAAAAAAAACACTTTAATAATATGTACAACACAGTTTTTGACATGATTTTATTAAAATAAATGTAATTTCTTTAAGCTGTCTTAAATTTTTTTTCTTTTATTCGTTCTTTAGAAATAAGCATACTATTTCTGATTTTTTTACTATTTTTTATGTAATATAAAATTGATTCAGTTTGATTCAATTATTTTAATTATTTATTTACTTATCATTTTCAAATTGTTAAAATCTAAGCTATCAAAATAAAAAATAAAAAAATTGAAATTTTTAAATTTTTTTTGGGTGGTCTCCCCTTAAACTTTGGCAAATTTGCTGCCTTCCGGTCAGCAGGTAGGAAATTTTAGGTTAGGGTCCGAGGTAAGAAAATGCCTTCTTTCCCAGTTCCGTTCTGACCCGTGGTAGATGGAGCAAGCCTTCCTGCAGAGTAAACCGAATGCTCAGCTCAGACCTGAAAACCAGCTTCCTTTTTGAACTATCCGGAGGGATAATCCACTATCCCAGGTTTGATCACGGAATTTTTAATGAGGAGTACTTTATCAACCATTCACGCATGCTACTGTATATTTCTTTACAACTTAAAATAAACTCGTATATAAATTCGCACTTTTATAATGACGCTTAAAATTATAAGTCGCACACGTTATTTTATAATAATATCAATATATATTCAATCTCCAAACAGTTTATCCTCGCGTTAGATTTTTCATCGAAAAAAAACAGAGCGCGTTTTTCTTTGACGGGTTTGTTGACCTTAATCAATTGACGCGCACATTTTACACCACAAAAAAGATTCTAATAATTCATTAGTAAATATTTTTTGTAAAACTATTAAATACTTAACATATGAAAAAAATAAATAAATAAACTGTTACAAGCTCTATTGTAGTTATTCAATATATTTTATTTGACTTTTCCAACGTGCCTGTGTTTTCAACTACACAAAGTTTCTGGAGGTGGAGAATCTACTCCCGTTTTCAGTCGTGCTCTAACTTTCTGAGCGTACGCCATCTTGTGTCACCCCGCTAGCTCGTGTTGTGATTATTGACGACATGAAATAACTAATATCTGTAACGTTTCAAATTGTAATGTAAATTATTAGGTAATCACTTGGAAACTGGTGGAGTTTTTCCACCCCCAGAAACGTTGTATGGGTAAAAACACAGACGCGTTGGAAAAGTCCAGTAAAATACATTCAATAATTAATAACCAACGCAATTAAACGGGTCAAGTCAAGAACTGTCCAAGTGACATTTTTTTTAAATTTAGTTAAGACCGCCATTTTGTTCTATTTCTGATAGCGGATATCGAGGCAAAAACCCGAATATTTGGCTGGTTTTAAATGAGGAAGAAATTCTGTCTCAAGTAAGTAATTGCCCAAGTACAGTGTACATGGTCATTTCTTTCCATCAGGTTGCTGAATATGTATGATAATAGATGATTTTCTAGATATTTTCAAACAATTTTAGGGCCAAACAGTTTGTTATTTACACATAATAACCTAAAGAACAAAATTTCTAGTACTTTCTGATAAAACCCCTTAACTTAAGGGAAGAAAATACCAAGTAACAAGCTAAGGTCAAGAACTGACCAACATACACATAAATTACATGATTACACACATGATTACATTTTTTTATCTACAATAAACTTACACTTTTTTAGAACTAAGCAGACTAATGAGTTGTAAACATACAAAAGAACGTCAGAGAAAAAATTCTGTTTTTTAAAATTAGTATTCATTGATTTAGAAGGATTTTTGTAATTCTGCGAGAGTTGTATTGTTGCTACATAGACTTGTTATTGACTTGACCCATTCTATTATGAAATTTAAAGATTTTTTTGTAGTTGATGTAAATAGATCAGGTGGTGTATTATTGGTGTGTGTGAGGTGTGTGGGCGGCTGCGAGGGTGTCGGGGGTTGGTGAGGCGGCCGCCGGCGTCGCGAGGCCAGTCGACCGCGCGCATCGCCAACCTCAGCCCGCCGCCGCCACCGCCACGCGAGTGAACAGTGACACCACACAACTCAACACTTTACTGGTCCGAAAACTAAAATATATCACCACTACAACAAGCGGTTTAAAATGCTAAGGCGTATACAGAACTTGCACCACTTTTGTAATAATTTATAGATATAGGCCTACACTTATGCGGGTAGTGAATGTTTGCTACGGTAAGTTACATCCTTAAAAACACATTTTCTCCCAATTGAATGAAAGTGTTTTAGTATCACCGCAGCCAGATAATGACTGCGTAAAATGCCCAGAGGTAACAGAGGAAGTTTACTAAATAACATATTTTGAGTGGATGCGGTGTTTAATTTATAAAATTTTCAAAAACGTTTTATACATACATATTTCATGTATCAAATTTAGCTTAACTTTAGCTTTAACACAAATTAATGTTTTATATTAAAATTCTGTTAAAATATTGATAGTAAAGAAAATAATCTAAAAAAGTTATTTCAAATCTATTGACACGTAACTAGTAACTAGATTTTACGATTTCACAGAATAACTGATAAAATCCTTACAGGTTCGAAAATGATCGTGTTGTGTTTAAAAATATTTAATTGATACATTAATAATTCAATCAGTAACTAAGAATATACTGAAAATTATCAATATATTTTATTATTTGACTTTAAATCACCGGACCCATTAAATATAGAGGCTAACAAATCTAAGATTGGACAATTTTGAATTATTAAACTATTTATTACATTGAAATATACAAGGTATTCAGTATGGCCAAAGATAAAAAAGTAAAATGCACTAAAGATCGTTCAATGAGTTTCCCGACACGCATACAGAAATAAAACCAATGAATAGCTCAAAATATAAAGTTTACCACATTTTACTACGATATGAGTACAAAATTATCTATTACTTAAAAACCAGTACATATTCTTTGTTGTTTATTTATAAGGCTAATTATTTTAGAAGGGGTTAAATACAATACTGTACGGCTCACATTCGCTATAAACTTTCTCTCGGCTAAAGTACGGGGCTAAACAATTTTGTTTTAATATTCTCTGCGTTTAAAAGTGAAGTCCCCGAGATCGTGGATTAATAAACGTATAAAAACATTTTCGTCAACTGAGAAAGTTTTTTTTTCTTAGGCCCGAGTGATGAGTTACAACCCACTTCTACGGGAGTTATGTGGGAGGATATATATCAGTGCGGTATGAACTAAGAAAGTTCTTCAACCAAGTTTCACGAAAAGTCCAAGAGATTTAAAACTCCGAAAAAACACTTTTAATTTTTAAAAAATCCTGCACCCCCACTCGCGTGTACGCCGTGCAGTGGTAGGCCCGGAACAGCTGAGGACCCGCGCCTATCGATCTGCCCCGGCTACAGGTGGTTGCCCGACCGACCGTGTTATTTATAGTGGCTGGCGTCCCGTCATGCCGTTTGTTGGGGCAGCATCAAGCAAACGGAACACTTCACTTGTTTGAATTTAATATGATTTCGCCATCGATTAGGATCATCAAAGTATATTTCTTTACCTAAGAATACTCCTAAAAGGTGTTTGTAAATTTTACATAAATTAATTATAGTGCTCAATTAATTGTCGTTGAATTTTTACACAGTTTCAAAAGTACTAAACCCAGTTAGTTGCTTTTGTTCTATAGACTTTTGATTAATATGACCCTGGATGATGAAATGAATCAACTGATCTTTGTTGATAATAAGGCTTTATGTCACAAACTCCATTACATTATCACTCTCCCCCTTCATTCATATTTACCTTGAAGGGGATCCATGCAATTACGCGATATAACAATCGTGCGATAGCATTTTTCTCGGTATTCATCCATGTTTTCTCTCTGAAAATACAATGTTGCTCACCTATAGAAATCAAGAAGGTGGAGAAAATAAATAAAATATATTTAGTATTATTTTTATTGGCGACTGTAACATGGAGGAATAACGAGAAAAATGCTATCGTACGATTGTTATATCGCACGATAGCATGGATCCCGTACCCACCACATAGCTTCTTGGGTCGATGTCTCAAGAATACGATCACATTTTTTAACAGCGTTGTAAATAAATTAATTGTTCATTTTCCCGCTAAATTAATTAGCTATTAGTAAATGGACTTAATTATTACAAATGTATATTTGTAGCAAGATAATCTAAATAAACTGTATCAGTTGACTGACTGACACATACTTTCTCCCTTAAGTCAAATATAAAAAATACAGCATTTAGTAAAACTACATATTCTTTGTTGTTTATTTAAAAATCCTTTACACATTATTTTTAATAATCATCCATTTTCTTAAATTAACAACTTAGTTAAAATACTTGTTACAACTTTTTGGGGGGACGTAACATCCCCTAGGTGATATCAAACTTTTTTCATGGAAAACGGTCGGAAAATAAGGAAGAGATTGATTTTCAATATTCTCTATAAAAATAATATTGGGCACTCTCAGACAACGTACAAAGTCTACCACGGACAGTAAATTAAACTTTTATCTGGGACCGTTAGTCGTAGACTAATTTTCCTCAATACTAGTTCGTTTAGTTTTTTAAACTGGTTTTAATGGTGAATGTCAAATTGTTTTACAGAATTATTTTAAGCCAGAAAAAAAACTATTTTTTATATTTAAAACCACATGCCTTTTAAACCCCAATGTTTTTTAGAAATGCGGGCGGTGTTATTTTGTTTGTCTCATAAAAGAATACAATTCATACAATTTACATCAGAACCGTTGGAGCAGTTTTTGAGATGTATTCATTTTACGTGTTTTTTGGGAGGGGGTAGCATACCCATAAAAATAAAAAATTGAAAAAAGTTCGGAGATACAGTGGATTGTTACCAAAATACCTTCTTTCATGAAAAGCGGACCACTAAAACATCACTCCAAAACCATTTTTTTCGATTAAGAGGGCACTAAAATGGATATTTCTGCCAAAACCTCAACAAAATTCTGACGGGAAAAATATTTTCTCTTAATACTATACTATAGGAGAAAGTATATAGGGAGAAAACATATTCATAATCATGCGTAATTCAGTTTTAAAAGCTGATAAAAGTAAATTTTCAAAAAACACTAAGTCTGAAGAGTAGCTTTGTTTCTTTTCCATTATCTCCCTTCAGAGTCAATGCTGCATATTTATAGAATTCAAAATGGTTCGTTCCACAAAATTGTAAACTTAGTGTTTTATCGATTCGCACTTTTAATCACTAGAAAAATAAAACAGAACCTACGTTCCAAGTATCATAATTACAGACTAAAATATCTTTTGAAGTCGGCCTTTTCTTGTCCACGCGTCTATTTTTAAGATAATTAAAATATAGAAAAATATTTTTGTGATGTATTTATTGCATATACACTAAAACTGTCCCTCTATATTTATTTATTGATCAATATTCTAATCTGGTTTATTTCTATAGCTGAACCATTTTCAGATTAAAGGGATATTGAGTTCACATGGAGGTCGTGACACAACAAAGCAGGAACCAATCACAGAGTTTCACATTCATATTCAAGACTTTCATATACTAAGTTTTTTCATATTTGAAGAAAATAGAAAATTGTTTTATTATTATAAATATACACGTGATGTTTCGTTGGTGGAAGCAAAAGTGTAGCTTGATATTTTGTTATGCAATTTATAAAATAAATATTTTCACAACTATTTATTGGTAAAATCAAATATATGATACTGTATAAGTATTGTGTTAGGTAAACTATTAGGGTAGAATAGCATTTTCCAATGCATTTACGGGTTAAAAATTCAATGTTAGGGGAAGGCACTTACCATGAAAATATATAAGCCTGAAATCGTAAGAAACACAAATAAAATAAATACTCAATTATACTAGATGGTTAATAGTGTGTACAATGTAAGCAGTTTGTGAAGGAAAGACGGAGGTTTCGTTTGATGTCAATCCAGGTGAATTGCAGAAGACATATCTCGTGATCGGGTGTGTTAGGGGTTATTTACAAGTAATGATCGCAAGTCCAAGACGAAGGCCGGTTGATTAATCCTCATCGGGTCTGTCCAAGGAGGTGATTTGTCTTCTTCGACATCCTCCTGTCTTCTTCGCTGCGACGCCTCTTCTGTCAGCGCTCGCGGCGATAATACGCCTAAATTGGTCGATAGTTGGTTCAATAAACGCACCAACGTTTCTAAAAAATTGGTCCAATAAACACAACTAAGTTGCTCGACAACAGTCCAATAAATACACCTTGGCCCTAAGACACCTCCATTTCTCGAAATTGTTCGAATAAACATACAATTTTCTAAAAAAAATTTCTAATAAACACCTAGGTTGCTCTACAATTGGTTCAATTAACACGATCTGATATTATTTTTTAAATTTAGTTTTTAATAGCGTTTAATAACGTTTTTCCCCTTATCTAAGGGTAAAACTAAACACTTATTAAACACGCATTTACATTATTTCCAAAAAAAGTATGTAACTACTCGCATTTTTAAACAATATGAATTGTTGTTCACTTAAGAAGTTTGTGATCTTATCATGTTAGAAATTTGTGACATATCTTAAACGTTTAACCCATGTAAAATAAGAATTAACTTCTATACAGTAAGAATAAATAGATATATCGATACACTAAAAGTAAAATTATGGTACAAAACCTTTCGCGAGGTAAAAATGCGACACATGACAAATGTTATACGGCGAATAGATTCAAAGTGGTAGGTATCAGTGTTGGGGCTGATGGGTGCTCATCAGAGTCGACAAGTCTCCAACGAGCCCGGACCGCAGTCCTGAATATTTATCACGGTTCAGCCGATACTCCCTTGAGTTGTAACGTCTCATCGTGTTCTACGGATGAGCATGGATAGGAACAAAAACGTGCCCCGTCGACCGATTTATTTCCGCGTGTGTTTTTTTCTATTCTGTTCGGGAAAGGTAGTTTTAAAATGGATTTGTTATCCGCACTTCGGAACGGAGGTCTAAAATAGCACTTCTGCAATCACTGATTACCAGTGATGACAGCAGGGAACGTCAGGACCAGTACCTACGTCCCTATCGCGTGCTGTCGCTGTACAACTGAGATAGGCCCGAGCATCTGCTCATTCTCGATTGGCACCAACGCCATTTTAGTTTTAATACTTATCACTTAAATTATTGAGAATAACTTATTCTTCTCTTTGGCTGTCTACTCTAACAGGACAAAATGCTGTGATGAAAACACATCATACAAAGAACATGCGAAGCGCATCATATTGGATGAGTCCGCACGAAAATGGAATAGTAAGTAATGTAGAGAGCGTTTCAAAATTGGTTTGGTAAGCCTAACACAGAGCATTGTGAAATTTTCAAACTTATCGATCATTTTAATTTAAAAGGCAACTAACTGTGTTTATCACCCAACGGTAGACCTACTCTGCGTTAGCTGTCTCAAGTTCCAAACTACATTCATTAGCTAACATTCCAAACCGTGTTGGTCGTGCGGCATTCCAAACTGTGTTAAGAGCCTGTCGAACCTCAACCTTCTATATCTCATTCCCCAAATGATAAATAATCGTTGTAAAGACGTTTACCTAACTGAGATTGGTATACTTTGTGTTGTTTGACATCGGATTGCTATATCTTCCAATTTGTCACAATTCCGATTTTAAAATTTTTTTAGCGGTTGGATAGTTACTGACAAATACTTTCTCCCTTAAGTCAATTAAAACAACCATTTAAAAAACATCACAATCTTTAACGTTTACCTAAATATCATTTAATAATTTTAATTTTAACGTTTCTTTGTTGCAAACATAATTAGCCAATTTCTGAAGATAACACGACAAACAAAATTAAATTGATTGTTAAAACTTCATGAGGGGAATACAGTCCCCCCCTTATAGCAAGTTTTATGAGTGATTTTGCTGGGTGATGTGACCATACGCTGCATTACAAGTCTCATGGAAAACATGTTGGGAAATAAGGAAGAAATTGTTTTTTTAGTTTTCCATAAGAATAACATTGAGCACTCACAGACAATGTACTGGGTTTACCATGGACGGATACCGTTCAACAAGAGGTTTAATCACTTTTTTAGTTAACTGTTATGAAATTCACATCCACTTGCTGCTCACTCGCTTCACTAACAGTAATTAATGAATTGTCAAATGTTAAATATCAATCATAAATAAATCAAGACATTTTTATAGAGACCAATTGCATTTTACTCCAAATAAGTGTACTGAATCAGCTTTTAGTTTACCGAACAAAATAATAAAATTTAGCAGTAATTGTAGTTCCCGAAACCACGCTCGGTAATTAAATCCGGAGATTAGTGTTATCATTATTGAATACCAAAATAACAAGCTATTGAAACCCCTATTAAAAAAAGGGAAATTTTGTTACAGAAATTAATATTGCTTTAACATACCCTAATCTTTAATAAAATATAACCGAGGTACAGTAAATACCATTGGCGGGTTTCATTATGATCGGTGATGGTATTGGCGGTCAGAGCTCAGCATTGATGAAATGGAGCTTTATCAAATGTAATAATTGGTACTATATTATGAATTGTAACAAATCAAATACTTAACTAGGCGGGACAAAATGTATTAGAGTTTTACAAAACTGACAAATTACAGATTTTTCTATTGTTTCATAAGAGAAATGAAAATTTCTATTCTGTATTTTTTTATAACTCCTACTAAATTATTACGAATCATGATAATAAATAAATTACGATTAGAAAAAAAGATACCCTGGTTGTAGCTTGAACGTAAACAAAACCGAAAAAAGAAGATTAAAACTGTCCGTCACTAAATCCGGGGATGATATAGAGCCGGCATTAATTAAAGGTAAAAATGGCGTCCAATGAAACGGCGGTCTGCAGGACATAAGCCAATAAATAATAATTAAACATGGAATCGAGCAAAGGATTAGCTATTCAGCTCAATTACTTTTGTTTGTCAACGTACGATTTTTATTACTATATTCGACATGTTATGACCAACCAATTTAATAATTTGTTCTATAAAATCAAATATTATTTTACGAGTGTCCTAAAACAAGCTACATACATATGACCAATTATTTATTTTAAAATAACTTCTTGGTTAATTATTTATTGATTTACGATATTCTCAAAATCTTTGTATGTTTTAAGAAATCATTTTATAAACATGTTATAGATATAATGAAAAAGGGATGTTAGAGAGTTCCAAACACACGATACAGCAGGAAACCAAGTGTGGATAGTTTGAAGACGAGTGCACGACTGTTAGGAGGCACTACCACAAACTACACTACAGCAGTGCGGGTTACATCTTCCAGGGCGTCGAATGGGAATGGTGATAATGCATCAATTGCGTCTCTCCTGAGGGCACTAGACTACAGCTGTGAAGGTTACAACCATGGGACCGTATGGGAGTAGTTATGATGCAATAATTGCGTCTCTCCTGAGGGCACTAGACTACAGCTGTGAAGGTTACGACAACCATGGGACCGTATGGGAGTAGTTATGATGCAATAATTGCGTCTCTCCTGAGGGCACTAGACTACAGCTGTGAAGGTTACGACAACCATGGGACCGTATGGGAGTAGTTATGATGCAATAATTGCGTCTCTCCTGAGGGCACTAGACTACAGCTGTGAAGGTTACGACAACCATGGGACCGTATGGGAGTAGTTATGATGCAATAATTGCGTCTCTCCTGAGGGCACTAGACTACAGCTGTGAAGGTTACGACAACCATGGGACCGTATGGGAGTAGTTATGATGCAATAATTGCGTCTCTCCTGCGGGCACTAGACTAAAGCTGTAGAGGTTACGATAAATTTCGTCCCTTCTGATTGGCTACTCCCGGTGTTAATGTAAAAATGTTGTTTAACCACTTAAAATAGGACATTACAAATAAAAGGAATAATTTTCCCCCATGAAAATTCAGGGTGGTGTTACTAGCTCATTTTTATCATTGTAAAAATCATTAAATCGTTCATGAAACGTAAAAATTTTGTAGAAACCGTTCAAGGAAATTCCAAACTAGTAAGTATTTATTTTCTTTGGAAATGCCCAATACCCGAGGTTTTAATATACTGGGTTTGGCAAGGAAGTAAGTAAGCTTGATTTTAACATGCATCGACAAATAATTTTGATTTTTTTAGGTTATCAAAAATATAATTCGTTTAGATTAACATGTCAGTAATGCGAGTCGTCTGTGCTATATTAGACGCAGCTCAGCGGCAATAACCCGGGACGAGGCCCTTCAAACATGGAATGTAATGGCCGACCTGACCCCGGACCGGCCTCTCCACCTCCATTCTCGACGAACGCGACCACTTATTTTATGTTGAAAATCCACAGCATAAGCATCTTGGTGGTCGTTACGTTCCTTCACTCGTTGCGTGGTCAGCATTAGCCGCATTGCGTCTGGTAATCGGAGGGTTAAGCTACAACCTATTGGGTAAACAGGTTTCAAGACAAAGAACATCACTTTACGAGAGTAAATAAATTCAAGATAACAATTGACAAAATTGGGTTTCTCATCCAAATTCTCATCCTTGTTCTTTACACCAACCCAACTACGTGGATATTTTAAAATCAATAAAAGTGAAGGATGAGTGTGATAAAGTAATGGATTTTAAGTAATTTAACTTTGTAACTTTGACCAAGATCAGCTGATTCATTTGCCATCCTTAATTAATTAGAAGACCAACGAGCAAAGACAACGAGCACCAGTAACGAACCATCACAAAATCAATGAAAATAACTATATTTTTCATTGGTTGTAACCTTTAAAGTCGTGTAAAATATCTTACACTTTTTAACTTAGCTCCTATATATCGTATGTACTATGATTCACGTGTAAATGAACTTTAAATGATTGCCAATGAACGCAATTTGTATACTGGCCTTTATTGAAAAAATCGTTTACTCTAAAAGTTCATGTGAATGTTGTTAAGACATTCTTGTAAAAATATTATACTGTATATATAAAAAACTTAAGCAATATTTTAAAGTTTAAAATACGCCCTCATTAAACGTAAGTGTACAGATGAAGCTAATAACGAATTCACCGCTGTATAAAATAATGGCCGTTTAATCCTGACATAGGCGCGCGGGAGCGGGTCATATTGTTTTATGGCGTATTAAATATGCGCGTGCTCACGGTCGACCGACCATTGTTCCCAGCAGGCTGGCATTATGAGCGATTCAGCTAGCGTAAAATCAGATTGTGCGTCCTCTATTTCAGTTATTTTTTAACCAGAGAGCTCATGCAGAGCATCACTGTTTCCAATCACAAAACTAAGTTAAAAATGTAAGTTTAAAAAATACGTAAAATAACTGAGTGTGAGATATTTGATGCTGAAGTTGGACTTATTTCCATTCCTCATTTCCTTTATCTTTGCTGCATTTCAGCCCAGTGTTCTATTGAGAGTCCTAATTGTAACCGGATGGTTATTCATCTCCACTGATTTATCGATTTGAGTCAAATATTTTGGTCAAATTAAATGAAACGTTTATTCCATACCCCACGACAATACCCCGACAATGGCACCAAGCACTCCTCGTTAATAACTGTAAATAATCAGGATTTGGCTGAACCCCGCTGCGTTGGCAACAGTCGGGTAATTGGGGTCGGATTCAAATTCAAAGCCGGGGATGAAGCGACGGCGAAAACTTGGCAACAGGCTGTGATGTACAGGGCAATCGTGTGATATACTGTAGCTCCAACTGAACTGTATATCTTACATGTTACTTCCACAATCTGTAAAACACTATTTACTGCAATGATAATTTCGTGTAAACACCCTACGTAAAATCAGATTTGTGCTATATTAAATAATCTTAAGTAGATTCGATCAAAGGATTTTTACTTATCCATAAACTTCCTTAAAATAATACAATTCTGAAAATAAAACAAACGAAAGGTTTAACGTATTTTATGCACTTACAAAATAACATTAGAAACCAAAATCATATAGTGTACAAAAAGTTATATTCTATGAGTGGATAAAAATGTAGCGTCCAAACAAAAAATATTAAATGTATTATAATAGAGTTAAACATACTATGGTAAAAAAGATGGACCAAAATTGGAATTCATGAACATAATATAAAGAAAATTATGTGTATGAGTTAAACCGCGGAAAATTGGAAAACCCAGGAAGTCCGGTTGGAATAACTTTGACAGGCAAGAGATAAAGAAAGTAACTTTCCACATTTTTGCCACATTCCCGGACACACTGACGACTACAGCCAGATCAAGGAAAGAGGAAGAGGGATGTAGGGGAGGGGAGGGGGATAGAAAGAGAGATTCTAAAGAGTGTTGTTTTGTTCAGTGTTTTACACGGATCCAATCTTATCTCCAGCTAAACCGTTAGCTATGTGCAAAACCACCGTCCGCTTACAAACCGGGGTGCCGCAGGGTTTAGCGCTAGCTCCCTTTTTGTTCCTCAGTATTTTACATCCGCGCCAGTCGGATTTGCGTTAATTGTTTCACAAGCGTCGAGTTATTTTTCCGATTAGTCGTTAAAACGTTTTTCGTCTTCATTTTTACAGTAATTTTGATAAATACCATTTAAAACGTTAATGTTTAACTATATAATGAAACTAACTGTTTAAACGGTGGCGTGGCACGAGTTAACTTCAACTTCACGGTTAGATATGAACAAAAATAATAGTATATTTCATCATTAGAACAAACGGGCGTTCTTGATACGAGCACAAGTTTACAGCCGAGTCTGTTAAATGTGCGAGTATATATCAAAAAACGAGTTTGGGCCGTGTAATGAACTATATTTTACCATAATGCAAATAAAATGAAACAAACTCGTAAACCATAAATTATTACCTGATTTAGTTCAATAGTTGTCAACGATTTTTGTCACTTCAGACTAATCAGCTGTTATGTTATTTACGTTGTAGCAATTCTTTCTTCATTCTGGATAGGTTGTTTGGGTTAAGCGAGTGCTAACATCGAATCAAAAGTATTATCAACAATGAATTTTTGCGGCCTAGGACTCAAAAATCGTTATATTGTTAGGTTTAGTCCTATGAAGAAAAATAGCATCGTTTGCTCTTTAATGCATGCATCTAAAACAGCTGTTTTTGAAGCAGTATGACGAAAAATCATTAAATACGAACGACTTTTTCATTAATTATTCTAAACATAAAGCGCAATACGGCCACCGGTGAAATTAAACTGGAAGACGGCGTTTTAATATTCACCGACAAGGGCGCCTCAAAGCTGAGCTTTATTTGCCGCATTAATACGGCCATAATTTATCCCCAACATCGTATTTAGTTTACTTAACGGGTGTTTAATGCGTACACTTACTTACTCATCTAGTTTTACAAAAATATCGAAAAACGAAATCGACGATCAATATAAGATATTTTATATTCCTACGACTTTTACGATATTAAAATTTAAAAGTTTAACAAATGGTGTAAATTACTTGTTCGTTCACTTCATTTCGCTTATGCGTGGTTGTCGGTTAAAATATAAAAAAACAGTTTAGTGATCAGATGCTTAGCCGTTAGGCAGTTGAAAGAAAGGATAAGCACGAGTATCTCGAGGATTGTATCGAAGTTTCGATAGATCGATACATTCGGAGACGCCACACTCCACTCCCTTACGATCGGTATATCGATCTAGTTTACCAATAAATTAATTTGCAACGCTTCCAGCAATACAATGACAGTGAACAATGACACAAAACAAAAATTCTTCTCAGTTTTTTAACATACATTTAAACGTGAACTAACCAGAGTGTACTTGTATAACCAGTTAGTGTTCGTTGAAGATTTCTTATTCTAAACACCACAATTATAGAGAAATACAAGTTTTGTCATTAGTAAAACGTTTTTCGATCATATTCAAACTGACCGCCGGATCGTGCAGGAAATTCCAAGATTAGATTTTATCATTGATACTACCATAGACAACGTAGTGATCTGGTAAATCGTAAAAACTTCAACGGTAATATACCTAGTAGCATACGTAGGCATACACATACAACAATTCAACTTATTTGTTTTACTGGGTATAATTTTACCTCTGTATTTTCAAATTTAGATCAGATCAACATTGGTATTGAATTCAATGTAATTACAACAAATAAATAGTAAGTTAGTACAAACAAAAAAATTTTGTTTTCAACTTGAATAATTTGTTTGGATCACAACGATAAATAAATTTACAGCAAAATATCAGTTGATTGAATATTATAATTTTATAAACATTTTTATTTACTTACCCATTGTTTAATATACATTAAATATTGATTAAAAGTAGGTACGAACGATATATGAACGAAACATCGCTGTCACTTTGGACGATAATAAGGTCCAGTTGCTGAATTTATTTGAAAAGGAACTCTTATGCGAGTTCGCCAGGATTTTCATATGCCGAAATTTGAGAGCGATGCCCAACAGACTTTTACGCTTGATTTGCCGATCTAAGGAATAAGAGGCGTAGGTTTTACGAATTCCCAAAGTAGGGTTCTCAAGTAAGTCTTCGATTTTCCAACCCATCTAAAAGTTAAAAATATTTACTTAGTTTCCGAATTATTAACTAGAGAACTTAGCATAAAGCATATAACATCTAGCATATAGTAATTTAGATATTTAATCTGAATAATCACATACAAAAAGGCTATTGACATAAACAAACTTAGGTCCAGGGTGTATACATTTATACGTTTTTTGGGTATTTAATAATACCTTTTACTCATGACTTATTTTCTTGATTTATTTTAATTAAATGTTTATTAATTGGTATTTTGTCCAAGCTTTGTAATTAAGTAAAAACTATATTTGTTGTATAATAAGATAAAAAATATTGTTATATAAGGGGAACGGTTCACTGCAATCGACACGAGTTGTGTTTGTAGAATGACTGGTCTCACGAGTAACTCCCAACTCAAGAGATAAATCGGACTTTCTCAATTTTCTCTTCCACTTTTCAAAGTTTGCTTCATGTACATGAAAGATTGTGAGAATATTTTCCCTCAAAATATCACGTCATTGGAGTCAAGACCATTCGTGACGTAGTGATTGGGGTAATATTCAGCGGTTATTTTACAAATGAAGCCAATCAAAATTAACGAAACAGAAAAAAATTATCTACACTAAATAAACTAAACTTTGCTTACCCGTTGGGATGAATAATCAGTTTTTCCTACAACCGCACGATAACAAGCACATTCCACACTGTAGGCAGAACATTTAAGTAGTACATTTCCGCACTAGGGTGGATATGATCTCATGTCTACCCTGGTGCGGAAACGCAAACGGCCAATCACATGCACGGAACGCTCCAAATCTATATGAAACTAACCAATAGCATGAGCTAAGCGCTCAGTCAGCTGATGTGCGGTCGCTGGTCCTACAACACTAACTTTTCCGGTTCTGCGCAATGAAACTGAGGTTACCGGAAACCTAAAAGTTATCCCAGCGGGAAAATCAAACATAACCTCAATGACTTTATTATTGTAGGAAAAATCCTGTGTGTATTACGAGTGTAAACTGTTATGGCCGCTGTAGCCGATGTTAGGCATCACTCAGCTGACGCTTCATCCTGCCACACCAACCTCTCGTGCGATATGACATAATTTGGGCACTAGTTACACAAACAGCTATTCTGTTTCGAAACCGCGGTACTTTTACACAAAAAAACACTAACTAATTGTAGCAAATCCTGTCCAAAATCCCCATTCGATGTATTGGTTACCGTTAGACTAGCTAGATATTACCAAAGACATCCTGGGGGGATTTGAAGCGTGAATCTGAGTAAAACTAACAAAACCACACGTATAGGATGACAGAAAACGATAGCGTTATACTCATCAAGTCATGAACTACGGTGATTAAACTTGTCCGACTCGAACGTAATCGATTGCAAGTGCGATCGCCGCTCCGATACCTCGATTCAAGGAGAAAATAACTAATTGCCAACCGAGCGAAAGGAAACTGGTGAAGAGTTTTAATGAATCTTATTTCAACTTGTCTCGAGCAAAAACTAAGCTTATTACCATCTCTGTGGATGGAAAAATAATAAACAAAAGTTTCTTGAAGCATCATCGTAACTCGCTTCTCGCTCCACGTCTGGCTTTCAATCACCGCTTCAATTCAGAATTTTACGTTTTATTAGATCCGCAATTTCATGAGTGATCAAACCAAATAAATCTTTATTCAGGTGTGGTTGTTTCCTCATGTAAGTGCGAAACATACAAAATATTAAACACTCCGACCAACCTACACTCACAGGATTAATTGCAGTTGATTAATCGTACGCGCAAACCTTGACGCAATTTTGGGATTGTTCAATACTGGATACATTTGTTTTTGTTCATTGGGTTATTATTTATGAATTATCTTTGCAAATCAACAGCCTACTCTTTGTCAAGAACTACAAATCATCACATCCATTACGCTCATCACTTCGCCCTTTACTTATATTTACCTAAAATATCTTGCGGCGTCTCACAAAAATGAATATAAACATCAAATAACAAATAAATTTTATTTATAACATAATCAAATAAAGGGAAAGCTATCTTTTTTATAATATTATGGATTATACAACTATATGTGTTTTTATTTCACACAACACACAAATTATCAAATTATTTAGTAATTATTTTAATAGTTGTCGACATATATAAAATTATTCCATAGTTTACTATCAGAATACAAGGTAAAGAGGTCTGGCATGGCTATGTGATGTAAGACTTGGAAAAGCGGGGTTTCACTTAACAAATTTTGGGGAAACACTAACAGTATTAACACGATATAAGTAAGTACCATTTAACATAAAGATAATGTACACATTCTTAGACTCTTTTACTAAAAATGTCTCACGTTTGGAGTTAATTCGAAAACTAATCTTCATTCAAAACCAGAATCCGATATCTCCAATTACCAATCAAGTCTAAGTTCTTATTTCAGTTTGGGAAATTATACGTTTACACGGGTTCAAGTCGAAATGAAGATTTAAACTTTCAACAGTTCAAAGATTTCGGACGGCGCAGAGAATCCGCGAAATAATAAAAACCACTTGGCAAACTTTGTCTTTCCCTTTCTGAAATGAATTAAATTAAAAGATTTATCTTCTAACGCACTAGATTTACCTTTTACTTTCAGATTTCTTTTTTAATTAACTCTTATTTAATTTTTCAAAATCCATAAATAATCATGGAAATAAAAAAATTATAAAATAATATATGGACATAATTTCATATTTGAAATGCCCTCCTCAGGCACCTCAAAACAAAAAAGTAACATGGTCCTTGGCGTATGTCTTTCTAAGAGAAATACGTTAATAGCTCATTCCCTATACTAAATTCGTTAAGGCCTCTTGGTTTAGTAAGGATCGAAAGTTTTCTTGGTTTTAGGGTAAATATTCCAACCCTTACGGAAATTAAATATAATGGACGAACTGGAAAAACTGTGACCTTATCATTAGTGAGAGCGGAGGTGATAATATGATAAGGAGTTCGCCGACAGGTGGTGCGTTATCGAATTCCGAGCACATTATGGTAGGTTTCACTTACACCCTGTAGGGCGCGCCACCAGCACGGCAGGTACAGTAATGTGATAAACTGGTTTGGTTGTGGTGTCGCCAGGTGGCACCTGTACCATGTAACAGACTCACACAATCAACAAGGTTATACTATTACGCGTATGTTCCTGGAAGTCACTATCCTAAAATGAGATAAAAAAGTTTTGGTTAGCTAGATCAATCTAGAATAAAGGATAATGATAGTTCATTGATTGAGGTTCTCATTGATAAAAAAATAGAATAATTGAAGATAATTGTTTCTAAACATGTTTAAAGATTCGATTGTATTCACTATGGTTTTATGAATTTTATAATATACATTAGTAAATGAAAAATAATAAAAATAGTTCCGACAAAAGGGATTAATGTTTCAACAAAAGAATTATCCACATCTAAAGGTACAAGAAGGTTAAATTCGTAGCTTTACGTTTAAAACATTTTAATAAGTTTCTTAAAAAAATAAATAACATTAATAATTAAGCCGATTTAAAGTACAAAAACGTTTTATGTAAGACAAATACGTGGATCCCCGTTATCAATGTATTAACCCAAACATTGGTTTATATTGTTTTAGTGAAGACTTTTTTGGCATAATAAAAAATACTTAAGCTCTAACTATATTAAAGGTTACAGTACCTGCCGTATTCAATCCAACAGACGTTTGAATGTGTACAATGTTATCAAACATACATTTATCAGAACATGACTTCGTAATTCTTGTGTAAATAAAAAAATAAAATTTATTTATTTACACAAGAATTACGAAGTCATGTTCTGAAGTGACTTTGGGACTAATGTATGCTTGATAATGAGAATACATTGTTCCCGAAACTAGTCGCATTCAAAAGACTGTTGGATTGAAGACGGCAGGTACTGGTACTGAAACCTTTTCAATCCTGGAGGCAAAAATGTTTAAATCTAACTATATAACAAATAACCACTGAAATGTGAACTTAATAATGGCATTTTTCTTCAATGAACCTACTAGTTTACATTAATCTCTATTTTTCAGATGTTACAATTGTTCTGATATATATTCAGGAATTTGATCGATTTGAAAATGGTTATTACCATGGTTGTTGGTTTCCCTGAACATGTAGATTCCTACAATTATTAATGTGTTTTGTTCAATTGAGAAATGTAAGAGTTCTTGAAGTAAACATCATGTGTCTACATTAGCAGCAACTCCAACAACTTGGCGGTGCTGCCGTCAGGACAGGTTTGCATATGCAACGGCCGTCCTGTACTTGTCTCAAACATGATTACTGTCCGATTTGCATCCCCATCTCCGTCAAGTGTTTATAAAGCGTGCGTTCGGTTTCATAAAAAATATGCTTATAGAAAATTATAAAATTATAGTTCATCGAGTCTGATAAATTCCATTAATCACTCAAATCATCTTTTTATTCTTTATCTAAAAGCAGACGTCCTCACTACGCGACCCACTGCACGATTTTTTCCGCCCCGGACTGCTAGGAATTAAATTAAAATTCAGAGATATGAATAATATTCTATGAAAAATCACTAAATACATTTAAATACTAACAAATATATCAACTTTCCTAATTAAGTCATAAAATATATATTATAATCCTATTTTAATAAGTTAAGTAACGCAATAGTGTTTGCGGGTTTATCTGTCCCGATTTAAGAAAATGTATCAAACCTTACATTAATTGACTGAACAAAGTAATTAACCATATAAATAGCCGAAATAAATGTCACATCAGTTAACAAAAAAATATTCATAATAGTCTGCCAACGGGAGAATGACAAGACAATTTGATGACTTATAGTCGTTAGAGTGGCATCAAAAGAAAGGTCAAGTCCGCGACCTGTTCTTTCGCTACTTGAACAGGAAAACTCTGCCGTTATTGGAGACTAGTGAAAAATACCGACTAGGAAGTATAAGTTCATAAAAGCAAAGACTATTAAAAGCTAGCACCGAGATTAGAATCTGAAATCGTTTCCTGGAGCGGAAGAAGCAAGGAACCGCCCGGAGGTGGGGCGATAAATTGTTTCAAAATGGGTTTAAGGAGGGGGAGGTTTAATTGAAAAGACGCCAAAGTGAAGACCCTTCCCTTTATCTCGGAATACAATGTCATCGGAGGCGCTGCACTCTCGCCTCCATCTCTTTATTCCGCCAGGTAACCTTCGTACACAAATCAAACCTTCAACTGTGACGTTTAACAGATTACTGCGACCATCGAAAATCATCAAAAGATAAAAAAGACTTAAGCTTTTGCTTGGGTTCTCAACTGTAGTATACACAGAAAGTTTTGAATAAATCAAGTTTTCCCCATTGCAAAATTATTTTCTACATTTCCAATAAACTTCATAGTTATTGAATTTTTACAATACAGTGTTCTTTTAAATATTCGTCCAAAAATTATTTTTTACATGATGCAAATTCTATAAAATATATCTTGGTGAACTTTGAACAGGTGACGGTCATCGTAAATGACTTTAATGGGTTTACGTTCGGTGAAAGTTGAAAAACTATTATTTAAAGATTTCGAGAAACCACCAAGCTAAAACTTATAAGCATTCGTAGAACATTAGGAGCAGAATTATTCAACACTCAACACTCAATATTCCTGAACGTAGGATGTTCCGAAATTACAAAAATGAAATTACAATTTATAGACTGGAATGTAATAATCATTAAATACCCTGATCTTATGCTCTAATGTAAGATATTTTATTTTCGTTGTTACTCGTTATTAAGATAACAGTGGGTAGTTGCTAACACAATAGAATGTTTGGTAATCATAATCTACTGAGCTCAATACTTACTATAATCTACATCATAAAAACTCACGTCACTCGATACTATGCCAAAAACTTTAAAGAGACCAATCATTGCTCTGATTATGAATTTATTATAGTAGTTCATTTCTGAGCCAAATCCTACTTCTTGTACAATACGAATAAAATTTGGTCAAATAATTTTACTTAGAAAATGATTTCTTAATTTACACATTTTCCTAAAGTTTGTACTGTAAAGAGCCGTTTTATGAAAAAAGTAACGATTCATGAGATACTGGTTTGTACCAGGAATTTCTCGTATTACTACCAGGTCAGCAGCAAAGTAGTGAAGCAGTGACTGATCGTCATACAAGAGCAGTAGCACCAGTAGCACTACCGGGTGGCACATAATGATTCACCTACATCACTATCGATTATAAGCAGCAATCACCCTGATTGGCCAAGCTAATCTCAAGATTGCGCCAGACTATGGCCGGGCGACGGACTCAACTCCAGATAAAATTTTGAATTGATAAAGTGCCCTCAAGTACATCTGAAGACCTTCGAAAATTCGTCCGGTAAACTTAAATAAACACTTATCTTTAACGACTTTGATATATATTTGTGAGGAATTCTTCTCGGTTTGCGAACACAACGTACTGCGTTGTCCAAGCCGAACTGTACGTCGCCGGACAACCGCAGGGCTTGCCAATTTATTGATGGGGTTCGCCACCCACTGTCCTTTAATTTAATTTCATTATCGTTAACAGTAATGAACGATTGAGGGTGAAAAAATTACAAGTCACTTAAAATGTCATAACATTCAAACAATTACATAGACTTTACGAATTAAATGTCTAAGGTAGTACGTAAATTCATCCAAGAGCGTTGATCTAAATGATAAAACTCCAGTTGGATCTCTTGGGTCGGGTGGAGCCATTAAGAAGGCAAGCCGAGGCCATTCATCGGTGTCATGCCCTGGCCGTGCTGGCTGTCACCTCCCTACCCGTCAACTTGCTATACTGCAGTTTATTGATTACTTTAAATTTTTAGTTTTTACACAATTTTATTCTTTATATACTTAATTTCAAAAAACCTTTTTCGTTTATCTTTCCCACAACTACTTTTTACTTTCTCTCCCATGCTTCGTACGGTGTAAAGTATTATTTTAGTAAAAAATTTTAAATTTGAGTTGAGAGAGGAAAAAATTCAATTTACAGTCTGCAGTTAACACAGAAAGCAGCATTGTCTACGAGCGCCCAGTGTTATTCTTACGGAAATATACAATATATTCGTTAATTCTAAAGCGTTATCCATGAAACTTGACAGGTAGCGTATGTAGTCCAATAAAAACACTCAAAAAAGTGTATTTTTCGGTAAGGGGGAGGGAGGAGGAATCCCCCAAAATTCTTTAACGTGTAATGTCTAATGTAATGTTGTAATGTCTTGGATGTCTAAAGGAGATAATGACTATTTTTAAACGTTATTTTTGTTATAATATGTTATTGCAATAAGCGTTTATTAATAATATAGTTTATTAAAGATGTCTATGAACTTTATTTACTTTTAAAGAAAGAAAGTATGTGTCAGTTCACTGGTACAGTTTAATTTCTTTGTTACGCCAAACAAATAAACGAAAAAAACTGATTTGGTTCACGTAATGCTGTATTTTTTCATAATTCTATACATTCCCATACTCGACAAACCACTTTCAAAGTAAACACCAATACTTTCCTAGTGTAAACGAAGTACCTTGTTAATTTGCGTACATTTAATAAATTCTTAAAATAATTGTATGTAGTAGATTTATGAAAGCTGATCGAAAATTGAGAATAACTGAAAGGTCAAATGTAATTTTATTGACAGCCAGATCCATTTATCCGTTTAGCAATCTCAACAGTTACGCTGCTCAACCAGTTTATATTGAGTAAATTACTATTACATCTGCATTTTTGTAAAGAATAAAGAACTGTTTTATGCACTTTATGTTTGTTGGCAACGTCCAATGATACTTTAATTGTACATATGAATATATCAAAAATATTTTTAAATCATCCAATAATACACAATACAAAACGAAATATATTGAATTAGAACTTCTACCACAAAAACTATAAGCCAACACCAACTATTGCAGCCTTTGCTACGAGCAAAGCGAGTTTTAGGATACGACTGCAACATCCCCACTAAAATAGTTAATGTACTACTCGCGGGATGAATCATTGTAAAAACTAAGGACGGACTTAATATGCAGGGAAAATTTAGGTTCACTCTTAATTACATATTTACCGTCGGCTTCAATATCGGACCTCGCCCGCTGAATATTAATACTGTACCGATATTCACGATCATTTTGCCAACTAAGTTCCATTTACATTTTTATTCATTTCCGTTTATAAATAAATCCTCACCTACATTTATGGTCAGAATTAAGTTCGAGTTTGGTTATTGAACAATGCAGCGATATCGAAGAAAGTACTATATTACCTCGGAAAGTACTCAATTAAGAATTCTCATAAAAATAAATAAATATCTCGCTTTATCTCCATAAGAACAATCTTAATTTTGTGATGGAACTACTGAAAACATTTTAATCGTGAAGCGATTATTTAATTGCGAGGCATTTATGCTGTTCTGGTAAAAAAAATTGTTATTTATTTTCATAGATGGCCGGTGTTACTACGATTTCACACTCCAGCTATTTGTTTATGACTTTCGTACAGCCAGTAATGCTGTTGGCTGTTGCAAAATTATTCTTATGAGAATCTTAAACTCAAGAATAATAAAGATTTAGATGTCAGCGTAATACCCTCAAAGAAACATAGCTTTGTTGCTCAACACACATCCACACAATATACTAAAAATCTAGTAATATATAACATATATTAAATCCCCGTTGGAAAACATTATTTTTAAGCACTCGGAGCCTTCGGTTGTAGTTTCAAATGTAACATATTTAGTTTGTACATCGTGTTTCTATTCCAGGGGGTCTAGAAGTCATCACAAGAAAATTCTCTGATTTGGCCCTGACTTTTTCATATTGGATGCAGCATTTTCCCTGACTAAAAACATGTGTAACTATCAGCTTAATTGAAAATACAACATGGAGAAACCATTAAAAACTAAACACAAAATCAGTATCCATTCAAAGAGCTCATTCACACACAAAAACAAGTTGTTAAATTAAAATGTACAAATAAACCGAATCATATTAATTGGAGAGCGAACTAGAAAATACCCAGCATACGTCGACAATCACTATTCATTCACTTCCAAACCAGTTCGCTGATGAGTAGAAAGAAGAGAGAATGACGGCTGCCATCTATACAACTAGACTCATCGACTTAGGTTTTCAATGCTGCCAGTTTTGCCAAATTTGTATGTTCTGAATGCTTTACAGAATAGCGATTTCCTTAGACAGTTTCCCTGTTTTCCCTATTTTCCCTGTATTCGTAATACTGTATAATATTTCAATTCCACTAATGTAAGGGGTCCACGTGGACCAGGCTCAGCGCGTGTTCGCCGGCCACGGCCACGGACACGGACCGCAGCCTCTTATCCGCGATGGCCGGTGTTAATTCTTAATCCCTCATCGGCCCCATACCATACCGCACCGGCGAGATTTAAGTAATGGACCTGTAAATATTCCAATACATTCCCTCCCGCACAGCGGCAGACAGCGCAAATTGATTTCCCCCTAACCCCTCCCCCGCCGCGGTCATTCTATTCATAATTCACCCGTTTACTATTTCGATAAGGTCGAACGCGAGTCGATGCTGATTCGGTTTTAATGTGATTTTAATATTGACAATTGTTCGACGAGCATTATGAGTCAAGCGCGATGAGATCTTGCAGATTATAGCACTTCAAATGTTGCAGTACTAGCATACTAATAAATGTCGTTTAGCTGTATTAGTACTACAAACTATCTGCAGAGTTTTATTTCTAAAGTTGTTTCGGTGGTGGACACTTGACTCATACACTGGATGAATTCTTAGAAAATGTAACCAACGAAAAATAACTTAATGCTAATTGAACAGTTTTGGTTTTTGCAAATCATAATCGTATTGCATAATGGTATACTAAATTAGGTTGTTTTAATTTTGTTTAACGGAATGAACGTCGCTTGATAGATGTCCATTGTTGGCACGTGGGGAATGTGACAGCTGTAGAAAAATATCTATGGATCTTTACTTTTGTGAGGTTCGACATTCGTGTCTGCCAAACACGCTCTTAATATGCGATAGTTTTGCACATCTATATTTGTGCCAAAGGAATACTATATATATGCGAATAAATCTACGATACTGTTCAAAGAGCGTGTGTGTAGATAACAGGAACCCCCATGGACTCAAGTATCACAGAGAAAAAAATAGTCTATAAGAAAGCCCACCGCTAATTTTCACGCCAATTTTTAATTGCATAACATAAATTTAAAATTTTAAACTAAAGAAAACAATAGTTTTTCCATGATTGGTTTTCAAAATATAATTCAAAACACTTTCTTAGGTATCACAAAAGTATTTCAGATGAAATATAGTTAGTTAAGTAAAGGATTCGGGTTTATAAAATTATCATATATAAACGTTACGGGAATTGTAAATACGTGCACCTTCCTTTGCCAATGGCCTCAGATACAGTACAGTGGCTACAGTGGCGGGGCGCGACGGTCTTGACGTTATGACCACCTGTGGCCGCGGACTGATATCGTTATCCGCGGAGGGGAGGGTTGGCGAGGGGAGGGGGGGCGGTGCGGGGGCGCAGTTTAATGAGTTTTAAAACATCACTAATGAACGGTCGTCCCCAGCAATTAATACAGGGTTACAACGTGGTCTGCACTCACTGAGAAAATCCAACCCCAAGTAAATTCCTTCTCCTGCAAATTTTTCCGATATTTTCTACAAACAAAACTCAACATACCCTGTGCATTACGACGATACTTTTGTTATGTTTGATTTTTCCAGATTTTGACATGTAAAATTGCAATTTGCTACAATTTTATTTGATTTTAGGTCTTTTTAACAAAAACATCTTCCTATCGCATTATTACTAGAGTTCTAATTCTGCGCTCAAACAAAACAAATTTTCAGAATACCGCTTCAGACACAAATACTGTTAATAGCGTTTTCACAAGCGACACCGTTTTGATGGCGTTTATCTGTCCCTTGGAAAACTCCGTCTCTCTTCCTCAAAGGATACTCAAACGTGTCCAATACCAATACATCGACCTTCTGGACCAAGAGCACAGGCACAAAGCACAAAGTAAGTCAATGTCTACCGTGTAAATTTCACTTATTTCAATTCGGAGTTTGTCGGGGCTACGTTTTACTACGCCTGCGTTTGCTATGAGTGTGTAATAAAAAAAACTCACCATAGTTTATATCAGAAATGACATATCCTCACCTGAAAAAGAAATAAATATGAATTAATAATAAGTATTGATGAGTTAACTAAATTAAATTATAAAGTGATTTTGGCAAAAACCCCTAATCGTCCCAACGTGAATGCAAAAAGGTATAACAAAAGAATAAGGATGAATATAAAGTTTTCAATGGGTATTACAAAATTGCCCCGAAACGTGTAAAACTGTACTTCAAATGGACATGTGTGTTCTAAATAGACGACAGTAGCTTTTCGCATAGTTAAACAAAAATGTCGTTTGGTTAAAATGTGCATTCTCGACACTTATTTTCCGCCCATAACTCGAATCGGTTTATACGTTTTACACGAGTTTTATCGTAACTATCCACTCGTATAAATTAATAGTAACCGTTTCTGACAGATTGAAGACAAAGAAATGTTTCATGAAGAATCCTCATGCTTCACAACATATATAAACAGTATCTGTGAACTGAGACATACTTTCTGCCATAAGTAAATTTAAAAAAGACAATCTGGAATAAAGCTATCATGTTCTTCAAATATTATCTAAATATCTTTTAAGAATTTATTGTTTCAAAAATATCACCCTAATTCTTAAAATAAAAACAACAGATACAAAGTTAAATTAATTGTTCGAATTGTATGGGGGCCCCCTCACCGTAATACCAAGCTTTTTTGAGTTAGTTTTGATGGGTGATTTGACCTAATGCTTCATACCAAGTTTCATAGAAAACGGTTGGAAAATAAGGAAGAAATCGATTTTTTAATATTCTCCATAAACATAACATTGGGCGCTTTCAAACAACGTACTGCGTTTATCATGGACAGTAAATTTAACTTCTCTCTGAAACCATTAGTCTTACTAAAATTTTTTACATTTTAAAGTCTATAACTTTTGAACCGTCATTTTACAGAATTGCGAGTGGTGTCATATTATTTAGTACTCTGTGCACTATTAACTGTCAAATTTAATCAAAATCGTTAGAGCCGTTTTTGAGAAATTTGGATTTTTTAAAGTGTTTTTAGGGGTGAACTACCCTTAAAAATCCAAAATTAAAAACACCTGGAGATACGGTGAATATACGCATACATGCCAAATTTTATCTAAATCGGACCAACGGATGTGGCTCTATACACATCCAGACACACGCACACACACAAATTTTCAAATTCGAAAATTTTGACGAAAACAATACTTTCTCCATGTACTATGTATAAGGGGAGAACATTTTTTTTCAAATACTGTACGACGCGACGTCTGGACTGGTGCAGTGGAGCAGGTACAGCAGTTAGCTATCCGCGGCACGTAGCGTCTGTATCACCAGTTCCGCCCCAGCGAGCGGTTGACAAAGAACAAAAGTCGATTACTGCTACTGATAGCTCCCGCACTCACAACACAACACAACACACTCTCTCGTTCCACCCCGAAAAGAAAATTACTCTGGCTTTCCATTCAACGCAATCCCGTCTGACTGTTAAATGTGGTACGATTCATTTAAACCTCGTACATCAGTTATGAATTGGTTACACTGAGCTACAATTTACAATTAGCTCACAATTTAAACACTGACAAATAATTTAACGAACATGATTTTGACTGAATTTAAGAGGCCTAAATGTCAAAAGCTTCACTTTGATACGTTTGATTGCAAATTTATGGTCACCCAAAATACTTAGTCCATAAAGCAACGTTTACAGAACTCAGGCTATGCAGAACGGAAATAATACTCCTTGAAACATTAGTAACCGAGTTAAATAAAGCCTTTAAACCTTTAATACCGATCGCAACTCGGAAAACTTTAATTAAAAAGGATTACGTCAAAAACAAAACCTCTATTTTACACAGCAAACTCAATTTAGATTAAGCCCGCTCGTATTCAAAGCTAACAAATATTATTGGAGCGATGGGAAGACAGGAGGATAGAAGGGGTGGCAAGTTGAAGAGTAGAGGGGACTATACATCTGGTTGTACTCAGTCAGTGTACACTTTTGGTCGATTATTAATCCAAACTGTATCTTAAATGGCCACTCCACCAGTATACATTACAACAGTATACATTACACTACCTCATTAATTGTTTTAGAATCAACGTTCAACATTACGTTGATAAATATAACTTATCAGGTTATGTGATCTGGGGAAAACTATACAAAAATCATTACCATTTATATTTAACCGTTATGTGTACTATAAATTGAGTGCTAATATTGAAATTGATTACTAATTTTTAACAATAATAATTATAATGTTACTATCGGTATTATATTCCTAAGATACACAACATAATAACGTATTGAGGCCTAGCCTGTTGTAATGTGACAAACTGTTCTAGGTTAGAATCATAAATCGTAGAGGAGTTTTTTTTAGTAACCCCGCTTCTTAGGGGAGTCCTACACTACAGGCTGGCCACCTGAGTGCATAAAGCATTTATTCCTAAAAAACATAATAACGTCATTTATAAAATGCCATTAACATATCTGACAAAATCTAGGAAAACTCTATTTTAATGATGACTACAAGTGCAAAATGTAAGGTTAACCATTTTAGCGAATCTCCCATAAGGGAGAAGCTATTTTTTCTTTTCATTTCATGCTATTTATTTTTAGATTATTGTTTATTAACTTGTAATCCATTTCCAGATGGTACATTTTTGTTCTAAGGATAACACATTGACTAAATTTTACAGCAAACAATGAATCCAAACATTAAACTAAACTTGCAATCCGTAAGCGCACAATTGTGAAACACAACCCTTTCCACTTTTTGTGAAACACGAATTGTACACCAGTGATGCAACGAACATGATAAGGAAGAAAAAATGCATTAGAAGTGCGGAAATATGAGTGACCGCGAGTGGACGTGGTTCAACGACTCGTCTACTAGTGCGGTGGTGGGGAATACGACCAATCGCGTTGCTGCAGAGTGGGGGTTGTCCAATAGTGTGGCAACCAGCACAGTGGTGGAGGGGGGTGAGGCGTGGCCAGTGTTCAACTCGACCAATCGCGTAGTGCGGGAGTGGGGATCAACAAATCAGGAGGATGGTGACAACTGGTGGGGGCTACTAGCTCTCGCCTTGGTCTTCGGAACAGCAGCGGGCAACATACTCGTCTGCCTGGCTATCTCCTGGGAGCGGAGACTACAAAACGTCACCAACTACTTCCTAATGAGTCTAGCCATCACGGACCTCATGGTGGCAGTCCTCGTCATGCCCCTGGGAATTCTCACTCTGGTCCGGGGTAAGCTCAGAATAAATTTTTATACCCTGTATTGAGTATTTTCCTTCCAGTTCCATACCTTAACCTGCACTTAAAATGTTTTTACTAAAAGAAAATAATTAAATGCCTTGTTGCTGATAGTTTTAAAATAAAACTTTTTAATTAAAGTTTAATTATTAGTTTATTAACAATAGCCATATTTATATGTCTATTGAGTATAAAATACAATTTTAATAGAAATATAATACATTGAATATTGTATAGTTTGTCAGAGCAGTTGCCTTCACAACGTTTATGCATTAGTTCGGAAACTACCAGAAATAAACGTAATATAGTTCATCAATAAGTTTATAAGTTTATGATAGTAAATTAAGTATATTGCGGTTGGCTAAAAAGTTGTAATGAATTATATAAAATAGAATTTTTATTACCAGCCACAAAATATTAAAATTTAAACAAGGGGTTGATTATACATCGAGGGTTCATGGAACCATTCCTTTGACTGTCTCGTATTCATGAGCTTAGAGGAAACCTCATTGCTGTGTTGACCTCACTAGTCCCATGTACATTTTGCATCCAACCAAGTCTGCAATAATCACAGCCTACCACAAGTTGGCAGTGGTAAGAAAAAATATTATTTTCCTTGAAAGATTGTATTAATCGATTTATTTATTTCTATAAATATTATGGTGAGTGAATTTGACACCTGTACCAAGCGTATTTTTATAAGAAACTTGTAGTTTAGTTAAATGTGCTTTTTATTACTCCAATTTATAGTGATTGTGACAGTAATTGGTATGTATTATAAAACGTCAATGGAAACGGGGAAACCGAAATAGGATTAAATACGATGACACCTCCAACCAGGAATCTTTTATTTTAATCTAAGCTAAAGTAATCACAATAGGTCCTACATACTTTGAGCTTTGTAATTTATATGATGTACATTATTTTTACACACCAAGATTATTATACTAGCTCATAAAATTTAAAATAAATAATAAATGTGAATGTGGTTAAGTGTTGTATAGTAACCGTCCGATGAGTCTAAATATGTTAAATTAGAAATGGCATTTAATATATGTATTCTGATATGATACAGAAATTAATAAAAAATATACTCTCACATCGTTACGCCACTTTTTTATATTTATAAGTTATATTTATTGCTTTTATTTAACAAGAAAATGATAAAAACTGCCTTCTCCGCCGCTGTTTCAAGATTTACAAGTCAATTCCGGATAAACATTTACATGAAAATATCACGGAGCGCATTACCATAGCTAATTCCGTGTCGTCGGTCGGCCAAGTAACATCGCGGCTTATCTTACTACATAAATATGTTTTAGAATTTTGTAAAAGCTTGTACAGTATTGATTTATAATATTATTTCAAGTAAAATCAATATTAGATTGCTTAAGAAGCATTTTCCTACCAATTTCTATTGATCTCTCAATTTTTTACGATTGCTAAATATTACAAAGTAGAGGAGCGTAATGGTAAAATTACTAGTGAATGACAAAAATATGAATAATTCAGACGTATTAGCACCCGTGGGGTTTTAAATATTAATTTTCATATTCGAGAGCTCAGGATGCAACAGGTCCATCAACCGCAGCCCGATGTATAAGAGATTATTTCCCTCGCACTGCATAGCTTTTCTCGATTTTGACGGATAACAAATCCTGCAGAGAAGCTGCTTCTCGACGGTTTGATAAATATTTGTTCTGAAAGCGTAAGCTGCGTTACTTCATAGGACATTTTCTTTTAGAAGAATGATTTAAAAACTTAAAAATATCAGTTGAAATTAAATGAACTGAGGTATTTAGAGAACCTCAATTTAAAGTACCATCGCCGCACATTCTAAAAGTTTTAATGCGATTTCAATAAGAACGTGCGGATGATCTACACAATAAAAACCTATTCCCATCAAGACGGATACGATTACAAGCTACATCTGAAAAAGAAGTCCATCGATACCGTTTTACTCTCTTAGAGGCTTATTTCTAACTTGTCATTATTTTTATCGTCCTCGTATTATATGCGTATGGATTTTTATGCTATTTTGAAATTGGTCGATACTGGAACCTATAACCTTTTTCAGTCGGATGTTTATTCAATGGCCCAGGCAAATTAATCAGCTGATCTTTGACGGCACAGAGTAATACGTCATAAAGTCCATCGCACTTATCACATTCATCCCTCACCCACTGAGTGGTTGGGTCGATGTCACAAGAATAAAAGAAACAAATTAAAAAAATATTTCAGGTCACTTACTGTTCAACCGTGGATTATTGTCCAGTAAGACGAATAAAAACGTGAACAAATAATAACTACTCTTTGTATCATTAATTACTTTTAGTATTTTTTCACCAGTGTTGTTACTGATATTATTGTAAATAAAACACATAAAAAACGATGACGAACATACAAGGGATCCAAATTGTCCATCTTGTTAGCACTCGTAAAATATAAGAGGATTTGTTCCTGGCCGGGCGGGCGACCCCGAACACACCACAAGTTGAACTGACCGGACACAAAATACATAAACAACACGTATAAATCAGATTTTCAACAGGCAGAACCAACGTAAAAAGTTACAGAAAGGTGCAGAGCTTTGTCGATCTGTTATGTAAATAAGAGGGCTTTCAGTGGCCGCCGAGGGAACGCGGTTCGGCGCCCTGGAGAGATGTAACGCTGGCAGCGGCACTCTGCATAGACGGCCGTTCCGGGGAAACTGCGTGCTTCTGATTAAAACCTCCATTTATTCACTGATGGAATCGACTCAAAACCCCAACACTATAGGAAACGGAGAATTATTATGATAAAAAACGATTATTCGATTTGGTTTCAAAATTTACATCTACAGTAATTTCATAAGTAATTCGATTGTTTTTAACATCCCAAAAGTAGATGAGCACTTTTAAAGAATGAGAAGTTTATTTCCACAAATATTTTTACGAAAGGAACGAAACAGCAAAATAAATCTTTCCGTAAACCTGATCCAATAAAGCGACAAGCCCGAGCGTGAGGCACGACATCTGGTGACGATGCAGAGATATGCTGTGAGAACACGCCTCGCACCTAGCAACTGTCGACGCACACACACACACACACACACACCGACCGCATCCATCAGTCATCGTGTGTTCCCACTTTATCACGACGCGCATCATGTAAACTTGAGCGAAACGTGTCAAATATTACATGGCACACAAGATAAAAGTCTAAAGTGACTAGAGTGAACGGTTCTAAGCTGTTACCAGAAATCTCAAATTAAAGAGGATCCATAAAACATTAGTTAATAAAAAGTACTTAGTCTTTGCACTCGACCGAAATGTGGGATTTTAAAGGGTGGGGCAGCTTGTCTCAACAGTCGTAAGAGACTTTTGTGATGTAAATGAGTGTGGACCACTCGTAAGACAATGTAAGGAGCAACAGGTGGACAAACAACAGGTGTGACCGTAGCTGCAGTCTGCACTCGGCACGCGTGAAGGCTGGTGACATTGCTACACCGTGTTTACTAGTGAACAACACACTACGAATATAAATGAGTGCGAAAAATACTGTCGCACGCAACACATTGACTTGGTTCCGAGTAAGGCAGCATCGATGTGTTTTAGTTGTTCACATTCTACCCTACACGACTTTTCCCTTAACGACTTGTTTGGAGTGTAAAAAGGTGTGTTACATGTTGTTTGCTAAAAACACAGTTGATAATTTTGTTTTATCTTTATAATTCAGAAGATTTATACATGTATTACAGTTATAAACATCACAACATATTTATTCAGGGAATTGTAATTCCTCTCTACTTTGAGAATTTAAAACAAAGAACCAAAGAACAATCCAGCCACCTTAAACCGCATAATATTTGCACACATTCAAAAATGTTTATATTTGGTTCCATTTTGAAGTACATTTTTATAGGTTTGTGTATTTAGCTGTGTTAATAGTTTTCTGTAAATTGGTCATTAATTCACAAGATTTGGCTTAAGAAATAAAAAAATTATCGGTATATATTCTTGTACCTTATTTGATATTGCAATAATTATCATGGTTATATAACTAATGGTTACAATAAGTTTTATTTTGATCATACATATTTAGAAGTGCCCAAAACTAGGATAATGTTCAACAAGAGAAAAAGGACAACAACCATAACAATATCTACCTCGTTTGCGAAAAAATAATAAATTAATGGGACTGAAATCAAATACGCAGAAAAGCATTAGTAGTATTAAATCATAAATGAGAAGAAAGAGAGGTGGAAACGACCAATTTACAGGCTCAGGACACAAAGGCGCGACAGGCGTGGCTAATTGAGCTCCGACTACCTGGTTTAATTTAATTCTCCAATTAATCCTAAACTGCGATTAGACGTCAGTTATTGGCGAACTCTCCACGTTTTACTGACTTAAACTAAAATGTAAATAATCTATATATTTTCACTTTCTACAATTGAAGTGATTTTATGTTAATGTTTCGTTTTCAATTAGAAGAGTATACAGTTTCCTTCAGGGTTGGAAATAAATAAATTACCAATACCGAAATCTTTTACGAAGATAAAGAATAATGAAATTCCGTTACGACTGAACAAAAGCAAGCTCCGAAACAAGTGAGGCGTGAAAAGGGTTGTGGAAATGAAGTCAGCTTGAAAGGGGTGTTTTAAGGTTTCCATTTTCACACTTGACGTTGGAACGACGCCAAAACAGGTTACCGAAGCCGCCCATCCGAACGGTTATTTGTGATTCTAATCGTACCCAAAAGCGCTTTCAGTTTTCATCAGCTGTTACGCGTCCGTTCCCCTGTTCCAATCGACGCTGCATTACTTGTCAATAGCGACGGCATTCATTGTGAATCCGATTTCTCCTTTCAGGTGTGGTGAAGTTCTATTATTCTCAACTTATGAATTCATACAAAGATGAAATCAAATCGTGAAGTACAAAGATAGGTCGCTAATAACGTCGAATCGGACATGAGAAAGTAAAATAAACAAGACGGGTAAATTGTATCAGGATCGGAGGGGTCGAGTGGCCGGGGGGGGGGTGAACGTTCTCAAAGCAGCCCATTAAAGTTTTACTGCCGCGCGTCTGTTGTGTCAAAGAGCAAGCATATCGGCACATATCGGGGGAATTCCACTCAAATTTGATACATTGAAGCCGTTCTCTTTCACTCAGAGAGTATGTTCTAACGACATTCTACGAGTAGATATACCTCCTTAATTTAACACATGACTTGAATAAATTGCCAAATGCAAAGCTCTACTGTAGTGGCAGTTATACCTGCTTTGATAGATACACAGTGTGTACCTCATTGAGACAGTCGTAAAGTTTACCTTGAGTTATGAAATAATTCGTATAACCATAGTAACAGCTATATACTTAATCATTTTTTTCGTTTCAAGTACAATATTAAACTTCAAAACTGTGTTAACCGTGTAAGACTTCAAGCTACGTCAAATTACATCAATAACATCTTCTATCGTAGTAATTTATTGGAAAGTCGATTCAAAAGCAGCATGTTCAAATTCAATAAGTATATCACTTGAACAAACTACTTCTTAGAGACTTATGTTTCAGACACCGATCAAAATTACGCGGGTATTTTAAGGAGAATATTAGTGAAAGGTGCGTGTAATGTATTTCATGTTTTTATAACCTTTAAGATTCTTTACTAACAAAGATAAGCTTATTAGTTTGCCAGGAACATTATTAATAAGCACGATAATCGAACGCAGCTGGGTCCAGTATCGAACCATCACATGAAAACCAAAAGCAACCGATTCCAGTATCTACAGTAACCATCACAAAATTGTGTCAAGGGCGATTCAAAGAATTTCAAGAAAACTTAGGTTCGTGAATGAATAAACGTAGACATAATCTAAAGTATATATTTAAACAGATGGAACTTCTTCTTTTATGGGAAAATATAGGTTTATCTCGGATGAAACGCCTTTATACGAGAAACATCAAGGCAAATTCATATCTCTTATTCGGATTTATATCACTAATGAAGAGTTTTCTTTACGGCCAACGCTGGGAACATCTCTTATCGATTTTCCTTCTAACTGCTTTGTTCCATGTCGACTTCAACTACGTCACGTATGACAGACGTCGTCCTGGAGGAAATTATACGCGTTTACTACAACAGTTGGTCCTAAACGTTTTCAAGTAGCAGACAGTATTTCTTTTATGAGTGTCAATCGAGAAATGTTGGTTTATGAGTAAGGAGGTGAATAGTATAGGTTTTAAAGAATATGTTAAAGATGAACTTTTCTTGGGTTTCATTCTTATTTTATAATCCTATTCAAACAATAGGTATCAGTATTTATTTTCACTATTGAAGTTCACATTTGTATTTATAAATTGATTTCAATTATATAAAATCTACGGTTTTATTCGTGAAATTCGATCACTAAATCATATTTCAGATCATTAAATATCAGATTTCAATTTTTTAAGTAATTCTTAAATAATTAGAGTAACTCCAGTATTCCTTTAAAAACCCCATGTTACATCAAACGCTAATAAGAAGGAATGTAAACTTAACAGTCTCTACAAACTGACATTAACTTCGTGGAATTCTGTAAATGTAGGTTTTTTACCTTTGATAGTTGCCTAAGTTCTTGAGTAGTTGGACGTCTTGATGCGCATCAAGACGTCCAACTACTCAAGAACTTGGGCAACTATCAAAGGTAAAAAAATATAATTTCTGTTCTTGAAACTGGGAAAACATAAATAATTAAATGTAGGTTAACATGAGGAACGGGCTGTCTCGTCAGCACCAGTTAGTTCACCGTTTGAAAACAACACTATAGTTTGCATAATTCCAATAGTTCCTTTACGATTAAAGAAGCGCTAACACAATGACATGTGCCTCGCCACCAAGTCGGACAAAGTCGTTTCAGCCGCTACAAGAACGAACAATCTGCCGCGTCTGTCGCTGCAGGCAACGTTTATAGATTATAGATCTTTTATAGGTTACATCTTTTATAATAAACGCCCTTTATGGGCTGTCATACACACGTCTTGCCCTCGTCGTGGTGTGTATGTCTACAAGGAAACGTGAAGTTCGGATACACCAACAATACAGCGCCATAGTTTCGATGTGGTAAAAAATGAATAAAAGGCTGAACTGAAACTAATTAAAGTATTTGTAAGCATAAAATGTATTTTTTCAATACAGTCTTCCAACTGTATTAAAATGAAATATTTTTAAACGCCCCTTAGATATACTGTAATTTTAAACTGAAAAATTTAATACAAGAAAACCACGTTATTATTTACTCGCTTTTCAAAGCCTCGCCAAGTGATCGCATCATTGGGTTCCTTCCCTTTATCTCTAACATTACCGATAATCTTATAAGGAAACTATTCGGCAAATAATTACTTCTCTCAAACCAGTCAAAATGCTTTTTTTATTATTTAAAGGTTTCTCAACCACCCACTAGACTTGTAAACGTCATTTTCACATAGGTAGATAGTACCAACTGTTAACTAAGTTTTTTATTTAGTTTTTTTCAGGTGTTAAAACACAATTTAAATTTGCTAAGCAGCAAACCTTGCGGGAGAATTTCGCCACAGTAACCACATGTCGTATGCAATGATAAATATATACTGTATTTGAATAATGTCGCATGTTATTTGAGACTGTTTACAAAAATATATTACTATATAACTGCACGTGACTAATAGTGGACGAGATGTTCGAAGACCAATCGAGAGGTGGTTCTCGTCTACCTCTCCACAGATGTTCGTCGAGATGGAGATAAAGCACACACGTGAGACCAAACACAACACTCGACCGGGCTCACTGCGAGATAGACGTTAAGCATTTCAGGGATCAAGAATTGATCGAAATTACTATTTAGGTTACAGTAGGCATAAACTAATTAAAGTAGAATATTATTAATAATAGTTTTTCCTGTTGAAATACTGACTTGACTATGAGATCGCTATCATAAGCTTCACTTAATTAAAGTTCACATTTATTAAGTTAAGCTACTTTTTTTGACAAACCCTTACGGTTAAAGAGTTGTCAATGATGAGCAATTTATCCTCATCATTGCCTTAAGCCTTTCAATCCCACTGGATAATATTTGTAAAGAAAGACTTAAATTAAGTGGTGCAATTCCCTTTTTGCAACATAATATCACTACCTCCTGGTACAACCGCAGTATGTGGCAACGATACGAATAACGGTCTCCCGTACATTTCACCTGTCACACTATTAAAAACAGTATAATGTTAAAGATTGATCCTCTAAGCTTTTACAACTCTCAATTCTTCTGCTAGAATTGTTTAAAAATTACAAACGCACAGTTCTGATAATATCCCTACCAGGAATACATTCGGAAGGTGTCTTACCAACACTTAGTAATAATAGACCCTTCTTTACCGGTATCACAACTATTCATGTACAAAACCTTTGCATAAACGTAACACGTTTTATTTTATGACCTTCATCGTACGTATCTGTAAAAAATGTTAGGTTAAACTAATTACGATATGTACGCAAGCAAATGTTTCATCTAATAAAAACCCAAAGCTTTAAACCTAAAAACTTTCCATGAAATAACACTGTATACCCGGCGGCAGTTTTCTATCTCGTAGGACGATTTGACGCCCAGGTAGAACGCGCCCTTAATTGAATAGATAGTCAGGATCGATGAGGAGACGGGGCGATCGTTCATCCAGGCGATCCTACCAACACACACGCACTCAAGTCGCATATTCAAATCTTATGACACTCGGATTAGTTCCAGATATAAAATCTAGACTCCCAGCCCAGTGTAATACTACACACTTCAAAGTTTGATTAAATTTAAATGTTGACACCGGATTAGTTCAACGGAATTTTGATTGTTTCTGACCATAAACTTTAATCTTTTGATTCTTATTTTCCTTTAGTCCAAGAAAAAGTACATTTTTGTTTTTTTATAACATTAATTTTATCTTTAGATTTTTTCATTTAGGGGAATAAAGAAAGTACCTAGATAAACTAGGGCGTAAAATTTATTTTTAAACTGTTAATAAGAGTACAATTTTTCACAGCAAAATTTGTACTGCATTAATTATATCATTGAAATGCAGCTTCTTGGAGCAGCTTCCTCCGTGGACAAAAGGTTTCACTTTAATCCTTTGTTGTATAAATAACTAATTCGCACTGTTCATTTACTTTGAGCACTCCTGCGTTACAAAATATTAATAAAATAGAAAGCACTCACTAGCTGGGAGAACGTTGTTTAAGCCGGAATAAAGTTGGCAACACTGTATATAAACACCTGTCTCACTATCGTGTAGTTACCGATTGACAAAAACAAAAATATCGTACGAGAAGGGTCATGGTACCGATAAAATAGGTCATAATAGCCATTGTAATAGGTCATAAGTAAGACGTATGCGCATCGATCAGTTTATTATCCAAAGAATTGTCTATAGATAATAATGCTTTAAAAATTGATTTCCTAGACGTAATAAGTTTAAAAACATTTACAACATTTATACTAAATATTTCTCACTATTGTCGTCATAAATAAATTGCAATGATACTTCACAAATCGTTCATATTTAAATAAGTATTTAAGTACAGGGGGTAAATTGGTGGGTCATTCATGTTTTTAAATTGATATACTAAAGAAAATATTGTTTTAGTGAAAGCACCTAAACGAATGGCTTGAAAAGAATTAAATCAAAGAACAACTATGTTTTGAACTTCAAAGCCAAAGAATTTCTTCCAAGATCAAAAGTGACTTTATTAAATATAACTGGAGACTAGCTATTCTTGCTTTTATTACCATCATTCCTTACAACAATATTTGCAGATTTCTAAAGAAAGTTAAACAATATAACGGTGTATGTATAAAACGGTGTATGTGTGTAACGGTGAATGTATATAATATATTCCGAATTCTTTGTTTGAAATTCATTATTGGTGATGGTGGATTTATGTTATTTAGATTATTATTGCAGACTGTTTCCATCACGATTTTATTTTCCATTTTTTTGTTTACATAAAATCGTGAAAATGTCCGCAATAAAAATCTAAATAACATATTCTGAATATTATAAATAAATCTATGAATATATTATTAGGGATTAGATATAATACAAACCACGTAAATACAAATTTGCACAGGTCCTTCTGTATTAGAATAGAAAACTTGTACGTTTTAGACATTTAATATTTACTGCTTAATTTTTTATTTAAAATTGTAATACTCAATGTTGATCTGTAATAGCTCTATAAAAAATAAAGTTTTGCATAACAAGTTTAAAATTTATTATTTAAATAAATTCGTATCACATTGCATTGCGAAGATATTAATAAAGCTAGCAAATATGTAATTAGGTGCCACTTTTAAATAATACTAAATGTAAAATTGATATCTAGATTGATCATACTAATCGAATTATTAGTCTCAGTCTTAAACGATATATTAAAAATTATAGACGAAGGAAATACTGACAAGTGGAAAACTTTGTACGGGAGACCGTTATTCGTATCGTTGCCACATACTGTGGTTGTATCAGGAGGTACATAAATATTATGTTGCACCACTTAACTTAAGTCTCTGTTTACATTTCCTTGCAAAAAATATTATCCAGAGGGATTTAAAGGCTTTAGGCAATTATGATGTTAAATTGCTAAAGGAAATAGTTTTCAGTATCAAATGTCTTCAATAAATGCGTAAAGACAACTCTTTAACCGGCAAGGGGTTTTTTAAAAGTAGCCTAAAGTAATGTGAACTTTAATTAAGTTAAGCTAATGATGGCGATCACATAGTCATAGTCAAGTCAGTATTTTAGATTACCTGATCATTGGACATTATTTTAGTTCGTTTATTACTAACACGTTTATAGCTAGAGCAATCATCAGTATTTATGGTGTGATGTATAAGATTTTTTATATAACGTTAATCCCTAATTCAATGCTGCCAGCTTTCTATGCAGAGTTAAGGAGAAATTTAATTTGCAGTGAACAATTTAAGGTGGGTAAAGGTAAGTAAAATGTAAACAAATATTAAATCTCACCAGGGATAAAAATTTCTTCAGAAACAAGTCAGTTAACAAAGGCGCGGAAAGTTCAAAGGTTATCTAGATGAAAGGCAACGTTGCAAGCGTCGGTACGACGAAGCATTCGCGTCACGTCGAAGGCTCACGGACGCCGGAACTCTCGGAAATAAAACTGGATTGGTTGGAACCGGAAGTGCCGGGCTGCTACTAGCAGCCAATAGTGCTGCTTTACGACGGTACTTCCCAAACACTTCTTTCGTCGCCAACTCGACCTTGACCTGGCAGTCCGACCTGAGATAAAACTATTGCTTACTTCCAACACGTAGCAGTACACTCGTAACCTCTCGCTTACGATTCTAATGTGTATTTTTTTGTGTATTTCTACGCCAGTGGCATTTTTAACGTTTTGATGGGGAACGGTCCAAACCTCGGTCTTGTTACTGTCTTGTTAATGTAATGCCGTAATGTCCCCGTTCACGGATCCATATTCCGTTCGGTATTTTAAGGGGAAATTATTCGGGAATATTTATAAAATCACGTTTGCAAAATTTAACGGTTATCAGTTATGTAGCGGCTGAGAGTAATCACTGTCTCGAGTTGAAATTCAGATTGATCAATATTGGTCACCGGTGGGAGCTCGTGAGACTATGTCATTGCGGCAACTCAAATTAACATATGTTGAGTGAAACTGTTTCAAAACTAAATACACGAATAGAGGATTGCATGAATTTTCATTCATCAAAACCATAGCACCGTATTTGTAACCGATATCATACTCATACTCATATTATTAATTCATATTCACTACATATTCATGACTAGTGAAAAGACTTTTTAATTGCGATAAGTAAGTTTCTAAACCGATTGGACACATCTCACAACTGCACAAAACCACTATTGAAAATTATCACTTAATAAATTATATCTGGCCGAAGGGTGATAGAGAGGGAGACGGTGGAATGCCACCATTTGATGAAGCGCTTAAAAATTAAAAGCTTCAAAAACGAAAGGATTCAATCGGGCGGAGGGCGATTAAAGATTCAACCCAGAAGCGGGTAGAACGATCTGACTGGGGATGCATAATACAGGCCTCAACACGGTCTCGCCTCGGCCCGGAGCTGATCTGATGCTCCTCCTGAAGGTAGAGAGTGCTAACTTCGCCTGCACTGCCTCGTAAACATCTAAATCCTTAAATATAGTAGATGTTAAAACTATTCAGTAAATGACAGGAGTGGGGCGTGTTCCACTCTGAACACAACTCCATTTTTTAAACCATCATACTAATCCGCCCTACAGGACCATAACGTTGTTTCCTTATTGATTGAACGTAAAAAGTATAACTTAAAAATAATACAAATAAGAAAAATTAGTGACATTGATAAAATCACTTTGACCACATCCTGAATACAACGTTTCACTCCGATATTGAGATTATAGAAAGAACCGTCTACTTTTTCTGGTAAGGAAACAAAAGGCTAAAGAAACAATAACATTTCAAGAAAACACGAAAATCCTTCCAACTTCGGAAAACACGTCCGTATCGCAAAGGACTGTTGTAACAGTCTAAATACAACTGTCAATGTGAGATGTCTGACTGCGAGTCAAAACAATTTGTTTAAAATAAATACAGAAAAACAAGTTTATATATGGGATCTATAATCAAATTAAAACATTTTTAATACCTTGTTTTTAAATTGTATTAATACAATAATATTAAAGATGGCAAATATTTAAATACTACCTTACTTAATACTTAAAAATTAAAATGTTTATGGGTTATAAATTGAACGCTTAAAAACCCCCGCTTAAAGATAAGAAAGAGAATCTTATTCAACAGGACGCCCACGAGCACGAAGCGACGTTAAAATATCATTTCTTCTCTCCAAACTTCAAAGACCTACAAAAATCACATTACTTTCATTCCCTTTACCGATTTCTTAAATCCTTACTTAAGTACATATGACGTAAGTTAAATCTGTACACCAGGTTTTATAAAAAAAGGCACAGTTTGAAAACATTTTAATGATTTTTCATATATACACCTATTCACGAATGCAATTTTCGGATTCAAATGCCTTAATCGTTTGACAAAAGTAGTAACTAACGCCAATTGATTGCATAAACAGTGTGACGACAGATTTGTTTACTATAAGAAAAACAATGTAGGGAATCGTAAGAAAAATTCAACTTTTCATATTATTTATGAAAATTTCTTGCAGCTCACACGATTTCGGAGGAGGCTCATAAGATTTGTAACGAATCCAATCTATGATTTGGACACGACGTAGTCGTCATCATGCATATAATATATTACCGTCGTAGTGGCTCTGTAATGAGACTTTAATTAATAACTCTTGTAGCACGAGATGAATTTACAAAAAAAAACATTCGATATAAGATCCCGAGTAGGTAGATCTGTTGGAGTAGACCTACCAAGAAACAACCACTACCGATTGCAATACTAAACCGGCGATGGTATTGTTCAAATCAAGAAACATTGGAATAAAACTGTCGTAAACGCGAATGGCTGAATCCAAGGTGTAGTTTCGGAGCGGATGCTTGGAAACTACATATGCAACCGTTCTATTTAGATGCAATTGAAAAGTTTCATCCTGACATCAAGCGGGGACCATGCGATCGCTCGAACCTGTTTTTAACGTTATTCCGCCATGTAAATTCCGCACTAAATATATTACTACTTACCAATAGAATGAAAGTAGGTAGAGTAAATAAATAAAATATATTTTGTGCTGATCTTTTATTTTTATTTACATTATACAGACATATTCTGGCACATAAATACTAAAATTTCTCAAAATTACTTAATTCCTAAATTTTACTATTCGGTATACTGTAATTTAACTTTTATAATCCTCTTTACAGCTAGTTTTCTTAAAGAACTCATTTGTTTTGGCCAAAGTAATCACTAATCATATTGATTAAAATCGACCGTGAAATGTTAACCTAAATAACTATGTTTTATGTAGAGTTTATCATCTGTTCAACTAGAATGGAATTAAGACATGTAAACAGCCAAGACCAGCTTTTTGAAATATTTTATAAAATGATACTTATATAACCAATTAAAGTAAATAATTTATATATTCTAAATACTATTTTTTTAGCTCCATGAGACGCTTGTTATTACCTAACTGGTTGTAAAATAAATAATTGATACAGTGAAGAAAGATGTATAGATGTTAACATAAAAAGTCAAGGAAGTGATCACTGTAATAATAAAATAAATATCAATCAGAAACTTCACATTTTTTACGCTGGGGAAATTTAATGCGAGTGTATATTATATTGGCTATCCTGCTTCTTCGGTCCCACGAACGTGATCTAATCCCCACCACTACTCAGCTGTTATAGTGGTGAGGAAAAGGCATCTGCCCCAACCCTCCCCATCAGTCAAAAATGGGCGATTATTCGAGCGAGCGCCGGTTCCAGCGAGTATGATCCACTCCTTCAAGCTTTTTACGAGTGGTTTTGAACCACAGTTTATTCTAAATTAAATATATATTGATATTCATATGGAATAAAATTGTGAAAAGATATAAACTATTTTTTGTTGGTTTAAACAAAGGTTGAATACAAAATGAATACGATTAAGCGTTCAAACATGTTGATTAATCGCTTATATAGAATCTAAATTATGTTGTATGTCAAAAGCAGTTTAATCATTTCAAACATTTTTACAGGTGTAATTTATTAAAAAAATAATACATTTATTTCATGACAAGGAGAAAATATAATCAACACGTGGATAAAATTACTATTATTCTCTCAAATAAAATCTTCAATGTTTAACTTTTTTCTCTTAACCACACTCAAGTTCCATAAAATATTACATTTTTAAACCTTGCTAACTCTATCGATTGAGTGCAGTCCACGTCTGTGCGTGGGAAGCGAATGTTTTCATTCCACGTATACAATAATCACGTCTCCGATCGGATCCGTTAAACGTGAATGTGTTATAAGCAGTTTCGAAGACTGTAATCCATATGTCTGTTCAACCGCGAAAAATGTTATTTTCAACTCCTTTCATGCAAAGTATTCTTTTGTGCGACAATGGCATTCAATTTATAAATGAATCAAACCCCTTTTTATTCTGAAATAGCCTGAAAATTGCGTTTTGTTGACTTGATTCACTAAATATAACGTTCAACTACTACAGCAACTTGTACAGCGAACGTGATCAGAAAAATAAGAAAAGAAGACTCTTTAATGTTAAAAGCCTACGAGAAACTTTTAAGAAAACCTTGACACGTAAAAGATGAGTTGAGTGTTTAGTTTGGGAGAAATTAACATCTGTTACATTTTAAACCCCATCTTCTAGTTTGTAAAAACCAAGACACTTTCCGTACTTTACAATTTTGTTATGCATTCAAGTAATGTACCAAACTACCATCAAGTCTATGCAAAAAAAGATACGATACTAGAGAAGTAATGTAAATGTGCAATATTTAACTTTAAAATTCTTTGGTTTTACACTTGTTTATGCCCCTTGTAACACGAAGAACCACTGTTTCAATTCACACAATATTCGTAATCTATCAACGGACCATGAATTATAAGGTGTGCTATATTACGACCAAACTGCCTGTTCAAGGGAATATTATTTGAAAGTCCTAACAAAAGAATCAACTGTTCTTTTCCAGAAAGAACAGTTGATGTTATTAAATACCTTACTCATATTCACCTTAAACATACAGCAGAGTTATTGTCTGACATAAATATTAAAATTATTGTTCAATTATGGTCTTATATTTTGGCCAATAATTATAAATTGTGCCGACTAGCTGAATTGTCTTTGATATCACCATACAACGATGTACACTTAAATTTGCCTTAATTTACAATCGGTCTCAATTTAAAAACTCTTCTGGTGAGTGTACTGTATTTATTTGTAATAACCAAAAAATTGGGCGGAGCTAGCGCCGCCATCTTGGTGTCAGAGTGATACGCAACTCAGCCGGCATCTAACCGTGCTAGTCTAAGTTCCGTACTGTACTCTATTGAGCTGCTGAGGCAGTTTAAAATGGATACGTTAAATATAAATGACTTCAAAACTGTAAAGCGATATAAATTTATTGGCAGCTTTGTGTAGAGTTGCGTAACACCCTACACCAAGATGGCCGCATCCATAGTCCAGCAGATAGCCCCGCCCCTTACGGAAAAAGACGAAAACGTAATTTGAATGGGACGGTGGCGTCGTCCTACTTGGAGGTCACGAATTCTGGATAGTAATGAGCGATGTTCGTTGGGTGTAGTGTTCTCTTGTGTAGATTAACGTCCGCACTATTGAATATTACGTTAATCCGCAAAGACCAGCCTCATAATTAGGCCCGTTCGTAATTCAGACACAGTGGTTCGGATTACACGTTAAACTGTAGGTCCCTTCGATTTAAGCCATTGACTGTAGGGCTATTAAAAGTTCTGCCTAAGGAACATTTCAGCCTTAGTCAGTAACAAGACTACAAGATCGCGCCACAATCATCCTACAATCGTTTCTCATTCATGCTTGGAGGTGTATATCCTTTTTTATATTAAACTAGCTGACCCGGCGAACTTCGTAACGCCTCACAGTAAACACATGTTAACTTTAAGATTGGCCATGTTCTAAAATCCAATAGCATTACGGCTTCATTGTGAAAGGTTATTCTGGGTCGCGGCATAGTGAATAACAATACTGAAACGACAAAACATATTAATATCATTCCCACAAAACAAATAAATCTGAGTGGATTAATTCACAATTTTCAAATCCAATCCAAACCCAAACGAACCCTAACTGTAATACGGCTTTTATAGGAAAGATATACAACAGCTGATTATTATAATAAACGTAATAATATAAACATTGTAATTATCATATAAACACATGACTTTAATTAATCAGACAGAAAATAAAAATATAAATACATAATCCCCTAAAACCGTTAACTATTAACGTGGTGATTAAAGCTGTTCATTTTTTACAGTACACATTTACTTCATAGTTTAACATTAATGAATGATTCAGATGGCATTGGATAGTAAAGCATACGGTATTGCTAATGGAAAGTAAACCAATCAGCTGTAGCTAAGAAATCAAATGTTTTCATTGTAGACAATTTGTAAACAAACTTACTCTCCATAAGGTTAACATTAGAAATTTAAAACGCCATAAAATGGAAACTTATGGGGTTTTCGAAAAATTTTTTTCACTAAAACCTTCCCGGACACATATAGAGCAACTTCCTAAAATTTCATGGCGATCGGATGAGTAGTTTGGCAACGCATAAAGGACAGACAGACAGACAGACATACATTCAATTTTATATATAGAGATATGGTATAGTTCTAGTATTGTACATGAACGTTCACCCGCCAGGTGGTGGGAACCTAGGCATATTTTGGTTTAGATTCAGTTACATTTTCCTCAACCGAGCATCCGTCCAACTGTTATGGCAAGGTTGGAGGGTGGGCGGCCAAGTCACCTGACTCTGTCATCAATCACGTGCGCCGCGCGGGTGGTTATTGCCACGGGACGTCGCACGTCGCAGCTAACGCGCCTCCCGACATACTGTGCCAACCAACACCACAAGATTGAAATGTACATTGTACCAACATCGCGTGATTAAAACTTTAATCATTGTTCACTGGCGAGATTCAAAACTGGTTTCATCTCACAGAACAGTTTGCATTAAGACACCGCAAACAAAATTGCGTGATAGTTTATGTGATTGCTAAATTCCGTAACAGTATATGGAATGGTTGGTTGTCGAATTAAAATTATGAGAATCATAAACATTACGAATAAGCTGTATAACAGTATGTTATTATAACGTTTCAACTCCAAGATTCAAAATCGTAAAGTTAAAAACGTTATAATAAAATAGTTTTTTTTAAGACGTTACGATTAATACTACTTAATTATTCTTCCCCTATTAAAGGAATCCAAAAAATATATATTTTACAATTAATAAATTACACATATTAACTTAGTTAACGAATTAACTATACTTATTAAATTTATTCTTCATTTTGCCCAAACTTTTTTCATCATTTCTTTGATTGGTTTGAACGAACCTCACTTTTTTAACATAACACATACAATAATGAAACCAATCATTTCCAAAGAGACTATAAATATACACAGCGTAATATAGATTAACCTACTGCCATTTTCAAATGTTTAAAATTGAAAAAAATAGAATAAAAATACGGAAAATCAACTAAATTCCACAGAACTGTGTGTGTTGTCGATGTATAACCAAATTTATAAGCTATTTACGTTTCATTTCCTGTTATAATTTTTAGATACCACACTGTTCTTTACAATTTTTTTATCCTTACCAGATTATCCAACACATCTAATCAAATTTGAAGTGTACTCGAGTTATTTCGTTATTGAGGTGTGTCTAGGGGTTATTTTAGTGGTTTTCGTGGTGAATTATTTGGTTAGTAAAGCAAATAACCCAAAAAGGCTTGTTTATAAAGTTAAGAAATGCGTGTAATGATGAGCTTCCGTATCGAATTTGTATTTCGGATTTATAATGGTGTAGAAACCTTATCAAAACATTGTCATCTGAACATTCGTCAATTGTACACGAACAAGCTGAATACTCTACTACCTCCCAGCAAGACATATCCGTCCGACATCTTTATCGCAAAACTAAACAAACGCGTTGTAATAAAAGGTTATCCGTTACAGGGGTTGCAACAAACATCCCCTCCCCTACATCCCCCGACACCACCCCGACGCTCGCCAGAGACTGGTGTTTGCCCACGGTACACATCAGGGACTGTTTGTGTGTTCGCGTCAACAATTGTCTTGCCTGCTGCAACTACAGCCTTACACGGGATTTCTGCTAAAACGAGTTTCTTCGAATTCCGCGAAAATAAAAGATACGTATAATTAACTACATGAATTTATTACGTGAAAAATCAAATTATCGTGTAGAAATTTTAAAAAATTTGCTTCACGTATTTAAAATATGAGTTGTTCTGTTATAAAATGCATTCCCGACGGTTTGGCGGTAATTAAATTTTTAAGGAATTGCACATTCAGTCCTAAATATTTACAAACTGAGATTTCTCCTGGAAAATCGAATCGTTTTGACCACTACTAAAAATTAATTATTACTGAAAAAAGTGGGAACAAAATAAAAATGAAACTACCTGTACAGTAGTTACAACTACATTGATTACAGGGAGCAAGCAGTAGGTGGTAACCGTGTTACGTGTGAACAGGCGGACAATAATGAGCTTGACATACATAGAAGATGGAAGGAACTACTCGTATAAACCCAAGATAATGCTGACAAGTAACGAACAAACACTTTATATCAAGGATTTAGAAATCCTCGGTGAAACTCTGCGAAATATAGTGGAATAAAGACGTAACTAAGGGCCGTGAATACGAAACGCAGCCCCTCATCCCCCTCCCCCTCCCCTCCCAGACGGCTCCGCTGCATCGCGATGCCATTACAGTACTTACAAACAACTCGTTTATTGAAGAAACCCCATAAACGACATTTTTCATTTTAGGGAAATACAAAAACTTATTTATTTTAAGTAACGTACAATTTAATATGGTAATTTTACATTGATAATTAACAGGGTATTGAAAGTACATGGATATTGTTATGACTGTTCAAAAAATAATGATTTTAACTTATGGTGTTTCTGCAATAAATGATTCATACGGTAGTTTAACTTGGATACTTTTCCAAAAGCAAAACTTCTGTCCTTTCGATGACCAGCGTCACTGGTCCGCTGGATTGTTCTACACCTCAGAGTAAGTGCGGTTCCAGTCACGTACAAGATCCGCTTAACATAAATTGTCCGTTACTACTAAACTACTGTACTGTATCTTCACTATACTGAAAACTGCACAATGTACGTTAAGATATTTTTCACGTATCCACGGAGTTAAGCGTAATCTAACAACTTTAAAATCATTATTTTCAATATTGGGATTTTATATTAAATAATTAAACACTAACAAGATATTTTCATTATTTGAAAACGATACGCATAATTAGTAAGTTTAGAAATTGTAGATGTTATTCACACAATTACATTTAGATAATAAAGTTCACTATATGACATAAAAATTAAAGAACGTTGAATCATGTAAAACATTTAAAACATATACACAAATATACATAACTTAATAATAAAATAATTCTCTGAAAAGATACAATTTTGAATAGCTTATTTGGCAGATACGAGTTTTGACATAGAACCAGGAGCGAGATCAGGAAATACCAGTCTCAAGGGACAAGGGAGACCTTACTAGACCGGAGTTTTTTCTACACTTATTAAATTACAAAAAAATACATTTTCTACGATAACTCTACGTTGTGCCATCCGTAGTGTCAGCTCCAATATGTAATGTTTCGCCTATCAGTATAGGTTGGCAGGCGTTACGGGCAATTTAGGTACTCGGGTGTTGCGCAGGTTGCATACACGGCATTTTCAACGGCGCTCAACCGTAGGTCGGACTGTGATTGTGTGTGATAACGTTCCTTAAACTAAAACACTACACAATTACAATTTACTAACCCATATATCGAGAAAATCGGTTTGGAAAATAAAATACACATTAATATAGCCTAGAGAACACGTAATGATAACGTTTTCATAGCACTCAAGCGTTTCCATATAATGAGAATACTGAACAAACGATTTTATAAGTTTCTTAGAAGCGGAGATAAAAATATTCTCTTATTATCTTGGAAGAGTAAACCTATTGCATATTTCATTTAGAATAGATTACTTACTTCTTACGCACACAGTGCATGTACCTAGATAAATTTCTGTTATAGCTAGATAAAAAATTAAATTGATAATAAGACCAAAATGTTGTTTGTTGTTACAGTATTATATTACATGATAGTTATGATTCCCACCCCGGGAAGCACTGGTCTAATTAACCAGTTCTGCCTGCAGTATTAGACCGAATTGCCATACAAGTTTATAAGCATCGCTTTCTCCTTTATAAATACATTTTACACCTGATCTTAGTAATATCAGCGCAAAAGGAATTACAATTGTTCGCCCCAATACATAAACGTCATAGGTTAGGTTATTTATTAGGTTATATAAATAAACCTTGTAATAGATTTCTTACGATATAATATTATAATATTGTCTAATATGAATTACAAAAATACGAGAAATCGTATTAGCCTACAGTACATATTGTTATTTTATTTCACCCGGGTGGATACATCATGATTAACACTAGTGACCGTTCGGTGTGGTGGTAAGTGTGGTTGAAGGCATGTTACGGACAAAACCAGCTGATTCATTTGCCAAATTCATTGGTAAAGAAAACTAAGAACTAGGACAGATTTCGAATGAATAATATTTTGAAGATATTTTATACAGGATTGAACCGGCAACGTTCAAATTATGAACCGAGTGCTACAGGCTCAGGACCAGCCAATCAGAATATTGTTTTTGGTGCTTTGTGCACCGAAAACACTTCGCTAACCGGTTAGATGGTTTCCATTTTAATCTGAACATCTATAATATTATAAAGAAGAGGTGGTTTCTGTATGTTTGTTTGTGGGTTTTTGTGGCAAGTAAATGCGAAAAATACTGAACCGACCGATTTGAAATTTTACAGAAAGGTAGATCTTAAACTCATGCAACACATAGGCATATTAGTTCCCTTAAAATCCCCTCGGGCTACGCCCCATGAACGTCCTAAATTTCAATGTTTACATTTTCAAAGAATGAAAACATAAAATTACTTGAATGTCAACAGCTGTGAACACTAAAATTTGACAGTTCGGGAAGAAGAAGAAAGAGCTGCCGTGACCGCCCTAGGTTTCAATGTTTACATTTTCTAATGACAACATCCGTTTGCACTATATTTTGACAGTTAGGGAAGAAGAAGAAATAAAGTTGATTTTTCAGATAAACTGCTGGATCGAAATTAGTGAATTGTTTAAAATAGTGGAATGGTAGATTTTAAGTTTTTTCCGACGACCGTCTCTATTACATTAATCTTTATCCTCTCCCAATATTTGACAGATGTTACTTTGAAATGTTGTAGACACTCGTGTTTTGTCATTTTGTAAACAATGAAGAATTAATTAACAATAACTTAAATGTATCAGTAGAGCCTACACCTTTCAGCCTTTTTAACCCGTGCGAAGAACGGGTACTTTGGCTAGTTTTCAATAAACTAACATCTGATTACAGAGCAGTATTAAAATAGTTCATTTCAAAAATGAACAAAATGTATTTGTTATGAAACAGTATCAGTAAGAAAAAACACTTCATTGTAATAAATATCACAATTTCGAGAAAATATTCCCATAAGCTGGAATAATTGCTATGTTGACGCGTTGGAAAAATATCACGTTGTTATACAGTCTTTCTTTTTTGAAAAATAATAACGTCAACTTTGCAGACCAAAGGCTTCTCTATGACGTGGAGTAAGATTTACAGCTGAAATTCCCCTTTTGTACGTAATTACTCCATTGGCCAGTATGGAGCCACCGCGAGTGACTCTGTTATCCGCGTTTTATTACTCCCGCAGGGAAATTACGGCAAAGCCCGTTACTCGCGCCCCGGTGAAGGATGCCGCAGCCATCCACGCACAATGGTCGCTACGGTGACGTCACCCGCCGAGCTGCTCGCTCACAACGTCGTACCGACAAGTCTTTTGTGTTTTATTGGAAGGAAATGCCACATTGTGATGCCAAGACTGCGTTTCACCTGGTTAACGCTTCATATCATTTGAATTCATATCGAACTTTCACGAATTTAAAACCCTGGAACTGCCCATGTTTTTATACAATTTGGAAGAGTATTTTTTTTAATTCGTAAGTAATATTTTGTAAATGATAACAGTAATATATTATACATCATTATGTTTAGGAAACAACAAGGAATACAATAATAACACATATTCTGTGAATTTGAAAGATGTAAAAACTGTTTACAGCACAAACTTTATCGGTTTTGTTCAAAAAACAAAATCAATGGTACATGATTGCAAAAATATAAATTTTGCAGGAAATTTATCTTAATTTTAGATAGTAAATATAGTTAACTGAAATAATACAATAAATTACATATACAACTTAATTTGAATGCACTATTCGTAATATTTACAAGTAATGAAACATATGCAACGGCGCTTATTTTACAGTTTTGGAATACTGACAACAAAACAAAACTGTATAAATTAAGTATTATATGAGCAGACAGCCAACATCACTGGATTTACAAAAAATAAATCGGTTCGTTGACCACAAGTGTAAAAATAACTGAATCGGTCGTATTACGGCCACTGTGTGACCGATGGGCAGATGATCACCAAGTTGATTAACACTTACTCTAAAGGTCGTCACTCAACTAGTACTTCGAAGGACAAGGGTTCAAATCAGGATACAGTCGTTATTAGTAATTAATTTCATATAAAACAACAGTCCACATGAGTAGTATTAAGATCAGGGACTGTTGCAAGATTGAAATTATGACAGGAACGATAATTAATTGTTATCATCACTAATGAGTCGCGAGTCCAACTTATCAAGCAAATGCATTACTCAGATGGACGTGCTCAGTCACACCCCAGTCTAGAGCAGGGTAAGCCATTGCTAATCATCCCTACCACACGATATTACCGCATGTAAGCCTCCCCGAAACCCCACTACTACAAGGATTCTCACTTCGATACGATGTCGATATTCGTCACTTTCCCAGTAGTCGTATATTTGAGGCCAACTCGATTATGTGTAAATTTTTTAAAATTAATCTATTATTAAAATTAAAAAGGGACGAATTGTGTTCATTAAAATCTTATTAGTCGAGTAGGTGATTTTAGTAATTATTAATTTCTATTAAAAAATTAACTCAGATGCTATGTCGTAATCTAAATCTTTCCCTAGCACACGATACAACAGGATGAATTTACATTTATTTTCTCCAAAAAAACTGAAGACCTCTCTCTTACCTCCAATCCCCTAGATGATTGCACGAGATATTTTTCACGAGAATAAAATTCCCAAAGACAGATCTGAGCTGGGAAGAAGGATAGCCGGGTTATGTTCGGCATGAATACTAAGTGTCGTAGGAATCAGCGTGTGATAACACTCACGACTTCACACTGTTACATGTACATGTATGAATACTTATCCTTCTTCAACATTACACTTCCTTTCATTGTTTATGCTATCGGACAGCCTTATATTCCTAATTTATTGGATTGGTCTAAGCCACATAATGTTATCTAACATGTGGAATATACCTATATTATGAAACAGGAGGTCCTGAATTCCCTGAACTGTTACCGTTCCTGGATTTTACACAGACTCTTACCTTCCTTATGACATAGTTTTTGATATTCTAAGACTTTTAAGTAAATTGAGAATTTATGTAACGAAGATTGATTTGACGTCAAGAATTCTTAAGATATTTGGTGAATTATAGCGAGGCAGAATGTACGATATAAAGGTATTTAAAAATAAAAGCGTTTTATAGAAATAAATAGTATATTTCCATAAATCCATTAATATTAATCCATTATTCTCTTACTCCGTGAATCATAGCGAGGCAGAATGTACGATATAAAGGTATTTAAAAATAAAAGCGTTTTATAGAAATAAATAGTATATTTCCATAAATCCATTAATATTAATCCATTATTCTCTTACTCCGTGAATCATAGCGAGGCAGAATGTACGATATAAAGGTATTTAAAAATAAAAGCGTTTTATAGAAATAAATAGTATATTTCCATAAATCCATTAATATTAATCCATTATTCTCTTACTCCGTGTATATAGTGTATAGTAACAACTACCTACAATAACTGGAGTAATTTTATAGTAACGAAGTCAACATTTTCGTTTAATTTCTTTGAATTTTAAGACAGCCATTTTAAATTTTTTGGCATGGATTTGTTTTAACTCTGGGGGGAGGACTGTGAAAAATTTGACCGACAAAAATTTGAAACATAAGAGCAGCTTTAGATGTTTGTGTGTGTTTAGATGAACAGACAACATTCCCGTTAGACATATCCAGTATCTAACCAATTTCCCACAGCGAAGTGAAAACAAACATTTTTAACTCATCTCACAGAACGAATCTCTTAACTGTAATGTATAAATCTGAAGTATGAAAAAATGAAACGTTTCAGAATGAACGTTGGATTATTTGTTGATATTTTCTTGTACACAATTGGCTTTTTTATTATTCACTTATAATCTGTTCAATATACGGTATTTACCAAGTAAAACCTTTGGAAACGTGATGAACTCGCATGGATGAATCGATACCAAATTTGCTGTTGGAACCATGTAAGATCTCGTGTAACTGTTGATACATGCATGGCTCCTGAACACAGTCTACATGTATAATCTCGTAGTGATCATTGATTAGATCTCGTATAATTCCATACATTCAAACAACTCCAATTTATCTGTAATATTGTATGACGCATATATACATCCAAATTAAGGATATTAATTTTAAACTCATAATAATATATATTTAAAATAAGTGTTTTTTACTCATTTTATTATTATATTTATATTGTTGTTTTGATTGTTTTTTGTTTATTGTTATTTATTATAATTTATCCCTTTAGGCCTCACTTACCATAAATCAGGTCGGTTTACATGTTTGTGTGTGTTTGTAAAAAGTAGTTTACTCATAACAACTCCCTAAAGGATACCTATATATAGTGAGTGTAGCCTAAGAGGACAAATTCATTTTAATTTATTATTTATTTAAATTTTTGAGCTTTCGTTCAATTTTAACACATAAATGTAGTGGCACTTCACTGAAATTAGTTTTTTTCCAATTTTGCTGAAATAATCAACGATTAAAGTGTTTTGTTTTTTATTACTATATTGATTAATTATGGCTATACCCATCCAAGTCAAAACCAACATTAAAAAATACACCATTTCTTAGTATTACCTTGCATAAAATAATAAAAATATTTAAACAATAATATACACCTACCTAAATAACCATTTAAATTGCTGTATCGTACAAAATAGTTATGTGTCTTCAAATAACGAACGCGTCATTAACAAGTTGGATCTTCTATGAACATATGAGCTAGCTCATCGTTGCCAGATGTGCAGCGAGCGAGTTGACATCAGAAGTAGACACCGACACGCGATGCTGGAAGCTCTTTCATCTCGACAGTGTTTAGTGTAATTCAGGCGCCGGTTGTGGTGCAAGGTTGCTCGTCTCTCCTCAGTAACCAGTCTGCTCAACTATTCAAACCAAATACTTATATCTGAACAGATTTCTTCGGAATTGAACTACTCAAAATAATATCTAAGAGGGTAAAATTCATTGTTTCTAAATATATTATCTAATCATCTTTAAAAAAATCGTATGTTTATCTTCAAATTATAATGGCTGAATTTAATTACAAAACCACATTTTAAAAACTTTACCGACAAAGAGATTTAACTTTAAACAAATAATCAGAAGGAAGCGCAATTTTAATCGCGGTAACATGCGCTTAAAACGACCGATACACTATAATTGGGTCTTTAATAATTGAAAGATGCACTGGCCAAGTTTCTAAATAATCGAATGAAAAATTGCTGATACCAAATATTTTATCGAAAACATAAAATGGTGGGTATCTGGCTAGTTAAGCATTTAAAGACATACTGTACCACTATGGGACCTATTTTTGTTATTTTGATCCAATGTATGAAGTTCGGTGACGGACCTCCCGCGCAAACCATCGGGTTATTTTGGGTTTCAGTAAACTACAAAATTGTGTGTTTTCCTACAATTCATATTTTTCTTCACACTCTTTAATATATATACAGGGTGTCCATTAAAAACGTTTCAGGACTTACGGTGAGTGATTAGGTTCATTAAAAGGAAGAAAAAGGTTCCTTTGGAGGTATAGCCTAAAACGCTATTTTCTCAGACATCCGCCATTTTGTATTTTTCACAAAATATTTTTATTTCAAACATTTATTAACTATTTTAACACACATTTATTAACATTTTAGTTTTAAAATTTTAAATGGCCACCCTTTTGGATTTTGAGCTTAGATCATGCTAGTTTTTTTAATAATATTAATCTAATAGTGTAAAAACATAACAAATTTGAAAACGTTTGAAATAAAAAATAATTTAAAAAAATACAAAATAGCGGATATCTGAGAAAGTAAGCGTTTTAGGCCTTACCTCCATTGAAACTCTTTTCTTCCTTTTAATTTATCTAATCACTCACCGAAGTCCTGAAACGTTTTTCATGGACACCCTGGATATAATGAGTTACCAAAAATGTCCAACGCCGGTTTCTAAGCAAATATATGACGAAAAAGTCATTTTCGTTTGGCCAACCCCTTACAATTATGTGAATTCTTGTATCAGGGTAAATATTACCTCAGATATGACGCGTTTCTCTCTGTATGTAAGATTACTGGTAACGAACCTTAAATCTCGGTTTTTAATTGTTTCATTAAAATCAATGAAAACTAATCACAACAACTTGTCATTCGACCTATTTACCAATCGTGAGAATAATTTTGACCCATTTACCAATGTCAATGAGTGTATCATGTAACCCAACATGCGTATCAATGTAACCCTGTTACTCGCAATTTTCATGATTTTGATTTTTTATTACCAATTTAGGGTTCACCTGATTAACTGAAAACACTTAACTTGCTCATCGAGAGTTAAATACAGATATCCACCAATTTTGTAGAAGCTTAACACGATTTTCATCACGCGTTTCTTTATGTTCTAATTTATTATAATTAATATTCTACAACAACTGTTGATAGTCAATCTAAGTAGGAAAACATTTTAATAATTCTATGATTATAAATATTAAATAAACCGCTTAACTTAAAATTCATAATAAATTAGCGAATTTCAACCACAGAAGAATAGGAACAAAAGGTGGGATTAATGGTGATAGAATCGCCACAAAGGCCTAATCCAGCCACTTTAACACCGCCATTGTGGGGACTTTTGATTCCTGGACCCGCGGGAAATCAACGGACCTTTCGACAAAAGTCCTGCAAGCAATATACAATGTCATACCAGACCCCGCCTTCTCCGAGATTAAACTCATTCACTCCGACTTGCTCCGGACGAAATCTAGAAAATACTCGTACCTGACGGACCTAGAACATTGCGTTTGTGTTTGTTGCATGATAAACTCTTAGAAAACATAACTAGTACGTGATAAGTACCAATGAAAATATATAAAACATATAAAGGCGGTTGAACTTTAGTCTAACAATAAATAAAGTCCGTTAAGTATTGTAAAACGTTATTATGGTGCATAAACGGTACTAGCGAACTGACATTTTACCTTTAACAAAAAAACCGAATATAGTTACATTAATTGATGCTTGATAAAAGAACATTAATTTAACACATCTATTTCAGACACCCTCTAAATTACAATATTGAAAAATGACTCATGATGACCCCATGAGGTAACTTAACAATAAATTTGTTGAGCTGGTTTTATCGGGTGATTTTACTTTACGCTGAATATCAAGTTCCATGGAAAACTGTAAAATTAAATACATGGATTTTAAGATTACGTGGTCTAGTTTTAATCACAATGTGTAACCATCAGTCTGAGATTACGTCCAGTTATTGTATCACATGACTGCTGGGGCCCGGGAACCAGGTCAGCGGCTCTAGATTACGTGGTCCAGTTATTGTATCACATGTACGCTGTCCGGCGAACCATCAGCGGCTCTGATTACGTGTCAGTTCATTGTATCATGTACCTGCTGGGGCCCGGCGAACCAGGTCAGCGGCTCTGTGATTACGTGTCTTCATTGTATCAATGTACGCTGTCCGGCGAACCAGGTCAGCGGCTCTGAGAACGTGGTCCAGATTGTATCACATGTACTGCTGGGTGAACCAGGTCAGCGGCTCTGAGATTACGTGGTCCAGTTCATTGTATCACATGTACGCTGCTGGGGCCGGCGAACCAGGTCAGCGGCTCTGAGATTACGTGTCCAGTTTTTGTATCACATGTATGCTGGGCGCCAACCAGGTCAGCGGCTCTGTTACGTGGTCAGACCCTTGTATCACATGTACGCTGCTGGGGCCTGGCGCCAACCAGGTCAGCGGCTCTGAGATTACGTGGTCCAGTTCACCCTTGTATCACATGTACGCTGCCCGGCGCCAACCAGGCCAGCGGCTCTGAGATTACGTGGTCCAGTTCACCCTTGTATCACATGTACGCTGCTGGGCCTCGGCGCCAACCAGGTCAGCGGCTCTGAGATTACGTGGTCCAGTTCACCCTTGTATCACATGTACGCTGCTGGGGCCCGGCGCCAACCAGGTCAGCGGCTCTGAGATTACGTGGTCCAGTTCTTGTATCACATGTATGCTGGGGCCCGGCGCGCCAACCAGGTCAGCGGCTCTGAGATTACGTGGTCCAGTTCACCCTTGTATCACATGTACGCTGCTGGGCCTCGGCGCCAACCAGGTCAGCGGCTCTGAGATTACGTGGTCCAGTTCACCCTTGTATCACATGTACGCTGCTGGGCCTCGGCGCCAACCAGGTCAGCGGCTCTGAGATTACGTGGTCCAGTTCACCCTTGTATCACATGTACGCTGCTGGGCCTCGGCGCCAACCAGGTCAGCGGCTCTGAGATTACGTGGTCCAGTTCACCCTTGTATCACATGTACGCTGCTGGGGCCCGGCGCCAACCAGGTCAGCGGCTCTGAGATTACGTGGTCCAGTTCACCCTTGTATCACATGTACGCTGCTGGGGCCCGGCGCCAACCAGGTCAGCGGCTCTGAGATTACGTGGTCCAGTTCACCCTTGTATCACATGTACGCTGCTGGGGCCCGGCGCCAACCAGGTCAGCGGCTCTGAGATTACGTGGTCCAGTTCACCCTTGTATCACATGTACGCTGCTCCGGCGCCAACCAGGTCAGCGGCTCTGAGATTACGTGGTCCAGTTCACCCTTGTATCACATGTACGCTGCTGGGGCCCGGCGCCAACCAGGTCAGCGGCTCTGAGATTACGTGGTCCAGTTCACCCTTGTATCACATGTACGCTGCTGGGGCCCGGCGCCAACCAGGTCAGCGGCTCTGAGATTACGTGGTCAGTTCACCCTTGTATCACATGTACGCTGCTGGGGCCCGGCGCCAACCAGGTCAGCGGCTCTGAGATTTGTGGTCCAGTTCACCCTTGTATCACATGTACGCTGCTGGGGCCCGGCGCCAACCAGGTCAGCGGCTCTGAGATTACGTGGTCCAGTTCACCCTTGTATCACATGTACGCTGCTGGGGCCCGGCGCCAACCAGGTCAGCGGCTCTGAGATTACGTGGTCCAGTTCACCCTTGTATCACATGTACGCTGCTGGGGCCCGGCGCCAACCAGGTCAGCGGCTCTGAGATTACGTGGTCCAGTTCACCCTTGTATCACATGTACGCTGCTGGGGCCCGGCGCCAACCAGGTCAGCGGCTCTGAGATTACGTGGTCCAGTTCACCCTTGTATCACATGTACGCTGCTGGGGCCCGGCGCCAACCAGGTCAGCGGCTCTGAGATTACGTGGTCCAGTTCACCCTTGTATCACATGTACGCTGCTGGGCCTCGGCGCCAACCAGGTCAGCGGCTCTGAGATTACGTGGTCCAGTTCACCCTTGTATCACATGTACGCTGCTGGGGCCCGGCGCCAACCAGGTCAGCGGCTCTGAGATTACGTGGTCCAGTTCACCCTTGTATCACATGTACGCTGCTGGGGCCCGGCGCCAACCAGGTCAGCGGCTCTGAGATTACGTGGTCCAGTTCACCCTTGTATCACATGTACGCTGCTGGGCCTCGGCAGCAGCTCTTGGCAGGTCAACAACGAGTGATATCCGTGGCAATAACAGTTTGGCCGCGGTACAACACCAGCTGCTGCCCCTAACCAACAATGTCGTTGGGCGAAAAACCAAGCTAATTCATACCGCGATTATTTATTACATTCAAACATTTTTTATAAAAGTTCACTCGGGACAAAATAAACCGCACCAGGTAAAAATAAAATTATTTTGTTCATGATGAAACGATGACGTAAGGACATCTTTACTCAAATACGACAAACAGGCGTTAGTGAAATTTTCAACAATCTTCCATTAATTTTATTTCTAAGATTATATTTTTCTTATTTTCTAGAATCTACAAAAACTTTAATGCATACGCGTTAGCTTATGAGTAGATCAATTTTAGTTAAGTTTATAAACCAGTCCGACGACATAAGAAGCTTTCTAGACCGGTTACCGAGCAGTGTTGTTGCAAAACAATTGTTTATTACAGAACCTCCATAAACAACAATTATTTTTTAACTCTAGGATAATCAAGAAATGTAATTTCCTTAAAATTAACGCACATTTTAGTTGAGTAATTTTTCATTGTTAACTGCCATTAGTTGTGAGGATTGTATTTAAGGTGTCTATTCTATTGTATACTGGCTGAAGTACCCGTCCATGGAACGGGTAAAAAATGTATGAGAGAGATTACCTTTTCTCTTCGGCATGAAATAAATATTCTAAAAACATGAAAATATGATTGAAAAAATACTATAGTATTTTATACTAAACACGATCTCAAAAATGTATGAACACAAGTGTCTACTACATGACAAATATTGGAAAAGGGTAAAGAATAACGTAATAGAGACAGGTATCGGGAGGAAATTTTAATCTTCCATTTTCGGCAATATTAATTTCGATCCGGCAATTTATCTGTAAAAATGAGATTTCTTTCTTCTTCCCAACCTGTCAAAATGTAGTGTAAACAGATGTTTGTCGACATTAGAACATTGAAACCTAGTGCGGTCACGGCAGCTCTTTCTTCTTCTTTCCAAAATGTCAAATTTTAGTATTATTAAAATGTTTGACATTCAAGTAATTTTATGATTTCATTCTTTGCCACAACAAACCCACAAGCATACAGAAACCAACTCTTTATAATATTAAAGATAGATATGGGGTTGACCCACCACTGTATATATCGAATATTTTATTTTATTTTTATGGACACGACATAAAAATCACTGCTTACTAAATTAAATCCAATTTTGTTCAAGAAATCCCACTGCAGTCACTACGTGTGCTTCTAAATCACCGAATGTTGAATTTCCTAATTAAAGCATTTGGATGTGCGGTGTCTACACTGTAAATATAATGAACATCCCGGTGTGTGGCAGGTTTCTTCCCTCTGCCGCCGGTGTACTGCCTCGCCTGGATCTGCCTGGACGTGTTGTTCTGCACGGCCAGCATCATGCACCTCTGCACCATCAGCGTGGACCGCTACCTCAGCCTCCGCTACCCCATGAAGTTCGGCCGCAACAAGACCCGGCGGAGAGTCACCCTCAAGATCGTCTTCGTCTGGCTCTTGTCCATCGCCATGAGCTTACCCCTGTGCCTCATGTACTCTCAGGTACTACAGTATGTATAAGGTGTTACCACATTGCAGCCACTAACGAAGCCAATCGTAAGAAACCTATATCACTCACTGGCTTCTCCTAGTAATTTTATTGGATATTGCATGATGTAAACAAACACTTGGAATATACTGGAAAATATTGAAAACTTATGAATAAAACTGAGCAGGTGTTTGATACCGGAACCGTTATTTCATCCCAGTTTCACCGTCTGTCTGTGTTTTCTGGTCTGTGCTGATACGCTTACCGACGTACAACAGATACAAATCCAATTAAATTTTATTCACTATGCAAAACAGAACAATCACGGATACGGATACAATTCAGGCTCACAAGCACAAAAACCAAAGAAGACACAATTATAGAAAGTAAAAAACACAAAGCAAAACGCTTCATTAAGTAAATTAATTTCCCCGTTTCAGCTACACAATTACATAATGGTTCAGGTTTACACAAGCGATCACATACAATAATGCATTTTGCTGTATGACAAAAGAGATGAATCGGAGGGGTCGGAATCATTTCAATAATAACAAGGCTTACAGAAACAAACAATACAGCATGGATAATAAATGCGGGTGAATGCACTGTGGATTTCGTTTGTGCAACAGCAGCTTAATATCGGCGATCCTCTGTTTTAAACATCCGCCGTGCTTACCTCATTATTGTTAGGATTAAAACTACTTTGCATTTATCAACCCTTTCATAAAAGAAAAAACTGTTTAATCTCCTAACATGCAATTTTATCCAAAAACATGTTCGGTAAAGACCTCTCTAAACAAAAGACTTTTTAGCATCAGTATTTTAAAGAATGGAAGATTAAACTCTCACGCAAGCCAAGTCTGATAGGTTACCGCACATCTGTTCTTTCTAGTTTTATAAAGTCTATTTCTGCACCGAATTTTATAAATGACTAGCAGTAAGCTTATCCTTTGTACGGGTTCTATGATATCCTCAATAAAAATACAAATATGAAATTGATTTTCAACTGAATTATTTTGCATTATTTTGCGATTAGATTAATTAGAAAATGTTTACCACTATTATAATTGGTTACACTTTAAATTAATATTTTAATATAGGCCTATTATACAATTTTAAAATCATTGATCAATGTAAACAAACTAATATTGATTTTAACTTTACAGCTCATTTATTTCTATTAAATCACTTTTGTCGATTACAAGTTCTGCGAAACTTAGAGAATATGTCTAATATTGCTAAAAACTGTTATCTTGAGAGCTTATTATTTTATTTTCATAGCTTGGGGTTGGTTTAAAGTAAACAAAACCCTCCTCCAAAACATAAATTTCAAAACTGAGAGTACTCTGGTTTTTAAGTAGAAAACTAACACAAATGCATACTTCAGCGTTACAAAAAGACAGACAGATATTGAGATAAGATGCATTTCGGCTTTTCTGAACAATGAAAGGTAAAAATAATCAAAAATATCACCATTCCAAGCAAGATACATACAAAACTCTTTTTATTTATGTACAGGCCTATTTACGTAGGGACTGCATGTTCATTGTTCATTGTTCAGTCGGTTTTTACGTCAGTTGCTTGGTGAAGACTGATGACATCCACTCAGTGTTGATTACGGCGGCAACTTTGTTCGCCAACAAGATCGCGGGTACCACGCTAATTACGCGCCCAACAATGAACGCTCCCTGACGACGATGACGTCACGTTACCCTCTGTCACTCGCTTCAACTGACGTCATAAGTCAGTTTCATTCATACGTCAGTTTTTCAGTATTTACCCGATTACTCTGGAGAAACCCGTGAGTTAAATCATTTCAGTTTACGTGTTAACCGCCTTTCATAAATACTCACATTCACCTTTCACTATTTCATGGCAGTTAGCATTACGTCATTGTGTAGATTAAGTGTTGAAAAATTCTCAATTATTCACTGTTAATCATTTACTGTATACCTAAACAATATACCCCCATCGTAGCAGACCTGCGAACTCAGTGAATTTCCAACTCAATGATATAATAATAATAGTTATGAAGACAATTTTTATCAAAATATGTCGATATATATGATTTGCCTATTCTCCATAAGATTAACATGGGAAAGAGTATGCAGGTTTGCCACTGTGAGGAACGCTAGCATAAACAACCTTTATACCAATTGTCATCAACATCTGTCCATAAATAAAGGAGTTTACCGATACTCTATATGATTAACATGTAAAAAGAGTATGCAGGTTAGCTGCTATGATGAATACATAGACTATGATTTTTAAGAATAAATGGCTGAATCCCAAACACATGAAGTTAAGTATAAAGTTTCATCCAAAAATATTGGTTGATAAGGAAAGTATTAATTTTTCCTTATCCTCCATAAGAATAACTATGGAGCCCCAAAACACGATGTGTTTAGATTTTTTATTATCTCGGTAATCGGAGTTAGAGCAAAATTTTAAGCAACTTATTTGTGAAGTTTTTTTAGCTGATTCTAATGGTAAAAGATAAAATTTAAAGAATTTAAATAACGTATGAAAAACGCAAAAACCTCAATTTTTTAGTACGAAATCCCCCCAAACTACCCGTTCCCATTGATCGATATGTCTGGATTACGAACCCGTCCGAGCAAGTGTAGGAATACACGTCTCTACCAAATTTGGTCTCGATCGGACCATTTTTACGAGAGTTATCGTGTTCACAGATACAGACACACACACACACACAATATACTGTATATATATTTCAACGACTGTTATTTTTGTCTTCTGGGCACCTAAAAATAACATGGTCCGGGCTTAAGTCTTGCCATGAGATCTACGGTAATAGCTTCTTCCCTATGGGAAATTCTCTAAAATCCAAACAATTTTGCCGATCTCTTTCTAAATTATTTTAAAACTGTATTTTCAATAAAGAGTTGATAGGTAAAAAAGTGGAGTAAGAGGGGCGAAATAACCGAACAGCCGAAAAGTTATCAGTTACACCTGCCAATATCGAAGTGCACTGCGATAAGTGAGTTCCAATCTAAATGCAAATCAAGAACCGGCGCAGTAAGAGGCTTCAAAGGGATGGCGAGGATCTAAAGTGGCCATCGTCACAACGACACTAGAGCGGGCAGCTCTAGCGTTACCACGACATCGGTAGGAATAGCTACTGACGTGTCATAGGGACAATAGCAAGGGTAGCTACTTATATTGTGACAGAGTAAGAGCAACATCTATATGAACGGCACAGCTTTGCTGAGTAACAATAGCAAAGGTAGCAACTCAGACCTTGCCTCCGCCAGTAGCACTCCTATCAACCAATCAAACTACGTCTGACAGTCCCATCACTGACCAACCACATACGCTGAATCAGGTTCAACTATCGCATGATCAATCAAGACCTCTGTCAATCAACGCAATTCAAATTTGTAACATATTCCCACTCATAAGCTAGGGTTAAACCATCCTTTCTAATAAATACCACTAATGAGTACAATAATTATAAAAGTAAATTATAAAGTAATTATATTCAATAGTTTTATATCATTTCTTTGTTTGAAATTCATTATTGGTGATGGTGGATTTATGTTATTTAGATTTTTATTGCGGACATTTTCCATCACGATTTTATGTAAAACAAAGTTTCAAGACGTTTCGGGATCTGGAATCTGATCCCGTCCACTAATATCTAAAACATAGCACAATTTCCCGCAAGGGTCGAATCTGGACCCAGTCGCCATTTGTCATTGGGCTACTAATTAATGATGCTTCCTAACAACAGGTCGACGTTAGGTAGTAACAAGACCGGGGTTTGGACCGTTCCCCATCAAAACGTTAAAAATGCCACCGGCGTAGAAATACACAAAATAAAATAAGAATAAAAAATAAAAATTAACATATAATCCGGACCACACCGGTATAAAGCTGAAAACATAAAAGTTTAACTTTTATGTTAAACTTTTATGCAATTAAGCCTCAAAGACAACCACTCTTTGAGTCTTAGAGTTGTCTTTGAGTCACCGTGGCGAGTGGACATGTTTGGTTTCTTATGTATGTAATGTTTAGTGAATGGTTTGTTTGTTAGTTTTTTGACTGCTTTAAACTTTTATGTTTTCAGCATTGTACCGGTTTGGTCCGGATTTTATGTTAATTGTGCTATGTTTTAGATATTAGTTCACCTGAGGACGGGATCAGATTCCAGATCCCGAAACGTCTTGAAACTTTGTTTTACATAAAATCGTGATAGAAAATGTCCGCAATAAAAATCTAAATATCATGTATATGTATTGTTATATCAAAGAAAAGTCTATATAATAAAACACGTTTCATTATTTCTTCTGTAACTGTACGACCTATTTATGTATACACAATTATCTTAAAGTACCATTAGTCTTAATTAATTTTACAAATTAACAACCACCGGTATCTAAATGCGAAAGGAATTTGAGAGAGGTTTTTGAAATTATTTTAATAATACTGAAACATTTTAAGTTTTACACTTCCTTTCCAAACGCATTGCGAATCCAATCAAATGAAAATAGTTTACGATGTACACAAGCAACATTTTTCAGTAATAATGAAATCCAGCTCTCGCACAGTACTACGGCGCTGCGGTGGTTCATAGCTGCAAGTCGCAGATGTTTCCGATGGAGAACTTGTATTTACTTGTAGCTTTATCAAGCAAGTTCGCCAACTCGGAGCTAAACACAACAAAGCCCAGTTCCATCTTCAGATTGCGTCTCGATGATCTAGTGATCTGGTAGCGCTTGACCGTTTAACAAGTGAAGAACGCTGAAGAAATATTACATCATATGGCTTTTAATATTTCATAAAACGTAGCTAAAGTCTCATTTTAAAATTACCATAATCTATTTGATATCCAATTTAAATTTCATGAAATTCAACATTCGTCTATAAGTAAGTTATGAAGTTTTTAATTGAAAACATTTACTAAGAGCTTATTCCAGATCGATTCACGTCAATAAAGGTTTCCTATTATTATTTCCCTTTGTGAGAGTATACTACTCTAACGAGAGGACAGGTCGAGAATCTGCCGCTGTAGCGGTAAACCACAATATTTCACTACTGTACTGCCAGACCACCCTCGTAAAAGCTAACTGCCGTAAAACGTGCAAGGAAATCTGCTACTGCAGTCAAAGCCTCGTAATTGGCAATATCCAACAATATATCAAAGAACATCTCCCACTTCCACCTCCGCTCTGTCCGTTCATTCTTTGAGCGACCTCCCTTCACTCCCCCTCACCACCCCTCACTACGTCAAGGGTTTCATAAAATTACCTCAGCCAGGTGCCATCCACTCCCCTATCCCCTTTCACAAATGATTCACAGAAATGAGCGACTTTGTAAACGACCCACACCCACTACGTACTTCTGTAAAACATAAATTCTGAACTCCAAACATTGAGCAATAATTTCATTGAATTATTGATAAGTTAAATATATTACTAATATAAAACTCCATATAACATTTTCACAAATTTATTTCGACGTATGACTCTTATAAAAAGTACCAAGTACCGTAAAACACGTCAGTTTCTACTCTTGAGGGGGAAATGGTCTTGGCTAGTGAGGTTTCAATATTTATGAACCATAAGTGGTGAACAAGTAGGAAGTACAGTAGGCCTACTGTGATATACTGTAGTGTAGTAGATGTGACACGTACTGTTGAAACGACATAATGTCAACACCGAGCCAGGCATGATACACAAAGGCATTCACTCGCCCTTTCATGTGTACAGACGCAGACGCAGACGCTTCCGTATGCGGTATATGTAATAACGAAGGGATCCGGGCAGTAATCCGCTTGCCAATCCGATTCACGATAATCGCAATCGCATCGGAAACGTTCGATAGCGGCGATTGGACGATTCAATATTGCTGGGTCAGTCATTTGACCGACCAATCATGGAATAATAGAGAAGAAAAGGTGATTAGGGTGAGGGAATAAAGAGCGCCTAGTTTTATTGAAACATCCGAGTTCTTGTCGGCAGATTTAGCCGAAAGACACGTATTAAAACATGTGATCAATAGAAGCCAAGTTTGTATAGGACGGCATATTTGATAACATCTTTATTTAGTTCCTGGACATTGGATCTCTATAAAGATGTTTAGCTACCACCTATCACCTGCAGATAAAAGAATAACATTTACGGCACGATGAAAAAAATATTAAGATTTATTAACTGAATAAATTTAATCCTAAAATTAGTGTTCACCATTGAAGCTTACCTTACAGCCACTAAAGCTCCTTTAATGCAATGTACGTGATCTTACCTGAAACAAACAAAAATTATCATTATCGTACTTATTTATTTAAAATACTGAAATCCAAAAACACAAAATTCACTTTAGATTTAATTACCTATAATTTTATACGAAATAATTTATCATCGAATGCGCTTCTTTTCAGCTAGATCCCAAATCGTATGTCAAATTCAAGGATATTACGGGTGTTCATCTCAAGATGAGGTCTGTAGTATAAGGGCATTGGTAACTTACATGCTATAATGCACTCGTATATTGGTGTACATAGAATCCCCCTTATATGTTATGTCTTAATGGATGTTTCCACTTCTTCCACCATATAAGAGTAGCCCCAGCCGCGCTAGAGAAAAACAAGTTTTCAAAGAATCCTGTTCTGTAGCGCATTATTTGTATCAACAATGAGCAGTAAACTAGATATATCAGAGGATGGAATATTCTACTCACACTTATGTATTTTACATCCACGTATTGTAGACGAAACATTTTAAAACGCTTGTTTGTACTCCAGCAAAAGAATTGGTTATTTATCTTAATTTGTTGGCCCAATATAAATGTTTGGTTAAAACGGGGCATACTAACGTATTACCCTGAGTCTCCGTAAGGTCTTTAACTCTCAGTGTTATTTAGTGTTAGCAATGTCAATTCTGAGCGTCGAGGCGGATTTTGTCGAGGTTTAGACCGCCGAGCACGCATCCCATTTAATTGTCCTTCACAATATATCAAGTCCAATTTAAGACCTAGACTTGAACCGGCTCTGACATAGTTTGTCAGAACCGGTTCAAGTTTCAGAATATTACAAACAATGCGCGCGGCGTAGGTTGACTAGCACACGTTGCCGAGACTGTCTACCCCTGCTTTGTAAACCGCAAGAGCTCCACAATTAAAACTTCACGCTCTGTCAAACTCCCACAACTCCGCGCCTATTTGCATGCGAACAACTGAAATTAACAAGTTTCTTCCGTAAGTCATATATCAAGTCAAAGTGACGTGAGCGAAGGATTTATTAAGAAACGTACCGTAGCTCTCTTGGCGAATACTTGATGCATGGTTATTTTATACTTTAAAACAAATAAAAATAAAAATCAAATATAATATTCAGACTGTAAAGTTTAAAAATAACATAAAAGTAAGCCAGGCGAAGAGCTCTCCTTACCCCACTTTTCCTTATTCTTTCAACCTCCACTTCTTTCAACACCCACTAATTCTTTCACAAACTTTTAATAAGACTGAACTTGTAAATTACGTCAAAGCTTCACAAGAGTTTTGACTTCATAATTTGTATCGTTTCGTTTGGAAAAGGTTTTAAATTTATATGACGGCAAATATTCGTGTGCACATGCAAAATTATATAAATATTAAAAGTATTCAGATTTGTGTTGTTATTTGTTTTGATTCGTCGTGAATTCAAAACATAATACAAGTAGAAAAAACTATTTTAGTCCGTTGATACGATAAATTTAAGTTTGGTATTTCAGTAAATTATTATGATTGAAAATGGGCCGACGAGACCGAAACTATTGCTATCACAAAATAACTTCATATTCAATACCTGCACCTGTAGGTAATTCTATATGTGGAACTAAACTAAATAACCTTAACATATTTTTCAACATCCATCAGTAAATTTTATTACTAGACAGACGTAGCGTGATACGTAGCAACTTCGTTCATAATGTTTTCCTGTATACGAGATTTATAGAACCCCTCAAACAAAACTAATTTATCATTTCCCAAGGAAATTCATGGTAATATGATGATTTTCAAACTAAGGATATTTTGAATTTCCATGATTTACGGATTACTGGAAACGTTATACTCATCAGTCCTTTGAAAATATAGAAGCAGCTAGTAAGATTTGACTGACCACCGTATTATTATGCGACTCGTGTTGCAGGACTACAACTCAGTGCTGGTGGACGGCATGTGTCAGATCCCCGACCCGCTGTACAAGCTGATCGGCTCCATCGTCAGCTTCTACATCCCGCTAGTGGTGATGCTGCTCACGTACGCGCTCACCGTCAGACTGCTCGCCGTACAGGAGCACAACCTGGGCGGCTGTGGCGGGAACAACTGGTCCAGCGGCTGGCTGGGCGGCCCCCCGCCCTCTGGTGAGTACCACCATACAAATACCATCAGCTACCCAAGACACCCTTGTCTTGAACAATTTTAAACTTTATTTCAAAATTTAAATTTACTATAATGCCATCTGTTAAACTGCTACAATGTAGCCACCGGTCTACATTATTACACGGTCGATTAATCCAACAGTACGACCGGAAAACCCACTTGACACTATAGCATACACTATTCTGATAGAATTGGAATTTATGTGCTTGAATCTCTATATTCACATACATTTTCAATTGAATACCAATTAATTATGTTCAATTAATTCAAATTAATTATGTTTCGTCACTTCCTTGAGGGTTAACGTGTTAAATTATTTTTATTTATTTGAGATCAATAAACAACACATGTTACTTAATGTATGTTATTCTTCAAACTATTTACATGTAACGTTCTTCATTTTAAAACATTGGCGATTTTTATTAATCATTTGGGGGTATTTTTCCGTAATATTAATTTTTGTTATCCAAATTGGTGATGTTAAAAAAATTTGTGTTAAGGAAATTTTAAAAATATTTTACACATCTATTATAATATATCTTGATACAATATATTATCATATATTATTCTCATATTCTTTATTATCTTCTATTTACTGTTATTTTGATTCAAGGTATTATATTTTCCAAGCACAAAAAATTTCTCTAGGCATACACGAATATCAACACTAAATGTAATATAATCTGCGTAATATTTCAAAACAGCAATTAATCCATACGTTATGTTATAACAAAGCTTTCGCCCACGCCACGGGTGTTACAGGGATCAATCTAAAGCAGCACCGAACCGTTCATATAAAATCAACAACGGTGAAGTGGTATCAACTGTGTAACAGGCCGGAATGCATACATACCTGTATGCGGTGTCGAGAAAACAGTCCTTTGTGTGCGAGTTTGAACCAATCCGGCGACAGAGAACACAACCGACCCAGCTGTTTGACGACTGTCAATCGCAGATCGCGTCAATAAATACACACTTTTACGTCTCCCTGTCGGACAGGTTGATTGTATTACCGCATCGACATATGTATTCACGCTGATTCCTCCACTTACAACCGACCCAGCTGTTTGACGACTGTCAATCGCAGATCGCGCCAATAAATACACACTTTTACGTCTCCCTGTCGGACAGGTTGATTGTATTACCGCATCGACATATGTATTCACGCTGATTCCTCCACTTACAACCGACCCAGCTGTTTGACGACTGTCAATCGCAGATCGCGCCAATAAATACACACTTTTACGTCTCCCTGTCGGACAGGTTGATTGTATTACCGCATCGACATATGTATTCACGCTGATTCCTCCACTTACAACCGACCCAGCTGTTTGACGACTGTCAATCGCAGATCGCGCCAATAAATACACACTTTTACGTCTCCCTGTCGGACAGGTTGATTGTATTACCGCATCGACATATGTATTCACGCTGATTCCTCCACTTACAACCGACCCAGCTGTTTGACGACTGTCAATCGCAGATCGCGCCAATAAATACACACTTTTACGACTCCCTGTCGGACAGGTTGATTGTATTACCGCATCGACATATGTTTTCACGCTGATTCATCTTTACTTTCAATCGATTAACCGCTATAAATACTACAATTTAACAACTAGTTTACTGTTTCTATTGATACCAGCAATCGTTTTTGTATACTTCAATCTTATTTCCGAAATGGCCAGTTCTGTTGTACGAGACACTTAGTCCTAAGGTGAGCTGGTTTCAGCTCCTAGTCTCAATTTCTAAAATTAGGCCTATGAATTAAATGCATTGCATAAATATGTTGAGTTTCAAACATTTGATTTAGGCTCACCACGAGTTATTTATCCGATTAGTTTAATTGTTTTCCGATTAGTAATATGTATGTATAGGGAGATAAAAATATAAAAGTTGTGGGCAAAATAAGGCATTATTAAACATTACCCAACAATAAACTGAGATGGATATTACCGATTTATCAAAATGTATTCATTTTGTATTGAAAATTATAATACCATTGTTTCAAACTCAGAATGCCATGCCTGATTCAAAACACTGTAATTTTAATTACATAATACAGTAACAGAACTTAACTGCACTAAAGTTGTACAATAATAAATTCTTATTAGACGTTTTTCATTTTGTGGAGGTTGCAAAATTCAAAGTCTAAAGTTTTTTTTTCATTGAATTGCATTTATGAGAGAGCTTCTTATTTCCAAGAACGTATCAAAGGAAATCTTTTGAAGAATGTATTGAAGATCTTAGTGATAAATCTAATTCAATTACATTAAAATCCAATTGTAACATAACTCGGTCAGAATGTAATATAGTCGTTCAACCATTTTATGGACAAATCCAATACTGTTCTAACAATCTTTCCTGTCCCATACCTATTCAATCTCACACATCATGAACGTGTGTAGATTATTCCGTGCACGGTGGGGTTGTTATTCAAGGGTTCTGACAGCCTCTCCATTCTGGGGAAGGTCAGTACTTGACATATGTTGACATTTCCCCCTACCCGTCCTGTTTACCCTTGCACTATTTGGTTTCCAGCCCAGCTCACAAACCTGATATGCTTTAAGATATGATGCATTTGTTCATATTAAGAATTGAATTACTGTTATTGAGATAACTTTGAGTAAGGTTTTTTTTAAAGAAAACCATTAAATTGTTCAAATTCATAGCGCGAACAATTATTTCAGTAGTTTCAACTTTTACTTTATATTATGATTCCCAATCAGTCTTTTGAATACGCAGGAGAGAGTTTTAACTTCATAATATGGCCAGAGACTAAATATATTTATTATATTATTAATTAACTTTTTCGTTAAGCTATAAAACTGTAAAAACTGTAATCTACAATGGTAAAACGTGAAATTTACGTTGAAGGCGTGTAGGCAACATACGTCGTTATAGATGAAGTAGCAACATTATCTTTCATATCGCCATTTAAAATTTGTTTAGTTCAATGACTACAGTAACCGCTTCATAACCTGCAGTTCGACGGTTCAATCCAGAGTAAAATCTTGATTTTATGATTGTTCTATATTGAACCCGGTTGTCTTTGTTCAAGGTGTTAATAATTAATCACTTATACAGTACTTACAAAAAATAAATAGGTTATTCTTCTTTTTCATAAACAAGCCTATCATATGCATTACTTACCACAAGCACCCTAATTCATATTCGCCTTAAAATGTCATTTTGCTGGTGTGTCGCGAATTCTGACGTGAGTACGACCTACTGAAAACAGTAGTCGAACAAATGTCAATGTATTTTCTCCAAACACACTAAATTCGTTATCATACAGCTAAAAGGTTGGGGGAACAAGTCAAATTAACTCTAAATACGCTGTAGACCCTAATTATAACTTGAAAGGCGGTATCGGTGAAGATTAACAACAAAAACACAACAACGCGAACTGATAGGAAATGTTGGAAATTGTTTCCCACATCCGAGAGACAAAGACCGGCTAACGATGTTTACAAGGACCAATTAATTAAAGGTTTAATTAATTCCCACCGACGAAAAGGCAAGCACAATTTAACTTGCCGACATTGTTGTACAATTTAATTAAACATTAGACCGAGAGGCGGGTCCCAATCATCCTTCTCTCTGTCATCTCAATATTACGGTTACCATTACACAATAAGTTACACAACATTAATTCCACACTCAATGTCTGTAAGTGTCCGTACTTCGCTGCGGGTGTTGCTGAAAGCATGACTTCCACAAAGTCGTGTGTTGCAATTTCATTTCAACCAAAGTTGTTGATAATTAACTAGAACCAAAACGTACGTCTATAACAATATCATCACACACGGTTCTACTCATTCCAATCGCATTATTTGACAGACGAACAAGATGAATAAAACGCGAGCATTTGGAATATAAATGCTCCACATATAATCGGTTTACCCCTCCGCCCCCGCGCCACTAAACGTCCTTGTTTTGCGCTACGAATCAGAATCAGAATTTAAGCCATTATGCATTTCGAATTGATTAAAAATGTCGATTTTTGTTCCGTGTAGTATAAGTTAACATGCATTTTCGTTTCAATATTTAATACAGTTACAATTTTAATCATAGATTTCACTGATTAAAATATGGGTTTCAAGATATTACATAATTAGTAGAGTGCTACCCGAATGGATATTCTTTTGACCAACTAATTAAATTTTTCCTTCATTTACAATTCAGAATTGTTACTGTCTCTGAATATTGAACTGAATTCCGAATTGTGTATTAATGTATCCATTATAATGTCCAATTTTATTCTTCCGCTAATAGTATTTTAAGTTTAAATGTGTGATTCGTTTCCTATTCTTTCCTAAGACGTGGAAACTAAAGTTTCGCGTATGATGTTGCATGTTCATAACGAGCTTAGCTTCAACGTAAATTTTAGTAATTATTTCTTACTTTCAAAATTGAAGACTTCATATTACTGAATGATTCGATAGGACAACACACACACACACACACACACACACGTAACAATGCAAGTCCACCGCTGTAACAGTCGCAAACAATCAACACTCCTGCACACCCTGTACACTGTACAGTCCACTGTGCATCATGATTGGTGCGGATCGGATAAGTAATTAGAGTCGGTGGAGAGCTTGTACAAGCCCGGCTCTAGTTGTCAGCGATGATTTGACAGTCTTATTTCATTCACGGATACGGCCACTCCAGGCTATACTGTTAGGCCAGCCAGAGATGACTACGAATGCAATCTGATAGGAGAGGCCTGCTACTAGTTTCGAACCACGCACGGTTGACTTCCTGGTTGTATCCCAGAGCTACCACGAAGGTAACTCGTATAAGTAAAAAATCATAGATACTAAGATATTCGGTCTATGAACTACACAATTATTAATACATGGTACGTAACTAAATTAAACACTCTAAATTTTAGAAACGACTTGTATTATTTATAAATAAATACACTAATTCACACGTTATTGCGGTAAAGAGGTTGTTTCACTTGGGAAAATGTAACAAATTATTTATTACTAGGTAATATTAATTTTGTTAAAATCGTAAAATCACAATTCTAATTAAGGCACCTGTTTACGTTAAGACAGCATTGATTCAAACAACAAAATTATCAACAACGATTTCAATACAACGTTTAGAGCCAATTTAAAAGTTTAATTACCCAAATAGATTATTGGTTAATATAAACCAGTAATTCTGGTTTAACCATAATTACGGAATTCGGCTTCTATAAAAATATAAGACGTCAACTCTTTTTTGCAATGTTAGAGGAAAATCACGTTCGTATATTAGTGCAGTACGCATTCGAGGTTATTGTGTATTTTTCAACAGCAAGCTCGCGACCGGAAACGGATATTAATCAGTGTCAGAAATGTTTCACCTCGAGGCCGCTTCACTTTATTTCGCCCAATCGGATGACTCGGCATTCATTTATCAGCTGTCCCGCCGACCCCTCCCACCGTCACCGCAACCTCCAGTTCCGACGGCCTGCTAAGCGACCCTTGCTTGTGTTGTCAAACAGACAAACTGCCCGCGATTGTCAACTGACAATTCCGGTCACGAAAACCGGAAATTTTACATTAATGCGTTCTTGTTTTACACGGTAGCAATAATATAAAGAATCCATGTTACTTGGATAGTTTCACTGACAATTCCTGTAGCACTTAACACGTTATCTACTAATTTTGTATTGAAATTCTACTTCAAATACTACGAGGAAAGCTAAGAACTTTCTCTATTAGATACGTCACAGGAATACTAAAATCAATGAATATGCTTTATGTGGATTACCATTGATTGTTACATCCGAAACACAATACAGTAACAGATTTGGACACTCCACAGTTTGGAAATCGTCGGTTTAGTCCTTGGAGTTATATTCTGGGACAGTTTATCTATTGTTACTGGTCATTCAATCACAATACAACTTAGTTAATGAAATGTGATGATAATATTGTATTGTATGATGACAGGTATAGAGCGGCGCTGCACGTGGCGGCGCCTGCTGACCGGCAAGACGCCGCACGCCGCGCTCAACGCTTCGTCACACCCGCACCCACACGCGCCCTCGCAGCACACCCACCACTCGTCCACGGACACGGACCTGACCACCCTCGACACCCACGACCTCTGGCTGCAGGACACCGAGCCCACGCCCTCCACCATGTCCGCCCTCCACCAGTTCGGCGCCGAGATGCTGCGACTATCCAGGGGGCTGGAGAGCGCCATGAACGCCCCCTCGCCCTCGCTGCCTAAACTCAAGTAAGCGCTGTCACTTGGTAGTCTGGCAGTTCACAGGAGCACACGTGTTTACAGCTCTTTAACGATTAAAACATCAAAAATCTATCTGTCTAACCCAAACGTACTAGGCACTGTAAAATAACCCCTAAAACAGCCGAAACCCCGTTATATTCCAGTATGGTCATGATAGCTACAGTGTAATTTTTAGAGCAATTAACTTGGCATTCTAGTCTCATTTAACTACGTATTTCCAATGATCAGAGCAATCAACTCGGCACACTACTCTTCTTTGTCCCCAGATTTCCATTAAACTCCTAAATTTTAGGAGACAAGGTCTGTCCATTTGCCACGGGTCGAAGAAGATATTATCCTGGAAATTGACTCTTAAGACTTACATAAATGAATTGAGTAAGTATTACTCACGAATTTTACAAAAAAATTATTCAATTTAAAGAAAAGTGGGGTCCCTACGAGAGATCTCACTCATTACCTCAAGTGCGAGAACTCTACTCTCAATGAGAGTCGACCGAGTTGTGTTTAAGAACTCTTTATGGTGGTGTTCCGTGTTAGGTGTCGCAGTGAAAGTTTGGGATAATGTTCACATTCACACATTGTCAACTTTTTAAAATTATAAGTAAGTTATTTGGGCACAATAAAGTCTCAACGGTGACGAAGTAGTTAGCGTAAAGAGCCATTATTTTGACAAAAGGTTCAATAATAACAAGCAAATCATATATAATATAACAGTACCGAATATGGCTGTGTGGCGTGGCTGGCGGCAGTAGGTAAGGTAGATGCGGCGGCTGGCTAACAGCGATATCTCACAGTAACACAAACCGCGGCTGATAGAGCGACACGAACCCAAATTAGACGCTTTACAACCGACAGGCGCTGCATCCATCACCGGCTGTCACCGAGACAATGAATCTCTCACATGTGCAGGAGGTTAGAAACATTACGTTGTGTTTCGAGTGGCACAAATGGTACGCGGAATCAAAGTTACAATCATCTGTTGAAGCGGTGGTCTAGAGTTAACGAGTGTTTCTGAGTAAGGAGAATCCTGATTTAGTGCTACTACAGTCTGTATACTTTAACTTGGCCGATGGACCTTCGACTACCTGCGGAGCGGCCATAAATGTCCACCTCCCTCGCGTAGCTGTGTCTGTAATGAGTCACATAATGGTGTCACATAATTACCACAACATTAATAAACCTTTAAAACGATTCGAAATTTTTTTCATGAAATTTTCGGAAAATTCAAATGAAAATGATACCAAACACGAAAGTGTTCGCTATATAAATACTGTTAATACTGAAAAATTTATATACTGTACATGTGTGATTTATAGTTAACCATTTTAGAGATCACTATCGTGTTTGATATCATTTGGGTTATTTTAATTTAAACTTTCCGGACATGTTATAAAAAAATAAAATTCCGAGTCGGTTAAAAAGTTTATTAAGTAGCGGTATCACCAATAGGTGACTCATTACAGACACAGTGAGCAAGAGATTTATGGCCACCCCCGGCCGTCCCGCAAGTAGCCGAGGATCAATCGGCCAAGTTACTGTAAACAGACTATACCTATGCGCATTAAACGGGATTTGATGGAGGATAGACAAATTTAACTCGTATCCCTGGCATCTACCTTTTCAGTTAGGGTACAATTTAAAAAAATAAAAAATTTCTTTTTCGTCAATTAGGCTAGATACGACTTTAAAACTTTTTCTAAAATAATGTATTAGAACGTAACATTCCTGCGGGAGTACAGTTCCCTATATCTTCCACAACGCGTTCTAAAACACGACTCAGCAAGGCTTTGTTTTACGCTATCGCATCAGAGACGTAAGCCATCGTTATCGCTTTGTTTTATTTTAATGAGGTATATGCGTGATTGTATGAATTTGTTCTGGAAAAACACATGATTCATTAGGATTGATACTGCAAAACATAAAAGCAGAGTCTAAACACGTTTGATGAAAACAATAATTGAGCCAGGTACAGCTGTCACCCTCCAAACGTGCACTCGCTGATGGAAAACCTTTATAGAGCTATGTCTTTCATCGCTATCACCAACCATGTACTATATATTTTTTTATTTTTTTCCTGAATAACCACGATTAAATTGTTTATCGAAATCACGGAATATTTGAAAATTTGAAGCAGTAAGAGTGGATTCTGTTTAAATCTGTGGCAGAATTACTCGTATTGTTATTTTAAGGTGCGCCTTAAAATACCCGTGTAGTTTAGGTTGGTGTCTCAAAAATACGAATAAGTAATGAACAACGCATAGCATTGTTCTTACGGAACTAAAATCCAATATGGCGACACAGAGACCACGAGACACCGCCGCCGGCATTACCAGCAGTGGTGGCCGCGGTCCGACACATCCCCATCAGTCAGCCTAAACGACCGGTTGTGTTCGGATCGGTTCATACGGGCTACCGCACTCTGGTAACGGCCATAAACAAGCCCATCAATCGGGGAGAGGAAATTAACATCGAGATTGCCTCTTTCAGTGGCGCATCGATCGTGACCCCGCGACAGCGAGCTGCTCGTCGATACATTGACATACAGTAGTAGCACAGCTGATGTACGAGTGTATTTCCTACGTTATGACATAGTAGCACAGCTGATGTACGAGTGAGCACAGCTGATGTACGAGTGTATTTCCTACGTTATGATATAGTAGCACAGCTGATGTACGAGTGTATTTCCTACGTTATGGCATAGTAGCACAGCTGATGTACGAGTGTATTTCCTACGTTATGGCATAGTAGCACAGCTGATGTACGAGTGTATTTCCTACGTTATGACATAGTAGCACAGCTGATGTACGAGTGTATTTCCTACGTTATGACATAGTAGCACAGCTGATGTACGAGTGTATTTCCTACGTTATGACATAGTAGCACAGCTGATGTACGAGTGTATTTCCTACGTTATGACATAGTAGCACAGCTGATGTACGAGTGTATTTCCTACGTTATGACATAGTAGCACAGCTGATGTACGAGTGTATTTCCTACGTTATGACATAGTAGCACAGCTGATGTACGAGTGTATTTCCTACGTTATGACATAGTAGCACAGCTGATGTACGAGTGTATTTCCTACGTTATGACATAGCAGCACAGCTGATGTACGAGTGTATTTCCTACGTTATGACATAGCAGCACAGCTGATGTACGAGTGTATTTCCTACGTTATGACATAGTAGCACAGCTGATGTACGAGTGTATTTCCTACGTTATGACATAGCAGCACAGCTGATGTACGAGTGTATTTCATATGTTACGGGCAACGGTGAAACCTTGGTCTAGTTACATCCTAACGTCAACCTTTTATGACGAATAATTAATTAAGTACCCAATTAAAACAATCTGGCTACTGGGGATCACGAGGTGAACTTGTTGCCATTAAACAGACCAGTAATTGAAGTCTTAATTGTGTAAGAACCAAAATTATGTAGGTAAAATATGTTTTTAGACCTTTGCCTGTTTAATATTATTTACGATAGAGTTGTCTAATTTTCGAGGCTACGTAATTTGGGCGATATAGTTAACCACGATACCACCAAATACTGTAGAATAAAAAAATGTAATGTGTCATGATCATTTTGCGTGTTCTTTAACTTAAGTAACTGGCGCACCCCCACCCCTCTACTTGAGTATACACCTACCTGAAGCTATGAATATCAATACGCAATTAAGGCGGAACGGCGGCTAGATAGCGTAGAGGAAACCAACATTTCTGTTAACGGGCCGTAATAGATTGTCCGCCGCTTTGTTGCCAAGTGCACACTGCACAGCACAAACACCGCCGACATTGACTCATCACCACTTGATCCGTCACTGCCCATTCGATTATACAAATCCGACGAGTGACATTAGTGGTAGTCCCTGGTTGAGACTGAATATTTAAAAAGTAATCTTATGTTCACACTTTCACCGATAACAAACTGAAAGTTACAATCGATTTCTACCGTCCGATCAAATAATTACGGGGACAGAAAGTGTAGCTCTATTTCGTACAAAACTCCGTGCTTACTGGTGCGGGGCTTCTTCCGTTGTCGATTCAATTCGAATTTATTCAAATATTTAAATTACTTACAGTACGGCTTACTGGTACAATGCTTAATGACGGGTCATACTAGGAAGATCGCCATTCTCCGAACAGTATAGGGTTTATCATGTTTCAGTATCCAGTAATTCACTACCTTTTATTTTAATACAGCATATTAATATAATATAGTGTTGTAAAACCTTCTTAGGTTATGTACTTATAGTTGCGTATGTCGGTGCATATTATTTACTAATACAGCTGATTTGCAAATATTAGAAAAAATCAGAAAAATATTAATATAAAATTAAAGGGATTTTGTGGTATAGTTTGTTATTTAAATAAGTTTTTGTTAGATAATAAAAATAGTCTGGCTACAGACGTCTATGTCTCACAGTAAGCAGTATATTGTTTCATGTGGTAACTGTATTAAAAGTTTCATTTTCGAACCTGAAAATGTGTGAAACTCAGTTTATTGATGTACGTTACACGAAACCTTTTATATCTCCAATATAAGATTGTTTTATTTTAATCTGAACACTTTTCAGCTAAAACAAATTAGATCTACGAAAACTGTATTAAAAATACTGTACTGTAGTTTCAAAAGTCCAAAATTAAATTTAAACTCGATACCAGAAATAAAGCTGAACTCAAAACTGAAGTTAAGGAAGTGTAATTAGAGTGAACTGTGACGGGCGGACGACTCAAATGAAACAGAAAATGGAAACTCCGATCAGCGCGGCGCGGCGCGGCGCCCCGGTGAAGTTGAAGAAGAATGTTGTCGGTGCGAAAGAACAATGACACAGGTCCCGTCATTCCATTATTACATTCTTTCACCGTGCGCCCCGGGAGATCCGGCCTGAAATTTCCGTTTGTCTTTCTTTCCAAACACTCAACGATTCTGTATTAGTTCTGGCTTTAGTACATAAAAAATCCACAGAGTGATTCACAAAGAAACGAGAAAAATTGAAAGACGTGTTCTACTAGTGAAAATTATGAAAAAGTTTATTTAAACATAGGTTCGGAAATGCTTCGTTAGCGAGTTACAGCTAGCGAAGGATTCCGCCCGGAGTTTAGTACCTCCGTTAAAATGAGGCCATACTGGGTTTTGGGCATTAATTGAAGTAGCAATTGTATAGTATCTTATGGAAAATTAACTGAAAAATTTAATAAAACTGGTCGTTGATTAAAATAAAAGCTGTAAATAAAAATAAAAAGAGTTATGATAAAATTTGGGTTGTTTTTTAGAAAACCGGCGTAAAACGCAAATCCCGCGATTAAGGTAACACATGTTTTACATTTGGTCTGCAATAACTCTGTTAACTTAGCTATAACAAATACATTTTCTTTAATAAAGCCCGAAGGTAATTTATTTTTAAACAAATGATGTAGATAAATTCAATGCTAAAAAACGTTTTGCAAAAAAAGAACTTTCATTGACAAAAAATATTCGAATGGATAAAATGCCTACAATTGATACTTAAATTTGCGCCTAACCCCCTAGCATGGTCTCATTTTAACGGGGGTGCTGACATCCGTCGAAATCTTTCCCTAGCCGTAACTGTTTTAAAAATCCACAAGAACGATGGTTCGCAACATTGAAATTTTAAATAGACCTACATTGATCCACTGGGAAACGTGTTTTTTCTCATTCACAAACAAAAATGTTATTGTATTTCAACATCGACTAGTATCCATCCAATTAAAGCCATTGTGAAATATCAATATAACTAAATTTTTAAATTATTTTTCTATTACCTAAAATATTATGAACTATATTTTCATTACATTTTTATCCTAGCTAATGGATTGAATTTATAGAGTTACTTTATGTCGTTTCATGTTGATTCTTTACAACAATAAATCATTTCAGTTTCAAATTTAAACCATGGAAGTTAAGGGAAATGTCAAAGTTAGGTCAAGATAAACAGGATTGGGTTTAACGTCACAAGATTGAAGGGAGGCGATATCTCAAAGCTATCATGTACGTCCTATAATCCAATATGTTGAACGTATCACGTGACACCGATCAAGCTTAGGGATTGCGTTTACGCGTTTTAAAACTAATATGTGATTTAGTAAACAGTCAAACATTAGGCAGTAAAAATGTTTCAACAAAAATTGATAATTTTTTAAACGTTCATAATAATCTCTTCTAAAATCCAGAAAAATTAACAACATAAAACTGATTTAAGCATACAATTGAAAACAATCACACGTATAACTCTCGACAATTGAATTGAATATTAATAACACGTTCCTCGGTAAATAATACCGACAATTTGATTAAGCTCGTAGAAAACAATTCGTCAAAACTGTGACGGGCGGACGACTCAAATGAAACAGAAAATGGAAACTCCGATCAGCGCGGCGCGGCGCGGCGCGGCGCCCCGGTGAAGTTGAAGAAGAATGTTGTCGGTGCGAAAGAACAATGACACAGGTCCCGTCATTCCATTATTACATTCTTTCACCGTGCGCCCCGGGAGATCCGGCCTGAAATTTCCGTTTGTCTTTCTTTCCAAACACTCAACGATTCTGTATTAGTTCTGGCTTTAGTACATAAAAAATCCACAGAGTGATTCACAAAGAAACGAGAAAAATTGAAAGACGTGTTCTACTAGTGAAAATTATGAAAAAGTTTATTTAAACATAGGTTCGGAAATGCTTCGTTAGCGAGTTACAGCTAGCGAAGGATTCCGCCCGGAGTTTAGTACCTCCGTTAAAATGAGGCCATACTGGGTTTTGGGCATTAATTGAAGTAGCAATTGTATAGTATCTTATGGAAAATTAACTGAAAAATTTAATAAAACTGGTCGTTGATTAAAATAAAAGCTGTAAATAAAAATAAAAAGAGTTATGATAAAATTTGGGTTGTTTTTTAGAAAACCGGCGTAAAACGCAAATCCCGCGATTAAGGTAACACATGTTTTACATTTGGTCTGCAATAACTCTGTTAACTTAGCTATAACAAATACATTTTCTTTAATAAAGCCCGAAGGTAATTTATTTTTAAACAAATGATGTAGATAAATTCAATGCTAAAAAACGTTTTGCAAAAAAAAGAACCTTCATTGACAAAAAATATTCGAATGGATAAAATGCCTACAATTGATACTTAAATTTGCGCCTAACCCCCTAGCATGGTCTCATTTTAACGGGGGTGCTGACATCCGTCGAAATCTTTCCCTAGCCGTAACTGTTTTAAAAATCCACAAGAACGATGGTTCGCAACATTGAAATTTTAAATAGGCCTACATTGATCCACTGGGAAACGTGTTTTTTCTCATTCACAAACAAAAATGTTATTGTATTTCAACATCGACTAGTATCCATCCAATCAAAGTCATTGTGAAATATCAATATAACTAAATTTTTAAATTATTTTTCTATTACCTAAAATATTATGAACTATATTTTCATTACATTTTTATTTCAGTTTCAAATTTAAACCATGGAAGTTAAGGGAAATGTCAAAGTTAGGTCAAGATAAACAGGATTGGGTTTAGCGTCACAAGATTGAAGGGAGGCGATATCTCAAAGCTATCATGTACGTCCTATAATCCAATATGTTGAACGTATCACGTGACACCGATCAAGCTTAGGGATTGCGTTTACGCGTTTTAAAACTAATATGTGATTTAGTAAACAGTCAAACATTAGGCAGTAAAAATGTTTCAACAAAAATTGATAATTTTTTAAACGTTCATAATAATCTCTTCTAAAATCCAGAAAAATTAACAACATAAAACTGATTTAAGCATACAATTGAAAACAATCACACGTATAACTCTCGACAATTGAATTGAATATTAATAACACGTTCCTCGGTAAATAATACCGACAATTTGATTAAGCTCGTAGAAAACAATTCGTCAAAACCAGCGATGAATTAAAGTTTCCTCCTGAAGAATAACTCTCAGCTGTGAGCAAGAACAAAAACACATTTTCTTCAGACAAGAGGTAGAAAACTTGACTAAATGAGGGAGAATAAAGGAACGGAAATGGGGCCAGGCTAAGCCTGGATCAGAGAGGCGATATTTTACTGTCCCCGCAAGGTGAGTCGGCTCGGCTCCGGCTAAGAACACTTGTGTGGACCTCTCCCAGAGTGGGAAAGACAGACGACACACGACGTTTACAACCAAAACTATTATCACAGCTTATTTGTTACTGAAATTTATCGTTAGGTACGGTAACATAACAACAAGTAATGTTCTAACCAAACAATGACTCGCTAAATTTGATTATTAGATTTAAATTAATCATTTTATCGTTGATAGCCATAAAATAAACCAATTTTTATGCAACTTCAAAGCTATTACAAATTGATTACAACGGCGTAGTATCTTTCTAATCCACTCGCTAGATCTTAAATCGTTGCCTCCCTCTTGAGCCTGACTCAGCTCACGACCCTGACTCTGATAAGCACAGCTGGGCTCGACTGGTTGTTCTATCCTGTTACACTTCCCCATACTAATCGATAAAAGCGGAATTCGAAAAACAAACGTTTAATATTATTTTTGGTCTGACTAAGTGACTTCTCAGTTTGAGGTAACGTAGAAAGGAAACACAGTATTATATTTTTTTATTTCAACATATGAACTAGTTTCCTTTTTTACTACTAATTAATATTTTAATTACATACCGAAATACGAGGAATCAAACATTAAATGAGGCGTTAAACGTGCGCGAAATCAAAATCAATTCAAAATTCGATTGAAGAACCTTCTAGCGTCAAACGTTCTGTACTCGGCTGAGGAGTTCATGATGAGTCGCTGGGATAACTAAAATTTTAGGAGTTACCGCGAATGGAATTTTGGTACAGATGGTGTGTTAAAGTGTGCAGTGCAAAAGTGTTTCTGGTCCGTTTGGAAAGTAAAGTGCAAAGATGACGTCTATTTGGAGTGATTATTCGCCTATTACTTTTAATTAGGTATGTTTTTATTTTATCATTCATTGACTTTGAGGTTTGCAATGCAATTGTACATTGTCATTATGCAAATAAACATTATTATTATTTAATTAAAATCAGTATAATTGTTGTTATCTTGTAGTTAATGGTAAATCAAGAACAATTCAATATAATCACGCATTTCTTAGAAATCAATCAGTCCTGGTGATCAGGAAATACAGCAATAAAAATAAATTACAATTGATGTGTTCCCTTGAATTGTCTGGGTTGCAATTTCAGTAGATTCATTCAGCTCAATTACAATAACAAGTTGGAATTATTCTAACATTAAACGCTATTTCGCATTATTCTAAGCAATACACTATTTGTGCCGTCGCCCGACCATCACAGATAAGGAAGTTTAACGCCGATCGGTGGAAGCGGTTATAATACAAAATTAATGACTTTGAAAACGAGTTATCCCAAACAAAGATGGCCCGACGCCGGCGTGCAAACTGCACCGCTTCGCAGCCGCACTTAACATTGTCGGGACCCTCCACCTTCCACATATACCGGTCAATATCGGATAAGCAAATGCAAAAACCTTTCATTTACATATATTCCGTGCTTAAATACGAGTTCATTCTTGTTTTACACTTTCTAGAAAAACGACACAAAAACTTAACATTCAGCTGATATCGTATTTCAAAATTGAAACCATTAAAATTATAAAACTTGTAACCTCTACAACGCAGGTTATCACAATATTAACAATCATCATTAAAATTTCTTAAAAATTACAAGATGCTTTGCTTGAAAAATATTTACGTTAACTTAATGTTCTAAAACGTTTGCGAATTTGACACCTTTGATCAGTAATGCTGTCACAAAATTAGCATTGTTCTTATAGAGATAAAACATAACAGTTCGCCGATAAGGCAGTTCATCTTATCCGCCATGATAAATATCACTAACGATTTATCGTACAATCTCTCGGATGTTTGCAATCCACAAATTGGACACCCAATAGACGTGTAATATACTCAATGTTCTTTTATCTCGGGATTTGGCAGATAAAAATTGCCTATAGACTCCGATTGACATTTAATTAATCTAATTTAATTAAGTTCAAACGTGAAAGACGGATTTTTACGTTTCCATTCAGAAATATCTGTAGTAAAGATAACATCACAACGTCACGGCATCACAGTCCTCCGGTATAACATCATTATGGGAACGAACAATGTGGAAAGCCCGGGAAAGACGCCACCGCCTTTTATCCGTCCTTCCATTGTGAACAGCAGCGGACTCTTGTGTGACCAGAAATGCGTATGGCAAATAATTGTACGCGAAACGATGGATAATATGTTACAAATTGCAAAAATACTTTTATATGAGAAAAACGTATTTAATGTTGAGAAGTTACAACCTACTCCTGAGCTCTACCTACTCAAAGATTTTATAAAATAAATGAAATGTTATTCCCAAATAATTCATCAGATTTCAAACTAATCTTAGTTTATTTTCTTTTCTTTATTTTTTCATTTTTGCAAATAAGTAATTTGACTCCTGTTACGTATATCAATACGAAGAAAACTTTACATAGCGTATACCTTAAATACTTGAACTAGTAAACCACGCAATATATGCCTCGAGTGTTGGGGAAGGAATAACTCCTTTTACAATCGAAGAAAAAGTGATATTTTTATTACTTCACTTTAAAAAAATCTTTCAAAATATAGTGCTATATGTGAAAATGTTCACTATCCCATTCCAAGCATAATTGGTGCCCAACGATGTTTAAATCGCTATTCAACCAATATTTAATAAAGTAGAAACTCATGCTTCTGCTGATTGACTGTGTTAATTCCTTCTGAACTATCTATGTAATTAGTGTTTTGTTTTGACATTATGATTTGACTTTTTTTGTTATTTTTACGTCTTGTGCCCCAGATAAGCTGAAATGGGTCTTATCTCAATTTCTTTCTACGATGCTGAACAAGTTATTTCTCTTACGCTTCTCAGTGAAAAAGAAAGCATGCCCCACAATGATCAAACTTATGTTTATTATTCTATACCTTTTGCTGATGGATTTTGTTTGCTTTCAACTGACCCACTACAGATTAAAATAAAGTAATGAGCTTCAAATTCCCATTTTGGAGAAATATTAGCCACATCTATTATTTTATTTTTTACATAGTGTACATTATTTATATATTTGTCTCTTTGCTTTCAAGTGAATATTTAATCACAATAAGTATCCTTCTAAATTCGCACAAAGGGTGGATAGCTGTTGGTTGTTAATAAAGAAACCCTTTCCTAAGTCAACTTTGGGTAAGGCCTACTCCGAGCAGAATATTTTAATCTTAAACACTTCATTATTGTAAAATTACAACCTTCTGTCCAGCATCAGTAGAAAACTGGTCTGTCAAACTACTGACAGTGTGTTAGGCTACGTTTTAAGAGATTTATTGGTATAAAACAGTTGAGTTCTACCACAATACTGAGTTAGTGCTCGTATTTGTACTGTATCAACAAACCCCGGCGGCGAGGATGAAGTACCGTGTATTGTGTGTAAAGCGTACCTATTGCTACTGTATTGTCGCCGTATTCACACTGTATTGTTGCGAGTCGACAAACCTTTGTTATCTTCACACACCGACGCATCGCTATCACTAAACCGTTAAAGCTTTGTCTTACGTTTACGCTTTGTTAGCACGGCAACAATCTACACTACTTTTTAAATTGACAATTTAAGCGGTTTCTATTTCAACACAACACTCTACTTAACTGAGCTATTCGATTAACTAATTTGTTTTGACATTATGATTTGACTTTTTTGTTATTTTTACGTCTTGTGCCCCAGATAAGCTGAAATGGGTCTTATCTCAATTTCTTTCTACGATGCTGAACAAGTTATTTCTCTTACGCTTCTCAGTGAAAACGAAAGCATGCATTATGAAACTTGTGTTTATTATGCTATACCTTTTGCAGAGGGATTTATTTGCTTTCAACTGACCCACTACAGATTAAAATAAAGTAATGAGCTTCAAATTCCCATTTTGGAGAAATATTAGCCACATCTATTATTTTATTTTTTACATAGTGTACACATTATTTATATATTTGTTATATAGCTGTTGGTTGTTAATAAAGAAACCCTTTCCTAAGTCAACTTTGGGTAAGGCCTACTCCGAGCAGAATATTTTAATCTTAAACACTTCATTATTGTAAAATTACAACCTTCTGTCCAGCATCAGTAGAAAACTGGTCTGTCAAACTACTGACAGTGTGTTAGGCTACGTTTTAAGAGATTTATTGGTATAAAACAGTTGAGTTCTACCACAATACTGAGTTAGTGCTCGTATTTGTACTGTATCAACAAACCCCGGCGGCGAGGATGAAGTACCGTGTATTGTGTGTAAAGCGTACCTATTGCTACTGTATTGTCGCCGTATTCACACTGTATTGTTGCGAGTCGACAAACCTTTGTTATCTTCACACACCGACGCATCGCTATCACTAAACCGTTAAAGCTTTGTCTTACGTTTACGCTTTGTTAGCACGGCAACAATCTACACTACTTTTTAAATTGACAATTTAAGCGGTTTCTATTTCAACACAACACTCTACTTAACTGAGCTATTCGATTAACTAATTTAAAAAGTAGGATATTTTTTAACGTGCAGGACAAACGGGAGTGATTTTACCACAAACTAAAATCGAAAATGATTATATTAGATTATTTAATTGGCAACCTACGAAGGTAGGTATTTTAAGCCAAGTATGAATGAGAAATGAGTGTAGAATGATTGTGGCGCGATCTAGTAGTCTTGTTACTGACTAATGCTAACATGTTCCTTAGGACTGTTAAATAATAGCCCAACAGCCGATGGCAACAGCTAAGGGATCTACAGTTTAACGTGGAATCCGAACCACTGCCTCTGAATTACGAACTGGTCTAATTATAAGGATGATCTTTGCGGATTAGCGTAGTATTCAATAGTACGGACGTCAAACTGCACAAGAGAACACTACACCCATCGACCATCGTTCACAACTATCCACAATTCGTGACCTCCATGTAGCTGGATTTCAGGACGTCGCCACCGTACTAACATTCAACCACTTTCTTCACGCAGTTACCGAAAAGAGTATCCAACTCTTGGCCAATAATCCCCCCAATCATCTCTTATATGTTTAACTTTCTAAAAGTGATTCACAATTCCACTTTAAATCAAACGCGTCAAAAAATCAATATTGGGCCAATGGTTAGAATGAGTGGAAATGCGTCAGAATAATTATAACAAGGTTTAAGTTAAAAATGGATTCTCGTGGGCCGTATGGGGTAGGAAGGGGAGGGGTGTCAATAGTGATTAAATAAGGATTCCTCATTGCCACCTGCCACCTGCATGCCAGTGTCGCTCCCAACTTGGTCGAGGAAAACTTTTCCGCCAGTGGAAATCCAATATTCAGCGAAGGAAAGATAATTTTTATATTATCTTACACTTTGTATACCGATGACCGACCAATCAAATTCAAAATAACTTTTACTTTTATAAGAAATTTTAAAAAATGGTATGGAGATATAGCTAAAGACCACACGTGTACCTAATTACATACAAATCTGACGATCTTCACGGTCTCTGGGTCAGAAAACAGACAGACAGACATCAGTCCGAAAACCACGTTTTTTGATTCAGGGAGATTAAAATGGATGTATCCAATCTCAACTCAAATTAGAAAGTTTTTAAGAAAACGATATTCTCTCCATTAAAAATAAGCCTGCATTACACAAGTCCCAACTCCAGGTTTATTTCAGTACTGCAAATCTAATAGTTTATCTATTAAATGTGTTTTCACATAGGCTAGGTATTTCTGGTGCAAATCTAATATTTTATCGATCACGTGTGTTTTCATATAAGTATTTCTGGCGCGAATCTAATATTTTATCGATCACATGTGTTTGCACATAAGTGTCTAATATTTTATTGATCAAATTAGTTTTATCGTTAGTAATTCAGTAGTGTAAACCCAATAGTTCAACGATCACATTTGTTTCGAGCTCATCGTTTTCACACGAACCGGTTGGTCAGCTACCCATTACGAGATGATTGGTAATTAATTAACTGCAACACAAACGTGACGTCACTGACAAACATGTCCGTGTCATTACGGGACTCAGCCGGTTATACGGAGGATTGTGGTAATACAGTTGGTGTCATTAACGATGTCTGACAAAAGCCTGACCACGAACCATTTAAAACATAGCTCACATTTATTAACCATTATCCAATATTGGTGTAACATAATTTTTGTATTTAAATAATAATAAAGATATAGTATTGCATTACAGAGTGTAACTACAGAGAACAGACTTCTGAAAACAGTACATGCCAATTATTAGTGAAAAGGAATTTGGAAGATAAACTAGCTTCGGTGTATCGGTACATATACAGTATCGTAACATCGGACAAGCTGATATTCCGATATATTTACAACACAGAAATATGAGGAGAAATGCGATAGGGCGAGGAATCAGATTCCTTACTCTTGTTCGTTGAATGGTTGACAAGTGTAGTGTGTCGGTTTGCAGGGAGCCAGTGCGGGAGCGGGAGCGGGAGCAGGTGGAGGACACCAGCGAGGGCAGCTCCAAGCCGAGGCTGACCCGTCGCAGCGGCCACCGACGCCGGCGCCGCGCCTCCACCATCGGCGAGAGCTCTGTCCGACCCGCCGTCACACAGTCGGCGCTGGAACGGCGCCGGGTGTCCAGCTACCACGAGCCCTCCAGCAAGTGGACCACTAGCGAGTCGTCCAGCGCCGAGGAGCAGAAGAACGACGACTCTCAGCCAGAGGAACACGTGAGTAGTTCTCAAAACGAGATACGCCAGTCGCTGTTGTTGACGAAGCGATTTCGTTGATAATTCTATCACGGTTCGAACTTTTGGAAATGTTAGAATTTTCAACTTAACTGTTGTTAATGATAGAAAAAAGTATGTGATTAATTTACGGTACTCTAAAATGACAGATTATATAGCTTATCCTGAAATTTCTTTTTCCTTAGTAAGCTATCTTAACTCCTAAATGTTCCAAAAACAAAAATCAACACAATTCATTTCTCACCATAATGCTAATGAAATTAGCAAATTGTGCATGTAAATTTGTAACAAATACAAAACTCTATTTATACAGACGTTTTGCGAGAATGTATTGATTGGTTTTCAGGTCGTCAATACATGTAGGAAACACAGCGGCGTAAGTGAAAAAGACATCGGCTACACCTTACTAGAGGGCGATGTTCAACTGCTGGAGAAGACGGAACCGAACGAGGACAAAGAGAAGAAAGACGATCCGTTATCACTGCTTCCACCGCCTTGCACCTGTCCTTACTTCGGCGACTCCGAGAAGAAGAACAACCGCCCCACCACCGAGGTGGTGATCATCACGACGGACGAAACGTCATCCCCCCTGGTCACAAAACCACCGTTCCCCAGGAGGAACCAGAACTACACCAAGTTGGACACGGAGTCGGTGTCGAGCGCGGACACGCGGAGTCTGAGCTCGTCCATTAAGTCTCCGGCGCGCCTCAGCTCCAGGCGGGCGCGGTCGTCGCTGACCAGCGAGAGCAGTGGGACAGTGGTCACGTGGGAGTCCACGCCCAGGCGGCACCGAAGGGGCAGCTTCAGCTCCGGCGGCACGGTTCGGACCATGGTGCTGTCCAAGGGCGGTGAGATGCCCAAGGCTCCCATACTGCGCAGGTCCGCCACACTCAGAGTGCCCAGGAAAGACGTGGTCACTAGCAAGGCTGATCCTGAATCCGGGATTTTGTACAGGTAATCAATATAGCTTATACAAGATTCATTCATTTTCTTAAGAAACGTACACTGAAAGTGTGTAGTAATAAAATTATTTAGGACAATACTACTAATTGGAAAAAATAGTCTTTCTGTAGTAAGGCTTTGCTGACTCAGTGGAATTTCTTTTGATTTATTTCAATAAAAAGGTGTTGATATGATACGTGATCCAGGTGATGAGTCTATAATTGAAAAAATATATTAAATTCACGGAGCTGGCTGTGCTGTTCCGGTTCCAGACAAATGTCATTAGTGTATTAATACCGACCAGAGAGAGTTACTTAATCACCTGGCCAGGCTACAACGGCTCCATGGTCGGTTCCATAGTCTACACCACAACAAACTGTTGTGCACCACAAGCGCAGCTAGAAGGCCAGCAAAGACAAGTTTTAGACTATTCTGTTCCGTTAGCGCTACAATACTGTGGTGTTGCAGGTACGGGTCGACGCCCGGCATCTCGCGGACAACGACCGTCCGCACTCACCATTCGCGCAACTCCAGCGTCATGTCGCGCACCTCCTCGAGACACGGCCGCATAATACGACTCGAGCAGAAGGCCACCAAGGTCCTCGGCGTCGTATTCTTCACCTTCGTCATCCTCTGGGCGCCTTTCTTCGTCCTCAACCTTTTGCCCTCCTTGTGCGCCGAGTGCGAGCAGAAGATCGACCAGGGGGTGTTCGACTTCGTCACCTGGCTAGGCTACGCCAGCTCCATGGTCAATCCCATCTTCTACACCATCTTCAACAAAGTATTCCGCCAGGCCTTCAAGAAGGTTTTGCTCTGCAAATACCACCGCAATGGCAGCTGGAAACCCGGCAAAGCGAAACTGTAGACTGTTTCCCGCTTACACACAAATCGATCACATGTAAGAAAAACACCATAAATGTAATCAGAGGTTTTACTTCCTAAATTCAAAGTAGACGGTTAAAACCTTAGTTACTTAATTTATTTGGTTTAGGAACAACAACTACTTGTATCCTATTTCTGAGTACTATTATAGAACAATTATAAAGTTCTCTTAAATTTGAATTTATTACGTTGCCAGCTGTTGTTTGTTTAAATTTATGGCACCTTTTACTATAAATTTAAAATTAGTTTAAGTCATACCAAGCGTTTTAAAACGAAGTTTTTACCTCAATGACACAAATTTTTAAGTGTAGGGGAGTTTGAAGTGAGAATAGTTTGTGAACTTTAAATTAGGTAGTGGTTGATCAACCAGGCAGTGGCAATGGCGGAATGTTATCAGGATGGCGTGACGACAGATTAGGGGAGGGGGGTTTTGGATCGCAATCTGGGCTGAGCGCGTCGGAGACATCAAAAATCATGTTGTCAAAACATTAATTATACAATAATCCCTTTTATTGATAGCGCTTTCATTTTTATTTATTTATTAATATTTATATCGTTAATCTGTTTATGTATGAAAATTTATCCTTTACTTGTAAGAATTGTGTACACCAACTTTATCGGGAAAAGACCTGGACGTTTCTAATTTAAACAAAAAATGAAATGCACTAGTTGACTGATAGAATGTTACAAAATCTGTTGATATAAAATATCAGGGACATATCAAATAGGATTCCAGTTGTGTGTGATTGTGTTCTAGCGTCAAACAGCAGTAGATGAAATACGTCACAGAACCTCCCTTATGACGCGGGCCGAGGACGTCAACAACTAAAACTGTAAATCTAAAATATTGACGTATTCAAAAAATTTTATGTTAAATAACATTGTAATTTCATTAAAAGTGATATCTAAAGGAATATGATTCAATAATAAAATACAATATAATGTTGTTGTATATTACAGTATATATAAACTAAAAAAATGTTATTTTGATATTGATATTATTATACAACGATAGTTTCATTTTTTCACGATAGCATGGTCACGGGAAAGCTATTATAATACCTTTTTAGTACTTAAATATCTAGGCCTACCATAAAAATATAGTAGATGGAGAAATCGTTAAAAAAATTGCCACGACATGATACTGTTAGACAATGAAAATAAATTTGTAATTTTGTAGGTATTTAGGATTTCGGTGTCAACATTTTTGTGAAGTTTTTCATTAGACTTAATTTCAGTATTATTATAAACAATCGACTCGACTAGCTTAAAAAGGCCTAATCAACACAGCGAAAATCAAGAGTTTAAGACTCTTTTTTGAGTAATTTACTTGAAAAAATTAAAACTGATGGCCTTTTACACCTTTCTAAGGCAGGATAGATATAAAGTAAAGGATTCTAGATATAAAGTAAATTTAATTTCGACCCCGTCATCTATGGTTAGGATAAATATTTCACAAATATACCATATAGTATTTTAATACCACTATTTTCAAGGATGAAGATACATTTCATTTTTATAAATTTTACTTGGAACTGTATTTTATATTGTATTGCAGTAAGAAAATATTTTTGTAACGGAGTTTGTTTAAGCCATAGGAAATTTAGAAATAACTGTATTTTAATTAATTTTTAAACTGCGACGTTTTCATCGAAGTAACTTCATGAGTCATGAGAAATTCATTTTAAGAACACGAAATAGTTTGTGTACATTATAAAATCTGTGTCTAAAATCGTTATAAGGTAATAAAATATATGTAAATTTTTGTATAAACTTTTGTACATAAATTTATCCCGACACAAACCAAGTATACCCTGTACATAACACAGATAATATTGTGATAAATCGTAGATATGAATATATGTACCAGAAAATGTGTATTATGTGAATAAGAGAACCTCTACGTATGTTGGAAGTAAATTATCCTAATGTATTTCGTTTTATTCACCCTGTGCTTCTATTAAGATAACTTTCTCTTGTTTATAATATTGTTTAAAAGAAAAATACGAATAACGTTTGGATACTAATAAATAAGATGAACCATATTGAAGGTTGAAATAAGATGAAGTAAGAGGCGGTTCGTCACATCTACCAACCTTCCCAATGGTTCGATCTAATCCTGAAGGAGAGTACATTAAGGTGATATAGGTAGGCCTATCACACTGAAACACTGGATAGAAAAAGGACCGACACAGTTTCCATTAGTTTACCATAGGCTAAATCTAAATCTTGTTCAATATATTTTTTCACATTTTTTGCTCGCGTAATATTCAAGTCGGTAAGCCTACTGGAAACGTACGTTTCGCAATTCGTCTTGGACTAAAAAAATCACAACATTCACAAGAACATTTTAATTTAATTAAACCGGAATAGCATTAATATTATTTTACTGAAACTTTCTTAGGGTGTATTGCCACCAAGTGGTTAGGGAATTAATCTTTGGAGCGCTCTCTGCACGGTAGCTCAGGAGTAACGCGCTGACCCAGTCAAAGGTTGCTGAATCGCAACCAGCGGCCGGCGACTCCTGTCAGGTCAGAGCGGTCACCTTTGGCTAGCCTATGTGCACGCTGCAATGATACCTCACTGACTTTAATTCACCCCACAGGCCTTAGGGCTAAGGGGATGGGTAATTCAGGTTTAAAAAAACTAAGGAGATCTCGGTTTCCCAAAAGGCTCTTGTGTGTCTAAACGGTGTTTCTTAACATGAAAGGCCTCTGGCGTCCTCAGACATATTACCGTATTTCTACCGACGAGAAACATGATGCAGGGTGTATTTAGATCTGACGCTCCGGCCACACACTGCCCTATCCCATTACTCATCAATGAACAAAGGTGTCAGGGCACGCATGGCCCCGCTGTCCCGCGTGGAGTTGTCACAAGACGGTGTTGAAAATACGAGTGTAACCGCCAGTGGCAACTTACTTCATACTTTAGGATGATTCAATCTAATTTACAGTTCACATGACACCACTTAAAATTGATTTAACATTCATTTTTGTATACAATTTATCATTCTATTTACATACCAGAACATTAATTCAAGTTTTAGTTTTGGTAAGAACCCGTTTTTTCTTCTTCAATAAAACGTAGAACAGTTTTTTGGTAACAAGATTATAAATATAATCATTTTACAACACTAATAAACACATTGCCAATTATCATATAGGGGCCTAGATATTTATTTCAAAAAGATCATAAAAATTAAACTATGATAACATACAAAAAATGTAAATCTGTTAACTTATGAGTAATATTTAGAATTTCACAAAATATTTAAAAACAAACTCAAATTAGCTGTATAATGTATTTATTCGTCTGAACTATACAATTAAAATGACGTAGTGTATACCAACAAGTTTGACTGGGTTAGATAACTTAATTTATAGTATTTTGTCACATCGTACAACATTACAACATGATAGATGTTTGTATCAATGAAATATATAACCCTAAAGAAAACAAAAACACTATTATTAAAAGTATTATTAAAATATATTTAGAAAATAGCATCCACATTTACGATTATACTGCAAAGTAAAACTGACTCAAAGTTCAATCAAACATGATGACCAATACAGATAATACGAATATTTTTCTATAAATATACCATCTTAAAACAAATGATTTATTTATAAATTCGTTTCCTTCTAACTATATTTATTCCAATAAAACATATTAAAATGTAGACTATATAAAATAAATTTAAATTATACGGCTAACAAAGCAGATCAAAATAATTGCTAAGTTCGTTAAAATAATGTTTATATTGAAGCAAGAACCGAGTGGTATCCAGCCTTCTTGAATACAATTATGTGTGACAATACTTTTAACTGAAATGGCAACCTATCCAGGTAGGTATTTTAAGCCAAGTATGAATGAGTGTAGGTTGATTGTGGTACGATCTTGTAGTCTTGTTACTGACTTGCTGACACGTTAATTACAAACAAAAATTTTAAATAAAGAATAAAATTTCGAAAATACAATTTCCAACAGAATGAACATTCTATGATAGGCCCTAGGTAGTTGCGAAGAAAACGAAAATTTTAGGTCAACGATAAATAAAGTACGTTGTCTTGAGGTGTCCTATCCTATGTTTTTCTTAAATAAAATAGAAAAAAATAAATCTGTACTGTATTTCCTTCTTTTCAAAATGAAACTTGGTGCCCACTAATGAAAAGTCCACATATGTGGCGATTACTTGAGGAATTAAGACAAGTTAGTAAACCTTCTCCAAAATCTTAACATTTTAGAAAATGGTTTGTAAAGTATATTTAGCCACTACTTTCTAAAATGACTTTTTATAAGGTAGTCAAACGGAAATTGAATACGTTATCTTCATTATACAAAACGCAAAACTTATAACTCGGTTTACAGATATAATTTACTGTTACTTATTTAATATCGTACCGACCACAGTAAATGATGAGAAAGGTTAAAGCCAGGAAGACGAATCGCCGCGCGACGGGCTTATTGCTTGGCCACTTAACGAAGCTGCGGCCCGCTCCCCGCGTGTAACTCCGTGGTGGCCGTCACACGTTGGGTATAAAATTTATAATCTTAAGCTGTCCCAAAAATCGGAGGCAAGAGCAAAACAGTGAGGACATCAATTACGTAGTAATATCTACCTCAATTAACCTAAATGTGTAGGGGTACCTACGCTTTTAACTAATTAGGTTAATCTGAGTAATGGTTTGACATTGAGAAAAGATTCAATTACGAAATTTTTTAGGGTTTTGAACTGATTCAAATGATGCTAAGAAAACACATTTTATTTTGAATTACTACTGACCAATAAATATGCACAAAACCCAATTTTTGAAAAACCACCCCTTAAAACTTTATAACCTCATTTGGACAAATAGATGTGTCTGGTTTTCGCGATTAAACCCTAAAAAAGATCCTTTACGTGCGTACCAAATTACATTTCGGTTGGATCAGATTACAAGAGTACTGTTTATGGTTTCCCCAAACCTCAAAACGAAAAATGGGTCCCTGCTCAGGTCTTACCATGAGGACTACGAGAGTCTAATTTCTTGTGGAAATTGGCTATAAGAATTCAATGTATAAAACCCTAACCAAATAAGATTGACCGGCTGCATGTTTTTGGATATAAATAGGAGTTTGTTTCAACTATGACCCAATGTACTTTTTCAGGAAATCCATAGTAGTATCTCCATAAATAACTGAAACTGCATCCAAAATCCAAAAAAGTGGCTCTAAGTCGTTTTGGACGGGATCGGCGCATTAAAAGTTGGCCGGGCCGGCTTATCCGCAGCCGGCTTAGAACCTAAGTGGCGGCAAGTTGGGGCCGCACTTAATGGGCTTTTGATGTACGGATCCCGGCAACTTACATCTGCATTCCGGCGTGAGGCGTGGTAATAATACAAGCATTTCGACGAAGCGACGCGACCGTTATGAAATTTCCCGCCCTCGTTAAAAATAGCTTAAAACGGCTGTGCTAGTAAAGCTAGTAATCGCTGTGTTCCGTCCAGTGTGGATAAAGTGAACGGCAAGTTACGGTAATAAATGAAGGTACAAGGGCACCTTTACAACAACAGTACGGTTAGGTTCATGCGCACAGTTCACGTTACTGCCTTTGCAATCAATCGTTCAACGTACAGTAGTCAGACAATATAATCTATTCTTAAGACTGGGACGGTGGCGTGTCCTGTAATGGTTGTGATATTCTCTGGTGTGGATTAAGTTCATCCGCATATATCATCCTCATAGTTAAACCAGTTCGAAATTCAGATGCAATGGTTCGTACTCCACATTAAACTGTTGGTCCCCTAGATAGTCCAGAGACTGGGCTATTAATAAAAAGCTCTTTCTAAGGAACATGTCAGCCTTGACTACAAAAAACGCGCCACAATCATCTTACACTCATTCCTCATTCATTAGCTTAAAATACCAGGACAGGTTATTTCTTATGTAATTTACAAGTGTACTTGTACACAAATCTATGTAATTAAATAAAAATATAGTTGAATATATAAGTTTACCCTAGAGATCTCCCTCTCTAATTTTTCTATCCACAGTTTATGACGATATGTATAAATGCGGCATTTTATTCATGTATTTTGAAAATAATACTAATTTCTTTAAGTTTTATTATTTATGAAACATAAGACAGTTTAATATATTCATTTAAATTTTAAATTTCTTATTTATAAAGTTGTATGTAATTAATCATATTTTCTGTTGGCCAAATATTTCAAGTGTGGCGCCAGAGACGGTATTTTTATACTGCGCCGTAATTACGTCTAGACACTGTGGCTTTGCAACAATAGGCCTACCCTCTTCAGTATACATGGTCGAACTGAACAGCATAGACAGAAAATAGGTCTGCTGTATGAATAAAACAGCCGGTATAGTGGTTTGTATAGTCGAGGGAACAGACGTAACATTCAGTCTAACAGTCCTTCACTATATTTATCGAGTCATTTCTATCAAGGAACAAAACAGTCAGTAAAATGTATAAGTATCGGTAACGATTGAGAGTAACAAAGACGTACACACTATATAATTTTAAGTGAACGATCTGAACAAGTAACGGTAACTATATGGGAAACAGTAACGGTAATGGGAAAGGGAACACAGTAACGGTAACGATATACGGGAACAAAGTAACGGTAAAGATATAAGGGAACAAAGTAACGGTTACTATATTAGGGAACACAGTAACGGTAACGATACAAGGGAACACAGTAACGGTAACTATATGAGGGAACACAGTAACGGTAACTATATCAGGGAACACAGTAACGGTAACGATATAAGGGAACACAGTAACGGTAACTATATGAGGGAACACAGTAACGGTAACTATATAAGGGAACACAGTAACGGTAACTATATGAGGGAACACAGTAACGGTAACTATATGAGGGAACACAGTAACGGTAACTATATGAGGGAACACAGTAACGGTAACTATATGAGGGAACACAGTAACGGTAACTATATGAGGGAACACAGTAACGGTAACTATATGAGGGAACACAGTAACGGTAACTATATGAGGGAACTTAGTAGCAGTAACGATATAATAACTTAAAAAATACAATAGAGTAATGATATAATTACAATTAAGAGTATTTTAAGGGTTTATTATTTCATCTCATCCCCGTACTTTGATACAGGTAGTGTAACTTTGAATTGCCAATTCCATTATCAACTTTGGCCATTAGGTTTAAACAATAAGGCCGTGTTACGGCGGCTTACATTCACACTTCCCTCCATGATTGAATTCATATCCACGGCCATAATACACACAGGTAGCCTAGGTTGTCATATATGTTTATGTCAACGTTTTGTTTCATCGTTTTGAGTTTTACTCGCTTGGTATCCATTAGACAACTAGATCGCATACTTTTCAAATTATCATTTAATATAACAGTACTGTACACGTATGTGATCATACGTTAAAACTAACTAATAATATCTACGTGGTACTGTATATGGTAATCGCGTTCGTGATAACCATGTTAAAACTGTTTATGTCTGCGTCATATTTTTTCTTGTAATCTAATTTACTCCTCGGTTTTCTCTGATTGAATAAAACTTTAAACTAAGACCTATTTTAACTAAAACACGGATGCCACAGACTGTTGAGTTTTATTATTTGTTACTCCTTTCAAATCGATAGGAAACTATTATGTAAGATGTCAGTTAAGAGCCAATTTCCAAGGAAAATAGTCTACTAGAAATATATTGTAGAATATTGTACGAATCATAATTTCACTGCTTTAAGAATTTCACCTGTACACTATTTATGTAAAATGCAATTCTAATTGGAATTTTTGGTAACACTAGACTTAATTAAATATCGATGACACGTTTGATATTTAATGTTTGAAGGTTAAAATTATTTTTCCAGTTATAATTGGACCGCGCGAGTTCCAAAGTTCGAGTTGGTCCTGAAGTGATTAAAGCAGCACATGTAAATTAGAGACATTATAGAATCAGCAGCTGTCAAATAAATGAGACCCTCAAAGATAACGTAGAAAAATTAACTTCTACCGACAAGTTTTAATTACTTAAAACTAGTTACGTGGGGACCGGTGCGAAAGTTAAACTTCAATGGAAGTAGGCTGAATTTCATTAGTCCGACGCAAATCAAAAACTAAAACAATCGTGCCAAGTGTTGGGTTTATGGGAACAGTGTAAAATTTCGTAACTTAAGTCCTAGAGATACTATAGTAGGGCTTATCATTTAAATTTGTGGAAAAGTTTTTTTTTACTGAACTATATAACTGTTTATGACATTTTACCATAAGCGAAGAAAAGCATGACATGAATTTCGAGGAAATAAGTGATGTAACCAACTAAAATTAATTATCACCAATTAATTATTTTTCAAATTATAATAAGACGACTCCTCGTAACTTCTAAATCGTCTGCTTTACCAGTATGTAAATATAATTTTAGTACGAAACGTATTATATTCCAAGGATATAATAGTTGTTTTTTTAATGTGAGTTAGTCTTTAAAATAAACACAGAGGAATTCATATTTAATGTTAGTTTCAACACCTGTTAATCAATAAAGGGTTTAAGTTACTTTAATCAGCCAAATGGTCCTAGATTAGATTAGGAACTACCACGGTTTCAGGTTTGGGCGACTCAATGTTTCGACTCCAAACAATCAACGAGATGAATACGAGTAGTCCACGTGAAGGGAACATCTAAGCCTATACTATTGGATTGAAACAAAATTAATTAATTTTTGCTCAAAAAGAAGAGATTTTGTATCCGGCCCAGGGGACCAAAATTCCAATTAAGTGTTACGTTTATTAAAATGTAAATATTTAAGTTTAGTTTTAAATTAATATTTTTTTATAATTCAATTGCTAAACACATTTCAGATTAATTCTTTTATTTTTCGCAGTATCTACGTTTTTCCGACTACTGTAGACTCAAAATTATGAACGCCGAACACCATTATGGCCGGAGACGGTGCTTAAGGTAGGCGAAGATTAGATGCAAATCCGCTCAATACGTGAGTGGCGCGACGGGAGCTGAAGCCGCTCGACACTCACTCCTCGACACTTCACCAGGCTTAGCACTTCACCCCCGCTTCGTTAGATGGCTGAATTTTAATGTCACACTCTTACGCGTTCTTAATTCTTGTAAAAGTTAGAATATACCTTGGGTTAGTTCCAGTTTATAGCTTGTTAACTATGTTATTTTCCGTTATATAGATACAGTATTTCACTTAAGACGACAGGACAGTTTATTTGTCATTGGAAAGCATGTCCACATTCATCTCGAAATTAAAATCATGTTCTTTATCGCTTTCATTTTCTCTGTTTTTGATTAACAATATATTTATGAAAACCGAATTCGGGTTAAGAGTTGCCGCTGGATATCTACAAGTATTGTTCCACTCACCAGGCCAGATGGCATTGTAAAGTTATGGAATTGTTATAGTTTATCTCAAAATACCAAACTTAGTATTTACTACGTAGCGCTTGTACGATATCATATTCTTCTATCATATGAATTATCAACATTAAATTCAAAAATTGTAAATCGTTGAAATGTTGAAAATCCTCTTTGACTTTCCTGAAATATAAGAGACATTTTTACTTTTACTTTGAGGATGAATACATTTTCATCATCAATAAACATGCTTGAAAATGATTTCATATACAACAAAACAGCGATACTAAAATAATTGGAGAAGAGACAGTTGACGAGTGATACTCTCCATTCCTCTGATTGATCGAAACATTGTTTAGGATTTCGTTTCATCTGATTCTGTTCTGGAAATGCAAGAGAGCTTTTTCAAGGAAGGATTTCAACATTCATCTTTCAACTTTTTAAGTGGCCCTGGACAGAGGACAATTTTTATCTTCCATTTTGCATTCATCTTCACAAGAAATTGACAATACTGTATGTTTGAAAATTCACTGCAGGAAAAATTATTTTCAAAAACGTAAACTTGTGCGTATATTACGTACGATCCAAACGTTTTGTACGTAAAATTTCTATGCGGCGCTAACTTAATACTAAATATTATCTTAGTTTGTAATTATTAAATTGAAACATTATTTACCAATCACCAGTAGTATAACCCCGAATATTAGATTTATTACTTCTGAAAAATCGCCAAGATATTCATTTAAAGCACAATATTTTCCTTATTTATTCCACATTTTTTAATCCTTACCAACTAGACATAATCAAAAGAGTGAGTTTGCTTGTTTCTTCAAAACAAACCGGTGCTGAGTTTTTTTTATTTTCCACTGTCTGGGGTTTTAATGTTTTTTTAAACGATTCTTGGTTAACCAAAATTGCATATCATGATCGGATAAAATTAATTTAACTTTAGGCTAAATAATAACAATAAACGTCTCATCGTAGGTGGATTAACGAAAAGGAGCGAAATTTAATCAAAAATATTTCCACGGTTCATGCTAATTCTAATGAATTACAGTCTTGCATTCCACGGTTCGGGCGCTGGAAACCACAGACGTTATAGCAATCCCGTTTCATCCACGAAAAGGAAAAGAAGAATTAGCAACGGAAAGAATGGAACATTTAACAATTGACCTGGAAGCTAAGGGAAGATTAGATTCGATTATTGAAATGGCGACCGTACGACAAGATAGGTATTTAAAACAAATTATGAATGAGAAACGAGTATATTCGAAACGAGTATACATGATCTTGTAGTCCTGTACTGACAAAGGCTGACATTTTCCTTAGACAGAACTGTTAAATAGCCAAACAGTCAATGGAATATCTAGGGGACCTACAGTTTAACGTGGAATCCGAACCACTGCGTCTGAATCACGAACTGGTCTAATTATGAGGATGGTTTTTGCAGATTAACGTAGTATTCAATAGTACGGACGTTAATCTATAGAAGAGAACACTACACCCACCGACCATCGCTTACATCCACAATTCGTGACCTCCAAGTAGCTGGATTACAGCTCAACGCCACCGTCACAGTCAAACCAAGTATTTTGTATATTGTGGGCTATATATATTGTGGTGTATTAACCCTGTATGAAACCCCCTTGAGTATCAGCGTTAATGTGTGACTGTAATCTCCAGTAGTCAACCAAGTCTAGGAGGGCGATGATCAGCCACATGTGACACAGCCCTCGGCTCCAGCATGAACTTTAGCCTGCACGTGTTTCCCCCGTCTAAATCAAATCCCAATTAAGCTCGTCTAAGCTTATATCTCAGTTGATAGAAGAGCTCACTTTGATTAAACAATATCCGGCTGGTGTTCAAGTTATCTTAATTACCGTATTGTCTTTAATAATGATTGCACAATGTCTTTGTTGGTTTTTCCTTAATTTAAGTGCAGAACGCTTTTTATTTTTCTACAACGCCAATTTATATTATACTTATAAGAAATGCGTCAAATCTTTCTCAACGTCAATACCAAAGATGCCTTTATTTTGAAATAATTGGATTTTATGTCAACATGTTATAATTAACTAGGTTAGTTTTTCGAAATTAAAATGTTATCATAATATACTAGGCATTAAGTTAGAAATGTACGTTTAAAATATTTCATATAACTGGAGTGCAAATAGGATACCGAAGGTTAATATGGTAGATCAATTACAAAAAAAGTTAAACGGTTTAACATAATTAATTGTAGTGCCAATAAATTCATTTTACACTGGCGCAGTAAAGATGAGGTTGAAATTAACAAACTAAACAGTTACAAACTAAACTGTTAACTTGGCATATAAAAGAAATGCGTGAATTCCTCGTTCAATTGCAACAGCAATATATTTTCGTTGGACGTCATTCGCGAGTTCTGCGTCTGACAGGGGACGGGCCCAGAGCTGGTAAGTAGCCAGCTGCTAACATTATCTAACGGCATATCCTTCCTCATAAAGAATCGATAGTTGACGGCCTTATGACACATTAGAACTAGGTCAATGAGACTCCGCCCTCTGCGCTACCGCAACCGCTACCGTTCAACACCTCCAGTCACAACTGATGTCTTGGTTATCCTACGATGACCATTAACTCATGGTTAACAAACGGTCAAGTCTGCTCGAACTTAGTTTATGGCTTCAGTTGAGTTCACGGCGGAACTTCAACTGTTCACTTTAGCTTTGGGGACACCGAAATAGAAATAAATAGAAAATCACTTAATACATTCGTGTAACTTACACGAATGTACTTTTCATCTTGATGGACTGATTATTAGTCTTTATCTAGGGCTATCACAAATCACAAAAACCCCATAACACCTGTTTATCTTAAAATCGAATCTATTTAATACGTACGACCACAAATCAATTCAATATCTAACTATTTCCAATGGTGATTTTGAAATTTCATATGCTTCTAAGAATCAAAAAGTTCTATTGAGAATATTTATACGTATTTGAAAAAAACGTTAACACAATTTTAAATGATAAAAACTTTGTCTCGCCTTCACAAATATCTACTAATATTCTCTAAAATTATTTTTATCCAACTATTCGAACTGCAGCTGTCCGGGTTTTATGTTGACTGGGTTATTGGCGTAGGATAAATAAAAGCTATAAATTAAAACGTATAAACTCCCAAACAAAATTATTCAGCTACTAGTATCACTAGTAGTTACTTAAAGGTAGATGAACCACTCTCAAGGAAGCGCTCATATTATACGGGGCGCCACAAGTGGTTTAAAGTAATTAAAACTTGGTCGTAAATTCATATTTTATGGCGTTTACCTTTCAAGTAATCAGTCCTGAGCGCTGCAATATTATCGCGGGTTTAAAACCTTCTATCCGACCACAGTATAACTGTTCTAATTTAAATAGAATTGATTGTCTTTTTAAAACGTATCCGAACGATAGCAGCTTATTAAAAATTTATGTCTAAGGAAGCTTTTCTGGGGCTATTTTTATTTGTTGTATTTTACTTTGTATCCAACATGAACATCCCATAAATATATGTTCTGAGACACTTTTTTCAGTGTGAATGTATGTGATTTTCACACAGTTTTTCTAGATAATCTTTATCATCAAACAATCATAACTGTAACAATTATAACTAGTAACTGGTGACCGAGCTTTGCTCGTTTAGAATAATACATGTATTATAAAAATTAATTAGAAAAATTAAAACACATTTATTACTCAATGAAAACATTTATGTGGTTTAAATAAAACCGATTTAATACACCATAATTAATATAGCACTGAACAAAAAGTATTGCCTCTGATGGGGTTTGAACACGAGACCTTCGTGTTACGAGGCCAACGCAGACTACCGCTGGACCACGGCGTCTGCCAAATGAGCATCGCCGGTTAAGGTGTTTTAGCCAACCTCAATTGTTTTAGCCCACCATTTACTGTTTAATTATCCATACAGTTATTATTAGCCTGTGATCAACTGATTTTGATATAAACGGAATTAGGATTTAAAAGCAAAAGAGAAATTTAATTTACACATATTAATTGGTTTGTTACAGTGGCTTCAAGCAATACAACAAATGCGTTTTCTATCAAAACACGGAAGATTTTGGAAATACTCTTTCCTGCTTTTTAATCGCAGTTATGTTACCCTTAAGTTTTTACAAATTGTTTAGTAACCTGATAATTTTACATTTATTACATACATAAAATAAATATTTATGAAAAACCTCTATTCACATATTGTTCCTTGCCGTCTTCAATCAAGAACTGTCAAACGGTTATAAACAGCTGTTTTGGTGTTTATTGTTTACATTTTATCCTCCATAAGCTTTTTTTATTTTTTTAATTTTTAGATTTTTAAGGGTAGTTCACCCCTAAAAACCCTTAAAAAACGTGAAAAATCCAAATTTCTCAAAAACGGCTCTAACGATTTTTATTAAAATTTGACAGTTTATAGTGTACAGAGTACTAAATAATTTGACACCACCCGCATATCTGTAAAAATGACGGTTCAAAAGTTATGGGCTTTTAAATGTCTAAAAAATCAAATTTTTAAATTTTCAGCGAAAACAATAAAAGTAAAGTATAACTTGACTGGCACCATTAAAACCAGCTTAAAAAACTAAACAAATTAGTAATTTGAATTATTTGTCTACGACTAACGGTTCCAGAGAAAAGTTAAATTTACTGTCCACGATAAACGCAGTACGTTGTCTGAAGCGCCCAATGTTATTCTTATGGAGAATATAAAAAAATCAATTTCTTCCTTACTTTCCAACCGTTTTCCATGAAACTTGGTATGAAGCGTAAGGTCAAATCACCGAACAAAACCTCAAAAAAAGCTTGTTTAGACGGGGGGGGGTTTGTCCCCCCATACAATTTGAACAATTATTTAACTTTGTCTCTCGTGTTTTTTTTTTAGAAATTGGATGATTATTTTTGAAAAAGCAATAAATTATTAAATGATATTTAGATTAACTTTGTAGAACATATAGCTTTCAAGCAATTACAGATTGTCTTTTTTCTATCAAAACTTAAGGGAGAAAGATTTTGGAAATACTCTTTCCTGCTTTTTAATCGCAGTTATGTTACCCTTAAGTTTTTACAAATTGTTTAGTAACCTGATAATTTTACATTTATTACATACATAAAATAAATATTTATGAAAAACCTCTATTCACATATTGTTCCTTGCCGTCTTCAATCAAGAACTGTCAAACGGTTATAAACAGCTGTTTTGGTGTTTATTGTTTACATTTTATCCTCCATAAGCGTAATGTTAAATTTTTAGATTTTAAACTTAATATTACAAGAAAACACGAATTTTCCTGGACATTAGACCTATCTAGAACTTATTTTCTACTCGGAAATTAGTTATTTCCAAAATTTAAAGTAATTCCTTAGTGCCGTTTTCGAGATCCGTGAGCAAATATATATACTGTATATACAAACCTTGCTCGCATTATAGTATTGGATATATAAATAAAAATACATTTTTTGTAACTTACAGAAGTCACGAGTCAGAAGATACGTTCCTTATAGAAAATCAATTACCTACAACAAAAACAAAAAACATTAGATTGAAATTATTTTCTGTTTCATTAGCAAAACATCACAGCACCGCAGTCGAAACTGAGGTCGAACAGATATTACCTTCACAAAAGTGATAAGAACCTTGGCTGGTATTTATTAATTTGACAAAAAAATCTCGTTACAATGAAAAGAGCGAGTAAATCTATCATTAATTGAAAAACTTGTTAAAGAAATCCCAGTAGAACCAGAGAAATTGCTTGACCGCACATTTCCCGCCATACCTGGACGCCGCCGTGACGAGCGACTTGCCTTTACCTGTTCATTGCTTACGTAAACAAAGTCTACAATCATAAAGTAGTAGTTACTTTTAAACCACACACTGTATTCTCTACTCCCAGAATCTTGACATTTATTAAAATAGCCACGTTTATTTACCGTCAGGATTCCTTTTATTGTGAATTTACAAATAGCAGTGGCATTTTTGACGTTGATAGGGGACGGTCCAAACCCTGGTCTTGTTACCACATAACTTCGGCCTGGTGTTAGATAAGTTGATAACCCAATCACAAATGATGACTGGGTTCGAGTTGGAACCGGCAACCAGGCATAGCCCGACAGCACGCGACGATCGACGGGCAAAGACAAACACAAAACTCTCCACTTCGCGAGCTGAGTACACTAGTTCATAACTGCGATGTCATGTGCTTTGGAAAAAAATACACCAAATCTTGGTTGTATGCTGAAAATAATTAAAACTGGGACATCGACTATTAAATGTACTAAAACATTTAACATATATTATAGTATTATACCCCTTTTTGATAGCGTTATCAGAATCATAGACGAAAGCATCTACCCCAAAATAACTCTTGACTATTAAGTGTTGCATACACGTTTAGCTAACCACCAAAAAGACAGAAATCAAACTTATTTACTGTTATACAATAAATAATATAGATAAATAAGTTAATATCATACACAATAAATAAATTCATTCTGTATTTTTACTTCGTCCAAAGCAGCACACGGCTGAAACATTATTTGTCTAAATACGTTTAATTTCGGGGTTTTCTTGGGGAAATTAACTTATTATATGACGTAAGTAAATCTAAAGAGAACGTTTGTGCTGGGAGAAGAGAGAACCATCAAAGGAACTCAGTAAGGTTCCTAGTTTCACAGATTAGGTTTATAGGAAATCTGCTGATGCAATTTTTTCTAAGAAATTAAATGTCTCATTAACATTTTCTACATATGTTAACCAAGCTTTTATTTCACAAAAAGTTTCTTTCACATTCTACTTTCAATATACAAAATTATGCAAAAAAAGTATCAAATAAAAATTGAGACCCTTTCTTTTTCAATTATGCGACATGAAACTGATGTTTAAAATTACAACAAACATGTTGTCCTGAAAAGAATATTCTGTCAAAGAAACGTCACAATAAAAAACTCCGACGAGGCACAACCAATCAAGCAAAGAGAAACAAGAAGTTATTGCGTCTTGCGCGACGACGGAAAACACGAGATCTGCATTCGGGCCGACAACACACAAACAACCATGACGCTGTCCCAGGTGAATGGGATCGCACAAAAAATTTTAAAAATTGGTTCTGTTTTTAACAATGACGATGTAAATATAATATTCATATTGAAACTATTATGAAGTTTAGTTACTTACTTCAACTAAACTTTTACTTTACGTTTACTTAACTAAATACTTTCAACCAATTACACGTTCAGTTACACCCCCTTACCATAAGAAATAAACTTGATGACATGAACTTTTGTTATTGACCCGTACCCGCTGAATCAGTCGCAAGAATCGTTAATTATTAGCCCGATACGAAACCCCAGGATTTCCTTTAAACGTCGTCTTTGGTGTTTGAAATGATAATGTATTATCATGAAAAGTTAATATACTGACTGGGTTAGTATATAGGCTAAGTAATACGAGCCCATTCAAAAGGAAGGTTTCGTATTTGATTAAAAACAGACTGGTGGATTGATCGCGGTCGGTTGATCACTACGGAACTACGTGCGCTAAACAACACGCCAATCTATCAACCTTACCCCCGTTAAATTCAAATTTGACATTCATCAGACTATCAATCAAAATTTATCAAAGTAGCGGACTCCGACGTTTGACACACTTCAAAATAACTGACTCGATTTAATTCATTACTGACATTGCTGGAATAAAAGTTTCATAAATTGCGATCTTTTCAACAGCAGCAGAGTATTTCAAAGACAGCGAATAACGATAGAAGCTCCGATAGAAGCTTCGTTTCACCCGGCTCTGCGAACGTCACATTTTACTCTTCAAACCGCATATTTATTGCTGGAATTAACGTTTAACTTGGACGCCATTTTTTAAATGTTAAATAAAATGTATAAAATTCCTATTTGCAAATGTTTACTTCATTTACTCACTCATCTGATAATTAAACAATATACTAGGCATTTAATAAACAAATTCGAGAAATAATGCCTATAACTTAAAAACACATTTTTGTACGTTAAAATTTATTTCACTACAAGAACCGGTGGTACACATAAATTATGTAGCTTTGTTTTCTGAAACTACGTAAAAAAACTATACAAAAGACTTAAAACTTTAGAAGACATTTTACTCCATTCAAAACCAACTAAATCCCTCACAAAGCGTTAGTTACTTTTTACAAAAAGGTTTTATTTAAAAAAATATATAATCAATAATAGGCCTAAAATACTTTACACGAGACATGAATCTGGATGGAACAAAAATTTATGTGGAAAGCATTAATCTGAATAAGGCTTAAAACGCTCATTCAGATATTCCAGAGAAGATGCAACGAGATAGCAATGCATTCAAACTAGAACAAAAACCGAACCTTTTGCTCCCTATACACTTAAGCTTATTTAATGTCCCGTTGCAAAAAGTTGTGGATGGAGTGGTTGGGGGTGGTAATTTATTACAGTCTCCCTCATAAGTATGCATGTCGCTTTCTCGGGTGCAAAAACTGGGCGCTAGCGACTTGGCCCTCGGAGACATCCTCAGCCACCTCTGGACTGCTGCTGCACTCTACTGTGAATGTCAATAACTACCTCGACAATTCTGATTGATTCTCCAATCAATGAACGGAGTCAGATCAATTTAATTTTCACAATTAATCAATAGTAATTTTCATTAGTATGTGCAAAAGTTGTTTATAAAATAGAAGCTGCTTTATTGAAGATATATTATTAAGTGTCGAAAGTATACTTTGTTCCGAGTGATGTATATTATACTGCAAACTATTTTGTTGTAATAATCTCTATATATAAAATTGAATGTATGTATGTATGTATGTATGTCCTTTATGCGTTGCCAAACTACTCACCCGATCGCCATGAAATTTTAGAAAGATGTTCTACATGTGTCCGGGAAGGTTTTAGTGGAAAAATATTTTCGAAAACCCCATAAGTTTCCATTTTATGGCGTTTTAAATTTCTAATGTTAACCTTATGGAGAGTAAGTTTGTTTACAAATTGTCTACAATGAAAACATTTGATTTCTTAGCTACAGCTGATTGGTTTACTTTCCATTAGCAATATGCTTTACTATCCAATGCCATCTGAATCATTCATTAATGTAAAACTATAAAGTAAGTGTGTATACTGTACAAAATGAACAGCTTTATTCGCCACGTTAATAGTTTACGGTTTTAGGGGATTATGTATTTATATTTTCATTTTCTGTCTGATTAAAATCACGTGTTTATATGATAATTAAAATGTTTATATTATTACGTTTATTATAATAATCAGCTGTTGTATATCTTCTTTCCTATAAAAGCCGTATTACAGTTAGGTTTGTTTTGGGTTTGGATTCGATTTGAAAATTGTGAATTAATCCACTCAGATTTATTTGTTTTATGGGAATGTTATTAATATGTCTTATCGTTTCAGTATTGTTATTCTCTATGCCGCGACCCAGGATATATAACCTTTCACAATGAAGCCGTATTGCTATTCGACTTCAGAACATGGCCAAACTTAAAGTTAACATGGATTTACTGTCAGGCGTTACGAAGTTCGCCGGGTCAGCTAGTGTAATAATAAAATCTTAAACATGAAAATAACTCAAATTAAATCAAACCTCGGACTTAATGTTTTCGAAGTTTAATTTTCAAATTCTTCTACATTTATAGTGAAATAAACATAACCATAACCTTCTGGCTTCATCGAAAATATTTTTATGTATTACCACCATTTTATTACCTTTTATCCGTTATTTGTCCTCAATATATATTGCAAGGTTTTAATATCTTTTTAATAGAAATAAATTTGAGCTTAGTCCACCAAATCATTAACCAAAAATGTTCAAAGTCCAAATTTTAGATACTTTTTAGTGCAATTACAACAATGTGGTGTACGAGTAACACAGTCACCTGTTTCCAGCAGGCACTAGAGTAGATACTAGATACCCCGATGTGTGGTGTGTGTGTGTGTTTGTTATACAACGGGCCGTGTAACACGAGCCCGCCACTGTCCACACCCACTGCCACAGAAATTACTTACCACTCGCTAAAGAAACATTACTATAATTGAAAACAATTTTTAACCGAAACTAATTGTTTATAGCAAATGCTACTGGTAATTCAATTTAACATTTACATTAGATTTGGGTCCTCTGAAACAAATGTAGAAATTGTTGTTTCAGGGAAAATGGAAGAAGATACAACACAAAATCCAGTAATCCTGGATTAGCTTTAATGCTGGACTAACTGAAACCTTTTATTTTTTGTAGCTTAAAAATTGAGCACGAGGGATGTTTTCAATTTGATTAAATAACAGAAATCATATTTGGTTAAATCTGTTGAACTAACGTGACCAACCGAATGAAATGGTTTGATAGAATATTTTCCTTCTTAATTTTACACCAGTTCGTAAGCAAAGACTTTAATAATTAATTGGTTTACTTATTATATTAAATTATTTTTTAAATTAAATGTAAATATTCATATTAAACTACGTAAGTTATTTATTTAATCAATACCGCTTTTGAAAAATTAAAAACTTATGATTAAGCTAAACGTATACTATTGGCAGCAACGTGGGTTATTTTTTTACTTTCGAGTTGAACCCGAGACACTACGAACGTCCACGCTTTTGAGGAAGGTCAAATGGACAATGGTGAAGGTCTCAAATTTTTAATTTCAAGCGCCAAGAAATGTGGACAACAACGAGTCCAAATGCATTTGTTCAAAAGGAACAATGAAAATTATTGACAATTATGATTCAATCTCCCAATTTAAAACGAAAACAGTATCTATAGCTATTCTATATTTAAATGTGATCATCCTAAGTATTAAATATTGAAAACACGACCAGTGACGACATAGTGGTTTCTCAGAGTGAATGTAAACTGTTTTACCAAACAGCACAAACGGGTTGAACACGGTCCGGTGAACCTGGAACAGGCGTCAAAGTTGTAGCACTAGTGAAACAATCACTAGTTCAGGGGTTGTGTTACCGGGATTGGTCTTTCGCCGTGTCCGCGTGTAGTAGCCAGACGCAGCTAAGAGATAATGGCCAGATAAAGTGTCACCGGCCTAACCGGCCCGGGCCAACTGGTCGGTAAGGTTAGTTATGAGATCTGTTGCATACAGGGTCTGAGATTGATTATTTTCAATGTTTTTTTCTTATTTAATGTAAATTGTGGGTCAAACGCGAATACTCTTGTGTTATCGATAAATAAAACAAACCAATATACAGTAGTTTCGTCGGTGAAGTTTAAGAATAGCTCGTCTGTATTTTCAGTGCCAAAATTAATTATATTTTTAAGTTATATTTTATTATATTTATATTCTACTTTATATAAACAAGCATTAAATAATACTTTTCAAAAATTAAATAAATATATGGACAGTTTATAAATAACATAACCTGTCAGAAATCAATGGTGTTGTATTAAATCTAAACATGAGTTGTAAATCTCTTAGTGAAATATGAAACTCTATTTAAGATAGAGATTTTTTTTCTTTTAATATAACTAAATACAGAATGAATAAGTGAAATATATTTTACATTGGTCTAACATTTTAACAATGATTAATTGATTTTTTAGACTTGGATCAGAACAAATATTACAATTTAGTACCGTGAAATGTTACTAAGCGACGTCTTATGCACTTCTGTATGAAACGCATTAATTGATCTACTTCCATAGTTCCAGTATTTTGTCACACCAAAGACTAGACCAATATTTCACGATTAACCTAAAATTCACAAGTAGTGTAAGTAGAATCCACAATAAAGAAGTGGAAATATAATCAGTCCAAAGAACGCCTACTGTCGGGCGATGCAAAACGACTACAGCTCCCATATTGCCTACCTTCACTGAACGGCGCGGTAGCTTCCCATAGCTGGACATCAGAATTACAGAATATGAAAGTAATTAAGAGTAATCCACAGCGAATTGAACCATATATATGGTGCTGTTTAAATGATTGATTGGGAAAAAATTCAGAATCATACACTGGAATGTGAACTCACTAAACGGTAGTAGGTTGTTTTCTGAAGTAACTGCTTTCAATAACTCATCTCCTGCATTGCACAAATGATTTATACGAGTACCTTGAAACAATGCCAATTAAAACATATTAGTTGTATCTTACATTTGAAAACAATAAGGGATTAAAAAACCAAATAAATGATTTAAACAAATAATTTCGGTAATAAGACTGTCGTTTATAATGAAATAAGACTAGTTGAGCTTTTTACGAAAAAATATAAATTGCTTATACTCGTTACAAAAAACTTCGTAGGCATAATTTTATTTGATAAGTTAGGGAAGTGGCTTTATTTGGTAGTTATAAAAACGCTCAAGATAGTTCCACAAACAAATAAATGGTTAATTTAGTGAGTGTGGAGTGTGAGTGGTGGCTGACCAGGCAATCAGGCGGGGATCAGCTGGCTGCGTGGCCGTGTCATATGCTAATTCAGGATTGTGCGGCTTCTAAGGTTCTAATTTCGTGGGACGTGCCTAGCCGTCTCGCACGTAGTCTATTATACTGATGGCGCCTTGATTCACCTCCGCCGGACAGGTCGGTCGGAATGGCCGGCACTCAACACAATTTCAACATGTTGTGTTTAAAACCACTCGTTTCTTCGAATATTGAGATTATTACAACGTGGAAAATTCCTCTAATTAATTTTATCCATAGAATTTCAATAAGGTTTCTATTAAAAATTTAAATAAATATATTTTACATGGATACGTCTTAGCTCTGGGGGTGTTGGCAATTTGAACGACTAAATTTTGAAACATTGACGTCATTTGGTTATAAGGACAGCTGTTTAAGGGAACTGAAAACATTAGCTTTAGCATATCCATGATCTAACCCATTTCCCACATAGAAGTAGACAAAAATATTGTTTCAATATGTTTTACTAAATATGATTTTAAATTCAACAACTACTTTCATTGGTGAAATACTCCACAGTTTCTAATTATTATTTTTTTATAGTGGGTTTTTGACACTCTATAAGCTTAAGTTTAGTATTATTTTTTCTGTCACGAATCTAACAAATGGGGCCTAATTTCATAAAATTCATATACTTTGCATAGTTCAAATACGTAGTCGGGTTCTTACACAGATTTAAAATCGTGTGTAAGATATTTAATCAAAAAAATTAAAGAACTAGTTATGTCTATAATTTTTAAATTATCTTTAGCACCAACTTCGCGATTTATGAACACATAATACAGTGAAGGACCTTATTTGCAAAATAGCTTCTATATAAAATGAGAGAAAAATTAAAGAGTTGCGATCAAAAATTAAAACGAATTTCTTTAATCTTTCAACTGTTGTAAAAGAATAAATGAATCTCGTAGAGTAACCAATCAACAGACACATGTTTAACGATATGAAAAATTGGAAGTACAACATTGTCCAACAAAAATATGCTTTCGAGAAAAAAAAACTCAAAAATAAAACTGCTGAAGGAAACAATAGGAAGTAAATCGAGCAACCGAGACCAGAATGTTTTCCAAGATTAAAGCGATTTGCTTCAGACACTTGCGCACCAAGAAAACAGAAGATTACAAAAATAAATTGGGTAAAACTAAAACCATTTGCGGAATGGAGCAGTTTAGATAAAAGCGTGACAGTGGATTGGTTCAGTTTGCATGTCAGAGTGATAAAAAGTTGGGTGGAGTTGGCAGAGTGACGTCGCCTTTTCTTGCGAAGGGCCTTAAAAACAATGACTGGGTCCAAATGCACTTCCAACTTGTCTCAACTTGCCGACCGAACTCCGCCGAGGACAAGGGTGACAATTTACTGTACTATAGTAGTTTCGTCCCGGACGCGATAAGTTTATTGATCAGAATGTTGAAATAATACAAGAATACTATTCTGTTTTGCAATTTAATATACGTGTTATATAAGGAGAGATGCTCAGTTTTTCGGTCAAAAAATTAAAAATGTTTTATTTCACTAAACATATTCCTCAAATTTAACTGATTCAGGAAATATATATTTTTATATATTTACAAATCACAAACTATCATAAAAAAATAATAATACAAATATTACTAATCACGATTTTTGACTCACAACGGTCTGAGTTAGTTCTGATAACTAACGAATGTTCCAATAGAGGTGTGGCCTAAAACGCTTATTTTCTCAGATATCCACCATTTCGTATTTTTCACAAAATATTTTTTAATTCAAACATTTTTTAACGAATTATTTTGAAATTTGGGATGTGCTTTACACTAGTAGATTAGTATTATTAAAAAAAATAACTAGCATAATCCAAGCATATTCTGAGACAGTAAGCGTTTTAGGCCATACCTCTATTAGAACCTTTTTTCTTCCTTTTAGTGTACCTAATCACTCACCGAAGTCCTGAAACGTTTTTCATGAACACCCTGTATATCTTATAGGTTTAGTCTCCAGTTTTTAGGGATTCTACTGATTTGATAAGAGTTATTGAAATAGTGTGATAATATAGTTTTAAATATTTTTCGATCCCCATTATAAATCTACCAGTCATTAAAACTGCCATAAATCTACCGTTGCGAGAGTCAACTTGCTGCCGCCTCGGACGCTACAAAAGCCTACTACTGCCAATAATCAAAACTGTTCAAAGCCAAATTACTTTGACACTTTACTCAGTTCCAAAGCACGATTCTCGACTGAGTTTACACAGACGGAATTCAAATACTTGGTTAGGAGAACCAAGAACCTAATGCTTTCACTGAACTAAAAAAATGTCGGAAAACTATTTGGTCATGTAGAACCAAACAGCGAAACTACCATTTTTTTTAAATATAATAAAGTAGAAGTACTGCTTTCTTTGTATTTGTGTTGTTATTTTATAAAACAACAAGTCCACAGAAATGTTTTAGCAGCCCGACATTTTCTATTGTCTGCTTCACCGAATAATTAATTTAGAATTAGAAAAATTATTGCATTGTATTAATAATGAATTATTAAGCCGAATAATACTGGTGATCGAAAATTGTTTGTCAAACATTTCTAATAAGCTATCGTTCCAGCAATCGCTTAATTTACAATTGACCTGAATGTTTTATACCAATTACTCATTCATTTACAAAACAATATATCACGTTTTTATTCGTTTTAATAAGTACACTTTGATTCGTAACGTCAATTAACAATCACTGTATCAATCAACTGTATGCCTATTAATTTCATAAGTTTAACACAAAAACAAGACATTTCAGTTAAAAAAACAAACACTGAGTAGGAAAATATAAACATAATAAAATTAATTAACAAAACAGCTAGGAATTTAAACGATAAAATATATAATTGATTGTAATTTCAAGTTTTTGATACATTACAATGCATTTAATGTAAATTGCATTTTCTTAGATGTATTCCAAGTTTTTTCTTTCGATTTATCTGCAAAAAAATTGTAAATTAACAATACACTTAATTTCCATAAGAACGAATTTTCATATTGTTTCAACACTTTATACAGGCATCATCAATTTATTAACCTCTGGAAACCTAATTACTGTATTACCCAAGAAATTAAAATTTCAATGTCTTTGTATATAAGGAGTCATTTAATTGATATTTCGACCCACTAAACAGATGCGTTGTGTGGCATAGCTTATGACTACATTCCAGGTCTGAATGTAGTCATTAAAAGGTTTATTTTCCTTCAAAATACACACTGAATACAGAATCTACTGCGGTAATGTATTCAAACGTCATTAGTATGTTTGAGCAACCCTCCACGATATGAATAGTCTACTATTTTAAGAGGTGCTTGTGGTTTGCCAGTGTTTTTGTGTTTAGCTAAAAATAAAATCGTTTATTTCAGCAAGGGTTTTTAAATATTTAGAGTAAATTTCATAATTATTAGAGTTAATTAACTGATATAAATTAACGGTGTTCGAGGCTGAATATGTAAAGATGAGTAATTGTTACTTTTAAGGATTGAATTTGTAAAGTAAAAATGTTATCTTTATTCCATTTTACTATTTATGAAAATTATTACCAAAACTTTATTAGATATTCAACCTGAATACTGCCCCGAGAATGAATATTTTAGTAAAATTCTATGAATATATCCGAACCCACGACTACAATAAAGAAAGGATATAATAAAAAAATGAGTCCTATTAGTTAAGATTTGATATTTGTATTCTAAACGTCCATAGATAACCCTTACCAATAAGTATAGAAAGAATACTAGATGTTTATATTCTCGCCCACAAATATATTCACAGTTTACACCGGTAAAACCAAACAAAATTTGATCTTTCTTTTGTGTAACACTGGCATGTAGAGGGATGTTCAGGAAAGCTGTCGCCTCGTCTGCAACAATGGCAAGTCTTCGCTTTATTTTACACGCAGCGGTCTATTTACAACGTGCAATAGACAGCATTTTGTTTCTGCCATAAGTATTCAAATTTCAAAAACACTTTCCTAGATAAATAAAAAAAACTGAAGGAAACTTCTACAAAATTATAACAGGAAGAAATTGGAAAGACATCAGTATACGAGCTTGAATAAAAAAAATTATACAGAGTATTTCAGTAGTTTAATTTTTATGCATTCGATATGAATAATTATCCTCAAAATATGTAAAATTCTCTTTTAGGTTTGTGATATTTATACTCTTGAAGAAGTTTAATGAGAGAGAAAAAGTTTATTTTCATCTAATCACTTTCACATTGGTGATTGATTCTTAGTCTCCAGATAACGGGTAAATACTGAGTGGCGGTAAATACCTACTTTACGTAATCCGATCCGTAAGCTATTGGCGGTGCGCGTCGCAGTGTCAATTTTTGTTATTGTTGTGTAATTTTGTGATTTAATTTATCTTCGTACCCGTGTATCTTATTATTAAATGTGTGTGAACAATGACAATCTTTAAACAAAGAGATCTACAGGCGTCTTCACATCACCTGACGATAGTTCCACGTAGGAACCGAAACTAGTAGCCCCCACTAGTGACAACTTTGGATTAAGTACAACAGGCATTTAACCCACTTTATGTAATTGATATCGTATAGGAACATCTTAACTGAACGAATATGTAACTGTATTATGTAACAAAGCGGAGAAAAAAGTTTGCTTCTTTATTTACTGTATTCAAATGAACCATGGGAGACATTGCATTACCAGTAATACACGTCGCCTGTCACGCGAGTAATATGACAGATGACAAAGATTTCCCCTCCAAGCATTTCCATCTTTCCAAGAATTTTTATTCAGATCTAAAGTCTGACCTCGGAGAATTCTATTGGAAGAAGAAATAATAAATGTATAGGATTGAACTAAAATTATATTACATGGTCTACTAACATTCCTAGAAATATAGATGTTCCTTTCCAACTTTCCTTTGTTAACCTTTTATTTTATTGTAATTTTGTTTAATTACAGTATTTAATGTAAAATAAATGGATGTTATGTATTTATATGATATGTTCGATTTGAGGAAAATGGAAAAAATGTATTATTTCTATTAGGTCATTCATTACCTAATAGAAATAATACATTTTTTCATTTTCCTCAAGTCGAACATATCATATAAATACATAACATCCATTTATTTTACATTAATTTATGCATAACCATTGTTATATATAAATATTCTAGCACAAGAAACTTCCACAAATATATTTACCAAACAAAAACCTTTTACGGAAATTAATCTACTACGAAGTGTTCTGAATTAGGGAATACTGAATCAAAGAAAAAATTATTTAAACTATGACAAATTAACAATATGAACAGCAACAAAATAATGGAGGACTATTTTTGGTTAACAATAAATGGTATTATTATTGTAATTCTCAATCAGAGGCAATTACCATTGTTACGACGTTGGTTCCTAATTGTCTTTAGAGTTCAAACCACAAATATTTAATTACATTTTTACAGTTGCCCTTATAAAATTTATTGTTAATTTACTTATTTATTTTTCGCATACGCCGTCTTAAATTCAAAGTAACAGTTGTTATAATTTTACCAATATTTTCTTTCAGGTGAATGATATTGTGTAATAAGCGATAGTAACGCCATAGCCAATACATAAATAACTAAAAAGATTAAATTTAACTAAAGAAAATATTCAATTTTACGTTTAAAACGTGCTTGAGTTACATCTTAACTTTAATATAAAAACGTTTAGCAAGAGCTGAGTGATAATTGCACCCGTGAGGTTTCGCTGCCTGAATTACCTTTAACGAAAGCCAAATACTAATTCCGCTCATTACGACTGACGGAGGTTCTCGAGCCAGGAACAGGCGGTTAGATGGAAGTGTTGAGAGCAGTGTAATATAATAGTCTCCGGGGCGGACCTACAAATCATCCGACGCCCCCGCGATACTCCATCGTTAGATCCACCTCTCACATCACTCGGCTTCGGTTCAAATATACTGTAGTCTACAACGATACAGCGGGAAATTTGAAATGCATAAATTGTAAATTGCGCCTATCCCAACAAATGTACTACCTTGTAAGTTTGTTCTTATTAAGAGTCTGCATCAGTGGTAGCCATCTTGGATTTTAGTCCCGTAAGAGCAATGTTAAACTCTGGCGGAACATAACTTCACTTTGGCGTCTGTATCAATTATCAAAGTATCAATGTAAAACTTTGGAAGTACATTGACGAGATGTGGCTCAAGGGCATGACCTTTTAATATGTTCAAAAATTTAACTTGACATAAAAACAAAAATCCAAGAATATTTTACAAAATAAATCTTTTTTTTATTGAGAGCGAAAATAAGAAATTCTGTAATGTGGTGCCCTGGAGGACTGTAATACCTTCAATTTGACACCTCTTCCGTTAATTTATGACAATAGGTCAAGGAGATATAGGTGCCAGAATTTAACATTGCTCTTACGGGACTAAAATTCAAGATGGCTACCACTGATGCTGACTCTTAAACATTATTTTTGCATGCGTTTTTCCGTCGTCCGTCTTTAAAATTTCGTGCGTTTTTTATAAAATGTCGCATAGTTCCATAGACCTACGAAATGTTAGTTAAATGGCCGCATTTATGCCAACGCACGACAAACGGACGTTCCCTAATTCAAGCAGCAGTGCAGCCAATCACCCGAACTCGTTCCGTCAGACTGCCTCCTCATTACTTTGCCAGTGTAGTGTTTTATGGAGAAAATTAATGCTGAAATATTAATTTGCAAAGTTAAGGTAAAAGAGAAGCGAATTGGAATGATTCTTTGAAAACTTATAAAGGCCGAATACTAAAGGAGCGGCCAGAGCTATCATCTATGTTGGTTATAATTTTGATGATCACTAGTTTGGTAGCACTGCCCCCCTATCATTAATACTTTGCAAACGCATAACAGAAAATTCAAAACCTTTTTTTGGCAATACTTATTGTGCTCACAGTGATCGTAACATAAGTATGAAAATGTACATACAATTTTCATTGCAAAAAACAATTACTTTCATTACTTCTTAAGGGAATATTACAAACAGCTAAAGTCCAAGAGATTCCAAACAGTTTCCACATATAAAATTATTATGGCGTTACAGTAATAAAACCTTTTACGACTTTTTCGCTTATGTTTCCACAGAAAAAACGACTCGATTGGTCGCAATAAATATCAAAATAGATCAAAATAAAATCAAATAGACGCTGTAAAATAGATCAACGATGTTAAATAACTTAATGTTTCAGTAATTCTCATTCAACACGAACTGAAATAAATTCATAACCGACGGTGAACGGGTTTCAAATATCATTATTGTATAGAATATTAATGAATCTGTCTGTTGGATGGTTGAGTAAATGGATTATTTAAAGGTTCCGTGGAAACGCATTAGCACTGGGTAGCCCTTGAATAATGTACACTATGAGCGTTTTTGTAATGATAGGAAAGGACAGTTTTTAGGTTCAGTGGTTAAATATATATGAAATGAGTAAGGGATCAGTTAGTTAGATATCTGTAATAACTGTAAAATATTTGGGCCTTAACAAACTTAACGTTTAATAAGATCGTTTGCTACAGAAGACCACAATTCCAGTTCATATGGGGTGATACGATTTTCATAGGATACATGACCGAACTACACAGCGGCTCTTTTCACATTCAATTTCAAGTCTTTGTTCAAAAAAACATTATTCATCTTTGTTCAAACATCTTTGTTCAAAAATATTTAAATTCATTACAATATCCCATGTGCAACATAGAGCAAGCGTGGGACAAAAATATACATTTATTATTAAATTCTGAATTTTAAATTTTGACAGCAACACTACTTATCTTGCAAAAATTTATTTTGTCCAAAAACATGCTTATATTTTGTTCAAGAAATAGTTCATCATTTCATTTCATCATTGTGATCACATTAAACACTAACTGAAAAAGGTGGTTATACTTACAGCAAATAAATAGCAATTTATATAAAAACCATCACGCACATAAAAACATTCGATATTCAAGAAAATATTCATAAAAATTATGCAAATAAAAGAAGATGCAATATAATGATAACTGGTTTATTCATATACCAACTAATATATGAATAAAACATTAGCCAACCTTTTCAATAAATAACTAACAATATGCAACAATAAATAAGATATGTACATCAAACACAAGAGAGCATCAACATTGAAAATATTCAACAAAACACTTAGCAAAATAATGCAATCAAAGTAAGACACTACAGTAAAATCGTCAGCAGTTTCAGTGTCATGCCAACTATTAAGGAGAGACAACAAACTCAGTAAATCATGCTACATGCATTGAGTATTGTAAAGCCATCGATTTCAACTTATATATACTTATGTGATAAATCTCATTGCCAAAAACTTTAAAAAAATCATTAAACCACTTAGGTCCAAGACAGCAAAATTGGTGCCTTCAACTTTCTTTTCTGAAAAACAAATTGTACTGAGCTGAGCATGTTAATCTAGCTACAGGCCTCATGATATACAAAAACGTATACTTATTAATAAACATAATCATGCAGTAAACATGTAATTGGCTAGTAAAAGACGAAATTCGCTTCTTATCAAAGATATAAGACAACCTCTCGTGTTTTTAATGCTAAATATCGCACGAAGTGCATTTCTCTGACACGTAACAACAGTCCTATGAATTGTTAGGTATGCTCTCCCATCGTGCACTATACCATATCTCATTACACGTTCAAACCAAGCAGTATACACTTAATCAAAATGTTCACTTTTTATGTTGTTTCTTAAACTAAACAATGCATAATTTATTTGTCTTAACTTAGTTTATACGTAATTAACATGCTGGTCCAATTCAAAAATCTGTCGTCACACATCCCAAAATGCTTGACACTCTCAACAACCATATAAACACTATGTCTATGGCACAGTAAATTAAAATAATTTTTAACACTTCTCTTTTATGGCATAATAAAAAATATCATGCATTTAGACTTTGAACTGTTAATCAATATACTATAGACAGTTAACCACTCCATGACAGATATTTTGTTCAGGTCTTTATTTATTTTGAATTTCAGAGATTCTCAATTCCAAGCTGAGCACACCAGTGCTGTATAGTCCGCATATGCAAATATTTTAGAATTTAGTTTCAACACAAGTAGGTTATTTAAGTACATCAAAAATATAATGGGACCCAATACACCTCCTTGAGGTGTACCATACTGCAATTTCAACGCGTCACTCAGAACAGTATTAATCTTAACAACTTGTTTCTTTTTATTAAAAAAAGATTGAAGATTAAGAGTTAAATGTTGAAGAAAAAGATTGATCACATTACTGCTACCCGTAGAAGCAAACGGAGTATTTATTTTCCGTTCCGTTTATTCCAATTTCACTTACATTGATTTATGAGTTATTTGAGATGGCATAAACTAAGCTTGATTTGTGTGTGTGATTGTGTGATTTGATAATGGGTTAACATACCAAATGTTTCACACAATGTTTATAAATAAGGACGTTATGAAATTCCTCGTACTAACTAAAAAACTAATAAATAATAACTATAAATAAATACTGTATAAATAAATACTATAAAATAACTAACTAATAAATTTGAAAACATATGATGTGGAGAATACAGAAACGCAGTTGAGTGCATGTGTGTGTTACCGGTCAGTATAATCAAACATTTCATATTCTTTATTTGAAGCAGAGCCGTTCAATTTTTACGAACTACTCATGTCTTAAGAGTTTTGAATCGCAAACAGTACAATAAAATTTTTTTCCCAAATTCACAATTAAACACATTCATATTGATCTGAAAGGATTTTCTCTCGTCTACTATAAAAAAACCTATTTACTTTTTTGACTGACCACCGTTAGACTGGGACGGTGGCGACAATCGTGTAATTCAGCCACTTGGAGGTTACGAGCTATGTCCGGTGGATGTAACATTTTCTGGTGTGTATTCAGGTCCGCATTATTGAATACTACGTTCATCCACAAAGACCATGCTCATAATTAGATCAGTTCGCAATTCAGAGGCGGTGGTTCGGATACCACGTTAAACTGTAGGTCCCTTGGATATGTATTTAGCTGTTGGGCTATTAATTAACAGTCCTGACAAACATGTCAGTGACAAGACTACAAGATCGCCCACCACAATAATCTTACACTCATTTAGGTTACTTGGCTTAAGATATTTTAAGCTCAGTAACTTATACAGGTCGCCATTTCAAATGGTAATAGTAATACAGAGTGTCTAGCAAGTCATCACTAGGAAATTCCCTGATTTTTCCCTGACTTCTTCATATTGGAAGCAGCATTTTCCCTGACTAAAAACATGTGTAACTATCGGCTTAATTCAAAATACAACATGGAGAAACCATTAAAAACTAAACACAAAATCAGTAACTATTCAATGAGCTCATTCACACACAAAAACAAATTGTTAAATTAAAATGTACAAATAAACAGAATCAGATTAATTGGAGAGCGAACTAGAAAAATACCCGGCATACGTCGACAATGATGAGTAGAAAGAAGAGAGGATGGCGGCTGCCATCTATACAACTAGACTCATCGACTTAGGTTTTCAATGCTGCCAGTTTTGCCAAATTTGTATGTTCTGAATTTTTTACCAAATAGCGATTTCCTTGGACAGTTTCCCTGACCAATGTAGAAATTCCCTATTTTCCCTGTTGCTAGACACCCTGTAATAGTAATAGTCAATGACGGCAGTACGGTGTGACAAGCCGCGAGTCAACTTATTCCCATCAAGGCCGTGTAGAGCGTAGAGCGGCTTCTCCGGTTTACGGCGGCAGTAAACACCGCGTTATTTCAATAACACTTCCATTCCGGCCTCACATTCAACGTTTATTGTTTTCGCTACAACAGCTATAACGTCGCTGAGCAAGTTAAATCGAATCACGGTTAAAGACAACCGATCCCATATTGTGTGACACTAATAATCTTCACCGACTTCTTCTTGTTTTTAAGTGTGAAGTTCAATTTCCATGTGAAGTTGTTTAACATAAATTTCAATTAATTGAATAACAGATTCATTTCATGTTTGTTCTGTGAAAGATTTTTCATGGTAAGTAATACTGTTTATTGTAATATTTTTAGATAAAAATTTCATTTAATTGTGAAGGAACATAAATTTCTTTAAATAAATAGAGTCACACAAATTCTAGAAATATAAAAAAGAAAAGAAGATGCGGACAATTTTATAGATCGTATGTGTCTACTAAAAACTAATTTAAAAAAATTTGTAATTTACTTTTTAATAGTAAAAAATAACCCTTTCTTTCATATGAAATAAATTTTGAGGAAATAACAAAAAATTACACATTCTTTAAAAAATGAAAATATAATATTTAGGCAATTTTTAAATAAAAATAGATCGATAAATTTGTCTTCTAAAACGAACTATTCAAAAAAATGGTTGTACAGCTGAATGAATCAGAATATAATATAAGAATAATGATGTATTCATCCCTTATCAGGGAATATTTTTCATCTTACAGCTGTTCAGACTAAACAGCTAAGTTCATTAAAAATTTTGCCGCGCAAATAATTGCAACGCAAACTTACACATATCCATCTTAAAATAAGACCATTGATTAATTAAAATAATTAATGCGATTATCTATTCGGTTATGACGCGGTCGCCCGGGTGACATCGAACTGTAGACCACTGACAACTATCGGATGGGGCTTGAACAGTTCAGGTGTTGAAATACCGTAGAAAACGTTCTATAATATGAATTATTATTAATCATTTCCCGATTCTGGTTCGATCCGTTCCCTGACGTTCGTGCAAACAGACATGAAGGGGAGTTAATGATGTAGATAGTTGCATTACATTCGTCGGCCGACATGTTTGACCATGACCAGTGAGTGCCCAGCTGTTTGTTGTGATATTGTCCGTCGCCCGCGGCATTCACTGATTGGAATTATATTTCAATTAAATTGGCTTCGTTATTTATTATTAACATGGTCGAGGTTTACCTCATTATTTATAGCGCCATAATTAAATCGGTTTGTCCTGTGTTAGTCATTTCATTTATTACAGGGCTTTATCGAGTTAAGCCCAATAGCTGTAACATGGAACTCGGATTCAAGTTGACCATTACAGTAAATACTCGTTATTTTGTGTGTAACTCTTTAATTTAATTATGAATATAAAATAATTAAATATATTACAGCACACAAATCTAATCTGTTATCTTCACCATGAGTAATTCTCCTGTGTTTGAAATAATTTTGGTGGATAGAAAAATAAATCCTTTCTCTCCTAGCTGTTGACACAACTGTTGAATATTCGTGACTAGGATTTACTTAGGAGTTAGGTGTTACTTGTATTTGTATAGGAAAAATGTTGTGTGCATCATAGGATTAAAGTGAATATTTTCATCCATGAAGAAAACGGTTGTCACCTGAGGCGTAGCCGAGGGCGACAATTTCCTGAGGGAATTGCACAAATAACTATTTCGTCTTACTGCACATTATATTTACCTCGATACTGCAAAAAACTAAAATTTTACAACGCAGGCATTTGCTTTAAAACATTACTTTTTAAAATAGATTCGATATTTTTCTTCTTATTTCAAACGAACAGCTGATTCAAATTTATTCATTTATTCGGTCTGTCACAGCTGTCTTGAATGAATCAGAACATATATATACTTTTTAAGTAAATTTTTATGATGTATTTTTCGGCGGTAAATCCCCTCAAAAGTCAGGGAAACATATTTTTGGACGGATCTGGTAACTAGCTGTTGACAGGACTAAACACACGCACAGGAAGTTCATTAAAAGATAGTATTGCGTAAAAATATTATTAAATTGCACAACATGAAATCAAAACATTATTCACATTAAATTGAAGAGCAGAATACACGTATATGAGTTACTGTTCGGTAAACCTGGCCCGAGCAGATTGCCTTTGTTCGCAGGCATCTGATAAGAGTACATAACCGGAACGCGCCGCGGCTCCGTTCCTGCCGAGTTTATGTGAGTTATAACTCGGCCGGTGAGTTGTAACTCGCTGGTTACGACCCGCTGAGGCCTACTTCGACGCCAATTTCGCTGTAACTACTTTATCAGTGCTTCAGATCTCCTTCTCTATTGGATGTCTCCAATCGAAAAAAATGTGTATTTACTTCACTGTGGGAAATAGGTTAGATCACAGATATGTCCACAGTTCCCCTAAACAACTGTCCTTATAACCAAATTACGTCACTAACAATATGATGTCACTGTTTCAAATTTTGGTCGCTCAAATTTTCCGTACCCCAGAGCTAAGACATCCCCATGTCAATATTGTGGAGTATTTTTCACTTTACGAAAATATCAATATAACGAAATTTATCAAGGGACAGATGTACGTAATTTAGGGTTCCCAAGATCCTATACCACTATAAACCCTTATGAATTATTTTCTAACGCGTTGTTAAGAGCGAAGTACCTGACGAAGCTTTGGTTTGTACATTGGTTTGACTATGTCGCGTTGTTTGAGCAAACATATTTTAGTAGATTAAATAGGTATACATTTTACTGTACAATTATTCTATTTCCAGGTTACTAATTTACATCTAGGGTTCAATTTTATAAACATCTTTGAGCCCAATGTTAAATATTTTATGTGACATTTTTGTTTGACTAAAATAAAGACTAAGATCAAAGAAGAGAATCGTTAATTTGTCTGCGTTAACACTACAGCAGATTCCTCAGTAGATATAAGTCTGATGACTTAACTCAGGTCTCCTACCATACTAACTAAATTTGGAGGTTTTTTGTTTATAGACATGTAATAATAGATTATGCCCAATGGAATATAGTAACTGCAATACAAAACAGAATAGCCTTCATAGTGATTCATATAGTTACTTAAATACCAAGGTCTTCTTGAAACCGTAAAAACTCCATGTTTTAATGTTTAAATGCATATGTTTATAAATAATATGTTTTAGTATGTATATAAATTGACAAACAATGCTTGGAAATATTCAGTTGCATGTCCACAGGCAATAACCTACGTTTCGATATTCCAGAACGACCACAAGTTAATCTCATATTTAAGGGGATCCTGTAGACTCAAGTTGTGTATTTTGTCATAAATTACATAAATTTAAATACATTAAATAATTTTTTTTATTTAAATTTAAAACATTTAATTTTATTTAATGGTAATTCACTTATATTTGAATGGATTTTTCACTGAGTGGAACTTAGGTAAGAGGTGTTTCGGCTGAGGGAAGATGTTATATTTACCATTGCCATATGTTTCATAGGTACATATTTTTTATATTAATCAATTAAAAATACATCTCGTATTTTATTGTTGTAGGAAGATGACGTAGTATGAAGACTTCTAATAATAATAATTTTAAAAAAGATAATTGGTAAAATGATTTTTTACAAAATGTTATAGATACAATCAACCTTTAATGGTTGAAAAGAAAATCAAATAGTTTTTAGATATTTTTAAGGTTTCTAATTTGCATCGAAAATCCTAGTTTTGAATATTTCTCACGACACAAAACCTACTTGCTCACTTGCCATGTTATTCTTATGGGGTAAACGTAAATTTATATAACTTTCTTATTTATAAAAATACTATGGAAACATTTGGTTTGTGACAAAACCTATAATCAACTCTAATAAGGAGTTAATATCATCTCGCAAGTTTGCTGCTAGTGGTAAAACCTTCGTTCAATATTTCATTTAACACTCTAGTGATGGTCGATGGGTGTAGTGTTCTCTTGTGTGAATTAATGTCCACACTATTCTGTCATATTACAAAGAGAAAAATGTAAAATAAACTAAAAAACAATATTGTGGGGAAATTTACATATTTAACTATTTATATTAAGACCATATTATTCATTAGTATTACTTTAGTTTCTTTTATATATTTAAATCTGACATACTAATCTATTTATTAACTATTGTTTTACTGATAAGCTTCAATTTATTTTCAACAGTAGAAGGTTAATAAACGATTAAAAACTAAAGATACTGATTTGAAGAATTTCTGTTCCAGTTGGAATTCGCCGTCAAAGCGTTTGCAGCTGCGGCCGTCACGTTTGATTTGTGTTCTGCGGTTGGGCTCACTGTCAATTCTGTTTCTACCAACCTGTCAAATCAAAAGTGTTCATCCCCGACGGATGCAGTATTTATCACTCTTACCAGGAATTTAAAACATTTATTAAGTTCTTTTTTACCTCAACAGACGATGTACAAAAGTATAGTTGATCATAATTCTAAATTTAATAAAACATTAAATTTCATCACAATAATTAATTAATTTCAATAAAACCTCGATAGAGAATAGTTCTGTGATATATTTGGGTGTTACCTCAACAGTAGAATAATTAAGTACAGTATATTATTTTATGTACCATTTACGTATATGTATTGCGTAGAATATTATGTTATTATGTTGTTTTATGTTACGTAAATTTTATTCAAAATTTTGAGGGGTTAACTGGAAACAAATTGCAAGTAAATAGTAATTTTATGTCACTAAGTTTTTGTTAATGACTTGAATTTACAGGTAATCTTACCTGTGATTATTATTCTAATCACCGTATTAGGACTATTATGCTAATCAATATTGAATTGAGATTATTGCTCCAATCATGAATGTATTAGGGCAATTATCTTAACCATAATTAGTTTCTTATAAGTTATTTGTGAACGGTTGAAGAGGGAAACTTTAGTTTCGGAATAAATTAATCCTACATTTTAATTTTAAGTTTAAAACTTTAAATTTGTAAATAACAACTAATCTACCGTAATGAATTATACTTCCCAAAAGAATCTCGGAATTTAAAAAAATTACTTCGTTGACTTCTTAAACCTCTATCTATGTCTCAGTGAAATTACTACAGTATTATACTGTATTATTAATGTTGTGAATTAAACCAATACTGACATACAAATGGAATATTTTTTAATTGTAAGTTGTAAAAGCAGTTATATATCTTATATTTGAGTATGATCTATACTTTTTACCAAGAAATAACTAAAAAAGGATACACAATACAAATGGCTAGAGAACCTCACAAATAATTTTTTATATAGAAACATGAGATTATTTTATAAAGTACAACATCATTTCCACTAATTCCACTTTCATTATTTTCTACTTTATCCATTTTAAAACCTTTTTGAGGTGTTGTCACTTTGTTTGCTATTTTTAACCTCCACGACACTAAGGTTTGTCATCTCGGTAGCTGCCCATTTTGTTATTTCCCAATACTGTTGTTTTAAACAATACTGACTGACTTTTTTAGACCCGTACAATTTAATTTATTTAATTACCACTGGGGCTGAGGACAAAATTGAGATCGAAAATGAATGATTTAAAGATCACATAAAGTAAAACGAAAAAGAGTACACCTGTGGCAGTTTAAACTCTTGAGGCAACTGCACGTAGCGTGTCCGAGAGCAATATATAAGATGAATCAATATTCCAAACACAAACACAAGTTTGTATATTGGAGAAGTCTGTCCACACAAGTTGTGCCAGTAAACACCCAACTTAACGACAACAAACATGTTCTCAACACACTTTCAATATTTGCACGTTTTACGTTCAACACAACACATCCCAGCACTTCTAACTAGTTTCCACTTTTAAAATGTTACCCTTTTTGTTTTATTGAAAGATGTACCTTATGGATTTTTACAGTTTTAAAAACTGTTACTCCGAAAAAATTATCAAATTAATAAATGAAGCTTGTTTACATATTCATAGTCACAGATATCCCTTCGGTATGAACGACACATTTTTCCTCCATTTTTCCTTACCCTCCACAAGATCATAGCATTAAAGTCCCTAAATAAAATTTACTATGTTTAGATTGTTAATATCTTGGTAACTGTTGGAGATAGAGTACAACTTTAAAGAAATAAATTGTGTAGTTTTTTGAGCTGATTCAAATAGTAAAAGATAAAATTTGAAATTTATAAAAATTACATATGAAAACCCCAATTTAGAGGTTCAAATACCCCCGAAAATATCCCTTCCGAATGACCGATAAGTCTAAAAAATTTAGTCTCGATCGGATCATTTTTACGAGAGTTATCGTGGTCGCGGACACACATATAAATATAAAATGTTTAACAACTATTGTTTTTGGCCTCAGGGCACATCAAAACAAAAAACTAACATAGTCCCGGGCTTAAAGTCTTGCCATGAGACCTATGGTAATAGCTTCTTCCCTATGGGAAATTCGCTAATAAACAGATTGGAGCTGTAAATTTCCCACAGTTGAGGTTGACAAGTAATAGAAGCCAAAAAATGGGTATTATTAATTTAATCAATTAAGTTAAGTTTAAATACCCCCGCCGCAGCAGACCTGCGTACTCAGCGAATTTCCAAATCAATAATATTATAATAATAATATATGACAAGTTTGGTCAAAATCTGTCGATAAACATGAGAATCATTTGCCTATTCTCCATAAGAATAACATGGGAAAGAGTGAGCAGGTTTGCTGCTATGAGGAACACTGAGAGTAGGCATTTATACCATCAAAAATTTTTATTTTTAACATTTATACTAACTTTCATCAACATCTGTCCATAAATAAAGGAGTTTGGCTATTATCCATATGATTAACATGGGAAAAGAGTATGCAGGTTTCCTGCCATGATAAACACATAAACTGTAATTTTTTAGCATAAACGTATGGGTTCCAACCACATAAAGCTAAATATAAAGTTTTATCCAAAAATATTGGTTAATAAGTGAAAAATTAATTTTTCCTTATCCTCCATAAGATTAACATTGGAGCCTCAAAATACAACGTACTGTGTTTAGATTTTTTTATATCTCGGTAACCGTTGGAGATAGAGAAAAACTTTAAGGAACTTAACTGTGTAGTTTTTTAAGCTGATTCTAATGGTGAAATATAAAATTAGAAATCTTTAAAAATTACACTCGAAAAACGCAAAAAACCCCATTTTGGGGTACAAAACCCCCCCAAACTACCCGTTCCCATTGACCGATATGTCTGGTTTACGAACTCGTCCGAGCACTTGTGGGAATACACGTCTCTACCAAATTTGGTCGCGATCGGACAATTTTTACGAGAGTTATCGTGTTCACAGACACATATATATATATATATATATATATATATATATATATATATATATACATATATATATATATATATATACATATATATATATATATATATATATATAAAAATTTTAACGACTATTGTTTTTGGTCTCTAGGCACCTAAAGAAGAAAAAATAACATGGTCCCGGGCTTAAGTCTCACTATGAGACCTACGGTAATAGCTTCTTCCCTATGGGAAATTCGCTAAAAGCATAACAATGTGTATGCATAAAAATTTGTAAATAATCACAGTTCTTAAATTTAGAAGGTATAAAAAATATATAAATCCATGACATGTAACATTCACGTCTATGAACGTTCCAAACTAAGTTCTCAGTAAAGTAATAGTTGGTGTTCTTGGAATGGCGTGATTTTCCTCAGATCAAGGGGCACAATGTCCGTCAACAACGCGGCGGCGGCCGGCGCTCGGACAATGCGCCGCTATGCTATTCAATGCCGCGTCTCTCGCCAACATTTATTTTGTACGGTATTCCTACATTCTCCGGTCGAGCTGTAATGTTGGTCGGGAACTGTCCAGACGTCGTGTTCATACATTCTGCAGCACAGCTGTAACCGGCGGCGCTGAACCTCGTTCATTTGTCAACAATAAACTGTACCAGTCAACTGACGCAGGCTTTCTGCTAATAAAAAGTAAATTATACGTATATATAATTAAATAACCACATTATTCAATACTTATTAAAATACAATTTTAAAAAATTATGGCAAAAAAATCATAAAATAACTTTCAGACACCATTAAGTAAAAGATGAAATATTTTTGGGGATTCATCCCCCCCACCCCGAGGTAATAACAAATTTTTGAGCATGGTTTATTGGGCGATTAACTTAACACTGTTTACCAAGCTTTATGCAAAACGTTTGATAAGAATAATAATAATGTTGTGTGCTATTAGACAACATACAGTAAATTTAACTTTTCTTTGGAACCGTTCATTAGCCGTAGACTAATAATTACAAATACTATTTTCTTATTTTTTTTAGCTGTTTGTAAAAGTGATGGATAAAATATTTCATAAAATTAATGTGTTGTTAAAAATGTTAATGGATTTTATAAACATTTATAAGCCCATAACTTTTGAACCATAATGTTTTTGGATCTGCAGTGGCGTTATATTATTTGTGACCCTCGGCACTATAAACCATGAAATTTTAATCAAAATATATATAGAACCAGCAACAATAAATTGTCTTAGGAACAAAGAGAGGTAATCGCTGTAAAATACTTCCCGTAAGATTGGAATTAGAATCAAGGTTCTGCACAGAATTATGAACACTGTATTTATAAGTAGATGAACTGAACAGCTAGTTCAAAATGGATGCTTAAGTAAACTCTTCATATTTCAACTAAAAGATAAATTGTGATTAAATAATTTTAAAACTACAAACTTAACGGTCATGAAAGTTATATTAATTTACAGGTCAATTATATACTTGTCCAGACAAAAAATGGAATATGGTTTGTTTTTATGAATTGTGCAAGTAGAAAATAAATAAAGAACTATTTTGATGCCAATATCTGTAATACAAGTACATATCGCCCCACAATAAACCTCACTGAGTCCGTTTCTAGCTCGAGTGCTAACAAATAGTGAGCTTTTTGTGGTATTCATACTTGTATAATGGGGTGATGTTAGTGAAATTGTATTAAATAGTATTATAAACTGATTGATGTTACAAACTCCAGAAAAACTACATGGATTTCACATGTTGAGTATGTAACCTTCTTTAATGATTGAATTATTTCTTGTGGCAAAATGTCAAACATTTTTGTTACCAAATGAACAATGAGGCAAAAAAATGAGGAACACGACAAATTGGCGCAAAACCTACAGTGAAACCAGAACATACTTTGAAAACCACTTTTTTAGATTAGAGGGATCAAAACGTATACAATCCACTGACAACTCAAATTTGAACATTTTTATGAAAGTAATATTGCCTTTATGCTATGTATGGGTGAAAAAAGTAAATCTTGTAATATCAATATTTATATTTACATTAGTGAAGAAAATAAAATTTTCAAAATAATGTAACCTTAGTTAGTTACAGAATCATATCAGGTTGCAAAATGCCCCTGAAACCTACAGTGAAACCAAAACGTTAGTCATGCACTGCATTCATTAACTCAGGTAACAGAGAAGTTGTCTGTACGGAACCATTCGCTTCCGGTGGAGCTGAAACTGCGCTCGAGGCGGATGATTAAAACTCAGGACTCCCGTTACTTACGGACCGTTACCCCCAGTACCTTCATCCTTCACTGGACTATCTACATTAAGTAATATTAAAACAGTCTTTAATCTATAAATACAAAAGAGGATGTTTGTATACGTATATTTGTATGTTTTAAGTTTATGCGCTCGGACAACGTTGGACGATTAGTCATGAAAAGTGGTACACTTAGGTAAAATTTCATGAAAAAGGTTTATAGATCATCAATTTTTTTGTAGCTCAATTGGGTTTCTCCCTAGAAGCCCAAAAATTATCCCATACTATGGAACCAGAACTTTGTTCACATTATAAATGTTTTCTTTTCAACAGCTGATTACATTGCTAAACTGTATCTGTTATTTGAGATATACACCACAGATCAAAACACTTGCATTTGTTTATATTTCTTTTTTTTACATTTTGGTTTTAGGGTTATGCGAGTGACTAAACATTTTACATTTTAACTGTGACTTATTCTTGCACGCAAATATCTTCTTCTTCTCATACACAGTGACAATAATAGTTCTACTTTAGTTAAAGTGTTTAGATTTACATTATTATTTTTGATGATCATTGAGGGTGGTTACAACATTTTTGTGGACCTCTTGATATTCAGTTATGCTTTATAAAATTCATTATATTGCATAATTAAACTCAAAATTTCCAAACTTAACTATGAAAAAGTAGACTTGACCTCAAAACTGAATAAATACATGTGTAATCTTCTATGAAGACTGGCTCTAAAAACTGTTAATTCAGCATGAAACATAACTCATATATAGTTAAAAACTGGTTATTGAACAAGTCAACAGGTTAGGTTAAGATTAGGTTATAATATGTAAGGTAAGTTTTTTTGTAAAACTTTGTCAAATATGAGACAAATTAAAAATAAATAAGTTTCACGGCTGGAAATGATCATGAGTCATGATGGGGTGCTAGTAAAGTGTACAGCTTTCAAGATGTTATTCAAATATATTCGGAAACGTCTGTGAGATGTGTTTTGCATATTGAATGCCATCTGGTGAATTGTAATCTTGACTTCTCTCCAGTGCCACGTGGCTGTTCAACGTTATTCAGGAATGAACAATTGGATTCCAAATTAAATTACCTTATTAAAGACTTCTCTGAGGTGAGAAGGTCAATTTTTCTCTTTGACAAATTAATTACGTTTTTATATTAATATAAGTCATAACCTCCAACATATGTCTTTATTTTGCAGTCGAGTTGACTGAGGCCAAAAAAGGGATAAGATCGATCAATGGCAGGCAAATGTAGGTGACAATAAACTTCTCGGGGTTTGGCAGCCTAATAAGCAAAGGTAAGATATACCATGCGAAATCATATTTTTCTTGCCAGTAAGATTTTAATCTTGAAATGTCATTGACCTCTAAAATATAGAACACTGTATTTTTTATTTTATAAATAAGTTGTGTAATTTTTATCAATCAATATTGCACTATTTCTATTATTTCAATTCACAACTAACAAGTAGGTAAGCTGCTAAGACATCTCAATTGTTCTCTTGAATGACTGAAGATTACCAGGATCCATGTAATTAAGCGCTCAAGCGTTCGTCAAAGAGACAGAATATACACAGAAAGGCACGTTGTCTTAATGAATATTTATCACTAGTCTAAGAGGTTCTTGTTGCTCAGGACTTGGTATTTTTATTTCTTTATCTTTAGAACATATTCTACTTCTGACAAAAGTATGTATAAAAATATCTCTTGGAGACAAAAAAAATTTGTTTTTAATTTAAAAAATAGTCCTTTATTTAATCAAAATAGAGATATGAAACGGGAAAAATGGTCTTTATTAACTGCTACTTTTAAGAGAGCATAACTTTAAAAGACATTAATGATCCAAACTAAAACAAAGAGAAGATCGCCTATTAAACTTTTTTGTCTTCTTTCAAAAGTTCCAATACTTAGATCTTCACTTTAAAAACTTGGATTTCATAATGAACAGGCAAACATTCCTTTAGAGGGATTTTACCTTTTATATTTACCTCATTTAGACTGATATTTTTATCAATTAATCTTATATTTCTCCATAAAATTTTAGAGTACATCGTTTTACTGTTCTTATTAAATCTCAATGTCAGTATATCAACTTATATTATATTTGCCTGAAACTTATGCAAGGAAAAAGTCTGATAACCTTTTCTAAGAAAAGTATGAATCTGGCAAAATTCATTCATGCTATTTAACAAAAAGTAATTATCAAATTCTAAAATTGAAAAGCATAACAAAGGTGATAAAATTGCTTATTAAGTTCATCAAGTGGCCAACTGAAGCTTGAAGTGGCCGGAAGAATATGAAAATAGAAATGATTAATTCAAAGTTCACATATAAATCAACCAGGAACAATAAATAGCGAGATCAAGTGATCAACTCCGGCTGACAACATAACCCGGCTGCCATCTCCCGGAGCAAATAACAATTTTATTTTCACTGGTATCGCAAAACGTTGTCTTTTAATTTTCCAATCATCTAAATCGGTTGCTGATGTTATTTTCGAAACATTTTATATACTTTATTAATAATATTTTACATCATATTCATATAATCGCTTGTTTTCAATAATATAGAGTAAATTTTAATAATGTAAAGTATCGGTTTTTATTGATATTGCATAATATTAGTAAATTGTAGGTTCTACATAATTAAAAACTCTTCAGATTATTGAAGTCCAAATAAGTAAACAAATCTAATTCAGATAAACGTTACATTATTTATACAAAAAAATATTATTTAAAAAATTATCCATGACAAATTCTGATAGTATAAATAAACACTCCTTAAAAAAGAACCCTGTAAACTAAAGCAGCTAAACTGATATTTTCAAGGGACTAATTACGAATTACATGGAACATTTCCAGTGTCAATTTCATTAGAGGCCGTATTGAACGGACGGCTTTGTTCTGCACTTCCATTGTCGGCTGATGTCGCACGGCCGCTACAATTCATCTGGTGGGTTACACGCTCACTGCTAAACCGCTCTGTGCTGTTTTCAGCAATGCCGGTTCTATAGCGAGGAGATTAGTGGTGGTCGGCATTGTAACGTACAAGCATACGTATCACAGAACATCAACGTTTTTACAACTAATAATTATAATTGCCTGTCATAATGTGAGTACCACATTATCCTCAATATTTAAAACCCTGACTGAGAAGCCATTACCATTCGGCCTGTTAATTAATTACCTACTATCTAAACACATAAGATTTCTAACAAGTAGAATAGGGTTTGTACCGTTCCCTATTAAAAATATTTCATTGTCATTGAATGTACAAAATTTTGATTCTGATTAGTCCTTGTTTCAAATTACACCCTGCAAGGAGAGTATTTTGGTTATTCAGTATCTCATGCCCTCTTATAGAAACCACAACATGTAAACATCCATCACACACTTTCCTCTCAAACGATACACCAACTTAATAATCAAATGAGGATTAAATAGAATTATTTCTTAAAAACTAACTTTAGGAAAATACTAAAACATGAAATAAAGGGAATCGGTGAGCTAAATAAACGGTATCCGTGAACTAACATATACTTCCTCCCGTAAGTTAATTAAAAAAAACTAAAATCCTTAATAAAGCTATCATATTCTTTAACGTTTATTTAAATACCATTCAAAAATTTACTATTACAAATATTATCATCCAATTTCTTAAACAAACAAAAAAAAGTTAAAATACCTGGTATAGATTTCTAGGGACATAATATCCCCCCCAATTAATGTCTCTCTTTTTGAGTGGGTTTTATAGGATGATAGGAGCTACAGTGCATACCAAGTTTCATGGATAACAACCGGTTGAGGAATAAGGAAGAAACTGATTTTTAATATTCCCAATAAGAATAAGGGCACTCTCAGACAACACACTGAGTTTATAATGGGCATTAAATTTAACTTTTCCCTGGAACCATTAGTTGTACACTACTAATTAAAAAACCTTCATTGTTTAGTTTTTTTAGCTGGTTTAATATGATAGTCAAATTATTTTATAAATTTATTATGTTGCTGGAAAACCTAAAAAATTAATTTTTTACATTTAAAAGATCATAGCTTTTGAGCCGTCGTCATTTTACAAACATATGGACATTGTCATATTTGGGATTCCACCTCAATAAACCATGAAATTAAAAAAATTTTTATTTAAAAAATTTTTTAACTATAAAGAAATAATAAACACTTGGATACGGTGGATATATAAGTGCAAATTAATAAATTTCATATAAATCAGACCAATGGTGGGGCTCTGTGCACATCCATACATAAAAATACACACTCACACACATACTGAAAGCAATTGGAAAACCACTTCTTGTGTTCAGGGAATCCAATTGAAATATATCCACAAAAACTCCAATTTCAAAATATTTAAAAAATAATACTTTTTCCTTAGCACAATCAATGATGATAATTTTTATGTATGCTAAGCCCAGTGCTAAAGGGTTTTAGGGGTTTTGTTACTCATTTTTTGATAACTTTAAAACATTAAAATCCCAAACGAAGCATACCAAAGTGAAGGAACAACTACAGATAACATTCACAGTCAAAAATAACCTTCAAACTGGTTCCATAGCTCCATAACCAATGAAATTGTTGAGCACACTTACGCATTGTCCACATATGGAATGGACACGAGTGATGTGTTTACGTATAATTCGCCTAGAATTACTAATAAATAATGCACTCAGTTTAAATTTGGTAAAATACTACAAGCCATCATAAGTTCTCATCTTTCTAATAGACAACATTAGTATTTTAGCAAGTAAGTACCTGGTGACCGAGCTTTGCTCGTATAGAATAAGACATGTATTATAAAAATTATTAAAAAAATTAAAACACATTTATTACTCAATGAAAACATTCATGTGGTTTAAATAAAACCGATTTAATACACCATAATTAATATAGCACTGAACTAAAAAAAAGTACTTAATAGCATTGCCCCTGATGGGGATGAACCTCGCGACCATCGGTTTACGAGGCCAACACGCTACCACTGGACCATGGCGTCTGCCAATTGAGCGACGCCGTTTAAGGTCTTTTAGCCAACCTAAATCGTTTTAGCCGTTCATTTACTGTTTAATTATCCATACAGTTATTACTAGCCTGTGATCAACTGATTTTGTTAGAAACGGAATGAGGATTAAAAAGCAAAAGAGAAATTTAATTTACACCAGTTAATTGGTTTGTTACAGTGGCTTCAAGCAATAGAATGAATATGTTTTCTTTCAAAACACAAAAGATTTTGGTTATACTTTTCTCTGCTTTTATTTCGCACAGTTATTTTACCCTTTAGTTTTTACAAATTGTTTAGTAATTTGATAATTTTTCATTTATTACATACATAAAATAAATATTAATGCAAAACCTCTACACATATTGTTCGCCACCATCTTCAATCAACAACTGTCAAACGGTCCAAACAGATGTTTTGATTTGTATTGTTTACATTTTGATTCTCCATAAGCGTAATGTAATTTTTTTTAATTTTTAACTTAATATTACAAGAAAACCGGAATTTTCCTGGACATTAGACCTATCTAGAACTTATTTTCTACTCAGAAATTAGTTATTTCAAAAATTTAAAGAAAATCCTTAGTGCCGTTTTCGAGATCCTTGTGCAAATATATATATATACAAACATTGCTCGTATTATAGTATTGGATACTGTTATGCAAAAAACTTTAACCATTGTAATAGAACAATAATTTTCTAAACATATCCAACAAACTATATATCATTTCCCAATACATCCCTCTGCTAGCAATATTCGTAAAATGTCTGATGGTTGCACATGTGCTTGGTGGACCAGCCAATATTTCTAATCCATTGAACCCATATCTGCTTGCATACTGTTTTGTAAGAAAATCAATAATTCAATAAATAATATGATACGTATTATCTTATATTGTAATATTACATTGAATCAGTCATTGTTAGTCGTAATACCTTTAACGTCTTTATATTACTATGTTGTAATAATTCATAAGGTTTTTAGTCTCAAATTATAGGGTTTTGTAAAGATTCCCTTAAAAATCCTATAATCAAAAAATCTTATATTAAATTTTTTTCTTGCTAAAATTTTCTGTTGTACTAGTGCTAACTAGTATGTCAAGTGAGACTAGTATGGTTAAGCCATTAGTTTCGCCTTACTACATTAATTATGATCAGTTTGGATCTCAGGAAAAAATACTATCATGTGTGAAAAGAACATCTTGTCGGAAACTGAAGGGAAAGAAGAGACATTGTATTCAGTGTCTGAGGGAACAAGGTAACTGTCATGGGCATTGCCCAGTAATGTTTCTGACCTATGGATATGACGAGTGTTTGAGATGTTAATGGACACAGAAGACCTGAAGTTGACATAACATTTGTCACTTGTGAATCCCGTTGGATGCATATTCCAAATGAAAAATAATACCGCAAAAATATGGCTAAAAAAGTAAATTTCACAAACTATACTCCCATACCATGTATCACTTACATCATAGCATATCGCTGTTTTTTTTCTATGAACTTAAAATCTATAGTGAACAGGGTTTTTCATGAAAGGCTAGTGGTGGATATTGATAAGGTTACATTGGAGTATCTCAAGGGACCACTTGGCTATCGCAGAGGAAGGAGGAGGGAGGGGGTAAGAGGTGGGAGGGTGCTAATCCAGTAACAATCGCAGCTATCTCCAACGTCTCAGACCTAATACATACTAAGCTGAATCGGCCGCAGTTTAAACCAACATCTAAACTCATTTTGGAAAACTACAGAAAATATTGCAATTTAAGAAGGAATCTCATAATATTCCTAATTAGTTATGTGTTTGTTTTCTTTATTTAACAAAAACATTTTTCAAGAGAAACATGTTTTTGTTAAATAAAGATAAAAACACTGAAAAAATATATTTAGAATCTTGATTTATGATGCGATGTGAAAAATAAAAAGAGCTAAGGATTCAATTATCTTTCTGATCAAATTGGTGGCTCACAAATAGATTAAAAATTGTCAAAAGGAACTATTGGAACTATTCTCACAATACTTTTATAATCCAAGTAAACATTACTTGGATTAGAAAAGTATAGTGAGAATGAAATGTTAACCTTTGTAAGTGTGTGCTTATTTGTTGTATTAACATTCATAATTTAAATATCATATGATATCAGAATAACAAGCATATATCAATCAATAGCAAAGATGCGAAAAATATCTTGTTTTGGTTTACATTTATCTGCTTGAATATAATTCATTTATTTGAATAGCCCCAGTAACCACTATATAACTAGGTCTACTGAGAACAGTGAATTTATTTCACAGACATTTTTTAAGAAAGCGGTCCTAACTCATTGATGCATTTTCTGACACTTATTATGATCCAAGTTTCAATCAAAATCTTTGCATTTTTAGACTTTACAAAATTATGAAAATGAATAGGGATGAACATAAATACAAACACTAGGTTCATTGTCATCCTTTCCAATAAATATGTTCTTACAATAATTGATTTTAAAACTTGATGATGGAAAAAAATTTGACTCGCCAAAATGAAACCCAATGACCCAAATAAATTCTTTGATTCACGTCCATATCACTGCAGGCTATAATATAATTTATAATCTTCTATAAAAGAAGAAAGATACTTTGTTTAGTACTATCTTTAGTACATCCTTGGAAATGTTTACATTCAAAGAACCTGGATAAGTCAAACCACTCACAACCTGCTTATTCATGCTGGTACGCAGAAATCTTATAACAACTTTTTTTACAAATATGATTGAATTAGCAAACAATTCTCAATGTCACTGAAAAATTTGTTTTTATTATGGTTTATTCGGTTTCTAGATTTAGTGTGTTTTTTGAGTTCAATTTTTTGCTGGATAAAAAAACACAGTTTGCATTTATATTATTAGGAATATGTTTATAAACAAGTACTGAAAAATCTTCACTCTTTCTATTCTGTTTAACCATTTAATCGCGGTGTTAAGTACCAAGCAGGACATTTTATATTGCAGCATTTTATATCGGGCTTGGACGTAGTTTCAGAAAAATTCAATACACTGCAGCACCAAATGGTCTGTCAATTTAACAGTCATAACTTGGGAAAAACTAGCAGGCGACCTGTATTAACAAAATGAATCAGCTGATAACGTCAAATCTAAACTCGTGCGTCGTGCTTAACACAACAAGGGCATTGCACGAGATATCTGTGTGTCGCGGTTAAGGGGTTAACCATGCGAACATTTTTATCTCAACCGGCAAGCCCAAATTGGCATATTTGCAAAGATTGTTTTGAAAAATTTGTAAAAATACATTTTACAAACATAATGCTAGGTATTATTCTGTAATACTATTACGGAATATTCTGTAAATGTAAGTTTGTATTTTTCTGTAAATTACAAGGAATAATTATATGTTAAAATGAAGCTTACCAAAAATTTTAGGTAGATTCTTCAGGCAACAATAAAAGAAAAAAATGAATTTGCAAAAAAACTTTCAATTTCACATTCTAGTATATTTTTGTCCTTGAACACAGTTCCGAGACACTCAAAATAAGCCAGATTCTATTTTGATTCAGAATATATATACTTTTGACATAACAAAGTATATTTACAAAAATTTAAACCAAAACACATAAATTAGACACCACAAACAACAACTCTCAATAATGCATAGTTCTTCTGCTAGCGGAACATTGATATTTTCAATGCTGCCAATATAAATGTCTACAATGAGAAAATTATATTATTATATATGCAAATAATAGTCTGAGTCATACTGAACATAACGATGTATAACAACATACACAAATATGACGTTATAGTTGTACAAATGCAATAAATAATGCACGACATAATGTGTCACGAACGCGACGTTGCCGGTTGAATATGGCGTAAATGGATTGCGATTGAGACACTTACCGGTTTAAGGGTTAATAGGAATTAACAGATATTGTTACTAAAAAAATAAACAATTTCCTACCTGAACAGCAGGAAACCTAAACCAGTGACGGCTGCTCTCCTGACGTCATCGTTCACGTCTGACACCTGCAAGCACAAGCACAGTGTTAATAGACCTCAAATGTGTCATAAGAGCAACTACAGTAAGCAATATTCGATGCAATAGAACCCCTCTAATCCATCACCATCAGGACCAAAACAAGGCTCGGAAAAAAATTTGGATTATCCGAAAAATCTAATATTTATGGGAAAACAAATAAATAAGATCTTTTTAAACAGAGTTAAACAATACATTAAACGAAAAACATATAGATACACTAGAATATGTATTAGTTATAAAAGTAAAAGGAACCAACAAATTGATTACTAAAATTAAGTTACAAATTAAGTAAATTTGTTGGTAATGTGAACACTAGAATAATGAAATAAGCCGAATGTCGTAAATTTAGCAAAAAGTCATCTTATTGCTCAAATTATGTGTATGGGCCTAATTTGTAAATGAGATGATGGAAAATAGTCCTTTATGTCAAACTAATTAAACCAAGGGTAGACTATCAAAATGGATAAGTGTATTATTTCCTACAAATACAGTTACAAAATGAGTTATTAGGACTATTGAGCTTTGTTAATAAATATCAGATAAACATTTCAAGATTTTTCGTTGCCAAAATCACATTTTACGCAGAACAATAACCACATTCTAAAACTCGGTGTAACTACAATTGATGATATGATGTGTATTTTGAAATGCAATGTCTTGCTGGAGTTTATCGATTATTGGAACACGTAGTTGGCGAATCAAATAATCGTACTGACTTCTTGGACCGGATAGTGACATTCTTGCATTCCAATAGGTTTTGAGTTGCTTAATTTCATAATCTGCTTCAACACTTTCGTTTGATCAAAGATGTTCCGTATCGCCAAGATAATCTCAAACGGAAAGTTTTGTTTTTATCTATAAGTTCATTTCAATGTTCATTTCATACAGTCTATTTTAAAGTTAGGATATTTACCTATTATTATACTTTAGACACCGAACGAGACGTGAAGAGCAGAAGCAAGCAAGCGATACCAAACTGAAAACCACAGCTCGACAGGTGACCCGTCAGTTACAAGCCTGCATATGCTCGCGAGACTGAGCATGGTCGTACTAACCGGAGTGACGGACCATCCAAGATCAGATTACAGGGGTTCTACTGTACTGTAGAGCCCGTGCTTATCTGAACAGCAGTGATCCATACTTTCCAAGAAAATATACCTGGTTAGTGACTGTCACACCAACCAGTAGCTTTATTTTTGTGGGAAGTCCCCGATCCTGAAACAATTTTCGTCTTCTACTTACCATCCGCCTACCCTTTATCAAGTTGTTAACGTTTGTTGACCAGTGACTGGAGTTAGGTATACTTTCGTTAAGTGGAACAGTCATCACCATTTAAATTGAGCTTTATTTTTATGTACTTATGTAGATGTATAAAAAAATGCCAATTTTTTATGGACAGGTAATTAGACATGATAGAAGGAATTTACATAAGAGAAAGGTGCAGAGTGTGATTAAAACTTTAAACACTACGCTCGACCTAGAACTTTGAATTATGAACAGTTTCTACTATATGTACAATTGATGGGCAAGTCAATCGATACAGTAGTCACTTAAATCAAAATATTATCTGTGTGAAAAACATATGTTTGGGTGTTCAATTCATTGCAACTTTAGTATAATTCAGGTTAATCATTGCATGACAGGGAAAGGAGTCAATTACGACCGTCTACAAGTCTTAACAGAGTAAATTTTCAACATCGTCTTCCAGATTAAAGCGTCACTCTTCATTAAAACAAGTAAACATTTTGACTTTGTATGCAAACTGTTTTATATTTGACTTGCTCAACTTATTACTTTGGACGATCTCTTAACTTTAACTCGCTGCTTCATTAACCAATCTTCTAAGATTGGAAGTAAAAATATAGATGGCCAAAGTTAAATTTAGAACTGGTATAAAATGCAGCAACATATCACAACCCTCAAGTATTTGAGCAAATTTTATTTTACATCAATTTTTGGGAATTTGTTTTCTGAAGTAATATATTTCAAGTGGTTATATAACTAAAAATAATAATTACCATTGTTGCTTGGTGTTGGTCTTTGATTATTAAGACTTCTTGTAAAAGAGTGAACAATTTGTAGAAATTTCTTAAAAGGCCAACATACTTAAACTTTAGCTAATTTAAAAAAAAATTGTGCTTTTCAAGTCAAATATGTTTCCAACAGCTTAATGCAATTATACATTCATTTGAAATATGCAAAATAGTTATTATTACTAATATTTTATACTGGAAAGAGCTTTGTTTCCTTTTACGATATATTGCTAATATAATTCATTATTTGGCCCGAGACAGCTTAAATTTATTGTTACCTATAAATGTCATACCTTAGTAATAAAATAACTATTTAAGCTTGCTAAGGTAAGCTTTAGTTAAATAACACTAAGTTAAATAATTAAGTTGATCTTGACACAGAATGATGAGAGATCAACATTCACAAAGCATAATTTTTACAATTACTTTGCAACAATGTTAATTGTCTAAATGTGTTCGCTTATGTAGTCATGTTGTTGAGAGAGGCAACACATGTACTGACCGCTACATGCAGCAGTTTCCGGATAGCCTGGTTGCTGCCCGTCCCGCAGTACGCCATAGCAAGCGTGTACATTCCCGAGCGGCGCAGGATAGGGTCCTTGTCCTGCATGAGCGACGTAACCAGGGGATCTGCCTCCTCCAGGCGGCCGAACATGGTCAGAGCGATCCCCACGGCAAGCCCACGCAGGATCTTCTCGTGTTGTGTCTCTTGGGCATACTGCAAAAAAAATAGAAATGTCAGTATTTCACAATTATAATGGTTGGTTCTGGATTTTACCTTAATCCACTATACACTTCAATAGTACGAGAAGAGACATGTCTGGCGCTTACAACGATCGCTTCTTCTTCTTAGAGGCTAGATCGGAAATCCGATGGATTCTCCATCTCAAATTTTGTTAAGTGCATCACCTGGAACGACGTCATGTCGGACCAAAGGCAAATTCTATACAGTACTTCTGTAGGGGTAAAGTATGCAATTATTTAATTAAGAAAATCAGAACCAAACTATCATAATTAATTATAATAATTTTATCATAATTATCACTGGTAAAAAGATTAGAGATAGATCATTTCCTTTGTATGTGCAATTACAAATCCTTCCCATGCAGCTTACGTTTGTACGTTTATAAAGTTTTACATTTTTTTATGTTATAAGTGTGAATATAGGATTGGGTCAATTTAATTATATAACCAGAGGATTTAACCACAACCTAATCAGACTGCCAAAAGTTGAAAAAGTCATATTTAGAAGAAGTTAAATTTATTCCAGTAGTAAAATATTCAATGCATTTTTGATTTAATGGATGAGATATAGACGTATCGCTACTCCATCATGTTAAGAAATAAATAACCTATTTCAGTATAGTAGTTAGTTAGGTTCATTTGTTAAATTAGTTTTAGTTATGCAATAAGATTGTGCAGTGTTTCAGTTATTTTCCAATGAAAATGCTACAACACAGTGATAGTTTTTTACTTGAAGGGCTGGACTCAAAAGTAACTTCTTAAACAAAGTGATATGTAACTTATAATATTGTAACTGGAAATGGAGAAATAAATCATTATTTAACTTCCAGATATTGTTATGTTTTTACAAATAAAAAAGCTGTTCCCAATAATCCAAATTACTTTAAACCTATTAGAACTTCCTTCCGCTGTCCCCGATGAAAATCTATACTGTACTGTGCAATGGAATTATTGGAAGGTTTTCGCAGGTAACCCCAATCAACAGTAAATAATCTCAAAAGAGTTCTAAAGAGTTTTTCGGCTTTGAAAGTTTGGATTCATTATTCTAATTAATTCCTGACCTCTTAAACTTTGATTTTTAGTTAAAATTAAGGGCCCATCTACAAAACTAGTTATGGGCACACAAACAGAGAATAACAATAATAAAATTGTTTTAAACCACATCAAACCCCAAAAACACAAATTTTGAATTTAAAAATAATACCATTCTTTTCTTTAATAGTGAAGTACTAGAAACCTAGTGTATGATTTCATTCTAGTATTTCAATTAATAATTACTGCACTCTTCATCTATTCCGTAAGGCCTAACATTCAATAAACAATATAGAAACGCTAATTCATCTCCAAGTGAAGCTACTTTTTTATCAGTATAATTAATTGTATAAAAACTTTCCACAGGAAACAATCTTATAAGTGAATAAATTAAGCGTCAAGCCTATAAACAAGTCTTGTTATACCACTGGGCATTACACTGACTTGCACCTTTAATCACCAAGCTGTGTTTACTTATGATTAATTTGGCAACTTTACCCATTACGTAGTTGATGAAGTAAGTCAAATATATGAGAGTTTTTCAAGCTCTAAATTTACTGATCCACTTCTCACCTTTATGAGTGGTTTTCCAATTTATTCTAAGGAATAAATATTGGCAATAAGAACAAAAATGTATATATATGTAAGTGTGTGTATATATGTATATAATTATTTAACTGGTTCAATAGAATAAATGAAATATGAAAATGAAAAGTTAAGCGAATTTTCGTTTAATAAATACATAAACGTTTTCAAGCATTTGAGAAAATAAAAAATGCTTGAAAACGTTTATGTATTTATTAAACGAAAATTTGCATAACTTTTCATTTTCATATTTCATTTATTCTATTGAACCAGTTGAATAATTGTATTAAGTCATTTGTCACATTTCTACAAGCATCAAGATATATATATTAAATAATTATTCATAACTTAGTACCCTTTTTTTTGTGTGAGACATTATTTTATTTAAAAAATTCACAACATGTTTCAGAACTCAGTCCATTATCAAGTGGTGTAGTAATAAGAACATAACCTAAAAAAAATAAATAACCTAAAAAAGGGTACTAAGTTATGAATAATTATTTAATATTAATAGTAGCCCTCATTTACCAACTCAAATATATATATATATATATTTACTATATTTATTGTATTCAATATAGGAAGATACTTAATTTTATACATATTCTTTGTATAACTAACTAGTACCTTTATTACTTCAACCTGAAAGCTTATTACGTAAAAAAATACAAGTCCTGGTAGAACAAAAATAATTCTTTGTTAGTTTACGTTATGTTAATGTAATTAATAACTCTTTCGACCTTTTTGTAGATCAACTGAAGTTATTTTATTTTATTTATTTATTCAAAACATTACATAACATCATACAATGACTGGTGATTAGTCGATTGTTTTGCACTCATTTTAGCGAATTTCCCATAGGGAAGAAGCTATTACCGTAGGTCTCATGGTAAGACTTAAGCCCGGGACCATGTTATTTTTTCGTCTTTAGGTGCCCAGAGTCCAAAAACAATAGTCGTTAAAATTTTTATAAATATGTTGTCTGTGAACACGATAACTCCTTTAAAAATGGTCCGATCGAGACCAAATTTTGTAGAGACGTGTATTTCTACAAATGCTCGGACGAGTTCGTAAACCAGACATATGAGTCAATGGCAACGGATAGTTTGGGGGGGTTTTGTGCCCCAAAATGGGGTTTATTGAGTTTTTCACATGTAATTTTTAAAAATTTCTAATTTTATATTTCACCAATGGAATCAGCTTAAGAAACTACACAATTAAGTTCCTTAAAAGTTTTCCTCTATCTCCAACGGTTACCGAGATATGAAAAAATCTAAACACAGTACGTTGTATTGTGGGGCTCCAATGTTAATCTTATGGAGGATAGGGAAAAATTAATATTTCCCATATTAATCAATATTTTTGGATAAAAATTGATATTTAGCTTCATGTGATTGAGATCTATCCATATATGCTTACAAATCATAGTTTAGTATCATGGCAGCAAACCTGCATACTCTTTTCCCATATTAATCATATGGGGAATAGGCAAACTCCTTTATATATGAACAGATGTTGATGAAAGTTGGTATGAATGTTAAGATAAAAATTATTTATGGTAGAAATGACTACTTATAGTGTTCCTTACAGCAGCTAACCTGCACACTCTTTCCCATGTTAATCTTATGGAGAATAGGCAAATAATTCTCATGTTTATGGACAGATTTTGATAAAACTTGTCATATATTATTATTATTATATTATTGATTTGGAATTTCGCAGGTCTGCTGCGACGGGGGTATTTTTAACTGATATCTCTTAAATTTGTAAATTTGCCTTCAGCTACATGTTTTTAATATTAAGGGTTGGAATACACCAAATTCACTTTTTTTAGCTCAAGAGATAACCTTTAAAATGGTGTTTAAATTATCTTTCTATGTTATTTAATTATTAAGATATTTAATAAAACACAAAGGCTTCCAATGACTAAAATTCCTCCACCGGGTCAAAGAAAAATGGCTGCTACTTTTAAATGGCTGAAGATAAAATTGTTTGATTGTGGTTAAAATGTTAAACTATCAAAATGAAACCACCTCTGGACCACTTCATATGGATTGAGCTACCACCCAGTAAAACCCACACATTAATAGAGTATTTTTTATTACCTGGGGAGGGGAGGGAGAAGAAATTTTATTCGTATTTTTGATACCACACATTTTTATTCTTATAAACGCTCCAAAATATGATATTTTTATGGGATCTAAGTAATGTTTCAGTTTAAGCCTCAGGCCCATGATGATGGGTAGCTGAGTTAAAAAAAATAATACATGCTTTAAATTAAATAATGTGTATGAGTTTTGAGTTTTTGAGTGTTTGAATTTAGCTGCAAGAACAGACAAAACATGTATTCATAAAAAATGTACAGTAGTAAAATTTATTAACTGTGAATAGGAAAGATCTTTCTGTGCTAAGACATTACTGGCTGAATGTAATCTTTATAACTTTATAACAACTCGCGTAACTTGCAGTGTCCCGATTAAGCGAAGTCCATAATCTATAGCAGATTCCTATATGTAAATAAATTTATCTTTATGCCAATTTTGAATGTAATAAATAAATAAATGCATAGTAAAAATTATTATACTCTTATTGGTATACGTTATAATCATATTTATTTGACTTTTATTGGTTAAAATTCATAAAACAATTAGCAAATACAATTATTACTTTAAAAAATATAGTATAAAATATCTCCCAACACTGTATGGCGCAAAGCATCTTGAATACATCACCAAACTCGCCGTAAACACACCTAACAATAAATTACAGAGATAAGACGAGTTAACGGCTATCCTCATTATCAGTGGCCGGGGGTTATCGGCAAAGTAGCCACCGGCACTTCCACCCCACAACTAACTGCCAACTGCTTTCAACAACTTCGTTATAAACACAGTCGGAATTGATTCTTTTCTTACTTTTCCATCAAGACTGTTCTTAATTCCATTACGTTCATTTCTCTTTCAAAGAACTTTGAAAAATATAAAAAGGTTACATTTTTTAAATAACTATAAAACTAAACCATTTTTTAACACAAAATATTGAAAAAAGGTTCCTCCCATTACGTAAATGTATTGAAATTGATAAAGTTTCCATAAGGTTTCTGAAATTTGACCAAAAAGTGACAAAAAACTCATATTTTAATAAAAAAAAATATCAATCTCGATAATCAAAAAATGACAAGACACAAAACATGTATTTTACTGAAGCTACTTAAACAGTGATTGGAATCAACATCATCCCTTCATCAATCCTGACAACATCAGATGGAGCCAAGTGTAAAACACTCACTCAACTGTCAGAGCTCATCGACCAAGTAGGCCTACCAATTACTAAGAACAATTTTTTTTACAGATTTCAAACTGTTGTTTGGCATCTAAGGTCCACCATATTGAAAGGCTACAACATATTTTAAAAATATAGTAAAGGTGAAACTTAACCTTTTTAAAGTGCTTGGATCAAGGAAGAAGAATTAAAATAACTTAGTAACTGTCCAAACATTTTGAGGATCCAAATTTTTATGTTATTTAGATTTTTATTGTGGACGATTTTTATTCCATCACGATTTTATGTAAAACAAATAAAAATCCAACCAATAAAAATCTAAATAACACAAATCCACGATCACCAAAAATGAATTTCAAACAAAGAACAAATTTATATATTGTAGAATATTGATTTGCATAGAACTTTCATATTTATTTTATGGGTTATAACACCATTAAAAAAATATATCGAGGTATCACAAAGAAGTCAAGAGAATAATAAACTTGATAATGATAAAAATGATAAGAATATTCAAAATACCCCTACATACTGTTTTACTGGCATTTAATTGACAGAACTACCTGCAACTTCAACTGGATAGCTTAATGTGAACTGAATTACAATTCCATACAAGTTTAAAACCTTAATAATAAATTAATAAATTGATTTTGTAGTTTATGAACTTGGAATTTTCATGTTTTGATAGTCAGCCTTTGCATTTGTGTGTTCTTAACAGACAAATTTGTAAAAATATAATTAAATCAATTCCAATAAAGAAGTATAGACGATTTCTAACACAACTTCAACAGTGATTTAGTCAACTGACATGAACACTAGTCCAGATAGCAGGTGACCTGATGTTGTGTTGTGTCAGCCTCAGACATCCGTCTATAACAGGACCCTATCACCAACTAAACTGTTGTACTAAGTCAGCAAACCTCCCTCAACCTTGAGTTATATCTTAATGTACATATGTTTTTTTCTGTTCTAGATTTGAAAAAAAATCAGCTTCAAGAAATTAAGATTTTAAAATAATTCTTGATAATTTACTTGTGTAGCAAGTTTATTACTGTGTTTAACATGATTGAGGAGGAAGACTGAACATTGAGAAAAATTTCTATTTAAAGTCTGACGTGTATCAACAGTTTCAGAGGTATGAAATGGGAACAGAAAAGTACATAAACTATATTAACCTGCCAGACTCGGCATGTGTAAATACTTGTCTTATTTGTGAACCATCACAACTCTCCCTCCCGAATCTTTCAAATTATTATCCAGTTTTAATGCAAATTATTACTTTTTCTTGTTTAGGGATGAAATCATTTGAATTTCCTAAATATAATTATGTGTGTGTGTGTGTGTTTGTCTAGACAGGAATAGCCGTAATTATTGTCTGATTATCATTATTTGGTGGAGGTGTTCCAAGTTTGTTTGGCAACACAATCAGACTACATTCAACTAACTACACTTACAACCACCCCCCCAGTTTTGTACCAAAAAATGAGGGTTTTCAATTTTTCATGAATAATTTTTGAAAAATTTAATTTTTTACCACTGGATTCAGCTAAAAAATACACAATTTAATATATTGAGTTATAAATCTAGGCCTAGTGGTTTCTTAGATTCAAAATGGTAAACACAGACACAGTACGTTGTCTAATGTTAATCTTATGGAAGATAACATAAAATCAATAACTCTCTTATTTACTACAATAATCTTCCAAAATTTTGTATGCAGTTCCATCTAGTTAAGCATGTGACTAGTAAAGAAATGTGACTGTGCTATGTTTCAAACAACTTTCAAAATTAGTTTTAAATTAAAGTAAGAGGATCTGAATATAATAATTGTAAGTTATCTAACTGTTTAAATAAAACAATCCCACAATGAAGAGCTTTGTATCATGGCCAGAACCTAATCATATTATACTTTTATTTGATATTTTGTCAATAAAATATATTTCTTATATTATTTTATTTCCTCCAAAGAATTTTATTTGGTTTATGGCAAGCATTTAGAATAAAAATGCTAATTTAGAATAAAATATGGCTTTAATTTGTATATATGTTGCAATTCTAAATATAATGAAGTAGTTACCTTTACAGTGATCAAATTTTGTAGTTACAACTACTTTTGACACAAATCATGAGGTCATCACCATGAGTCAAATAAAAATGTGTGTAAAATTATGTAGGTTATAAAATTAAGAATTCGGATCTTTCTCTGGTTACAAAAAACATTAAGCGGTTTCTAGTACCACTTACAACCTGATTACAACTCAGTGGAAATTAAATTTCTAGAACAATTAAACTCTTAAAGTGAGTTTATTCATTAACACTCAGCTAACTCAACCTTTGTTTTCAGTACTTTGTTTCCGTTGCCTCCGTTCAAACATCATGCAAAACTATTTTAACGAACATGAAACCGTCTACCCTGTACCAGTTTAAACAAAGCTAATTTCAGAGAATAATTAAAATATTCAGTTAATACAGTGACTGAGTCTTTTCTCTCTTATTGTTATACTTTTTTAAAGAGGGAATGTAAACTATTTTTCTTAACTATTTAAAAATTCTCAAAAAAACAATTAGTAAATTACCTTTACTAACCTTAAAAGTTTAATTGTTAGAAGACAAAAACTTTTATTGAGCTAAAGAGTATAAAATACAACATTAAAAAACCAATTTAAAATATACAATTTAGATTAATTTTTAACACTACATTACTGTACTGTCATGGCAGGTTTCTGGATCTATCGATTCTGTAGACAACTAATTTTTTTTTAATCTGCCTATTACATAACATCATACATACAATGACTTGTGAACACTCAATATAATCTCTTGAAATCTAAAATTAAACCAATCAAGGTTTAGCGAATTTTCCATAGAGATGAAGGTACTACCGTATATCTAATGGCAAAACCTAAGCCCAGGACCATGATATTTTTTCGTTTTGAGGTGCTTATAGACCAAAATATTAAGACGTTAACGATTTATATATATATAACTATATATATATATAACTTTTAATTAAATCTTGACATGTTTAGAACCGTAAAGCAATGTTCACAAGGTACACTTAACCTAAAATAATAAAATTATTATCAAATGTCAATAAATGTTATCAGCCGTTGATTTTCATTTTGTTTTTGGGATGTAGTTGTATAATTTTTTCTAATATAAGGTTTTTTTAATTTGCATTTTTTTAGTTTGCATATTATTTATTAACTAGCAGTAAGGCCGTCCTTTGTACGGGTTGTGGGATTCAGTTTAAAGAAGAAATATCATCATACCAAAATGTAAACCTGAAATCCTAAACAAATCAATAGAAAGAAAATAAATCAATGCCCAGCTTTATTATTTAGCATTACTTTACAATGAAATAGATTAGAACTTTTATACTAATATTATTATTAGTTATACGTTAAAATAACTTTTTAATATAGTATGATTTCGAAATGGGTTTAAATCAATGACCAATATAAACTAACTAATATTGATTCAACAGCTGTTTTTTTCTTTCTATTAAATCTTTAAACTACGAAGACAGCTGATTATTGACAGTAGATTATTCATTTAAAACTGAAGCCAAATGCGACCATTATCACGAAAAAAGTGGGTTTTTAAATGCTCGTTATTTACTTTTCAAGAGTCTGCGGACAATTTTAAGCCTTGAAAAATTTTCCCTGGAATGTAGAGAATATATGAAATAAGTTTCATTTGACGACTTAAAATGTCTCCTGTAGCATCACAGACACAAATTGAGATAAGACTTGTTTCGGCTTCTCTAACACATGAAACATAAAAATAGCTAAAAAAATGTATAATTCTGAGCAATGAACAGACAAAACTCTAATTTTATTTATATGGATTTGCAATTCTTTTACGTCTATTTTTTTGTTCTTTGTTCCAAATTCAATTATATTAAGGTCTTCTTCCAAACTTTTAAAATTGTGATGTTTCTTTATCATGTCTTTGGCTACATTTTATTTCATGCTTGTGTGGTTTTAAAAAAACTATAGAGAGGTGCTATTTTAATAATCATTAAACATGAGATTCCAAAAATCTCTACTAAATAAAAAGCATTCTTCCATAACCACTCTTATAACTGAATTTTGTAAAAGATTCATTATTGTTCAGGGATAACGGAAATTTGTTATTAGTTGTAGTAATTGTAAATTCCAATAATTAAATGTTTTAAGAATACCCTTTACTTAATTATTATTTGTTTCCATTTGTTATATTTGTTTGTTCTTTGTCATTGTACTTTGTAAAAAGTTTAGTTTTTCATGTCATTGTTAATAGGAAAAATATTGATTATGAAATTAATCTGGGATAAACAATGTGAGTGAAATATGTGCCCGTTAGTCACTAATAAGATAACCAACAAGTTAATGAGCACCTTTCAGGTCATGTGTTTGTATCATTACGCCTATCACTTTGCATCCAAAATATATCGCTTCAAAACAACTGAATAAAAAAAGACTTAAAACAACTTAATGAAGGACTGAGTGAAGCAAAACTCCCAAAGTACAAGACTTAATTGAGAAAGGAAAACACTGAACTTCCACAGTGTTTTATCAAAGGATCAAAGCCCTGTTTAGCAGTAAACTCATTATTTTCTTACAAGGTATTGGAACTGCCATATGTTGAAATCCGATAATTAATTTAGTTTTTTATTGACTGGTTCTTTAATTAATCAATTACAATAGTTTATTGATATTTCCACCAGGCAATAGTCAGTTGAGACATTGTTCCTAGTCCAAGTACAGCATAGCAGAATGATACATTGAAAAACCTGCAGCATCCTTCATTGTTAAATTAATCTGGGATAAACGACATGAGTGAAATATGCGCCCAGTAGTCACTAATAAGATCACCAACAAGTTAATGAGCACCTGTCTCATCATATGTTTGCATCATTACGCCTATCACTTTACATCGAATTTTCTTCGGTACCCGAAAACTGATATGCCAGGTAGTTAATTTACTTTGCTATGAAATAAAATGACCTCAATAACCCTATAATATATTTGGTTTTAATTTTGAACATTTATATTCATCTGACAACAACAGTTCATTAAGATTCAACATGTTTTGTAAATACAACCTCCTAATTAGTTTCATATAAAAACACATACAAACCAAGTATACACCTTTAATTATAAAACATGTATAATACAATTACTTTCAGCAAAATTAAGATATGATTGCTGTTCATTTAGATCTTTTACATTTAGTATCCTCATAAATTATCAAGCAAACTGAAATAACAAAACTATATGAACTCAAAGTTAAATTTAAATCAGATCAACTCTTTCCTCCACCTTGATACAATCAGGTTCTCGTAAATCGACATGTGTCTGAAACACTTGGTTTGAACTAAACAAAAACCAGCCCTCCTTTCCCTGTGGCTAAAGAGAATTCAATCCTGAGACAAATTGCTTCTCCACTTTGGCACAAAAAAGACTACAGATGTCACACTAACTTTTGAGATAAGAAATAGTTTCTCCAATTGATAAGCAGTTGAGTTGATTAAATTTATTTTAAATTATACGACAGTACAAGTTTTCTAAAACTTTTTTGTTTTTTCACGTCCCAAATCTCTAGTATAGGGATTAGCCACTCATTCATAGGCATTACCCTCCCATATTCAGGAATGTATGTGTATACAATTGTGGCTGTAAAGTAATTAAGATTGCATTATCGATTTGTTTTCCTTATTATTTATTCAACAAATCTGTATATATTATATTCGCTACACCAAATCAGCCTAAAACAAAATCTCCATGATCAGTTTAGTAAGGGAAATATTAATTTGTCCTTATCCTCCCTGAGATTAACATTAGAGCCCCAAAATACAACGTACTGTTTAGTTTTTTTTAATATCTCGGTAACCGTTGGAGATAGAGAAAAACTTTTAAGGAATTAAATTGGAATTAAATAGTTTTTTAAGCTGATTCTAATGGTGGAAGATAAAATTGAAAAAATGTAATTACATATAAAAAACACAATTTTTTAGTACAAAACCCCCTAAACTACCAGTTCCGATTGACCGATATGTCTGGTTTACGAACTCGTCCGAGCAAATGTAGGAATACACGTCTCTACCAAATTTGGTCTTGATTGGACTATTTTTACGAGAGTTATTGTGTTCACAGACACGATATGTATATAAATATATATATTTTATATATATATATGTAACTATTTAAGTCTTGCCTTGAGACCTACAGTAATAGCTTCTTCCCTAATTCGCTAAAAACAGATATCCATATATTTTTTAGAGTGGTATTTCATTCAAAAATAAATCTTGGGAGGTTAAAGAGATAATCGTCCAAAAACTAAGGTACCTTCCTAGAAGGTTAATTCTAGGAAGTTATAAGATTTCTGTCAACAATGCCACTGGGGCCTGCAATTTGGATTCAGACAAGCAATAATGAGGGAGTCTCTCATTAATATCTCGGGTTCTTTGGTCTGTTTCCGGCCCAGCAAATGTTAACACTTCTTTTGTGATTCCACAACTGCTTGCTCGGGCTAAATGAAAAAATTAATAAAGATTCCATCTTTATCTTCCTTTTTGTAAAGTTGACTCGGAATGAAAATTATTGAAACAAGTTGTTCATTAACTCAGAATTACCAAGATAACTTCCTAGAGAAATATTTTAAGATATATTTAATTATATCAAATGGGACATGCCGTTAAATAGTGTTACTCGTGACATTATTAGCCTTAGAACAAGTATCAATGTTCTATCTAGATTTCTCAATAAACAATAAGATTAACATACATCATATAAGCATTGAAAATGTGTTTTATTTTATATTCAGCTTCTGTTAAGTATTTTGAATCGTCTAGTAACACGTTCAACTTGACATGTACCACCAGTGGTGCACATCGGAATTTTCGGAATGATTAAAAGTATGTTGCAATAAACAATAACTAACCAAAAATACAAAACTAACCTAAGTCATTATTTTAAATAAATCTTCTAAAATCCATTGATTTTTATCTTATTTATATCTACAATATTAATTTCAGTTAATTTTAAGAATTTTTGAAATTTTTTGACAAAAAAATTAATTGTGCACCACCATGATGTGTTTAAATAATTCTAAAATACAAATACACAAAAAAAACTCAGTAAAGCTATGAAAGCACTGCAGAAAAAGAATGGATCAAATGGGAAAAGTGCAGCACCGGTGGTACACATCAGAGGTTTGGGATGTTCGTAGTGCGCCATCAGTGGCACACGACAGGACTAAGGTAAGTTCAAAAATGACTGTTCACATCTGCTGCCTGAACTTGTTACATTAATTTCATGTTTTTATTTTGTTGAACCCTTAATGTCCTGGGTGCGGTCATACTTGAGTTATTTATTTATTTGAATTTTAGGGTTTCAAAAGACGATGACCCCAGCCATGCCAGGTAGTTGTTCCTCCCCAACACTGAAATCAATCTCTATTGTCACTTGTCTTCCGGTTGGTCGTAATATTTATAGATATTTTTAGATTTGTTTGTCGTCAGCGGGCTGTGATAGATCCGGAAAAATTTGCATTTTTTCTTTATAGAAATGTATACAGTATTACTTAATCACACCGCTGGCCTTCTAAACCAGATTGTGCCACTCAATTTTCCAATAGTTTCTTAATAAGACTGGATAAAAGCCCGACGGATTTGAGGTTTTTATATATAAACTAAGAAGCATGGTTTCAGTCTGTGCTTCTCAAGCCTCAAAACTCTTATCATACAAATTATATAAATTCAAATTTAATGTTCGCAATAGATTTTAGCACTCATAGCAATATGTACTGATCATTATTTATAAACCTATTCTAACACTTATGAGTAGGTAAACGCAAAAAAACGAAAATAAAGAGCAGAAGGTTTATAAACACCCGTTTTTGTATCATACTTTGTCTTGTAAAGAGTGGAAGAATGGGAAGTAAAAAACTACAGTTTTGTTGGTGGAAACAAGCTTTGTTAAACGAAGCCGACGTAACGCCTTCCACACATTCCCCACACACAAACATTCTGACGAATGTTGCGTTACTTCCAACCATTACTGTAACAGACTATTTTCATTCTTACAGTTATATCCTAAATTGTACCAATTTGGTGACAAACGTATGTAAAATATCCATTTCTAGGTTTATTAACATTACTTGACGTAGAAAAATCTATTAATACAAAATCTATTTCTTCCTAGTAACTAAAAGATAGAAATTTGCCTCTATGGTACCTCACTTAAACACTTGACAAAATAAAGTAACAGTATCAATGAACTGAAATATAGTTCCTCCTTTAAAACGAAATAATATAACAAAAACTACTTTACATAGATACATATAAACAATATGCAGAGTGTTCTGCAAGTCCCTGAACAAATTACTAGCGTTGTATCTTAGGTCAAAGCAAAACACATTCAACCAATCATGGATATCTTTAGATAGCTTTTGATTTGTCAGTCAGTTTTTTGTTTTTACAAAAATATTGATATCTGATATAAATAAACTAAATTCAATCAAACTGTGTCAAATGTTAAAGATAAAAATATTCAAGATAATTTCAAGAGGGACATTTAAAAAATGCAAACTAAAAAAACCGCAAATTTGTGAAAATTGTTAAAAACATATTGACAAAAAATATTAAAGCCAATACTGAGCTATTACTGTACCAAGACAGAGTACAGTGTTACGTACAGTATACTTGTAGGTTGATTAGCATTCGGCAACTCCATTTCCACTTTATAGCAATGCTAGGACCAGCCATGAAAGTAAGATACACATAATTATAGTATGATCTTCAATTTCAATTTATTTTTAGCGTGATTAGCAACAGTAGCAAAATAACGAATTCTAAATTACAAGACCAAACAATATGGCAATTAATCTTTGGGGACAAGACAAGATAGTTATAATAACTTGTTCGGGATAATGACAAATAATGCAACAATAAGTCTAGTGACAAAAGCCTCAGAACTTGTTCGAGGGGAACAATTAACCGTGTTAGTGATTCATCTCCCACTAATTTGCATTATGGTAAAATTAGATTATTAACACACTTGACAAGTTACACTCATTTTCTTGGATTTCCTCAATACTTCTAATAAAATTTATGTGAAAATTAGAATAACAAAATATTTGTTTTGTAAATAAATACTGTAGTTTTATTGTATAACTTTTTCTTTTTTTCAATTTTTTTACTAACAATTTAATTTCCTCATTTCAGAGTTTTTTTATTGCTATTTTATAAGAATTTAATCAAACACTGATTTGGTATCAATTTGCAGTTGTTAATTTGATGTCACAATATTATTCTAATTTAAGAATGCTGGTGCAATCTGAAAAAACACATAGTGAATTCTAAATTATAGAATGTTTGGGAGGGAGGGAGAGAGACAGTTGTAATTGGACAATGGTAGATGTGTTATTAATGTAACAATTCATCACTCAATGCCCAATCAACAACGGCCTACAGAAACACTGACAGCTTCAGCTTCACGAATCAAAAAAGAATACCAAACGTGTTAGATCATACAATCATTGAAGTGCTAAAAATGTAATCCCACAATATTCCTTATTATTATCTTAATTAGTAGAAGTTAATAAAATCTAACTGAACAAGTTTGATATTTATTCAAATGTATAGCTCATCAAACCGAATGAGACTAAACATTTGAAATATTTCTCATGAAAAAGGTTGTATAAAAGTAAACAGATAAGATTGTTGATATTTCTACTACTGTACTTTGGAGACATTAACTAAATCCAAATTACAAACTAAACAAATATTGGAAACCACTTATTCAAAAAGTAAATTCTACTATGTGACATGCAATCATAATCTGCAAAATAATCTTGAAAGCTCAAAGATCATGTGAAGGTAATTATTAGTTGATTTCATATTAGCATATTGAAAATTTACTAAAAATATTCTTAGAATGTCATTATTTTGTTAAATATATGGATGCGGTTTAGCAAAATGTCTATCAAAAAGTGGATTCTAACATTTATTTTTTTTTAAATATTTTTCATGTTATCAAAGAACAAAATAAAAAGTGAGAAAGTAAAAAATTCAAATAAGAAATATCAAATAATCTTATCTTTTTGCTATAATATTGCTTGCAATTAATAAAACTTAATTTTTAGTAGATCAAAATATAATGGTGTTGTTGTAACATAGTTGAATAACAATTCAATAACCAGAAGAGAAGTTGGAAAATAAATTTAACCATGAAATTTACTACAAGTTAGAATTTAAAACCTAATTATTATTCAAAGTGGATGTTCGATAGCACTTTCCACACTTCAGGAAATACTTGACAGCAAATGTGAGCGCAGCAATTTCATGTTGATTAACATACCAAGTGTTGGATGACAATACAGAAATTTTAAATCAATTTCTAGTGTTCCACTAACCCAACTGACAAAGGATATATTACTAGAAAATAGAAATATAGTGACATATTATGATAAGCTTTGGTGAATATGTCCTTTATCATAAAAATACATCTAATAATAATAATAGCATAAAGTGTAAAATATAGATTATATTTTATAATCAATAATCAAAATTTTAAAATCATTATAATAATTTAGTTTTATTGAAGGCCTGAGGTAACAAATCAACCTATAAACATAAAAACTAATTTCTAAATTTTAGAAAAATAATACCATTATTTCAATAAAACTGATAACTTAAAAACGTTGATGAACAAAAATATTAAGAGATAAGCAATAAAGATTGTAAATAGTTATAATTTTAACAATTATTATGACCCACAGTTGCTCATTTTTGTATACTTAAACTTCAAAAATAATACACGAATAAGCGTTGGAAACAATAATTAAAATTTCAAACACTTTGATTACAATATGATATGATTAATACAGCTGATGATAAGTGAATACAAAAATGTGTATAATATAATTACATTGAAAATTAAATGATAAATAAACTTTGATATATTCATGAAGTTTGGAAATTTTAAAACTCTGCCAGTAAAACGTGAAGAGTAGCGAAACCCAGCCATACATTATCCCAAGATTTAATCAAGCCCACTACATCTTCCATGTGTCAGAATAGAGAGGGAAAAACTAAATTCCTGCTGTCGGCCCCGAGGCAAGAACGATAGCAGAGGGTTAAACGAAGGGGAAATGTGCCGTGTTATGCAAGTAAGAGAAACGGGTCAGTGGAAATGACTTTACGGTTGATTTGAGGTAACAAGTAAACAATCGAGGTACTCTCTAATTGATTACAACTTTGTGCAGCTGTTTATTGAACAAGAGTAAAGGGTTTAGAGGTAAATGCTATCAGAAGAGCGCTCTACAAAAAAAACACCACTTCATTTGATAACTAAAAGATATAGATCTTTAATAGCTACATTTCCCCCAGTATGGTTTCACCTTTTTGACCCATAAAAAATGAGAATAAAGAGATTTTTCATTCATACAGATTTAACATTTTTAACAGAGGACATAATATATATTCTATTGAAATTGTGAAAAATAATATTTAAAATTGTAAGTTTTAATGCCTCAAGTTTACTATGATTGAATGCTTAATCAAATAGAATTGTGTACACATTAATGTATATTGATATAAATAAAGAGGTAAAGAAAATAAAGGGATATAATAAGTATAAATAAAGAGAAGAACAAACATTATCAAACACTTCCTGGATGACAGTTAGATTAAACATAAGTACAAAACGATAAAAATTTGAGTAAAAAAGTTACTTAATAATTTGCAATAAATTCTTATAATTCCACCATTTTAATAAAAGAGGACGAAATAAATTTAGAAAATTACAATAAGATTGAAACCCCTTTCGTAATATAGGATAAAAGGAAGGTGATTATTATGCAGACACGGTCCGCACACAAGTGCACAAAGGTGGACAAACGGACAGACAGACGACGTGTGTGAGCCCACATTCTGACACCGGTCCAATTTCCTCACCACTCGTTCTTTAATCAACTCTGAATTAATCCGGGACAATTCCTCACCACCTATTATCCTTCCTCAATTTCCATTTTGTTTGTACGTTCGCCATTTATCACAATCGCTATTTTATTGTTAAACTGAATTAGAAAAGGCTTGTTTTCAAACATGTTGAACAAATTAATATTTAGATTCTATGAAGCATTGTTCATATTATAATTAATTTGTATAACAATAAATTCTAATGCCCCTAGAGAGAACTATTTCACTTTATATTTATTCTTTACTTGACAATCTATGAATTTTACAGTTTGGCAGAACAGTGGTATTTTCTGGGTCTTGTACAACTTTGTTGAGTTAGTCCAGATTGTCATGTTCTGAAGTGCTAGGACTAACTTCACTTTCTTATACGTGTCCGGGAAGGTTTTAGTGGAAAAATTTTTTGAAAACTCCATAAGTTTCCATTTTATGGCATTTTAAATTTCAAATGTAAACCTCATAGAGACTAAGTTTATTAACAAAATTTCTACAATCAAAACATTTGATTTCTTTAGTTACAGCTGTTGGTTTACTTTCCATTAGGAATATGCTTTACTATCCAATGTCTCCTTATAATTCATTAATTTAAAACTATGAAGTAAATATGTGCTGTACAAAATGAACAGCTTTATTCGCTACGTTAATAGTTTACGGTTTTTGGGGATTATGTATTTATATTTTTTAATTTCTGTCTGATCGAACGTACAGTGTTTATATGTTAGCCAAATAAAAATAATAATAATAATAATTCTTTAAATAAAATAATTACAATGTTTATACATATTACATTTATGATAATAATTACCTGTTATATATCTTTCCTAATAAAACGGTATTACAGTTAGGTTTGGTTTGGGTTTAGGTTGGATTACAAAATTGTGAATCAATCCACTCAGATATATTTGTTTTGTGGGAATGTTATTAATATATCTTATCTTTTCAGTATTGTTATTCACTATGTAACAACACAGAATATCTAATCTTTCACAACGAAGCCATAATGCTATTCGACACCAGAACATGGATAATCTTAACCCTTACCGGGCGGCTGACGAGATTTCTTGCGGCACAGTAGGGTCCCACGGCGCGGAAACCGAGTTTTTTCACTTTCAGCCATTTCGTCACATTTACAGCGCTGTAGTTCGCGAAACAACCAATAGAGTGCATGTTGCTTTAACCTCTATGAACTCACAAAACCAATATGGCAGCTTTGATGGAATTTCTAGTGACTGAAATTAGATGTTATGCAACTTTGGCCTGTATTCTAGCACTCCCGTACTGCTTTTGAAAAGAAAATTAACGCGCCACTACGATCAGCTGTATTCACTGTTCCAATCGTTGTTTGTTGACATCCATTGACGTGTGATTGTTTGTGTTGTGTTTGAGAAGTAAACAGATACTGTAGTGTGAATATTTGTGAATCTAAATAATAAAATAAAAAGTGAAACATGGCTCATCCAGTCGATCCGGAATTTGATGAGATCGTGAATAGACTTATGACTGTTTTGAGGTGTATCATACGATGCAAAACTATGTTTAGTGGTAATGTACATAATATCTTTTTACTTTATTTACATGATTCTTCTCACTGTTTTCATGTTTAGAATCAGCAATTTTTCATTTATATAAACCAACAAGTTTTATTTCAAGCGCTCAGAATTTTTTGGAAAATAACTTTTTTAGATACCTGAAAAACAGTGTTAAAATGTTCAATAAATAAAAATGAAGCATATTTCTGTTTTCTACTTTATTCAAGCTACCTAAATCCAAAAAGAACATTGGGAAAATACAATTTTGATTTTTTCATCCTAAATGAGCAGGGAGTGTGATTTTCAGTAGCGCTTTAAGGGTTAAAGTTAATATGTATTTACTGTTAGGTGTTACGAAGTTCTTAGGGTCAGCTAGTAACTTATAATATCAAATGATTTAAAGGAAAATTCAGCACTAATAATTTTCACCAACATATTTTTCAACCCTCTACTCAAAGACAAATTGTAAAAGAATTAAACTCACTTAGTCAGTATGTTCACAGTAAACAAGTTTAGCAGTGAATCCTATCAAGCTTTTAATTTGTAAATGCATTCAAGCTAGAATGTTTGATGTTTCAGTTTTAAATGGTTTTAAAAATGCTTTAACTTTGACCTTTCCAAGACTCAAGACTACAGTACTCCAATTCCATATTTTACTTCACAAAAAATATGTTTTGAAATACTGAGCTGCAGAAGGAAATAAAAGCAAATAATTTGCTTCTGAGAATTTCTTTCAACCAACTGGTTGAGGAGTGAGTGTATTTTTAAACATTCACCTAAACTGAAACTGTTTGCACAACCAAAAATGCTTAATACTTAATACTCGTATTCTAAATACACATACCAAATGAGACTGTGATTAAAACTGTGATACAGAAGAATAATACTGATAAGCTCTAAACACATCCTAAATAGTTTTTTTTTATATTGTTATCATGAACAAGGTCATTGGAAGAATAATTAATAAAGAATCAATTAATATTACGAGTAAACCAGAATTTTCCTGGACATTAGAGCTATCTATAACTTATTTTCTACTCGGAAATTAGTTATTTCCAAAATTTAAAGAAATTTGTTCAAGATCCATGTGCAAACATATATATATATATAAATAAACCTTGCTCGTACTATAGTATTGGATGTGAAAATAGTTATTGATTATATATATATTGTGATATATTGTATATTTGAATGATAATTATGGAATTTAAATTAATATACAAATAATATTTAAGTTTTAATGTCCATACATGAGAATTATTATTCTAAAATTAACAAAAATTACATTTTGCTTTGTAGATAATAAATATACCATCAAAAATTTTATTTTTAACATTTATACAAATTATAAACATCTGTATAAAAAAATTTTATTTTATATGATTAATAAAAGATTATAGGTTTCATAAAAATTAAATATGATTTTACATAAATGTGCGAAATGCAAATATAAAGTTTTTCCAAAATTTGGTTTTTAATAGAAATATTATTTTTGTATTCAAGATTAACAACAAAAAAAAATGTGTTTAATTTTTTTTATATCTCATTCCGTTTATAAAAAAACTTAAAACTTAATAGTTTTTTAACTGATATGATGAAAGAAAAAATTAAAATTTTAAAAAAAATTACATGTGAAAAACGCAAAATTTGCAAAACCCCCCCAAACTACATTCCTATTGACCGATATGTCTGTTTCAGTGTTTATAATACAATTTAAAATTTGTCTTGAGTAAAAAAAATTTTTATTTTTTAAAAATTATTCTATAAAAACAAGATACTATTAAATAAAATATATATATACATATATATAGTATATATAAAATTTTGATATATTTTTTATTGATGAAAATATTGAATTATTGATTGAATGTATTTACAGGATTAAAAAAACAAAAAGTAAAATTTGCAATCCAGATATTGTCCACCCAGTCTTTCTCGCTCATAAAATCTACCATCCAGCTATTGACCGCCCGGTCCTCAAAGCGTTAACTACTTCTTGATGTGTCCTTTCTCTATTCCTTTATTGCTAGTTAGTGTATGTTCAGATATTAATTATTATTAATATCTAGATTATTATCCCCAAGTCATATGAATAAACAATAATAATAGTAGGTATCAGCTCCTTAGAAAATTACCCTTTTATTATGTAACACAATAAGTATATTCTTGCCACCACTTAAATTCCCAAGTTGTATATATAAATATTCATAAATAGTAAATCACCCATAGCCTACTCAATAAATAAATATCATCATTTAATCACATTTATTTAATATTTTAATTGTAAAACAATTGCAACAATCAAATTTAATATAGTACTTTTGGACATAGTCCATAAGGATTCAAAATTAACTGTGCAGTGTTTACAGTGAATTTATAACATGTGCTGAAAATTGAGACCCAAGCCCAGCCATTCAGTCTGGTCTGGTCTGGTTCTGGTCTGGTCCAGAGTCCTGGACCAGACTCTGATACAATATAAAGCATTGAAGATCCCTTGAGGTGTTAAATGTAAATTTTCATTAAATGGGTCACAGTACCTAAAATTATTGTTCCACTATAAGAAGTAACAAGTCTACAGTCTGTTTATTATTATTTTATGGGCTCGCTAGTATTAAACTTCTTCCTTTGCTTTGAAAATAATCCCCCCAGCAGACTTGTGAGTCGAAAAGTTCCTGTGGGTAAACTTTTACCATTTTTAATAATTTAATATGTTTTTGTTGATAAAGGAAGATAAAAAAAGTTAAATTAAAGTACTAACTACATGATTAAAAAGAAGTGGTTATGAAATAGCTCTAAAGTAGCTACAGACAAACCATAGTAACTTTTATAGCTTTCAGTAATAATGTAATGTGTCAGATTTTTTTGAAAATAAATAAAAGTCAAAAAAATTCTACCTAAAATGTATTAATTTTGTTTTGTTTTAAAATTTCATTTCCAGTGGGTTGGAATCCACTGTAAAATAAAACTTGTTTGAGTCAATGTAAATTTCCATTTTGTATACAAACTATGGAAAACACCTTCCACCGCACAACTCCACACTAACACAAACGTAGAAAATAAACATAATAAAAATGAGTTTCAGAATATATTATGTATTAGATAATAAATATAAACGCAATAAATAATATGTAACAAAATATATCAGAATTGTCTTGCTACTGATGGAATGAATGAATGAATGGAGTGGATGAATTATTTATTTCCCAATAATTAATTAATACATCTAATGATACATTTTTTTTACATACCTTAAGTACAACGGTAGTATATACATAAAGAAAAAAAAATGTATGATGCTTTGAGGATCTACCGTGCCTCATCACCGGGGTAACATGCGGCCAACAGCATTAACTGTGGACTTCTAAGAGATTAAAGAATAACAGTTTAATTTGAGTAAGAGCCGATCAATATCAGTTTCACCATACAGAAAACTTCAAGCTAATTAGCTTGTAGCACAAAATGCAACTAAACTGAAAGTTTAATTCTCCCTTCTATCAAAATTCTCCTTGGGTTATTTCCCCAGTCCAGTGCCAAAATAAATAATAGAACATAAATATCAACACAGTTCTAACTCACCGCCACCATGTCCTCGATAGCCTGTGTGGACTTGGAGCCAAGCATGACCATCCCCATGGCAATACCAGCAGCTTCCCCGGTGACTGCGTCGTCCTGGTACAGGTTGAACTTGAGCTGCTCGTACACGTCCTGGCGATGAGTGCCCATAGCCGCCAGACCGAGCCCCAGGCAGCCTCCGTGCCGTACCATCTAGTGGGCATGACCAAATAAATTATTGATCAGGGTATGCACGTTAACTGCCATGTCCGTTCATTCAGATCAGCATAGATAGGCCGGCTGGATTGTAGTTCCAACCCTATCAGACCAGCGGTAAGGGCTAGGCAATGTTTTAACAATTAGGCGACAGGGGGACTCTGTTGCAATCCTAGCAAAATTGTGTTAATTAAGCCAACATAGTGCACTATCCCACATTTCGTTAGCTTTCTGATGCTTCAATATCACTGACTAAATTACTTGTCAGTATGGTTGAAAAACATCATTCCCAAGGGGCAGGAGGGTGTGGAATGATGAGTAACATGTGTGATTTATAAAATCAGGTGGTGTATCCAGTTGCCACGCTAAATGTGCGACTACCAACTATGCAAAATAAAATAGTAAGAAAATTAATGCCCACCTGATCAAATCAGTACTAATTTTGTATAGCAATATTTTTCTACAATTTTTTGTTGCGACCAGATTGGTCCTAATATTTTCCTTGCTTTTTTCATTTAGTATCATTTTTTAACTGAGTAAAAGAAAACAAAAAATAATATAGCTAGATTTATGTTTGGCACTCCACTAATCAAGCCTGAAATAGGTGTGACAGTTAACATGTTGTTAAGGCAAAATGGAGGAATGTTGTCAAATTTACTGTATAGCCCATGAGAGAAAGATACTGACACAATTCATTAGGACAGAAAAAGGCTGGCTCATCTAAAATAGTAAAATGTCTCCAAACCAATTCAAATATGGATCTAGAATGATTGTTTTACTGTTTAACAAGACAAAATTGCCAAGTTCTTTACAGGGAGGAACCTCATACCATGGTAAGAAACCAGAAGACATATATTAAGAGTTCAGTGGGAAAATCAAACAAAAATTAAAGTTGGGGCTGTTAACCCATCAACTGGTGACCGTGGCAAAAGCGACGGTCTATCACTCTTAACAACTGGGGACCGTCGCTTTTGCGACGGTCAAACATCGCTACGTATTATCGACTTTTTATAGTAAAATAAATGTATGGTCGACGATATATTGGTATCATTCGATTACGGATGAAACGATCTATCGATATATACCATTCAATAGGGATTAAATTTTGTTCAGCTGGAGAAGAGAAAAAGAAAACAATGCTACTTTTCAAATGCGTCGTTCGTCAATGAGATCTCTGTTTACGTTCGCCGAAGTTAATGTTTTAGTTTGGTTATGAGTGATAATTGCTTACTTATTTCTTGGAATAAGTAAATATATGTTTTGACTATTATATTTGTGAAGTTTTAGCTTCGTTTTGCTGTAAAACAATCTATATTTAGTTATGTAATTAGAAAGGGGTGGGACCTTCCTGAAATAAAAATAGTCTGTTGTGTTTTTGAATACGTAGGCCTATCATATTTTATAATTAAATTTCTTGTTTTTATATAAATGTTTTGAAATAGATAGAGACTATGTAGATCGATATAGTGACATTAGAGAAATATTGTTTGAGAGTGAAAAATTGAGTAAATTTGCCAACTATTATAGTGTTACTATGGTGATACCGATTTTGAAAAAAATGCCAATTCTCGGTTATGGTGTTATTATAGACATATAGATGTGTAAAAGTCAATCAAACTGTATATTTTTAAAAACTAGATAAAATTTATGACAGTTTGTATATTTTGGAAATACAATTTATACCATATTAACTATTTAGGGGGGATGGTCTCCCCCATTTACTTTTAAAAAAAAATGTTTTTTTCACTTATAAACTATGAATATAAAAATAAAATTAAAAATATAATTATAAAATATATTTCATTCTAAAGTAAGATAAATTGTGAAGAAAATGATATATTATAATATAAATTTAGACCATATTTACTATTTTTTATGATTTTTTAGAAATACCCTTGCAAATCAATCATCAAATAATGGCCTGCCAATACACGCAGTTTAATAGCCAGTTGATGGGTTAAAATAATCTTTCGTGTATGTCTTAAAGAATATTTCACAAAAAACAAGAAATATTTACTTCTGGTCACTGACAATTTTAATTTAATCATTACACTAAATACAAGGCATTCTACAATTGTAAAGAAATAATGAGCATCTCTTGTACAGTGGCCCACTAGAGACATTATTGTAAAGAGCACTTGGAATAGAAAACACCTAAGGTGGGCTTCCCTATCACCTTGTTAACTCTGGGAATTCAACTACCATCTGAATTTGAACACCTTAACAAAACTAGAACCTTAGAGTCCCAATGCCAAAACCATCTGCTTCCCCAGCTAGGAAAGGCTTTTATGTTCATTAAAAGACTAATCCAACATCAGTTTCCTGGATGAACCCATTCGACCTACCCATTTTGCTACTAAATATTACTGTTACAGTTCATTACCACTGTCGTAAGTGCAGATGTCCCTGTTGGTCAGAAGCCTTTCTACCCGTTGGTTGTACATCAATATTGATAGATGTACCAGTTTCTAAACAATCTGCATAGACACCTCATTCACTCACCTCATTCTGAGCGTCCTTGAGCTGACCGAGCAGGTATTCTGTGATGGCTGCCCCATGATTAGCATGTATCAGCCCCAGGGCGTACAGACCACCGCCCTCACTGAACCCACTGCTAGGACCTGCCTCCTTAGGCAGATAGCTCTGCATCAGCGCCAACGCCTCCTGCTCATGGCCTCGGTGTATAACACCCAGTGAAGCGGTAGCTGTCAACTTGGCCCAGTTAGTTGCGCGGGCGAGCCACTCCAAGTTATCCCTGAAAGAATAAATCAATTAATTCAATAAACCGTAAGAAAAAATGAAATTTTAGGATATGGCAACACCATGTTAGAAAAAAGCTTTAGCTCAATGTAAGTAGACTTGATTCTTTCAGCTACCTTATAATGATAATTAATTGTGAGGAACAAAAATAAGGTGGGTCTAGTTTGGTTTTAAATTTAAGTTTAATTTAAATGTTCGCGCCACAACTGAGGCCGAACAGCGCCGTAGTTTAAGGAGCTGCCAAGAACCGCGCCACCGTCGGTGGTGGGGGAAGGAGTGGGGAGCCCTGGAGACGATGACCAAGAGCAGCTCCAGCGGGCACTCGCTCATCGGCTCTCGGGCCTACAGGTTGTAGGTAACTTTCTTCCCATATAGTTAGGAGACCAAGGGGTGGGCAACGTGGTCCGCGGATCAGTAAGTCCGGGATAGCCTCCTTGTTCTTATTCACTAATTTGTTGCGAGTAGTAGAGAAATTATTAATTTGATTAATAAAGAGATTTTAGTTTGTCCGAGAAAGGAACTTTTATTTAATTACTAGCGTTGAGTTGAGTTTTGTAGTAGACGAATTAAGTAAGCACCCAGGTTGTGTATTCATTCAGTAGGATACAGAGCTGGAACAAGCTTGGTGTTTATTAACGATTCAGTTAGAGTGTAAGACTGAAATAAGTCTGGTGTTTATAAAATACTAAATAGGTACCGATAGTATAAGGCTGGAACAAGCCTGGTGTTTTATTAACAATTCAGTTAGAGTGCAAGGCTGAAACAAGTCTGGTGTTGTGAGACAGCTAGGATCCAGGCTGGAAGAAGCCTGAAGATTAAATTAAGGTAATTCAATTAATAATAATAATAAAAGAAAGAATAAAAACCTTTTCCAAATTGTATAGGAGTTCATGGGCGAGGATGATACCTAACCTCTGAGATTGGTGAATTAAATGGTAAAGGATTTCTGAGCCCTCACGAACTATATAAATTAAATTAAATTAGTTTCTCAAAATTAAATTAACGAACCCTGGACAACTCAGTGTCCCTGAGGCTATCCGAGGTACGTAAACGTACTGAGGTAACGAGATAAACGTGTAACGGACCCCCCTTTTCTTTTTACTGTTACATAATAACTTCACAACTTGGCTGGCCAAGGTAAAAATCTAAAGCATCTCCAAGGGTAACGATTAAAAAAATTTCAGGAGGTTGTATTAAACCAATCTTCTGTGGTAGGTTGCCTGAAACACCCACCAGCAAGGCAAGAAAAATTGTACAGACTTCTTTGTTTTAATTTTTGAGGGTGAAGGATATTTTTAATAAAATCCTTTGAGTGAGAATCCTTTTATGAAATAAATGACATCAGTAGACTGGGATACCTACTTTCTTTTTTAAGTAAATTAAAAAAACTAAAACCTTTAATAAAACTATCATATTCTTAAACTACAAAAAAAGTTAAATTTTTTGGGAACATAACCATCTGTCTCCCAATCCACTTAATACTAAATATTTTTTAGCAGGCTTTGTTAGATAATGTGACCCTATACTGCATACCAAGTTTCATGGAAAAAGGTTGAAAAATAGGGAAGATATTGATTTTGAATATTATCCATAAGAAAAACATTGGATGCTCTCAAACAGCGTACTGAGTTCATCATGAACATTAAATTGACCTTTTCTCTGGAACCCTAAAATTCAACAATCTGCCAAAACATTAATGAAATATTTTTTATTTTTAAAAGCCTTTTACTTTTGGAACATTAGTTTTACAGACATACAGGTGGTGTCATATTATTTGGGACCTTAATAACTAAAAGTCATGAAATTTTCATCAAAACTGATAAAGAAGATTTTGAGAAATTTTTATTTTTTAGAAGATGCCTTGATTAGGCCGACCACAGAAGATTTTGAGAAGTTTTTATTTTTAATAGCTGCCTTGATTAGGCCTGCCACAAACAGAACAGTGTGAAGCGGGGCGCAACATGGCATTAAGCTCCTGGGCATCTTCTGCAGCGGGAAATGCATGGGCACTTATGGAGCACTACACACAGGACGAGGTGAGGCAGGGCGTGTCAAAAAGACACCCAGGGGCACCTTGAAGCAAAATGCGAAGCTGTCCTAAATAATGCCGTGAGGCAAGTCGCTGCTGGGCAAAACGTTCTGTGCAAACGCAAGCACAGAATGTTTTGCTCAGCATCATGTGATCATGTGACATTCCCTCCCCGGGCTCCCCCCACCCAGTCTATCTGGCTCTCTTCCCTATCTCACGGTCTGACGGGTGGTTGTATTGTGTTTCATTTATTAATAATACTTAATTCTACTGTATTGTTTTTAGGGTGCGAAGACCATGTCTTCTGTAACTGTTGATTTGCCCTCTGATAAAGAAGAAAACTTTTTAAGACGTGGATAGACTGTTGGTTCCGGTCCAAAACCACCCGGCCATCTACAACTTGTTACTCAAGTGCATCACAAACAGGACGTTATAACTAAAATATGGATGCTCATAGCGAATTTGTCATATGACAATAAATAATAATTTTGGCTGGGTCGGCTTGAAGTTCAGAAATAAAACTTTTTTTATATTCCTTTTCAGGTTTATGGAGAGTACCCATACCTCTCTGTTGTTAACATTGTTGTCCAAGAGATAAAGATAGTTCTAAATTAACTTGAATGGCCTCCACATCTTCATCCATTTCAACACGATACACTAACCACTTCTATATTGACAATGAGTTCAATAAGATAATCAGATGTATTTCATTCATCATTCATCTGAGTTCATTGACTGGAACAATTAAGAACATTTGCTAGATTTTTAACGTTGTCTTGCCCCGCCTTGTTCCGTGTGACAGCAGTACGTCAATGCAAGTCAGGTGACTCGTCGCACCCTGCCTCGCCCGATTCTGTGTATGGCTGGTACACTGCAGTGGTGAACTTAAAACAATTTCTGAGAATTTTAGTTAGATCGTAAACTTCATGCCTTCATGAGTTCAATGGAGCAAGACTTTGAATTTCTGGAACTCTCCACAGCTGAGGACTGTATGAGACAATAACTGCTAAACAAGGCACAATTAATTACTCAATTACTAGTCAAGATTATTTAGTCCATTTAATACTGCACACCATCCCAGTCACATTCAACACTATAGGCCTACATACTTGGTAGAATAAAAACAGGAAGGAAACACATGAACACTGACCTGAGGAACTGGTCACTGGTGGTTCCGCTGTGCATGAACGCGTTTGCGATGACGGTGGCCGTGTGACAGATTGACACTCGAATGGCATCTTTGGTGTTCTTGAGGATCAGCATGTCTGTGTGGTTGCTGCGTATCAGGAACTGTAGGTGCAGATCAATGGAGACCTCTCCACTCAGAATTTTACTTAAGTTCTGGATACGTGACTGGAATATTTTCTCCTCCTCCGTCTAAAATTGTATAAATTACCAATTTTGTAATATGTTTAATAATAATTTAGAATGATGTTTTTTTAAGGATACATCCAGCTGTCACCTTTTGGAATAAAATAATAAATTGATTAAACAATACATATGGTTTTTTAATACCGTTTCATAGTCAGGTCTGGAATATAAAATTTCTGTGACACCATTTTCAAAGGAATGGTTTTTATAAAAACATCAGAAATACTTACAAGACTTTCGATGTCACGTACAGGTTCTTCTGTTGCTGTATCATCTGCTACAGCAACTGGGGTGGGAGTTGAAGATGGATTTTCAACTGGAACCTATAAAAATATAAATTTATTAAGATTATTTAAAAAAAAACTTAGTTTCAAAAACTTGGATGATTTTCAAAAACTGCAATCAAAAAAAATCTTGATATGTTCTTCCGTCGCATTAACTAACTACTTCCTAGAAATGAACTAACTACCGCCGCAGCAGCCGAAGTTGCAATGACAATTCAAAAAAATTTTCATGTTAAAACAGGACAATCATATGTTTCCATAGCAAGTCAGATTCTCACGCGGAAGCTAGAAACGCATTACAGTTGACTATAATCTACATTGAACAACAACAATCTTTTACTGCATCAGTTTTATAAAAAGTGAAGAGACAAAGCTTTTAAAACGAAAATTGAAGGTGGAAAACTGAAGAAAATTACTGACTTTTTTGGTTAAGATGTATTTACTGTAATCAAGTTAAGTTTTTTACACTCCAGTGATTATAAGCTTTGTTTTTTTACTACTGCTTATTAGGCCTAAATAATAGTTTACGTTTGTGATAGTTTATAAATGAGTTTAGTTTAGCTCATGAATTAAATGTTCTGAACTTCTTATTACATATTACCACGTCTTATTTAAAAAGGGATTGATCAAAACTCTGAAGGAATATTGGGAGGTTGATAGCTTAGTCAACATTTATTGCACAACATACATAAATATCCACCTTTTTGGTTGATTTTAACACCTTCTGCAGCTATTTCATTTATTATTCTGTTTAACCAACCTTTTCAGTTACCCAACCATGGACCGGTTCCGTAGGGGTCGGTTAAGAAAGCTTCTGCTGTAATTAAAATAGTACCATAAAACAAATACATCTGTAAGATCTAGAAATGTTTTGATAGCGGGTGTACCTATTTTTATTTTAAGTCCAGAATCAATAGGCTATATAAATTATAAAACTATTCACTGTCTGAAATTTGGTAAATCTATGACTGCAACCCTCATTGTATCAAGAGAAAGTATTTTCAATCTAGCAATAAATCATCTATTTTGATTTAAACCCAGTTGATCAGCAAATGTCTATATAAGTTGTGCATGGATTTATGCTTAAGGTTTGAGTGTATGTTATTTAACTTACTGTGCAGCACTTGTGAAATGAAAACTAGATAACTATTGTTTTTCAATGCATTGCTAAAGCTAAGTGTTTACACGTTATTTTGCAAAGTAATTTAATTAAATTTAAATTAATTTTTCAGGGTGTATATACTTTCCTGTGGGAAATAGGTTAGATCATAGATATGTCTAAAGGGAATGTTTTCAGTCCCTCTAAACAGCTGTTCTTATAACCATGACAGAACTTCCGTTAGAAATTTTGGTCTGACGGATTGCCAATTCCCCCCCCCCTGAGCCTAGACATATACATTGCCATGTTAAAAGAATAGTTTCCAAATATATAAATATTGGATATCTCAAGACACAACCATTCCTTCATATCATAATTGACTGTTAAATTAATATAACCATGAATACTCCCAAACTACCGTTGTCAATGGGTGATGACCAGGATTACCTTTTTGTATGTACCTGTTTCTTTTTTTTTAATTGTCTTAATTTATCGGAGCAAAACTCGGTCTCCAGGTACTAACTATAATAAGAGATCTCCATATACTTAACACAGAAAAAAATCTGCATAAAAGGTGGCTCCCATTCTGGTTGTTGGCAGAATGTTTGGCATCAATACAACTTAAAGGTCAGCAATGAAAAGAGCTCGCAAAAAAATGAATTGACACTTTCAAATATTATTCTACAATTAATAGTTTTTAAGAAGATTAAATTTTCATCTAGCAGTAAACGCAGAACTTTGTCCAAAAGTAGTCTTATGGAGAATAAGTTAAATTTGATATCTCGGGTATTAGTGCATATATTTTTATTGAATTTTGTGTATAGCTTCATATAGCAACACCTTATTTACATTATTCTAAAAATTCACTTTCGGGGATATCCATGACAGGAAACCTGATTGATCCATTCAATCAAATGCGTTAAAAAAATAAACAGCTTATGAATGTTATAGTTTTGACTGTAACACGATTAGTAGAAAGTTTGTGTCAGTTAACAGATACCATTTATTTTAAATAAAATTCCGTAGCCAGAAAAACCCAATCATAATCATAAACATTTTTCAATCTGAACTAGGCATGACTGGGTGATATTTTATGTGAATTAAGATTGAATCGTGTTACCTTAACAATGACATGAGCGGCCTGTGGGATTGGTGCTGACACTTTTAGAGCTTGTAGTACTTGGCCGAGGAACTGCTGGGTGGCTGACTCGTACATGTCAAACGCAATCTGATATGCCATCAGTGTACTGTCCTGCGGAATATAACCATCACACTGGATTAGCACTATGAAGCCCTACTATAACTTCTTTGTAACTAGGCCTACAGAATAAAGGAAATTAATGAGGAAGGAAGGGACATAGTATAGTATGCTTGCACTTCCCACACCTGTTACAAATCAGACAAAACCAGGTTACCACGATGACTGTGTATGGTATACATCAAAACACAGCGACGGGTGGAAAATAATGGCGTATCGCGTACTTGTTGAAGGGCTCATAACTATTTAGTAAAATTTATTCTACTAACATATCAAAATATTTGTTGTCAAACATTTTTTTAACTGAAATGATTAAAACAGCAGATATTATAACCTTAATCTAGTCATTACTCAATCCGGAAGGCAAAATGTTTAAATAAAACAATAAAACACACAAACCCACCTCCGATTCCTTACTGAGTTTCTCAAGGACCTGTGCCACGGAATGAGGGTCGTCCAAAAATATGAGACACTGACACATGTTGACGTAGTCAGGAGTGTTGAGGTCGCGGTACAGAGACACCAGAGTGCGCAGCACGGTGTTGCGGAACCCTCGGCTCTCCAGCGACGACATAGCCACAGTGAATGCGTACAACAGCATCCCACTCACGTCATCCTGTACAACACAATGCAGCTGAGTTGTATTTCCACCATAATATTCTATTAAATTTTGTTGACAATTTTAGATGTAACATCCACTATCTATTTCAAAATAAATGTAGCGGGAGCGCGCTGGTCTAGGAGTAGAGCGCGGGGCTTTGGTGCCCAAGGTCCCGGGTTCAAATCACGACAATCACCAATGGCTTTTCGCTATGTGATAATGCCGCAACCCACACAGGGGTGCGCAAAAAGCCGCTAAGGCTGAAGTGCCTTGGGAGTAATCTGCCCCTTCCAATAAAAAAAAAATAAATAAATGTAGCGACCAAGATATGATAATCAACAAACAAAAATAACACAAAGATAAAATATGTTTAAATAAACTAGCACTATGTGAATATAAGTGTTTCCCAGGTCAGTTGTTTGCCTAATTAATTTAAACAATTTCATTACTAAGCACATGAAAAAATCCATGAAATTCCTGAAATAACCTTTGAAAAAAACTCCAAACTGCTGGGCAAATTGATGAAGTCCTCTTCTGGAACACCACAAACACAACCTGACCAAGAAACTTTCATCTGGGGTCTATGTAATAATGAGGATGAAATGGATAGGAGGTCTGGAAACGGCTAAGACAGCATAATATGCTGTAATGGAATCACAGATAAGATTTCCCTATTCCAAAAAACATCTAGAACGCAACAGGAAACCAACTCAAACAGCAACTCTGGGACTGGCTTGTGGACCAACTTGTGGCTTGTTAAAGAAAATGTAAACAATCCTAATGCTAAACATTCTGGATTTTTGTGACACCATTGTATTTCTTGAAGAAATTACAAATAAAAGAAATTGTCTATATTATTTTATAATGTAAAGACAATGTACACAATACATTTTTAATATATAATGTTGGTTACTAGTTTTCTGTTTTCCTAATTTTATTGCATTCATTCTCTCTGCCTCATTGTATTTGTTATTTTATTATTTTCAGCCTTATTTTATTCATGGCCCTAATTTTCATCTTCTTCATTTTGGAAAGACAACAAATGTCTTAAGATATATTTGGCAATGTACTCACAGATTCAAGAATGGCCTTTTCAAAGATGTCCATGCGACGGGTCTCAAGGGACAGACCAAGAGCTTGCCTGTACTGTCCATCGTCCAGGCACCGTTGGAACATTCGGTTCACAATGGACTCGAGCCGAGGGTCTATCTCGCGTGCCTCTGATGGAGCGTCCATGTTGGAGCTGCGCAGCTCAGTGTAGTGATCGATGCACTTTGCTGTTAAACAATATGTTGATAAGCACTTGCCCATAACACAAGATCAACAGATTAATTTTTCTTCAAAATTTTGAAAATAGGCCCTACATAATGCATTCAAGAAGGATTATTATCTTACTTTTTTAATTTCAAACCTTCTCTTTTAGACTTAAATGCTAGTACCTGGTGACCGAGCTTTGCTCGGATAGAATAAGACATGTATTATACAAGTTAATTAACAAAATTAAAACACATTTATTACTCAATGAAAACATTTATGTGGTTTGAATAAAACCGATTTAATACAACTTAATTAATATAGCTTAAACGCTGAACAAAAATTTATTTTCCTTGGATGGGGATCGATCTCGTAACCCCCCGGCACGTGAATCCAATGCCTTCGCACTGAACTACGGTATCGGCCAAGTTAGGGACGTCATTTAAGGTCTTTTGGCCAACCTAAATTGTTTTAGCTGATCTTATACTATTTATTTATTTATTTATTTATTATTATTAGCCCTTGATCAACTGATTTTGTAAGAAACGAATGAGGGTTGAAAATCAAAAGAAAAATTTAATTTACACCAATTAATATGTTTGTAACAGTGCCTTCAAGCAATACAATGAATATATTTTCTATAAAAAACTAAAGATTTTGGAAATACCTTTCTCTGCTTTTATTTTGCACGGTTATTTTACCTATAGTTTTTGAAAATTATTTAGTAATTTGATAATTTTTCATTTATACATAAAATAAATAAGTATGCAAAACCTCTATTCACATATTGTTCACCAAAATCATCAACCAACAATTTATTGTCAAACGGTTATAAAAAGATTTTTTGATTTGTATTGTTTACATTTGATTCTCCATAAGCGTAATGTTAATTTTTTAGATTTTAAACTTAATATTACAATAAAACCAGAATTTTCCTGAACATTAGACCTATCTAGCTACTTATCTACCTAACTTATTTTCTACTCGGAAATCAGTTATTTCCAAAATTTAAAAAAATTCGTTAGAACCGTTTTCGAGATCTGTGTGCAAATAAATATATATAAACCTTGCTCGTATTATACTGGATAAAACTATCTCAATGCATCCAGTCCAAGGATAGACTGACAACGTTTTCTTGACTAGATTATTATAGGTATCTTTATTCTTTTCTTGGAACATGAAGCTGAATAAAAAAACAACTGAGGCACTAACACTCTTAAAAATGAGTCAGTGTTGTTTTAGCCTATAATTTCTAATCCTCTGATACCGAAAATTTCGATGCAGAGTAAAAAGTCCAAATATAAAATTTTTCTACAGCAATAAATAACTGAAAAACTTATGAAAATGATTATAAACACTAAATGATAGATTTTAATCTATTAAAGTCGGAGTTCTCATTTCTTGAACAGGGTTTTATTCCCCAGCCTGGGGTTTATTCATGATTGTTGAAAAGTTTTACTTTTTTTTAACTGTTATAAAACCTCCAAAAACAATAATGTATACATGGTCATACATATAACCAATAGTATATTATTTATTAGTCTGAAAATGAGACCACAAAAACAAAATTAAGACATAAATTGCATAAATACGTGACCACGGCCTGGCATCATCGTGTTCCCATCTGGGAAAAAAATAAAACGAAATATACCACAAGCCTGTTATGTCCAGAAAAGGTCACTATACAGTATAAAAACTTACTTAGTAATCCATGGAATAAAAGATCGTGAAAATAAAACAATGTCAGAAATCATGAATACACGATTGTGGCCCGATGGCAGCACTGACGGCCAGTTGCGTATGCGCGACCGTGGACTTCAACAGACTAATGGAGGTATGAAATAAGTAGCCTACTAAATATAGAATTTTCATTATAATATTATGAATATTATAGAATTTTCTATCTACCATAGGAATAGGGTTAATAATGAACTTACCAATAATGGTATCCACATACTCCGACCTTGCATTTACATCAAATAGGTTTCCAGCTCCTAAAGCGTATTGCAAGGAATCGCTGAACGAGCCGAGATGGTAGTACACCTTACTGGCAACAAGTGCTGCCAACTCGTGCATGTTGAAGTTCTTATCTTCATGCAGTATCTCACTGTAAACAAAAATGTTCGTGGCACAGTTGTAGTTTTTTTCGACATTATTGTGTATTGAATATTTCTCGATATGGCTGACAATCTTAGCGACAAAGACATTTTGGATATCCAGTACAACCTCGATAATCAGGCCGGAGGACTGGATTTACGGATATGCCAGATTAGTGAGAGAGCGCTTAAATCGTAATGAATCTGAAATATTAGTGTTGAAGGATAAAAACAACAAGTTTGGTTAAATCGAGTATGTAGTAATTTATTTAAAAATTGCATCAAAACAATGCAACAAACTAAAAATCATACTGTAATTCAATTTAAATCTGAAAAACAAAAATCTGAGTATATTATTAAACCTAAAAACCTAAAAAGGTAGGCAGCAAAAGATTTTACCGAAGACTCTGCGCTTTAATTGCACACTCACGTTGTAAATTATATTTAAACAATGCAAAAACTACAAATCATTATTATGTGTTGTAGGTTTGCCCCCCCTCCCCCCCCGCCACTGTCTAAGAGTGATGACCATACAGCGTCTGTCTATCTGTATTGCACTGTGTGCGGAGCCATTCATGGGCACGTAGAGAGAGTGAGTATGCGAGTTGTACTAATGTTTCGTCCCATGATCTATCATTTCTACATTTAACAGTTCTGCGTTTTGCTTCGTAAATTACTGTACAGTAAAATTGTATGTTATTTTGTACTAGTCTATATAGGCCTAACTGTAAATATAGTATAGAATGTATTTGTTTAGGAAATTTTAAAGTATTGCAGGACTACAACATTTAATTATAACTGTATTTTTGGATTTTAATGATATCAGTAGACTTATGTACAGTAGATTTATGCAAAACCTCTATTCACATACTGTTCACCACCATCTTCAATCAACAACTGTCAAACGGCTATACCTAATCAGATGTTTTCATTTGTATTGTTTTATTGTTTTATATTTGATTCTCCATAAGATTAATGTTTTTTTTTTAATTTAAACATAACATTACAAGAAAACCGGAATTTTCTCGGACATTGGACCTATCTAGAACTTATATTCTACCTATCTCTTGGTAAGCATTGGAGATAGAGAAAAACTGTAGTTTTTTAAGCTGATGGTGAAAGATAAAATTAAAACTTTTAATTACATATGAAAACACAAAAAAACTCAATTTTACAGTATAAACACCCAAAACTACCTGTTTCGATTGACCGATATGTCTGGTTTACAAACTTGTCCGAACAAATGTAGGAATACACGTCTCTACCAAATTTGGTCTTGATCAGACCATTTTTACGAGAGTTATCGTGTTCACAGACACACACACACACATATATATATATATATATATATATATAAATTTTTGACTATTGTTTTTGGCCTCTGGGCACCTAAAAACAAAAAAAATAACATGATCCCAAGCTTAAGTCTTGCCATGAGACATACGGTTATAAATAGCTTCTTCCCTATGGGAAATTTGCTAAAAAAACATAACCTCTATAGTTGTCGTCCCAACCGAGTTGACAGTGATTTGACAACGAGATGACCTGTGTAAAACCAATTGGGATGATATGGCAGCTAACGTGTTAAAGTTATACTTTGAATACAATGTATTTTATAATTCAGGATTATGAGTATAGTAATAATCCCAATATAATATACTAGGTTGAATAGTAATCTAAATAATAAATATATAAAGAACATTTACAAAAAACTTACATTTTCTGGATGGCTTCTGAAATTTCAGGCCAAAATTCATCTACGATGAGGTCTAATTTCTTCAAGGCAAATACTTTCAATTCAGGCATTGGTTCCTCAAGGAGGGAAATGATTCCCGCTAAAATCACAAAGATTATATAACTAAATAAAATATTTAACTTAAGTCTAATACATGGACTTCTTTGAGAGTTAACACTTAAAACGAAACATCGGTCAAATTGACCGATCGGTAATTTTACTACGTAATAGTGGCTAAACTGCTTGACCTTGACGGCTGTCACCCCCAGTACCTTCCCCCCAGATCCCTCTCCGTAATATTTGGTCATTTCCAACTAGTTGGCGCGACGTTGTCGTACATATTGGACGAATTGTGCGAATACGGTCGGTCACATTTACCGCGTGTTTCGCTTACCAGCTGGCAATCGTCGGTCGAATATACCTTGTATATACCTGTACATATACCTTGTATAATCGGAAAAAGGCTGTAGTAAAATGCAACAAACAAAAGAACACCTGCTAGAAGTAAAATAACAGCTATATTCCCCACTATAAGACCACAAATATGACCTTGGGCAACAATCCTATACGGATTTTTTCCCGAGGCCAGAGCTGGTCGTCTTGAAGCGTGGAGTTTGGAGTTTCATTTTTTTCTGTCACATGATCTTTGCGTAATAAATATGATTTGTCATAAAATGTTGTAAAACATCCATGTGATTACCAAATGATACATAAAAACAATAATAAACACACTAAACACCAATAAAGCACAGTGACGGTCAAATTGACCGTATGTTTCTCTTAGCGTTTTAAAAATTATGTTTCGTTGTAAGTGTTAAAATTTCAAATCAAGTAATATTTTGGAACATAACCAGAAAATGTTTTTAAAATATATAATCTTGTTAGTATATTGATTTCTATATATTTATCAATCAGTATGGTATCCAAATATTCTATACAGTAGAACCTCGATTAACCGTCACCCTTTTAACCGTCAGTCTCTATTAACCGCCACCCCACTAGCACAAAAAAACTTATGCGTCAGCACCGAGCCAAAACGTCTGTTGAGGCTCTATGATGAGTTGAGACAACTGTACTGCACACCTACACTGTGCGTGAGTCATTGGCGGCAAGGGTAGTGACCAGCTGGTTAATCCCTTACATTGTTTTCTGCATTCCACTGCTACTGTATTATTTCAGTTCAGTTCAGTATGGTGTGTGGCTTACTACAGTGAACTGAAGTTATTGCCGATTTTGAGTGCAATGCCTTATAGCGTTTTACGTGCTTTATTGTTGACAGTGCTGTTTATACGTAGTGCATGCTCTTCTGTTATGGCTGAGAAACAGAAACGTGTAGTTTTGGGACTCGACAATAAACAATTAATTATTAAACGCTGGTGCTTCTTCTCGGGAACATTAGAAACTTGACCGCCTGAAAAGCTCGACGGGGAAAGTAACAAAAGAAAATGACGGATTATTTTAAAAACTAAATACCGGTAACGGAAGTTTTGAGATTAAAAGTATGTACATGTACAGTTGATATTTAATTGTTTTCTTAATAAAGTATTTTTCACTTAAACTCGCGTAGTTTTGTTTTTTCTCATTTAAAATAAATTCACATTAAGTACTACGCAGCAATCATGAAAATTAATTAGGACTTACAATGGTGCCGTTATAAAATGCAAGGCAGTGAATTGCGATGTTGCCTTGCCAAACACTGTCTAGGTGCTAAGTTGTATCGGCGCTATTATTATTTCTGTTATCCGTCTATTCGGTTATCCGTCATGGTCCCGGTCCCGCGGGTGACGGTTAATCGAGGTTCTACTGTATTAAGTTTTTAGTATCATTGCCTTGATGCCTCAATCCAAAATGTTTTCAAAAGGTCTGTTTTAAATTTAACATAAATATGTGTACACATCTACGATATATTCTCATAATTATTTGCTTTTAGAATGTAAAAAAATATAAAAAAATTATTTTGAAAATAGGTTTTTCAAACCTATTTTCCAGTTATTTTTAACATTTCCATCAAGTGGATGCTGGCAATAAGTTTCAATGGAAGGAATAGGATGTTTATATATTCCTTAGTATGTATTTTAGAGACTTTGAAATTGAAGGAAAGTAATAAGCGTTTTGTAGTCACATAATATTTGTTTGTTACTCCAGTATAGGTAACACATTAGGCTAATGACAAATTTTCTGTAAATTTAACACCCTAAAAAATTAAAAATCAATAGATCTTCGACGTGCTTTTACAGCTACATCATTATATCAACAGTCATGGTCTAGTTTTTAGAGTAGCCTATGTGACTACAATGCTGCTGGTCCTGGTTCAAATCCTTGCCAAGGCCTTATATTTTTGTTATTTCTTTGCAAGCTGGTATTGCAGTATATTAAGTTAGGCCCTACTAAACAATGGGGTTTTCTGAATTCTTCAATCCATTCTTTACACATGTAAGTTTTACTAAAGAAAACTCCTGGTTAATTACTGGTACCTATTTATAAACAGGTCAATATAAGGTAGGAACACTACTAGTGATGGGCTCACTCCATTAGTAGGCCTAAACGTTAAAGCATATTATTTACAATGAAAGCCTAAAATATAGATTTATAAATTCTTATAAGTTTAATCAATTAGCTCATGATTATTTCACAATTTGCTGTCCTCATTGAAACAATTTCTTTGCTAAGTGACATACTCCAATTCAAATGTTTCTGCCAGTCAGTTTTAAATGTGAAATTAATTATCTAACTTCAGATAATATGTTGAATAATTAGTAGAAATTATTAGAATTAAATTGTTATCTTTTTCATTCCTCATGATTTCGTTTAGTCAAAATACATGAATGGCTCATGACCTAACCTAAACACATATTTATAAAAAGAACATAAAGTCAAATATAAAGCATTGTTATTAAAGTGTATATTCCATTTCCATAATATTTGATGAACTCATGAAGACAACAAAAGAATAAAACAAAACCAAAGTAAATTATTTAATTAAAAACGACAAATCTCATGCAGAGTGACTTGCAAGTTTGGAAACATAACCTCTCTCTACATTATAATATTGCTTAATATTGGTAATATACAAGTCGTCGTGTAGTAAAATAATACCTGCTGAAGTTATATTCATGGTTAGATTAAAATAAAACTCTCGGTTTATCCAAATATAATCTGAATATCAACGAAATAATAAGTCGTGACCAACAACACTCAACAACCAAAACTTCAAATTCTTCTCTTCACAATGAATTCGGCTTCAGCATCAGCTATCGAGATCGGACTGTATTGGATTGGAATGAACTACAAAGGAAACGAGAACCAGACACGTCTGTCTCGAGGGAGGAATGCTCCTCTATTTAACTGTGACAAATCGTAATGATTTGGACATGAGTAACCAGTTGCATCGTTATTGTGACTGGGTTTCAAAGTAGTAGTTGCGAATACCCGGAACTGCTACATTACTTTCGCCGTGGTTGGTGTTGCGGCTCATGCCTTGGCCCACAGAGAAGAGTTAACCTTAAATGATCTGGCTTGAACAGGCCTGATCAAGATTAAATAAACTTCGTCAAAAATAGTTGATCAAAAAGTTAATATTTACTATTTGGTAAATAAAATAAAAGTATTTGGTATATATTTACTTGGTGGCGTAAACTATGTAAACTATGTATGGATCCATGGAAAGTATGCATGACTCAACTTTTAGAAGATGAATTTATTACAGCCAAAAACCTCTAAGGCCCAATTCACACAGAACGGACATATGGTGGAGACGTGCCGCGGACAATATGTCGCTTCCGCGTTCCATCTATGCAAAGATCCGTTCATCTATGGCAAAGTATTCTGGCGTTGGCGGCCGCCCTTTAGTTCGTGCCACGTCTCTCGGGGCACATCGGAAGCGACATCTCTCTTGTGCGTCCTTTGACGTTGTGAGACCCCATTGGGTTTGTAAATCTTTTGTTGATTTTTTGTTTGTCTTGACGTGATCATGCGAGGCGACAATGAATTTAATATTAGATTTTGTGAGGAAGTTAAACAATTTCAAGTTTGTAGAATTAACAATCGTGCAAATTACTGCAATAGAAGTGCGCAAGACCTGGCCTGGCATAAAATAGCACAAGTATTTATTGGGTTGCTCAGGTTTACTAATTTACAAAAAAGAAAACGTAAAAATATTTGCGACTGCCAAGATCGGTTAGAAATTTGAAATGTACGTCCTTTAACACTAGAAATTACGATTTCAATTATGGGAAGTATTCATTTAGAAATGTATTAATAAATTTTTGAATTACCCGGAATACCTTAGGCGATTAACATGGGATAAACGTTAAAAAATCATACGCGGTCGTTCATGACGTTTGTCTTGAGCTTTCAACGAGGCGTTTTGCACGAGGTTTATTTTAAATATTGTTAATTTTAACCAAAACGTCCAATGAAGGTCACTGGCACGCCACTTCTGTGTGCACAGCACACGCCACGTTCGCGCCATACGTCCGTTTTGTGTGAATTGGGCCTTGCATGTCAATAAGGAAAAGCCTATACAGTAAGGCTAGGTACTAACCAAATAATGTAACAACTCCGTGTTGCAATTAGCCAACCACAAACATTTTAAGAAAAAAATAAATCATGTGGCATTCACATTACATATAAAAACTTTACCTGCTATCCACCGCTTTTGTTGTACGTTATAAAGTTTTGGTGTGTTGATCCCAGCAGGCATATCAGAGGATTTATTGCATTAATGCGCGATGGATTGTAAGATTTGGTAAAAGCTTTATCGCAAAATTTTTCAGATTATTTGCGGCTTCAGAATATTTTTGTTTACTTTCATTTATAGCATTTGAGATATAATAAATTGACAGCCGAGATAGAGAAGCAACTTGACATGTTGTCCGATTCGTTGTTTCGGTTCCAATACTACTATTATAGGTTCCTAAGCAACTGTTGCATTTTGTCACAGTTACACGGAGGAGCCTTCCTCCCTCAAGACAGACGTAACGAGACGGACTGAACTTCAGTTCGTCTCGTTACGTCTGGGCACATCCTCTGGCACATCCCTACTGAACTGAAGTAGTATTGTTACAGAAAGTGAAGTAGAACGTGATTTAAACTAAGGGAATTCGGTTCCCCATTTACTTACAAAATATTCTAAAAAGTTTCCTTCAAGATAGAACTTTCTCAGTTAAAGTTGGCGGTGTAACATCAACGCCCAGATACATAAATGCTAGGGTACCACAGGGAGCTATATTGTCTCCTCTATTATTTAACATATTTATCTCAGACATGCCTTCACCAATTTCATCAAAAATCGCTGTATTTGCTGATGACACCCTTATATATTCAACGTACAGTGATGTCAACATTTGTACAAGAATATTTTTATTTATAAGCATTACAATGTTAAAAGTCTTGAAACTATAGTTTTATGCATCAATGTTTAAAAGAATTTTCTGGGGATGGAAACTGGGACCTTATCCACAGACACCTGGATCATCCTTCCAATGTCGCCCCAGTGAAAATTCCTTAAATATACTCTGTTGCAAGGTGTGTCATAAGAAAATCATAAACTTAAAATAAATACTATTTTATTTTACCAGGGAAACACAAAACGTCCTTAGTTTAATTTTACAATATGTTCATGCAAAGCTGTTTGGAATCTAGGTGTGGAACAAGGAACAAGTATAGGGGGCACAGTAAGACTAAGATATTAATGTGTGACATAAAACCTGATGATTTTAAAGTTTCTCCACATAAACATAACAGAGGGAACATAAAAATTATTGTAGCAATATTACTTACAAATGTAAATCATGCTTAAGGTGTTAAAGAAAATTTTAGTTACAGTATTTATTTATTTATCATATGGTTATGTCAGCAAATCATACACACAAAGATATAGAGTACTATTCACTCACGTCAATAAATATATAAATAAGAACAAATAAATAAAATAAAAAATTGAAATAAAATGCCTATCATGTTTTGAATTATTACAGAGCTAGGTCCAACCCTTTGAGCCATTCCACATACACATCACTGACATCGTGTACACCTTCAACCCCATCAGAGAAAAATCGCAAGGGGCACTCTTCGGCAATATGCCTCATGGTTTGTACTGCCGCTCCACAATCACATGTTTGTTCGTCTGTCAGGCCCCATTTTGACCATCAATAATTGCATCTACCTACTCCTGTGCGGAAACGATTGATAAGAGACCATTGTTTCCGAGGAAGGGTCATACCATTTACCTGTACTGTTGGGTCTCTTATTAGAGAGGAGTTCTGCCCAATAAAGTTATCCCAAGATGCATATTCCACTCTTTATCAGCTGTATAATCTTCAGCCATTAACTGAGAAGCTGTCTGCATTGGTGGGTGCCTAGACTTGAGGCGGTTGGGGTGGGGTATCAGGTCCTGCATAATTGGGAGTTTGGGCTCTCTGATAATCTTCTCGTATTCTCTCTTCAGGTATGACTTGCGTCTTACATTGGGTGGGGCTATGTTACACAGCACTGGGAGCCAAGGAGTAGGTGTGGCCATTAGAGTACCACTGATGGTCCTCATAACCCTATTCAGTTCGACATCCAAGCACTTAACATGCACACTGTTAAGCCACACAGGGGCACAATACTCAGCTGCAGAGTAAACCAGGGATAATGCAGAGGTCCGTAGAACTCTAGCATTGGCCCCCAAGATGTTCCTGCGAGATACTGCACTATGTTCGACCTGGTTCTTACTTTTGCAGCAGTCTTGGTCAAGTGACTTTTAAATGTCAAGGTGCGGTCCAGTGTGACTCCCAGATACTGAGGTCGTTTGTTGTGATTGAGAGGTACATTGTTGAAGGAGACATTCAATTCAGTGTCGGCAAGTCGGTTATTCAGGTGGAAACAAGCGACTTCGGTTTTGAATGGGTTGGGCTTTAGCTTCCAAGTCCTAAAGTAATTATTGAGAATTGAGAGATCACTGGTGAGTGAGAGTTCAGTTTGTTTTAAGTCATCATTTTGTGAAGCCAGGGCAATGTCATCAGCATAGATGAATTTCCGAGACTGTGTTGCTGGAATATCGCTTGTGTACATATTGAATAGTAGGGGTGCCAGGACTGAACCCTGTGGCAGGCCATTCCTCAGTGTGCGGAACTTACTCGTTTTCTGGCCCAGAAAGACCTTGATCAGCCTGTTGCTCAACATAGAGTTCAGGAGGCGCTGTAATGCCCTGCATGGGATTAGCTTGTAGAGTTTAACCAACAGCCCCTTCCTCCAGACCATGTCATAAGCTGAGGACAGATCAATGAATGCAGCACCTGTTTTCTTTTTCATGTATTTACATTTGTTTTTTTTATTGTTTTAGGTTAAAAGTTATAAGATATTGTTTCTGCATGAAAGAGAGTGGAGTTGTTCGCGTACTTGTTCCTTATAGGATTTACTTGCTCCATAAAACGAGCAACAATTTTTGGAGCTGAACCATCACTTGACGTGATCTCCCAGCTACTATGTTAGCTAACAATTTTAGTTATGTTTGGGATTAAGTCACTCTCCTGTGACTCTTTAAGCTTTTGTCTCAAAACTTAAATCATCAATAAGCCCCGATATTAATTTATGAAATGGACACTGTTAGTATTAAAGGCTTAATTGATGTGGTCACCCAGCTGGGTGCCTATGATAGAAAATTTTTATACCTCCCATAAAAATGGTCCTCAAGACCAAATTTGGTAGAGATGTCTATTCTTACATTTTTACCACTCTTAATACCATTAAACCAGAAATAATATTTATTAACATAATACCTTACTCCAGGACATTTTACCTTTTTATTTTAATACATGACAATAAATTTCTTAACCTGGTGAGGTAAACTTAATTGTTTTAGGAGTTTAAGTTATATTTGTTTCATTCAAAGTTCCGTATTTAGATATCATCCTATTATATTTTCAAATTTACTCACAACCTATCCCCTACATATCATCATGGTTATGTAAAACAATGGTTGACGTTATTTACCTCATAGTCTAATTATTTAGTTCAATTCAGAAATGGAAAGTTCATAAGGTTTAGGAATTGCCCTATCTCATAAAGTTGTAGTTAATTTGAAGTTGTAATTTTTTAGTTGGTTATTTTGAACCCTCTTGTAAAGTCGATGAGCGGAGGGCAAAGTCCATCCCTAGGAGTCGGCCTATGGCAAGAGTGGAGGTCCTGCCTTGCTCCTGGCGGTACCTAGCTGTACTTGGGGGGGGGTTTACCCCAAAAGTGGGTTTTGTTACATTTTTCACGTCATTTTTAAAAATTTTAAATTAGATCTTTTACTATTAGAATTTGCTTAAAAAACAACACAATTTAGTTCCTTAAAGTTTTTCTCTATCTCCAACGGTTACCGAGTAGGCCTACATTGTATTTTGAGGCTCCAATACCAATCTTGTGGAGGATAAACAAAAAATAATATTTCCCTTATCAATCAATATTTTTTGGATGAATCTTCGTATTTAGCTTAATGAGGTTGGGATCCATACATTTATGTTAAAAAGTCATAGTTTATGTGTACCTCTCAGCAGAAAACCTCCAACTCATTGCCTTATTAATCTTATGGAGAATAGAAAAAAATCACTTATTTATTACACATACGAGTATTTATCAAACCTGTTATATATTATTATTGATTTGGAAATTCACTGAGAACGCAGGTCTGCTGCAATGGGGGTAGGTACTGTATTTCATATATATTGAAGGTCCCACGCTACCAATTTAATAAACGGTATCAGTGGACTGACACATACCTCTCTTCTTCCTTAAGTAAATTTAAAAATTATAATCTTTAATAAAACTATGATATTCTTAAAGGTGTGTTTTGAGTTTTCACCCTTACTCCTTAACAGCTCTCAAATAATGACGTTTTAAAACGTTGTTACTCCTTAATGGGTTAACATTGGGCACTCTCAGACAACGTATTGTGTTTACCATCGACAGTAAATTGAACTTTTCCATTAGTCGTAGACCAATATAATTCAAAATACTAATTTGTTAAGTTGTTTAAGCTAGTTTTAATGGTCATAGTTAAATTTTACTTTACCATTATTGTTTTCATGGACTACTTTAAAATGTTTTTTGACATTTAAAACCCCATAACATTTGAACTGTAATTTTTACAGACATGCGGTTGGCGTCATATTATTTAGTACTCTATGCACTAAACTTTAATAAAAATTGTCAGAGCGATTTTGACAAGTTTGATTTTTTACGTATTTTAAGGCCTTTTAGAGGTGAACTATCCTTAAAAATTATACCAGATTTCATCTAAATCCGACCAACAGGATAGGCTGTGGCTCTTGACACATACAGACACACACACACACACAGATAGACAGAGGATTCGGCTGGTCTATAGAGCTTACAATCCATTTGGATCATTCTAGCCTTTGGCAAGGTCTTGGAAACAGTAATGAAATTTCAGTTAGTATAATGATTTTGAGGAAAATTATCTCTTTCCTTGAGGGATGGTAAGGATGTTTAAAAACCCAAGTTTTAGTAATGACCTTGTCAATTAATCCTCAAACAAATGTACATATCTAATTATTATGAAGTAGAAAAATCATATTAAAGAGCATCTCTGATCTGAACTAGCGTGTTCTTGAATAATACTTACATAATACATAAATAATTTTTAATATTTGGAACGAAATTATTGTCTCATTTGTAGTATTGCAATATTTTATATTTTCATAATTGCTTTTACACATAGGCATTAAAGTCTCCCTCATAGTTAGTTATTGTTAAAAGATTTAAATTAACTTTTAATCATTCCAAATGACTGTTCTGACGATCAAGCTCATTTTGATGTAACAACCATTCATTTGGACAACAATTCTACAAAATGACAATGTTTGACTAGTTGATGTTCTACAACTATTGTATTAATATTTTTCAGACATAATGTGTGTCAAGTAATTATTTATAAAAATTACTTTGTTTCCTTTAAAACATATTGTGTTAAATGTTTCTAACTATTTAACCCTCTGACTGCCATGTACATTACCCAGAAATGCCAGCCACTTTTTTGCAACAATTTTATTCAAACAACTGTTGTAATTTCTAAACTAACACAAACTATAACATATTATATGCAATTTTATTCAGAAAAAGATCTTTTCTGAGAAAATGATATTGATGTTCTATTCAACATAAGCTGTTATAAATATGTTGGCTTCAAAAAATCCAAAAAAAAAACTATAATACGAGTTTGCTCCCCAACAAAACACACGAAATGGAGTTCTGTAGAGTTTACCACATTTATTAAATAGCCATTTTCAAGATAATTTTATAAGGAACAAGACTTTTATGCTCTTAAATTAAAATAAAAAATATTTACAGCGACTCAATAGCAACACATGCACATCATCTGCCACACTGTTTTGCCGCATCTGACAATGTTTGACATATGTCTCAGAGCTGTCATAACTTAGAAATACCTAGTGACAGATATCGGAAGAATGATCAGAATCTACCAATTACACTGATACCAATTTCAATCTAATTACACTACAATTGGAGTAACAACAGGAGCAAAATGCGTAGCAACTACGACATCGATTCAGGCGAGTCGTTCAGGCAGTCAGGGAGGGTGAAAGAAAAAACTTAAACATAAAACTTAAAATTAAAACTTGAGAAGCAACAAGGGCATAAGGATAAAAGAAAGGCCACAATTAAAAATATGTTGAATTACTTTATACATTAAATGATTTTGAAATACAATAAAATTCTTATAACTGCTGTATAATTAATGTATGGCACCTGTAACTGATGCAATTCATTTAATCAGACTCAGTAGTCAGTATACTTTAAAAATAACTTGAAAACATTACCCAGAAATATAAATAAGTACGCCTCATTTCTTTGGAATGCCTACGACCAGTCAGCCACAATTTTATGGTTATAAATTTAAAAAAAATAATACTTAATACATACTATAACAGAATACTTTAAAGGGTTAAAAGTTATTTAAGTTATCATGGCTCAACAATATTATATTTTATTTTTTTCATAACAAGAGTCGAAAGTGGCTCATTGCATATTCAAAACCATATGTTTGAAGTGCTTGATAAATCTCGCACTTATGCATATCGCAAATATGGTTGAGAATACACATACGACTTTCGGGCGTGTTTTAACGATATTTTTCGCTTCACTATAAATAATAAAACATACAAAATTAGGTTATGCCATCTGAAACAATAAAAAATGATTGTATTGGTGAAATCAAAAAATGTAAACATTATTTTGGTAGTAAACATTCTCACTTTTGGTAATAAACATTCTTATTATAAAGTAAACAATGCAATGATGAATTTTTGCAGATGACATACATATAAGGAAATATAAGGGTGATTAGATAGTAGTGAAGCGAAAAATAACTTACATATGCAATATTTTATTCTTCAAATGGCTTCACCATTAAATATATTTAGGGTTAAAAATATACAAAAATTATTACCAAATATAATTTAATATTTTAAATGAGATTTATTTATGGTATAAACAGTTTTCAATGAGGATTAAATAATTATTTTATCCAAACAATATTTAAAAGTACAGTAGTTTGGTTCAAAAGTATATTATTTTATATTTAACTTAAATACTAGGAAAACAAGAACATATTTCATGATAAATTATCGCCTGATAACATGTGTTTGTATAAAATATGTCTAAGATATCACACTTCTAAGTTTTCAATTTAAGCTATCAATTTTTAAAACCTGTGAGATTATTTTGTTTGTTCAATAATCTTTTTAGAACAAAATCCATAACATGTTTACTTAATATGTTTTCACCCATATATATGCAAATGTTTATCTTTTACGTTTATATTTAATTATAGAACACTGAATTCCCACATAATTCAAGTGATATTCTAGTCTCTTATAAATTGTTTAAAGCTAAGGGTTCTTATTTCCCTTACTGTAAAATATTTTAAAACAATCAAATAATTTTCTATTTAAAAATAATTTTGCCATCTACATTTTACAGGTTACTGAAAATAACTCTGTAAATCTGATCATAAAGCCGGTGTTCTAGATATAAGATAAATTGAAGTCACCTTCAGAGATTTCTCTTTCCGAATCATCTATATACCTCCCAAGTCCCAACCAACATTGAAAACAAATATGTTGTAACCAGTGTATTGTAGATAAGACTAGTACAAACAAGTGGCTGAGAGTAGAGTCTTGCCGGAGTGAGGATACTACGATGTACACACGAAAACATTCAACATTCACCTGCAACAAATATCTTGTAACCAGTGTATTGTAGATAATACTAGTACAAACAAGTGGCTGAGAGTAGAGTCTTGCCGGAGTAAGGATACTATGATAGGATTAATTTTGTGATGACTGTAATAGTATAACTGTATACCCTAAGCGGTTTTATTTGTAGGAAAAATACACACAGTCAAACTGGAGTGAAAAAAATTAAGAGGTTTGTGTTCTGCCTTAGCCGCCGTGACCGTGTGTCACCCTTTAGGGAGGCCTTGCACCTACCCCCCATGGATGTCATATGCAGAGTGCTGACATTTTGTTTGGTCCACAAAGCTCTCTATGTAAAGTGGATTCTGTACCTGTATTTTCAGATTATCCAGATTTTCAACCATCTGGATTCGGACTTCGCCACATTAATGCAGATAAATCGGACTTTACTATAATTTTACAAATTAGCATACATCTTAAACTTTTATAAAATATAATACTATATACCACCTGTATGTTTGAATGCACAGGGTGAAGCTATTCACATAGGACCTACAATGTATGTAGCTCATTCCATCTACAATATACTGCAGTGTCTATCGAGTCCAAGTAGTTAAGAATTAACCCGCTAGATAGCAGCATCTGCTGCAATGTCTCTAAGCGTGCGCAATACGTCCTAACACAGCGATGAGGTTAGGAACCATGGTGTATCAATTACGGCAAAACACGTTAGAGGATTAAATTTATTTAGTTATTCAGTGCATAATAAACCCAGTGAATGGAATAAGTATTTTGTATGCAGGTCGAGGGGTTAGTTACAATCCCTGAATTTGATCTAGGAATTAGAGCCTCTTGGACAAAAATCAGTGTTTACATTCATATAGTATTACGATTTATGCAATTATTAGGACAGTTAAAAAGTTAGTAACTTAGCAGCAAAGTTAATGGGCTTTAGTGAGTAGGCTTGTGGTGGGCGTAGTACATCCTATCACTAAGGAGCCAGCCAATCATTAAGTATGTTAGTTGATGATGATCTAATCTTTATAGACGAGTCCTCCCATTATTTTTACCCAAGAGCCACCACTGCTATGAAGTGTAGCCAAAAGATTGGTCATATATATTTGGGTAAATCACTTGCTAAATCTAATGGCAACCGCCTTAAAATAATGCCGAAAAAGCTTACATATATACCACTTAAAACATCACACTTAGAGAGTTATAGTGTACAGAATTCTATACCTACGACCGGTTAAGCCACAGAAGTCCCTTGATCAAGAAGTAAGCTGTGACGACTGCATATAATATCTTCTCACGTTGTTGTTGTTGTAGAGAGTTCAGCTCCATGGCCATCACACGACGATTCAATTTCGCTAACTGTCGCCGCAGGTGTACCACCTCCTCAGCTGTGGACATGCCTTCAACACTGCCAACCAATCAGACAATAAGAAAATCTTGCTTGTTGATCTCCTTAAATAATGGTATTTCAAAAAGTAATATTGATCTAATTTTAAATTTTTTTTATAAACTACAACATAAGTTTGAAAATACCCCCGTAGCTGCAGACCTGTGTCTCAGCTAATTTCCAAATCAATAACATAATAATAATAATAATATATGACAAGTTTGATCATTATCCGTATGTGATAAATATGAGAGTTATTTGCCAATTCTCCATAAGATAAACATCGATAGAGTATACAGGTTTGCTGCTGTGAGGAACACTGAAATTGTTTCTAGCGTAAACAATTTTTATTTTGACCAATTATATCAAATTTTATCAACATCTGTCAATAAATAAAAGAGATAGCCTCTTCTCTATATGATTAACATGGGAAAAGAGTATGCAGGTTAGCTGCCATGATAAACACATAACTATGATTTTTAAGCATAAATGGATGAATCTTAACCACATGAAGCTAAATATCAAGTTTCATCCAAAAATATACGATGAGTGATATATTAATTTTTCCTTATCCTCCATAAGATTAACATTGGAGCTCCAAAATACAACGTACCTTTGTTTAGATTTTTTTAATATCTCGGTAACCGTTGGAGATAGAGAAAAACTTTAGGGAACTTAATTATTGTGTAGTTTTTTAAGCTGATTCTAATGGTGAAAGATAAAATTTAAAAACTTTTTAAACTACATATGTAAAACAAAAAAACCCCAATTTTTTAGTTCAAAACCCCCCAAACTACCCGTTCCGATTGACCGCTATGTCTGGTTTACGAACTCGTCCGAGCAAATGTAGGAATACACGTCTCTACCAAATTTGGCCTCGATCGGACCATTTTTACGACAGTTATCGTCTTCACAGACACACACACAAACACATATATATATTCAATGTTTATTTCATCACATACGGCTACTAATATAATTATAGCGAAATAAGTGAACCAAGTACCCTTAGAAAAAAGGTAAGGGTACTTGGTTCACTTATTTCGTACAACGTACTGTGTTTAGATTTTTTTATATCTCGGTAATCTCAGTAATTTTTTTGTCTTGGTTATTTTTATGAAATATTCAGTTATTTACAAAAAAACAGCTGTTATTAGCATTAAATATCACCACTTCTCAGTAAACCCAACAGTAAAACAACGTACTAAGTATAACCTTAATTCCCAACACATGTATGGTTTTAGAAGCGGGAATTCATCTGATTAGCTAATTCATTAGTTTTCCGAAAGATTTTAGCACATCCCAAACCTAGCACATAATATCCAAAAAAGAAATAGATGATTATATTTAGTGACCAGTACTGCTGGCATTCCGGCCGCAACTCAGATTTAATCTCGTCTAGTACCACTGGCCATTCGAGTGGTGAGGACAGCTCATATTAAAATTAATTCGACTTGATGAGAAATTGGTGACGGCCAGTGCAGCTGGACATCCGAGTGCACAGGGCAAGATATAAATACTTGATCCGAGCACAAAGGGTTAAAGAACCAAACACCTTAAAATAGATAGCAGAACAAAATGGACACAGAACAAAAATTATAAGCAACATGATAAAGAAAAAACTAAAAAAGAAGATTCAACTAACAACAACAAAATCAAATGAAATAAAAAATAAATATATGTGCGTACCGTACAACAATTACATGGACAAAGCCTTAAGAAGAACACTAAAAACACAAATTGTTAAAATTAGCTACAAAACAAAAATTACATTTTTCATTTGATAAACATATACCCCCATTGCAGCAGACCTGCGTACTCAGTGAATTTTCAAATCAATAATATAATAGTAATAATAATAAATGACACATTTTATCAATATCTGTCGATAAATACGAGAGTTATTTGCCTATTCTCCATAAGATTAACATGGGAAAGAGTATGCAGGTTTGCTATTGTGAGGAAAATTGAAAGTAGGCATTTATAGCATAAACAATTTTTATTTTGACTGTTTATACCAAGTTTCATAAACATCTTTGCATAAATAAAGGAGTTTGCCTATTCTCTATATGATTAAGTGGAAAAACATATATGTGAACTGTGAAAAGATGTAAGTTAATTGCTCTAAATACACTGTTCGCGTCTAAAATAATGGATTTTATTAGTACTGTTAATGAATTTTACACTGCACCTACGGGTAATCCAAACAGGATTCCGTCCCAATTAGTTTGAACTACATTAATAAGGTAAAATTAATTAATTTTGATATGTATTCGAGCCATACGGCATGCGGAAGCAAGAACCCACACAAACCTATACTGAGTGAGAGCCGCGGACCTCTGGTCGGCGGAAACGTCAAGAGCTTTGCTGATGTGGCTGGCTCGAGCCATGGCTGCCCCTATCGCCACAGGTTGGGGTTCGGAGGGAGGGTGACGAGAAAACTCATCGTCTGCTGAAGGGAAGTAGTGTTCATCCAGCTTGATTACTCTCGGTGGAGTCTGAAAACAAATGTCAGCCTGGAGTGGAACTACTTACAAGAGGTGTGGATTACGTTATGGTAAAAATTATAAAAAGGAATACCGAGAATTATTTTTGGAGGTTTTCAATAAAATATTAGTTTGTAATGAATGGGCTTAGACAATAACATTGCACTGAGGTCAGATGAGCAGTTATCAGTTACTGCTCAGGTTTGCTGGTAAAAGGTGTTCCAAATGCCAAAATAATGCTGTCCGGGGTGTTCAAAGGGGCTGTGAAGATTTCGGGGCTGAAGGGTTGAGAAATTACTTTTTTTACATAGTAAATTATACTGTTTGCTTATTTTCATTATGTGCATGTGGAAAAGCATTTATGACTCTACAAGGTGAAAGAACTGAACTAAATTTTACATTATCAAATTAATTATACCTTGACAAGTCTCCTGCCGAGCAGGTTACTGCACGTATAGGCGTAATAGATGATTTAAATAAACAAATAGATATATTTGTATTTAGGGGACCTCTGCATTATCAGATTTTTATAGTGTCTGAGAATATCTTGGTGGTCGTGGCTTTTTATCTGTTTATAGATTTTCGAAACCCTGTGACTCACCTGGACACGAACAACTCCAGGATCTGGAGGCATCACGGAGTTCTCTAGTTGAAGTTCCCGAGGAGGAGCTCTGGTTCCAAAATGTTGCTCCTGACCTAAAGCGAACATCACACAATCATATTTGCGACTGAGTATACAGTAGTTGTACTTCACTGGTCACAGTAGTTCAGTGGGTACTTCAAAGAACTGTTCGCTCATCAACAAATGCAATCAATTTCCAAATGTTGAAACAGATGATCTCCATGACAGAATGGAGAAATAAGAGAAGACACTTGTAATGGCATTGATCATATGGACTAGCCTTTGATGCTTCATTGTTCTCAAACGATAGTCATACTACCACTACCACCTATAACAATCACCTTTTACCGTCAAACCTAGATGTAACCAACCTCAATATGACAAATTCCATGATTTAACAAATATTTTAAAATCGCCTTGAACTGTATATAACAAACAATTGAAGTTTAACCTTTATATTACAAATATACGATGTTTAAAACCTTGATGTTACAAATTTTTAAAAGTAGTTGGAAACATAAATTTACCTCTATAACTAATCTTACAATGTTAGACCTTTAAATGACGTATTTTACCTTTACACGAGTGTAAAGGTAATAACTTAAATTGAATTATTCTCTTATTCATTCATTGTTTAGCTTTTGAAACGTTACACTTTTAAACAAAACTAGCCAACATCATGTGTTTTATCAAGGTTAAATTGACTTAAATTAGTTTTTGTCATTTACAACCAAGATTAAGAGATTAACGAGTAGATCTGTGATCCACGATCTAGCAAAATCTTAGCTAACGTTAACTCTATTTAACAAAACCTCAATGTAACATATTCCTTGATATAACTTTTTTTTATCTTGTAAAAAAGTACATTCAGATTTGTTATATAAAGGTTTGACTGTATTAGTCTGTTATTCATCATTTAGTGGATCTTTATTATTAACAAAATCAAAATACCAGATTAATAATTTATGAGGCTAGTTAACTAATAGACAATTGAATCCAACAGGAAACTATTAAAATTTTTCTCAGTATCAATATAAAATAAATTAGAGTTTTGTCTGTACATTGCTCAGTGTTATTAATTTTTTAGTTATTTTTATGTTTTGTGCGTTAGAGAAGCCGAAACCAGTCTTATCTCAATTTGTATATTTGTATGTTTGTCTGTGACGCTCCAGGTGATATTTTACGCCGTCTTCTCCGAAAAGCGGGAGAACTGATAACAATGAAACTCTCATGCATTCTCTACATTCCAGAGAAGGTTTTTCAAAGCTTGAAATTGTCCGCTACCCCTTAAAAAGTAAATCATAAGCATTTAAATTTGTTAAAAACCCACTTTTTATGTGATATTAGTTGCATTTTGCTTCCAATCATCAACTAACCACTTAATGGTAATCACCAGCTGTCTTTGTAGTTTAAAGATCTAATAGAAAGAAAAACCCACAGCTGTCAAATCAATGTTAGTTTTATATTGGTCATTAATTTTAAACCCATTTGGAAATCATACTATATTAAAAAATCATTTTATAATAATGGTATAAATGTTCTAATCTTTGTAATTATAAAGTAATGCTAAATAATAAAGCTGGGTATTGATTTATTTTTTGTGTATTGATCTGTTTTAGATTTCAGGTTTACATTTTGATATGATAATCTTTCTTTTTTTAAATTGTATGCTACACCCCGTACAAAGGATGGGTTTACTGCTAATTAAATATAATATGAATCACCAATAATAATGAAAAATGCAACTGAATTCCTGCAAATTATTGTTCACCCTTGAAAGGAGGGTGTAAAAGAGCATTGTAGGTTAAAACAAACTAAACATTTACCTGAAAAGATAAAATTTTAAGTTTTAGCTAAAATAAATTCATAGGCTTCTTAATACATGCCACAACCAGATTTTAAAAAGCAAGAACATGCTGCTATCTATAGTAAAAATAAAATTTAAAAACATAGCCTATCATAAAGAATGTGTACACAAACCTGCATTACTCCCTTTTGTATCAAGCGATAAGTCCATATAAATGTTGTCTATGCATAACAAACGAATTAAAAAAATTAAAGTGATGAGAGAAAATCCTTTAGACTTAGCATCTTGTACCTGCATTATGATTCATGTCATGGTACCTAAAGTTGTTGTTGGCGACTTTTATAATTCATAACTTCAAAAAATTATAAAAGATTTATCATTCCTTTCAATAAAATAACAAGGAGAATGGCAAAGAGCACTATGCATATGTACATAATGTTAATAATGTATATAATGCATAAGTCAAATGTAGGCCTAAGAAAGGTAGGCTAAAAAGTATTTTCATTGAAAACATTGACAAACATTTATAACATCCACAAATGTGCTTGAATACATCATTAAACATGAATAAAGGTATGTCTACAATGACTCATACATTATTTTATCTTTTTTACTTACACCTTCAAAACCTTAATTTGGGAGTAACCCCCTTAATCCCTTATAATATGGGAGTAAATGTTTCAATCTTTCAGGAATTTTCACCACACCGTCACACTAGATTTTAACTTATACATGAATTAAAGATGTAAGGTAAAAATCAATACAAATAACAATTGATAATTCAAATTGTGTAACAAGTCTTAAATCATAAAATAATATAACTGAGTATCAAATAAATTCAACATATCTTCATGGACAGCGTTGAGTATTCCTAGGAATGGTATAAATTTTTGAAAATACAGACCCTAAATTTTTAATCATTACTGTATTTTTATTTTTTTGTTACTTGAATATCAAGGAGTTACATTTCAGAGAATGCGTAATATTTTGAAGGTAAATTTCAATAGGTAACAATAAAGCTGAGACTAAATGGTTTTTATATGTTCAAATATAATCAGTCCTACTAACATTTAAAATTGTTATCATATTAGCGAATTTCCCATAGGGAAGAAGCTATTACCGTAGGTCTCATGGTAAGACTTAAGCCCGGGACCATGTTATTTTTTCTTCTTTAGGTGCCTAGAGACCAAAAACAATAGTCGTTAAAATTTTTATATACAGGGTGTTTCAGAATTCCCTACCAATACTTTAAGGCATTGTTCTTGGGTAAGAAACATATAAATATCATATTTAAATTGTCCGGAAGTCCTTAGTTACTCACACAGCCCCCATTTTGTTTTTTTCACTTATAATATTTTTTCTGAATAATGGTTAAACGTACGGAACTGAAACTTTGCACAAACATTTATGACAAATAGAAAAAGCTACAACAAAATTATGACAATTTCTCAAATTCATAAAACAAAATGGCGGCCATTTAAAGTTTTGTTTCTCAAATAACTCGTGAACCGTTGATTTAAAAGAAAATTTACAAGAATAACATTTTTTAGGTAATGTGATTACAAATCGATTAACACCAAATTGTTTTAAATTAGACAAATATTAACTGAGATATGGTATGTTTAGTGATAAGTGACCGCTAGAGCTTAGTTGCAGTGCATGTAAAGGCATGCGACTAAGTCTGCCACAACAATGCAACAGTCTCCGCCTGCTTACTGTCATTAAAATAATTGTTAAAAATAATTAATAAAAATAAAAATAATAAAAATAATTTAGCTTTATGTGGTTGAGGTTCATCCATTTATGCTTAAAAATTATAGTTTATGTGTTTATCATGGCAGCAAACCTGCATACTCTTTTCCCATGTTAATCATATGGAGAATAGGCAAACTCCTTTATTTATGGACAAATGTTGATGAAAGTTGGTATAAAATAAATGTTTTTGAAGGTATAAATGCCTACTCTCAGTGTTCCTCACAGCAGCAAACCTGCACACTCTTTCCCATGTTAATCTTATGGAGAATAGGTAAATAATTCTCATGTTCATCGACAGATTTTGACCACTTGACTTGTCGTATATTATTATTATTATATTATTAATTTGGAAATTCGCTGAGTATGCAGGTCTGCTGTGACGGGGGTATTTCAGCTTGTATTGGCATAGCTTGAGAAAACCTCAACAATAATTAGATTTTGGGATCAGTATCAATAAAAATTTACGAAAGAGCACCAATTAAAAATTGAAAAATAGTATAATGTATAACAGTAGGTCTCCATAATATTAACATGGGAAAGAGTATGCAGGTTTGCTGCTGAGAGGAACACTGAGTGTAGGCATGTCTCCTATATCTATGAAGAGCCATACTGTGTACTGTAACAAACATCGACCTACATATGAACCACGGTTTTTTTCTGTGACCTATTTTTATTTTTAAAAATTTGTATTCATTATTCTTAGGCCATACAGTAGTACATAAATAGCAGATCTACCTTTAAATCAGATCGATGAAAACTAATTAGTCCACTCGATATTCATATATTTAAGATTAATTTAAGATACAAAATATATAATGCATAATTGACTTACTGGTACAGTATTAGTTATTGGACAATAAAGGTAATAGGCCCCTACTGTACCTAAATTTTCAAAATCAACTGATTACTAGGACTGTGCTCTTTTATACTCTAAATAGCCAAATCAAGACATACAATATTAGGCCTAATAATAATTTAAATTACAATACTTGTTTATTACCAATTAGAATATAACGTCTCGTAAGAGAATCGAAAATGAAGCAGTAAATCAAGGTGATAAACCAAAAGAAATAACCAACATCAACACCTTCAAAAAACAAACTTAACAAATGTGTTAAGCCACCCTGAGCTGCTGAGCATAATGTGGGATGATGATTTCAAAAACAATTTTATAAGTAGGGCCTACAGTATCTGATTGAGAAGATGGTGTTTTAACACCATCTGTTCTAAATGTCAAACCCTATTTGAGCTTTCTGACTGAATTTATGTAAGTAGTTTAGTATTACAACAAATTTATAGAATTGCTTATCAACAGACCCTATTTATAGAAAATGTGAGTTCATAGAGAAGCATAATCTTAAGCAGTAATGTCGCTTATTGCACTACACCCACCAACAAATATATTTCCTTTATTTAAATGTAGCTGAGTTTAATGAATAGCAAAAATTCTGAATAAACATTAGTTAATGTAACATCAGCCAAAATTACATCCAAGGTGAACTATTGCAAAACATCTTCCAATAATGTACAGATGTCTTAATTTTTGTTTCTAACAATATTTTTCGTAACAATATTGCATTTGAGGCTACATAATTTTAAATTTTCATAAAATAGTATTATAGGCATCATGATTCTCAACCATGTTAATTTTTTCTTCTTTATGAGAGACAAAAAACAATAGTCGTTATAAAATTTAATTATTTATATTTTTATTTATATTTGTATATATAATAGTGTCTGTAACACGATAATTTAAAAAAAATCCGATCGAGACCAAATGGTAGAGAGTGTATTTTACAAATGCTCTACATTCGTAACAAAATATCGGTCAATATTAGTTTGTCATTTTGTACAAAATGTTTTTTGCGTTTTACAGTATTTTCTAAAAATTTCTAATTTTTATATTTCACCATTGGATTCAGCTTAAAAAACTTCACAATTAAGTTCCTTAAAGTTTTTTCTATCCAACGGTTAGAGATATAAAAAAACAACCAGTATTGTATTTTGAGGCTAGTTAATCTATGGAGGATTAAAAAAAAATTAATCACTTATTACAATATTTTTGGATGAAACTTGATATTTAGCTTGATGTGGTTGAGATCACATTTGTGCTAAAAAATCATATTTATGTGTTTATCATGCAGCAAACCTGCTTACTCTTTTCACCATCTGTTAATCATATAATTAGGCAAACTCCTTATTTATGGACAGATGTTATGAAAGTTGGTAATAAATGTTAAAATAAAATTTTTGATGGTTTAAATGTTCTTTCAGTCCTACAGCAGCAAAATATATCTTTATTTTAATCTTATGGAGAATAGGCAAAAATTCTCATGTTTATCGACAGATTTTGACCAATCTTGTCATATATTATTATTATTATATTGATAACATTTGATACGCATTTACAATTTTTTTATTACTTAAAAGGTTAGATGCATGGAGGTTAATATATTTTAACAACATTTTATTTTTTGGAAAAATCATTACCCCATGAACTGGGAAACAAATGTGAAGAGTTTAGAAAAAAATACATAAAAGCTTGGCCAATAATATAACCACATTTTACTATGTAATATGAATTGTAAATTAATATTGCATTTAACAATGCAAACACAATTAACAATGCAATTTTTTAATATGCATTGTAACATTTAACTCATAAATTCACGCTAACATACCAATTACGAGGATACGATCTGGGACGTGCATTTCAATCTTCTCACTCTGATGCCATGAGCTCGGCGGTAAATTATTAGTCATTATATCCTCTGTTTCTCCATCAACTTTAATTCTTTTTGGAACTCTCATTTTTTGGCTTATTTCTTGAGTAAATGTAGGGTCGTAAAAATGATCCATGTCACCAGAAAATCGTGTTGGGCTGGCAGCTTTTGACATTTTTCTGAAATAATTATAGGGATTTAATTTTTGAGAAAATTCTTTACTGTATTTTTGTACAGTATACACAGTAATAGGAAAATTGTTTGCCCTCTTCCAAGGAAAACGTATCAAAAAAATTTACCAATCCCATAACTTAAAGGGTTTTCAATCAGAATCGAATCATAAATAGACCTTTCTTGGATGCTTTTTCCAGTTGAAATAGTTATTTCTTAAATTTTAATACAAAATTAAATATTGGTTTATATTATTGAAACATTAAGATACAGAGCCTAAATCACAACACAAAATACCTGAAACACATTGGTGCTTGAAACTTCTTTACAGAATTTGCATGCACACATAGCTCTAACCAGCTCTCTGACTAGTTTTTAGTTCAAAGATCAGAATTGAGTACATTAAAAATCTGTTCAATTATTGGTAAGCCTGGCTATCTAGTGTGACAAGCTTCCCTATCAACTTGCCTCCTTTGTTTCTCCTTACCTCTCTTGGGAGCTTGATTGACTCACAATTAAGCCTGAACACCCAGTCTGGCCAGAATTTTTAGGGAGTGCACATCTCATTACCTACTGTCTACCTAGGAGGGGTCCCCTGGAGAAATAATGCTTACTTGGTATGCTCTCTTGGTTCCCCCAATAGGGAGATGTCCTGTTATAGAGCATGTATTCTGTCGTAGAGCATGAAAATTTGAGAATTCCTATAATGAATGCTGTAAGTGCTATAAGTGAATTAATTTTCCAAAGGAAGACGTGCTAAGCCAACTTTTTTGGAGCCTCCTATTCTTCTAGAATCTAACATCTACTAAAACTAAATACCGCTAGTCTGAAGCTTATGATATTCAATTGAAAGAATATCAAATATATACCTTTAAAGTGAATCGATAGTTAAGATGAACACCTCATAAAGCATCATACATCCCTCTGAGCTTAGACAGGGTCAGGACGGAATAATTTAAATATTTAGATCGGGTTAAGTAAAACTAGATTATACTTCTTGTTATAATTACTTATAACCTAAAAACTCCAAATCACACTCCTCAATGGTGGAGATCCCAGACTTGCTCTCCTCCGATATGGTACATGGTATGTTAATAATATGTACAGTACCATGAAAACCAATCAGTGTTTAATTCATTTTCGCCAAGAATCATTTCCTAGTCCTACAAGAGTCAATACACTACGAGGGTTAAAGAGGGTCCCCAACCTAGGCCTATTTCCTATTTCCACAACCTAGGCTATTTGAAGAACCTATGGAAGGTCAACCTAATCCACACCTCAACTTCATAAACTTCTCCTCTGTGGAATGTGGGTCTCTGTTACTTGATTCAATGGCAGCTGAAACTTTTCAGTGCAAATATAATGTTACCTGCAACAAATTTTGCAATTGCTTTTGCAATTTAGCGAAAACCCAATTAACCCTATTGGAACCTACAACTTGTATGCAATCATAAAAAAATTAAGGTGAATAATAATATGATATATGTTGCATTTGGTGTTACTAAACCTTAATAATAAATTGGTTGACCTATCTCAACATAAAATATCTGGTTGTCCATTCAGAGAAACTAGATTAGAATAATTTATGATCTACTATACTTACAATATTCTTCTGTGGGAATAGGTTTAACAAGACCTGCTTGAAATTTTCATATGGTTAGGATTTCCGATTATAAATGACAGTGTTTTATGTCAACTTTGTATGTTATTTATTTGTAACTGTTAGGTAATTCCTATATTGGCCAAACTACTTAACCTTTCTTGACAGCAGGACTTTCAGGAGCAGTAAAGGAAAAAAAGAAGACTATAGAAAAATACGAAACAGAATAAAGTTAAATTATAAGCTAATCATCTAGTAATATGTTAATTCTTAACTATACGGTACTATAAACGAGAATACACACAGATAAATAACACTTATGCAAATAATTAAAGGATTTTGTAATCATAATTTTATTTTATAAAACCCAGATCAACGGGTCGGTATCTCTTAAATAAGAATAATGACAAAGAAAATATAAAAGGGACGTCTTTCAATAATTTTCATTGGTAATAATATGTTCTAGTAGGCATTGAGCTTGGAAGGACTGCTAAGCAAATAGAACCACTATTTAACTAATTGACTGAGAAACGATAATATTTTCATTAATACGTGAAGATTATATTAGATTAGATTATTGAATGAATATAGAAGTTTGTAGTATACTAGAAAGTCTGAGCCAATTGGAATAGACACGTCGGCAACACGGTGAAGCGCCAGGTGTATCCAAGTCCGAGGACCATAGGAGACATAAGAGATGCATGAATCATTCGCAACCTTTAGATCGTAACAAGCTTCAATAAAGGGACCTGGAAGCTTGCGAGGATAGCGGCTTACATCAGACCCGGAGCCTGCGAGTATATATTTACCACTGACCTTGTCTTATAATCTGTTCCTCTCTGCAACAACTAAGGGATCTACAGATTTAACGTGGAATCCGAACTACGGCCTCTGAATTACGAATTGGTCTAATTATGAGGGTGGTCTTTGTGGATTAACGCAGTATTCAATAGTGCGGACGTTAATCCACACAAGAGAACACTACATCCACCGACCATCACTATCAACTATCCACAATACGTGACCTCCAAGTAGCAGGATTATAGGACAACACCACCGTCCTAATAAGACCAGAAGAAAATTAATTCCCCTATGATAAGAATTTAATCCTCAATTATGTTACGGTTAACATTAAAATTAGGATATTGTATAAGTGATGAGCGGGGTTTCAAACTACAAAAAGGAACATTATAATAGGTTTACTTGATTGCGTGCTGTGATATAATTTATTAGAAAATATCAGCCCTGATTCAGAGGCCGTGCGGTAGGCAGAAGCGACCCGCAATGAACCTCGTCAATATTATTAGTACAACAACTCTTAAAGCAGTTATAATGTTAAGGTTAACGACTGTGTAGTATGTTTCTGTGAAATTTCTCGTGACAGAGCAGGTTTTTGCGAGAAGATAAAAAAAATAGTAATGTAAACGTGACGTAATATGCGTGTGTAGGCGCAATGTAAACCTCTATGCACAATTACATGAGTACAGTAAATGTCAAAAACAAAAGCTAATAAACACAAATCGGCATCTGTTAGCCTAACGGTTAGCGTCTTTGACTTCGGTACAAGAGGTGACGGATTCGATCCCAGGAATGGCCACAAAATTTTGATAGGAATTTTCATAAAAAATAGTATACATTAAAGTTGCATAGCATAAGCTGAGCCTGTTATTGGCAGAACAGAAAAAAACACAACCAAACAAACCGCACCTCCCTAACCTAAACATATTTTCTGAATAAAGTGAAGGTAGCAACTTAAAGGTAGTTTAATTAGCAAGTCTGGACCTAGAATTTGTGTCATAATTGTAATCAAGCCTTTTTTAATTTTTTAAACTGTGAACATAATTTTTCTCCACTTCAAGATTAATTAAAAATGGATATTGGTGAGCTCTTGTCTTACAAGGTTAGTCATACGTAAGATACTTAGATTGGTCTTATATACTATTAAATCTGTTTTACAGAATTACTGATGTGTTATAATTTTTACATGGTGATTTTCCAAGGAGCAACCATTTTAAAAGCTATATACTTGGAAGTTGGCCTTTGAGTTCAATCACAATCATTATTAATGGAAAGCCATATTATAAACATTTAGTATGATGAACTAGCTTATTGAATTGTTTGCAGGTGTCACAAAGATACGTTATTAGTCGATAAAACATTTAGAACCAGTGGCTGCTGGGACTTGTTTAAAATTTGTCATCAAATCAAATAATTTATTTCTGAAAATTCAACAAGAAATGAATCAGTCATAGTATACATTTACCTACTTAAAGCAACAAACTAACAACATGTATTTAAATTAACCATAATTATAGTGAATAATACACTTCTTAATCATTTTTTTCAATTTACGACACCATCATACATGTACTAATCAATACTATAATAAGCTTTTTTTACAAGTGCACTTTTTAAATTGTGTTTGAAAATTGTAATGTTGGAGTACCACCAATATCATTTAGAGGTTATTTGTGTTTTGTCTGATGCAGCCTCCCAACACACCCAAACGCCCTTTACCTGAAGAGGAAGCTGAAGAGCCTGATGAAACAGAATATGAGAGACAGCGTAAGTTAAGAAAGCTGCAGAAGGCACGAGCTGCAGAGTTGGAACGGCTAGAATTAGAACGTCAAATTAAACTAGAGAGGGAAAGAGAAGAGGCAGAGCGTCTGGCACGGGAGGAGCAACAAGATGCAATTATGAAGCTTGTTGAGAGTCATGGGGAGGTAGGTTATTAAATCAAAAATGTTTATACAGTGGAACCCCTCAAATCCGAACTAATTGGGACTGAAGCCTGTTGGGATTCAGGGGTGTTCGGATTTCCCGGGAAATAATACTACGCACTTTCATTGTACTATATTTACGGTAACTGAGGCATATGTAGTGATTGGGAATATACAGGCTAGGTGAATTAGTGTTTGAAAAGGCAGTGACCTTAGCGGGTGGATGTAAGTCCCGTGACATGTCATTGTTGCTAGGCGAGCGTGTGCTAAAAATAAATCACTCTTCCCCTACCCCCACCGCTACTGGCTATTTATCACACCTGACTACTGGCTAGTGAGTGTTTACTTGCTGATTGTATTGCTGAGCGTTGTATTGCTAACAGCTGAACAAGGTGATGTGATGTCATGATGTGATGAATTGCGTCCGCGTGAAGATTTTCTTCACTTCCGACAGTTAAAGATAACAGACTTTAAGTGAAAAACTTATGTTTATTTTCAACCTTTTTATTGTATTTTTTTTGTTAAACCTTGAGAAATAAATTTGTGTGATTAAATCAATTTTTAAAAATTTTCAGCTATTCAATTTTTTTTCTTGATAACATGTCCGGATTTGCCGGGATTTTGAATTTCCGGGGTTCAGATTTGAGGGGTTCCACTGTATTTACTCCCCTGTGGGAAACAGGTTGGATCATGAATATGCCAAAAGGAATGTTTTCAGTTCCTCAAAACAGCTGTTCTTATTCTTATATATTAAAAATCAATACAATAGCTCTGGTAGTGGCTCTGGCTATGGAAACGTGTTTCAAACTTTCATTTTTCAAATTGCCAATACCCTCCCCCCACCCCCAGAGCTAAGACATATCAATGTAAAAAGATAGTTACCGTAACACATTTATCAATTTGTACGTTATGCTCATCTTACAATCAAATGCTATAATTTTTATATGCTCCCATATTATTTATGGTTTACACCATACACAATATCCGTCAAACTATTTCCAAAAAATTTGTTATCAGTGTGTCACTAAGTTTACACTAACAAATTTGATTTAAAACTTTTTTTACTCAATAATTAACCCTTCAATGCGGTTTGATATACACTGTACGCGAGCCAAAAGCCGTCTGCAGTGCGGTTTGCCATATAAGTCGCGTGTGAGTGTCGACCCATCATGTGCTACCGGACTCGGCAATGTATCAAACTATTTCGTCTTCGTCTCTTTGATGCTTCCAGGCCGTTGAGGATAGTACAATAGTACAATTGCATATATTTACAACCAACATGAGAGAGACAGAGATAGTTTGAAGTGAGGCATCAAATCACCTGTTGATTCGCAATATCACTGTTGTCCGCTCCGTTTGTTATTGTTGTCTTTCTAGGTTATTTTGAATATAAATAGGATGTAGTGATAGGAATAAATAGTTAATAAATTTAGTTTGACCGTTTTATTGTATTTGTGGTTACTTATTGGTATTTTTTATGGTTTATATTTGCAATAATCAACCAGATATAGTTTTTGTTTCTGTGTATTTCGTCATTTATAAAATGTAGAACTCAAGTGAACTAGCCTACTCTAAAAGTGTTTTTATTGTAGTGTTACTATTACCTTTCAATTTACTGAAAAATCATGTAAATAGGTCTCATAGTGAAAATGCGTATGTTTTAGTAATTTTTTGCACATAAGGGTCGTGAGTGCCAAAAAAAGTACCGCAACAGGGTCTGTTTGGTACTAAAATTGTCCCGCGTTGAAGGGTTAAGCCACGTATGGTTATTTGGTATATATGTTTTCACCAGGGCAGGTTAGTGCCAGAATACAAAGTTTGGGTGGTTTGAGATACGAACAAGCTGGAGATCCCAGACCACCTTGTAGTCAAGGCCTTGACATGGCTGGGGGCCTTCCTCTTGACTTTGTATGGGCTGTGGACCCTTCTTGTCTTCACTCACATAACCTACATTTTAGCAAATTCCATTTTTAGCAAAGGAAATAAACTATTACTGTAGGCTTTACTTACTTACTTACTTACTGCTGTGGCCACTGGTACCCTAGATGATACTTGGCCTCTCCAACACACTGCCTCCATAGATCTCTGCTTCTCGTAGGCTTTACAATGTTTAATTGTTTCAGGGAGAAGTTCTTGATGAAGCTACACTCAAAAGAATGGTACTTCAATTTGAGAAACGAGCACTTAAAAATCAAGAGATGAGGATAAAGTTCCCAGACATGCCTGAAAAGTGAGTTTGCAATACAGTAGAACCCTTCATATCCAGCCACCTTGGGACCGAGCCCTTGGTCGATAAAAGATTTGGCCGGATAAACCATCTTATTTTGAAAACGATAATTTATGCCTACAAACCTTATGCAGTTGATAAATATAGTCATAATGAGGGTTTAAATCTCTTCTGTAATTGTTATTGGAAAAAATACACACGTCTATAAAATCAGTACAAAGCGTCATCAACCATCACATAGGAAGGTTTTCTCAAGTATCGTCGCTCGGATAAAACCTTTTCACTCCGTATCTCTCTACAAAAGTCAATCAAGGTTTCGATTTTGATACCATTCAACTGTGTTTTATACCACATTCATACATATTTCATTAAATATTTTAGCCATAGTTTTGCCTTTATCAATAGGTTCAGTCACATTAAGCTTTTGTTTGATTCACCGCATTACGTTTTTCATTTTGACACACTAATTTTTTTGTACATTACTGTCTTATGTTCAGTAATCTGAACTTAAAATGACACTACAGCACTAAACACAATACTCTTGACGAAAAATCAAGGTGAACTGTCATGCCATTAGGCTGATGTGAACAAGTAAACATAATCAAAAAAATAGTCCAGTGTTTATGAGGAAAGAACTTTTACCAATGATGACTAAAGGAATTTTATTATTTTGGTATAAAAAATCTTTGCCGTAGTTGAATGCAAAAAATACAAACTCTCTCTCCAGCGGAGCTAAAAATAAAGTGTGACTCTTGAAAACCAACAGTTTAACGTGATCACATAACTAGAGATATGTCATTACTAAAAGCTTGTAAGATAATCTCTTTAGGTTAGGTTGTTGGTTTTAGTTTTTGGTAAAGTTAGGCCTTCAAAAACACACTACTGGTACAGTAGCTCAACTGAGAGTAATCTCCGAAAACCATGAGAGAGGTCGAGTAGCGGAAACTAGTGCGTTCGTAAGCTGTGGGAAATAGGCTACATTTTTATATCTGTTCTAGGAAGTGGCCAGATAATCCGAGAACCGGGTAAACCGAGGCCGGTTTGAGTGGTTCTACTGTAATAGATATTCATCATCAATAAAACTTGAATAGAAAATACTGGCAGCCCAGCCCCTACCTTTTGGCCTGCCCTTTTAATGGGTCGTTTACCAAATTCAAAGAAAGTTCTCTACTCACAATAAAACCTTTTCTAAATCAAAAATAATTAGGAATAACATCTCATTAATTTTTTGTAACCCTCTAGTTGAACAGAATATTGAATTTTATTCAGATTCATGGAGTCAGAGATTGAGTTGCATGAAGCCTTGCAAGAGATGCATGCTGTGGCCACGGTTCCAGATCTCTATCCAATCGTTGTTCAGCTCAGTGCTGTTCCATCCATGTTAGAGCTACTCTCCCATGAAAACACAGACATCTCTGTCTCAATAGTGGATCTGATGCAGGTAATGTAGTGAATAATTAGGTTTTGTTTTATGTCTTTTTGCTATTTTCAACGTGTTGATGGTTGTTAGTTTTGTAGCTGTTGGTGTTGTTCATGTTGATGTCTTATGTTGAAATATGATTGTTTATTTAAATTATTGTAACCGTCTCCTAAAACACACTAGTCTGCTGTAGTGTGTTGACCAATATAAAGGTTTTTTTTAATCAAAGAAAATTAAGAGTAAGCTATATTTTTTGGAAATTAAAATACATTGGCTCTATTGAATATGTGAAAATGTCTTATTTTTGATTCCTACTAGTCCCTTTTAATACGTTCACTGCGGCATGAGTCACCATTGACTCACAAGAGCCTTGCTCTGCGTGTGGCGTCTCTTCTACCGCCGCTGATGCTTCTTGCATCACACATATTTTTCACACCCGTAATGCAAATTAAGTGGGGTTTGTGCTGTTATTATTAGTTTTCTAAGTAGTATAGATTTATATACAAATTTATGTATGAGTCACCGGTGGCTCACACCGCACTATGGTTAATTTTTACTAGATAATATTCTTTTACTGCGGCATGAGTCACGGGTGTCTCATAAGGTTTTTCGAGCGAAAAAAGTAGTTCCTACGCATTTTCGACGTTTATTCATGCACAATTATTGTTTGAGGTTATTTTACTATCTGATGGTTTGAGTCTTCTGTTTGTTGTCTTCTAAACAACTCAAGATTTTGGACGAAATCAAATGTTGTCAAAGTTGATCAATTCACTGTGGCATGAGTACTGGTGGCTCATGACAAAATTTGCTGTATCTTTTATTTCGATCTGGTGGGAAATATCCAAACTAAGCTAAAAAATCCACCCGCAGCGCTCCTAGTGCAATCACTATGAAACTAGAGCCTGCCAAAGTTTGAAGCAAATATGAGCCTCCAGTGACTCATGCCGCAAGTAGCTATGTAGTATATGTACACCCAATGAGTCACCGGTGACTCATGCAACAGTATGAATAAGTTATTTAATTTTGATGAAGCAATGAACGTGTTAACCTGTGGTTTGCTTTTATGTCACCACTCTTCTTTCTTGGTTAGTGCTCTTTAATAACTCAAGAGGTCGTTTAGAAAACAGCCGTATTCTTTCAATTGCAGGATCAAAGGATAGCTGTTGTCCTCTTACACTTTAAAAATCGAGTCAATCGAGCTCATTAACCAAAAACAATTCATTGATTCACAATAACAATTCAGTGGAGGAAATAAAAAGTGATCTCTGATATGTATTTTCAGCTTTAAGTGGTAATATTGTGTAAACAAAAATTTTTGTAAAGTTTATAACTGTACTTTAACAAACCAGCCAAATCACAACAATTTTACAAACCTGAATCTCAATCATAGGAGTTGACGGATGTAGACATCTTACATGAGAGCCAAGAAGGAGCTGATGCGTTGATCGATGCTTTACTGAACCAACAAATTTGCGCGTTGTTGACCCAGAACTTGGAAAGGCTAGATGAAACCGTCAAAGAAGAGGCAGAGGGTGTGCACAATACATTAGGTAATTGATTTTAGTTAAAAAATTATTTGTTTATTTCTCTTAACGTTCATTTTGTGTAACCAAATCCCACTCTCACTTTGGAGAGTTTGAGACTATTTGAAAATTAGGAACCTCTTCAAATAAGTTTAAAGACCGTTATAGACTTTTCAAATCTATCTGATTATCCATCATTTTCATCTCATCATGACTTAAGACTGGGATCCAATCTTTTAATTATTGTAACCTGAATATGAATTAAAGATGAGTGTGATAATTTTAGATGATATCTTGTAGCCTGTTACTGACAAAGACCATTATTAAATCTGTCAGGATTATTAATTAAATAACAGCCCAATAATCAAAAAACCCCGCCGACCCAATCCGGGTTGAACCAGCAACTTGCAGATTATAAACCTACCTCTTACCACTCATCCATCCTATCAATAAATTTATATTTTTCATTGCTTCTTAAAAAATCCTTTAAATCAACTTCACTGAACACTTCGTCAGTGACTTTAAAACACAAATGGTGTGTAACAGAGTTTTTTCCAGGTGTTGAAAAAGTAGATAAATAATGTAGTTTTATACATATATTATAAAAGGTTTGTGTGAAAACACTGTATAATCATCTCTAAACAATAAAAATGAAATTAAATAACATGGAATTAAGAAATCATGGAACTAAACTACTGTACATAACTGTAGCAGCGCAATTGGTAACACACAGTGGCGGCATCCATGCTACACGACTCTCGGGTTTCAAATAATATATAAAATGGGTTGGAAGAGTGAAATGAGATCAAAACAGTTCCTAGAAAGAAGCACATGAGATACAATGACTCCTATGACTGTGGATTGGTAACAATGCATATTGTATAAACTCACCCAAAGGCATACCTCATGTTTTCACCGACAGAGGGTTAAAAATCAATAATGTACGACAACTCGTTCTACAACTTGATACGACTTGTTATAACGATTTAAAAATGTTGTCCACGCAATAATATATAGTTATGTTTGTGAATTTATGTATAAGGATTGACTAGGATGATGGCATGTCCAGCTACTTGGTGGTCGTTGGATGTGATATTCTTTGGTTGGATTCAAGTCTGCACTATTGAATGCTACCTTCATCCACAAAGAACATCCTCATAACTATATCAGTTCGTAATTTATTTTTATTTATTTATTAGAAGTGGTTCGGATTCCAAGTTAAATTGTTGGTGCCTTAGATGCCATTGGTTGTTGGGCTATTAAATAACAATTCTGTCTTAGGAACATGTCAACCTTAAGCAATAACAAGACTACAAGATCACACCACATTCATCTTACACTCATTTCTCATTCATACTTGGCTTAAAATACCTACTTGGATAGGTCGCCATTTCAAAAGGTAATCCAACATAATCTAATCACTGTAAAAGGTGGGTGAATTTTATATACTAGTGGCACTGGTATTATTCACATTTATTCCTTTTTAGACGTATTTTATAGAGGTGATTGGTAACTTTTCTAATGTTCCAGCAATATTTGAGAATATCATGGAGTTTAGACCAGAGGTGGTCAACGACGTTGCTAAGCAGGGTCTCATGGCATGGCTGCTCAAAAGGTTAAGGGTTAAAGCTCCATTTGATGCCAACAAATTGTACGTCAGCGAGATTCTTTCTATCTTATTGCAAAACTCACCAGAAAATAAAACTTTGCTTGGAACAATGGATGGCATCGATGTGCTTTTACAGCAGCTTGCGGTGAGTTGATAGAAGAACTGTTTCCCACATTAAAGTTAAAAAAAATAACAGACTTATCTATTTTTACTCTCTTCAAAATTTTCAAATTTGAGTTGAGAGTGGATACATCCATTTTGGGGTCTCCTGAATAAAAAAATTGGGTTTTGAAGTGATGTCTGTCTTTTCATTTGTGTGTGTGTCTGGATAAGTTCAGAGCCACAGTCTACACTTTCGTCTGATTTTGATGAAACTTGGTATGCATGTATTCAACGTATCTCCAAATTTTTTGAATTTTTGATTTTTAAGGGTAGTTCACCCATAAAAGACCCCATAACATAATGTTTTCTAAGGGGAAAGCCCTTAAAAAATGTTTGTATTTACTTCCCTGTGGGAAATAGGTTAGATCATGGATATGCCTTAAGGGAATTTATTCGGCTCTTCTAAACAGCTGTTCTTATTCTTTTGTATTAAAAATTCTATGGTAACCTGTTACATGTTTTCCATCTTAAAAATCACCAACACCCCCCCAAAGCTATGACATATCCATGCCAGTATGAAAAATCCAAATTTCTCAAAAATGGCTCTAATGCTGCCATATTAGACTACAAGAAGTCAAACCTGGAGTAAATAACCTATTAACTTCCTTATTTAAAATTTTTACTTCCAGTTCTACAAACGACATGATCCGCAGACATCAGAGGAGGCAGAGATGATGGAGAACCTATTTGACTGTCTTTGCTCTTCCTTAATGATCACTGGAAACAAAGACAAATTTTTGCGAGGGGAAGGACTACAACTCATGAACCTAATGTTGAGGTAACTGGGAAAGAACAATTATGTGTTAAATGATTTTAAGTCTCCCACACAGTGGCGTAGATACAGTTTTTTCATGGGAGGGGATATAAACCCCCCCCCCGAGTGAAAACCTATTCTAGAGTATGCACTGTAGGTTACAAAAGAGACATTTCGATAAGTTAATTACCATATAAATATCATGCAATACCTCCGCTGCCATCTTGGACTTTGTGTGAAGTAGTCTAGGGCAGTTTCTACACTGCAACAGAGGGCGTTTTGTCCGAATCGAGATGGAAATTTCTCAGGTTAATCGAAAATGATATCAAAGTTCGTTTAGTAGCGCATTCTAATAGGCATATACTGAAAATTTCATTAGATTTTCTGTTAGTGTTTTGTTTCAATGTTTATAAATTTCTAAATCGGCTACGTGGAAAAAATTAATCATGATACAATTTTTTTTGCCAAAGATCCCTCACATCATTTGTTTCAAACAGACGAAATAACTATTACATGTAGTTAAAAGGTTTATTTATAACACCGTTAACATTTTCACAATATTAAATTTTTTCCTTATATCATTGATAATTTAATTTATATGGAATAGATATTTTTCAATGCTTTATTACTTATTGGATGTCCAATTTTAACTAAAGACAATCTATTCTAGCTGTCTCTGGGTGGGCCGTACAAACACTTTTTTCATATCATTACCATTACTACCACAATAATCTGGTGCTGTCTCGACACGAACAAAGTAACCGTGACTTTAATTAATCATTTTGGAGGTTTATTTTGGATGCGTTTTACATTACTTTTTTTGAGTTTACGCTATTTTATAATGAAACAAGTGAAAAGCAGACAAAAAACACGAACGCCGAACACAAAACGCAGAGGGTACGGAAAATATATGACATAAGACGTCATACATCACTAACGTCAAGATCTTAACTGTTTAGGTTAGACCTACAGTATAAGTTATAAGATTTTGCAGCTGAGCGATCTTGATGGTAGGAGGGATGACCGGGAGACCAGTCGGGAAATACCGCTTATTGCATATACTGTATTTCGACGTACAACATACAGTAACAACAACGAACTGCTTTTTTCTTTTGTTTGTTATTGCGTAGCGGTATTTCAGGATATTTTTGTTTTGAAATTATCAATAAAGGTGGTAGCTATGGGGGGGATATATCCCCCTTATCCCCCCCCGTATCTACGCCACTGCTCCCACATATATGTTAATCAAACTACAAATATCCATGACACCTGGCTATTCCTTCGGTGATTTCAGGGGGGGGGTTGGTTGTTTATTAAAGCATTTTATAGAGTTGCTGAATACTTAAATGATATCTAAAAATATTATCATTTACTTTTAGCATTTAAATTGACTGAGTGACTTCATTTTTCTGTAATATTACTTTGTTACTCATGATGTTAATAGTTAGCCAAATACGTTTATAATTATTGACTTTGGCACTGTTTCCTGTTGTATAGTTTTGCTTTTTATAAAAACGTATAGCCTACTTGATCAATAAAGGATTATTTATTTATATATTGTTAATAGCTCAAAAGCCAAAGGTCTAGAAATTTGAACGTTTCTTCCATACAATATTGCATCTGTCCAGGAAATCTAGGTTCTCTAGTGTTACTTATTTCTCATATTCAGAGAAAAGAAGCTGAGTCGCAACGGGTCATTGAAGGTGTTGAACCACGCCATGTCGGGGCCGGACGGCAAAGACAACTGCAACAAGTTCGTGGACATACTAGGACTGAGAACTATTTTCCCTCTTTTCATGAAGACCCCAAAAAAGAATAGAAAGAGAGTGTTAACCACAGAAGAACATGAGGGCAAGTTAATTTTAATTATTTTAGTGTGAAAACATTAAGACAATACATTGAATTTTTTAATTCAAAGTAAATCTTCAAAGTAATCTTTAACCTTTTAGGTTAAAGATAACGTAGATTCTCTCTTAATCATAATGATTTAAACAACTATGACATGGTGTAAATTGAAGTTTGTTTTACCCACTCATTTTTCACTACGTTTCTGCTTAACAACTTTCTTCCGAGATTCACAGCCTTAACAAGAGATTCTTGATGTGAATCGTAAAAATAAACATTATGATGTGCTTGATCTATAAAAATAAAATTAGAGTTTTGTCTGTACATTTCTTGGAGTTAATTTTTTGTTATTTATGTTAGCCCAGAAAGCAAATACTTTTGTGGTGTAAGCCCAGAATAGCCAGAATGGGCCTTATCTCAATTTCTGTGTGCCTGTCTTTCTGTAATGCTAACAAAGTCAATTGTGTTTGTCTTCTCCATCAAAAACAAGAACATTCACTATGATTAAACTTTTTTCAATTATCTATAACTTTTGCAGGAGGTTGTTTGTCTTCTTTAAGCTCACCTGAATGTACTGTTACTAAATGTATGTTATTAAAAAGATTTAATAGAAATAAATAACCAGCTGCCACGGAAGGTTTCTCCTAAAATTCAGTATTATTTGATTAAGTATATTATTTATTCTAAGTCTATTTAGGATATTAGATTGTTATCATAACCTGTCACATTTTTCTAATGGTTGGCAAAATATAATTTAATAATGAAAAACTTAAAGATTAGATTATTGAAATGGCAACCTACCCAGGTAGATATTTTAAGCCAAATATGAATGAGAAATGAGAGTAGGATGATTGTGGCGCAATCTTGTAGTCTTCTTACTGACTAATGTTGACTTGTTCCTGAGACAGGACTGTTAATTAATAACCCAACAGCCGATGGCAACTAAGGAACCTACATTTTAACGTGGAATCCAAACCATGGCCTCTGAATTACGAATTGGTTTAATTATGAGAATGGTCTTTGTGGATTAGCGTTGTATTCAATAGTGCGGAATATATGCTAATTTATTTGTGTTTTTAAATTATTATGATATCCACTAACGTGGGCAATCTTTAAACATTTGTGCGACTGAAGATGCATCGTAATTGATGTGAAACGCTTCTCGCAGCAGATGAGCAATAGTTGACACCTTAGGCTACCAAAAAGGTAAATAATTTAATGTTTTTAGTTTAACTGTTGCTGCAATAACTGATACAAATTTTTTTTAAGAACGTTTTGGCTCAAATGACCAAAAAAGTGTTTAAACATAACAAACTATTTTTTTTTCAACCAGAGCATGTGGTCTCCATTATCGCTAGTATGTTGCACAACTGTCGAGGACAACAACGGCAGCGGTTACTTAGCAAGTTTACAGAGAATGACCACGAGAAAGTTGACAGACTCTTGGAGCTTCACTTCAAATACTTGGATAAAGTAGAGGAGGTGGATGCTATATTAGACAACCAGCGGAAGGTAAGAATATCAGTTAATGCTATTGGCTAATGGGCAATGAGTTAGAATAGCCTGAATTAGAATAGGAATTTTCGTAAATCCTTGTAAATTAGCAAGGAAAGTGTAAAGTGAGATTAATGATTATGTTTACTTACATCTTACACATATACATGACTGGATATAGATGATGAAAATCTAATGTTAGATTTTTGAATTTCAGGGTATAGAAATTTACTTACATCAATTGGGGTGTGCAGTATTTCATGCAACCATTCATTATTTAATACTAGGTTTGTTAAAATGTCATAACATTATCCCTCATATCTTAATGTTTTAGATAATTAATTCATATATTCATGCTAAAATAACCATTTATAATTACCCTTTTTCAGAAAATTATTATTATTATTTATTTATTTTATTACATACATAATGGCTACAGGCTAATGCCCAAAACAGCCATTTTGAAAACACAATAAACTAAAACTAAATAATGAATAATAAGAGTACAAGAATAGCAAACTTATAACTAACTATAGTAGGCAAATATAAAAGAAAGAGTAACGTGTTTGTTTAACAAAACAAAATGAAAACAAACTTCAGGTATTAAAACTATTATGGTAATAATGCTAATATTCTAGAAAGTAATAGTTAAGTAAAGTACTAGAAAGTATCTAATTGGTTCACAAATAAATTAAAATTATAACGAAACAAATCAATATCATCCCTATATAAATTTAATAACCTCAAAGCTTTAAAAATTGATAAATTGTAATGTTGAACAGTGTGGCAACGAGGAAAAGAAAAAACTAATGAGGGTCGTAGATTACTCCTAGAAATATAAAAATTAATCTTACTTAATAAAACGGAGCTGTCAACTAAATTTAAACAAAAGAGCCAATTTACTTCTTCAAAAGAGAATCAAAAGAAAATAAATGTTTCAAGACAACAGTTGACAGTTGCCTATTGCATGGAACATTAAATCTTTTAAAATATAAATACCTTAAAAATGAATTTTGAATTATTTCCAAAGATGAAATGGTACTAATGGAAAAGGGATCCCAAACCAACGAGCAATATTCTAGCTTGCTTCTGACAAAAGAAAAATACAACATACTGATTGAATGTATTGACCTGAAAACTTAGAATTTCAAATTATAAAACCCAACATCCTGTAAGCATGATTAATTATGGTGTTTAGATGAATGTCAAATCGAAGAAAAGAATCAAAAATTACACCTAGATCTTTTATATGCGATGCAACTTGAAGAGTTGAACCAATAATTGAATACTTATAAGGAATAATATCTTTTTTCCGAGAATATGTTACCACAGAACACTTTTGTACATTTAAATACAATCTATTTCTTTTACACCAACTGTCAAGGATGTCAAGCGATGATTGTAACAAAACTAAATCTAAATGATATATGTAAATATGTGTCGTGATTTTTTGAAGATTTTTTAAATGAACACCAAGAAAAAAAATTATACGGCTGATGATGATCTGTTAAGAGATTGAAACCGGTTCCTGTAAGGAATTAATAAATTGACACCTGAAAGGCAGATACCATTCAATTGGTAAGTAATTATTAACTGTATAGGTGTCTAGGCTTTCAAAATAATAAAAACTAAATCATTATCAGTTTGAATGGTCCTATATAACTTTAAGCCATCTGCATATAAAAGACATTTAGAGTCAACTATGGCACTTGGAAGGTCATTAATAAATATAAGAAAAAGTAAAGGACCAAGATTTGACCCCTGAGGAACACCGTATTTAAATAAGTTTTTGATTTAGAGTTTTTAACAACGACAAATTGGCAACGGTTTTTTTAAGTATGACTCAATAAAGGAAACAAAAGATTCAGGATATTATATAATATAATATTTATTCATCTCCATAATTAAAACAAATTGTTCTCATCTTAAGGACAATTCAAAATTTCAGATTATAGCACCGTTATAGGCCTAAGTTAAACTCACCAATTGGACATTATTTAGACAACTATTTACATTAGTCAAACTTTACTCAAGGCAGCGTGATTACCCTAACCCTGATATAAGAGTTTATGTAATTACCAAAATATTCATTTTAATCAAAGAAAACTGTTCAAATATTTATATTAATAGGCCTAGCCATTTCAATTGTATAATGAAGGCATTTCCGCCATCTTATGTTAGGGACTTGCGTCACTTTCGTTTTTGATGAATAAATATTATATTTTCAAATCATAAACAAGAGTCTTTTTTCATTCCATCCTTATATTAGCAAAAGTAAATTCAATTATATTCACATCACACAAAGTAGAAAGACTTTTTTTAATAGGTGGTAACAATGAAAACTTGTTCAGGCCATTTTAAGTTTAGGGGAGTAAGAAGAGGAATTATTGCACATTCAATTAACTCCATTTTGTAAACAATATATTTCTGTCTTTGTCACACCGATATTTTATGCAGAAACAGCTGTGAAAGGGTACCCATATTATGGACAAAATGCTCCAAATAGTATTAGTTCTAAATAGTTCACAAAACACCCATATGTATTAGCATATGATATCTGCATATCGAACAAAATCCATCAAACCACACCAGTGGAGTTTTCACACGACAGATAGGGTCCATCAAACCATGTTGAGAAAGGTTTACCTTTAAGCCCTTTAACTGTTCAGTGAAACTGGTCTCTTTATCGCCTTGGTTCCTTTTTGTCCGTCTTTTGATTCCTTAGAATCCAGGCTAGTTAAAGGAAACTTTATCGTCCTGATAGGACATAGAAAGTAGCCTAACTCAATTTTAAAGGTGGCTATAACTACATGGTGGTGTATCTGTCGAATATTGAATTTCTTAATAAATATTTTTTAAGGTGGTTTGATTTAGTTATCCTTTAAACTCGAATAGGTTGTTGGGTTAATAGGTAATATCTCAAAGGGTGGTCTGTAACCATCTCAGTCCCATTCTAATGAAACACCTTCTACCTATTGTCTGTACTACAGTATATATCACCCTTTAAGACATACCTCTCCGGCTTCAATAGAGACTGATAACGTTGTACAATGTTCAGGGTAACGACGATGATAATGAGGATGAGAACTACCTGAGGCGGCTAGAGGGAGGGCTGTTCACCCTGCAGCTGATAGACTACATCATCCTGGAGGTGTGCACGGCTGGCATCAGCAGCATCAAGCAACGAGTGGTCCAGATCATCAACCTGCGTGGCGGCTCACTCAAGACTATCCGCCACGTCATGCGAGGTTGGTATTACTGCTAACTGCCACCACAGGCGAGTGCCAAATTATTATTGGTATATATTGGACTTGACCCAACTTTCAAGCATAAAACTATTTCATCGCTTGAAATTTTGTAGATTTTGTCTTGAGGAAAATTACAAAACTTATTATTTCATAAGATGAACTATCCCTTCTCTATCTTAAAGGACCATTGCTTGAAAACTGCAGTAATATACCGCTCAGAAGTTGAACTGCTGATACAATCATAAATAAATTGATTTTAAACTATTTAATTTAGTTTAAGTAGTCAGAGACAAACTAACTAAAGTTGATTCATATTTAATATTCTGCCCGCTAATTTTATTGGAAATGCAATCGGTTGGCGATTAGCAGATCTGGTTTGAAATCTGATGTGTACCCCCGATGTAAATGCTATTTTGTTAAATTAACTAGAATCTATAAATGCATTTGTAACCTACTGATACAACACACATCAAAGTAGGTCAAAAACATCAAGTATTTATTTTTCTGTAGCACAAGCTCCTTGTTACAGAATATGCAGGAAACTTAGGAGATGCAGGTGACTCGGAGTGGAAGGAAATGGAGCAACAACATATTCTGCAGTTGGTTGACAAGTTTTGAAATGTTCAACTTAAGGTAAAGTCTACTTTTTAGTTATTTTTGGCATGAAGATGTTTTGCAATGCTCATGACAGAGATCACAATTAAATTTTCAAACTAACGGTTTATGGGTAAAAGTATCTGTTGGGAACAGTAACTTTTTACCCACCTTTATATGTATTTTTTCTGCAAATTACTTATATTAAAATTAGGTTTTAACCCTTTGAGGACCAACTGACGATAAATTTTCAGTACAGTTATTCGAGCACATTTTAATCTAACTCATTTTATTTTAGATGTCTTTAGTTTCCTCTTTTGCTGACTGGATGGATTTTGTTGTTGCTACAACCAGAACAGTAGAACCCCTCTATTCTGACCTTGGATGGTCCGTCACTCCGGTTAGTCTGACCATGCTCAGGCTCGCGAGCCTATGCCGACTTGTCACCTTTCGAGCCATTGTTTTCAGTTTGGTTGTCGCTTGCTTGCTTTCACTCTTCATATCTCGTCCAGTGTCTAACGTACAATAATACATAATTATCCTAACTTTCAGATACAGTATAAAATGAACATTGTAACTGAAAGATGAAAACAAAACTTTCCGTTTCATCTCGGCGACATGGAACAGATGACGAAAATACGCAATTCATAACCTATTGGAATACAAGAACGTCATTGGTCAGTCCAAGGAGTTGAAAGTTACACTGCGTATAAGAATGTGGTCATTATTGCGAAGAAACTGTGATTTCGACAACAAATCTTGATATTTACTGATATAAACTGATATTTTATTATCAAAGCTCAATAATAATAAGAACTCATTTTGCAATGACATTTGCAGGAAAAATAACAGACTATTTTTCGTTATCACGTTTACTATTTGGATACACACCTATAAATTGAGCAATACGATGTTTTGCCAAATTTACGACATATAGCCTATTTTGTTTTGTATATTGGTGTTTGCATAACCAACAAATTAACAGTACATAATTTGTTTGTTCCTTTTCCTTTAATTACTAATACATATTCTAGTGTAGCTGGATGTCCTAATGAAAAATGAAAATAAAATTGTATGAAATAATCCAAGATATACAAAATGTTTCTAATTTATTTTCCTACAGGAGTATATGAAATAAATTGGAAGTGTTATAAAGCTCTCTGAAATATCATGTCAAATATAACATACTGTAACTTTTTACAATTTTGCATACTCATATATTTATTTGGCCTACTCAAATAAACAGACCAAAAAAATAACAAAATACATGTTTTCTATTACTTCAATAATCAAAGAAACAAAAAAATGAACATTTATAATTTGCTAGCTAAAATATGTATTCAATATTTCAGTTAGGAAAAAGTTGTTTATTTTTATTAACCTAAAATTACAAAAAAACACCCCGCTTGTGAAAGATAATATCTTTGGTTTACAAAAATTCTAAGATATACAAAATCTTTGAATTGTTATTCAAAAACAGGAAACAATAATTGGATGAAAATAAAAAAAGTCTACAAACGTATTTAACTGAACAATGGTAACCCAGCGACCGGTAAAACAGATGCGAGACGAAATGGCTTTGTTTGTAGGCGTAGGCTAGGAGAAAGCTCCATCATTTTGAAACAACTGCAAAAACAAAAATATTGCTATCGAGATGTTCTAACTATTCATAGTTTGGTAGAGGATTTCTTGCTGTTGATTTCCATATTTATTTTATATTATAAAACAAACCACAAGTGGAGAAATATGAAAAACCGCCTGAAGTCCACAGCTTCGAAAAACACCCCAATGGCAATAAAGGTCCAGAAGATTTTAATGCAGTATCGAGCAACTCCTCTAGCATGTGGCAAATCACCTGCTGAACTTTAACCTCACAGGAAGTTAAGAATACAAATGGATGCCATTTTTCCTAACATACAAAAGGCTTACACAAGAAATTCACTTAATACACGTTTATTATGTAAGGGGGAGAGAGTTCAAGTTCGTCTCTTCATAAACAACAAGAACGTTTGGGAGTTTGGAGAAGAAACTAAAAAGTTGGGTACTCGACACTATCTAGTTTCCCTTGACAAGTCAGGTAGACTGTAAAACGACACATTGATCAATTACTGTCTACTTTTATACCAAAATCAATAGTTGTTAGGGCTGGACCAATACACTTACTTGATTAGTGTGCTAAACACAGCACCAAAGAAAATACTCCGTCTTGTACTCTTTAAAATCAATTAGCAAATCCTGAAAGACCGTCAATTTCAGAAAGACAGCTAACTCCCAAAGCGAACGATTCAGAGGTTCCAATAGTTCAGGAAACAAAAACAAACAATGCCTGTGTTCTTGAGAATCAAGAGATATCAAGGCGACAAAGGCAAATATCGTGCAGATACAAGGTCTTTGTACTTTAATAATTTGAAGTTCAAAATATTGAGGGAGACTGTTATGACTCCTTTAAGACTGTTCATTTTTTATTTATATCTCATTTTACTATCATATACTATTGTTTAGTACTATCATTTTACTATTGTTGTTTAGTTCTATTGTTTTTGTAAACAGTCATGAATCAGAATTTGTGTTGAGTAACATGCGTGCTTCTATTAATTATTTGATATTTAATTAGAGTCATTATACAAACTCTAATATTCATAAACAGATATTGATTAAACTTGTTATAATATTAATAGTGTCACATTTTTGTTTTGGAAATGGAGTACGCAGGTCTGCTGCAACAGGGTATTATTATTATTTTTTATATTTGACTAAAGGGAGAAAGTATGTATCAGTCCACTGATACCGTTTATTACAAAAATTGTGTAAAAAATAAGATTGCTAATATGTCTCCATTTACTTCATTTTCAGGTGTACCTGGTTACTGTGTGAACTTATGGATCACAGCATCAGCTGATAGCAGCCTTCATATCGTTAAGACTTTTCTTTGTAATACATGTATATATTTGAACTCCTTTTCCAATTGCTAATAAATGTTTTTAATATGCTACACTATTTTACTTCTAATGTTAATCAGATTTCCTATCATAAAATCGGCAGAAAGATGGGGTTTTTATAAACTCAATAAAATACCAACGGGAAAATTTAATATCAATATGTTGTATTGTATAAACTAATTACAACTGAAAATATTTCACAGATGACAAATAAACTTGAATAAAAATAGATATTTATCGAGTAAAAGTACATAATATTTACATAATGCACAAGAGGACTATTCTCCCTTCTTAACAATTAAAATACCATCTCCCGGCCATTTTAAAATTTCAAGATGACTTATGTCACGTAACATGGACATCCAGAATTTGTTGTTCTTCTGATTCCATCTTGATAGGTTGTCCTTGAGATGTGACAAATAGTTTGTTTTGCTGCCCAGCCTGTAAAACATATATGTACTTAAAAATGTGTACGTATTCATATTTAAAGAGGAAATATTTTGAAGAAAGAACTAATAGTTATAATTAGTTTGATTTAAATGCACACAAAACTTCATAGTATAGTTAAATTTCGTTTGGTTTATTTTTACTTTCTCCCCTTCTAGATAGTGGAGAAAGTATTGTTTTTATCAAAATTTTCGAATTTGAGTTTTTTTTTTATTTGAGGTTGTATCTGTTTTGGGGTCCCCTGAATCCAAAAAAGTGGGTTTCGACATGATGTCTGTCCGTCCGTGTGTCTGTCTGGGTGTGTGAGTGTGTCTGGATATGTACAGAGTCACAGCCTACCCCGTTAGTCCGATTTAGATGAAATTTGGCATGTATGTGTATATTAACCATATCTCCAGGCAATTTTTTCATTTTATTGAATTTTTGATTTTTAAAGATAGTTCACCCCCAAAAACCTTAAAAAAATATGAAAAATCCAAATTTCTCAAAAACGGATTTAACAATTACTACGATTGATGATTAACAAAAACCAAACTGCCAGAAAGTGGTTTTACTGCCAACAAATCCTACTCACACCTGCAATGAAGAATGGAAAGAAGTTTTACAAAATGTAATGCTCCTCAAATGCCATCATACAACAAACCGATTGACATGGAAGTTGAAAAATAAAACATCTAATTATTACCAGTGTATTGAAACATTTTCATGTAAACCATATGAACTACGTTTACATGAATTACAAAGAAATGTGTTTAGACTTAGCTAATTAGTTTATTTAATTCATATTTTATTCTATCCGAGCAAAGCGCTGTCGCCCGGTATTGTTTTTAACAACAGTAGTATACTGAATATAACAGTAATACACTGAAATAACTAGATTGATTCAAAATTACACCTGGGGTTTATTTAACATAAAACTAGAACAATACTCCTTGAATAAGTTACATTATTATGAAAACAAATGCAATATGTAAATAAAAACCAAGAGATGAAGAATGAGAGAATTAATATGACAGACAGACACATCATTGGTGAATTTCTGGAAAGGAAATAACTACTAAATTTTTTTATTCATTGAATTTTTAGGTACAGTGACTCTCTTAACTGACTTTGGATCCTCATCTGCGGATCAGATTAACTGACCATTTTCAAGGAGAATATAAACTTCCATCGTGGCTACCAATGATACAATAATAACACAAACTCATATTGCAGTAGGTTGATCAATTTTTTTGCACCTAGTGAAATTCAGTCAGTGCAAACTGGACAAATTTTGTTATACAACAGTGTTTGAGGCTTTAAATGTGTTTTTATTTCATTACCTAATTATTGTTGGCAATAGAATAAAATAGTGTAGAGAAAACAGTATTAAAACCCCTTTTTATGGGTTTACAAATAGACGATAAAAAAATGAAGTTCTTAAACCCATGTTGGACCATACTGAAAAAGCTGTAAAAACGGATGACAGTGCATCAATGTACTCCTTTGATCACAAGTATTTAGAAACGTACAGGTCTTTTATCGTCACGTAAACACATGCATAAAAGATATTTAAGCAGTAGGTACAAGTTGTGACAATAATGGAACAGTGATTATAAGATTTTTGGTTTGATTTTGATATTAAATTCAAGTGTTTATTAAAAATGAGTTTAATTTTTATCAAGTAGTATTCATTGTTAAATTTTAAAAAAATCTAGTGTTAGTGTTGTGTTCATACAGTATAGTGTTATATTTGAATTGGAAATAATACAGTCTTCGCTTTCAAGAACTTTATACCCACCGGTTTTGTTTCAGGCAAGCATTTTTTCACACTAGAATGCTGTATGACTTTGAATGAAACGAAAGATGCGAGTTCTATTTACTATTGTTGTGGAGACTTGTGATTATAATGTTCACAAGTCTAGACATTACATTTTTTGGTTCATGGGCAGGAACAGTGAGTGCTAAAGATTCTGAGACTGTACTGAATAAATCATGAGAAGCTGGAACAGTTGATTGGACAATAGATCAAACCCAAATAACCTCATCTAAATCTTCTCATTGCTCAGATGAAGCTTGACGGCCTGTCTCTCTGTATGCTCTCACCTGAGTTATAATGGACGCAGACGTGGCTGCGGGCGACACGACCACCAGCTTGTTGCCTCCGAGCTTCACCAATGCCCCCGGCTGTGACCCTGGCACCTGCACCTGTTAGTCAAGCCATGCCGTGCAAGCGAGTTAAGAGTGCTAAGCTGTAGCGTGTTAGTTTTAGTGCGGGCGTTACTACCACCATATACACAGGGTTAAAAACTCATATTTTTAAATTATAGTTGTTTCTTAATTAGCTATGTTACTGTTACCTTTATTAGTATATCTATATTAGTATTATAGTATTATCTTTATTAGTATATTTTAACACTGCAAACTGGTAAAAGTTATTTGCTTCAAAATACAGACAAACATTTTTAGAAACTATGTTCATATTTTAAGGAATTTTAGCATATCTTAATCGCGGCTTACAGAAACTAAAACTTTACAGGAAAAGTAAAAATCCATCATTTAATTATAAAATAAAGATCAAAACAAAACTATTACTGCAATTTACAGTAATGTCAAGATTGATAGTGAATGGGGCCAAAATAAAAATGTTAATAAAATATTTGTGGTAAACAATGCATGTAAAATTTTCTTCAATGAAGTAAGAAATACTTTGATGTTCTTGTTTGAGTTAGTCCATCAGATCTTATGTATCAAGAGCAGTAAGACAGACCCAGAAGAGATATAGACTATTTTAATTAATCCATCACATTTTTTACAACAAGTACTAAGCTAGGATATTTCTGAATAACAAGCAGTAAGCAAATGAATTTAAATTTGTTTGAAACAAACCATATTACTCCATTACTATTAGTAACTTACATAATATAAGCTAAATCAATGCTCTATGGTGGATAACCATTATAGTTTATAGATTACCCAAGCAGTATGAGTAGATTAATTATAGTTTAACAATATTATGTTTCACACAATACTAAAGGTTAACAAACTAAATTCTCCAGACCTACACTCCAAAGAAAATTTACAGTATCATTTTTACATTGTAAAACCACACATTGGCAATCCTACCTGTGAATTATTAGTGGAAACATTAGATCTAACGTTGACTTTTGAAGGGACAATAGATGATTTTTTATTCAGATTTTTATCATCGAGGAACCTTCCTGGACCCCACTGTGGAATCATATTGTAACTTTTGGACCGTTGAAGGGCAGGATGGGTGAAGGGGGTGGTGAACCTGGGGGGAGGCATGGCGACTGGTGAAGGAATGGCACTGCTTCCTTGGTGCAAGCTTCGAGGAGAGTGGATGGGAGGGGAGGACCAGTCAGGTGTGGACACCTGGAAGACAAGACTGTTAAATAAACCTTTTGTTATTTTATAGATTTACATGTTATACTAACGCTACAAAAAAAAGCTAACTCACAGGTGATGGAGAAGGTGGCGGCCTGGCAGCAACTATAACATACTTCTGCTGCGGACTGGAGAGGGCCCCTGAATGCACAGGCCGAGGAGTCCCTGGCATTGTTATTGTACGAGCCTGGCTCATGGCTGGACAAAAAATAAAATAAATTAATAATTTTGTTTAATTTTTTGTAAAAACTACATTTTCTATCAGATTTCACCACTCAAATTTTAAAAAATGTCTCAAGAAATTATCTGATTGATTCTAGCCCTTTATATTGACACCATGATTATTGGACCATGATTATTATCGTCGAGTTAATACCCGCGAAGCCGGAACAATTTTTGCTTAAACCTTGATAAGACGACGAAATTACGTAGTCTTTCATCAAAACAATGTCGTTGACTGGTAGTCGCGATACACTTATAGCGATTCAAATGACGAATGACGACCGCAGATGACGAAATTACCCAATTCATATCCAATCGGAATGTAAGAACGTCATTGGGCGGTCCAAGGATGCGGTATGATTATTCGATTCTTCAACTACGCATTTAAGTAACCGTAAGTTCAACACGATATTGCATTTTGAAATACAAAGCATAGCGTCATCGATAGTTGCACCGAGTATCAGATTGCGGTTTGATATTGTTCCGTATAAAATTTCATTTCGGCTAGGAAACAACTTGAATTATTGATTTAATGTTATTGGTAACAAACCATCATAATAGCTCGTTTTGCGACGGGGTTTCCTGCAAAAATAATACTACTTCATTCTGATCGTCTACGTAGACGATCAATTGTTTAGTTATCGCATTCTCAACTACTCCGGGTTTGAGCAATACGATAAAGTGTTGCCAAATTTACATTTGGCCTATTTCGTCGTTCGGTGTTCACATAACCAACAAATTTTCCACTTGTTTTCAATCTACATTTTCTCTTTGTTAAATGAACTTAAGCGTTATTAGTTTTACAATTTTAGATAATTTTAAGATGACTAACTAACTAGATTACGACGATTCACCCATAATTTCACGGGTTTCAATATTGTTACACAGTCGATCGGGGTATTTTATCTGCCAAATATTCCAACTCTGCGCCTGTGCACAGGCCTTTGTTTGATAGCACTGTCACTGCCCCTGCTGATATGCAGACATGCAGATAGCCGATGGCATCGATCCAACATTGTCTGTCAAATCTTGATTCTTTGTCAATGGTGATTTGTTTTTATCATTGTAATAAATAAAATAATTGAATCGTGAAATAAAATTGAGAATTAGTTGATGATTAGTAGAATGAATTGATGAATTAGTAGAAAGTTGATGTCATTTAATGGCGAATTATAAGGTTTCTGTTGATTTAATTTGTGAATTACGCCATATTAAAATTTGTTATTGGTACTTTTAAATGCAGCGAAGTAAAAATTTTAGTTTTGTTGTTCATCCTATGAAGAATTTATGATTTTTTATGTACCATTTAATAATTTTGATAACACTTTATTGATTTTTTCCTAATTTATTCTTAGATAAGTCTGATTTCACTTTGTTATTGCGAGTATCCGAATCCGAAAACTATCCGATCCGAACCCAAACTATCCGATCCGAAAAAATAATTCACTATCCGCACACCTCTATTAGTTTCTAATAGGAATTATTTCACAGTGTTGAGGTAGAGTTGTTGAAATATAACTTATTTGAGCAAAAATGAAAGAATGAGTGTTTATTTTTCTTAGGAAAAACACAACATTTACAACAGCTGAAAAATATATATCACCTTATTTTAAAAGTATATTGTCGTTTTATTCAGGCATCTTATATCAGAGAATGTATTGAGGAAGCACCTTTTGAGTGCCACAGCGTTGTTCATAGCAACTCTAGGCCCTATGAATAAAGTGCCAGCATCGCTGACAGCGATGCTCTGTAAATAACTAATTTATTATTTAATGTACAGGCTAACTTTTTACCTAGTTTTGTTCCGAAAACTTTCGGAAATTAATTTATGATATTTCAGTACCCGAAGACCTCTAATTATGATTTAGAGTGTTAAAGTATAAGACATAATCTGTCTTCGTCCTTTAGTATGATACGGTTATGTTACAAGATGAAAAAATAAGTTACTAAGAGATAACTAAACAGCAAGTGACAAATCAGACTCACTAGTGCTGGAGTGTATAAGTGTAGGCTGGGTCAGGGAAAGGCTGGGCGTAGTGGCAGCAGTGCGTGCCTTGACAACCGCCTGGTGCAACATTGGCCCAAGTGACCCAAACTCGGCTCTGTACTCCTCCAGATTATCCGGTGGCTGTTTACTCGATTTCAGAAGTGGAGTCAACACTTTCTGTAAGAACATCACTGTTGAGACAAGTCTAAACTGTCAGGACTTCCCCAAATAAGACTGGAAATTGAGATGGGAAGAAATAGAGGGGAACTGATTTAACAAAGAGATTCATTTCACTCCGGGAATATTAAAAAATATTGATAATCAATTGTTGAATTTTGGGTTGTTAATTGTTGAGGTGCTACTAGAAAATGTCTATTATTTATCACAATACCAGTTAAATAAACACCATCAATTTTATATACAGTGAAACACCTCGAATATTAAACTTAGGAACCTGAAATGGTAAGAACCTGGTGGCAAGAATAAATGTGCTCCTAAGTAGAAGTAAGATGTTTTAAAACACATTATACAGGTAAATATGATCATTAACCCTTTGCGCTTGGTTGGCCAGTAGCACTTGCCGAGCCAACTCTTTGACAGCTCGAAATTATTTCCCCGTGATGTCCTCTCCTCTCGGATGGCCAGCTGTACTGGCCGCGCTACACTCCTTTGTCAGCTCGGTAGCCATGATCGACAATCTTTCCCTCCAGCTCTGAATAATTTTTGTGTCAAACGTGGTTTGTTTACAACAATGTTTGTAAGGAAAATAAAAAGCAAACAGCGAGCAAAAATGAAGAATAATGTTAATACAACATTATCTATTTCACAATCAAATAATATGATGAAACATTTTTGTCTTACTCCTCCAATAATTGCCTCAAGTCATCCGAATTTAAATCATCATTTATTGTTATATTTATATTTATTATCTACTGTGGTTACTGCTAAAATAAATAATGAATTATTAATAAAATGTAGTTATTTACAATAAAAACAGCTGTTAAGATTAAATATCACCTCTTCTGAGTAAACACAACAGTAGAACAGCAGAACAATAATAATAATAATAAATTTCTTTATTGCAGTAGAACAAAATACATTGCATTGCAAAGGTCATGTAATATGAGAGTTCATTTTTATAGAACTAGGTATTTTCTTCAGTGCCAAATTTTTATTTTCGCGTAAACTCCTAAAATTTAGATATCCCAGCGGCTCATCATGAACTCATCAACCGAGTACAGAACTTTAGACACCAAGAGGCGTTTCAGTCGAGTTTTGAATTGATTTTCGTTTTGAGATTGCTTGACACTGTCAGGGAGCTTATTTAGGAACTTGACTCCAGCCTGTGACGGCAAATGCTCAAACGCCACTGTTCTGTGTTGTCCGAGTCGATAAGTGTCCCTGCCCCTAGTATTGTACTGGTGCAACTGACTGCCCTGTACAAGTGAGCATTTAAACCTGCAGTACAGTGCCGCCTCCAGGACATAGAGGCTGGGTAATGTTAGCAGTCCAAGCTCCCTGAAAGCGTTCCTGCAAGACTCTCTTGGTTGCAATTTGGAAATGATTCTAACTGCCTTTTTTTGCAGTATGAAGACTCTATCTAGCCTCGATTTTGCACAACTACCCCAAAGCCTTATTCCATAGGCAAAATGGGGGTAGACTAGGCCAAAGTAGGCCATCAAAAGCACGTCTTTGGGACAAAACTTGGCAAGGTTGCGTAAGGCATAAATACCGGAAGCAACCCTGGCACAAATGTGGTTGACGTGCTGTTCCCAAGTCAGCCCTCTATCCAGGTGCATTCCTAGGAACATAACGGAGTCTGCTTCCTCTAAGAGGACATCATCCACCATGACAGCAGGTGGCAGGTCTTGTTCCTGCTGTCTGAGGCAAAATGAGCACAATGTACTAAGCATAACCTTAATTTCCAACACATGTATGGTTTTAGAAGCACCTAATTCATCTGATTCGCTAGTTCATTAGACCGAAAGATTGCAGCACATCCAAAACCTAGCACATAATTTTCAAAAAAGAAACAGATGATTATATTTTGTGGCCAGTACTGCTGGCCTTCCGACCGCAACTCGGATTTAATCTCGACCAGTACCACTGGCCATCCGAGGACAGCTCATATACAAATTAATTCAACTTCGGTGAGAAAATGGTGACGGCCAGTACAGCTGGACATCCGATTGCACAGCACAAGTTATAAAAACTCATCTGAGTGCAAAGGGTTAAAACAGCCACTTTCACACAATTCAGTCATAATTTTTAGTCAATGTTAGCAGTCTCGATATTCCATTTTTGCCCTGTTTTACACAGTAAACTAGCCGTAGAATCAAGAGCTTAAATTAATTGAGAAGAGTTTAGTTAAAAGATTGAGTAAAGTAAAATATTGGTGTGGAATAATCATAGGCTTCTGGCTCCCATAAAATAACATCCCACTCACCACCAATAGATGTTTAATATGGCCCGAGGCGATCTTATCCGTGATGGAGACAGTTCCTCCCTCACTGGCTAGGTCCAGTCTGTCGGCGATATTCTTCACCTTCGGCAGGATGAACACCTTCACCACCTCGGTGCCTAGCTCTGACAGACCTGTGGAATAGTAACACCACCTCTAACTCAACTGACTTAAATTATTGATATTTCTCATTTAGAGTGATTTTTACCGAATACATACCAGAGTTAATCGGCAGATTAAAGTAATATTCCCTGATACTGAATTGACATTCAAACATATAATGTAGATAGATCTCACAATCTGTGGGTTGCAGGTGAGATTTTGAACTTATGAAACGATTTAGCATTAAGGTTTTTAACTAACGACCACAGGTACAGAATAATAGGTTGGTTACTAGTCCTAAATTCCTAATAAGATCTGTGGTAAGATCTGTCCCCAGTTTTCTCAGGTTTGTTTTCATATTTTCTTTTCCTTCAGTAATTAATTCCAAAGGTGGAGTTAAATATCTACAACACCAATTCAGGATTGAGTTCAGGTCACAGAAGGGTTCACTTCTTGACTCAACAAACCTATTTAAAATTACCAGATAAGGCTACTAAGAACACTACAATTTATAAAGTACTCTAACAAGATCCACATGATAAGAATAAAGATACATTCTTCCAGGATAAATTCACCTTCAATACTGCCGTATAGTGATGACAGAGGTGACTTGTCGTTGTTGATGGCACTAGCAAATATTCGCGTGATGCGTGTCTGAACATTGTTGGTAGAAGTATTGAAGTTCTTGCAGATCTGGGACATGAGACGGGAGGCGAAGTCTCGCAGCGCCCAGTGATTGTCAAGCTCTGGTCGCATGCACAACTGCTTTGACACAATGCAAGTTGTCACTGATGGAATCAGCTCGTGCAACTGGAAATCGTAAAATAATGGATCAAGATCAATGTGTGGACGTAGCGAAGCCAGAAAATTTCATCTTTACATCTTGATGTCATCGGCAATAAGTTCATTAAATACACTCAATTCAAACTGCATTGCAATCTAAATTTGGCCTACCTTGGATCAAATAATTGATTGACATACACTTACAACTTGTACTTACAGATTAGATAAAAATAAAATTATTATTCACAAAAGCAGTACTATATTTAATTCTTTGAGTAATATATATATATATTTATATATATATATATATATATACATATATAGAAATAATTCGACCAAGTACCCTTATAAAACATTTTTATAAGGGTACTTGGTCGAATTATTTCAATAAATGAAAAATGAAAATGAAAAGTTATGCGAATTTTCGTTTAATAAATATTTAAACGTTTTCAAGCATTTGAGAAAATAGAAATGAGAACAATAAACAATAATAAACAGAGACTAAATAATTAAACAGGTGATTGATTGTCTTAAAAGTAAATTTAAATATGGAACATATGATTTGGTTACATTTTAAAATAAATAAATATAGAGGTTTATTTGTTTATTTATTTAATCATATGTTCCATATTTAAATTTACTGTTAAGACAATCAATCACCTGTTTAATTATTTAGTCTCTGTTTATTATTGTTTATTGTTCTCATTTCTATTTTCTCAAATGCTTGAAAACGTTTAAATATTTATTAAACGAAAATTTTCATAACTTTTCATTTTTCATTTATTCTATCAAACAAGTTGAATAATTGTATTAAGTCATTTGACACATTTCTACAAACATCATATATATATATATATATATATATATATATATATATATATGTGTGTGTGTGTGTGTGTGTGTGTGTGTGTGTTCTTATAGTATATGTTATCAAAATTATTTTTGACAACATATAATAAGAACTAGACTCACATATTTCTCTAGGTAGAGACTTTGATTCTCCAAGAGCGCTTTGACCATCCGCATGAGGTAGATTAGAAGAGCCAGGTTGTTTTGGACTACATTTACTTTCACTCCCTCTGCAATGAATGTGCACATTCGTGGTAACATTTCATGAAGACCCGGATCCGAGGCTAAACTCTGCAATGCTTCCTGCAACAACCAAGAGATATATTATTGAAATTCAAACAGATTTATGGTTGAAAAATGTTGTATAAAGGAAAACAATTCCTATTTAAGACAAAATAACAGCAAAACAACAAGATGTTACACTTTTTCTTTTGAAAGTTTTCTGTTAGACAAAAATAATACTCACAGCTCTACGTGCTTCGTCAGAACCTACACAAGCTTCAGTGATCTCTTTGTAGTAGAGCTGCTGTTCTACTGACAGCTCATGTGTCGCAAGTTGTTTCACGTGAACTGTCTCAACATTACGCAGCTTGTGTACTTTCCTAGAAAATAATGGACTTTAGACAAAACATTTTCTTCCGCTCTGGACATTTCCCCTAAACATATATTTTAGAAATAAAATTATTCATTTGACCACTCCATGCCAGAACTACATGAGCAAGTAGTTCATCACAATTTTTTTTAAATACTTATAGTCTGTAAATTGCTAAATATGAAAAACAAATTCTCGTCATATCTTTTGAGAGAGAAAAATTAAAAAAAAAATGTTCAGTGCTTTCACCAGTAAATCATTTTGAAAAGTTTTATAATTAATTACTAAACCATAGTAGGAAAACGATACAATAATTTCAATAACTAACCCAACAGTAGGTTTTCCCGCGTTGTCACCCTTAGAAACTTTAGATAGTTTTGCCACAGGGTCAATGGCCTCCAATTTCTGAAGGTCCTTCGATACTGGCGGAGGATTCTCCGGAATGGTAGGCTGGACGCCATCAATGCACAGCCAGTGTGCTGTGATCAAGATATAAAAAAGTGAGCCGATTGCAAATATTTTATGACTTCTACACATCTTTTGTCAATAAAATAAAGGAACAACAAACAAGCTAGTGTGCCACAAGGCTTAGTCCTTGAACTGTTCTTATTCATTATGTTTGTAAAAGATTTTTATGTTAAAGTTCCAAGTTTTCAGTTTTTAACATAGACAACACAACCCTCTCTTTAATTCTGATAACAATGAAAAAGATCTTATTTGTAAACTTGATAGATCAATAGAAAACTCTAGATTATGGTACTCTGCCAACCAAGTATTAATTAATGATGACAAAACTGTAAATATCATTTACAGTTTTACACCAAGATCTATTAAAATCTGTCATTTATATTTCTGGATAGTAAGCTTTGTTGGAGTTACCAAGTTGATTTTGTTTGCAAGAATAAAATATCTAAGGAAGCTCAAATATTATTTCACTTTAGATGTCCCGGTTCTAGTATACCCATATATACGAGGGGTACCCAAAAATAACCATATTGATGCTGCCATAGGCGAGGCCTGTGTAGTACGTATGTCTACATGTGTGTAGCGCAGCTCATCCAGAGTTCAGTGCTGCTAGTGCCGTTGCCGTGGGAGGACGTGTTCGTCTGCAGTGAGTTTTTTGTGAACACTGTTTTGCCATTTTGTCGTTTTTTTGTTATGGCAGACGTAAATGAACAACGCGCAGCAATGAAGTTTTGTTTTTTGTTAGGGAATAGTGCTGCAGATACCATTGTTATATTGAAAACTGCTTACAAAGATGAAGCTTTAGGTAAAACTCAAGTATACTAGTGGTTTTCATGTTTTAAAAATGGCAACATGTCGATGTTGACAAATCCCGTGAAGGACGTCTGTCGACTACCAAAACTGACGAAAACGTTGAGAAGATTCATGGGCTTGTGCATGAAGACTGACGACGGACCATTGACGAGTTATCAGAGATATCTGGAAATAGTTGGAGCTCTGTCCAGCGAATTTTGAGTAATGATTTGAAAATGACATGAGTGTCTGCCAAGTTTGCGCCTTGAGTTTTGACTGACTATCAAAAGGAACGTCTAGAGGAAACTTGTCGAGCAATGAAAGAACACCTGCAAATTGTTCCAGGTTTTTTTCTAAAATTGTTACTGGTGACAAATCATGGTGTTATGAATATGACCCTGAAACATATCTACACACATGTAGTAGCAGACGTTAGTATTATTATTTCATAGAAATAATTAAGTCACTCCATACATCTGTCTTCATAATACTTTCAAGCCCCATAAATATCAACAATATAATATTTTTTTACAGATTACCCTATCTGTAAGAAACTTGCTGACAACAATATTTAAGGTATATGTTTCTAACTGGCTACAAACAAAAATTTGATGGTATCGAAGAATGCCTCAGTCATGATAAAACCTTATGGAGTTAATAGATAAGACATCCAATTATTTTTTTTATAAATTAAAACATTCATCATTTGTAATACATTTGTAACCTAGTCACAAATGTACACTTGTAGGATTGACTTTTATTGACTGATATTTTACACTAATATTGTATTTAATGGAAATAAATTTCTTGATAAATTCTTATTGTGTACTGTAACACTATTAAGTAAAAGTATCATATAAAGGTTTACAAAAAGCCACATGTTATGTTTTACATTGTTGCAATGCTACTCACTCATTCTCAATACAATAGTACACAAAAATAATTATTATAGGCCTAATTACAATTTGATAGACAAACTTAACAGTAGCATAGCTCTCTTTGATAAACTATTAGCTAGATTACTAAAAACATATAAGGAAAAACTTTTTATGTGTTTTAACAATCTGTGATATATTTTTAGGTGACTTGAATTTGTGTTGTTTAAACCATTAGTTTTAAGAAAGACAAATTTACCTAAATCTAAAGATAATTTAGTTTTTATTCATTCATATTATTTATTATTTTATTTTATATTTTATCTGTCAAAAAAGTTATGGAATTTAAAATCCAATTAAATAAGAAAATTAATATGTTTATTTTTTTAATAATTAGGACGTATTCAATATAAATTAGAAACTATAAAATTTGCCATTGCAGCTAACTTTAGTCCTGACATTAGTGTCATATATACAGGAAACCATATTAGAATTATGCCATTTTATACACATACTCAAACATGCATCTAATCATTGAAATTTCTCTCAAATTTTGACTATCTTTCGTCTACGTATACGCCTACTATACAACATCTATTGTGAGTCTGAAATTTGTGAAAGGAACATTAAGTATGAAATAACATGATTATTCATATACCAATTACAATTATTGTTAATGTAATCAGTAACCGACACTGTTATTTTTCTTCCTAGGATATTGTTATTAGTATTTCACTGAATATTAACTATTAAACTGAAAACAATTAAAACAGGAGTTCTACACACAAGAATTATAGGCAGAAATATCCAGATACAAACCTCTGAGTGTAACATCCAGAGGTAGTTTGGCAACGGGACCATTGATAATTTCATTTAAATCAACCTCCTTTTCTTCATTAAAATGAAGTTCTCGTCCACCCCCAGATGCAAAACGGAAAGGAATGAAATCCGGAACATGAAATCCATAAAGTGGCTAAAAATAAACATTTCAGTGAAATTACAATAACTATTAATCATATAATAAAGAATTTCTCCTATATAAAACCTTTAAAAAATGCTAAAATATGCTACTGGCATCAAAATCAAATAATAAAAAAATAAAAAAATTATCACAAAAAAGAAATGTGACTAGTACAATAAAGATCTATTAGCTTGGCATTTCAAAATATACCTGTACACAGTGCATTCTAGTTACACGTTAGCCTTGGTTGTTTCAGCTAGAACTAACAAGGATTTGATAAGACGTCATTTATTGTGCTAGAATATTCAACATACGCATTGCTCGAAAGATAAATTCCCTCAAGGACTGAGGCCATTGATTTTTATTATTATTACATATTTTCTTGTTCTTTTTGTTTACAAAAAGAGAAATTATTATAAAAAAGATAATACATAAGATAATTCTGCGATTATTATAAAAACATAACTCAAATCTGATTTGAGCCATTTGAATTTGACCCCTTTTTTAACAAGTCCTATTCTATTTATTTATGAAGATGAGATACTTGGGATCAGAATTTAATAGACTTTATCCATGAAAATGATTTTTAAGTGTTGGGTAACTATAAATAAATTTTTATTGTTTATGAATTGTAGACAAACCTTGCACATTATGTTTTTCTCAACAAGAGAGTTTTACTTAGTGTTTTTTGAACTTAAAAACTTTTTAGGGTAAAAATATTTCAACCAATGAAAGATTAGCCCACTGAAGCTAACTCCAGTGCGAGTTTATCTTACCTCAATATTTTTAGCTTTTAATGCGTTGTCAATATCTGATGTAGAGAGCTTTTGCCTTTTCCCATGGTGCATAAACTTTGCTGCATCCTACAAACAAAAATAAAATGTTCAATCAAGAAAAATCCATAATTTAATTTAGAAAGAAATAATTCCGGTAAACAAAACTCGTATGGTAGGCTATATTTAATACAGTTATAATAAAAGGTAAAATACCCCCATCGCAGCAGACCTGCGTACTCAGCGAATTTCCAAATCAATAACATAATAATAATAATATATGACAAGTTTTATCATTATCTGTCAATAAATATGAGTGTTCTTTGCCTACTCTCTTAAGATTAACATGGGAAAGAGTATGCAGGTTTGCTGCTGTGAGGAACACTGAAAGTAGGTGTTTCTAGCGTAAACAATTTATATTTTGACCATTTACATCAAGTTTCATCAACATCTGTCCACAAATAAAGGAGTTTACCTATACTCTATATGGTAAACATGGGAAAAGAGTAGGTATGCAGGTTAGCTGCCATGATAAACACATAAACTATGATTTTTAAGCATAAATGTATAGATCTCAACCACATGAAGCTAAATATCAAGTTTCATCCACAAATATTAGATAATAAGTGAAACAAACATTATTTTTTTCTTATCCTCCATAAAATTAACATTGGAGCCCCAAAATACAACATAAACTGTGTTTAGACGGAAAAATAACATGGCCTCGGGCGTAAGTCTTGCCTTGACACCTATAGTAATAGCTTCTTCCCTATAGGAAATTAGCTAAAATGATCAATAACTGGCTTAATTTAACCTAATTCTACAGTTTACTGTATTATGGTGACGTAAGCTATATATGATTCAGCTAAGAGTCGGGGGCCTAGCATAATTTAATTATCTGTTTCTTCGCCAAAATTAGCAAGTCTTTGAGTAAGATGTATGAAATTGCAGTGAGGAGGCAAGTTTATTTTTTAAATATAATTTTTTTAAATTTTTTCTTAAAAAAATTAAAGAATACAAAAAGTTTAAAACAGCCATAAGGTTTGTAATTCACATTATTTTTATAAAAATGGCACTTTCTAAGCCTTTTAAACCTTGAGGGTCGCGTTGCTGTCTTTTCCATGCTGTCTGTTTTTGTTTGATATCTTTGGAATGTCAAGGTCCTGAGCTTCCTCCCTGCGCATACATTCAAATAGACTTGTACATTAGCCACTTGACCATACTTCACCTCTTTCCTGCGCGTCAGTATTTACTGGATAAGGACCAACAGGGAATTAAGAACTCTCTATCAAGATCCTGACATCATTGCTCTAATCAAAAGCAGAAGACTGAGATGGGCAGGTCACGTTAACAGAAGGGAGCTGGACTCCACATTAAGAATAGCTTTAGAGCATCTTCCACTAGGCAAACGACCACTGTGGCGCCTAAGACTAAGGTGGTGGGATCAGGTGCAGAAGGACATGCAGAAGCTTGATGTTGCACCAGACCTCATGCATGATAGAGACGGATGGCGTGCGGCTGTTGACGAGGCCAAAAACCTTTTACGGTTTGAGCGGCTACATAGGTAAGGTAAGGTAGGTAGGTGATATTGCCGACATACAGTGCTCTGTGCAGTTAAGTTTTTTCGATACTTTTATATTGTTAAATATATTTTATACTATCAAAAAACCTAACTTAACTCTGCAGAGCGCTGTATGTCAGCGACTAATACACGTTGCGTTCCATTGTAATATACGATATCTTGCCGACATACTGCGCTCTGCGAAATTAAGTTAGGTTTTTTATTGATATTTTATGTCGTTAAATATATTTTATACTATCTTATTTTTTATTACTTAGTTTCTTATCGTAGGCTACCTCTTTGTATATTCCTAATTACCAAGGGCTGAAGGACTAACGGATTTGTAATCAGCTGATTGACAATAAAATGAACTAATATTAAAGATAGTTGAACTCAGTTGATGATTTGTTGTGACATTTTCTTTGTTTGAGAACATCCCCAACTAATTCATTTTTAATTCAGTTTGATAACATTAAGTTAAATTAATTTAAAAAGTGAATAACAAATCTTTGACATAAACTTAACCTTACGCCTAAGATCTCCAATTAAACAAGCTCTTCCTGTTCAAAATTGTATATCACGAGAATCTACCGTTTACCCTAAAATTACCATTTAAATCCCAAATTCTCTAAAATATCCCTGTTTCACGAATATTTCCCGTTTCTCCCAGCTCAGAACCTCGAATGTTGTAAACAACTAGGTTGACTGGTGTTTGAAGGGAGCCTTATTTTGGCCAAAAAACGTCGGGAAAACTGTGTTCTGTGGTGTTTTTATTCTGAATTATGTTAATACAGAGTGAAATAAGTGTATTTGAGTGATTTGTTTTCCCGCCGATCCCCTCTAGCTAGTTGGTATGGTTTGAGAGTGTGATAATGCAGCCTAAAATCGTACGAAACGTCAATATTGGGTTCTTCTGCAGACAGAAACATTGTTAAAAGGTTGTTAGAAAGTGCAAAAGGTAAGTCTAAGATCGATTTGATACAGGTAAGATACTGTGTTGGAAATATTTACCTAATAATCAAAAGATTATAGCTGACTGTGACAGTTTATTTTAACATATTTGAGGTACTCTTAACCATTAGATATGCTATCACACAACTATCTAAAACTATCTAGCCTCGCTGAAGTTGGAACAGATTAGTCTCCATTCAAAGAACTGAAATTAAGTTGCACTCAGTGATAACATATGAAACTACACACAAATATTCTAGAGCATATCCTAGGCCACATAGTGGTTCTGAGCCACTATGTGGCTTCACAGGTTTAAGTTGAGACTTAGGCTAAACCCAAACATTAACCTCAGAATAAGAGCAAAATGTCCAATAGTCTGCAAGGAAGAAGCTGAGGAAACATGAAACCCAAAGGAATCATGTTACCTTACCTGAATTATGTGCTTCAGTCGATATGTAATGTCATCTGATAACTCTCTAGCACCTTCGTCAGGGAGATTTCCGATCCCTATACTTTCTGCAATGGTTTTCATAGATTCTATGGACAGTGAACTTCCATATAAAGAGTCTGATTCGCTCATTTTTCTAAAAGCCTAAAATCCTATTTTGGAATATATTAAACTAAATTGAAATATTTACTAAGGTATAGGAGTTATTGAAATACTTTCATTCAAAATAAACTTAAAAGTAAGCACGTCTACAGCATGACTAGGACCAACAACTAATGCTGTTCCTCCATGTTGGATTTGACTGACTTCGTTTCGGTTTCATTCTGTAAACAAAGCAATATGAATCAATCGACATAAACAACGTATAAAACAGATGACAAGAATTAAATCTCCAAATCTAGCGTTTGCCTGAGTAAATCATGAATAATTATTACAAGATTATAAGAATATATGATAAGGTTACATAAAAAATATTGAAATTATCAACTATTTGTTTAAACATGGGTTTTCTAAAAGTTTGTAATTATGTTACAATGGTTTTCTAGTTTCTCGATTTTATGTTCAATATCAACACTTTAGGAAAATGGTTGTCTGTTGTTATTGTTCGGGCCTTGGTGTTTAAATAGTACATATTTACCAATAATTATGAATCCGGTCAGATGACCGGAAGTACCCGGTGAGTTAATTTATTCCCGGACAGTAAAATAGTCCCTAACTTGCCACATTATAAATATAATATCATTTTCCAAGACAAAAGTCGATTCTTCGTCCAAACATACCTTAAAGTAGAGTAGAATAGTAATGAAATGTGATATATAATTCATGCTTAGAAGAACGCACGTTAAGCCGCTGATTCATAATTTGATTTGTGACGTGAAAATCTAATACGGCCTTTCCCAGGAAGTTACACGAAAATAACATTGTTCTATCAGTCATGATGTAGAATAATATGCTCATCTTCTTTCGGAACATACATATATGACCTTGTAATGACATTATCTTGATTAAACTCTATGGGTTCTCTCTAAACTGTCACCAACTACTGTCGATTGTCGAAACTCAAAAACGGATAGTTAAAAATTTGATACTGTCAGGCACTAAGAAAACTAAAACTGACAGACGCAGACATCAAGTCATTTCCTAAACAATTGTGAGAATGTCTATAATTACTAAGTAATGTCAGTGTTAATTCTGTTTTATCGTAAAATTTATTTGTGTGGTAAATTACTATGCTAAACCTGCAGTATATACCTTTTCTTGAACGAAAGTTATAACCCTGTACTTACACTGGAGTGACATATTGGTAATTAAGACTAACATTGAAGTGTAGTTCTTGTTCCAGTCCACATGGAATTGGTTTTGTTAGTGTACCTGTTTTTAGAAACTCATGGCTAATTATTGTAAATCGAAATACAATTTATCTTTTCAGTCCCAAAGAAATTAGTTTGTGGCCATGATGAAGTTTATAAGACAGTCCTAGGGACATGAGTGCATGGTAGACTCCAAATAGTTTTCACACTTTATTTTATGTGAGAAACATTCCATCAACTTTTGTAACTATCCATTTGTGTATCAGGAATTCATCATGGCAATGGGCAAAAGTTTTCGTGTGTTTGAAAAAGTAAATCCTCCTAATCCTTACAGTGTTCTACTTGAACAACGAAGCAAAGACGAATCAATTTTGTTTGAATCTCAAGCTGTGGCTGTTTTATCAGCTCAAGAGACTGAATCTGTTAAACGTCAGTATACAAAGTTATTGGATGCCTATGGCTGTCTTGGAGTGCTGCATTTGAATGCAGGAGAAAATACACTTCTTTATTTAGTGATGGTAACAGGATGCATATCAGTTGGTAAAATAAAAGATTCAGAAATTTTTAGAGTAACTCAGACAAACTTCATATCTCTGAGAAATCAACCCCAAGATGAAGAAAGAATTTCTGAAGTAAGGAAACTTTTAAACTCTGGTACATTTTATTTCTCTTGGTCCTCTTCAGCTGAACCTATTGATATTACACTTTGTGCCCAAAGGAGGTGTAAAACCAAATTAACTGATAACAGATTTTTCTGGAATCGTATGTTGCACATTCATTTGATGCGTTTTGGGGTTAGCTGTTTGCAATGGCTTCTTAAAGTTATGTGTGGGAGTGTTGAAATAAGGACTGTATATGTTGGCCATCGGCAGGGAAGAGCAGTTATTATTTCTAGGCTTAGCTGTGAACGAGCAGGTACCAGGTTCAATGTAAGAGGTGTGAATGATGACGGAAATGTCGCAAATTTTGTAGAAACAGAACAGGCTATATATATGGAAAATGAAGTTACTTCATATCTTCAAATTAGGGGATCAGTTCCATTATTTTGGGAACAGCCTGGAGTTCAAGTTGGGTCTCACAAAGTAAAAATGTCAAGAGGACCAGAATCTTCTGTGTCGGCATTTGATAAACATTTTTGGTACATCAAAGAAAGGTACGGCCACCAAGCTATTGTTAATTTACTTGGAACCAGTCTTATTGGCAGCAAAGAAGGGGAAGCAATGTTGAGTAACCTCTTCCAAAGCCATCACCAGAAGTCAACGCACCATAGTGAGGTACCTCATATTGTTTTTGATTATCACCAAGAATGTCGGGGTGGAAACACAAAAAATCTCAGTAAACTGAAAGCCAAGCTGGATGCCTATTTAAAAGCATTTTCTTTCTTTTACTCCAAAGATGATGAGGTATTAAATGAACAAAGAGGAACATTACGAACAAACTGCCTAGATTGCTTAGACAGGACCAATTGTGTTCAAACTTTTATTGGATTGCTAATTCTAAATAAGCAGCTGGAGTTACTAAACTTACATGAGAAGCAACAGATAGTATCAAGATTTGAGGAAGTCTTTCGCCAGATGTGGGTAAACAATGGCAACGAAGTAAGTAAAATTTATGCTGGTACAGGAGCTATTCAAGGTGGCTCCAAAATCATGGATGGTGCCAGATCTGCTGCGAGAACTATTCAGAACAATTTGTTAGATAACAGCAAACAAGAAGCAATAGACGTTATGTTGTTGGGGAACACACTGAACAGTGAACTTGCTGATCGTGCCCGAATTTTACTTGATAGAAGCATGCTGCATGCTCCAACAAATGTTCTGAGGGAGATGTGTAAACGCTCAGGAGAATACATATTTTCAAAGAAGATTAGAGTTGCAATTGGAACATATAATGTTAACGGAGGAAAGCATTTTCGAAGTGTTGTTTATAAGGATGTTTCTCTATCAGACTGGCTTCTCGATCCTAGTGAAGCCTCATGTCACTCTCTTGTCGACGAAAATGATGGAACTCCTGTTGATATATTTGCTGTCGGTTTTGAAGAAATAGTTGATCTGAATGCCAGTAATATTATGGCTGCAAGTTCAGAAAATGCGGAAATGTGGGCAGAAGAGCTGCAAAAAGTTCTGTCAAGAGACCGAGACTATGTAATGCTAACTTACGTTCAACTTGTTGGAGTTTGCCTTTTTTTGTTTGTTAAACCTGAACAGGCTCCTTTTATCAGAGATGTTGCCACAGATTCTGTGAAAACTGGCTTGGGCGGTGCTACAGGGAATAAAGGAGCTACAGCCATTCGTTTTGTCCTGTATAGTACCTCTTTGTGTTTTGTTTGTGCTCACTTTGCAGCAGGTCAGAACCAAGTTGCAGACCGCAATGCTGACTATGCAGAAATAACACGAAAAGTTACTTTCCCAATGGGGAGAACTCTAAATTCACATGACTATGTTTTTTGGTGTGGTGATTTCAATTATAGAGTCAACATGGATAAGGATGAAATGAAAGATATGATCAAGAAGAAAGCTTATGATGAAATTCTCCAACATGATCAGTTAATTATTGAACAAAATGCTGGAAATGTTTTTAAGAATTTTATCGAAGGCCCTATTACTTTTCCACCCACCTACAAATATGATCTATTTTCAGATGATTATGACACCAGTGAAAAATGCAGAGCTCCTGCTTGGACAGATCGAGTACTGTGGAAAAGGAGGAAACAAGTACCAGAAGCTGATGGAAATTGGAGTTCTGGTCGCCTTGTATATTACGGTCGATCAGAATTGAAACAAAGTGATCACCGTCCAGTTATAGCAATAATTGATGTTGACATCTTTCAGGTGGATGAATCACGTCGGGACAGAGTTTTCATGGAAGTGATTCAAGATCTTGGCCCACCCGATGCTACAATTATTGTGCATGTAGACAGTTCACAGTCAAATGATGATGATTCGTCGATTTTTGATGACAACTTTATGATGGCGCTGCTGCAGGAGCTATCTCAAATTGGAGAAGTGATTCTTGTAAGATTTGTTGAAGAAACTATGTGGGTTACTTTTAGAGATGGTCAGTGTGCCCTTGTAGCAGCCAAAAAAGGTAGGACACAAATTTGTGGACACTCATTGACCTTGACTCTCAAAACTCCCAACTGGCAAGATGTTACCAAGAAGGAAATTATGCTATGTAGTAACAATACTGTACCACTTTGCGACTATAGGGAACCTTTGCCTGTTGAATCAAATTTGAAGAAACCTGAAACAAAGAGTGGTCAAGTGACACCCAACGACGATAATGCCCGCAGTTTGCCTCCCAGCCGCCCACCCCAACCTATGATGCAGCGGCCTAAAGCAGGAGTCATCAGTGTGTTGCCTCGACCCCCACAACCACCCCAGCCCCATGTAGACACAAACGCTTATCAAGAGCCTATACCTGGTGGAGCATTCACCAAAGCCGAAGCACCTAATGTAGAGTATAATAAAGTAGACCAGAACTCCGCCATCTATGAAGAGATTCCAAGTGAAGAGTTCGAAAGTTCTCCGGTTCCTTCAGGTCCACCACCACCACCTCCGGGTTGGAATATTGAAAATCCACCTCCATTACCTCAAAGGCAACTACCGCCACCCCTTCCTCAAACTGCTCGACCTGCCCCTCCTCCCGTCCCTCCCAGAGCTGGAGTCCCCCCGCCAATCCCCTCCAGGGCTACCCCCACCCCTCCGATGACTCCTAGACGAACAATTCCTCCTCAGTAAGTCATCTGCTTAGTCGGGCTGTATATGCTAATGTTAGGTTTTGAACAAAGTATAAAAATTAGAAATTGTTATTCTTAAAAGAGTTTGTAGTTAGGTGCTTGGATATTGTTTGATGTATAACATTATAATCTTCCTGGAAGTAACAAAAAACCCTATTGTATGAATACTAGATTGCTTAGCCATGGTACCAAGCAGTATTGGTTTGATCTGTGTCTAATAAAATTATGTGTTAAAAATTGTATTCAAAATACATGTAGTGAGAGTATTTTTAATTTTCATGTAACGACCTGGATCATATAACTATTTATTGCATTTTAGAGGGGCATATTTCATTGATTTGGTTGAAAAACATTTACGACAAATTAATGTTCCTCGATGGATTTTTTCTTACAAAATTCCTCTTCATTTTGCTAAAACATTTAATTGTTTTCTTTGATGTTTATTTCCTTAAAAGAATATATTATTGAAAAGAGCTATCTTCTTCGAGTTTCAATGAAATAAAAGATATTAATTATTTGTTTAACCTTACTGAAACTTAGAAGGGAATATTTGTTTTGTTTTAAGCCTAGTTATAATATGATTAAAGTATAAGTAATTTTTTTAGCTCTAAAGAATACCTAATATTATAACATGATATGTTGTGAATGTATTACGGATTTGTTTAAAATTTAAGAAATACATTTAAAGGCCAACACACACAGCAACAGACGCACGTGTGCTGACATCTGTTGATGTCTGCAGACAGATGGAGGAAATTTTGTTCCCCATGTCATTAGATGTTGCAACGCACACAGACGACCGTGTGTTTGCCTACGTCTGCATGCAGATGTTTACATTTGATCACATGGTGAGCAATTTTTTCTCTGTGCGTCTGCATACTGTTGCTGCGTGTGTTGGCCTTAATAGGCAGTCATATCATTTATCAAAAATGACTTTCATAATTTGTGTTAGACCTCAGATTTAGATATTGCTATGCAATATACTTTATGTTGAAGTTTTAATTTACATCATAAATTGTTTAAATTTTGGTGAGAGGACAATAAGAGCATATCACCAAAGAGCACATTTTACAATAAGATGTAGCAGAAAATAGGTTTTCCCTAGTCATGTAGCATTGATAACTCTGTTATCTAATCCCTAGAGCTTTAGCCTCAGTATCAGGTTTATATGGCAGTATGCTTTATGTGAGTGTTTACACAATGGGTAGGCTAATATATATTTAATAATTTCAAGCAATATCGTATTTTATGCATTAATGTTAGTGTTAAATTCCTTTGATATTGTGTTATCATAAAATTCTCATGGAAAATATATGATAAAGTTACTCAAAAGATAACAATCATTTTAGTTTTAAATTTATTTTTTTAATACAAATTCCTTGCATCAGGGCCTGCGAAGTCTGAGATAAGAAGAAACTTAATGTTGTTTTCTAGATTACTCTTTTCAGATTTTGCAAGACGATACATGTTGTTCACTGTAAATAGTTAGCAAATGCCTGAAATCATTTTAGGAAAAACTTTGTCTTATTCTTCATTATACTGTCTTAAAAAAGATAATTATATATCATAATTTGGAGAATTTCAATGATATATCTTTGTATGAAACTAATAACATAATTCTTCATTTCATGCGGTATATTTTTAAAAGTTATAAAGGTAGTAATAACTTTTACTAGTTTGGTCAAGCATAAGTACTAAAACTTTCATTATTATATTTACATTCCATGTTAGTAAAACGATTTTGTTTTTAAATGTTAAAATGGGTTTTAAATTTATTTGCTTTTACAATATGTTTGTAGGTTTAAGGCCTTAGTACAAAATAATTTATTAGAATGCTTGTTAACACATTAATTGTAGATTTATAATTGCACCCAGCTTGCCTGATATGCAGTTATGACTCACTAATCATTGATTCTAAATACTGAAATTTAATACTATTTATAAAATGAATGATAACATGGTCTTTTGGATAGCAGCATGAGAGGAATAAATTTTGTAAATTTGTGTAAGCTAGTTTAAGTTTCAGTTGACTTTATGTGATACTTGTTATTCCTTTTTTTATGTTCCTTTACATTATATGGTGTTATTTTTGCAAATGAATTCAAAAATATTTAATCTAGCCTTTAAATGTTATAGTTTACAATATTTTAGGAATAAATTTAAATTTTATGGGTAAATAAATTAAAATATAAGGCTCTCTAACATTACAGTAAATGTGGTTTCTTCATTTTACCTGCAGCAAATCAATACATTTTTACTTTAAAAGCTAATAAGACCCTTGGTTGATTTGTGAAATGATTGTGTGTGAAAATGAGGGATACAGTGTATTTATAACCTGACTTCATAAAAATAATTTTTATTCATTCAATAAAAGAAGTTTGTGAAATTTATTGTTTTCAATTTCATCACTCAAAAACATTTATTTGTACTTAAAAATCAAATACTAAGTGGCTGTGTATTTTTATATTTTTGGCTCTGTTAAATATTGATGTTATATGGTTAATCAACCAGTTTTGTGTTTGAAGAAATACTGTTGAAATGTAATATTTTGCCGTTTACTTGCCAGTTTTAATAGTGTTGTGCAACGTAACAAGTGATATTAATTTGTTATATGTTGTTGTTATATTATTGTATAGGTTACTGGAAGCTATTCATTGTAGATATTGCACTACTTTGTATTTAGTAATTGCATATATGTATACTAGACCAATAAATATTATACTTAATGTAAATATTAATTTTGTTTTTATTACTAACCACAATGCTTTAAAAGTAGGCAACATTTAATTCAAATTAAATATGGTTTCATAGCATAAAATTATTAAAATTTTGTCTGTAGGTCATTATGACAAAGGAAACTTGAATCCTAAAAAATCTTTTACTCCAAAATATTCACAAATGTTATTAACTTCTTTTGTTTCTGTTTTGCTTTTGCGTGCATACCTCTTCCCCATACAAAATAACTGGCTGCTTTATAATAGTTTAAAAAACATATAAGAAGAAAATTAATCTTCTCCAATTCTTATCTCAAAAAAATCATGCAAATATAGTTTTTTTATTATGGTGGAGATTTAATTGTTACTTAATGTTAAGAGAAAAATGAATTAAAATACTCTTGTCTATGAAATTTTAGTTTTCAACCCATCTTATCATGCAAAACTTGAAGGGGAAAACAGTTTTCCCTGAAAGAAGGGTACAGTTGGCACTTCGTGAATACCTATGATTATTAATTATTGATATACAGAGTGAGTTTTATGTCCTGGCACACCTGGATAAAATTGAAATGGTCCTAGACATAAATTTCAGACCTTGGCCTTAGCTTTTATATAACTTTTTTTACTTTTATAGGTTGTTAAAATTTTACCCCCCCTTTTGCAAAGGGTAGAGAGGGCAACTAAATATTAGTCATAGTCATATTTCTTTATTCATTTTTATGTACAAATGGTACAAGTAATAGTGTCAGTGTATAAATACAAATTACAGACCTACCATAGACAGAAACAAAATCAAAACAGAACACAAAATGTTTTGTCAATCCTGTATCACATTCATATAAAATAATGTTAAAAATAATACAAAACAATTATCTTGACATATTCTCAAATGGAAACCCTTTATCTTGTGACGACTCATTTTCAAGGAAATAAAAAAGATATCAAATGGTCCAAACTAGAGATCTCTACGTTACCCCTAACAAAAGTTACAGCCATTTCAATAGAAGTACCCTTTAAAAATGATCATACTTTTAAACGTCCTGGAAATAATGACATGGCTCATTTGACAGAACAAAAATTACGATAGACAATAATAAACTTATTCTAAAAAATTTTACCTGTTTAATGTAGCAGGTGCTCAAAACATTCACCTTGGGCTGTTTAATAGTGTACTGACCATGTGTGAAAAGCTGAGGGAGAGTTCAAAAAAGGTTACCTAGGAATGGTGTGAGAGAAGCGCAAAATTCTCTCAGTTAATTTATCGACATCAGTTGGCTTTGTTTGGTCCACCAGATGGTTCAAATAGCCCCAAAAGAAGTAATCAGAAAAGTAAGCTTCAAGTGTTAATGGCTATCTAAGCTATGAACTGGTAAATTACAGACAGGAGGGGATAAGAAAGCCCAAAGTAAATTGTTGAAACTGATAATAAGAACCCAGGAAATCCCAAAGAATGTAGACTCAAGTAACAAACTAACAACAGGACAAGGAAGTAAATAGGTTTAATATTATAATCATCATTCAATTTCATAAAAAAATATTTTTAAATAAAAAAAAATACTGTTTAATAGTGGGCTTCTTTAGGACAACTGCACAGGAAGCAGGACCACAATTAATTTAGTAGTAGTTCAGAATCAACAAAGAATGTTGATGACGTGAATGTTCTCATCAAGTAAGGTTTAAAGTCAATCTCTGGATTGGTCTTATTGCAAGCCGGCTTATAGGACCTTACCTTGACCTACCAACAGCCTTAAATGGCATTCAATATCTGGAATTCCTGACGGAACCCTACCTTTACTCCATAAAGACTTGCTGTTGGAATTGCGCCAGCGCATCATCTTTCTAGCAGATGGCGCACCCCCACACTTCAATGTTGAGGTCCGTCAGCACACCAGTGCTACTTTTGACATGTGGATTGGAAGAGGAGGAACCATTGCTTGGCCCCTACGGTCTCCAGACCTTACACCCCTCGACTACCATGTTTGGGGTCACCTCAAGCAACAAGTTTATCACAAGCCAGCTCAAAATGTAGAAGAGTTGAGGAATATAATTTTGAAAGCTTGTGAACTTCTATGTGATGAACTAAACTTGAAGGCCACTGTGAGAGAATTCAGGAAAAGAGTTCACATGTGCATAAGAGGAAATGGTGGTAATTTTGAAAAGCTTCTCAAATTGTATATTGCTTGAATTTTGAACCGTTGTGTAAGTGTTTTCTCTTATTTTAAATTAGTATACATTTAAAAAAACATTTATGCAAAAATATTGCTGTATTTTTTGGTATACAAAATTATGGTGTTTATACCTTGTTAACATCCCAGTCAGCTGATATGGTCAAAATATTCAGCTAATAAAGAAATTAATAACCACTACAGTAATAAATAGTTTGTTGTTTAGGGCCAAAATTTAAATGTTATCCTGTACCTTATCAACATTTTTATGAAATTTCCATATTTATTTTAATGTATGACCCCATAATACCTATACAACATTTTAAAGCTAAACAAATAAGGAAGTTTTTATGCAATTGGACAGAATAATAAAAAATATTTAGCTGGTTATATTAAGCCTTAAATTTGTTTGAAAATTTTCAGTAAAAATATTTTTTTACTTTAAAGTTATTTAGAAACCATTGTAAAAGGAGTTATGTATGAAGATTACTAACAGGTTTACCCACCCGTTTATGCTTAAAAATCATAGTTAATGTGGTTATCATGGCAGCAAACCTGCATAATCTTTTCCCCATGTTAATGATATAGAGAATAGGCAAACTCCTTTATTTATCGACAGCTGTTTGTGAAATTTGGTAAAATGGTAAAAAAAATGTTTATGCTAGAAATGCCTACTTTCAATGTTCCTCACAGCAGCAAACCTGCATACTCTTTCCCATGTTTATCTTATGGAGAATATGCAAAAAACGGATAGAACTTGTCATATATAATTATTATATTATTGATTTGGTAATTCGCTTAGTGCACAGGTCTGCTGCGACAGGGGTATTTTTTAATTCTGATTGAACAGAGTGTAACTGATGGATTCAAAATGGAGGAACTGCACCAAAATATTGTATCTGAAGAATTTTATTGCAATGCCTCACTGCTAAGAAATAAAACAATCTACAAAACAATAGTAAGACACAGTTTACTATATCCTAATAAATAGCAGTCATATAGTAGACATTAAAACAGAATCAATAAAGAATAACCTTAATAATACAACATGGATTTTGAGATCCATAGATTTACACTAATCACTTGTTTCTTCCTTCTGTCTATCAGACTTCTTTGACTTCTTCTTCTTATGACTTCGGTGACCTGGACTTCGACTTCGGCTTTTATGTTTTCTTGATCGTCTTTCAGTAGATCTGCTTCGAGATCGATGCCGATGCCTACAAAATAAAAGAAGCTATATTAGAGCTAAAACGTCAACAGTAGATAATCTTTATGTTCAATTTTTTTAAACCTTAGGACACATTACTTTCAGATAACTAATGTTGGATTGATAAAAAATACCTCCATTGCAGTATTTCTGCCCAATCAGTGAATTTCCACTTTTTTATCTATTTTGCAAAAAATACCAGGATAAATAATTAAAGCTGAAATAATAAGCTAAATAATAGAAGCTGGAATATTCTCTTTTTAAAAACAAAATTAAGAATGGGAATGCATGTTTTCTGCAGTAAGTTTTTTCTGAAGTAAGCGTTGCAGTACAAGAATTGTTTTATAAATTTATAATTCACAATGAGCAACAGTAAAAAGGTTACATTCAAAATTTAATCTATGAGGCATGTTTTTTTAGTACGTATCATTTTGCGATTCTGCCGCAAAAATCCTACGGTCAGTGTTTTGCATGTGCGCTGGTTACTTCCATCTCTTGTATATGTTCAGACGTAATTACATTCTGATTCTTCATTGTATACGTTATTTATTGAGTGTTTAAGATGCCTCCAACAATCGTGAGTCCCGCCGATTGTGAAGTACGGCTGTAATATGATTTCTTATTGCTAAAGGTGTAAAACCGATCGATATTCATTGTGCGAACTGTGAAGTTCACGGACAAAACATTATGAGTGATGGAACGGTAAGGAAATGGGTGAGATCATTTAAAGATGGCTGCACGAATGTGCGTGATGAGGAAAGTCAATGCACTGCCTAAACGTTGGGCAACGTTTTAGTTCTTTGAGCTTACTTAACATCAGATGGTAACAAAGCAATGATATCATACCACCCTTAATCAGATCAGAACCACTTAAGGCATGAAATGACTAAAATCATCCTTTGCTCACTCACCTGTTCCAATTCCTGTCTCTAATTTACCAACCTATCTCTATTTCACTCACCCATCCCTACCCCGATCTTGGTCCCCATTCCTGTCTCTGGCCCTGTGTCTAATTAACCCACCTATCTTAGTTTACTTACCTATCCCTATCCCGATCTTGGTCCCCATTCCTGTCTCTGTCCCTGTGTCTAATTAACCCACCTATCTTAGTTTACTTACCTATCCCTATCCCGATCTTGGTCCCCATTCCTGTCTCTGTCCCTGTGTCTAATTAACCCACCTATCTTAGTTTACTTACCTATCCCTACCCCAATCTTGGTCCCCATTCCTGTCTCTGTCCCTGTGTCTAATTAACCCACCTATCTTAGTTTACTTACCTATCCCTATCTTGGTCCCCAATCCTGTCTCTGTCCCTGTGTCTAATTATCCCACCTATCTTAGTTTACTTACCTATCCCTACCCCAATCTTGGTCCCATCTCTGTCCCTGTGTCTAATTAATCCTCTATCTTAGTTTACTTACCTATCCCTATCCCGATCTTGGTCCCCATTCCTGTCTCTGTCCTTGTGTCTAATTAACCCACCTATCTTAGTTTACTTACCTATCCCTATCCCGATCTTGGTCCCCATTCCTGTCTCTGTCCCTGTGTCTAATTAACCCACCTATCTTAGTTTACTTACCTATCCCTATCCCGATCTTGGTCCCCATTCCTGTCTCTGTCCCTGTGTCTAATTAACCCACCTATCTTAGTTTACTTACCTATCCTCCCGATCTTGGTCCCCATTCTGTCTCTGTCTAATTAACCCACCTATCTTAGTTTACTTACCTATCCCTACCCCAATCTTGGTCCCCATTCCTGTCTCTGTCCCTGTGTCTAATTAACCCACCTATCTTAGTTTACTTACCTATCCCTATCCCGATCTTGGTCCCCATTCCTGTCTCTGTCCCTGTGTCTAATTAACCCACCTATCTTAGTTTACTTACCTATCCCGATCTTGGTCCCCATTCCTGTCTATGTCCCTGTGCCTAATTAACCCACCTATCTTAGTTTACTTACCTATCCCTATCCCGATCTTGGTCCCATCTCTGTCCCTGTGTCTAATTAATCCTCTATCTTAGTTTACTTACCTATCCCTATCCCGATCTTGGTCCCCTCTCTGTCCCTGTGTCTAATTAACCCACCTATCTTAGTTTACTTACCTATCCCTATCCCGATCTTGGTCCCCATTCCTGTCTCTGTCCCTGTGTCTAATTAACCCACCTATCTTAGTTTACTTACCTATCCCTATCCCGATCTTGGTCCCCTCTCTGTCCCTGTGTCTAATTAACCCACCTATCTTAGTTTACTTACCTATCCCTACCCCAATCTTGGTCCCCAATCCTGTCTCTGTCCCTGTGTCTAATTAACCCACCTATCTTAGTTTACTTACCTGTCCCTATCCCGATCTTGGTCCCCATTCCTGTCTCTGTCCTTGTGTCTAATTAACCCCCTATCTTAGTTTACTTACCTATCCCTACCCCGATCTTGGTCCCCATTCCTGTCTCTGTCCTTGTGTCTAATTAACCCTCTATATTAGTCTACTTACCTGTCCCTACCCCGATCTTGGTCCATATTCCTGTCTCTGTCCCCGTGTCTAATTAACCCACCTATCTTAGTTTACTTACCTATCTATGTCTTGGTCCATTCCTGTCTCTGTCCTGTGTCATTAATATCTTAGTTTACTTATCCCTAGATCTTGTATTGTTCTGTCCTGTGTCTTAATTGACACTTATGTTTAAGGATCTTGGTAATTTTTGTTCTATGTCTAATTAAATCGTTCACTTACTTGTTGGTTACGAATGTTACTACTAGATCCCTATCAGGTAGATGTCAACAATCTACCGACTCAAGCAGACAGCTGACAGTCTTGAGTTCTACTTCATTTTTCATGTCCATTATTTTGTATTAATTAGTTACTTAGATTGTCCTGGCACAACCCATATCAAATTGTTTAAATGTTGTCCTCAAGCTCAACCTGATTGTCTTTTAGGCTTGGGTACTGTAATTTATATTTCAATTTAGTTATATCCTGAGTGCAGCCTATACAATTATGTATGTTTTGTAACAAACATGTTGTTGGAATAAAGAGTTTTTAATATGAATTTAATCCCTATTCCTGACAATAATTCACCCACACATCTCTAGTTTACTTACCTGTCCCTGTCACGATGCCTGTCCCTGTCCCGATCACGGTCCCTATCCCTGTCTCTGTCCCTGTCTCGGTCCCTGTCCCTTGACCTCTCGTCTTCCTTCATGTCTGGATCCAATGGCTCCTGCTTGATGGCCTTGTCCAGAGCCTAAAACCCAAAATAGGTCATTAGTTAAAGAACTCAATATCTTGTCACTTATACAAACTCTATTTTTAGAGTGATATATGTTCCAGTTTAAATCAAATAGTTTAAAATAATTTCCCAATTAGCAGTTGCACGTTATGGGCATTGTTAAAATTTACTTTTTAATGACACCAGAGAGCGTGACTCGCACCTACTAAGCCCTCTCACTCATCTCCTAGACTAACCTGGATCAGTTTTGCAAATAACCTAAGACCTTTCATTATTAAGCAACTAGGGTTTTCCTTGTTGGGGTGGTCAAAGTTGGATAACAGTAGAAGAATAAAATGTTTGATTAAAGAGAAAATCTTCCAACAAACTAAGGATAGGAAATTAGTGGTTAAATGTATAGTTTGTGTGTGATTTTTACAGAAATGTAAATTTTTTGGCTCTACTATATTAAAGAAAGATTAAGTCTAAAAAGAATAAGGTAGATGTAATTAACCTTCTTAAAAAATGTTTAAAACTCGTAAAACCTTCCCTGACATTGACTATACCTGTGGGTTCCACTGAGAGTCCTGGGTAGGCTCATAAGCATAGTAAGGGTCAACCTCAGAGGAGTAGAAGTCTCCTCCGTAGCCAGGCCCAAACCTAAAATCAGTAAAAAATCCTCAATTTAAATTAATTTTCTTCAGTTCTGTGTAACTGAAGTTCCCTTAACACTTTGACTAATTACTAGGAGTTGTTTTAAAAATTAGTAAAGAAGATTAGCGAATATTGATAAAATTTATGATAGATACTTAAATCATCAGTAATCTCTTGAATCCTCTCTAGTGGACTGACACATACTTTCTACCTTCAGTCAATTTAAATGACAATCTTTAATAAAATGATCTTATACTTTAACGTTTGTCTAAATATCGTTTAATAACTTATTGTTTCAAATATAATCATTCAATTTCTAAAAATAACATTAGTAACAATATTAATTTAATTGTTGGAATATCATGGGGGGACTACCCCCTCCTTAATACCAAGCTTTTTTGAAGGATTTTGTTGGGTGATATCACCTTACGCAGCATTACCAAGTTTCATGGAAAACAGTCGGGAAATAAGGAAAAATTGATTTTTTAATATTCTCCATAAGAATAACATTGGGCGCTCTCGGTCAATGCACTGAGTTTACCACGGTCATTAATTTTAACTAACCGCTACTGAAAATCACGGTCCCTGCTCATTTAGTGTAAAAATCAAAATATTATTTTCCCAATTTTTTTTGGATTTAGGTAGCTTGAATAAAGTAGAAAAGAGCTTCATTTTTATTTATTGAAGATTTTAAGACTATTTTCAGGTATTAAAGTAATAATTAGTTAATAAAGCCTATACATTAAAAACATTCACACAATATACACTATTTGATGCTAAAACACAATGCAAACAAACAATCATCAACAAAAATGTCAACAAAGTTAGCGAAAGTGAAAACAGCTGGCCATAATGACTCACGTATATAAGCGTAAGCAGCAGTACGGGAGCGAAAGAATACTCGTCAGAGTCAGAGTCGCAACTGATTTCAGTCACTAAATATTCCAACAAAGTCGCAATATTAGTTTTGTGAGTGCATAGAGCAGGGTGTCCAGCAAATGGACTCTCCTCAATTTCCGTACATTTTTCACAAATTACACTCACTTTTTCCCACACAAAAAATGAGTTCATTTTTCATGGTTTGCACATCACTTAAATAGATAAAACTGCTAATCTAACCATTGCAGATCAAAACTGGAAGGAAAAAACTGACATAGGACACGAAAGCCCACGTTATGGTTAATGCATCGTAAGAGCAGCTGACACTTAACTTATTAGTTTGTTTACACCAGTGGAAATTTTCTAGTGATGAGTAAAGTTAAAAAACATTACGCTGTTCCATAATTACAGGACCCCATTTAAATAAACAATTTAAGATAAAAATAAACTCAAGACATAAAGAGATAAATTCACTATTTGGTTTTGACAGCAGACAGCTGACAAGCTGAAAGCTAGGTCTACGTAGTGATAATAACAGGTGTCAACAAAGTAATCCCTGTTTTGCAATGGCTATTTCAATTAACTATTATAATAGATTAGATTAATTTAATGTTCCCTTTCTTCCTGAAATAACATAATACTTGTTAACAAAAGTTAACATTAATAATGTTCTGTTAAAATAATTTAAAAGCCAAATAAAGCAAATTAAAAAATTTACGTCGCCATCACGAGTTTGTGATATAATAATTAATTATTTTAATAGTAAAACCACAAATAAATAATTTACATAAGCGTATGGCAAACAACTTCTGGACTCAACATTAAAAAAACTGTGTCATTTATTTTTCTTCTTTTCATATTTTCTTAACGAGAGATTTCATGGTTGTAACTGGTCAAATTTGGGCATTTAATATCTAACAACGGATTCCACTTTAACAGCAAGTGGTGAAATCTTATTTCGTCAGTCATTTGGCTAGGTTTTTTCGTCACAGTTAAAGCTAGGTTCACGGTGGTTTCAGTTTTGGGTAAAATCTGTAAGTCACTTGTAATTTGTCACATTACTCAGGGAGATGAACTTCCGCAGAAGAGCTCGAAATTTCCTGAGTAATCTGGAGTCTGCACTGCACTTGCCATTCAGTTAGTCCAGTCCACTGTCATCCTGTTTGCCTCATCATAAACATTCCGTCGAATCTCGATTAGGGAGCTTGTACAACAACGAATTGTTGCTAACCCTTTAACTGCAATATTTAACCGATAATTCATTTACAATGTGTTTTGTAGTTAAATAATCACAAGTTTCAGCAATATTATTATTTAAAAAATACCAGTTTCTTGAATTCCTGTACAAAACCGTATTTATTAAAGATTCCTGTAAATTTCCCGTATAATTCCTGTCGAAATAAAATTCCCAATTTCCACGGTCGCTGGACACTCTGTAGAGGCCAAAGCAATATCACCATGCACTCTATCAGTTGTTTTGCGAACTACACAGTAAATGTGGCAAAATTATTGATTTCTTCTTAAGGCGTTAGCCGTGTCATGTGACCCTACTGTGCTACGTTTAAAGGCAGTAGGCGCCCGGTAAGCATTAACTTTTCTGTGGAACTGTTACTCGTCGACTAAAGTGAACCGCACGAAAATGGTCCGATGAGAGTCAGTTTGGTATTGCCAAATCACACTGTTCTATGTTGATTTATTCTTGTATTTAGTGGTCTTTGACTATTGTATTACGGTATTTGACTCTCGATAGTTATATTCAAAATATTTCATCGCTATATTTTGACTCTCGATTGTTTTTATATTGTTCCTTGTTTTCGAGTTTACTGTTTGTTTGTTTACATCGTCAGTCATGTAAACAGTATGCAGTTTGACGACAATGGTCATTTCGCAGCAATACATTCCTTGTTTCTTATTTTTGTTCTGATTTTGTTAGAAAGATTTTTTATATTTTTATGGAAAGAAAAGATAGTGATGAGTTGAGTGTTTCCAGCTGTGAAAATGAAGACGAATAACCTAAACGTAGGCCTAACCTTAAACAGTCGAACTCGACTTCGGGTGATAACAGTTACAGAACAAAAAAAGTTTTTTAGGTCTATATAGTGTAAATAGGCAGTAACAAAATTTAAATATGCTTATTACTAAATTAGAAAACATTCAGCTAGATATATATGGGGAGTAAATATTAATTTTCTGTGTGTTTATTGAGTATTAAGCTCAAACCCTGATAAATGCTCATATAATTCAGTACCGGCATGCTTCAAAAGTGGACATTTATTCAGTAGCCAATGGGTTGAATTAAAAAAATTTAAAATGTTTTTGACTCTTGAAAGTCTATAACTTTTAAGCCCCGATTCTTTTTGGAATGCAGGTGGTGTCATTTGGTTTATCTAATAAAGGACTACAAACCCAATCATTTTTATCAAAATCTTTACAGCCATTTTTGAGAAATTTTCATTTTATGTGCTTTTTGGAGGATTTTAGGGGTAAACAGCCATTAATTAAAAAAAAAAACGTTTCGAGATACCGTGGATTTTTATCTACATACCAAATTTCATGAAAATCGGACAAATAATCTCGTCTCTAGGCTTCTGCACATCCCCACACACAGACATTACTCAAAAAACAACTTTTTTCAATTCAGGGGCACTATTATCTAGGTTTCTGCACATCCCCACAAACACATTCATACACAGACAGACATCACTCTAAACCCACTTTTTTTATTGAGGGGGCACTATAATGGATATATCCACCAGAAAATCAACTTTGAAAATGCTATGAAATTACGAAAACAATAATTTCTCCTTATACTATAGTTATAGGGGGAGAAAGTAAAATTAAATAGGTCAATTTAACACTTCAACTTTAACCTAGATTAATGACATTTTGGTATGCGAGACATGAAAACTCAATACAGGGAACCCAATACTTAATGACCATTCGTCCGGCTATAGTTTACGGAGTTGGATGGATGTATAAAAATTGTTCAAAGATTATGTTATCAACCTTATACTATTACTATTTATATTATCAAATGAGGCAGTTCACCACCACATACCACATGGTGATGCAGCTTATGCTCTAATGATGGGTTACCAGTTACCAGACACGAATGAGTCCATCCATCCAGGAGTTGATTAATCCAACCAAGGGTGGAGTTCATATCCCAAGACTGAGAGTCATGAGTCATGCCCCAAAGAGGCGCATAAGGGAAGCTATTGACTCTGGACCGACAAAACCTACCAATACTGTATTGTACACAACAAAGAACTCCATAATTAAAGTAAAAAATCTACCAAACTGAAATTTGGATCTCTCACCCGGGGGCTGTTCCAGCTATGTGGGGAGGGATCATGCCAGGTGGGAAGTCCGGAGGGGGGACCCCAGGAGCAGGAGGGGGAACACCCATCATGTCGAACCCCTTGCGACTGTATTCCCGTCTGTCTGCAGTCATGACCTGTAACAAGTAACTTCTACGTTATATTTCGGCTTGAGAACAGCAGCTCAAAACTCCATCAATGGTCAATATTGTAAATAGAGATTGCCATGCCCTCCATTGAACTGAGATCTTTTGTGACAATTACAAATATGTGGTATACTAGGATTTCAATGTTAATGGTCAATGCTGTATTCCTATACAGTAGAACCTCGATTATCCGGGGTAATCAGTGGGAGAGGAGGCACGGATAACAGAAAACATGGTTAATCGGAATGGAGAAAATAATCCAAAGTATTCACGTAAAAACCACCCTGGTTTATTCATACATCATTAGTTGTCAACACGCTTTAAACAGATCTTCGTCACTGATAACTTCGAATGTGGGCAGTTTGTTATCGCATGCAAACCATTATCTGACATTTTTACAAAGACTACACAACTTGGGGCAAATTTAATCAAAAATATTACAATATATAGACACACAAACAGTTAAATTGAAACAATAGATTTAACCCTAGAACACCTTACCCCTTAAACTCCACTAAAATTCAAAAACACCGTGTAGCTGTCGGTCTTCGCATGCTATTGAAAGGGTCTGGTTGGTGTTCGCTTGCATCTTTTGTTTAACGAGTTTTTAAACTTTTTTAAGTACTCGTCGTCAGGTTGACTAAGCCTTTGTACCAATGCACAGTTCATGGCAGACTCACAACATGTACGGATCGTGGAGTCTTATTGCAGAGTATAGTATACCTTCGCTTTGTTCGCGTGTTATGGTGTTAGTTGAACATTATATTGTAAATACATGTACAGTACAACTTGGATAATTCGAACCTCAAGGGACCAGAAAAAAATTCGAATTATCCAAAAATTCGAATTAGAAAAGTTTATACAAGTGGTTGAAATAAACAATCTAACATCATGTTTTAACATTGTATATTAAACAAATTAGGTTAATAAAGATATTATTGATTAAAAATCCTAATTTTTGTTAAATGTCAATAATGTGTTTGGAGGGATCCCGAAACTAGCTATTACAAACTATTTCAAATCCCTTCTCTACCTCCTTGATCGCCGCTATTTATTCTTGCAACGTCAGAGATTTGTAGGTTCGCTTTGATGAAGCCATCATACACACGACGTGTTAACATGAAAGCAGACGACGAATATCGGAACAAACCACCACCGATGATACACACAGATGTCAATGTTGTGATTAATGAGCAGTAGTCTAGCTAAAAATAGTCTGAGGACAGGAAGCCCGAACGTCGTTTCCTGGAAAATCGCACACAATAACTTGTTCACTTATACACACACTATAGATTTCTCTGTAAAAACTTCGAATTATCCAAAATATTATTCGAATTAACCAAGATATTTTAACATTGTTTTTATATAAAATTCTAGGGACCAAGACAAAATTTCGAAATAAAGAAGTTTTCGAATTACAGAAGTTCGAATTATCCAAGTTCCACTGTATATGGTGTTAAAATTTATTTTCATTGAACCAAATGTGCAGTAACACTTCCTGCAGCCGTAAAAAAAATAGGTGGCCCCTATGCATGTTTTATAACATGATAAACATCACTAAATAATACATATGTATTATATGTAGAAAATTGTATCTGAGCCAATTGTAAGCCCCTAAGTCGGCAAAAATATCTCAGAGAAATGCACAGAGAGGTCCTGAAGTCCTGGCTACAGGCCACAATGTTGCCACGAACTCTCGTCCGGCAATATATTGCTTGTATTTTAAATGTAAGTTTGCCAAATGAAAGTCCAACAAGGAAGGAAGGTGTGTGCCTTCTGCCCTCCAAGATTACAGCGCATGAAAAAAATTTTTTTGGACGTTGTGCAAAAGTCATAAGCGGCACACCAAGGGACAATCTGCTGCAAGTGCCAGAACAATTAAGATTTGGACATTAAACTCTTTTAAATGCTCAAGAAATCACTTAATGAACGAAAATCGAGCCTCGTTCACTACGACCGCGCGTCACTATTAGCGTGAAAGAATTAATAGTAACTTCATGAATTATATGTTTTGATTTCTTTGCTCTGTTCCTTATACTCTTTAACAGCATATACAATCACTTTTAGCAAGAAAAAAAATTATTACTGTACTTTTTCACCAGTTCCAAGCTGTAGACTTAGAAACAAGTAGGTATTTTTGTTTCGTCAAATTTTACTTTATTTTCAAAAGATTCCTTTATTTTACTTGGCAGATCTACTTCTAGTTACCTGCAGTAATAAATAGTTAATGATAAATCTTTAAATAATAATCATTATAACTGTATTATCATCAATAAATACAATCACTAAACGAATTGTGCGAACGAGAAAATAATTTACTGTCAATACGGAACATTTGACACTAAATAAGATGATAAAAGAGGACGCCAACACCATCTATCGGATGAGAAATGAACTAGAACCCCTAACGGCGGAAAAAGAACTACGTCGAAATATAAGCAGGCAACGTACATTGTTTGCTCATAACCCAAGCGACGAGGCTATGTAAGACATCTTTCTAGCGAAATCATATTCAAGTGTACGTCTTAACTTGAATGTGAAAACGTTAATTCAATGTTCATTTTAAGTGTTTTTAGAATTAAAAAATTTTCCCCATCTACGCCTTTGTAACAACGCTTAGCTCAGGGTGCCTTTGTGTTCTAGGCTGAAATATGTTCTAGTGAAATTAATTGAAACACTAGTTCAAAACTTTAACTCATCGACAGAATAATCAAAACAGACAACTAAAAAATCAAGTCAGCTGAGCTGTTGTTCAAACAAAACACGGCTGAGGGGAGGAGTGATGACTCATCGACTTCTGGCAGTCTCCTTCCTTTGTCCGTCTTATCTCTCCCCGCTCACACACATGCGCAGTATCTATTGCGCAATCTAGTGCATGTGTCGTCATGGCCACGGGCCTATGAGATACTGAGTTGCGTTGTGAACAGCCATGTAATGAAGAAATACTGATAGTCTGGTGCTTGCTTATTTCGTCAGAATGTTGATCGATATTTTAATTTTCATTCTAGTTCATGTTTATCTACTCTTTAGTTGATACCCAGAATATTTTCAGTAAAATTATTATAATAATGTTCAGTTTGTTTCAAAACTAATTTTACGTTAGTATAACGTATTACTATCACGTATTTGAGATTAAAAAGTTTTCTTGAGAAAGTTGACAATGAAAAACTTCTTTTAAAATAATAATTTTTGGACCCCGGTTAACCCGCCGCCCGGTTGATCTACCCCCGGATAATCGAGGTTCTACTGTATATCAATTGTTTACTTTTATAATCAATCATATGTTTTTTCAAGTTTGTATTTTTTCTTAACTTGAAGTTAATTTTGTGAAACAAAAAACAATTAAGAACTATCAGAAATCTATGAGGCCTTTAAAGAGGGAACTTAATAAAATTAGATTACCATTTGAAATGGCAACCTACCCAGGTAGGTATTCAAGCGAGATCAGAGGCACTGAATCAGAATGAAGCTATCAACAAGGCTGCTTATTTAAAGGACATTGTGTTGTAATTCCTAAATCTTTAAGAAAGAATACTCTTCAAGAACTTCATGAAGAACATATAGGAATTTTTCGAATGAAAGCTTTGGCTCATTCTTATGTCTGGTGAAAAAATATAGATTGTGATATTGAAGAAATGGTCCTTAATTGCAAAAACAACACAATAACCCAACTAAAGTACCTGTGCCTCCGTGGTCTACTCCTGGAAAACGTATGGAGAGAGTTCATATAGACTTCGCCGGCCTATTCATGAACAATTACTTTTTAATTATCATTCAGCAATTTTGGTATTCCACACATATTGGTTTCAGACAACAGTACACAGTTTAATTCTCAAGAATTTAAGAGCTTTTTCCATAAAATTTGCCATAAACAATGGAACTTGCCAGAAACGTTCCATGAAATTTGCCATAAACGTTCTGCCCCATATCATCCGGCCACTAATGGACAGGTTGAAAGGAGTGTTCAAACCTTACAACAATCCCATAGGACCACGAAAGATGAACTTGGTTCTCTGAATCAAAAAGTTGCAAGATTTCTCATGGCATGTATGAGACCACCTAATACAGTTATGGGAACAACAACTGCTGACTTTTCATTGGAAGACCATTAAGGTCAAGGCTTGATTTGACACTTCCTATATCTTCAAATAAATTGCGTTAATGACATTGACTAGTCTTACCAAAAATTTGGTTATTCAAAACGGCTCTCCCCCTTTATTTCGGTTAACTGGGGTTTTACTGTATATCAATTGTTTGCTTTTATAATCATGTTTTTTTTAAAGTTTATATTCTTTCTTAACCTTGAGGTTAATTTTGTGAAACAATAAAACAACTCTGAACATAATTCTAGTCTTCATTCAATATTTAATAGCCTCTATAAAAACCAGTCAAACAATCCTCACAATCAATTCAAATACTATTCTCGATATTTCCTCTGTTGCAGAAAATGCCCCACCATAGAACCTGTCCTATAGCATTAGGGAAAGTGGGGTTCCTAACATCTGCACTAAATTCAAAGCAGTGCAGTCTCAGTGCTGGATTTTTGGTTTGTAGTTCAGTTAGTTTGAAGATACAGAAATGTTTACTGATGTCACACTTGGAATATGATTAACATTGAAAATTTACATATCTCGTGCCTGAAAATTATAGCTACTGCCCGCGACACACTTGACCTTGGCCGAACGATCACACGCAACTACCGTCCGTTATGCTAAAGGACCATTGGACTTCTTAGAAGGGCATGAACATGACACTTCATTGTGAGATCTCATCTTACTGAGAAAATTTTAATCAACCATAGCTAAAAAGGAAGCCAACTCCAAGAAACAAAAATCAATAATGTACCTTTTCTTTGAAGCAAATGAAGATGGCAACGGTAGGCCTGTGGGAGGAACGAGAGCACTTGTCTCACTTATTGGACTGTTTTAGACCGATGTGAGAATAATGTTTACAAAATTGTGTCTTAATCAAAAAGTAATCTTCTATTTGAGTTTATATGAGTTTTTCCATTAAGTTTTTATTTTAAGCACTTATTTTCCTTTCACGGGCGTTTTTAACTATTTCAATATTAGGTTAGGTGTGTTTTATCCGCGATTTCGATTATATACAATCGCTCAGCCACCCATTACCGCAGATAATTGATATTCTACTGAATTATTAAAATTTGTTCTTTCTATTTACAGCTATTACAGTTTTGCTACGAGTCATCTCAATTTTTTTTTATACTTTAACTATTGCTTACCTTATACCAATATCTTACTACTCTTTAATACTGGAATTTAATCAGTTTGAATTCCCTTAATTGGTTGGATTTTCTCACAAATCAACAAACATCTTACTAGTTTTAATCTGAACATTAAAAATAAACTTATATTGTTCCAGTGAGTGTAAACCACACTAATGACTTTGTGAATCCATAGAAAAGTAAGCACAGACATATAATTCTTCCGGATGACAGCCAACACTTAGTTCCCTTACTTCTTTTGTTGCAATGTGTTTTGGTTTTTAATTTTAGTATTATAAACAACATTCAGAATCTTGATTATAAAGTGCACCCTTCACCAAATACCAGTGAAAAACATACTGTGTTGTGATGTAGATTATTTCGTAGCCACGTTCGCATTTAACAATTTATTTTTGTATCTACTTTTTAAGTCAAATGTCAAAAACCATTAAAATAAACCTTCAATAGTTTGACACTAATGAACTGAGTTTGGACTATTCTGCCATAAAACCATTAAAAAATCCTGCAAAGCAGAGAAAAACACAAAATAACAAAAATAATTTCACAGTTAATGATGAATCAAAATTTAGAATGACTAAGCGTGGAGTATTTTTTGATAAGGAGCATTAATTTCAGTCCCCACCCTCTTCCACCCAATTACTGTCAATCCAGTCATTCACTATTTTTTTTTTATATTTTGACAATTCTTTTTAATGGAACTAAATCCATTTTCATCTTAAGATATAACTTTTTATATTTTCCCTTCAATCTACAAAACACACAAACACGTCAGGATCATTTTATATAATGACGACTGATTCAAAAATTATGTGAATCTACCTTCGCACATGTCATCCACTTAATGAACAGTAGGTCTACAAGTATTACCAAGTCAGGGGGAGGTTAAATGAATGTGCTATTTGGGTATTAGCCTTTGTCCCAAGGTTTGTGACTGTCCAGCTCAGCCTGAGACAAAGTATACTAGAGTCAAAACAAAATATAGAGTGTCGAACTTCGAAGGCTTACTTTGCCTCATTGTGTTTTATCATGAATAAATTAAAGTAAATCAGTCTTAAATAAATTTAGTAATAAATAAGAAATCAGTAAATCGGTAATAAATACAATTTTATATTGAAGTACTTCAATGGAATAAAACTACTGCTAAATAAAGCTGATGAACAATTGGTCTAAAACAAAATTTTTTAAGAAAACTACAGATATGATTGTTGAACATTTAAAAATAATTTCTATGTAAAAAACTAAATACACCCAATCACATGTAAAATTATAATAAATTCTAATGAAAAAACTTTAAGCAACCATATGCTTCCTAAATTGTGGTAAAGTACATCCAAACTAATAACACAACAAACAGCTGATCCCAAAGCTCATTCCAAAAAACAATTCTGACACAGATGAATGAAATATATTCTGTTTAAATCTAAAATGTTGAACAATTGGAAGAAATGAGACAAATTAATAAATTAAATCATTAACAATTTTAATTTTGCATATATAGTTTCTATTTCCATTGAATAAAAAGGTAAAATTTATACTTATAAAAAATTGAACAGATGCTATAACAGTTAGGGTAAAGGAAATTTGAAACTTTTAAAATTAAAAATAACAACTGAAAAATTGGAATAAACATTCTGAGAAGAATATTTCCTACATATATGAAGTTTGTCTCAAAATTAATTACGTTACACTGGTATTTTTAAGTCTGACTTGTGTACAAGAAAAAAATTTGAGATTTTTCAGGAAATTTTGACAGAATGTAATGACAAAAGAGAAAAATTGGCAGCACTGTTTGAGGATCCCATCATCAGTGATGCTTCCTCTGCCACAGCATTGTAACTACCTCCATCACCTGGATTGTTTTTGTGCAGTGATGCTTGTCTTTTTTCAACAATGGGAAATAGTTAAATTTCATTGGATTTCCAGCACTAAGCAGTGTCAGCGACTAAATAGATATCTTCATCTAACACTTAGAGGATGGCCCGTAATAGAAGATTAGATCTGCTCTAATCTTCACAGCTTAAAATATCTTGAACGATCAACAGGATATAAACAACGATTAGCAATATATGTTTAATATATTATGAGTGTAGTGTGGATGTTGGAGATACATACAACACAACTCAAAATGAAAGTCAGTCAAAACCCTATTTTATTGCTTTCACATAACAAATTACACCACAAATTTCACAATCAGTGGCAGGAGTTAAAGTCCCTTACAGACGATCAGTTTGAACTGACGGTTAGAAGTGAACATCTGTATACAAGATTTGGACTGTGACTGATGAAATTTTGTGAAGTTACAGCAGAACCCCTCTAATCTGTCACCTTCGGGAACAAAGGTCATAACCAAAAAAGGTTGAATTATCAAGAAATCTAATATTTATAGGAAAACAAATAAAAAAGATCTTTTTACAAAGAGTTAAACAAAATATTAACTGGAAAATGTCCAGATACACTAGAATATGTGTAAGTTCTGACAGGAAAAATGACAAACAAATTATGTCCTGTAAATTTGTTGATAAAGCAAACACTGGAACAAAACACGCCAAATGTTGTAAATTTGGCAAAACATCATCGTATTGCTAAAATTATGTGAATGCGGCTTAATTGTAAAGCCGCAACTAAGGCTTTTATACTATCTATTCAAAAGAAAAGGAAATTTACGTATTATTGTACTTTCAGACTAACTGGAGTGACGGACCATCCAAGAACGAATTAGAGGGGTTCTACTGTAATTAGTTATGTTAGACAAAACTGACTTTGGAGATGATTGCAGCCCTCACTCTGAACGGTCAGGGGGTATAATAACGCCTAAATAATAGCTAATGGACCACTGATTTGGAAAACTGACTGTGTGGAGGTGATTCCAGCCCTCAGTCTGAACTGTCACCACTGATTGGGAACTATCAAACATTGCTCTCAATTTTTCTATGTTGCCATAATGCTTCGTTGGAAAAAACAGTAGTTTTAAGTTTTTCTATTACCTCAAACAAAAGTCAAAATATTGTAAAACATACTTTTGAGACAACCCTTGTAGCTAGTCACAACCTGTCAGTTAGTTTAATTGGCTATGCATTGATCTACTGAAATGTTATTTTAATTTTTATAATGTTTGATCAAAATGTAATGAGGAAAAAACTTATTACTTTCACTAACTAATCATTATTTATCGTGGAAAATAAATCCCATATGGTATGCTTTGTATGATGAAATTTCAAATTCTGGACAAATTTACTTCTTCTATAGTTTACATACCTAAATACTTTCTATGTTTACATGAATGAAGTATTTAATTTTTACATTTCTAGAGTATGGTGATTTTGGTATTCACAGTTTAAGACTTATGTGAGAGATGAACATGATGCCCCAGTGTAAACACAACTAACTGTAGTATATACGTAGCTGCCATGTGCAACATTAGTTCGGAAAATTGCCTGTTCTTGTTTCTACTTACATATTTGGAATATCCAGAGTGACGGTGACTGTAGTGAGAAACGGACTGGAAAATAATCAAGGGTCAATTTGGGTCCCGTAATTAACGGGATAGTAGCTGCTTCATACTCTAAGTTGTAAACAAGTATGACCTTCGATTTATATATTTAAGATAAATTCTTAAACAAAAATCCACCTAGGGTCATTAATCTAGATGGAAAATTTGTATCTATTATACAATCGGAAAAGACAGAATTGTAGAGGATGAGAAAGGCATAAACAGTCCACCTGACAAACAGCTAAGGAAGAGTCAACAGCTTCTCAACCAAAGCAGAATCTCACTTGGGCTATGAATTGCCTAAACATTCCTTCGAGCTTCCAACCCCCTTCCCTAAATCTAAATAAAACTGAACAAAAATCTTGTTTACACCATAAGTGTAGACATCTTTAATAAGCCTAATAAATTCATTATAATCCTTTAATGAAACCTTCAAAAGGAGGGAAACATAATGAGTGGTTCATACAAATCAAGTGTTAACTAAATTATCGAAAAGCCTTTAGTATAAAAAAAATTGTGTTACAGAAAAAACTTAACACACTGTCTTTTCATGTCTCATTTCTTACAGCATAAAATTATAGATCATTAGTTAGGGAGAAGCAGGCTTGTTTTATTTGTACTTATTCATATTCTTATGTCATTAGGTTTGTAATAATTGTATTTGACTCTTTATTTATTGTTTATCTTGATTTAACGGTGAAAAAATTGATTTCTAGGTCTAGTAGATAAGTCGGTGAGACCATGGAAACATTTCCTCAATTATCCATTTAAGATTTATTTGAATAGATTAGCATTTGACTCATTGTAGGTAATAATGTCTGTTATTATATGTTAATATGTTATGTTATACATTGGTATCCCAGCATAAACTATAAATTTTTGTTAGGATATAAAACCCCCTATTAAAAGTGGGCTTTTAGCAATGATTATACAGAATTGCTTCAAGCCTTTACTTTTATTGAGAATTTTTAACCACAAGTTTCCTAACACAGCATAGTTCTATGAAACAAATTCTACAATAAAAAATTTGTGGATTACAGAAATTGGACAAATTTTCCAAAATTTTACAAATGCAAGGGTATCATGCATTTACCTGAATCAAGGTTAAAAGCAACTGTTCAGTACACAGTAACATAAAAGGTTTAATGTTGGACTAAATGTAATTTTAAAGCATTATATAGCAATCTAAATGAGTTAAAAATCATAGGATTCCGACTGACCTGAATAACATTCTCCTTGGGAGGTGACTCATTGGTGCGCCGGGTCGGTAGACTCTGACCACCGATAACGTCTATACAGCCTGTGTTGCGCCGGCCAGGTGGAGGTCCCTGTGGCACCATTGTGACCATGGGGGGTCGTACCCCCCCTGTCATGGGGGCGATCACGTTCCCACTCAAGGGCCCCAAACCCACACCACTCTCGTGAGTCCTCATACGCTTTTGCCTTTCGCAGTAGGCCCTCCATGTGTCCTCATTGAATCCATAGTTGAAATAGTCTGAGGATCAAATTTTTCTTTTTGGAAAAAAATTCTTAGGATTTACTGCCACTGAACAGTAAACCAGCCAAAATGAAAAGAGTTTTAAGCCTATAAGTGGTAAGCTTTTTACTCTTAACTGTTACAAATAATTACTTATCTTCTTGAAATATTAGGTACAAACAATAAAAAGCATAAAACATGCCCCCACTTTATAATCACTAACCACAAAAGCAAAACAGGTGTCCACTGCACCCCAATTAAGCCTACAAATGCCGTCAACTTCCACCCAAGCCGGCCACCGTTTATTTAAGGTGGGCCCCCCTCTACGTTCTACCACACATTTTGCTAGCCAAATTGGGATTGCTCATGGTCGGGATTCAAATCCTAGCACTTCCGAATGTCTAAAACGTTACACTCGTCAATGTAGCACAGTGGCTGTATTGGTTAAAGAACCAATACAGCCACTGTGCTTAGGAGAATAAAGCGCTTACTTGGCTATAAGACATGCCCTATTGGCAGTTTGGTTAACTGTGTGAGCAGGTTCGGTTGCTTGTCCCCAGAGGGCAACACGGTAACAATGGTGATAAGTTTACTAAATTGACGACAGATGCCTCCACCTGCCACTTCTTATTGAATTAGTAAATGCGTTGTGAATTACGACTTTACCACTTCTAGAGTTAATAATGAGATGAGTCAGTAGCCAATGTCATTGAGTACTCTAGATTGAGTAAAATTCTGTTGTTGAGAACCAAAGCTAAAATTATGAATAGCTTAATGACTAAGGTGTTATGGTTGCAAGCACACTGGTGTCTCATTGCAAAGAAATTTCAATAGCCTGATATTACAGACTGAAAGTTTCTAACACAGCAGAGAAAATCACAATGAAAAAATATTTTGTAGTTGGAATTAATTATACCAAAATACTTTTACACTTTATACTAAAATAACTATTTTAGTCTAAAGAGCCCTTTGACATTTTATGAAAGGGTTTGATTTAATTTAAACAATGATTGTGATTGGTTGAATTAAAAATAATAAACCAAGACAATAAAAACGTAGGTCTAATGAACCCTTGGCTAAGGGTATTGACTCAATATATTTTCTGTATTTTTTTCTGCAATAAAATATACTATAGTTTTTATTTTGTTTGTCCATCCTTAGTTTCATATAGACAATATAAGTCTTAATAACCTTTACTGATTGTTCGGTTTGATAATATTAAATACATGAAGTATAAGATTACCTTTTCGTAAACCCACAATTTTGTAGAGATTAGTGATTTTTCACATCAGTGAAAACAGTCCAATAAGTGAGACAAGTGCAATGTATTACAGACCTACATTTGATACTGCCGTCTTGATTGGCTTTGAGGGAAAAAGTCAAATATTGAGTTTTGATTCAAGACATTAGCCTCCTTTATAATAACAAACTAAATTTTGACTAAATGTTGACTAAATTTTCTAAGAACCATCAGATCGCACAGCGAAGTGTCGTCTTCCCCTTCCAAGTCCAATAGTCCCTTTTCATAATGGCGGGCAGTTACGTACGATTGCTCGCCCAAGGCTAAGCGTTTCGCGAGTGGTAGCTTTGATTTGCAGGCCCAAGTATGGACATTTATGCATTTAACTTCGCTTGCTAATATTTTTTTGCCTAAGCCATGCAGTTAATCCACTCACAGATAATCAGGAGTCTACTGTACAAAAATTGTTTCTGGACATTTCATATAGTTACCAAAATCAACAAAAGCAACGATAAAATAAGAATGATAATAAATAATTCCCAAACCAAATAACTTCATTTTAACATAAAAGAGTATACTATTCCACAAAAACCCTGTTTGGTAAGTTGAAGGTTAAAATTTAACTTACAACAATTTTTAAAAAGCTAAATATAATTTTAAAACGTAATTGTATGAAAAAACTAAGATGTTACATTAAGTTTTTACCTGTTATGTCAGCACCAGGTTTGCGCCAAGGCTTGTCTTCTAAACTGTCAAGATTGTACTCATGCGCTGCAATTCCATTTATCGTTCCAATCTGCTCGAACTCTTCTATCGAAAACTTGCCTGGTTGCTAATTTTGAAACAAAAATCAAACTTAATTACAAAAAAGCTTCTAAAAGACATTCTATTCGTAGTATTATTAAGAATATTAAATTATTACTTTCATCTGCCAAAACCATTTTACTATCCACAGACAAAAAAAGGTTACATTCCTAGACAGAAAAATTTTCATAAATATATTCTGACAAATTCATGAATATTTAAAAAGTCTAGTTAAAGTGAACAACAAACAAAATAGTGCTCCATTTGACCTAGAGGTTCCAAATTTCTTAAGAATTCTGGGTTTGTCAATTTATTTGTACTGTATTTTAACTGAATTAAGGATTTTTTCCTTAACCCTAGAAGTGGCAAGCTTTTTACTCTTAACTGTAACATAAAAATAATTACTAATATCTTCTTGAAATATCAAAGTTTAAACAAAAAAAGCTTAAAACATGCCCCCCCCTTATAACCACTAGCCACAAAAGCAAAACAGGTGTCCACTGCAATCCCAATTAAGCCTACAAATGCCGTCAACTTCCACCCAAGCCGGTCACCGTTTATTTAAGGTGGGCCCTCCACTCCGCTTTACCACACATTTGCAAGCCAAATTGGGATTGCTCATGGTCGGGATTCGAACCCTAGCACTTCCGAATGGCTAGAACGTTACGCTCGTCAGCGTAGCGCGTTAGCCGGCTCGGACAATCAGTGCCTAGGAGTAGAAAGCGCTTACTTGGTTATAGACCTGCCCGGTGGCAGGCTCGTGTACTACGAGAGCAGTTTCGGTTGTTTGCCCCCAGAGGGCAAGACGGTCTCGTAGGCGATTGTGTCGAACAAGTACACGAAACTCACGACAGATGCCTCCACCTGCCAATTCTTATTGAATATGTAAATGCGTCGTAAATTACGACTTTGCCATTTCTAGGGTTAATTTACATATCTTACCAATAACCTGTTTGTAATTCGCTACATAAGGTAGTCTTCATGATGAATCTACCAAAGAGGAGCCTGAAGTAACAAATAAAGACGTAAGACTGCAACTGTGGCGTCACCCTGTAATCCAGCTAAAGACCCATCCTCATAATCAGACTAGTTCATACTGTAGGTCCCTTAGTTGTTGCCATCGGCTGTTATGCTATTAATTAACAGTCCTGTCTAAGGAACATGTCAGCCTTAGTCTGTAACAAGGCTACAAGTTCGCACCACAATCATCTTACCCTCAATCCTAATTCATACTTGGCTTAGAATACCTACCATGTGATAGGGTCGCTATTTCAATAATCTAAACTAATCTAATCTAATTAGAAAAAAATTCACCACCAACATAATTCATTCTGGCCCAATAAGTTAAAGGTTGCTGGATCAAAATCAGTAGCTGGCGACTCCTGTCAGATCATGATCAGTCACATTTGGCAAGCTTATGTGCGGCTATGTATCATTAGGTGCTACGGTACTTCGCTGAATTTAATTTTTGCACAGGCCCTTGGCATTTCGTGATGGGCAATTGGGGTTAAAAAAACTTTAAAAAAGTTTACCTTCAATTGTGGAGGTATTCCAGCGTTGGTAAGCAGACCACCACGCTTGATGTTCAGACTGCTATATTGCGGTGCTGTGCGAATATCTCCAATCACGACATTTACAGTATCATCCTCACTGTCATCATCCTCTTCAAACTCTCCACTCTCTGCACGGAGTGTATCCCCATTGCCTAAAGGAGGTTGAGGGTTTAGATTAGGTTTTTAACTCAAATACTATTTGCGAAAATAATGTGTCCACTTATGATTACTGACTTCCCCTGTTTTATGACATGGATATGTCTGTACGGGTGGAATGGAAGTGCCGTCATATGGTTATAAGAACAGATGTTTAAAAGAACTGAAAACATTCCCTTTAGACATATCAATAATCTAACCTATTTCCCATAGGGGAAGTAACCTAATAATTTAAAGGTATTTAAAAAATACTCATACACAACCTCAAATACATTTTCATATTTCAATCTTGAATGTCAAATAAAAACCTCTTAAGAATGCATTAAGTGAGCTGCTTGTGACACTCACAACATGGCAAACAAACACAATATACTACAACGCTACATGTACAATGCATATTACATCTAGGCATACATTATTAAGACCCTTTCAAATCACAGTAAGGCGATTTGGTTCATCTAAATTATTGGAGACACTAGAGATAAAACCTAGATGTATCTCTTCAACTGTTATTTTAAGTAATTTTTATTAGAAAACCTGAAAATCCGGATTATTTGGATCCAGATAAATCAGACATTACTGTACATGAAAACTTCTGTAAAGCGTCGGATTACAGGAAATTGTTGGCAAATTCAAACAAAAACTAAATCTACCTCACAAAAAAATGTTATAGCATTGAAAACCTTTACAAATCAAATTATAATCTTATGCATTTTTCTATGCTGTTTGTAACAACAGCATGGTTATGTTGCTATAACCAGCCTGCACCAAACAAATCTGTCCAACACTCGTGGAACCTCGATTTGAAAAAATTTAAAGGGACTAAGGAATATAAGTTAATCATTTTCAAATTAATACTTAGTTGGACTTTTCCAATGTGTCTTGTATTAAAAACTACACAACGTTATGAGAGTTGGTACACTACTCCTGTTTTCAAGTGCCTAACCATATTTACATTCCTAAAAAGGGTTATTTCTATACAGAAAAGAAACCGGTCAAAAAATATAAGTAAATGAAATAAATAATAAGTAAAACATTTTACTTAACCTATTTTGTTCAAATGAAAAATTACTGTCCAATGACACTGGCTTCCGAGTCAGAGGGCGTGGAGACAAGTATACAAGCAATCGGCATGATATCGACCCATCATGTGCTGCTATCCAGCGGCAGTTTATCAAACTATTTCCACTTTTTGATGTTTTCAGAACGTTTTGGTAACTTCAGCTGTTTTCATGTATCTCCAACCAACAAGAGAGAGACAGAGATAGAGATAGAGTGAGGTATCAAACCAGCTGTTGATTCGTCATGTTACTGTTGTCAACTTTGTTTGTTACTGATGTGTTTCTCAGTCATTTTGCTCATAAATACGATGTAATAATGAGAATAAACAGTGAATATATTTAGTTTGACTGTTTTATTGTATTTATGGTTACGCATTGGTACTTTTTATGGCTTATTTTTGCAATAATTTACCAGATATAGTTTTTGTTTTGTGTGTTTTCATCATTTGTAAAATGCAGAACTCAAGTGGACTGTAGCCTAGCCTAGCCTCAGTGTTACTATTACCATTCAATTTACAGTAGAACCTCGATTAACCGTCACCGTTTCAAACGTTAGTCAATTACCGCCACCCTGCTAGCGCAAACAAATTTATGTTTCAGAGCTGAGCCGGTTCGTCTGTTGAGGCTCTATGATAAGTAGATACGACTATACTGCACAGTTAAAACACTGTGCGTGAGTCATTGATGGTAAGGGTAGTGACCCAGCTGCTTAATCTCTTACACTGTCTTCTACATTCTACTGCAACTGTTTCAGTTCCGTTCAGTATGGTGCGTGGCTTACTACAGTGAACTGAAGTTTTTGCCAATTTTGAATGCAATGCCTACTAATGTTTTACATGCCTACATGCTTTACCGTTTATTGTTGACATTGATGTTTATATGTAGTGTATGTTGCTCTTCTTTTATGGCTGAGAAACGGAAACGTGTGTTTTTGGGACACAACCAAAAATAATAAATTATTAAACGCTGGCGCTTCTTCTCAGAAAAATGGCCGCCTAAAAAGCTTGACGGGGAAAGAAACAAAAAATCATGGATTATTTTAAAAACTAAATACTAGTAGCGTAAGTTTTTAGAGTAAAAGTACTTATTTATTTATTTCAATGACATAGTTTACATAATGGCCTCGATATACGTGAAACAAATACTTAACATCGAGGACCATGTTATCAAGAAAACTAGCAATAAATTAGAAAAAAAAATAGCAATAAATATTAATATGTGGCTTGAGGTGGACTTAAAGACTGTAGCTACAGAAAAAGTGGCAAAATATTCCTGTAGATATATACAGAAATATGTCCCTCGCAGCACACCTGCGTACTCAGCGAATTTCCAAATCAATAATATGACAATAATAGTACAAGTATGTTATAAGATTGATCAATCAAAACTTTTTGATCAATCGGCATAGGTGGACCAATGCCTCTAGGTGTCAAACGAGGCAACTCAACCTTACATAAACCTTCCAAGGTCATGATTCTCTACTTTGTTATATCAAGGTTTGACTGTACGTTATAGGCTACTGGGTAATTCGTTACATTAAGGTTCAGTATAGAGAGGTTCCACAGTATAACATAATGAGTAACTAATTATGATTTGAACTTTTTGGGAGGCTTCACACTCAATGAGTAGTGAATGAATTATATATTTCATAAAAAAGGTGAAAACAAATCAGTCACCTATATAGTAAGTGTGGTATCATGTTCCAAGCCTTCACAATTCTTAAAACCTTTTAGTTAAAAACAAATTAAATAAACTTGCCAACACCAGGTGGTTGAAGACCCTCTTGACCCTCATCAATTTGCAAATTCCCTTCACCATCTGCATCTTCGTGCTGTGAGTCGCCATTTTGGGTTGGAGGCAAAATGACTGGAGACTCCAGCACCCCTGGAGGCTGGAAAAATGTATATGGTAGGCCCAGTATTAGTTATATAGTGTTTCACAGCCTTAATGTCAAAACCTCAGTTTTAACTAGGTTACCTTAAATTAAGAGATTTTAATAAAGTGTAGGCTTACTTTTAATTTTTGAAACACAACTTTAGTTTGTAAGAAAACTTTTTCTCAATAAGTTCACATACATTAATTAGACAAATTAAATATATCTCTTCAACAAAAACCATTAATTTTGAATTATTAAAAGAAACAATAATAAAACAGAAATTCTCATTATTTTAACACAATTCCATATAAAACTTGTAATTTTAATATTATAAACATATAGGACATATATTTTCTGTAGGCAATATAGTGAGTGAGTAAGTATTGGAGACTATCTAACTTGCAATCTTTTTGCTGTTTGAATAAGACGTTCTTTAAAACCATATCCAAACTAGGCTTTCAAAGAGATATAGGTCTATCAAAGATATAGTGAGAATACTCACTGTTTGCAATAAAAGCATAAAAATTTTGAAAAGTTGTTTATGCAGAGTAGGCCTTACGGTAGCCTACTTTATAACGTTCACCTTAGTTATGAAAGAGTTATAAAGAGAAAAATTATTTCAAACTACAGCTCCAGTACACAATTTTTCCAAAGCAATGTTTTAAATATGAATTGTGTCACATAACTCTCTGGACAAATTCATATGACAGGCTTAGTATTATTGCTTATGTACCATAAACAATCGAGCAGTTACAGATTTACTGCAACAAGACTGCCATATTGGGGTTCTTAGTAGGTAAATAGTCATCACTATAACAAATTAACAATCGTTACATTGTAAAAGCTAATTCTACTCTAAAAAGAATAAAATGTTCTGTTCCCCAGGGATCAACTTTAGGACCTTTTCTTTTCATAGTCATGGAGGGGCGGTTGTCTGAAAGTGTACCAGATATTGAAAAACATAGCGTTCAGATGCAATTGTATGCTGATGACATTAGTATTTTGTTTAGGAATAAGAACATGCTGAGCATTTCTAAGACCTTGCCTACTATTGTGAGGGTATCCTTGGGTGGTATAAATCTAATTTTGAAACATAAATCAAATAGAAACAATGATGAATTACAAGATTTTTTTGTAAGTTAAATAATAAACTTTGTTGAAACTGAAACTATAGATTTTCTTGGTTTAAAGTTAAGTAGTAATTAATTTAAACTGGTCAGAGCATGTGAACCAAGTTTGTAAGAAGATTAGCTCAGTCATATTTGCACTAAGGATATTAAGAAATGACTGTTCTCTAGATTTGCTAAAAAAGTTTATTTTACCTTTATTCACTCTAATATATCTTATGGTTTGAAGGTTTATGGGGCAACAATTAAATTTAATTTAGACAAAATTTTAATAAAAATCAGCACTCAGGATTATCTTAAATCTTGATATCAATGAGTCATGTAAAAAACATTTTACTGAGCTGGGAATTTTGACAGTTTATGGATTATATATTTACAAAACTATTTTATACATACAAAATAAATTTAATAAAGCCTGCATCCATAGCTACAACACCCGAATTAAGAAAGATTTTACTCTCCAAAAACATAGCAAAGAATTCTTTGAGAAAAAAATCAACTTGAAAAGGTTAGGGGTTCTTCCTAAAATTTTACCTCACTCATAGCTACAGATCCTGTGATTTCTAAGGCGGACTGGATGGTTTTGGAGTGTCACATTTTCAACAAAAAAACATTTTCCATGGAAAATTTTTTTCTATTAACTTGAATTTCCCCTAAGTAGACTGCATTTTCAAAGACATTTAAAATTTACTCAAAGCAGCAGACCTCCATACTAAACAAATTTATATTGATTTAGGAAATAACATTGATCTAGGCCTACATATTTTCCATGAGAGTAACATGGGGAAAAAGTACGGTAAATAGATTTGCTACTGAAAGGAACAAAATAATTTATATTTTCGATCATAAAGTACCTATTAGACCTTAAATTTATAGGTTCTCTACTACGTTTTATCGGTGTATGGTATTTCAAATTATAAGGGCCATCGTATGTCACAATCGGTGACATACGATAGCCCTAGGAGAGGCAGGTAAAGGGGTTTGGGGGAGCAAAATGAGGTTGAAACGGTTCCTAGGAAGAGGCACGGTAGTGACTACAGTGACTGCTGTCCGGCAACAACGCATATTTTTTCACCAAAATAAAAAAGCCCAGAGGCAAACTCCGTGGTGTCACCGAACTGCATAGTGGTGCGATCGGTGACATAGGATGTCACAAGAAGGAAAGGGGTTTGGGGAAGCGAAATGAGGTCAAAACCGGTTCTTAGAAGGGGCATGTGAGGTCAGTGACTGCCATTCGGAACAACACATATATTCTTTAATAAAAATAAAAGTGCCTGTGGCAAAAAGAGAGGTATCACTGACAGATGGTTACAAAAAATTAGGCCTATTAAACAAACCAATAATGTTAGTTACACATCAAACTAGGAACACTTAGACCGGTAATCTTTTTCTAAAAATATAATAAGAACTAAACTTTATATTGTTATCTTCTTTTTTAAATGTTTGTTTACCGTTAGGCATTAAAATAAACTAAACATCATGTCTCAATACTCTTGCTACAAAAGCGAAAACAGGTTAGAAACCCCGGTACCTGTGGTTCTGTTCCTGGGGGGACATCCGGATTTATATATTGGTCTAGGTCCTTAGGAAGATCGATTTCGTTATTTTCATTAGGCTGATCAGGGTTTGAATCACCGTACAGCCACTGTTCCTCACTGACAGAATCGTCACCGATGTCCGCCATCTTCAGATAATTGAAATTTTAACATAAGAAAAGACACTCTGTAAATGACAACCTCTAGTATGACTGAAGAAGTGAAGTTTGGATCAAAGCAAAGCTAAAACGAACAAAAATTAATGTAAGAGAGGAGAAGAGAAGCTTAGAAGGTCCAGTGCCAGCAAAGACAGTGGATAATAGAATCAGTGTTGCCACCGGAGTTCTGTCAGAGATCAATGATAATACTATAGGTACTTGTATATCACTATCGTTAGACGTATTACAGTTTAGACGGTTCAAAAGTTCTAAACCAAAAATAATTGTTAAATTTTGAACAAAACGATAAATTTATAAAAGAATTTGACAAATATACAGCTAAAAAACTGATGAGTTGGTGAATTTTAATTATTACTGTAGTCTATAATAATAATTTATTAAATAAACCCCCGACAGTAAGTCTGGGGTCTTTACGTTTTCTAAGAACGCCCAATTTTAATCTTATGGATAATACAACAATTCAATTTCTTGCTTATTTCTCGATTATTTTAAATGACACTTGGTATGCAGTTTCAGGTCACATCAACTAATAAAATCTTCTCAAAAAGTGTGGCGTTTCTTAGAATCCCCCCAAATATTCTATCAACTCTTTACGTGATCTTTGACCGATGCTTATCGGATAGATCACTTGAATCGTTTTAAAAACTTTTTTGGTTAGGAGAGTCTGAGTGGGTTATCCTATCCTTTGGGGAACATCAAGTAAAGGCAACTCTTATAGAATTTTTGTACTCCAAAAAAGAGCCATTAGATGTATCTTGAAACTCAGGCATATAGTATTCATGTTATATATTTTTTTAAGAATCACAAATTTTAAACGTTCCAAGTATTTACATGTTTGAAGTAATCAGTAATGTTAAAGAACACAATCTTGTTGGAGCTAATCAGCATTCTTACAACACTAGAAGTAGAAACTTCAATCCCTCTGTGTTTCATAAATTAAACTTATCTGAAAGTATGCCTTTACTACATTGGATTCAAACTACCAAACCTAATTCGACGACCCCACATAGCCCAGATTAATAATCAAAAATTCAGATGTGAGCTCAAAACATTTTTTTATCGAAGCAGTGCTTTTATGAACTCCATTTTTACCTTCCCTACCTAGATTGATTCTCAACCACCAGCTATTATATAAAATTGATATAATAACCACAAGCAATCTATAGCCTGTCCTAAAATATAGCCCAACCTAATAATCATCTATGAGTGGTTCTAACTTCTCTGCCCATACTGATACTGACACCTGACAGCATCAATAAGATGTGCTAAAAGAAGAAAAAATTATTAATAGAATCTCCAAGAAAATTTGACTGGTCCTATGCCTAGTAAGATCAACCAGGATGACACTGGATGTGTATTTAACTTGTAGAAAGAGGGTAAGTTTTAAAAATGTGATGATTATTTTTGATATAATAAATTTTTAAATGTTATTTAAATAAACATTAAAGAATATGATTATTTCAAGTGTGTAACTTATTTTTCATAATGTAGATTAGATTACCATTTTTGAAATGGTGACTTACCAAGGTTGGTATTTTAAGCCACATATGAATGAGAAATGAGTGTAAGATGATTGTGGCCAGTGCCGTCCTTAGGGTGGAGCGAGTGGAGCAACCGCTCCAGGCCTCGTGCTGAGGAAGGCCTCGCAGTGCGAGGCCTTATACTCTCGCTAAATCACAATAAGTAAAAATGTTGGTTGAATTGAAATAGTGTGCAGAGTGAAGATACACGCCTAAAATATAAAGTCTGATTATACGCGCAATATTTTCAATTATTGGATAGATAAAACAAAATCGATATAAAAAATATTAGTGACTTTCTTTAGAAAGCAACAAAGAAAATTTACTATGTTTAACATTAACAAGCATTATTTAAACATTACTTGAAGAATAAACTTTGTTTGGATTTTTCTAGCTCATTTTTCTGAGATTCTTATTGTTTTTTTACCTGAAACCTGAAACAAAATCATACTCGAAACATACCAACCTGAAATGGAGTTTTGCACCACCCCTCCCCCTTTTAGAGTGTAAGAGATAAACGATTTGTTTATCAAAAAGCTTACAATGACGACTTTGCAAGTATAGATTGACAAATATTTTCAAAACCCCCCCACCCCGGTATCCATAGTTAAAAAAGGCCTCGCAAAAATTTTCTCTCCAGTTCTCTCCAGTTTCTCTTCAGGTCTCGCATTTCCTAAGGATGGCACTGATTGTGGGGAGCTAAAGAACATACTAAAGGAACACACAGTTTAAACGTGGAGTCCGAACCATTGCCTCTGAATCACAAACTGGTCTAGTTATGAGGATGGTCTTTGCGGATTGACGTAATATGCAATAGTGCAGATATTAATCCACACAAAAGATCACTACACCTACGGACAATTGCTGTATAAATTATGTGTCAGTGTACTGTTACAGTTAATTTAGTTTTTGTCTAAATTACGGACGCATTTTCCAGGGTGCAGACCGCTGGGGGGGGTGACAACAGAACCAAGAGCAGTTAGATCTCAAAAGGATGACTGGAAAGTGGCTAAAGCAGTCATTTCACCAGGTAGGTTAGAATGGGCCATCAACTCTTTCGAGCCCTTCAAGTCGCCGGGAATAGATAACATTCTCCCGGCACTACTCCAAGAGGGGAAAAGGGAGATACTGCCCTACCTCTTAGGGGTGATGAGATGTAGTTTAGCAACGGGGTACATACCCTCGAAATGGAGGAGGGCAAGGGTAACCTTCATTCCAAAAGCAGGCAAAAAGGACAATAGTCAACCTAAGTCCTACCGTCCCATAAGTCTAACCTCTTTTCTGTTGAAAACAATGGAAAAGATGGTGGACAACCACATAAGGTCAGAAGTGCTGAGGGATTACCCTCTACATCAGCAACAGCACGCATATCGGGCGGGAAGATCAACAGATACTGCCCTATATGAGCTGACAAAAGTGATCAGGCTAGCACTGGACGGGAAAGAGACCGTTCTATGTGCCTTCCTGGACATAACAGGAGCCTTTGATAACACCTCTCATTTATCAATAGAGGGGGTACTGGAAGGTAGAGGGGTTGACAAGACCACAACCCGTTGGATTAGGAATATGCTGTCCACAAGAACGGTGGAAACACACGTAGGAAATAGAATTATTCAAATGGGTACAGTGAGGGGGTGCCCTCAGGGCGGGGTATTATCACCCCTCCTTTGGAGTCTGGTAGTCGATGAGCTTCTTGGGAAACTAACCAGGAAGGGCTTGCGATGCATCGGATATGCAGATGATGTGGTCATCATCGCAAGAGGGAGGTTTGAAAACACTCTCTGCGATCTCATTCAGGGGGGGCTTGACTGTACAGAGGCTTGGTGTGAGTCTGTGGGGCTGTCAGTCAACCATAAGAAGACATCACTTGTGCATTTCACAAGAAAGAGGAGACTTGAGCATCTGAAGACCATCAGGCTTGGGGGGGAGGAGCTTGAGTGGAAATCAGAAGTGAAATTTCTAGGGTTAATACTAGATAAGAAACTTATGTGGAATAGACACATAGAGGAGGTGACCAACAGGGCTAGTAATAACCTGATGACATGCAGGAGGTATGCGGGGAAGATGTGGGGTTGTAACCCATATATACTAAGAAGTATGTATACCCTGTTAGTGAGGCCTATCATTACATATGGGTGCGTGGTCTGGGCTGGTAGAACCAAAGTTGAAGCAACAAAGAAAGCCCTGGAGAAAGTACAGAGGCTGGCATGCGTTATTATTACAGGAGCCATGAGATCCTGTCCTACTGCTGCCCTGGAGGTGATCTTGAATCTGACACCCCTACACTTTGTGGTAGAGAGAACAGCAAGGGAGACCTTGCTTAGAATGGAGAAGAGTGGCTTTGACACTTCCTCCACAATTTGCGGGGAGCTACTTCCGCCAGGCCTAAGGGACCTGATGAAACGACCAAGGGATTCCATGGTAAGAAAGTATAACTTTGAAAGGAAATTCCATGTGGAGCTAGGAAATAAACTTAGCTGGGACGGGAAAACCCTAAATTCCCTCGGGAATCAGGTCATCAGGTGGTATACTGATGGCTCCAAGACCGAGGAGGGGACTGGTGTAGGGGTATTTGGTCCCAGGATCAAATACAACGAATCACTGGGGCGTTCCCCCAGCATATTCCAAGCAGAGGTCAAGGCCATAGAAAGGTGTGCACACTTCAACCTAAGCAGAGGATACATGAAAAGGGAGATTGTGATCCTCTCAGATAGCCAGGCTGCCATTGGAGCCTTGAGCTCAGCAGCCTTCAGATCCAAGATGGTCTGGGACTGTCGGAGCAGTCTAGATCAATTGGGGAAGAGCAACAAGTTGTCACTACTTTGGGTACCTGGGCACCAAGGTGTCCAGGGGAATGAAGTAGCAGACAAACTGGCTAGGGTAGGGGCAGCCACCCCCTTTGTTGGACCGGAGCCAGGTTGTGCACTGGAGGACTCCTTTTTCAAAAAGAAATTAAAGGAGGAAGAGAAGGAAGCCAGAGGGAAAGCCTGGACTGTTCATTCAGGATGCCGACAGGCTAAGGAAATGCTTGGAGTGCATAATATAAGAAGGTCTGAGACCATGATCAGGCTTAAGAAAAACGATCTAAGGATACTGACGGGATTTCTAACCGGACACTGTAGGCTCAGGGGTCATCTGAGCAAGATGGGCATTGTCCAAGAGGGTGAATGCCGCTTCTGCCAATCTGGGGAGGAAACACCTAGACACCTATTGGCTGAGTGTGACGCGATAGGTCAGAAGAGAGCCAGAAGCTTGGGAACACACCAGGTGGCGGTGGAGGATTTTCCAAAGGTAGAACCCCTCGTTATACTAAACTTTATTAAGGCATTAGGACTAGAGGGGGTTCTCTAGGCAAGAACTAGAGACTAGTCTGGGGGGCACAATAGATCTCAGGTCGCAGTGCAATCTTTCCCCTAGATTTTATCAAGTATCAAGTATCAAGTACTGTTACAGTTAATTTAGTTTTTGTCTAATTTTTGTCGTACTATAAAATAAAACATGTTTTTATTTGATCTATTTTGTAAATAAATACATAGGTTATAATGATTAGTTAAAAGGGATGGCATAGACCAGTCCTTTTGTCTAAACATGTTGGAATTTTAAATTTCCTAAAAAAATAATAATAAAATTAATTCATAGAATAAGTTATAGGCCAATCATTATATTGTGAAAATAAAATTTTCACCTTCACTAAAAAAGTTAGTTTTCATAACATTGACAATAAATGTGCTTTTGTTAATTTTATCTAATGTGGTAAAGTTAGAGCATAAACACTTTTTACTAACTTGCATGTGTATTTGCAATGGAAACTGTGTTTCAATCTTACAGTATTAAGAGCCATCTTTCACACACTGACAAATTCTAATTTAAAAAAAATTTAAATTTACAAGAACAAGAATTCAAATTTAAAAAAATTTGAATTCATCACACACCATAACTACTTAATCAATAAAATTAATTTGTGGTTAAATAAATTTATTGTTATTATTCTAAATAAAATTTAATTGATGTAAATGTAAATATTGTAGTCTATGTAAATATTGCAAATCTAAATCAATGGATCAACTGCTTATCGATTTCTAGATTCAAGGTTGTCTCAATCCCCTCCAACTTTGAGCACCAGTCTGTATACTTCCTTCATGATCTTTGGATTGTCACATCTTTGAAGCGGCAAGTTTTGACTAAAATTATTCTTTTTTTAGATAATCAATTGCCACAGTTTTAATAATAATTTATAAAAATATCTTGCTTATGTTCTTTAAATGTATCTAGTTTTATAATATTTTAAAGACTGGTAACACAATTCTGGTGGAGTTTAATTTGTAGTGATCTTAGATGAAAAATAACAAACAAGATAACACAGATTTATGTTATATTTTATTAAGTTTAATGTGACATTTCTACTTTCTCTGAGCAAAGAAGTAATAACAATATTATTACAATAATTTAATTTTTAATAAGTAAAATCTTAGACAACATAAAATCAGTTCAGTAAATTTTGTTATATATGTCTCTGATAACTGAATGGGTAGGTAAAACCTGTATATTCTGCCTTATATCTCGAATACCATATTATAATATTTTATTATATTATTTTAGTTATTATTATTATTTTATGTTATTTATTATTATATATTAGATTATAATATGATTTATACATTATATTTATTATCTAAATTATATGATATAGGTTATTATATTTATTATACCTATATAAAATAAAAGTAAAATTATTATAATAAAGTAATAATTATATATAATAAATATCATATGAGTATAATAATAATTTATTTAAAGATAATATTAATCAATGTAATATTTGCAAAATTTAACCTATTCATTTTTTATCCTAGAATTTCATGCAAAGTGTCTTCTTAATAAGTTTTTTGTTTAAGTGATTGCATTTACAGTTTGTTGTTGTAGTTTTTTAAGATTTTTGATAAATAAAGTAATTTAAATATTTCAAGGGTTCTCATTAAATAAATAAGTGAAAAATAATATTCTTAAATGACTCTATGTAGTTATTATATTTCAACCTGACACATTTTACTAAAAATTTAAGAAAACTGTATCTATTTTCTTTGATGATCATGAAAACCAATAAATATTAACTATTATTATTAGTTTGATACTGTATGTTTTTGTAAATACCAGACCAATCTAAAAAAAATAAATATCTGTCCCTTTAGAAGTGTACCTCTAAAGCTTTGAAAATAAGTAAAATTTTCTCAACTTCAACCTTAAAAATTTAAATTTTACAACAAAAGCCTAATAAAAAACTATATACAATAAAACAAATAAACTAATGCAAGATAAGCTTACTTAAAAAATAATAGACAATATTTTTAACTTTTGTATCTATTAAGTAGAGAGATTTTGTAAAAAAACCTTGATTGTTGGAGTTCAAAAGTTTAATCTTTTTAAACATAAGACTCTTCTTTGTTCTTTGTAAGAATGCAGCTTAGAATTACAAAATAAAACTTTACGAAAATCTTTTTTAATTTCGATTTGTTTAATAAAACTTTCATTTTGAACACTAAACAAACATTTTATTATTATATGATTACAACATTAAATATGGTGTAAAGCGTTAGAATCAAACTACGGCATGGAATATTCTGTATTAAAAATGTAAATGATGGTGTAAGATGATAACATGTTTCATGACATCACTATTGCGGGATATTATTTTACTATGTGAATAAAAGTAGAGCAAGTGAGATAACTTATAAATATCATCTGACACATTTTTTTACTATCATTTATAGCCTAATAAACAAAGACAGCTGTTTTATTCCAGTGTCAAACTAATCTATGTAAATAAAATTAGAGTTTTGTCTGTACATTTCTCAGAATTATTTATTTTTTAGTTATTTTTACTTTTCGTGGATTAGAGAAGACGAAACCGGTCTTATCTCAATTTTTGTCTGTTTGTCTGTGCCGCTCCAGGAGGCATTTTACACCGTCTTCTCCGAAAAAAACGGGAGAACTGATTACAATGAAACTTATTTCATGTATTCTATACATTCCAGAGAAGGTTTGTAAATGCTTGAAATTGCCCGCCGCCCCTTGAAAATTAAATAACGAGCATTTAAAAACCCACTTTTACGCGATATTACTCGCATTTTGATTCAGTTTCCAATGAATAACCTACTGGTAATAATCAGCTGTCTTTGTAATTTAAAGATTTAATAGAAATAAAAACAAACAGCTGTCAAATCAATATTAGTTTATATTGGTCATTGATTTTTAACCCATTTCGAAATCATACTATAATAAAAAATTATTTTAACGTACGTATAACTAATTATAATAATGATATTAATGTTCTAATCTATTTATTTGTAAAGTAATGCTAAATAATAAAGCAGGGTATTGATTTATTTTCTTTGTACTGATTTGTTTAGGATTTCAGGTTTACATTTTGATATGATGATCTTCCTTCTTTCAACTGAATCCTACAAACCGTACAAAGGACGGGCTTACTGATAGTTAATCATCTGATCAATCTCCCTCCAATCTTATATCTTTACTGTTCATAACCCCTTTCCTGTACTCACTGATAGAGCAGTACCTGTATTTTGTAGCATTTCATCTATTATATAAACTACCTCAAGGTTAGCTGGTTGAACTAGTTTCTGCCCCACCTTCTTTCATCTTACTGAATGATACAATGCAAAAATGTAATTTTTACAACCTGACCATTAAGAATGTTAAGAATATTTGTAATAATGCAGTTTCCTAAATATAATTTCAAATACAAACTATGTTATATATTTTGAGTTAAATTAATTTTAGTCAGTAAAAATGAAAACAAAACACAGCAGTGTATTTCTAGTTTAAAGATTATAATCAATTGTTTAATTTACTCTTTAATATACTCCTAACAAAAAATGTGTGGTTTACTTCATTTATAAATTCATACAACACATGATTATTTCATGTTAAATAATTTAATTATAATATGAACTAAAAATTTTAACATTGTCATTGTATTTAAATATGTTTGAACCTGATCTGGGTTGAAAATCTGTAATTTACAAATTCCTTCCAAAGTCGTCAATTCAAATTGTGACCATGTGTGAGTACATAATCATACTACTTGCCATTATTGCCTAAATTAGTCTTAATCTCTTTAATACTATCTAAGACCATGATGTAGATATGGTAGCATATTTCATGTAGTATATATTACTGTAATTGTAGGTTGTAGTGTAGAGTGGACGAGATATTAGTAGTTTTGTAACTTAGTTTAAATAACTTTTTTACACTTCTATTATATAATTGGTTGTAAAAACATTCAAAGAGCTCAAAAAGAGGGTATAAAAATTCTAAAGGTATTTCATATCTAAGAACAGTTTTTAACTACAAAGCTGATGAAAATAGCTAATTATGATAATAGTAAATTATACAATAAAATAATAGTATAAATATATAATATCAATAATAGTAAAATAAATATAATAATAGTAAATAATAATAATAAACATAATAACCAATTTAATAGCTTTGTACCTAATCAGATTCTAAAAAATACATTTCATTTATAATCATCAAAGAACCTTACTGAAATAATTTGTTTAACTAATTATACTAATTTTCATGTATTTAAGAGTATTATATTTAGAAAATATAAATGGATGTACTTCACTTCCCTTTGGGAAATAGCGTAGATCATGGATACGTCTAAAGAGAATGTTTTCAGGTCCTGTAAACAGCTGTCCTTATTGTCATATGACCAATACCCTCCCACAGAGCTAAGAAATTTCAATGTCAAAAATTGTTGTATGTTCTTCCCTGTGGGAAACAGGTTAGATCATGGATATGTTTAAAGTGAATAATGTTTTCAGTTCATCTAAACAGCTTTTCTTATAACCAAACTATAAGTCACCAACCGTATGTGGTCATTACCCAAATGTAATCACTGTTTCAAATTTTGGTCACGCAAATTGCTAACACCCCTAGAGCTAAGACATATCCATGTCAAAAATAAACTAATAGTTTTAACAGAGCAGTTTATTTAGTTTTCTAATCTTGGTCACATGATTAGAGGAAATACAGTATTAAAATTCTAGAATTTCGACCCTTTTAGAATCAATTCAGGATACCACATAAGTGGTTGGCAAAACAAGCAGCGGCCATGGTGGGGAGACAAGGTGGACTGCCTACATTCTTCGTCCATGTCTCCCACTGGCCATAACTCAATGGCTAGGCCAGGGTCACTCCTGTATCAAAATATCAATGCCACTTTCACTTCCTGTTTCCCTCATTTACATGTTGTTGGGTTAATTGACGGTAAATTTGCCATGTAGTTAAACATTTCTTACAGTACTTTTTGTATTAAATCCTTTTTAATACTTTCTTTGTCGAAATCATAGGAGAAATCATAGTATTCATAAGATAAATTGTATTACAGATTCTCAACTGGAACAATGGAAGGTGAAGACAAACGTTACCACAATCTCCCTCCAAACCCTCAGACTTTTGCGAATATTCTGTCTCAACTGACAGTAAGGTACATAAGTTGGCAATTAAATTAAAATGCAATGGCTTGAAAAACTACAGATACTGTGTGTCCCATTAAATCAACAATATAGACTAAAATCAAACTTAAACTGGGGCAAAATTATAATTAAAACTAAGGAATAGCTATGTATAATTATGTTGACAGTTAAAAAAATAGATAATTATTTCTAAAATAAAAGAACTCAACATAAATAATAATTCAATCACAAAATCTGGTAACCTTCTCTGCCAGAATTCTATTGGAAATCCAAATACTTTCTGATCATCATTTGGATCAAAATTGTTACATATTAACTTCAGACTTCTCCCATCATTAAATACTAAATTTATAAATATTTTGGGAAATGATTTGTTTATGGAATTAAAGATATAAATTTCAATAGTCAATGACAGGTCTAGAGAAATATAAAATTATGAATACATTTCAATCTAAAATGACTTCAGTTTAGCTTAGTTAGTTTGTTAATGAAAGAGCAACCTACCTAGGTAGGTATTTTAAACCAAGTATCAATGAGAAATAAGTGTAAGATGATTGCGGTGCAATCTTTTAGTCTTGTTACAGACTAAGACTGACATGTTCCTTAGACAGAACTGTTATTAGCCCAACAGGCAATGGCATATCTAAGGAACCTACAGTTTAACATGGAGTCCGAACCACTTTCTCTGAATTACTAACTGGTGAGAATGGTCTTTGTGGATTAAGTCTGGGTTGGTGGCGTCATCCTGTAATCCAGCTACTTGAAGGTCACGAATTGTGGATAGTTATAAGAGATGGTTGGTGGGTGTAGTGTTCCCTTGTGCGGATTAATGCTTGTACTATAGAATACCTTAGACCATCCTCAAGATTAGACCAATTCGTAAATCAGAGGCAGTGGTTCGGATTTCACGTTAAACTGTAGGTCCCTTAGTTGCCATCGGCTGTGGGGCTATTAATTAACAGTCTTGTCAGCCTTAGTCAGTAACAGGACTACAAGATCACACCACAATTATGACAGTGGCGATGTCCTCTAATCCAGCTACTTGGAGATCACGAATTAAGGATAGTTGTGAGTGTTGGTCGGTGGGTGTAGGTTCGTTTGTGTGGATTGACGTCCGCACTATTGGATACTGCGTTAATCCGCAAAAACCATCCTCATAATTAGACCAATTCATAATTCAGAGGCCGCGGTTAGGATTCCACGTTAAATTGTAGGTCCATTAATTGCCATCGGCTGTTGGGCTATTAATTAAGAGTTCTGTCTAAGGAACATGTCAGCCTCAGTCAGTAACAAAACTACAAGTTCGCACCACAATCATCTTACACTCAATCTTCATTCATACTTAGCTTAAAATACCTACCTTGTCTAATCTAATAGATTAGATTATTGAAATAGCAACCATAAACTTATAAAAACAACTTAACTTAACTCCACTCCTTAACTCCTTAACTTAACTTAACTTATAAACTCCTGATACGTTAAGATTATTATTAGTTTTAGCATTACTATTATTATGATATGATTATTATTATTAGTATTAGATTAAAATCTAATCTTCCTAATATAATCTAATCTAGACCGATTTCAGATTATTAGTTATTTAAAAGAGTCTCTTAACCATCTGTCAGTCCCTTAAGTCTTTCAGTAACAAAGCTATAGGTCATCACATTCATCACACCTACCTTCACTTGTATTCACCATAAAATATCCACCTAGAAGTTGGGTCGGTGTCTCACTAATATGAACTATTAAAACTATAAAATCTACTTTCTCTTTGACTATAAACTTACAATTATAAACATATCAATATTTTGTAAATATTCACTTAGCTGGGCCATCACAGTGTTCAAGAAAGGGGCCAAGAAAGAGTTGGAGGTGGAAGATCTTTATGCACCACTTGAAGAACACAAATCCAGTAGCCTTGGGGACAAGTTGGAAAGGTACAGAATATAATACATCATTTAATTATAAGTTAAATAAGTTATAACTTATTAGTCAGCAAGTTAAGTTAGTTATAGTTATATGGTTAAATAAATTAGATAAGTTATTTTAGCTTAGAGTTCTAAGAAATCCATAAAGTATTGTTAAAAATATATTTATGAGTAGTCAGTTCAACAAGATCCATCATGCTTAATTTTCATTGGACAAGTGATTTAAATTTCACGAGTTGTTCCATTAGTTTGACGATTGAATGCAAAATATTTTAGTTACAACATGGAAAGTAATACCAATTGAATGAGCATTAAATTTTCTACATGTTACATGTAGAATGTTAAAATAGATGTTACATGTTAAATGTTAAAATAGTACTTTAATAATAACTACTTTTACAATTGTTTTAAATAACATTAATGTAAAAAAATATTTTTACTTAAATTTTCCAAACAAATTTAACGCTTAACCAGCTAAATATTTCTTATTTTTATGTTGCATAAAAAACATTTGTCATTTATTTAGCTTCAAAATTATGAATAAATATTAAGGTGTCATACATTGAAAAATGTTGAAATTTCATAAAAACGTTGATAAGGTACAGCATTAACATTTGTCATATTGGCTCTAAACAACAAACCAATTACTATAGTTGTTATTGATCTCTTTCTTAGCTGAATATTTTGACTAAATCAGCTGACTAGGAAGTAAACAAATTATAATCAGCTGATTTTTTATTGTTGTACTATGTGACTGTTTATTTATTTGGTTTTTTGTTTGTTTTGAATTGCGCACTACAACTTAAGCTTTTCTGAAGTCATAAAGGTAGATATCATTGTTGTTTTGAGCTGTCATGTCTTTTACTGGTACTAGGTGTCTTATTATGGTTTACAGGTTTTTAACTATAATGCGACAGAAAGTCATCAATGTGAGTACATTCGCCGCAATTCCAACAGAAGGCTTCTGAATGAAAGGACTTTTGTCAAAGTTTATTGCTGCTTGCATGAAAGGTTTCCTACTATAATAGTCAATTAGTTGGGAATGTTATTCAAGACGTTGGAATTGAAGAAGCTGTTCATAACCGCTTTGCAAGAGGCCCAGAAACAAGTACAAGATCAGTTGGACGTGAGTTTGGCGTTTCCCAATCATATGGTAGTAGACTTGTACGTAAAGAAAAGCTGCATCCTTACCATTTTATTCAAGAGCAAGCCTTAGAACTATGTGATCCTTCTCTGAGAGTTCAGTTCTGCCACTTGATTCGTCAATGTGATCAGGATTTCCTCAAGACCATTTTGTGGACAGATGAGTCAATTTACTTGTGATGGCATTTTTAACATACACAATGAACACTACTATGCAGAGAATTCTCACTGATACATCAATCTTCTCATGAAGTAAGGTTTAAAGTAAATGTCTGGATTGGAATCATTGGAAGCCGGCTTACAGGACCATACCTTGACCTACCAACAGCCATGAATGGCATTCAATATCAGGAATTCCTAACGGAAACATTACCATTACTCCTCGAAGTCTTGCCGTTGGAATTACGCCAGCGCATCGTCTTTCAAGCAGATGACTCCCCCTTCAATGTTGAGATCGGTCAGCACATCAGTGTTACTTTTGACATGTGGATTGGAAGAGGAGGAACCATTACATGGCCCCTACGGTCTCCAGACCTTACACCCCTCGACTACTATGTTTAGGGTCACCACAAGCAACAAGTTTATCACACACTAGTTCAAAATGAAGAAGAGTTGAGGAATATAATTTTGACAGATTGTGAACTTCTACCTGATGAACTAAAATTTAAGGCCACTGTGAGGGAATTTAGGAAAATGGTTTGCATGTGCATCAGAGAAAATCGTGGGAATTTTGAAAATCTTCTCAAATTATGAAATTTCTAGAAATCTGAACTGTTGTGTAAAATTTTCTGCTATTTTAAATTTGTATTAATTTTAATGAAAACATATCTACTAAAAGATTGCTGTATTTTTTGTATAAATTGTACTGATTATACCTTGTTTACTTCCCAGTCAGCCGATTTAGTCAAAATATTCAGCTAATAAAAAAATTAATAACAGCTATGGTAATTAGTTTGTTGTTATGAAATTTCAACGTTTTTTAAATGTATGACCCCTTAATATTTATACATCATTTTAAAGCTGAATACCCCCGTCACAGCAGACCTGCGTACTCAGCGAATTTCCAAATCAATAACATAATAATAATAATAATATATGACTAGTTTGATCATTATCTGTCAATAAATATGAGTATTATTTACCTACTCTCCATAGATTAACATGGAAAAGAGTATGCAGGTTTGCTGCTGTGAGGAACGCCGAAAGTAGGTGATTCTAGCGTAAACAATTAATTTTTTGAGCATTTATATCAACTTTCATCAACATCTGTCCATAAATAAAGGAGTTTGCCTATTCCCTATATGATTAATATGGGAAAAGAGTATGCAGGTTTGCTGCCATGATAAACACATAAACTATGATTTTTAAGCATAAAAGGATATATCTCAACCATATGAAGCTAAATATCAAGTTTTATCGTTTTATCCAAAAATATAAGTACAGTATTTAAAAATATATGTGAAATATTAATTTTTCCCTATCCTCCATAAGATTAACATTGGAGCCCCACAATACAACGTACTGTGTTTAGATTTTTTAATATCTCGGTAACCGTTGGAGATAGAGAAAAACTTTAAGGAACTTAATTGTGTAGTTTTTTAAGCTGATTCTAATGGTGAAATATAAAATTATAAATTTTTAAAAATTACATGTGAAAAACGCAAAAAAACCCATTTTGGGGTACGAAACCCCCCCAAACTACCCGTTCCCATTGACTGATATGTCTGGTATACGAACTCGTCCGAGCATTTGTAGGAATACACGTCTCTACCAAATTTGGTCTCGATCGGACCATTTTTACGAGAGTTATCGTGTTCACAGACACACACATATATATATATATATTTATAGAGGATAAGGAATAAATAATATTTCCCTTATCAATCAATATTTTTGGATTAAACCTGGTGTTTACCATCATGTTGTTGATACCCACCCGTTTATGCTTAAAAATCATAGTTTACGTGTTTATCATGGCAGCAAACCTGCATACTCTTTTCTCATGTTAATCATATAGGGAATAGGCAATCTCATTTATTTATGGACAAATATTTACAAAACTTGGTATATCGTCAAAATAAAGATATTTTATTGTAAAAATGCCTAATTTCAATGTTCCTCACAGCAGCAAATGTGCATACTCTTTCCCATGTTAAACTTAAGGAGAATAGGCAAACTCTCTTACTTATTACAGATATTGATCAAACCTGTTATATATTGTTATTGATTTGCAAATTCGCTGAGTATGTAGGTCTGCTGCGAAGGTGGTATCATATATTATTATTATCAGCGAATACTCCCCAGAACGGAAGACGTTAAGCAACTAATTCGTTTGAGTTCTGCTTGTTCTTCCAATAGACTTTCATTGTTTCCAAAAAGGTGTGTTTGCGGTCATCCGAGTACTTTGGCCTATACTGTTTTTTTTGGTTGCTCTGATATAACTTCCCATATCATAATAGTATGTCGTATATTATTATTATATTATTGATTTGGAAATTCGCTGAGTACACAGGTCTGCTGCAAGGGGGTAGTTTTACTATCAGATACTTATAGACTTTGTAGCTATAAATTAGCCATGCAAGATCCTTGAGCTAACAATCCTTGAGGAAGAAGGATAAGTTAACATACTTTGAATTATATGCAAGTGTATAATTTTCTTATTAAAATAGTTCTTAGACATCTGATTCCCTTCATAATTTTATATTTAGGATTTTGTTACAGATATTTGCAAAGAGAACTTGATACTTCAAAGCACAAAGATAAGAAGCCAAGTTTGCTAAGGGCAATAATTAGAGCTTTTGGACCCAGAATGTTGATATTTGGTATCATTTTGTTCTTTGGAGATATATTTTTAAGGTAGGAACAGTAGATACGGTACATAAAATATATAAACTTGTTTGGGAAACAAACCAAATTTTAGTTAATATAATCCAGCCTCTGTACTCAAATCAATCAAGACTCAGTAAATAATTTAATATTGATACGGGATGGTTCAATATTTAATTTTAAAACTAAAATGATTGGTTTAAAAAAAGTTTTGGAAAGGTTTGAAAGTTTTGCTGGATGTACTTTGCTGTTGCAATTGAGATCTTATTGCATGTGATATGTTACAACACTAAATCTGTTTTATTTTGCTTGCAGCATGCTTTTCGATAAATCACACTTTTGTCAATAATAATTTACTGTTTAAGAGGCTAAAAATGGAACATAAAAATGAAACAATCATAAATACGCCAGTTTAAATAGTAAAATGACTTAATAAAAAAAATTGGGTAAGTATCATACAATGATACAGCTGATTCACTCTCATGTACATCACAGCAAAATGTTTGTTTTTATTCAGATGACACAAATTTAAAAGTGTCAGCCAACACAGTACAAGTTGAAATTTTAAGCTCTATAGGGCTAGAAAATATTGGTTACATTTACAACAACACAATTTAATGCTAAACCCCCATTTTATTAGATTCAGAACACATAAAAATATCCAATCACGTAGGAACACCTGTAATAATCTATGGCATGCAAGAAATTGAAATTAAAAACAATACAAAATTTTTAGGGTTAACAATTGATCAGAATTTTAGTTGGGATTGTGAGAAGCAAAATTAAAGTGGGTCTAGTTTGGGTTTTATTCTAAGTTAGTTTAAATGTTCGCGCCACAACTGAGGCCGAACAGCGCTGTAGTTCAAGGAGCCACCACGAACTGCGCCACCGTCGGTGGTGGGGGAAGGAGTGGGGAGCCCTGGAGACGACGACCGAGGGCAGCTCCAGTGGTCACTCTCTCGACCGCCGGCTCTCGGGCCTGTAGGTAGTCATTCGTTCGTCGGCTCTTGAACCTGAAGGTAGTAGGCTAGTAGGCAGCTCGCATCCGATTAGCTAGGAGACCAAGGGGTAGGCACGTGGTCCGCGGGAGTTTGTCCGGGATAGCCTCCTTGCCTCTAGACGCTAACTTTGTGCGAGTGCTAGTTAAATTCGATTAACTAAAGAGTTTTTAGTTTGTCCGAGAAAGGAACTATTTTAGTGTAGAATAAGGAGCCTGAACCATGGTGATTGAATAATTAGTAGGTACAAGCCTGAACAAGGCTGGTGTTTTATTGAATAATTTAGTAGTACAAGCCTGACCAAGGCTTTTATTGAATAATTTAGTAGGTAAAAGCCTGAACCAAGGCTGGTGTTTTATTGAATAATTTAGTAGGGTACAAGCCTGAACCAAGGCTGGTTTTACTTAAGGAAAGTCAATTAACATAATTATAAAAAGTAGAAAAGATCTTTTCCAATTGTATAGGAGTTCGTGGGCAGTGATACCAACTCTGAGATTTGTGAATTATATGGTAAAGGATTGCTGAGTTACGACATATAAAAGGCTGGTAAATGTTTCTCAAATTAAATTAACGCTGGACAACTCAGTGTCCTGAGGCTACAGGCCTGGTGGTTCAATTTTGTTTTACAGGATAAACATGAACAAGGCTGGTTTTTATTGAAAGTTAATATGGTTTTTAAAAGAATAATAAAAAAACCAATAATAAAAAAAGATTTTTTAACTATAATATTATAATTAAAGAACTTGAAAAAAGATAATTTATAGGGTAAATTTCTTATGAACAAAAATAAAAAAAACCTGTAACGACCTTTCAATATAAATCCAACAAAAATAAAAACAACCTTCAATTTGTACATCTACAAAAAACATTTAATTTAAATGATTGTTAAATAAATGCCTTTATTTAAATGTTGTTTTTTATTTAAAGGATATTTTTTTTATATAATATATATATATATATATATATTTCGGTAATATTCATTCACATTGTCATTTGGTATTTGTTTTTACGGCTCAACCTCAAAAGCTAACATGGATAGAATCAAACAACAACAAAAAGCCATCCGAATCTTAATGAAATTAGATTACCACGAAGGTGCAAAAAATAAATTTAAAGACTTAACATTTTAAATGTATATGGGCAGTAAATTTTTGACTCCATTATAATAGCTAAAAATAATACTAACAACCCCCATCTCCATCCATATAATACCAGAAAAAAAATTACTACTCAAAAAGTCGAAACCATCACAATTTGACGTTTTATGAAAAAATACAGTTTTATGAAAAATTTTAAAACAACTCGTTTTAATATTCGCAGAAAAAATAGATAAAAACAATAAAATTAAAAAAATAACTTATAAATATTTAATAAAATAAAATACTGTAGATTAAAGAGTAAACTTCTATTCCATTAGTCTTTTATTAACATTTAAATCACCGCCCAGAAATTTTTCATATACATTTTTCTTAAATTTGCTTTTTGACACTTTAACATGCCCAATACTGACTCCCAATGAATTCATAACTTTTGGCGCGAAATAAGAAACACCTCTCCGGTCAGACTCATAGCACACAAGGCACCTCCATCATGTCGTCCTGCCTGGTACTCCGAGATCAAAGTTCGGAACGGGGCTTGAGCCTCATTCTCAGATACTGAGGTTTCCCCTCAGTCAGGACATTATGAACAAAGCATTAAGTGCAGAGAAAGCACAATTCATTGATTGGCAGTAAGCCTAGAGATTTCCTCTCAAGAGAAATGTGATTGAATTTGATTGATTGAGGTGTATACAGCAATAAATTTTACAAAATAGAACATGAAAAACTGACAGTTGGGATACTCGTAACATATTATCATGATGAGTGGTAGTTGGTATATAACCACGATTGTAGAACTTATTTAAATTTTATTTTAAGTTGTCAATTTTTTAGCCATACTGTCATGAAATCATTTTAAAATTTTAAAGATACATGAATGAAAATTTTGAAATAATATGTATGATATTATGATTTGAATGAGATTGATTTCTGTAGGATAGCCCAACCACTGCTCCTGGCCCGAATGCTTCAACACTTCTCCCCTGACGGTGCTGCCACTACAAGCCGTGAGGCTGCCTGTTGGTATGCTCTGGGTGTCGTTGTCTGCACTGCCAGTAACGTGGTTATCAACAACCCTGTCTGGCTGGGGTTGTTACACCTGGCTATGAAGATAAGAGTTGCTTGTTGTTCTCTTTTGTATCGCAAGGTATTTATCTTACTTGATTCTTCAAGAGTGTATATTATCTAAACTTTATAGCTATTCATCTGAGGAATAACAATAGCATAAGAGTTGTGTTTTGTATCCTAAAACTTTCTTGTAACCTGTCCATTTCAGTTTTACCAGACCTTTACACCTATGTACCTTTCCTTGTTTCTTTTGTAAATTTTTAGTCTGTCACTAATGTTTGTCACTGTAATTGTTTATAAGCTTGTTGATTTTATGAATCTAATTTAATTAGTAAGTTTTATTACTCTTTTTGACACCTCAATAAGGAGCACCTTTGCACAATTGATTTATAATGATTAATTAGTTGAATAGTAGTTGAATTATAATCATGAGGAATTTATCATATTAATTCATTGATCATTAGGTTGTTATGGTGAAGGATAACATAATATGATAATATTAATCCTGAATATATATGTATACATATATATATATACATATATATATATATATATATAAATATATTGATGAAGATTTTACACTCAAGATTTTATCCTGTGATGATGCTTATACTAAGTAGCGAAATGTACCTTGGGGGGATAAAGAAAACTTTTTAGATCTACAGGCAAATAAAGGTAAAAAAACTTTACTATATTTATAAAGGTCTAAAAACTGGAAATCATAAAATATTGATGAAGATCTCTGTTGCAGAGTCTGCGACTGAAAAAGACGTCTCTCGGGCAGACAACAGTGGGACAGGTTGCCAACTTGATGACTAATGATGTGAATCGTTTTGACATGGGAATTATTTTTGTCCACTACCTATGGATTGGTCCTGCTACCACAGTGGTAGTTACATACTTCCTATGGCTAGAGGTTGGGGTAGCAGCATTGGTAGGGGTGGCAGCACTGCTTGTGTCTATTCCTGCCCAGAGTAAGTAATCCAGGAGGAAGTGACACTGGAGTTGTTGTAATTAGTGGATATAGACTTCAACAACTTGAACATCATGTCTTAAAATAATTATAAAGACCAACTTTCTAAGATCAAATTTAAACATTTTACTGTTTTTACTTATTTTAATTGTTTGTTATGAAAATAGTAATAATTTAACCTCAGGGGAAGAGAACTCCCCCCCCTGAGGGCAACCTCTTGTGGTCAGAGCAACTAATTCTTCATCTTGAAGTGAGAGAATGACTTTCCTGTCGCTCAGTAAATGCCTCGGTCCAGTCGCATATGACTCCGCTAAGCCCGTGGGTCCTAGCAGCATTCACCACCGCCATCACAGAGGTGTTGTTGAAGGCCCCTTCGATGTCTAGAAAAGCACCCAGTGCTATCTCTCCATCCTCCAGAGTCTTCTCTATCCTGCCTACAAGGTGATGGAGGGCAGACTCTCATAACTTACCAGGAATGTAGGCATGCTGGGTCCTATGTAGGGTGATAGAGAGCACCATCCCATACGTACCTTAGGATCAATTTCTCTAGAGTCTTCAACAAGAATGAAGACCGAGAGATGGGACAGAATGACTTTGGGTCAGTGTATCTTGCCTTACCGGGCTTCGGAATGAAGCCCACTCTAGAGCGACTCCACACCATCGGCACACGACCCAGAGCCAGACTGGCTCTAAAGAGCTTACACAACAACGGCAGAATTTCCTCAATCCCTTTCTGTAGACAGACAGGTCTGATGCCATCAGGGCCTGGTGACTTAAACGGACTGAGTGAATTAATAGCCCACCTGATCCTACTGAACATCACGATGCGCCCCGACTCCATCCACCGGTTAATAGAGGCGCGATGGGATGCATTCGTTGTGTCCAGTCCCTCAGATTGGTCGAGGACAACTCACCCTGGAAAATGTGTTCTGGCCATGAAATCCAAGACTTCATGGGGGTTGTATAATGTCTTACCGTCAGGTTCCACTAATTCTAGTGGAGGCAAGAGGAGTTGTCCTTAGCAAGGAGCTTGAACAAACTATAGGTATCCTTAACACCCTCCAGATTGTATTCTGTCAACAGGCTATGATAGCGGTCCCAATTTTTACTACGCTTAGCTTTGTTGATATTCGCTCTGAACTTCCTTTTCATGTTGGTCAGTTCAGAGGTCCACCAATTTACTCTCCCTCCCCTGCACTTCAAGCGGACAACACCCGTCAAAGGCGGAGACTATCGTCCCCCCAAGACGGACCGCCACATGATCAAGATCCTGGCAGTCCTGAACTCGAGGAGTCCAGCCTTCTAGCCCAGCCCTAAGAGAAGCAGAGAAAAGGTCCCAATTGGCTCGCCTCGGGTTCCTAAACGAAACCTTTTCAGGCAGAAAGTCCCCTAGTTCAAAAAGGATATGCCTGTGATCAGAAAGTGAGGGTTCGGACCCTCCAATTGAGAATCTTACCCTCCAACCCCTCTGAATATAGCGTAAGATCAATAATGGAGCTACCTACGCGGCTTAAGAACGTTGGCTCTGAACCAATATTCGATATGAGGAGACCACTAGATACAATAAAATCTAATAGTGACTCACCTCTGGTGTTGGTCTTCTTACACCCCCAGACTCGTTAGAGTCACATCCCACCACCAGTTGCGACCCGGATTCCCTCGCATACTCCCCTAGAAGAGCAAGCGTGTGGGGCAGAGCTCACAGAGTGTCCCCGGGCAAGTTAACTGACGCGAAGATCATAGGTCTGCCAATAGATCCACAGTTGGTCCTCACCACCGCCTGATCCCTAGAGCAGAATTCCCAGAGCGGCTCATCTGAGTCCATTTTTGACCCAAACGCAAGCCCTCAGAGTATTAGTACAGGCTGAGAATATCTGTCCCCTAGAGGACCCCAAACCTGAGATTTTGTCTCCCCTTACCCAAGGCTCTTAAATCAGGGTGTAATTAATAGCGTGTTTGGCTGTATGTACAGAAGACTGCTGAGGCAGCCTTACTATGTTGGAGGTTTACCTGAGTCACCTTTGTCTTTGTCATTGCCTTGTGTTGGGCCAGAGTTGGACCCCGAGAGCACCCTAAAGGAAACCTTCGTTGCAGCCAGGAAGGCCTTACACCCCTGTTTGCTCAACACAAGCGCACTGGCCTCATCAATCACAAGGACAAGAGTCTGAAATTCGTCTTCCTGCCTCCTATTGACTATTCGCCAGTCTTTGGTGATAACACCTGGGTTCTGTTTCTGCAAACCCACAAAGACCCTCTTCTGATCTAAGTGCTCTACCTTGGAAAACAGTTTGTCAATCCTCAAGATAACCTTGACAGATCGGAGGAGGTTTTTGTACTCTCCAACCAAAATCTCGGCCCCCTCAGGTACAGCAAGAGCGGTCATCTTACCCTTCAGCGAGTCACAGGTCACGTCGTTGCAGCAGACTGCAACCACTGCTCTTTTCTCCTGTAAGGTCCTTGAAATCTGCAGAGGTCCAACCTCTGAGTCATCCTCGATCATGAGATCTCTGAGTTTGGCCTTTAACAAACAGCACTCCTTGTCCGTGAGCTTATCGTCTGGATATGCCGCTAGGGCGATCGCCAACTTTCTGGTGGTCAGAAAAATCCTTGAAAAATCTCCTTCTTCTTGATTAAATCTCCTTCGTCGGAAGTACCATCTTTTCAGGCGGAGACTTCTCGGTGAGTGAGCTCCCCGCAAACCCATTCACTTCACTCGACCCTGTCTCAAACTCCTGAGATTTTTGAATCTACCAACCTATCCAGACCATGATCATATAGACACACCAAAATGTCATATTAAACAAATCTAAAACTCAAAATTTACTATGTAGCCGCAATTTTTTTTCACAACAAATTTTTATTTGAGAACGACTGTTTATAATGAAATGAAATTATTGGTAAGTAGCTTAATCACCTTAAAACCTAATTCCAGAAAAAATTCTGTTTATAATTTCCAAAATAAAAAAATTCTCTAAAAATTTAATTTTTATTTTTGAAAAATTGAAATAATTAAAAACCTGAATTTTGAAAAGAAATCACTCATACTATTAATCACTGTGACTGGGATGGTGGCGTCATCCTGTAATCCAGCTACTTGGAGGTCACGAATTTTGGATAGTTGTGAGTGATGGTCGGTGGGTGTAGTGTTCTCTTGTGTGGATTAACGTCCGCACTATTGAAAGCTACGTTAATCCGCAAAGACCATCCTCATAATTAGACCAATTCGTAATTCAGAGGACGTGGTTCGGATTCCACGTTAAACTGTAGGTCCCTTAGTTGCCATCGGCTGTTGGGCTATTAATTAACAGTCCTGTCTAAGGAACATGTCAGCCTTAGTCAGTAACAAGACTACAAGATCGCGCCACAATCATCTTACAATCAACTCTCATTCATACTTGGCTTAAAATACCTACCTTGTGGTATGGTCGCCATTTCAATAATCTAATCTAATCTAATAATAATAAAATACGTGCAGAAACATATGTACGCTCCTATATCTCTTTCTCCAGTTACTGCTAGACCGCAACGCACGGCAGCCACACCCGTCGGGGGCACTGGAAAGGCACTAGGCAGTCCCTGTCCTCGACTGGCAGAGCTGAGAAGAACGCTTATTTACACTCCAAAATTTTACTCTGTGATTTGCTTCGCCGCACTGCGCAGCCAAAAAAAACACTTGTGTACAATGAAACTAATACAAAATGTATATCAAGTATATATTGTCTTGTAATAATAGCTACTGTAATTATATTTTTGCAGTGTGGCTTGGTCATAAGAAATCAGTCTACCGCTTGAAAACTGCAAAAAGAACTGATGAAAGAATCTGTCTTATGAGTGAAATCATTAATGGAATATCAGTAATAAAAATGTATACATGGGAAAAACCTTTTGAAAAGTTAGTCGCTGAGGCTAGAAGGTTTGTTTACAGATATTTATTTACAGCTTATGCTTATATGTTAAACTAGGGATCCCCACTGAGATTTCTGAGAGAGCCATTTGGTTTGCATAATATTTTCCTCAGGGCTGTAAACAGTGGCGGGTCTGGGGGTGAGAGTTAAAGTGGGGCTCCTCCTCAGAAAGTTTTTTCCTAAAGAGGTATTTTTAAGCTGTCTGAAGCACATTTTTTCTTTAAATGTGACAAATCGCACAGATGAGTGGCATTAAATAACTCACAAAAATATGACTACAACATAAGTTTGTTACTTTTTTAAGAAAGTATATTTATATTTAAAAAGGTTTTTGTCATTTCTTTACTAAATATTTATTTCTAACTCAAGTTTTTGTTTGGATTCTTAACAATCCGAGGTCTGCCATGGGCGGAGTTAAGGGGGGGGGGTATGGGGGGGCAATGCCCCCTCAGACCTCTTGAAAGTTTTTGAATTTTATTACCTATCTTACCAGTGCTGTTAAAATTTTTTATAGGACACAGATATTTTGATAGGTTTTTGCTGTGGTATTATATTAGTTTTAAGTCTTTTTCTACATTTTTTAGCTGTATTGTAACAAAAACTAGAACATCAACTCTCTGTCCCCCCCCCAATGTGTAACCTCTAACTCCGTCCATGAGGGCTGCAAGAATTGTACTGAAGACCATGTGTAGCCCACTTAGTTAGGATATTCCTCATCAATAGTCAACTCATGGAATTTGTGTTGACATTGCCTGAACATTTGATTAAATGAGTTCAATAAAATTTCTTTCTAATGATTGTACACAAAAAATCTTATTCGATATTGTAAAGTAATTCTTTTCGTCTAAACAAAAATTTTGATTTCTGTAATAAAAAAAATTGTTTTGTAGATCTAGCTGAAATTATTTACAAAGATAAATAAATGGATTGATACATTACCTTTTTAAATTTGGGCAACAGATAATACAGTATGTAAGACATTTTCAGTGATCAGGCCTTGTATTTTTAATGGTTTATTAATTTAGATGAGCTTGGGCTGGATGATACCCACAGTGTTTCTATCCATTAATATGAACTATTTTATTCCACATGTTCAATAGTTTATCTTTATCTGACAGTCATGATTAACTATAATAAAGTGTAACACAAAAAAAGTGTAAAGTATCAAATTACTTTGAGGAATTGAATTTGTATTCAATTTGTAATTCAATTTGTAATTGAATTTGAATTTGTATACATATATTACTATATTTATATATTAATACATTTCTCTGTTTTACTGATTTCAGACTGGAGATTAAGGAGATTCGAGGAAGCTCTTACATAACAGGAGTGATGTTGTCATTTTTACTGTTTAATAATCGGTTGGCGATATTTTGTTCTGTAGTTACCTACGTTTTTATGGGAAATTTAATCACAGCTTCAATAGTAAGTTTTATTAATTTAATAATATTAGTATAATTAATATTCAGAAGGGAGTTGATTATCTGAACTAATTGGTTGGGATAGTTCAATAATTATTCCAATCAAAATATAATTCAGTATATTTTTACTGTAAACTAAATATAAATGCGTACTCATGAATTTAATCAATTTAAATGACAAGTTTGGTCAAAATTGTCGATAAACATGAGAATCATATTGCCTATTCTCTATTGTTTTGAAATGTGTGAGTTTGCTGCAATAAACACTGAGAGAAGGCATTTATACCATCAAAAAATTATATTTTTAACATTTTTACCAACTTTCATCAACATCTGTCCATAAATAAAGGAGTTTGCCTATTCACTATATGATTATTATGGGAAAAGAGTATGCAGGTTTGCTGCCATGATAAACAATACTAATTTGAAGCATATGTAATAAATGTGTTTTTTAATATGATTCCAATAGTGAAATATAAAATTAGAAATTTTTAAAAATTACATGTGAAAAACGCAAAAAACTTTTGGGGTACAAAAAAACTGTTATTGAATATTTTATTTTTACGAACTTTGAGCAGTTGTAGGAATACACCTTACATAACAAATTTGGTCTCGATCGGACCATTTTTACGAGAGTTATCGTGCTAACAGACAATATTTATATATAATATATTTATATATATATTTATACATATATATATATATATATATATTTATATAATATATTAATATTAAAATGACTAGTTTTTTATTGGGCATAAAGAGAAAAAATAATCCAATCTCACCATAATACTATATTTTATGTAAACTAAAAATTAACTTACTAAAAAGTGCTGTAAATTGAATAATTATTCTTTTAATAAAGAGATCTACTTACATGGAAAACTAATCACTTATTTCACACAATTTCTTTTCTAGAACATTGAAGCATTTAGATAACTGACATTTTGCTAAGATAATATACGAGGGTTGTTTTTTAAGTAAGGGCCGTTATTATTTTTCAAAAAAGATAGAAACACTTTTGTAAAAAAACCTTTATTTTACGATTATACACACTTTTACCTATTTCTCTACATAGTTGCCTTGTTACTTTCTCCCCTTATACATAGTATATGGAGAAAGTATTGTTTTCGTCAAAATTTTCGAATTTGAGTTGAGGGTGGATATATCCGTTTTGGGGCCCCCTGAATCCAAAAAAGTGGGTTTTGACGTGATGTCTGTCCGTCCGTGTGTCTGTCTGTGTGTGTGTGTCTGGATGTGTACAGTGCCACAGCCTACCCCGTTGGTCCGATTTAGATGAAATTTGGCAAGTATATATATAGTCACCGTATCTCCAGGCGTTTTTTTCATTTTTTTGAATTTTTGATTTTTAAGGGTAGTTCACCCCTAAAAAACCTTAAAAAACGTGAAAAATCCAAATTTCTCAAAAACGGCTCTAACGATTTTGATTAAAATTTGATAGTTTATAGTGCACAGAGTACTAAATAATTTGACACCACCCGCATGTCTGTAAAAATGACGGTTCAAAAGTTATGGGCTTTTAAATGTCAAAAAAATCAAATTTTTAAATTTTCAGCGAAAACAATAAAAGTAAAGTATAACTTGACTGATACCATTGAAACCAGCTTAAAAAACTAAACAAATTAGTATTTTTAATTATTTGTCTACGACTAACAGTTCCAGAGAAAATTTAAATTTACTTTCCACGATAAACGCAGTACGTTGTCTGAAAGCGCCCAATGTTATTCTTATGGAGAATATAAAAAAATCAATTTCTTCCTTACTTTCCAACTGTTTTCCATGAAACTTGGTATGAAGTGTAAGGTCAAATCACCGAACAAAACAAGCACAAAAAAGCTTGGTATTACCTGGGGGGGGGGGGTTCCCCCATACAATTTGAACAATTAATTATTAAATAATATTTAGAATAACTTTGTAGAACATGAGAGTTTTATTACAGATTGTCTTTTTTAAATTTACTTAAGGGAGAAAGTGTGTGTCAGTCCACTGGTACCGTTTATTTTTTTAAGCCTTTGTCATACAGTACAACTAAGTTTTTAATTCCCTCTTCAAAGAAATTGGCCACCTGCTCCAACGGCTAAGAGTTTCACTTTATCGTCGTCATTAAAGTGCTGCCCGCCAAGATGGTGTTTCAATTACCGGAAAAGGTGAAATTCGCTTGGAGTAAGGTCAGGCTGTATGGTACATGGTCCAAAACTTCCCAGCCAAAAGAATCAATCAAAGCCCAAGTATATTGAGAGGTTGAGGCCTAGCGTTATCGTGCAGGAGCAAAACTCCTTTTGACAGCATGCCGCGCCATTTGTTTTGAATTGCTCTGCAGAGCTTCTTTAGAGTTGTACAGTAGGCATCTGATTTGATTGTCATTCCTCGTGGCATAAAATCCACTAGCAAAACGCCGTGCAGGTACCAAACACATTTGCCATAATCTTGCGCTTTGATAGCGTCTGTATGGCTTTGACCTTCACGGGTGAGGCTGTGTAATGCCATTCCATCGATTGTCGCTTGCTTTCGGGATACCCATGTTTCATCTCCAGTGACAATTTGACTCAACATGTCATCTCCTTCTTCCGCGTAACGAATCAAAAAGTCCAATGAAGTGGCAAATCTAAACTGACCGTATCTCACATGTGGTGGGCGATTCAATAATCGTAAAAATTATGAAGAAGAGCAGCGATGCATGCACGTCAGTTACAGAGCTTCTAATGGCATCATTGTGAACAGGAAGGATGCCGGCAAGTGGCGCTGTGACTTGTTGCGGCGTCCGTGCAAACTATGGGACTATACGTGCGAACGGCCCTTACTTAAAAAATAACCCTCGTACTTACAGTCGTCAAAAATTAGAATTTGTCTTTAAAAAAAGACACAGACAAAGGATATATTGATGCAGAAAGAATTTTAGTTGCTTAATTAAAATTAAGGTAAAACTCAGCGGTTGATAAAATCAAATTTTTATATTTTAATGACAACTTTTGAGAATTGAACAAGGCAATGGGTGTTCTTTAGTATAAATATAAATATAAAACACTCACTTGTAATCTTTATAAGTTTTCAGGAAGTGGACTGGCTTTATCTTTGCTAGATAAAAAATACACCCATATGTTCTGCCAGTTAAGTATTTCAATAATAAATTCAATGTAAAAGTACTTAAATTTAAAAAAAAATATAAATTTAATATTAACAAAAGATTAGAACAGTAAGATTAGAACACTCAAAATAAGAAGAAAAGATATAAACGCCCATCGCAACAACCATTTTGACTAAACAAATACTGTAACTGCCCTTTTAATTGATTTAATGTGGATCGTAACAACCACAGTTAGTTGGCCAAAAAAGTGGTTAATACGGAACTACCAATAAGAATAAAAGATATCAAATAAAAACTGTACAAGTAAATTTTTATATTTTAATGAGAAATTCAGGCCTACAATTGCTTGAAGGCAACACAATAATTGTTAAATTTATAGTACAGCAACTAACAAAAACTTCAAATGCGATGCTAGTACTCCCGATTCATGGCAAATATTTGATGTTTCATGCAACCATGACAGGCTTGGTTAACATGGAATCTGACTTAAACAAAACTTGGCTAAGCTTTGTTTACATTAAGATTAAGTACAATTAATTCTATTTCATTTTTAGGCATGTGTGATGGATGTGTACTTATTTAGTTAACCAAATGAGCTGAATTCCACCTCACAGAAATAGTATACGTACATACTGTAATATAACACTAAAATAAACATTTTGCATAAAAATTTTTTCAGTTTATACTCTATATTATTTTACATAATGAATGTATTTTACTTTCTTCCCTTATACATAGTATATGGAGAAAGTATTGTTTTTTAAAAATTTTTGAATTTGATTCGAGAGTGAATAAAAGTAGAGAGTCGATTATGCGAAACTATAGGGGATTAACCCTAGAACACAAAGGCACCCTGAGCCAAGCATTGTTACAAAGGCGTAGTCTCACAGACTACTTCTTTTGAAAATAAATAAAAAATACTTTTAATGACGGGTAAAATTTTTAAATATAAAAACACTTAAAATGAACATTGAATTAATGTTTTAAAAGAGTTTAATGTCCAAATCTTAATTGTTCTTGCTGTCGCAGCAGATTGTCCCTTGGTATTCGCCACTCATGACATTTGCGCAACGTCCACAAAAATGTTTAGTCATGCGCCGTAATCTTGGAGGGCAGAATGCACACACCTTCCTTCCTTGTTGGACTTGTACCCGACGTTTTGGATAACCGGGCTTCGGATGATCGACGCACTACTGTATATCCGTTTTGGGGTCCCCTGAATCCAAAAAAAGGGTTTTATATGATGTCTGACTGTCCGTGTGTGCGTGTGTGCGTGCGTGCGTGCGTGCGTGTGTGTGTGTGTGTGTGTGTGTGTGTGTGTGTGTGTGTGCGCGCGCGCACGTGCCTGCCCGCCGCCCGTCCGTCCGTCCGTCTGTCTGTATGTATACAGACCCAGAGCCTACGCTGTTGTTCCGATTTAGAGGAAATTTGGTATGTATGTATATATTCAAAGTATATCAAGTTTGTTTGAATTTTTGATTTTTAAGGGTGGTTGACCCCTAAAAACCCTTCAAATTGTGAAAAATCCAAATTTCTCTGAGTTGGCTGAAACAACTTTGATTAAATTTGATAGTTTATAGTGCATAGAGTACTTAATAATATGGCACCACCTACATGTCTGTATAAATGATGGTTCAAAAGTTATGGGCTTTTTAAAAAAAATCTATTTTTTCAGTTTTTCACAAAAACAATAAAGGTAAAGTATAATTTGACTGCCACCGTTGAAACCGGCTTAAAAAAACTAAATAAATTTGTTTTTTAGCGAATTTATAGGGAAGAAGCTATGTAGTCTCATGGCAAGAGTTAAACCATGTTATTTTTCTTCTTTAGGTGCAGAAAAAAAAATAGTTGTTAAATAATTTTTTATATATATAAAAAAATAAAAATGTAAATATAAATTTTTATTGATGTGTCTGTGAACACAAACTCTCGTAAATTTCCGATCGAGACCAAATTTTAGAGACGTGTTTTACAAATGTCACGAGTTCGTAAACCAGACATATCGGTCAATGGAAGTAGTTTGGGGGGGTTTTTGTACCCAATCATGTTTTTTGCGTTTACATGTAAATTTTTAAAATTTCTAACTTTATATTTCACCATGAATCAGCTTAAAAAACTACACAATTAAGTTCCTTAAAGTTTTTCTCTCTCCACGGTTACGAGATATTATATCTAAACACAACGTTGTATTTTAATGTTAATCTTATTAGTAAAAAATGTATATTTCCCATATTAATCATATTTTGATAAAACTATATTTAGCTTCATGTGGTTAGATCTATTCTTTTATGCTTAAAAATCATAGTTTTTGTGTTTATCATGGCAGAATGCATATTTATGTTAATCATGGGAATCAAAGTCCTTTATTTATGGACAGATTTGATAAAGTTGGTATAGATATTAAGATAAATATATTCATGGTAGAAATGCTTCTTTCAGTGTTCCTCACAGAGCTAACCTGCACACTCTTTTTTTTTCTTATAAAAATAATTCTCATTTATAATATTTTTATATAAATGTCGTAGTATATTTTAAATTATGTTTAAATTCGATCTGAGTAAGGTTGCTGCGATTTTTGTATTGTATTTTAATTAGACGAATTTTGTCTGCAACAAACGGTTTCAGAGAAAATTTAAAATTACTGTCCATGATAAATGCAGTATGTTGTCTGAGGGCGTTCAAAGTTATTTTTATGGAGAATTTTAAAAACAAATTTTTTCCTTATTTCCTAATCTTTTTCCATGAAACTTAGTATGCAGTTTAAAGTCACATGACCCAACAAAACCCATTCAAAAAAGCTTGGTATTACCAGGGGGGCCCAACAATCCATTTAATATTGTTTCTCTTGTTAGCGCATTTTCCATAGGGAAGAAGCTATTACCGTAGGTCTCATGGTAAGACTAAAGCCCGGGTCCATGTTAATTTCGTCTTTAGGTGCCCAGAGGCCAAAAACAATAGTCGTTAAAATTTATATATACATTGTATATATATGTATATGTGTATATATGTATGTATATATATAATACATAATACATATGTATTATACACATATATATACACATACATATATACACATATACACACACATATATATGTATGTATGTATGTGTGTGTGTATGTGTAACTCTCATAAAAATGGTCCGATCAAGACCAAATTTGGTAGAGACTAATATTCTTACATTTGCTTCGACGAGTTTGTAATCCAGACGTATTGGTCAAATGGAACGGGTGGTTTTGGGGGGTTTTGTACCCCAAAAATGGTTTTTTGTGTTTTCCCATGTAATTTTTAAAAATGAAAATTTTATCTTTCAGAATCAGCTCAAAAATTTACACAATTTAGTTCTTTAATGTTTTTCTCTATCTCCAACGATAACCAAGATATTAAACATCTAAACTCATTACATTGTATTTAGGGGTACCAATGCTAATCTTATGGAGGATAAGAAAAAAATAAATTTTTCCCTTTATAGTTATATTAAATTTAAAAAAACAATCTGTTATTTTCATGTTCTACAGTATTCTAAATATCATTTAATAATTTATGTCAAATTATATGAAAACCCCTATACCAAGATTTTTTGAGCTGTTTATGCGGTGATTGTTACACTATACCAATTTCATGAAAACGGGTGGAAAATAAGGAGTGATTTTTTTTATTTTCCAGTAACATTGGGCGTTTCAGACAACGTACTGCATTTATCTTGGACAGTAAATTTAACTTTTCTCTGGAACCGTTAGTTGTAGAGAAATAATTCCCAATACTAATTTGTTTAGTTTTTTAAGCTGGTTTCAATGGTATCAGTCAAGTTATACTTTACTTTTATTGTTTTCGCTGAAAATTTAAAAATTTGATTTTTTTGACATTTAAAAGCCCATAACTTTTGAACCGTCATTTTTACAGACATGCGGGTGGTGTCAAATTATTTAGTACTCTGTGCACTATAAACTATCAAATTTTAATCAAAATCGTTAGAGCCGTTTTTGAGAAAATTGGATTTTTCACGTTTTTTAAGGGTTTTTGAGGGTGAACTACCCTTAAAAATCAAAAATTCAAAAAATGAAAAATTAATACGGTGACTATATATATACAGAATTTATCCAAACAAACTTTCTGTGGCAATGTATTCTAAAAAATAACACAAAACACACACACACAACACACAACACAGGACAGACATCAAAAAAACTTTTTTGGATTCAGGGGTAAAACGGATATCCACCCTCAACTCAAATTCGAAATTTAAAAACAATAGTATTTTATCAATATATGTATGAGAAAAAATTAATAGTTCCTTTGTTAATCAATAGTTTTGGATGAAATTTTGGATTTAGATTCATGTGGTTACGATCCATACGTTTATGCTAAAAAATCATAGTTTATTTATTCCTCAAAGCAGCAAACCTGCATCCTTTTTCACATGTTAATGTTACAGAGAATAGGCAAACACTCTTATCTATCAACTGTGATAGCTGTGATGGAGCTATTGTTATTTTCAGAAATTAAATTATTATTTTTGAAGCAATGCACTATTACACGATATTTAGATCAACTTTAAAGAATATGCTAGTGTTTCAGAGATTGTCGTTTTAAATTTACTTAAAGGAGAAAGTATGTGTCAGTCCGCACTGATACCATTTATTTATTTTTTAGGTCTATGTCATAACTTGTTACTTCACACTTATTCGCCAAATGATGTCAGATTTTTTCCCACTCGCCATTGGCACGACAGCAGAAATGATTGTCAGCATTAACAGGATTGAGGTAAATTGATCGAATACTATACTATAAGACATGGTACTGATTGATCAATCTTGTCACTTACTTGTATTAATATTGATTGCCATATTATTGAGGAAGAAATTCGCTGATTACACAGGTCTGCTGTGATGGAGCTATTGTTATTTTCAGAAATTAAATGATTATTTTTGAAGCAATGCACTATTACACGATATTTAGATCAACTTTAAAGAATATGCTAGTGTTTTAGAGATTGTCGTTTTAAATTTACTTAAAGGAGAAAGTATGTGTCAGTCCGCACTGATACCATTTATTTATTTTTTAGGTCTATGTCATAACTTGTTACTTCACACTTATTCGCCAAATGATGTCAGATTTTTTCCCACTCGCCATTGGCACGACAGCAGAAATGATTGTCAGCATTAACAGGATTGAGGTAAATTGATCGAATACTATACTATAAGACATACTGAGGTAGGAAATCACCACTGATTTTTAATAAGAGTTAATTCTGAAGTATACACAGAGGTAGACTAAATTATATGTAAAATGCTTCAAACAGACAACGTAACATTTTAAATGTTGTTAAAAATAAAATAAGCTACATTGTTGAATACTGGTGTTTAACACAGTACATCTGCTTTCAAACATATACGCATACGCACACACATACACACACACACACACACACACACACACACACACACACATATATATATATATTTATATATATGGAGATATGTGTATGCCCACGATGTACTTTGTATGATTTGAAATAGGGAACAACCTGACAAAGTTCATAAAGAAAAGCATTTACGACCTTTTATTAATATTTTCTTCACAATTCTATAAAATTAAAAATATTAAAGAAATTAGCTTGCTAATCAGACCTAGAGGGACGATTTCAAAAGTTGACGAGTTCAACAAGTTTTCTGTAATTCTAAAATTAATGCTGAGATTGTTAAAAATCAATCAGTTTACCTTCCAATAATTGATTTTATAGCTAGGCCATTCTGATGCAGTCGCTGTCAGTGAATATATTGCCTGACTATTAATCTGCTAGCCCAGATTCGAGTCCCCTTTGGACTTTTTTTGGTTTTTTTTGCTATGCTGGTATATGCAAAATATAAATTAACTAATTTCAATGAGGGTTTATGAGTTTGTCCATTCCGAATTGAAAATATCCAAGGGAATATTCCTCTACAGTTTTAATATATCACATTAGGTAGTAAAAAAAGAATGGTGAATTGCAGATTTTAATTTATAAAATATAAAAAACAAGCAATGAAAGAATGTTTTTAAAACAATTCACATTTAATAGGTATTTTTTAAAGAAATTTTTAAGTTAATTGTTTTATTCCTAAATGGTACCTTAGGATTTTTTAAATTTAATATAGGATTTTAGTATAGGATTAGTATTTTTTTTAAATATATTATTTCCTTGCAGTATTTTGGATAGGCATATAATTTTTATTTTTCATTTCAGAAATTCATGTTAAACAAAGAGATAAGTGGGAAAGAAAAATCAATGGAGAATGGAAAAGTTAACTTGGCTTTCAATGCCTTAAATGAAGAGGATAAAAAAAGTTCAATTCCAGAAATAATAGATTGTGGTAACATTGATTCAGCTGGCAATATTGTTATAAAAAATGCTTCAGCAAAGTGGAGTGAAGATGTTTCTGAAGAAACATTGAGCAGTTTAGACCTGAACTTCCAGCCTTCAACTTTGACCGTGGTAATTGGACCTGTAGGTTCTGGGAAGGTGAATATGATTTTTTATAATATTGTATGTTATCCAGCCACAGTCATTGCTTTTATGTTCCTTTTTTTTGTTTACTGAAAGAGATTAATTTTTAAATATAATCCGTAAGATTAACATTAAGCGCTATTAGACAACGTCCTATGGATTTAAATTAAATTTTTCTCTGGAACTGTTTGTCGTAAACTAATGATTGACAATACTAATTTGGTAAGTTTTTAAAGCTGGTTTAGCAAGTGATGGTCAAATTATATCATCAAATTGTTGTTTTTCCAAACAATTTGAACAATTATTTTTTTACATATAAAAGCCCATAATGTGACAGGGTCACGTTTTTTACATAATATACAGTTAATAGTTTTGTTTTAGTATGTTTTAATTATGTACTAATAGTTTATTCAGTTAGAGGTTAGTTGTGGATGCCAGACACATAAGTTTGTAAACAGCTACCACAAGTGATATACTGTTTACCTTGGGGGTTAGCTTTGTTTTAACCCTAGCGCTCCTTCAAGGGCTGTTTAGTTTAAATAGTCTGGGAGGATTAGATTCTTGGTCTAAAGTAAAGAGGAATTAAAGTAAAGAGTTAGATTACATTCCCCATTGTATTCGAGTGAGGTGTCTAGGTTTTGGGAAAACCAAATTGTGGAGCCGCTCGTTACAAATTGGTGGTAATTTGGTCTTCCCAAAACCTAGAGACCTCGCTTGAATACAATTGGGACGTAACTCAAAAGAAGAATAAATATGTTCGATGTGACTTGTAGACTAATTCACAATTTATTTATATATTAACCAGTTTCAATATTACAACTCATGCAAATCAAAGTCTCTCAAACATATATAAGCATACCTATACCCATAAGCGATACTGAACATATATATTAAATAACCAATATACTCCCCTTAATATAAAACACAAAACAATCCTTCAAAATAAAACTAAAATATATAAATCCCTTTTACTGTGACGTTAATCCCCTGAACAAATCTAACTCTTTACTTTAACAAAACCTTTTCAACCAAAAAAACTCACCCAAAGGTTGCTGCCCGGGGGAACACTGCTCTTCCCCAGAGCCAACTCCCCTACACACCGACTGACCCTCTCACACCAACAGATCACGAATCTAATCCTGCCAGACTATTTAAACTAAACAACCCTTGAAGGAGTGCTAGGCTAAGCAAAGCTAACCCCCAAGGTAAACATTATATCGCTTGTGGTAGCTGTTTACAAACTTATGTGTCTGGCATCCACAGCTAACCTCTAACTGAATAAACTATTTTTGTACATAATTAAAATATACTAAAACAAAACTATTAACTATATACTATATAAAAACGTGACCCTGTAACACTAACCTTAAAACCAATAGTTTTATAGACATACAGGTGGTGTGAAATCATTTGGGACCTTATTTACCTGTAAACCATGAAATTTTAATCAAAATCGCTATTTGGATTTTATAAGGTTTTTATTTTTCAAACTTGTTTTGGGTTTTTAGATTTTTTAGGCTTAAAAACCAAAAATTCAAAACAATAAAATGGAAAAATAGATTAGAAAGTAATAATAATAAAATCAACACCAACAAATGGCCAAATGCCTGCTAATTTCAATACATATGCTAAAATTTAAATACTGTACAGAATCTGAAAAAAATTGTTTAAACAATTATTTATGATGATTATTGATAATAAATTAGGATTTTTTCTCTTCATGCAAGAGTCATTTTTATTAAGACAAGTAATAGTGATTTTTTACAAACACTTCTAGGGAATGTAGTCCAAAACCAAATGGGAACTTGAGGATTTGAACCCATTAATTACATCTGCTCCCTCCAAGACACTAACCACTTGACTAGCAAGAGGAAATTGTAGAATATTGATGGGTATACATAATTATTTTGATCCTCAGGTTCGTTGGTTGGTCACATAAACTTGAAAATTAGTTCAGGCTGTTCGACTGTTAGAAATGTTAAATCATGATTATCTTAAATATTAAACATGAACTTTATTGTACATTTAGATTTTTGAGAAATAATATCCTTTCACTTCTTTAACAAAGTACACATTTATCACATAGATCATTTCAAAAGTCAACCTTCAGAATTCAGCAAGTCTTCCTCCTAAATCTCATTGAGGTGGACAATTACAATCAGCTCTCAAAAGTAACCAAACTGTGATGAAATTGTATGACGTTATTTATTGTTTTAGTCGTCCCTACTACAAGTGATGCTAAAAGAGCTACCTCTCTCAAGTGGCTCCCTGAAGGTCCAGGGTTCTGTGTCTTACGCTGCGCAGGAGCCTTGGCTCTTCGATGGGACTATGCGGCAGAACATCATATTCAGTAGCAAGTTTGATGAGACCCGATACCAAGCGGTCAGTAAAAGACATTAGCAATATTGTCTTAATATAATTGTCATAATTTTTACAGGTAGACACAGAGAGCTTGAGTTTTGATTTGAGCTACTCTGTTATTAAAATTACTGGTTCTTCTAAACATGAGGCAACCTCTCATCCATAGGTACCATTTCTAGAATAGCTGTTGAAGATTCTATTACTTCTGTAGCATGGCTTTCATAAACGTACAATCCTCAACTAAATTACGGTTATAATAATACATTTTACCAAATTTCCCATAGGGAAAAGCTATTACCATAGGTCTCATGGCAAGACTTAAGGCCAAAAACAATAGTTGTTAAAATTTATATATATATATATATATATATATATATACATATAAAAATATTATATAGGGAAAAGCTATATACATAATTATGCATAACTTAACCGTTTAAAAATTATTTTATTAAAAATTACAACATGTTAATTAACCCATTATCAAGTGGCATTAATAATATATATATATTTTAAATTAATTATATTATATAATTGTTTATATGTATTATTAATGTTCAATTTATTATTATTATGTAAAATGCATACCATTAATAAACATTATTATTATTTTATTTCACCATAACTTTTTATTACCCACAAGTGTGTTCAAATTGTAACCTCTTTAGAGGTTAAATTTTTTTTACATATATATATATATGTGTGTGTGTGTGTGTGTGTGTGTGTGTGTGTGTGTGTGTGTGTGTGTGTGTGTGTGTGTGTGTGTGTGTGTGTGTGTGTGTGTGAGTGTATCTGGGAACACGATAACTCTTGTTAATTTTACATTTCACCATTAGAATCAGCTTAAAAAACTACACAATTAAGTTTTTTAAAGTTTTACTTGATCTCCAACGGTTACCGAGATATTAAAAAATCTAAACACAGTATGTTGTATTGAGGGGCTCCAATGTTAATCTTATGGAGGATAGGGAAAAATTAATATTTCCTATATTAATCAATATTTTTGGATAAAACTTGATATTTAGCTTCATGTGGTTGAGGTATATCCATTTATGCTTAAAAATCATAGTTTATATGTTTATCATGGCAGCAAACCTGCATACTCTTTTCCCATGTTATTCATATAGGGAATAGGCAAACTCCTTTATTTATGGACAGATGTTCATGAAAGTTGGTATAAATGTTAAAAATAAAAATTATTTATGGTAGAAACACCTACTTTCAGTATTCCTCACAGCAGCAAACCTGCACACTCTTTCCCATGTCAATGTTATGGAGAATAGGCAAATAATTCTCATGTTTATGGACAGATTTTTATAAAACTTGTCATATATTATTATTATTATGTTATTGATTTGGAAATTCGCTGAGTATGCAGGTCTGCTGCGACGGGGGTATTAATATGTAATTTAAAAAATGTTTGGATTTTATCTTTCAGAATCAGCTTAAAAATCTACACAAATAAGTTCCTTAAAGTTTTGCTCTATCTCTAATGGTTACCGAGATATTAAAAAATCTAAACACAGTATGTTGTATTGAGGGGCTCCAATTTTAATCTTATGGAGGGTAAGGAAAAATTCATATTTCACCTATCTATGTATATTTTTGGATGAAACATGTTATTTAGCTTCATGTGGTTGGTATCCATACATTTATGCTTATATATCATAGTTTATGTTTTTATCATGGCAGCTAACCCGCATACTCTTTTCCCATGTTAATCATATAGGGAATAGGCAAACTTATTTATTTATGAACAGATGTTGAAGAAAGTTGTTAAAATGGTCAAAATAAAAATTGTTTATGTTAGAAATGCCTACTTTCAGTGTTCCTCACAGCAGCAAACCTGCATACTCTTTTCCATGTTAATCTTATGGAGAATAGGCAAATAATTTTAATATTTATCGACAGATATTTATCAAACTTGCCTTATATTATTATTAATAATATAAGGCATAATATAATATTGCTTTGTAAATTCGCTGAGTACGCAGATCTGCTGAGATGGGGGTATTTACTTATACATATCCATACTTATCGATCAAAGGAAGGGTGGGATACAGTAGGATACAGATAGGATACCTGGTAGGATACAGATTAGGATACTCATAAAATTTAACTTAAAGTCTGACATATTTGGTTCAACAGGCTTTGAAGCTGATTTTTACCACAGGTGGTTCAGGTGTGTGCGCTGCGCACAGATTTAGCCCAGCTACCTCACGGAGATCAAACTCTGGTGGGGGACCGGGGAGTCGTCCTCAGTGGTGGTCAACGCGCCCGCATCAACCTGGCTAGGTTAGTGTGAAACACATTCAATTAAGAAAGAAATGTATACTATAAAAATATTCACTATGAAATATTTTAATAACTTTCAGAGACAGTGGTTTGGACTACACATTAAACTGTAGTTCCCTTAGATATGCCATTAACTGTTGGGCTATTAATTAACAGTTCTTTCTAAGGAACATGTCAGCCTTAGTCAGTAACAAGACTGCAAGATCGCGCCACAATCATCTTACACTTATTTCTCATTCATACTTGGCTTAAAATACCTACCTGAGTAGGTCGCCATTTCACTAACTAACGAACTAACTAGAACTAAATAATAATGCAAATTGACCATTTTAAAACAGTCTTATATTCAAACATGATTTGGCATCTATGCTACCGATTGTACCGTGGTGATCTGTCAACCTTAAAAAACCTGTTTGGATTGTTTTTAACTGTTGTCAGTATTCAATTTGAAATTTAATTCTGCAAGTAAACTGGGATTTCCTTGGATATTTCTCAGATATTAGTTATTTATAAAATATATACATTTATAGCTCAGTGGCAAAGTGGTCTTCTCCTAATACAAGGGTCATTGGTTTTATTCCACACCCTTACAGTTGTCATTTTGTAATCAAAATAATAATTAATTATCTATCAAAAATTGGAAGTTATGTAGTGACAAGACCAGGATTTGATCATTTCTAAAATTATTGGAAAAATGATGAACATAAAAAAAATACCATTGGTGTTGAGAATACATAATACAAATGCAAATTCAGTGTACATAAGTTCTTTACGAACACGCCTTCTTGGACATCAAGGATAGGTAATTAAATAATTGAATTAAATCTTAGTAATTTTGTAAATAATGTAGATTCCAAAATTTTTAGAGCAATTTACCGAGATGCTGACATTTACTTGCTGGATGACCCCCTCTCTGCCGTGGACACACACGTGGGGAAACATCTTTTTGAACGATGCATTTCAGGTTTGTTACAGTAACTTGTATACATTAACATAAGTATACAGTTATTCCAAATTCCTTTTCAACGAATACTCTGTGAAAAATTGAGCTATTAAATGACCCATATGGTAACAGTTAAGCCCAGGACCATATTAAAATTTTATATATAGGTATATATAACCATATGTGTTGACACAATAACAGTTGAATTTTTTCTGATTATATAAACCTCAAATTTTAAAGTTTCTTCTTGCAGCAAACCTAAGTATTCATCGTCCATTTAATTCTTACAGAGAATAAATAAATTGGTATAACTCGCTTAGATATTGACATAATATGATAAAATATTGTATGTGTTTTTACTTAGTGAACAACCTTAATGAAAGCACATTACCATGTAAAAACCCCTTATTGTATCACACCTGCATACTCAGTTCTATTTAATTACTATAATGGGAATAATATAAGCTCTGTGATATTCGCTCCACTCACACCAGCGTGCTATGTGCATCTTGTTTTATGATATTATTATTTTTAAGGGTTCCTGAAAGACAAGACAGTTATTTTGGTGACCCATCAACTCCAAGTCCTCGGATCAGCAGACCACATAGTACTTCTTGATGGTGTAAGATTGATTATTTTATCACTCAACATTAGGTCTTCTAATAAGGAGTGAAAAGATATTGTTCAAATATAGTTTAACCAGGTCTCAACCACAGAGACCTAGAGAAAAGAGTAATGAGGCATTTAAATGGAACCTTTTTTATTTTTTTTTTAATTCAAAATAATGTATATCAACTCTGAGCCAATTTTGAATTTATATCAATAGTCCTGGCTGATGTGTTTATAAATTTGGTATTTCTTTGTTTTCTTGTTAGCGAATTTCCCATAGGGAAAAAGCTATTACCGTAGGTCTCATGGCAAGACTTAAGCCCGGGACCATGTTATTTTTTCTTCTTTAGGTGCCCAGAGACCAAAAACAATAGTCATTAAAATTGTTATATATATATATATATATATATATATATATATATATATATATATAAATGTGGGTCTGGGAACACGATAACTCTCGTAGAAATAGTCCGATTGAGACCAAATTTGGTAGAGACGTGTATTCCTACATTTGCTCGGACGAGTTTGTAAACCAGACATATCGGACAATCGGAATGGGTAGTTTGGGAGGGTTTTGTACCCCAAAAATGGGGTTTTTTGCGTTTTTCAGACAGTGATGGTGGTGTGGTAGAAACTTTTGTGATTTTATGTGCAATGAAGGACGTTTTCATCATGTAGCCGTAAGTCGAACATTCATATTTTTAAAGGGTCATCAGTATCCTTGTTTCACATAGACATTTCATTTTGAGGGTCATCAATATCCCTAATTATTGCAATTGGTTATACATAACCTGTCTGAACAATCTTACTTGACTCAAACAATTGCACCACCAGCTTGCCCGTAGAAGTACAGCAAGGCCATTGCAGCCAATCTCTATCAATCAGCTCTGTGGTCAAGTGGTTAGAGCACTGGACACTCATCCATAAGATATCTGGTTCAAGTCCTCTGGCAGTCACTGAACATTTTACATCTTGAATTTTTTTAAGGAATATTTTTCTTTGTATTTTAAATTAGGTGAGATCATTTTATGTCACTTGAATACTATTTCGTATCAATTAGTAAGGAAGGTATTTAAAGTAAGGAATTTTATCATTTGAAAGTTATAAATTTCTCTTTTGCCCCAACAATCAATATTTTTGGATGAAACTTGATATTTAGTTTCATGTGGTTGATATCCATACATTTATGCTTAAAAATCATAGTTTATCATGACAGCTAACCTGCATACTCTTTTCCCATGTTAATCATAAGGTAAATATGAAAACTCCTTTATTTATGGACAGATGTTGATGAAGGTTGGTATAAATTGCCAAAATAAAATTTTTTTATGCTATAAATGCCTACTTTCAGTGTTCGTCACAGTGGCAAACTTGCACACTCTTTCCCATGTTAATCTTACAGAGAAGAGACAAATAACTAAATCATATATTTATCGATAAAACTTGACATATAATATATTATTATTATATTATTGATTTGGAAATTCGCTAAGTACGCAGGTCTGCTGTGACGGGGGCATTGTTTGTATATATTTATTTACTTAAAATTTATACAGTAGTGTATTAGAAAGTGTATGTGTATACACTTTTTTCAGAAAGTGTGTACTTTCTATTACACTACTGTATAAATTTCAAGTAAATAAATATATATAAACAACAAGATAACATATATATATATATATACATTTTTGTATTTTATTTAAAGAATGTGTGAACTAAAAAAATACTTACTGCAATCAAAGTGTAGTGCCAGTTCAAAGGACAAAGCTTTATTTAACATTATTTTATAGCCTTATTTAACATTATTTATACCTCTTCTTGATACCTCACACCTCTTCTCTTTTTTAATTCTTTAAACTAAAAATTCAAATTAAATAGTCACGTAATTAAACAGCCTGCTGCATATTTAAAGCAATACTGGTACAAAAAGGAATTCATTTAGATAATTTATAATATAAAATAACTTCTGTAATAAAAAATATTTTCTCACACTAATTTAATGTGTTTGTATATTTAGGGCAAAATTGAAGCTCAAGGGACCTATCAAGAGCTTCGATCTTCAGGTACTGACTTCAGTAGATTGATCACAGAGCACAGAGAGGAGGAAGGGGATTTAGATGTGTCCCATGAACATCATAATATTCCCAAGGTACCTTACCAACCATATTTAATTGTTACTTTTTTAGTTTCATTAATCTTCATATAAATAACTCATAACAGCTCAGTGGGAGGTATAGTTGTTTTGTTGAATAACTTCAATCAATATAGCCCAGTCAATAAAGGGGCAAAATGAGTAAACCTTGAAAAAGATTAGTATAAGGCTGGATTTTATACATTGATAAAGAACTACTAGAGGATGATTTTGACAAAAGCCCCTATAAATCCTACCAGAATTTTTGCTCAATCCTAATATTTCTGGAAAACTGAGAGGTGTATTAAAATACTGTAAGGCCTGCTGAACAATTTTTAAAGAAAATTTAATGAAAATTAAGTTAAAATAATATAGCTTAACCTTTGCACATTTTTTGAGATACAAACAACTTTAAAGGTTACAAGCAAAAGCTCCAATGGGATTTTTTAAGATCTTTGTCAAAACTATCCTCTAGTACATCTATATGATGGTACAAAATCCAGCATTACTTTATTTTTTCCCATTTGAAACTTTTGACTAGGCTAATAGGAGTTTTGTTTAAAATCGTAAGTATCCCAATAAAAGTGTTGTTTGAGGGTTTACTTGACAGTTTACTTGAGGAATAATATAAATATATTAATTTTTATTATAATTATATTTGCTCTAAAATGAATGGCAAGCTGTCCAAAGGATCTGAAGAATGAGTGCTCCATTTCCTTATCTAATATTCAAGAGGTCTTTGGGATAAGGGTGAACCAAGAGGTTATATTCTTTTGAAGCAAAACAATAGCAACCAAGTCTATCTATAGAGTACCATGAATGCTGAGCAGTGTTCTAATCCAACAGTCAATGTTTACCTTAGACTGCTAGTTTAAAAGTCTCTAAACTTCCAGAAGATCTCGACCCAAGAGCCAGACGTAGAAGAAGCTGTGGAGGAGAGCCGCAGCCAAGGCTCTGTATCGGGTCAAGTATTCCGATCGTACCTGACAGGTGGTGGTCACTGGGCCTCCGCCTTGTTCCTCATCTTCATGTTCTGTCTTACTCAGTTCATCGGCAGTGCTGGTGACTATTGGCTCAACTATTGGTGAGTTAGTTAAATACTTTTTGTTAAACAATTTTATTTATAATTGATTTTCACTTTTAAATAAAAATAATTACAATCAATTATAAAAAACCTGTCCATACAGCAATTCTTTGCCAAATTCGAGATGAAAACTGATTACATTGGTTAAAACTTTATCTTGATTAAAGAAGCTATGAGTAAGACTTTTGTCTATCAGCCGTGAATGACTTTCCCCTCTCTCTTTTTTTTATATTTGAACCTCTTCTTGTTTCATCCCTTAGAAATTCTTCTAAGTATAAGCACTCCTTTATTGTTTATATTTCCTCAAAAAAAGTCTGACGTAAACTGAAGCCCTGACAGGCATGACAGGGTGAAATGTTGTCAGGCACCCCCTATCGATCCCACAATGCTCGTTAGCCTGTGGTATGATGTTGCATGGTGGGTGGTGTCGTTGTCATCGGCAGAGTTCCAAGGCCGGTTGTTGGCCATTTGGGCAATATAGAGATAGAAAATTGTAGGGAATCATGCTTATAGAGGCTGTTAAATTTTTGGAATACAGTAGAACCTCGATTAACCGTCACCCTCGGGACCGAGACCATGACGGATAACCGAATAGACGGATAACAGAAATAGTAATAGCGCCTATACAACTTAGCACCTAGACAATGTTTGGCGTGGCAACTTCACAATTCACTGCCTTGCAAGTTATAACGGCGCCATTTTAAGTCATAATTAATTTTCATGATAGACTTAATGTGAATTTATTTTAAATGAGAACAAACCAAACTATGCAAGTTCAAGTGAAAAATAATTTATTGAAATATTTTATTAAGAAAACATGCTAAAACCGTGCAAGTATTTCAGTTCTCTGAGCCATTTTAAAAAGTCATATTTTATGTCAATTGAAACCTCCTTATCTCATTTAACTTTCATGGACCAAGTCTTTTGCAATAGTATCTTGGGGAGAAATGTCACTAGGGTAGAAATGTCAATGACATCGTAAACTTTATGTGTAATAGAAAGTATTTTATGCTTAGTCACTACTTGTAAATCAACTGATTTGAGAGAATCTACATTAAGATTGAGCACATCTGTTCTCTTGTCCCACAACATACCTAGCACAGCAACAGGTTGTGTAGATGGTGAGATAGTTTTGTCAGTAAACTCCCACCCTCTCAGTTCAAATTTTGCATCTGAAAATAAACTAGTAGCTTGTGAAATAAAGTCAGTCAATTCATTCTCGGAACCTACACTTGTTACACAATTAATTAAAAACTATGCATGAGCTGTTCTACATATGGCTTGGGATAATTAGTTCCCTTCATTGCAAGATTTAAATGATAGTTGATGGTAGCTTTCAGTAAAAATGAACTACAAGACACACCAAAACCAGTTTATTACCAGTTTATTTACAATTTCTCAGGGTGAACTTGGAAGAATATGTTTATCACCAAGAAACCAATGAGACATCAACAGAGCAAGATTTCCCAGTGTACCCGTCACAGCAGACCTGCATCATCGTGTTTACCGTTCTGATCGTAGCCACCATCATCATCTCTCTTGCTCGCTCCTTCCTCTTTTTCTACTTGTGTATGCGCTCATCCATGTGGCTACATAATCATATGTTCACATCAATCACTAGGGCTACGATGAGATTCTTCCATACCAATCCTGCAGGTAAATTTGAACCATAATAAGAATATTTGTTATAAGCAAGGCATTTTCTACAAGATAATACAATTTGTATACTATTTTTAAAACTATCGATGAAAGTTTATAGGTCACAAAGACATTTTGATGGTAATACTGAAATTTTTGAAAGGTAAAATTTAGATAGTTTCTTGACTTGATTGTGACATTTTTATTTGGGAAATTGTAACAGATTTAGTGGTGATATCATTGTTGTAAATTTTGTTTTCAGGTAGAATTTTGAACAGATTCACTAAGGACATGGGTGCAGTGGATGAGATGCTTCCTAGTTCCCTTTTGGATGTTCTGCAGGTAAATTTGTTCAATATTAATTATTTTACGATTTAAATTTTTTTCTCACTAGTTAGAACTTATCCTTCTATAATTTACACTTAATGATATTGGTTACAAAAACAATAAAATAAAGTCTTTAATACAGAAGCATTTTGTGTTAAAACTAATGTCAGGGATTTGTACAGATAAATATAATCCTAAAGGCCGGCGTAAATAGCAATAAATGCACGTATGCATACCTAGGATGTTTCGGTCAACGCACATAACTGCAGACGAATGGGGGATCGACCCGCTGCTAGTCTCAGTGCTCAGTGAGCTGGCATCAAATGATGTTGTGTGGTGTGACACAAACTTCTCCAGAAATATTCTGTGACTATAGGACGATGAACCTTCAAGTGGTGTCTGTTAAATTCAATATCTAACAGTTTACATCGGGTCCATCCTATTAATAAAAATGTTTGTACTGTATTTATTTCCCTGTGGGAAATAAACATCATCAATGGTTACATCAATGGATATGACTAAAGGGAATGTTTACAGTTAATCTAAACAGCTGTTACTATAACTAAGCTATGACGTCACTAACAATATCAAAAGTTTCGTGTTTCAAATTTTTGTCATACAAATTATGGTTTGCCCCCACCAGAGGTAAGACATATCCAAGTCAAAAATGTAAACTTCATGGTGAATACTACCACCTTATGCAAGATTTTATGGAAGACAGTTACTTCTCTTTGCTTCTATTAGTTATTCCATGTAAATTAAAACAAAATTACCAACTAAAGAAAACACAACAAACTTGTTTCTAAAAGAAGTTAGATGTTGCTCAACTTTTGTAAAACAAAACTTAGCGCCCCTTGTAGAACTGTTGATAAACTAGAGATAGCACATACGCGATATGAAACGTAGGCATAAAGACATTCAGAAAATCATCCTCGGAGTGATTCTAAAACATCTGCATGCAGACATACGGACATCTGTGTGTGTTGCAACATCTAATATCATGGGGAGCGATTTTTCCTCTGTCCGTCTGCATACATGCATCTGTTGCTGTATGCAATGGCCTTTAAATGAACATAAGTAATAAATCATGTGTTTAACAGGACCTTCGTGTAAAAAATATGTAAATATTTAAGGATTAAAAGACCAGAGGTAAGCATTAAAATGACACTATAAGCCTTACTAGAAGGAGACAATTAATAAGCTGATTCATTATTTTTAGTTTTGTAGTTTTATTTGTCTAGGAAGACTGCCAACCCAATATTAACTACTAACTAATACTAATACTAGGTAACTCCTAACTACTAGCTTAACTACTGTGTTGCAGATTGGACTGACAGTGGTAGGGATTGTAGGAGTGATTGCTTTGATAAATTTTTGGCTCTTGGTCCCTACTCTAATAGTCGGCTACATCTTCTACCTACTGAGAAATTACTATCTCAAAACTTCTCGAGGAGTTAAGCGACTAGAAGGGATAAGTGAGTTCATTTTTAATATTTCTTCATGTTTATTATAAATTTACCAGACTATCGATTTAAAAATTGAATGTACAAGGTATTGGTTTATCGAAATTGCTTTATATAATTCTATCCTCCCAATGGTATCTTCTACGGAAAAAATTCCTTAATTGTGGAAACTAAGTTCGCAAGTCATTATTTTTACAATATAGCAAAGAGTAGTATTTCGCTATTTTACTATTCCATAAAAATATCTGCTCAACATTTTCAACTGAATTACATTGTTTCATCACACTTTCTATAAAAATATAAAATGCCTTCGGAACTTTTCCATGAAGTTAAACACATAAAACTTAAGAAAAATAAATACAAAATGAAAGGGAGCAGAGAGATCTCTACAATATTGCACCTAGTCTCATTTGGCCCTTGAATATATGTCACTGATTTTGAGAATTTACTTCAATCAATCAATCAATCCAATTCTTTATTCCATTCATGTAAACCTTACAAAGAATAGAGCCACAATTGTATATATTTTCATGACTAGGACCGAAAACGGGCATTTTTGATACAAGCATGAGTTTAACAGCCAAGGCTGTTAAATGTGTGAGTATATATATAAAAACCAATTTTTGGCCAAATAAAATGAAACACTCTTGTTAAACATAAGTTATTAATATTACCTGATTTAGTGTCAATAGTTGTCGACCATTTTTTTTGTGCTAGACTAATCAGCTATGTTACTTAAGTTTAGGTTAGATTATATTATTGAAATGGCAACCGACCCAAGTAGGTATTTTAAGCCAAGAATGAATGAGAAATGAGTGTAGGATGATTGTGGCGCGATCTTGTAGTCTTGTTACTGACTAAGGCTGACATGTTGTTTAGACAGGACTGTTAATTAATAGCCCAACAGCCAGTGGCATTTAAGGGACATTCAGTTTAATGTGGGTTTCACACCACAATCATATGATAATCATAATAAATCATAAGAAAATCGTAGCAAATTGAGATATTAACTTAACCACAGCCTCTGAATTATGAATTGGTTTAATTATTTGTAGTACTGTAGTTCTTTCTTAATTCCTGATTGGTTGTATAGATTTGTGTTATTATTATTGATAGTTGGATCTCAACCATTCGATAGTTCGATTTAATAGTCGATAACCAGTTTCAAAATCTATATCTGGAACGTCTAAAACCAATAGTGATTGTTGCCGTTACATTTTCGATTATTTACAATCGAAAGCTGACCTCAAATCAAAAGTATCATCAACAATGATCTTTTGCGGCCTAGGACTAAAAAAATTAGCGTAATAATAGGTTTTGTCTTACGAAGAAAAGGAACAACTTTTGTTCTTCAACACATGTATCTAAAACAGCACTTTTTGAAGCAGTATGACAAAAAAATATTTTATACATTGGTTAAGTCACATTATTACTCTTGAAATATTAAAGAAAACTGAGCATTTCTAAGTATGAATATTTTTAATAATAAGAATATAAATTTTGGGAAAGAAATATTAAAGTTCAAGAATAAAGACAAAGATAAGAGAGATGGAGAGAGAAAATGTGTGTGTGTCAGAGAAAGTGTTTGTTATTTCGGTTTATGAGAAAAACTTATAAAATTAAATATTTATGAGTATATGAATCAACTGGAACCATTATTTTTCATTGTTCAACAATATTTCAATTTGCCACGATTTTCTTATGGTTTATTATAATTATAATATGATTGTGGTGTGAAAGCCACATTAAACTGTATGTCCCTTAAATGCCATTGGCTGTTGGGCTATTAATTAACAGGCCTGACTAAGGATTATGTCAGCCTTAGTTAGTACAAGACTACAAGATCGTGCTACATTAATCTTATACTCATTTCTCATTCATACTTGGCTTCAAATGTCTGTCTGGGTAGATCACCATTTCAGGATTAAAGTATTAATTATTTCCTGTGTGCCATTACTTTGAATCTCTTAAATACAATTAATCAAACATCCAATGAATTTTGATTGAAAACTTCTCCTACACTAGTTTATAGCTTATATAGTATAACTTTTACAAAAATGGTCCTAATAATCATAAATCCGTTTAATTTCACTCTGTCATAAAGCTTCTGCTCATTTTCAATAGTCTTACTGACAACTTATCTTGTTAGTTTATTAAGCTTTGTTTACTATGAATATTAAAATTGTTTTTACGTGTGTCTTTGTCATTGAATTTTTCAGCAAGGAGTCCAGTTTTTTCCCACTTGAATGCATCTCTACAAGGATTATCTACAATTCGAGCTTTCAATGCAGAATCCATCTTGGAGAAGGAATTTGATAATCATCAGGTACTTCTTCTGTAACTTCTGATATATATTTAATATTTTAAGTTTTCATTGTCTTTATTAAAATGTACAAAACCAAGAATAGAACTGAAAATTCGATTAGCTTTATTTAATACTTAAATAATTAAATAAGTTCTTGTAATTAACCATTTAATCAACTAATTTACAAATTGTAAACAAACACATGATAACAATACAAATAACCATATGATTTGTTAAATTAAAGATATATTAAATAATAAAGTAAAAGAGCAACAGACATATCAATCCTCCCTCTTAAGTTTGCAAGGTCTGATATGGTTGATGTGCCTTTTGCAAGTGTGTCCATCATCCATTTTAACTGTATATAGCAGGAGTCCATGTTTCTGTACTACTTGTCCAAATGTCCATTTCTCTCCACGATTTAAGAAGCTTCTGACTTGCACTCTGTAACCTTTTTGCAACTCACGCTTTACTTTAATATCTGTTTGATTGTCTTCTTTTCTTATCACTGGTTTTGGAGGAGTCATCAAATTGAGACGTGTTCGTATGCTTCTGCCAAACATTAACTGATAAGCAGATTGACCGGTAGGATTATGTGCATTTCTCCAAGTCATCAGAATTTTTTGTTGAATTTTAAAGGATAAATCCCCACCATCATTTTCCATTGCCAGGAGTTGATTCTTCAATGTTTGGACGAATCGCTCCGCCATACAGTTACTTGCAGGGTGGTACGTAGCTGTAAGTTTGTAAGTTACGCCGCACACTTGTAAAAATTGGTTAAATAGTGTAGAAATAAAGTTGGGACCGTTGTCTGAGACTAATGTCAAAGGTAGCAAATAGTTGTCTAAGTTTTTGAATGCACCAGTTCGAATTTGTCGTTTTAGTTGGTATTATTTCAACCCATTTGGTGTAGGCGTCAACTATTACAAAGAAAAACTGGCCTTTGATTGGACCGGCAAAGTCAATATGGATACGTTGTCAGGGCTCTGAAGGTTCTATCCAAGGGTGTACTTCAACTTTGGCAGGTAGATTTTGCTTCAAACAGCATGAACGGAAAGATTTAGCAAGATCTTCAATGTGGTTGTCAATATTTCTCCAGTAGCAATAGCTTCTAGCAAGTCCTTTCATCTTCACAATTCCTAAATGGCCCACATGTAACTCTTTTAAAACTTGTCCTTGCAATGTTTCAGGTATACTTTTTTATACTTTTTAACTGAAATGGCGACCTACCCAGGTAGGTATTTTAAGCCAAGTATAATAAATAATTAAATGATTGTTCTTGTAAGTCTTGTTACTGACTAAAATATTCCTTAAACAACTGTTAATTAATACAACAGCCGATGGCAAATTAAGATACAGTTTAATAATCCGAACCACAAAGAATTACGAATTGGTCTAATTATGAGGATGGTCTTTGTGGATTAACGTAGTATTCAATAGTGCGGACGTTAATACACACAAGAGAAACACCACAACCACCGCCATCTCTCACAACTATCCACAATTCGTGACCTCCAAGTAGCTGGATTACAGGATGTCGCCACCATCCCAGTCATCACAACTCTTGAGCCTCGAAACAATGTGCTGCACGCGTGGGTTCGGATCCCATCCTCGTCGCCACTATTTAATACTTAAATAATTAAATAAGTTCTTGTAAGTAACCATTTAATCAACTAATTTACAAATTGTAAACAAACACATGATAACAATACAAATAACCATATGATTTGTTAAATTAAAGATATATTAAATAATAAAGTAAAAGAGCAACAGACATATCAATCTTATATGTATTTAATTATTTTTATATGAATCTTAGTATTGGACAGATAAGATACAATATAATTATTTGTTTACTTTTAACCCTTCGCGAGCATTTGATGGATATATCCGCACATGTTATTTTCACCAAGCAGTAGCAAGCGGATATATCCGCCATTTTCATTCTTTGTCGTTTGTCTCTTGGTCTGCTCCCATTTCAACGTAGCTCCACCCACGCATCAGAGGGACTCTCTGCACCCCTTTACCTCTGCGCTCTGTATCCCCCAGGTGAGGGTGCAATGAAAAAAATATAAAAGATATAAAAAATAAATAAAAATAAAATACCCCCGTCGCAGCAGACCTGCGTACTCAGCGAATTTCCAAATCAATAATATAATAATAATAATATATGACAAGTTTTATCAAAATCTGTCCATAAACACGAGTATTATTTGCCTATTCTCCATAAGATTAACATGGCAAAGAGTGTGCAGGTTTGCTGCTGTGAGGAACACTGAAATTAGACATTTCTACCATAAATAATTTTTATCTTAACATTTATACCAACTTTCATCAACATCTGTCCATAAATAAAGGAGTTTGCCTATTCCCTATATGATAATTATAGAAAAAAAGTATGCAGGTTTGCTGCCATGATAAACACATAAACTATGATTTTTAAGCATAAATGGGTAGATCTGAACCACATGAAGCTAAATATCAAGTTTTATCCAAAATATTCATTAATGAATATTAATTTTTCCCTATCCTCCATAAGATTAACATTGGAGCCCACAATACAACGTACTGTGTTTAGTTTTTTTAATATCTCGGTAACCGTTGGAGATAGAGAAAAACTTTAAGGAACTTAATTGTGTAGTTTTTTAAGCTGATTCCAATGGTGAAATATAAAATTAGAAATTTTTAAAAACTACATGTGAAAAACGCAAAAAACCCCATTTTGGGGTACAAAACCCCCCCAAACTACCCGTTCCCATTGACCGATATGTCTGGTTTACGAACTCGTCCGAGCACTTGTAGGAATACACGTCTCTACCAAATTTGGTCTTGATTGGACCATTTTTACGAGAGTTATCGTGCTAACAGACACATATATATATATATACATATATATGTACATATGTATGTATATATGTACATAATTTTCATTCTTTGTCGTTTGTCTCTTGGTCTGCTCCCATTTCAACGTAGCTCCACCCACGCATCAGAGGGACTCTCTGCACCCCTTTACCTCTGCGCTCTGTATCCCCCAGGTGAGGGTGCAATGAAAAAAATATAAAAGATATAAAAAATAAATAAAAAAATTATGTTAACGAAAAGGTGGGGATTTTTAGTGCAACTATACCTTATCGAAACGTAATCCATGTAAAACAAAACCACATTTTTTCCCCCCTTTACTAAAATAAATTAGCTCGCGAAGGGTTAAATCGGCAAATAATTAGTTTAGAAAATAATTTTAACTTTAAAAATAATTTGAAAAAAATGAATACTGGTACATCCATGACCAGATACACTATTTCTAAACGGGCTAAATATTTATAAATATTGTTGTGTTAAATATTTTCCTTGTAGGATCTCCACTCTTCAGCATTCTACCTATTCACAGCCACCACCCGAGCTTTTGGCTTCTGGCTTGACATTGTGTGCTTTATCTACATTGCTACTGTGACATTCAGCTTCCTCATTTTTGACAGTTGTGAGTCTTATTCAGTTTTTGCATCTTTATTATTATAAAGCCAGTTTGTAACTACACGGTCAAAGGTAATTTATAAAAACATTTACTGAAAAAATTGTATACTGTCTTTGAATTGAAATAAAGTTTTATCTGGAATAATGTTACAATAGGGCTACAATTTTATATAATTGCCATTTCTTCACTGGACTATCAATTAATGAATTGTCATCAGAACCCTAAAAAGTGCTGAAATGCATAGAAAGACACAAAAAACAAAAGAAGAAGAAAAAAGAAATTGAAGAAGATAAAAAAAAGTAATTTTCACAAATTCAGGCAGGAAAATCTTCCACAAAATAGAATGGTCTCTCTTCTTGGATCTACAGCCATTGTTTCTTCATAATGTTCCTTCTTGAAGGACTTCTTTGTTGAGATTTTTTTAAACATGTTCACTGGGGGAAGAAATGTATAGTAATAGGGCTGATGCGGAAATTATTTTTTTGTAATTTTAACTCAAAAAATATTTATATTTTATAATATATTGTATATTTTATATTGTAAATATAATATATATTGTTTATATAGTATTAAGAATGTAGTTAATATGTGGGTATTAATATAAGAGTATTAATATAATATTATTAGTGCGGGTGACGCCGACTGGCGTGCACGCCATTCTCATAATCTGACACAGAACGGCGTCATCCGCAGCGAATGTGTTAAGTGGACTGGTTTGTTAAACCGCTGAAGAAACTTATTGAAAATATGACATTCAATTCATGTTATTGTTCAATTCATGGCTGAATGCATCTGATTGGCTGGTTCATTTTATCAACAATCATTTTTGACACTTCATATTATTAAATAGCCTAAGTCTGAAGTCTTTGTCTTTGTGAATAAGCTTCGTCTGAAGTGAGCAATATTGCCAATTTTATATCACAAAACTTGATTTTATTTCCATTTGTTCCAGTTTTAGTAGTTCTATGATGTGATATAACCAACAATTATCAGTACTTTACTTCTTCAACAGCCTGGTTGGGAGGAAATGTTGGTTTGGCAGTGACACAGACCATTGGCCTCATTGGAGTGTTCCAGTGGGGGATGAAACAGTCAGCTGATGTGGAGAACTACATGACCTCTGTGGAGAGGATTATGGAGTATACAAGGGTGACAAAGGAGCCCTCACTGGATTCACCACCAGGTCAGTAGACAAGTGACTTCGGTCATTGTAGCGTTAGATGGCTTACGTTTGAATAATGTGTGCATTAAATGTGTGGGCATGCATTCCAGTAATTAAATGTTCTAGAAATCTAGCATTAAGAATTAGTAACCTAGCTCCAACTCAAGCTATTTCCCAATAAGTACGACAAAATGGCTAAAATTGGTAGATGTTGACTAAAAAATTCTTAAAACTGTAATACCGTACATAATTTTTATTGTAATGAAATAACATACTATCCAATACTTGTATATCACTCTTAAATAAAAGAATAAATAAATAGTTCTTAAAACTAAATAAATAGTTCTATGATATTAAAATCTCAGTAATATTTAAATTTTTACATTGATAATTTATTACCGTCCATCTGATTGGGATTCTCCTCAACAGATAAGAAGCCGCCGCCTAATTGGCCAGCTGAAGGCAGTATAGAGTTCAGTCGAGTTTTCATGGCATATGACACCTCTCTCCCACCCGTTCTGAAAGATTTGTCATTCACCATCCAACCTAAAGAAAAGGTCTGTATGTTTGAATTCATTAAAATGTATTTAATTTTTACAGGTATACTTAACCAGGGGCTATTAAACCCACCAAGCTTCTTTCATATCTCCTACTTTTTAATTGACTAAACGATTCACAACAATACTAATTATATAAAACTAGTTTTCAAATGTATACAATGTATATTTTATTTTTTTTAATCTTTTCTATTGCACAAATGGAAATTAAACTAAAGTAAATCCTTATCCTCAGATGATTTTTCAAGTCATTTCAAAATGAAGTCTAATGAATATTGCTAGTGTTTTTTATCAAACAAAACTAAAAGAACCCTTTTTCTGGATATTTGTCTCATTCCATTCTATATAATCCTCTAGGTAGGTATCGTGGGGCGCACTGGAGCTGGGAAATCATCCATTACAGCTGCTTTGTTTCAACTCTCCCAAATCAAAGGGAAGATCTATATTGACAATGTAGATGTCACTGAAATTGGGCTACACGACCTGCGAGTGAAACTGTCCATCATTCCCCAAGAGCCGGTGTTGTTCTCAGGCACTGTTCGCAAGAATCTCGACCCCTTTGACGAATATTCAGACCACACACTTTGGAATGCTTTGGAAGAAGTAGGTTTGGCATTCAAAAACATAAAATTAATTATTTTATTTTGAAACTGATTCATTTCTTACTGGCTCCAAGATATAAACAGGATTTGATAGGGACTTGGATTTTGGTTACAGCAGTTTAAAAATCAGACCTTATTCCCTTAAACAGTTTGACCAAAAATCATTAGATTTGTACAACTAATAATAATCAATACCAACAATGTCTACCAGGATTGCAGCTTTTTTTGCACCCATTACACTGTTCATTGGTTTATTTGTAGTTTAAATAGTTTTTATTTACAGTCAAGTAAAACCAAACTTTTGAGAACAATTTTTTTCTGTATCCAACAAATCTGGCAGTCATCTTGTTCTTTGTGGTTGTACACACCTATTTTTGATATTTCACAATAATCTAAGAGCTGTACATCTGCACTCATTGCTATGTAAATTCTTCGTTATTAATTTTGACATGGATTTGTCTTAGCTCTGGGGGTGTGTTAGTGATTTGTAAGATAGAAAACATGTAACAGGTTTCCATAGACACTACCAGAGCTATTGTATTGAATTTTTAATATAAAAGAGTAAGAACAGCTGTTAAAATGAACTGAAACCATTCCCTTTAGACATATCCATGATCTAACCTATTTCCCACAGGGAAGTAAATGGACAGTTTTGAAGTATCGGTACGGTATGAATAAGGTTTTTGAGAAATATTAAACCAATTTTAATAAAAACCATTTTTTCCTAGGTTGAATTGAAGGCAGTCATAGATGACCTGTCAGATGGACTGAACAGTAAAATCTCCGAGGGAGGTTCAAACCTGAGTGTTGGACAACGCCAGCTGATGTGTTTGGCCAGAGCAATTGTACGCAACAACAGAATACTTGTGATGGATGAAGCCACTGCAAATGTTGATCCTCAGTAAGTCTTAATTTGCATGTTTTAAGAACTTTAACATTGTATACCGATAGACAAAACAACTAAGGTTTATGGCTAGAATATTACAGTTTCATTTTTTTTTAGCAATTTTGTTTAAACAAATCTTAACTTTAATAAGGAATCTGAATTTTGTAATTTGTTTGAATTTTTAAGAGAGACAAACTAATAAGGCTTGGTAATCTTAGTAGTCTATTTGGGAGTTTAGATGGATATAGAAAAAATATTTGTGGATTTGGATATCTAATTGTATATCTATCAAATATTTGGAGATTTTGAGGTTGACCTTTTCTAAGTAATGTGGACCTTCAAGTGTAATAATTTTGATAGGTTATATTTTCAATTGTCAGGTAAATAATGATTCAGCGATGGACAGATGTGATGGAAAAATACTGTATTAATCCTATGAAAGTCCAGGAGTATTTTTAAATTTCTAGAAGTCTTGTAAAAATAGCTAAAGAGAATCAAACAATGCCAGAAAGACCAATGCAGATTCATTGACTATGAAACCCTTGGTATGGTAGCGTCGCCTAACATTTATAAAGAACATGGTGAGACGCCTAGGGAAGGCTTAAATAATAAAACAACTGGATATTCAAAAGTGTGCTTCAAAAGAAACCATAAATTGACAATAATTAAATAAGAGGTCACAACAAATCTTTTTAGATCAAAGTGGCACTCTATCATCCCTTAGGCACCTTCAGCAATGGAGATCTTTGTAATGCGTCTTTATCTTGTTCTGATGGATATGACTTAGACCAGAGGTTGATCACCATCACTATAACCACAACCGTCTTACATGTGGTATATCAAATCAAATTATAATATTATAATATAACAGCCAAAGTAACACAATTTTAAGATTTCAGAATTTTTAGTAGTTACATTTTTGTGGTTTCTAAATATATTTCAGATGAGAAAAATTTTACAAAGTTTATCTTACAATTTCCATCACATCGTATTACGTCACTCCTGGCTATCTTCGGATATCAGGAATCTTTCTTTTTGGACCACTTCTAAAGTTCAGTAAATCACAGTTTTTTTTAATATCCTGGGGCTTTAGTCCATAAAGGGTTGAAAGATGTTATGAGATCTTACAAGATCTTGAAGGATCTTAAAATATCCATTCATGGTAATAGAGGCACATGTGTGTAATGAAGATAATTGATAGATCCGTGATAAAAATAAAATATTGATAATGAAAAAATCTATATAAATAAAATTAGAGTTTTATCCGTACATTGCTCAGAGTTATTCATTTTTTAGTTATTTTTCCTTTTCGTGCGTTAGAGAAGCCGAAACCGGTCTTATCTCAATTTTTGTCTGTTTATCTGTTTGTCGGTTTGTCTGTGACGCTCCAGGAGGCATTTTACGCCGTCTTCTCCGATAAAACAGGAGAACTGATTACAATGAAGCTTATTTCATGTATTCTCTACATTTCAGAGAAGGTTTGTAAATGCTTGAAATCGACCGCCGCCGCTTGAAAAGTAAATAACAAAAATAATAAAAAAGTAATTTTTTAAGAATTTAAAAACCCACTTTTAGGCAATATTACTCGCATTTTGATTCAGTTTTCAATGAATAACCTACTGGTAATAATCAGTTGTCTCTGTTGTTTAAAGATTTAATAGAAATAAAAACAAACAGCTGCCAATTCAATATTAGTTAGTTTATATTGCTCATTGATTTTAAATCCATTTCGAAATCATATTATATTAACAAGCTATTTTAACGTATATCTAATAATAATATTGGTATAAATGTTCTAATCTATTTAATTGTAAAGTAATGCTAAATAATAAAGCTGGGTATTGATTTATTTTCCTTGTATTGATTTGTTTAGGATTTCAGGTTTACATTTTGGTATGACGATCTTTCTTCTTTAAACTGAATCCTACAATCCGTACAAAGGACGGGCTTACTGCTAGTTATAAATAAATTAAATTAAAACAAAATGTTTACCATATCAGGCAGGTCATTTTTGGGTTTTAAAGATAAAAATGTTGTCTCAATCAGGATGAACAACTAATGATACAAATCCAATCTTTGTTAAATTACATTAAGGGAGTACTTTGACTTATAGCTAGCCTAAAAAATACCAATAAAGGAACAGTTGTGATAAAGCTTTATACTTTGTAATTAAAAAATTCTCTTTGTGTTGAAGAATACTGTGATAAAGGGTACTTTGTGATAAAAAAACACTTTGTGATAAAGTAAACTGTAAAAAAACACTAATAAAGAAATAACTGTTAGAAAAATCAAAACAAATTAAGAATCAGAGTAAATAATATGCAAATACAAGCATAAATAATAAATACATAAAAATAAGTACAGTATAAAGATAAGGATCAAACTATAAAGTATGATATGAATGATAAAACATAGAAGATCACTTAAGGGTTGTAAGTAAAATGGAGCGCATTAGAGAAGTTAATTTTGTAGAAATATAATGCTTGACTATAAAGTTTAATCAAGGGTTAACAAAGACAGGGAATTGAATGAACATAATAGGAAAAGAAACCCCAAGTGGAGTTTAACTCGTAGATGTTACCAAAATTCTCAGCACGGTGCAGTTCGTCTCTTCTGTTCCATCTCAGCTTCAACCATCGTATTCATTTGCCGTCCCTCTTCGTAACGTCCCCTCCAAAGATTGCTGTTCTGATATTTTTTATTTAATACCTGATTAAGTCCAGATGTTTTTTGAATTTAAATCTTTCTTTTTTAGAAATTTGAAATTTAGTTGTTGGAACTTACAATAATTGTACAATAGCAGTTAATTTACTATGGTAATTGTTAGCAATCTATAATATTATAAAGAAGATGTGGTTTCTGTATGTTTGTTTGTGGGTTTGTGTGTTTGTGGGTTTGTTGTGGCAAGTGAACACAAAAAAATACTGAAACAAACAGTTTGAAATTGTACACAAAGACAGATCTTAAACTCATGCAACACATAGGCATACTCATTTCCTTAAAATCCACTCGGGCTACGCCCTGTGAACGTCCTAAGTTTCAATGTTTACATTTTTAGAAAATGAAAACATAAAATTACTTGAATGTCAACAGCTGTGAACACTCAAATTTGACAGTTCGAGAAGCAGAAGACATGGTTGCTGTAAATACCCTGGGATTCAATGTTTACAGTTTTTAAAGTCAACATCCGTTAATTTACATTTTGCCAGTTCGGGAAGAAAAAGAAATAAAGTTAATTTTTACACATAAACTGCTGGATCGAAATTAGTGAATTATTAGTTCGAAATAGTGGAATGGTAGATTTTTAATTTTCTCCCGATGCCTGCCTCTATTACGTTAAAGCTTATCCTCTCCCAATATTTGACATATGTTACTTTGTCATGTTTATATATATACTTAGACACGTGTTTTGTCATTTTGTAAACAATAAAGAATTAATTATCAATAACTTAAATGTATCTGTAGAGCCTACACCTCTCAGCCTTTTTTACCCGTGCGAAGAACGGGTACTTTGGCTAGTAGTTTATAAACAATACCTTAAAAAATCAAGATAATTATTAATTAATTTAGATTTATCCCGCCGTTGTTCGAGGTCACGTGTTACACGGATATTCAAGGTGTAAGCTTCCCATGCTCACTTTTTTAAACACCTTGTTAACAATTACGTAATTTATATTTCACGAATTACAAACAAATTATATCATGCCACTTTTGTTTAGCATTTTTTTTTAAATTCAGTTATATAAAATAACCAGGGGTGCCCACAGGGGGGGTCTTTGATGCAGACTGCGTCATTGAAATTCTTGGGGGGGTTCCAAACAATTTTTTTGAAGGGGGGGTAAAACGGATTTTAAAAGTGTTTAACGTCATGACATTCAAAAATATATTACATCACTAGATAGAACGTAAATAATAATGAACGTAGTGTTAATTTAAACATAGTTTGTTTTTCTATCTGAAAATGTATAAATGACAATGACAGTGCTCGAATATTGTCCGTGATTGTGGCGGCAGCGGAAGGTCCGGCGAGTTTCGGAAGTACAGTACTCGATTATCTTCGGGAGTCGTGATGGTGTAAGACAACAGACACAAGTTGCGCGTTTAGGTTATGTAATCTTTGCCCTTGCGTCTTTGTGTTTGTTACCCTTACCATCTCAAAACTAATATTACCACTGAGCTGTGATAATAAGTTTGTTAAATTTTGTATTGTTTTTACACAATTAAAATGCTCAAAAGCAAAAACTTTTAAAGTATAAATGTTTAGAGTTGTTTTGCAATGCTACCGTTAGGCATGACAAATGGAACGAACACTGTGTAAAAAGAAACATTAAAAACCCTATGGATTTGTAATACCTTTATAAATCTTCTTTTAGTTTTAGATAAAACAAGGGGTGCTTACGAGTATTATTTACACCTTTGTTTATGGTATGGGATACCAACTTACATGGGGGGGCTGGTTCTAAGTTTGGGGGGGGTGCTTCATGAAGCTTGGGGGGGTGGGCACCCCTGAAATAACTAACAATAAAAACTCTCAAACTATAACTTTTTAATAAATAAATTAAACTAATTATCTAAAATGCAAGATGCCATTAAAAAGACATTTTTCTAATACTCAATGTACTATAATAAGAAGAAAATAATAAATATACAAAACACATAAAACCAAATAAAAGGCCTTTTTGTTGGTTCCCAGCCCACTAATGACACCCCAAACAACAGGTCCTACAAGTTTCAGGCCGAGAAATTACAAACTCCATGTTTTGTAGAAACTTAAAATGAAAAGTGAGCTCGACGCTCGACCATCGGCTCAAGTTGAAGTAGGATTGGTTTGAAAGTAAATAAATAATGATTACGGTTTAAAAAAGTGAAATCCCGACTATTCTAAAGTAAAAGGGTGGCCATGGGTGCTCAGATTATTAGTTTCTTGCAGAACTGATGGACTGATCCAGATGACCATCAGGAGGAAGTTTGCTGATTGCACTGTGTTGACAATCGCCCACCGCCTAAACACCGTCATGGACTCGGACAAGATCCTGGTCATGGACAACGGTCACATTGTGGTTGGTTGTGCTGATATTTACACCTATTCTCAAACCAATAGTAACCTTTTAACTATAATTATTTAGTGCATATTTATTTGTGAACACTTTTTCCCCAAGTTCACATCAGTCATAAGAAATGTAAAATTTAAAATATTCAATGAAAACAAGCGATTAAATACTCATCAAAACAATAAAATTATTTACCTATATTATGCATTTTGCAAGTTTTCTTTTGAATATATTTATTTTATTAACTTTTTTATGTCTCTCAGTAGTTTTTGTAAAAATTTTATTCCAGCAGCAGTTGGTTTTGTATTATGAAACTCCAGGTCTTATTTATTTATGGCTGAATAATTTTTGTGTCACCTATTGTAATCATAGTGTGTGCCCAATTAAGATAGTGTAACTTGTGAACCCTTTACACACATAATTGTTTTAAAAATTTATTTTCTATATACCGCCATTAATATTTAATAATTAAGAAAAAACATTTTTTACTGGTTTTTTACCATCAAAATTTATTATAATTCGTATGATTTTTTTAAGGGGAATACCTTTTAATTTTTACTCAGCCTAATTTAGAATAGTATTTTTATTATCTGTATTCTTACTTTTTATAGTTTCTAGAGCTTGAACTTTCTCTCACTCCTGTATATCCTGGTATCCAGACGCCAAATTCATCTTAATCAACCACTCATTTGTTTTCCTGATGGAATTATTAAAATTATTGGAATAATTAAAACATATCTCTATCACCATAAAATAAAGTAAATAATGATAAAAAATTTTGGCAACTTTGAAACTGAAGCAGGGCCATTGGAGTTTGTCATGATGCCAATTATATCAAAACTCACTTATCCAACCTCTACCTAACTGTCTCATATGTGGATCATCAATTATTATCTCTCCTAAGCTTATCCTTATGTCCTTATTTCTTGCCTTACCTAACTTTGTCTTCCTATAACTCATCTTAAAATCTCCAACTCTCTAGCCAGTAACGTTTCATTACTTTTGTTTGATGAGCTCAATTAATTTCTCTAACCTAAAAAATTTGAAAATACTCTATCTGAACCATACAGGTATGATTATCATATATTCTGTCTCTTATTTTATTTTTCTTTGTTTTTTCTAATACCACTGCTTATTGACAGTTTTAATACAATATTTGCTAACGAAGTATCACGTATATGTGACACAAAATAAAAAACTCGACTAAGCGACCCTTATGTGGTAGACATAACTATAACTTGATTTACAGATACAAATACAGACAAAAATATACTGACTGTCAGCCAAAGCGTATTTTGTAATGACACGCTTAAGTCACAAATACATGACATCGGGGTATTGTTAATGATCCACACGTCACACATACGGTATGTGACATCGGTCTTCAGTAAAAACTGGAATGACACAGTTACGTGAAGTCGGTCTATATGTAAAGTCCAAATTTAGAGTCAGTAGCGAATTTCTTAAATTTTTTTCACAGAAACTCAATTGGATTATACCTGATAATAATTGTAATACATTACATGGAAAATACCGGACGTTTAAAAAAGAATGACCCAATTTCAACTTTAAATAATATTGATCTAAGCGCATTACCACCACCAAAACTGCATTACGGACAAGTGAAGAGGTCTAGAGTTTTGAAAAATCGCCACTAGAAGCCTCCCCGAGAGATAATCTTGAGCGTTGTCAGTCTAATACAATATGGCATCCGCTAAACAAAAGGCTTTCTGCGTTCTTCAGTTTACCAAATCTGAATCAGTTATATAACCGTTCAACGAGCGTATCGGATTCATTTTGGTGCTGAACCACCTCTACCAAAGAACATTCGACAGTGGTATAAATAGTGTTTAGATACTGTGTGTTTGTCCAAGAGGAAAAGTTCCGGTCGACTACGCACATCTGAAGAGACAATGCAACAAATTCGGGAGAAGTTCCAATAGAGACCGCCTGCAAACATCAACACGGCGTGCAAGCCGAGAGAGTAGCACATACTACTGTGTGGCGCAAATTAAGGCAGCGTTTGGCATTAAAACTATACCTACTGCAACTCGTACAAGCGCTTCGTGCTAGTGACAAAAGCAGACGCTTCGACTTTTGTAATAATATCCTAGAAGACTTGGAAGAGGATACTTTTTTACCGCAGTTGATATTCAGCGATGAGTCAACATTTCATGTAAGCGATAAAGTTAATCATCATAATGTTCGTATATGGGGAACTGAAAACCCTCATGAAACAGTTGAGCATGAACGAGATTCGCCTAAAGTAAATGTTTTTATGCATGGTTATGCAGCAATGCTACGGAATTTTTTATTTCCTCAACTAATTTATGACTTGAACAACTTTATTTTTTCAAAAGGATGGAGCACCACCGCACTGGCACAAGGATGTACGCCATTTCCTCAACACCAACTTGCCTCGACGTTGGGTAGGGAGCACAGCACCGAAAGACTTGGCTATGCATTCCTGCCCTCCACGGTCCCATGACACAACAGGGTGGGGAATACGTTGAAGATCGTGTTTATATTCCTCCCTTAGCACTTGATATTGAGGAGCTGAAAAGTAGGATAACTGATTCAGTAGCTACTGCATCTTGCAAACAGTCTGGGATGATTTGGTTACCGTCTAGATGTCGTCCGAGCCTCAAAAGTAGGGCACATAGAACACTTACAATACATCATCATAAACTTGATACTTCTGTGAGTAATTTGATGTAAAATTGGTTTGTGTAAACCATTTCAATCTAATCTAACCATTTTTGAAATGAATATAACTGGTTAAAATTGGGTCATTCTTTTTTAAACACCCCGTACATTTTTCATAACATGTAGTTTGTAGAATGTATTTTTGGCTTACCATAAATCCAATAACACAATAGGTCTATAAGCTATATAATATTTTATTTGGAAAAATCATATTTGCTAAGCAATTTCTTGTTGCCATCAGGAGTTTGACCATCCCCACATTCTGCTCAACAACAGTAATGGATACCTTTACAAAATGGTGGACCAGTTGGGTAAATCTACTGCAGAAGCCCTTCGGAACACTGCAGCAGTGGTGTGTTATTGAATATTGAATACTACTACTATTGAAAACCTTATTTATAATATGAGAAAAACAATTTTTCCAATTTTTATTTTTATTTAATTAATATAATTGTTATTGTATAGAGATTATTATTTCACCATAAATGTTTTACCTTCAATAAGGCTTTTCAATTGATTTTTAACAAAAACTTACTTCATAACCTTGAGCTTGAAGATAATTCTTTATAAGCTCATATGACACAACTAATAACACATAATGAAATATCCCGTATTGACTGGCAGAAAACTATGTTACACCAGCCCCTGTTATTAGTAAAGAGTGTAGAATGGCGAGTTAGTGTCAGATCATGTTATTAATAAATATTATATATAAATAATATATAAATAATTATTCAATATTTTACTCAAACCATTATGAGATGGTAAATGACTGTAAATAAAGCAAAAATTTTCTCAGGCGGTTCAGTTAATGGTTTCAGGCTTCCTATGTTTTAATTGTATACTATTCTGTCAGTCATGTTATGTTTAGACCTATAGGAGACAGCAATCTGTTTGATTTAGTTCTCTGTTCTTAAAATCATTTAAGTGAGAAATTCAGTAATCCCCCAATTTTATTCATGTAATTGTTCTTGTCAGAGAATATATTCTTGCGAGATGTTACACAATGAATTTTAATTTTTAATCACTTTAACACTGTGCTCATAATACGTATAAATTCTATATGAAGTTTGTACACATCTTTTTGTTATATTTCTCAACTCATAAAGTTGTTTTAATTATTTTTATAGTTTGGATTGAGTTTAGTAAAAATTCTTTTCTTTTCAGAACTACAACCAATACATAGTGCTTGGACGGCCAAAGTCACCATGATATACTTCATCGTTACAGATTCATCTGACTAATACTCAGTACCTATTGTTATTTAATCATTTTTTACAACTTTTAAACTACCAAATTTATTGTATATACTTATTTCATTTATAAATTTAATGATTATAAAATCTATTTTTTTGTATTTCTAAAAGTTAATTTTTCTTTTCATCCTTATACCTGTGTCACTTTTTAGTTGGTTGCAGCTGACAACTGTCTAAGCTGTATGCTGCAGAGTTGTGCTATTGTGTTAGTGTTTTGTTGTGTATTTTGCGTGAATTATCAATAACAGGATATGAATTATTATCCTTAACACCTTTCTCCTTGTATTTAGTGTTATAAATATATATTAACCTAATGTCATACTTTACAATGTTTTTACAATCTATTTGGTGATTACTCTCATAGACCCCAGACTAGGCAGTAAAAGTTTTATGTACATATAAATGTTTTTGAACATGGGTACTTTTATTAGCGAATTTCCCATAGGGAAGAAGCTATTACCGTAGGTCTCATGGTGAGACTTAAGCCCGGGACCATGTTATTTTTTCTTCTTTAGGTGCCCAGAGTCCAAAAACAATAGTCGTTAAAATTTATATATATATACAGGGTGTTCATTAAAGTTGGGGACAAACTTCTAGGGGTGATAGTACTCATCAAAATAAACAAAAAATTACCTATAAACATAAGTCAAAAAATCCTTCGTTTAGCCGCTAGCCACCATTTTGTATTTTATACAAAAAACGTAATATATCAAGAACTATTTAAGATACAAAAACCAAACTTTGCACACATGTTTATGGGCCAAGGAGAATAATGTTCTCCAAGTATCATGAACTTTGCCTTTATATTTTCAAAATGGCGGCGGTTGAAAATCTTTTAATTTAAATAACAAAAAAACCTTTAACTTTATACAATTTTTACAAGACATAAAAAAGATTGCAATTTTAATTTTAAATCAAACGGTACTTTTTTGAACGAAATCCGTCCACGGGTAAGCGAGAAAACGCACTTTTAATGTTACATTACAGGAACCACACGCCACTGCGGCGCGGCCGTGGCGAAGGATTAATAATTGTTGTGCCAGCCGCTATTTCGCCACGCCCGCGCCGCGGCGGCGCATGGGCTCTGTAAGCTAACTTTAAAAGTGCATTTTCTCGCTTATCCGTGGACGGATTTCGTTCACTAAAAAGCCGTTCGGTTTGAAATTAAAATTGCAATCTTTTTTATTTCTTGTCAAAATTCTATAAAGTTAATGGTTTTTTATATATTTAAATTAGAAGATTTCTAACCGCCGCCATTTTGAAAATATATTAGCAAACTAAATGATACTTAAAGAATATTTTCCTCTTTGGCCAATTAATATTTTTGTAAAGTTTGGTTTCTGTATCTTAAATAGTTCTTGATATATAACGTTTTTGGTATAAAATACAAAATGGCGGCTAGTGCCTAAACAAAGGATTTTTCGACATATGTTTATAGAGAATTTTTTGTTTATTTTGATGAGTACTATCACCCCTTGAAGTTTGTCCCCGACTTTAATGAACACCCTGTATTATATATATATATATATATATATATATATGTGTGTGTGTGTGTGTGTGTGTGTGTGTGTGTGTGTGTGTGTGTTTCTGTGAACACGATAACTCTCATAAAAATGGTCCGATAAAGACCAAATTTGGTAGGGATGTGTATTCCTACAAATGCTCGGACGAGTTCGTAAACCAGACATATCGGTCAATGGGAACGGGTAGTTTGGGGGGGTTTTGTACCCCAAAATGGGGTTTTTTGCGTTTTTCACATGTAATTTTAAAAAATTTCTAATTTTCTATTTTACCATTAGAACCAGCTTAAAAAACTACACAATTAAGTTCCTTAAAGTTTTTCTCTATCTCCAACGGTTACCGAGATATTAGAAAAATCTAAACACAGTATGTTGTATTTTGGGGCTCCAATGTTAATCTTATGGAAGATAAGAAAAAATTAATATTTCCCATATTAATCAATATCTTTGGATTAAACTTGGTATTGAACTTCATGTTGTTGATACCCACCCGTTTATGCTTAAAAATCATAGTTTATGTGTTTATCATGGCAGCAAACCTGCACACTCGTTTCCCATGTTAATCATATAGGGAATAGGCAAATAATTCTCATGTTAATGGACAGATTTTTATAAAACTTGACATATATTATTATTATTATTTATAATTGATTTGGAAATTCCCCGAGTACGCAGGTCTGCTGCGACGGGGGTATTTTTTTTATAAAGCTACATAAGAGTACATATTATTATTCCTTATGAAATTTCAAACCAAATGTCGATTTCAGATTTTATATAAAAACAAGTTTTGAGCATTTTGAGCAAGTGCAAGCATTATAATTTTTTTTACATGAATAATTTTTTTCATGTTTCATGTAAGTTAGTAATTTTTATTATTTTCATGTCTCCTGTTTTATATTGAACACAAAAATATATAATCATCTTTGCACAGTATCCACAATTGTTATGGTTTTTTAAACAAAAACCTGAAAAGTTGTCAAAAATGAGCCGGCATTCCAGAATAAAATGACTGGCAGATGGAGGGATTTAAAATTTAATTCTTATGACATTCAATAATTTCAAAGTGTAGTTTTTTTTTAGTTTTTATGTATCATGTCAAATCAATCACATGTTTCCCGAAATTTGATTAACATTAATTTTCTAATAACTACTATTTTGAAGTTGTGCAGGGTTATTATTTTAATTTATTTAAATTCGAAGGACTAAAAATAAAAGAAAACATTGAGGTTTCATTGACAGAAAAAGTGTAAATTTGAAGTCAACAATAAAATAATGTAAACTATTGGTATATAGGTCAAGGAAAATATCAAACATCCACGCCCCTTGAAGCAGCAAAGCTTCAATCAATAGGTAACAGAAATACTTTGACAACTGGTCGGGGGATTGTTCCTGAGGCAGTTTTGATCAGCAACTCTCACAACTCCACCTGTGCCAGGGTTGACAGCAATAATATGTCCCAGAGGAGGAAAGGGAACACATATTAAAATCAAATCTTAAACTTTGGGGTTATCTTGATGAACATTTAATTTTGCTTGTTGGTGTAAAGTGTGATGATATTATTTACTCCACCAAGGCCAAATATGTTGATGGTATTGTTGGACGAGTTTTCAATGCTTAATGTGATTTGATGGAGTAGATGTTAAATAATTTCAGGTAATAGAACAATGGGTCCACCAACCAGGAAGTGCCCAGGAGTTAAAGCTGCTTCTTTACAGGAACTGAGAACTTTGTATTCATCTTTAAGAGGGAGGTATCATCTTACATAGCGTCTGTCTTTGTCACAAGTGTGTTTCCGCAAAATGTTTCTTGCACAACTCTTAGTCACAACTTTTCATAGATGTGATAGGTGGTTCTTCTTGAACCCAAAAGTTTTGTAGGGAATAGAGTAAATTTGAGTCACTAATGGCATGCATGCAGAGATTAGTATGAGATACTGGAGGATCAGCGAACGATGAAAACTAAATTAATGGGTCATATTTCACTGAAGTAGATCCCATAACTACAAAGCCGAAGTGGGTTCCAATGAGGTAAGGAATCTGTTGGCCTAGAGAATGTTGTTCATGAGTAAGTACTTTAGGGTATGAGGTAGCGCCTAAAATAAAATCAATGCGTCCAGGTTCATGAAACGATGGATCTGCAAAAGTGTGGTAATAATGTGTATGTAAGATTGGGAGAGCCTGGCACTCGAGGGAAATTGGCTTTTAACTTATTTAATATTAACATGGGATGTTGAGATGCGATTGGCATTCCAAACAATGTTTTGATATCAACATATGTCTGACAGTTAGTGCAGTTGGTTAACTGCTACCTGATAGTTGGATACTGGATTTAGATCCATGGACTCCTATTATATTGGCTGCATTTTCTAAAATGAGGTCACACATACTTCCTGAATCCAATAATGCTATATTTCCTTCAGCAGTCCTGAGTTTTAGTAGGAGGGTACCAAGAAGAACCGTATGTTAAGGTGGATGAGTCGAGGAATGTGGTTGAGAGGACCCCCTTGACTCTCCCCTTATAATTCAAGTTATAAGGGTTGATTCAGTTGTCTGAGCTACAGGCTCAGTAGGTGCGTTTTGAGATCATGAAGGTGCGGTTTGAGAACATGTATGTATTGAAGAGTTGTAAATGTATTGTTATAAGATGCAGGTTGTAAATGAAGCATGTTATGGTATCTTTTATTACATCTTTACTCTTGTAAACTATGTAATAAACAATCCTCTTGGATTGTGGCTTTCATTGTTTCAGATTGTAGTTACCAAGACAGCTATTCAATATGCTTTTTATATTGAAACACAGGACATGAGTAGATTTAGATTTTGTGGTCAGATTTATTGCAAGCAAAGCATTGAAAGACTGGTTTATTACCATAACTTGGTAGTGATGGACATTGGCCAGGCTGTGGCATGGCCACATTTTTCCTTGGAACAAATTCTGAAAAATTACTAGGCTTCGCATGGTTGCCCACCTGTTGATCAGGAACAACACTAATTTACATTGCATCTTCAAAGTTGTTACACTCGTTGGTAAGAAATGCAATGATTTCTTTGGATTTTGGTCAATTATATGTTGAATTAGAGTTAAGAGTCTGGACATGTTTCCCTAAAATATTATTACTTGGCTTAAAATACCTACCTGGGTAGGTTGCCATTTCAGTTAAAAGTAAAAGTAGTTTGTGACGAAGCTCTATGTCCATTTTTTGCAAATGGACGCCACCAGTAAAAGGTGTGAATCTTGAACATTATGTCCCAAAAGCTGCGAGAGCTTGAGTATTCTCATTAAATAGATGGAAAATATGTCATACCCCTGGTATATTCAACTTTCAAATGTTAGGTATGTCCAATAATTTATTCAAGTGGAGGATTTGCAGTCGTCTGTTATTTTGGCAACAATAATAATTCATAAGCAACAGAATTGTTTTCTGGTGTGATACTTAAAATATGTACGACGTTCAGTGCTTCACCTTCCTAGTGCCTAATAAGTACTCGAAACGTTTGAAAGAGATTCATTATTATGGATGCTCACATAAAAATTTATGAAAGAGAGAAAAAAATTGATAAATCTCCCGAAAAATTGGAAAGGATTATCTTTGGTAGTCTTACTTGGGAACAAGTTTGAGAGGAAAAAGAAATGTTGGTTTCATTTTGGAAAATTGGAAGATAAATAGGTTGTAACAAAGACTGAATGTGACCCATTATAAACATATATGATTCATCTATTTTCTCCTTGTCATTAAATAAAATAATATTTTAAAAAAATCGATATTTTCAGATGTAAGGCTAGTTACGCTGTTGTACGCTAGTTGATCGAGCTGCCTTTAATTAGTCTCCTAGATCCATAGGGATGGGATTTTGAGATTTTTAAAACAAAAGACAAAAAAACATATTGACACCTTGAATTAAACATGATTTATAGACAAATTTGCAGAAAAAGCATCCTTATGTTCAAAGGACTCATACGTTCATAAGAAATATTTTTTTAAATTTTAAGTAGAGATAGATCTTATAGGTTGCAGTACAATCTTTTCCCCCAGGTATAATCAGTATCAGTAAGTAGAGTATTTTGCTGAGCATTCTGTAATATTTTCATTTTTAAATTTTTTTTTTACTAAATATTTATCTAATTTCAGTGCTTAGTGAAAATAAAAATACCCCCGTCGCAACAGACCTGCGTACTCAGCGAATTTCCAAATCAACAATATAATAATAATAATATTTGACAAGTTTTATAAAAATCTGTCCATAAACATGAGAATTATTAGCCTATTCTCCATAAGATTAACATGGCAAAGAGTGTGCAGGTTTGCTGCTGTGAGGAACACTGAGAGTAGGCATTTATACCATCAAAAATTTTTATTTTTAACATATATACAAACTTTCATCAACATCTGTTCATAAATAAAGGGGTTTGCCTATTCTCCATATGATTAACATGGGAAAAGAGTATGCAGGTTTGCTGCCATGATAAACACATAAACTATGATTTTTAAGCATAAATGGATGAACCTCAACCACATGAAGCTAAATATAAAGTTTTATCCAAAAGTATTGGTTAATAAGTGAAATATTAATTTTTCCTTATCCTCCATAAGATTAACATTGGAGCCCCAAAATACAACGTACTGTGTTTAGATTTTTTTATATCTCGGTAACCGTTGGAGATAGAGAAAAACTTTAAGGAACTTAATTGTGTAGTTTTTTAAGCTGATTCCAATGGTGAAATATAAAATTAGAAATTTTTAAAAATTACATGTGAAAAACGCAAAAAACCCCATTTTGGGGTACAAAACCCCCCCAAACTACCCGTTCCCATTGACCGGTATATCTGGTTTACGAACTCGTCCGAGCAGTTGTAGGAATACACCTCTCTACCAAATTTGGTCTCGATCGGACCATTTTTACGAGAGTTATCGTGCTAACAGACACATATATATATATATATATACATATATACATATATACATATATACATATATACATATATACATATATACATATATACATATATACATATATATATATATAAAAATTTTAACGACTATTGTTTTTGGACTCTGGGCACCTAAAGAAGAAAAAATAACATGGTCCCGGGCTTAAGTCTTACCATGAGACCTACGGTAATAGCTTCTTCCCTATGGGAAATTCGCTAAAAGACCACAGGTCCATTGAGCAAACTCTGGCAGATTTTCAAGCTAAGAAGCGGATGAAGTTAAGTCATCAGTCAGAGGAGAATACTTCTTCTTCGCAATGACAATAATGTATTTATGGATTATCAACTGATAGTATTTATTTCTGAACAAATTAATATTTTCTTCTATTGTTTAAAAACCTTTAAGGTCTTAACTTTCAAATTGATCCTAAAATTTTATTGTCTCATACATCCCCCTGTTCTGAAGTATTCAATATGTTGTTAGAAAGCACAACAGGATCCATATTCGGCTCTTGAAGGATTCAATCCAGCGACTTTCAGGTTTGAAGGCTATATCTACCTAGGTACCCATTTAATTTGAAGGATTATATTGAATTATAAAGATATTAAAATATTGATAGAGTCTCAGGCAATAAGATTATATGTTGCTGAATATAAATTAAGTGGTGGCTTGGAAAATCAAATCCCCAAGCCACTGTCTTTTTAGAGATGCTGCCATTTGCGCTACCCACACCCAGCAAGTTATGTTCCATTTGAATCATTACAAATGAATCGTAGCCACGACAGCTCAACCACCTATGTTCATGATACCACCACCAGTCACGCTTCCATTGTCCAACTTCCAAAGCTTCCCTGTGCAATGATCCTGAATAACTATTATGATTATTTTTGTAGAAATTTAAGTTGTTTCTGATCTGTTTATATAATTGACAATATTTTTCTTGGTCAATCTCGAAAATTGAGACTTATTAACACCGATGATAAATACAATAATTATTTTTTGCCAAGGACCACTTTTTTGTTTTAAGTTCCCTATATGCCAAAATAAAAATTATTTTGAAACAACTATGTATTCACAAGGCAACCCAGTAAGCCCGATTATTTGAAATATCCCAACTGCCAATCAGTAAAAAAAATTATATTTTAGCGAATTTCCCATAGGGAATAAGCTATTACCGTAGGTCTCATGGTGAGACTTAAGCCCGGGACCATGTTATTTTTTCTTCTTTAGGTGCCCAGAGTCCAAAAACAATAGTCGTTAAAATTTGTATATATATATATATATATATATATATATATATATATATATATATATTATATATATATATATATATATATATATATATATATATATATATGTATATATATATATGTGTGTGTGTGTGTGTCTGTGAACACGATAACTCTCGTAAAAATGGTCTAATCAAGACCAAATTTGGTAGAGACGTGTATTCCTACAAGTGCTCGGACGAGTTTGTAAACCAGACATATCGGTCAATGGGAACGGGTAGTTTGGGGGGGTTTTGTACCCCGAAAAGGGGTTTTTTGCGTTTTTCACATGTAATTTTTTAAAATTTCTAATTTTATATTTCACCATTAGAATCAGCTTAAAATACTACACAATTAAGTTCCGTAAAGTTTTTCTCTATCTCCAACGGTTACCGAGATATTAAAAATCTAAACAGAGTACATTGTATTGTGGGGCTCTAATGTTAATCTTATGGAGAATAAGGAAAATTAATATTTCACTTATTAACCAATACTTTTGAATAAAACTTTATATTTAGCTTCATGTGGTTGAGGTTCATCCATTTATGCTAAAAAATCATAGTTTATGTGTTTATCATGGCAGCAAACCTGCATACTCTTTTCCCATGTTAATCATATGGAGAATGGGCAAACCCCTTTATTTATGAACAGATGTTGATGAAAGTTTGTGTAAATGTTAAAAATAAAACTTTTTGATGGTATAAATGCCTACTCTCAGTGTTCCTCACAGCAGCAAACCTGCACACTCTTTGCCATGTTAATCTTATGGAGAATAGGCAAATAATTCTCATGTTTATGGACAGATTTTTTTTAAACTTGTCATATATTATTGATTTGGAAATTCGCTGAGTACGCAGGTCTGCTGCGACGGGGGTATTTAAACTTTTATCATTTTCTAAAAATCAAGGGGAGTGATAAGAGCTGAATAAAACATCCTTTTGAACCCAAAACAAGATTTATTGAATATTTAAAATATTCTATCAAAAAAGAGTTTAGTGAACAACACATCAGACCTGTCAAATCACCAAACTGATAGATTGTTTACTCCCAATATGTTACTTGTATTTAATTATGTGCTATCAATCATGTGAAGTAAATTTAAATTGATTTTGTAATTCATTAATGGACAAATTATCTCACTGCGGTGAATTGATCATAACAATTAAGCTTTAAATTTTTGTGAGAAGCAAAAAATCACACAATTGTAAAAGTTGATAATTTAATTTAATTTTTTGTACACTATTTGTGTGTGTAAGTAAATATTTCTAACAATCTTAACTATCAAAAGTTTCGGAATAATACTGAAATGATGGATGTAATTTAAAATTCGTTTAATTAAATTTAGCTTCATTTGAAATAGTTTTATGGAAACATTCCAAAACTTAACCCTCCCAGAAATCTTTATACTATTACTTTAATACTGGTTAAGAATATTTTGATATACACCACTCTCCAGAGTAAATTTATGATGAATATTGATGGTTAAAAAAAAGATTACCCTGAAAATATCTAACCTTAACTCTTCATAGCACATTATGTTGGAATATATATTGCCATCACTTAGCGTTGCGTAGAATTAAGTTGGCTATCGTTATTTTGATACTAAAAAAAAACAGTTTTTACATTATCAATAATCACTTAACACAAAATACCGGTACTGTATGTTGGGGATCTATATTGGAGTAACATAAGAGTAAACAACATTTAATGCAAAAGTACCAAGGGTACTATAGTTACATACAGACATCTGTAACAACTGTAATTCAGAAGAGGAGGCATGAACGAAAATGTTAAATGAAATAAAAAAAATTAATTAAATAATGATGTTTATTTGAAATATAAAACGGGCAAATCAAGGTTACAACACAAGTAAAATATTGTTTTGTAAACTAAATAAAGAACTCAAAAATCAAACTGCCGGATTTTGATATTTCCAAAAATATTAATCTATGATGAATAATTAAATCAAATGGAGTGGATATCAGCTTTTTTATGGTACTGTATTAGGGTTTTAATGGCTTAAAACCGAAAGATGTCAATTTAACTTTTCCTCATCTTGAATTCCTTCTGGATCTCTCTTCTGGTCATGAGACTCAATGATTTCTGAGATGGTCTCATGGAGGACAGGCTGGTTACTGAATAAGAAGTCACGATGGTCAAAGTCTTTGAATCTCTTGCTAATGTATATTGGAGAATTCAGATGATCGTATAGCCATTTCACATCCTTAAATGAATTATGTAGATTAATAATGCTTACAATTTTTAAAAGAAAGCATAATAGCTATTGCAAATTTTTCATGTTAAAAAAATTGTGAAAGTTATCATAGCTACTATAAAATTTCAACATCCTCTTTGTAAAATTGACTAACTTCATACAGTTAATTCAGATTCCAAATATTGGTTAATAGGTGTAATATCGGAATCTTACTTTTCTGTTGGCATCCTTATCCTCTCCTCCAACCAACATGTACATCTTCTTATTTATCAAGCCCAGATCATATACTAGTGGAGATGCTTGCTTGTATTTCAGCTTGTTTTCCTTTTCACCGTAATCGTACTGTTGAAATTTCTCTATAAAAGATTTAATTGAAAAATAAGTTTTTAATTACAGACACACATAGGTATAGGAATTTGCTTACTTTACATAAGCTATTGTTTAATTTTGTTTATTTTTTTAGCATCTGAATTGTTTTGATACATTAAATTATGTTAGAAAACTTTAATCAGGCTACGATTTTTTCAGGTTTGGTCACCACCTTTTTGAATTGATTGTTAATCACCAAGGGCCATTTCCAATGTTTTTGTCAATTTTATGGCTCTTAGGTTATCGGTGAAGGCGACTCTGTCAAGGGGCAGATGGCTTCTGCAAGACCCCTGTGAAGTAGCCATTACCAACTTAGAGCCAGTTTTCCAGTTGGCTGCTCTACTTAGCTCTGTAAGCTTTTGTTGACCGCGGCAGATCTAGAGCTGGACGTCAATTAACTTGTCAAGGTATGGATAGCAGAGTCTCATCTAAAGTGTTTTAACAACAAGTATATGTATTAATATCAGTCAAAAAATTATAATTCATTTTTAGTATAATTTTTTACATGACCATTTTTTTACATATGTCAAAATTGATCCAAACATGCTGTAAGTGAGGCTCACACACCAATTAAGGCTTAAATTTGGGGAGTTTATGGGTATAAGTCTGGGTTAGTGACCACTTTTCCTGTAACTAACCACTGCAGGGTAATATTTTTGAAAGCAGTATTTATCCCCCATTCCATGATCAATATTAACATTAGAAGTGTCAGAAGAATTGTCTTTAAGTTTTTCATTTTATAACAAGATTTCATATTCCAAAATTATTTTCGTACTGGTCATGATCAACGTTCAAAGTTATTTCTTCCCAGCAAATGAGCATTCATATATTATTAGATCAACTGAGCATAATTTTCTAGAGCAACAGGTAATAAAAACATAATTTGGATTAGCGCTATTTATAGGGTAATTAGGGCTCATATAACTGAGCAGTATGCACATATGTTACAAATTTGGATAAATTAAAATTGAAACTAATCAAATTAAATATACATTTTTTAAACAATGGGTCTCAAATACCCAACCTAGAGATGAAGTGAGTTACCGTACTGATTTATATTGGGGCCTGATTAGTCTGTGTCTTTGTTCTATTTATTCAACTAGAAGAAACTATCATAAACAATATTATTTGTCAACCTTATATCACACTAGCTGACCCGGCGAACTTCATAACGCCTAACAGTAAATACATGTTAACTTTAAGACTGGCCATGTTCTGAAGTTGAATAGCATTACGGTTTCGTTGTGGAAGAATTAGATATACAGGGTGTTCATTAAAGTTGGGGACAAACTTCAAGGGGTGATAGTACTCATCAAAATAAATAAAACATTTCCTATAAACATATGTCGAAAAATCCTTTGTTTAGCCGCTAGCCGCCATTTTGTATTTTATACAAAAAACGTTATATATAAATAAGAACTATTTAAGATAAAGAAACAAAACTTTGCACACATATTTATTGGCTAAAGGGAAAAATATTCTCAAAGTATCATTAAGTTTGCTTTTATATTTTTAAAATGGCGGCGGTTCTTAATGTTATGGGTTTTTTGTTATTTAAATTAAAATATTTTTAACCGCCGTCACTTTGAAAATATAAAAGCAAACTTAATCATACTTTGAGAATATTTTTCTCTTTGGCCAATAAATATGTGTGCAAAGTTTGATTTCTGTATCTTAAATAGTTCTTTTATATAAAAAGTTTTTTGTATAAAATACAAAATGGCGGCTAGCGGCTAAACAAAGGATTTTTCGACATATGTTTATAGGAAATGTTTTGTTTATTTTGATGAGTACTATCACCCCTCGAAGTTTGTCCCCAACTTTAATGAACACCCTGTATAACAACTAATTATTATAATAAACATAATATGTATAAACATTGTAACTGTTTTTTATTTGGCCAACATATCAACTTGTGACTTAATAAGACAAAAATAAAAAATATTAATACATAATCCCCCAAAACTGTAAACTATTAATGTAGCGAATAGAGCTGTTCATTTTGTACAGCACATATTTACTTCATAGTTTTACATTAATGAATGATTAAGATGGCATTGGATAGTAAAGCATATTGCTAATGGAAAGTAAACCAACAGCTGTAGCTTCTTAAATCAAACTTTTTGATTGTAGAAAATTTGTAAACAAAGTTATTCCCTATAAGGTTAACATTAGAAATTTAACCCTAGAAGAGGTAAGCTTTTTACTTTTAACTATAAAATAAAAATAATTACTAATATCTTCTTGAAATATTAAGTATAAAAAAAGCATAAAACATGTCCCACCCTTATAACCACTAACCACAAAAGTAAAACAAGTGTCAACACTGCAATCCCAATTAAGCATACAAATGCTGTCAACTTCCAAACAAGCCGGCCACTGTTTATTTAAGGTTGGCTCCCTCTCCACTGGCTTCCAACCCTAGCACTTCCGAATGGCTAGAACATTATGCTCATCAGCGCAGCGCTTTAGCCAGTTCAGCCACAATTATTGTATAGGAGTACAAAGCGCTTAGTTGGTTAAAAGACATGCTCGGTGGCAGTCTAGTGCACTTCGGGAGCAGGTTTGGTTGCTTGCCTCCAGAGGGCAACACCGTCACGAAGGTGATAAGTTCACTAAATTGACAACAGATGCCTCCACCAGCCACTTTTTATTGAATTTGTAAATGCGTCGTGAATTACGACTGTACCACTTCTAGGGTTAAAACACCATAAAATGGAAAATTTATGGAGTTTTCAAACATTTTTCTCTAAAACCTTCCCGGACTTGCTTTAGGAAAGAGCAACTACCTAAAATTTCAGGGTGATGGGTAAGTAGTTTGGCAGCGCATAAAGGACATATACATTCATTCATTAATATATATAGAGATTATACTTGGAATTATTCCACTGAGGTGGAATAATGCTAAACACTCATATTCAATCACTAGTGTAAACAAATGTCTATACATTTGTTAATACAGTAGAGGCTCCTCTAAGGTATGGACCAAACTCGGATAATGAAAAGGTCGATTAAAATAAACAATCCAGGAAATAGTTGTTAAAATTAATCAAGCAAGTGAAAAGTGTTCAAAAAAACTAAACACTAGAAAGGATTACATTATGATCCTCTATTGCTTATCCAGTATTCCTTTACGATCTTTCTTATAGCCATTCTTCAATATGTGACAGGAACAGTAAGTAACATTTTAATTGTAACTCATTTTTTTAAACACTAACAAATATAAAGTCAAAAAGAAAAAAATTGCTCATAATCACTACAATAATCACAAGTCACTTTTACTTAAATGGTTTTACTTAGCTACGGTTACTTAAGTTGTCTCTTTCGTTTAACAAGACTCTTTAGTATGTACAATACTAGCACAATCAATTAGATAATAAAATAAAAACACAGTTACAGTATACAAACTGTTGAATAATTTTGTAAACACATTTAATGTTGTAAATACGACCCGAGAGTAAAGACAGACAGACTAAACTTACTTACTTTGTCTGTGGAGTAACTGAATGAATTTTACTTGTTATGGAAATTTTAGAGCTTAGTTTTTGTATTATTATCACAGCATTAGCTGCCACAGCAGAAGTTTTTTATATTCCTGGAAAACTGTCTGTTAATCCAACAGGCAGTTGTTTAGTTGTTGGTTAAGAGAACTTTCACTGTACTAGTTCTGCCAAAAATCTAATAGTCTAAATATACCTTCTTCGGCAAGTTGAAGGTAATGCTGGAACGTCTTGATAGATGCCCCACAAGGTAAGAAGGGTATCACCTCAACATAGCTATCCTACATAATATCATATAATTAATACTAGCACAACTCTTTGATATAATAATCTTCTTTTATATAATAATCAGCCCTACACACAGTCAGTTTGGTGTGTTACTTTGATGTGTTCATTTTTAACTGCCAGTTCTAACTGAAGACAACAATAGCATACACATACTCGCATCGATGTGTCAGGTCGGCCAGTCACCTCTACGAGTTTAAATCCACCGTGAACGCAACTATTCTATGTGTATGCATTAGAGGCAGTGTGTTTATGTTTATTACATTATTAACTGATAGTGCATAGACCAATCTGTGTTTGGTCATGTAAAATTTGTATCATTAATTTATTATTAGACCTATTAAAGATATTGTAATGTTTAGATTACAAAAAATAATTTTTAACATTTTAGTTTTGTAGCTTGAATACTAAACATATTTCAAACTTGTCAGCGCCTAAAAATTTCAAATTCAAGCCATCTTTGATTGCCTGCCATTACCCATTTGGTTATATTTTTGACCCGACATTGTACTCTGCTATAAATCTGTTTAATTTTATGTACATATCAACTTAACTATCAAATGTTTTGTACTAACTCCCTGGGGGCAACCCTCCACCTAAATAATAAAAATATTAAGCCGTTTTTAAGTTGGTCACTAATCGGGTGACGAACTGAAGTGAGCAACCGTGGAAACACTAACTCCGAAGTTATTGTATTACTTATATTTATACTCATAATTATACATTATACAATTGATATATATTCCAAACCAAATGCATTAAAGTTTACCCAACTGTTGGGCACGTGAATTATTATATAAACCACGTAATTTTAACTAATATGTTAACTCTGACAATGGAACTTTGTTATTGGACAAATTACAAACTCCTTTGTCCCATGTCTGACAGGACATCGGTTTTCAGTCAGTCAACCATAACGAGACAAAATAAATGGTATCAGTGGACTCACACATACTTTCTCCTTTTAAGTAAATAAAAATTAGAATCTTTAATAAAATATCTTATTCTTTAACTTTTATTTAAATACTATTTATTATTAAAAACATTATCATCCAACTTGTTAAACTGAAAACAATGTAAATGTTAACTAAATGTAAGTAAATGAATTAAATGTAAATTTAAGATTTTATTCCAACTCTTATTGTGCCACCCCTTCAGAGGTGGCACAATAATACAAACAAAACAGAGGTGGAATAAGATGGTTAATTAAATACTTGGTGTTTAATTCACACATTCTTCAGGCACATAGTTGAATCACATGTTCACTGGTTACTTAATTTAGAGCCTTAAGGACTAATTTTGAATAACTGTAAGTTATGTATTGCAATTTTTTACATTACATCTATATATAAATTAAATTGATGAGAGGTGTGTTGATTGAAATTAATTTGGTTTATGGCTAGGTTAGATATGATTTTGATGTTTATTAAATGAGGAATAATGTGATAGGGACATTACATAATAAGAATGATTTTCTGAAGAAAAGTAATTAATGGTTATTTTAACACAAATATATGAATTATTTATCTAAAGATATGAAGGATAATATTATGGCATTCTAACAAACTTAATATTAAATAATGAATGGTTTCATGAAATACTACAGATGATAAATTATGAAAAATGATGGTATGTTATCTGAATAATTTATTAAAACATTATTGATTAAATTCAAAATTAAATTTATGTAATACCTACAGTATATCACTAATGTTTCCTTATGCTTTGAATTTGAGTTTCACATTTTCCATTATAGATGAAATCAGGAAATGATTAATTGTGTTAGGCTTACGGAAAGCTTTATGACTCTCAGAAGTTTGTTTTTAAATAACTGAATATTCTTGGTTTGTTCAGCAGCATTAATACTTTTATAATAAAAGGTTAAATAATTTCTATGTATCATTATTACTTACGAAATCAAAAATATCCTTTCCTTTTGAGGAGCTTCTGTAGTACTTCTCACATAGCCATCTTGTAGGATTATACTTACATGCTTTATACACAAACCATGAAGAAACCCTCCTATGAGTTTCGTAGGACCTCCAACCGATAAATTTCAAAAATTTCTACAATCAAAATATATTTTATGTTTTCAGTTATGCTTTGCAAAGTCATAAAGTTGCGAGGACCATAATTATCTTTAAAAGTACGCAAATTTCAACCATTTCGTGAGTGTGCTAAAAGTAAATAATTTTAATAAAAATAAAATAAATAATAAAATAGTAAAACACTTCTTTTAATAATAATTATATAAGATAAAGAAGAAAACTGTGTTTTTTATGATTTTTATGCTTATTTGTATTAAATAAACAAGTATTGTAAAAAATTATTGTTTGTTTCATTTTTCACTCTTTTAGTCATTTTTTAGATTTTCAACATTACTCCTCCTCAGGGCAAATACAAATTGGACGTCATATGATGTCCACACTTCTTAAAGGGTTAAATTACACTAATGAAATTTTGTAAAACACTAATGTAAAAATTGTGGCACCAATGTAGTGAAAAATTCCTTTATTTACAAGTCAAGTAAAAAACAAATTGTTTATACTAAAAGAAGCATTATTACAAAATAAATTATTAAAATGTTTCATAGTATAAAATCTAAATAAATTTAAACAAAAAATCTATACTTAAACATTATACGTATTTTTAAACTAAAGAACTCAATTTTTTAAATTTGGACTTATCAATTTAATTGTTAACCATGCCAAATAAATCATGCATAAGAATGCATGATTTATTTTATGCATTATTTATTTATTTTTATTACTCAAGAGAGTGTAACATAGCTCCTTTTACAACTTCAGTGATATCTCTGTTTCAGCCTAAACAACGCCATTTTAAACTCTGGTCTGCTTCACACAGTGTTTTATCAATTTATAGGTCCTCCTTGAGCCAGTTGGTTCAGAATAAAATGGAAATTACCAAACCTGGTGAATGGGGCATCCTCAACATAAATGCCCAATAATTCTCAGACTATATTGACCATCTTTGTTATCTCATTGAATCGAGATAATCGTAAAAGTTGCAGATTAACATTGTTATGTGTGAAACTCCCAATGTGTGAAATACAGTATTACATACAGTCACATTTTTGTACACATTTCCCATATAAAAAAATAATTTCCCATATAAAAAATATTAGTTTGGAACTAATATGTATTATATCATGGAACACATATTACATTGTGTTCCATGTATAAAATCTAGCTTCTATAGTGTTTCTATTCAACCAAATAATTATCTCCTGTAGTACTTACGAAGGCCACTGACGTAAGAACACGTCGGGTTTTTGTTTCTATAAGTTCAAAATTACGTGGAACAGCAACAGGAGCCATGAGAGTGACACTTGAGATTTTATCCTGTGCTATAGTAACGTGAGAGGAAGCCATTACCAAGAACACAGTAGATCCCATGGACATCCCCACATAGTGTACATGGCTTGCTCCTGTCTTGTCTATGATCTTGTCCAATATGGCAGGTAGGTCATAATAACCTATCTCATGGAAACTAGAAAAAGAAACAGAACCTGTCAAGAAAGGAAAAATATCACAATAAGGTACAAGAACCCCTGTAGCAGCAGAACTGTGTATTCAACGAATTGTCATTTATTTATGGATTGAATAAGATGATAGACACTACGCTTAATCATTGGTCAAGCCGCATACGAAATATTAGAAATATTATCACAGTGAAAAAATGACGTTATTCTTGAATTCTTGTATACTTCATTATAATAACATGGGAAGTGAGTAAGTAGGTTTTCTGCTGTGAGAAATATTGAACGCTGAGATTTTTTACTTTTGTTGGTAGACCTTAAGTAAAAATAACAAAAATATTTTTTATTGATATGTAACAACTACAACTGTTACAGTAAGAACGTTTCATAGTGGCCAATTTCATTTGATCCAAAAGTATAGTCAGGTTAGTAAGTAATAGTCAGTGATGGAACAGAGTGTACTTTTGGATCAAATGAAATTGAGACACAATCAATGAAATTCGAAGTACAACTTATCATTTAAGTTTTAAAAAGAACAATACTTCATAGTGTCCAATGTCAATGTATCCAAAACCCTAAAAGAGAGAAATAAATCAACGTCTTTTCAATATGTCCAATTTAATTAAATCTAATTTTGGTGTTTTGGCGTTGGAGAAATTGAAGGAGTTAAAACATACTGGTTTTGATTCTTCAGAGGTTGAAGGCATTCAGAATTGTTCGTCACAATTCAATTCACTGCTGAATTTACTGGTGAATTCAGAAGTGAATTGCGTCAATAAGTAGTACAGTACTGTAATCTCTATATATTAAATTGAATGTATGTATGTCTGTCTGTATGTCTGTATGTACCTATGTCCTTTATGCGTTGCCAAACTACTCTTCCGATCGACATGAAATTTTAGGAAGTCGCTCTACATGTGTCCGGGAAGGTTTTAGTGAAAAAGTATTTTCGAAAACCCCATAACTTTCCATTTTATGGCGTTTTAAATTTCTAATGTTAACCTTATGCAGAGTAAGTTTGTTTACAAATTGTCTACAATGAAAACATATGATTTCTTAGTTACAGCTGATTGGTTTCCATTAGCAATATGCTTTACTATCCAATGCCATCTGAATCATTCATTAATGTTAAACTATGAAGTAAATGTGTACTGTAAAAAAATGAACAGCTTTATTCACCACGTTAATAGTTTACGGTTTTGGGGGATTATGTATTTATATTTTTATTTTCTGTCTGATCAAATTCACGTGTTTATATGATAATTACAATGTTTATATTATTACGTTTATTATAATAATCAGCTGTTGTATATCTTTCCTATAAAAGCCGTATTACAGTTAGGTTTCGTTTGGGTTTGGATTGGATTTGAAAATTGTGAATTAATCCACTCAGATTTATTTGTTTTATGGGAATCTTATTAATATGTTTTATCGTTTCAGTATTGTTATTCACTATGCAGCGACCCAGAATATATAGCCTTTCACAATGAAGCCGTATTGCTATTTGACTTCAGAACATGGCCAATCTTAAAGTTAACATGTGTTTACTGTGAGGCGTTACGAAGTTCGCTGGGTCAGCTAGTCTCTATATATAAAATTAAATGTATATATGTATGTCTGTATGTCCTTTATGCGTTGCCAAACTATTCATCCGATCGCCATGAACTTTTAGGAAGTTGCTCTATATGTGTCCGGGATGGTTTTAGTGAAAAAATATTTTCGAAAACCACATAAGTTTCCATTTTATGGCGTTTTAAATTTCTAATGTTAACCTTATGCAGAGTAAGTTTGTTTACAAAATGTCTACAATGAAAACATTTGATTTCTTAGCTACAGCTGATTGGTTTACTTTCCATTAGCAATATGTTTTACTATTTAATGCCATCTGAATCATTCATTAATGTTAAACTATGAAGTAAATGTGTACTGTAAAAAATGAACAGCTTTATTTACCACGTTAATAGTTTACGGTTTTGGGGGATTATGTATTTATATTTTTATTTTCTGTCTGATCAAAGTCACGTGTTTATATGATAATTACAATGTTTATATTATTACGTTTATTATAATAATCAGCTGTTGTATATCTTTCCTATAAAAGCCGTATTACAGTTAGGTTTCGTTTGGGTTTGGATTGGATTTGAAAATTGTGAATTAATCCACTCAGATTTATTTGTTTTATGGGAATCTTATTAATATGTTTTATCGTTTCAGTATTGTTATTCACTATGCAGCGACCCAGAATATATAACCTTCCACAATGAAGCCGTATTGCTATTCGACTTCAGAACATGGCCAATCTTAAAGTAAACATGTGTTTACTGTGAGGCGTTACGAAGTTCGCCGGGTCAGCTAGTATCTCTATAAATAAAATTGAATGTGTGTATGTATGTATGTATGGCCTTTATGCGTTGCCAAACTACTCATCCGATTGCCATGAAATTTAAAGGAAGTCGCTCTATATGTGTCTGGGAAGGTTTTAGTGAAAAAATATTTTCAAAAGCTCCGTAAGTTTCTATTTTATGGTGTTTTAAATTTCTAATGTTAACCTTATGGAGACTAAGTTTATTTACAAATTTTCTACAATGAAAACATTTGATATCTTAGCTACAGCTGATTGGCTTACTTTCCATTAGCAATATGCTTTACTATCCGATGCCATCTGAATCATTCATTAATGTAAAACTATGAAGTAAATATGTGCTGTACAAAATTAATAGCTTTATTCGCCACGTTAATAGTTTATGGTTTTGGGGATTAAGTATTTTTAATTTTATTTTCTGTCTGATTAAAAAGCACGTGTTTATATGTTGGCCAAATAAAAAATAATTACAATGTTTACGTATATTAAGTTTATTAAAATAATCAGCTGTTGTATATCTTCCCTATAAATGCCGTATCATACAATTTTTTGTTTGAGTTTGGATTGGATTTGAAAATTGTGAATTAATCCACTCAGATTTATTTGTTTTATGGGAATGATATTAATATGTTAATATATATTAATATATTATTATTATATTAATAATATATTATCTATATCTTATCGTTTCAGTATTGTTATTCACTATGCCATGACCCAGATTATATAACCTTTTACAATGAAGCCGTAATGCTATTCGACTTCAGAACATGGCCAATCTTAAAGTTAACATATATTTACTGACAGGCGTTATGAAGTTCGCTGGGTCAACTAGTATATATACAATAAAGAACAACACAAATAGGATTTTACAAGATGGGAACCCACGCGCTCTACCGACTACACCACGAACACATGAGAACATTGTACCAAAGAGAGATTGATGAACCTCTCATTTGTTATTTTAAACAACACGTGAATATGTGCATAGGTCTATAGTTTGGCTTGTTAATTTGGTTGCCTTAAGGTTATGTTATTTAGTGCACATATATTACATCAGTACCATACTCACACCCATAATAATATAAATGTGTTATTTGAGTACGGGACTACATGCAATACTGCTCTAGGAATCAAACAAGACCACTCAATATCCAATAGTCCTAACATTTATTTCGCACCACAATCACTCTACTCTCAGTTCTCATTCATACTTAAAATACCTACCTGGGTAGGTTGCCATTTCAATAATCTAAGTATCGAAAATTTGAAATGTCACAGAGAAAAACAACAGTCCGCCAAGTCACAAGCCCGGTGCACTGTGTGCACGTGCATCCACATACGTACTTACTTAGTACCACAGACTTAATTGAGCAATCATTTCAACATTGGTGTTTTTGAAAAACAAATAAGGAAATGATTGGGCAGTGGAAAATGACTTGAGACTGAAAACATCCTCCTTCAATCCTGTTGTTGAACCTCTCGTTGAGGAAAAACAGTGACATAAATCACATACGTAAGAGACCTTTTATTTGTAGCTAAATGGGTTTTTACTTTTTTGTATAATCAAAATCCCAGTAGGCCTAATGGTATTTCCTTTAGTGTTTTATGTTTCCTGGTTAAGACTAAATACGTTTTTAGTTTTTACTGTTTTTTTTCATCCCATACCAACATATTTTAGTTTATTATTAGTCAAATTTTAGTATGGATATATTTTATTTAAATCAAAGGAAAAATTTAAAACACGTGACAAAATTTTAGTTTTATCAAGTATTGAAGGGGATTACATGGTGGTCACGATATAATTTTTGGGTGGTGGTGGGTCGTGGGTCAAAAAATCTTGGGACCCACTGATCTAACCATTTCCCACAGGGAAGTAAATACATACATTTTATGTAAAGTGTTTCATCTCTTAAAATTAACATTTCAATGAAAACTGTATTTCAAGAAACCAATATTTTGTTAAACTGCATTTAATATTGTAACTGGTATTTTCTCTTACATCTTACCTAAAATCCCAGAATAAGCTTTTGTTGGAATTTAAGGTCCTGTGTTTCTTAGAGAACTCAGACCCTCTTGCATTGCCAACCCATACATCGTATCCTCTTGCAGCTAAATGGTAGGCTGTCATGTAACAATTGAGACATAGGATTACAACTTATTATGATGTATTATTGTTCTTATAAACAATATCTCAAAATATAGCTTCCAGTACATATTTTAGATGAAAATAAAAACAATAAAATTAAAATTAGTGAAATACTAATTTATTCACCTGATATATGCAATATATCCACAGAATTATTTGTAAAAAAATTACTTGTAGAAAAATGATAAATAGGAGAATTTTTCAAATGAAACATTTACTTCATAATGCATTGTTCAAAACAATTGTTATCAAAAACAAAATTTGAGGCTATAATATATTAATCGGATATGGTTTGATATAGAAATATTTTGCAAGGAATACATTACTGTTTAGTAAATATTTATTTGAAAAAAATAATTATATTTAACATACATTAAACACTAGTGCCTGGTGACCGAGCTTTGCTCATATAGAATAAGACATGTATTATAAAAATTAATTAGAAAAATTAATTAAAACACATTTATTACTCAATGAAAACATTTATGTGGTTTAAATAAAACCGATTTAATACACCAAATTAATATATAGCACTGAACAAAAAGTATTGCCCCTGATGGGGATTAAACTCACAACCTTCGTTTTTCGAGGCCTACACGTAACCGCTGGACCAAGGCGTCTACCAATTGAGCGCCGCCGTTTAAGGTCTTTTAGCCAACCTCAATCGTTTTAGACGTTTATTTACTGTTTAATTATCCATACAGTTATTATTAGCCTGTGATCAACTGTTTTTTTAGAAACGGAATGAGGATTGAAAAGCAAAAGAGAAATTTAATTTACACCAGTTAATTGGTTTGTTACATTGTCTTCAAGCAATAGAATGAATACGTTTTCTTTCAAAACATGAAAGATTTTGGAAATACTTTTCTCTGCTTTTATTTCGCACAGTTATTTTACACTTTAGTTTTTACAAATTGTTTAGTAATTTGATAATTTTTCATTTATTACATACATAAAATAAAATATTTATGCAAAACCTCTACTCAGAAATTAGTTATTTCCAAATTTTAAAGAAAATTCTTAGTGCCGTTTTCCAGATCCGTGTGCAAATATATATATATATACATACAAACCATGCTCGTATTATATTATTGGATTGATGTAAAAAGTACGGTATAAGCTCAAACCATACTTTCAATAGGGAATTTTTTCAAATATTGGAGGTTTAACAGTTCATAATCATGTACAGTACTAGATAATTTATATATTATGAGAAAATTTCTTTAAAATAACATTTGCGTTAAGAATGTTATTTGTATAAAAATAATCAAGTATTTTTTAAGGTTTAAATAAATGGTAACGTCTATTTTTAAAAGCTGTATTGGTTTCATCTTAAAACCAAAACAGACGTAAAGGGGATGATGAGAACTAAAACACTTACTATAATAAGTATAACAAGAATAAGTACTTAATAAAGAAAATAATCTTACCTAAACCTTTTCCATTGGCCAAAAATGCTGGCGCACAACTCTTAATACCATGCATAATTAGCACGGGTTGTTTTTGAGATCCTTCATTTTTTGGTTTTTGAGATACTTCATTTTCCATCAAACGGTGAACTTTTAAAATGTAGCCATCTTCTGTTAAGACCTGGTAATATCCTAGTTTGTACCCTAAATTTTCCACCCGCTTCAATAAACGTTCCTGTTCAATTAGAATACATATTTATTTTTAGGGCTATAATATAATGAAGTAAAATTAATGCAATTTTTAATTACAAAATAAGAGAGTATTACTTACCAAAAAAATGAACTCTGTAATGAATGAATGAATGGAAATAAACACTTCTTTTCGGTAAATACCCCCCTAAGGAAATAAGCTATTACTGTATGTGGCATGGTATGAGTTAGGCCTGAGACCTAACTCATTTATTAAGTTATTTATTAAGTCTCACTCTCTGTTTATTTTATAATCAAAAAATATATTAAAAACTCTTTATATTTTTGATTTTGAAGTAATGGGATAAATGAAATGAAAAATGACTTTATTTGAGAGGTGAAGTTAGGACTAAGAAGTCCTCTCTACCACTTAACCTCTAATAACCAAAATTTACATTAACTAAGATAAAAATCTTAAGTCGTAAATAATAACATAACATAAAATAAATGATAAAATAAACAAACTTAGTTTTTTTTAAACAAAAAACATCTAGATCAGACAAACATGCTCCATTTTCTCAATTGCTGTCGCCCCAGTTCCTGCCCCGACAATGACACGCACCACCCGTCACCACCCCGCCTTAAAATATAACGCTTCACCTCCACCCCGAACAGAGCACGGATATTATACCAAAACAAAAAGATTTTATTATTTTTATTCTGTAGTCAATTAGATTTTTTACAGCTAGAATAATATTATGGCACTCATAATGCAAGCTACTAACACTAAGATACTTGGTAGTTTTATCATCAGGTATCGACTCCCAGTCTTCACCATCTTCAGCTCCTGCTTCTTGGCAGATTGTTGCAAAAATTAAAGTACAGATCACTGATATAAAAAAATGAAAATTGAACACTGTATTATAGTACATAATGGTAGTTAGATAAAAGATTACTATTACTATTACTATTTATTAGACATTACTATTTAAAACGACAAGACCAAGAACCCAATGTTTTCAAATATTGCGAAAGTTCGAATATATCGTAAAAGCTGGTAAATATTGCAATAAGTCTGTATTTTTAATTACATCCAATGAACAAGCTCGCACGTCACGCTAAAAATGAAAATTCTGAATTTCTGTATCACTTTACCAGTCGTTTGGTAGCTGATGGTAAAACGACAAACAAAATTAATGGGCCTAACTTTTCAAACTGTAACGTAATTACATAATTATTCCACAGGCATATTTAAAAAAATTAACACACTTGATTCATATTCTGTCAATTTGTACTCATTAACATACATTTTACTTACTTGGCGTATTTATGTTGTCTAATCAAATGTCTCAAGTGTATATTATTTACAGTCAATCTTAAACATTGATCACTGGCTCAGTGGTTTCCTTCTGGATCCTTTAATGCCTTTGAGTGGCTGAATGTAAATATTTTTCAGCCTCTACAAGTACATTATTGAACTGTTTGTTTCTAAAATTGTCCATTCTCTTTTGCCCAAATTTGGTAAAAACTGGCTTTACCACAATTTTAAATATTTGATTCACTATTAATTTCTCTAAAAGCAGATAAAATTAATGACATTTATTTTAATTTTTATAGAAAAACTGCTGGAAATGATACATTTAAATTTCTTGGAATTTGGCTCAAACCCAACCTATCTTGGATAACCCATATATTAACTATGTCGCCTCAAAAGTAATAAAAAAAATAAATAAATAAATTTCAAAAATATCAAAAGGAATTTATCTTAAAAGATTTTTGATTTTTAATGTTTCTCATTGTAAACCATTATTTATTTGTTCTACTTACTTCCGTGTACTATGCTCATAGTAAATTAAGTGATTTTGACACAAACAGTCAATATCATAGTTATAATACAAGACATAGGCCTAATGATCATCTTAGGATACAAAACTATGTGCTATAGTTGCACTTCACAAAAAAACACAATTAATAGTCACTAAAACTTTTCAATAGCTTACCTAGTAAAATAAAATCACTGTCTCCGAAAAATTTAAAACTTAATTGGAAGACATCATTGAAATGTTTGTGCAATATAAATGATTATTTTACTATTATCTCTGGAACTTGTACATATTGTGTTTCTAAATACCTGTAGCATAGTCTTGGACAATTTCAATGCATTTATGCAATGTTTCATGACAAATAAAATTCTTATTCTTATTAATGATTGATAATGATAATGATAATGATTGATGATGATAATGATCGTGAACAGTGCACACACTTTAAAAAAAATTATTATGGCTAAGAGGAAATCAAATACAAATAAACGGTACCAGTGGACTGACACATACTTTCTCCCTTAAGTAAATTAAAAAAAGACAATCTGTAGTAAAACTATCATGTTCTACAAAGTTAATCTAAATATCATTTAATAATTTATTGTTTCAAAAATAACCATCCAATTTCTAAAAATAAAAACACGAGAGACAAAGTTAAATTAATTGTTCAAATTGTATGGGGGGACAACCCCCCCCCGTAACACCAAGCTTTTTTGAGCTGGTTTTGTTCGGTGATTTTACCTTACGCTTCATACCAAGTTTCATGGAAAACGGTTGGAAAGTAAGGAAGAAATTGATTTTTTCATATTCTCCATAAGAATAACATTGGGCGCTTTCAGACAACGTACTGCGTTTATCGTGGACAGTAAATTTAACTTTTCTCTGGAACCGTTAGTCGTAGACAAATAATTCAAATTACTAATTTGTTTAGTTTTTTAAGCTGGTTTTAATGGTGCCAGTCAAGTTATACTTTACTTTTATTGTTTTCGCTGAAAATTTAAAAATTTGATTTTTTTGACATTTAAAAGCCCATAACTTTTGAACCGTCATTTTTACAGATATGCGGGTGGTGTCAAATTATGTAGTACTTTGTACACTATAAACTGTCAAATTTTAATCAAAATCGTTAGAGCCGTTTTTGAGAAAATTGGATTTTTCACGTTTTTTAAGGGTTTTTAGGGGTGAACTACCCTTAAAAATCAAAAATTCAAAAAAATGAAAAAAACGCCTAGAGATACGGTGACTATATATATACATGCCAAATTTCATCTAAATCGGACCAACGGGGTAGGCTGTGGCACTGTACACATCCAGACACACACACACACACACACACACACACACACGGACGGACAGACATCACGTCAAAACCCACTTTTTTGGATTCAGGGGACCCCAAAACGGATATATCCACCCTCAACTCAAATTCGAAAATTTTGACGAAAACAATACTTTCTCCATATACTATGTATAAGGGGAGAAAGTAAAAGTTATTCAATACATTTTATTTATGAATGTGTGAAGTTTATTTAGGTCCAAAGTTTGAATTTTTCCACTGATAAACAAAATTAATACAAAAGAATTAGTTTTGTTAAATCCTTATGGGATTTTAATATTCTAATTTCAAAAAATAAAATATAGTCGTTAAAATTTATATATATATATATATATGCGTTTTTCATATTTAATTTTTAAAAATTTCTAATTTTATATTTTACCATTGGAATCAGCTTAAAAAACTACACAATAAGTTCCTTAAAGTTTTTCTCTATCTCCAACGGTTACCGAGATGTTAAAAAATCTAAACACAGTATGTTGTATTGTGAGGCCCCAATGTTAATCTTATGGAGGACGGGGAAAATTAATATTTCCCGTATTGATCAATATTTTTGGATAAAACTTGATATTTAGCTTCATGTGGTTGAGATCTATCCATTTATGCTTAAAAATCATAGTTTATGTGTTTATCATGGCAGCAAACCTACATACTCTTTTCCCATATTAATCATATAGATATTAGACAAACTCCTTTATTTATGGACAGATATTGATGAAAGTTGGTATAAATGTTAAGATAAAAATTATTTATGGTAGAAATGACTACTTTCAGTGTTCCTCACAGCAGCTAACCTGCACACTTTTTCCCATGTTAATCTCTCTATGGAGAATAGGCAAATAAGTCTCATGTTTATGGACAGATTTTTATAAAACTTGTCATATATTATTATTATTATTATATTGATTTGGGAATTCGCCAAGTCTTACAAGGTTTTTATAGGTATTTTGTTTTTGTATTCCCATCGTGAGATTAATAGATTTTGAGTTTGAATTTATGTATTCTAATAATTTGTAGTGTGAATCGTCTTTGTCGTCATAACGACAAAGTATGTCATCAACGTATCTGTACCAGTATATAATGTTTTTCTTTTTCTACATAGGTTAATGTCATTTATTATTTTACTGGTTTCAATTTTGTTCCTGTACATATTTGCCAATAAATCTGAGAGAGTCCCATCGCTAAGCCATCCTGTTGTTTGTATATACAGTCTTTATACTCAAAGTAGTTTTGATTCAAACATGTTTTTGTCAGTGTTATCAAATATTTCTTCTCATTTATATTAAGTGTATCTGAATAATCTAAATCGTCCTTCAATATTTGTATGGTATCTTCTGTTTGAATGTTATTGTACATGTTGGTTACATCAAATGATAAGAATATAGCGTTTTCTGGTGTTGTCAAATCTTTTATATTTTATATTATATTATTATATATATAAATTATATGTATATTATATTATATTATATTGTATTTTATATTTTATTAAAATACCAGGATTAATATCAATAGAAGCTTTAGGTCACTTATAAATTCAGTTAAACTTTATAACATATTGTTGTGTCTGCTGTCTGTTTTTTTTATATTTTCAGTAATAACTGAAAAGAATTTATCATTGAATATAATAACATTGAATTCGTCATTTTGTACACCAACATAATATATTGAGTTTTTTTTAGAGTAGGAGTTCAATAAATTTATTCAACAGTGAATAAAGTATATGATTATATCCATCCTCTAAAAATTACTTCATAGGTTGTTTTTGTTGTTTAAATGTTGGATTGTGTGTCCTTATCATTTTATTTATTTAATGCTACGAAACAGATTATTCTGGGTTTCCCAGAGAAGTCCCCTTTTCTTAAATATTTTTATAGTAATTTTCAAATATAATCTTTTATGCCGAAACTACATTTTAGAGAAGTTCAGTAACTTCTAAATAGCAAATCATTTTGAAGATTAAAAGTATAAGATACCTCAATACCGGTACTGCCATGATTGCCTCAATAAGTAAAACAAGGAAAATTTATACAATACATATTTTTAATTGAATTAACATATATAATAATGTAGAATATAAAAATATATCTGTGTAAACATATAATAAGGGTTCTCCTTACTGTCTCATCAGTGTTATGTCAAACTTGAATAACTTCTTCCAATATAAAATTGTTCTAGAATTTCATATTAACCATTTGAGCTTTCAGAATTTCTGACTCTTTCTTTAAATGCTCAACGTTTCTTGTAAATTCTCCATCCAAAGTCAGCATATCAACAATGTTGTCACTGAAGATCTTTCTGAAAATTTTCAATATATTGAGAGAGGAACCCGAAAATATTAAATGAGAAGTCATTTTTACTGTGCTTTGTGTGAAAACTACCTGGGATGTTCACATAAAACAAAACTTTTGTAGAGAAACTAATTATTGGTTTACAGAGAAGCTTTTAAAATACAACAATACATTACTTTTTTATTTTTGTTTACAATGTTAATCAATCATGTTCATCTTGGGGGATAAGACACTATCCTTGGAAGGAGGCTGTGTTTCCAGTTGTGTCTGCTGTCTGTTTTTTTATATTTTCAGTAATAACTGAAAAGAATTTATCATTGAATATAATAACATTGAATTCGTCATTTTGTACACCAACATAATATATTGAGTTTTTTTTAGAGTAGGAGTTCAATAAATTTATTCAACAGTGAATAAAGTATATGATTATATCCATCCTCTAAAAATTACTTCATAGGTTGTTTTTGTTGTTTAAATGTTGGATTGTGTGTCCTTATCATTTTATTTATTTAATGCTACGAAACAGATTATTCTGGGTTTCCCAGAGAAGTCCCCTTTTCTTAAATATTTTTATAGCAATTTTCAAATATAATCTTTTATGCCGAAACTACATTTTAGAGAAGTTCAGTAACTTCTAAATAGCAAATCATTTTGAAGATTAAAAGTATAAGATACCTCAATACCGGTACTGCCATGATTGCCTCAATAAGTAAAACAAGGAAAATTTATACAATACATATTTTTAATTGAATTAACATATATAATAATGTAGAATATAAAAATATATCTGTGTAAACATATAATAAGGGTTCTCCTTACTGTCTCATCAGTGTTATGTCAAACTTGAATAACTTCTTCCAATATAAAATTGTTCTAGAATTTCATATTAACCATTTGAGCTTTCAGAATTTCTGACTCTTTCTTTAAATGCTCAACGTTTCTTGTAAATTCTCCATCCAAAGTCAGCATATCAACAATGTTGTCACTGAAGATCTTTCTGAAAATTTTCAATATATTGAGAGAGGAACCCGAAAATATTAAATGAGAAGTCATTTTTACTGTGCTTTGTGTGAAAACTACCTGGGATGTTCACATAAAACAAAACTTTTGTAGAGAAACTAATTATTGGTTTACGGAGAAGCTTTTAAAATACAACAATACATTACTTTTTTATTTTTGTTTACAATGTTAATCAATCATGTTCATCTTGGAGGATAAGACACTATCCTTGGAAGGAGGCTGTGTTTCCAGTAAGCCCTCCCCATGGGGGGGTTTGGTCAATTTTTGGTCTGTTTGCCCTTCTTGCTTTGACCTATCCTTGCCTCAGTTCTGTAGAGACCACAACGAACCTCAAAAACAAATGAGAATAAACAAGGGAGACACTGTCCAAGATAGTGTCTCGTCCTCCAAGATGAACCTCATTTTCTTATCAAGTTTTATAAATTATGCAAGTAATTAAAGAAATTTTTCAAGTTAATAGAATCATTAATTAACAAGACTACAAGATCGCACCAAAATCCTTCACTCGTTTCTCCTTCATACTTGGCTACCTAATACCTAATTGGAAATACCTACCTTGTGGTACGGTCACCATTTCAATAATTTAATCTAATTAATGATAGTTTTATTTTGAACTACAGTAGACCTTATTTCAAACCTGTCATACAGTCTGATGTTTTGATGGCCTTATGCAGAATCCGAAGAAATGTTTTCGGATCTGATGCAATATCCATCTGTCTGATTAAAGATATACTCTTTGCTATCTCCCCACTATAAAGTTAATTTTTAATGCCTCTTTAAGACAGTGTCCATTCCCTTCTTCTGGGAAGTCTACCCTCATTCTTCCTTAAACAACGTCTCAGCTTCGATATGTCGGTTTCAACATGTGATTTCAGGCCAATAAGTATTTTGTCCGCTCTATATAAAGGCCTGGAAAGAATCGTTCACTGTCAAATTACTGAATTTATCACTGACCAACACTGATCAACATTTTATCTGACTGAAAGTCAGGTTTCAAAACAAGACACTAAACAAAAACAACAGTCGTTAAAATGTTTATATATATATGTGTGTGTGTTTGTGTGTGTATGTGTGTGTGTGTGTGTGTGTGTGTGTGTGTGTGTGTGTGTGTGTGTGTGTGTGTGTGTGTGTGTGTGTGTGTGTTTGTGTGTATGTGTCTGTCTGTGAACACTATAATTCTCGTAAAAATGGTCCGATCGACATCAAATTTGGTAGAGACGTGTATTCCTACATTTGCTCGGACAAGTTCGTAAACCAGACATATCGGTCTTTCGGGTAGTTTGGGGGGGTTTTGAACTAAAGAAATGGGTTTTTGTGTTTTTCATATTTAATTTAAAAAAGAATTTACATTTTATCTTTCACCATTAAAATCAGCTTAAAAAATTACACAATTCAGCCCTTCTTTCAATTCCCCAGAAAATTCTCATAGCTGTATGGAAGGTGTCTGTGTCCCTCTGCAGCCTGCCTGAACAGTAGATCCGAATAATGCAGTTTGTTATTGTAATTTTATGGAGAATAGGCAGATATTGAAAAACTTAATATATGGTAAAAATAAAAATAGTTTATTGTAAAAATGCCTACCTTCATCGTTCTACACAGCAGCAAACCTAGATACTCTTTCCCATGTAAATCCTATGGAGAATAGGCAAACTCTCATATTTATTACGGATATTGATCAAACCTGTTATATATTATTATTGATTTGGAAATTCGCTGAGTACGCAGGTCTGCTGTGACGGGGGTATTCCTTTTTACTATTGGATTCAGCATAAAACCACATAATTTAGTATTTTGAATCATGACTCTTGGTCATTTGGTTACTGAGATATTTCAGATGGTAAACTAAGTACATCAGTGGTGTCGTCCTTTACTCCAGCTGCTTGGAGGTCACAAATTGTGGATAGTTGTGAGCAGTGGTTGGTGGGTGTAGTGTTCTCTTGTGTGGATTAACGTCTGCACTATTGAGTACTACAAAAAAAGATTATCCTCATAAATAGACCATTTTGTAATTCAGAGGCAGTGGTTTGGATTCCACGATAAACTATAGGTCCCTTAGTTGTCATCGGCTGTTAGGCTATTAATTAACAGTCCTGTCTAAGGAACATGTCAGCCCTAGCCAGTAACAAGACTACAAGATTGCACCACAATCATCTTACACTCAATTCTCATTCATACGTGGCTTAAAGTACTTATCTTGTGGTTAGGTCACCATTTCAATAATCTAATCTAATCGTGCAATCGTTATTCTTACGGAGAATTGCTAAAAATCAATGCCTCACTTATTTACTTAAATATTCTTTCAAAAATTAGTTGCAAGTCCATCTAGTTAAGTTTTATCAATACTGCCATAAAAACTCCAAATTTAATGTTTCTTACAGCAGCAAACCTACATATTCATTGCCCATGTAATCCTTACGGAGAAAAGATAAATTGGTATAACTCGCTTAGTTATTGACATAGTTTGATAAAACGTATGTGTTTTACTTAGTGAACAGCCTTAATACATGCACATTACTATGTAAAACAACTCTTATTGCAGAAAACCTGCATACTCATAGCTATTAGATTACTATGATGGAAATAATGGAAGTCCTATGAAATTCGCTCTACTCACGCCAGCGTGCTACAAGCGATCTCGTTTCTTATATCTAAATTTGTTCTAAAAATTATAGTCTATTAGTTTTTAAATAATTGCCACTTCTGTTAAAAAGATAGAAAATAAGTTTAACTACAAATAAATTATTTCTTTGTAATCTTACAAAGGAATATCAATGACATTAGTTTCAACAGGTTCCTTGTTCTTCTCTTGAACTCGTATCAGCTCTTCCTTATGCTTTTCTATCAAAGATATTTTCTCCTCTAGCTCTCTCTGTATCTGGTAAATTTTATCCTTCAAAGAAAAAGTTGTCTGTAAAATATACACATTTATATTATTACTCCACACTGTAATATCTGAATTTGAAAATTTTATCTTTTGATCTATTTCTTATCTTTTTATATATTTACTTGCTTAAATTGGTTTTTTTGCCAGTGGCATCAGTTCAATGACTATACATGAGATCATAAAAGAGATCTAACAACATCATATGCTTAAAATAGGGATTGGGTTAAGGATATGGATTGATTTGTGAGGTTAAAATGAGATGCACAACAATAGTAGCAATAGTAACACATATCAAACACAATGACAATAATAGTAAACACATCTAATAGTTAGGAAAGTAAGGGGACTATGTCAGCTATCACATCCATGTCTGAGAACAATTAAGGGAGTACACTTCTGTAAGTAATAATCATAGAGCATTGAGCAATAAGTATCAAGATTAAATATCAACCAAATGCCTTTTCTCTATTCTTTTTTTCACATTGAAGGAAAATTGATTGAAATACGCCTGGGAGAATAAATAGGGGAAAATATTTAGAGAGGAGTCAATTTGACTAGATTGTCAGAGGTAATGAGAAGTTAATGGTCACAAAAATAGCCAGAAAATGATGGTTAATGGAGACTGGGAAGCTTTTCTAAAGCACAAATTACACTGAGAGTGTGGGTGAATTAAATAAGTAATTTTATCTGATCTGAGACTATGAGAATAAAGAAATAGATAAATATGCTAAGTACAATACAGATGTAATACCATATACAGTACGGTAACTTAAAGTTAGTACTTAGTAGATAAAGTTACACTATTTTTTAAGAGTAGTAAAGTGTTCCTCCAAAAAAAATCGTAAACAATTTTTATATTCTATTGTAAATAATATAATATAAATTGGTATTTTATCAGAAAACCACTATCAGCCCTACTATTATGAAAGGAAAGTTATAGTGTACTACTATGAACTATTAGTTTCATAATTTGTGTATACAAAATGATGTGTTAATTTAATTTTAGAATGTTGTTTTATTCAAAAAAATAAAACTTTCTAGTTTTGTAAGTAAAGTGATATAAAATGCATTTACCATTGTTGACTCAAAAGGAAAGAATAATTGGTTAGTAAATAGGAACACTTTGTTGTTTAAATAATATGATGAACTTTTTAATTCTTAATTTACAATCTGTTTGAAATTTGTAAACAATTTTATATTCTTAAAAATTAACACATTTTAAAGCATGTGATACAAGAATGTTCCTGATGTGCCTTATTGACATGGATATGTCTTAGCTCTGGGGGGAGGGTATTGGCGATTTGTAAATTGGCATAATGTAAGGTGAAAATTTAAAACAGGTTTCCATAAAAACTACCAGAACTATTGTATTAAATTTTCAATATATAAGAATAGGAACAGCTGTTTAGACTGAAAAAATTCCCTTTAGATATCCATGATCTAACCTATTTCCCACAGGGAAGTAAATACAAACATCACTATTCTCATAATCACAATTTTAATTTTAAAAATGTTTGTATTTACTTCCCTGCGGGAAATAGGTTAGATCATGGATATGTCTAAATGGAAATGATTTCAGTGCATCTAAACAGCTGTTCTTATGTTTCAAATTTTGGTCTTACAAATTGCTAACAACCCCCGCCCCTGAGCTAAAACATATCCAGGCCAAAAATTGATGAGATTATTTTTTACTGTAAAAGCTTTTTACTGTAAAAAGCTTCTAAAAGTTTTTTCTAAAAGCACTAAAAGCTTTTATTACTGTAAATTTTTGTGACATTTGAAAAGGTTATATGTTTTATGATTTATGTGATAGGTTTATTTTTTGTTGCTGTATTCAATCAGAGGATATATGAAACAATAATTTTACAAAATCAGTTCAAGAAAAATTTGAAATAATATATATTACACAGCCCATTCAGTGGCGGCGACAATAACGGGCCGCAACCTAAAAGGAGGCTCGCGGGCGTGTTTTTTTTTAATTTAGCCCGGGCCCTTCTAAAACAGGATACGTGCCCTGCTATTTGGAACCTCCTGCCTGTCATAAAAATATTTATGATTGTATGCCTATTGTCAAGAAAATTACCAAACTAAGCTTTAAACATAATTGTGCATAAAACTGTGCTAACCACCATTATTTAGAGAGCCGAATTAAATATTGGTTTACTTACGTCATGATACGAAGACATACAAACTCTAGAGAAGGCTAGTATTGTTTGAAATTGCGCGATGAGTACCTATAATGTTAACTGTCTACGTCGTGCCGGTGTCTCACCATAGATGAACGGATAGTAAAGTAATCCGTTCCTCTCTGGTCTCACGGTATGGCTCACCTGTCCGACGCATTAAAAAAATCCGGACCTCTAGGGATACAAATAATTTTAGATATTGGCGACTTTTTTCTTAGTTGTAGTCGAATTGCGGAACGGCAAGGTCGCTTTATATTTATTGGACTATGCAATAAAAATAATAATAAGGGAGAAAGAGAAGAGTTAAGAAGGATGCAGAATGGATGTTCGGTAAGTAAACAATGTATCTTTTTCTTTTCATAGATTATAAACTATTTACTTTTTGAACTTACTTCTGTAAATCTGTAATAATCATTCCGTGTATCAGTATAGCAAGTGTTTTCTTCGCCCTTGGAGAGCGAGTGCAAGAATAATTTTACAAAAGTATATAGTAGCATAGATGAACAGATAGTAAATAATAATACAGTAGTCTATTTTATTTTTTATAATATACATAACTTTGGGCCGAAATCTTTAATCGAGTTTGCGAGAGTTGAACTAGGGCCGAGCATTATTATAGGTAGGAACAATAAATAAGCTAGAATTATTTACATTGACAGATAAATCTAATTCTCTACTAACATAAGTCAAACATTCTGATTCAGATTCAAATGTCTTTATTTTGACAATTAACAAAAACTACGTAATAGTATCAATACATTAAAAGTGATTAATTAACTAACTAATAATAATGAAACAACAATTTTTTTATTTAAACTAACTAGGGTTTTTCATTATAACAAATAAAATCCTTAACTTTATAAAAACATTTTTAAAGTAAAAATTTCATAACCATATTTTAAAAACTTTTGGAACAGTTTGCTTTTGCTTTAATGGAGTTTGGAAGAGCATTAAAAAATGAAACTCCATTATAAAAGAAATTATTTTCAACATTCAACAGCATAGGTTAACAAAGAATTGATTTAGTACGTTATTGTGAGCAACATGTGAGTCTGCAAATTTAGAAAGTGTTATAAAACGAAAATTCCGGAAGAGAGCTTTTAACGGACAAAATCAATATGCGCATGAAATTTTAGACCACTGTCAATTTGGACGTCTATATGAACTTAACGATTGAAATTGGCTCAATAGATTCGTCACCAATTAAGTAATTAATGCGTTCATCAGAAGTTTCTGCTTGGCATATTTCAAATTCTACAATTTTCGTTTTACTTTTGTTTAAAACTAATTTGTTTTGATTTGCCCACTGTACCACAATGTTACCTTCAAAGGAACTTTTGATTTCCAGGCTAGAACTGTGTTATTAGCATTTACAACGAGTATCATGGGTAAATAACCTGATTTTCGAATTAAAAATACAGCCAGGAAGATCATTTATGAAGAGGATAAATAGAATAAGGCCAAGGACGGACCCTTGAGGAACACCCATACGTACATGTTTTGATGAAGATTGTACCAGAGAGGAACGGATTACTATCCGTTCATCTATGATTGTACTATGCGCAAAAGCCTAATCGGGAAAACATAGGAAATATGGACAACTTGACTTCTGCCCGTTAAATAGCAGTCAATCCAAGAGTAACCAAGACCTCTCACACCAAAATTCCACAGTTTGGTAAGCAACATTCGATGGTCGATGAGGTCGAAGGCTTTTGTAAAATCAAAGAAAATACTAGCTACCAATTTCCAGAATCGCCATTCGCCATTCGTATCCCTGCCATTGTAGGCTGAGCCGTCCGTGCAATAAATAAATTCTTTTGTCGATATTTTTCTACAGGGGGAAAAATACGTCATAAGTGATTCAACTATATTACACTATTACGATTACGATATATATTATTACGAGATTATTATTGACGATATTACACTATTCATTGCATCGACAGTGGAATTACCTTTAGTATAACCAAACTCTGCAGGTGATAAAATCTTGCCCCCCCCCTGAATGCCAAAAGTCTTTTGAGAAAAACTTCATGAATACGATAAATGTTTTCAGTATATTAAATCCTTTACCATAAACAATCGTTCAAAATAATCCTTAATAACTTATTTTAAACTTACGATCATCCCTTTCATATATCTGGTTGTTTATCTGCTAAAGATTACGTTTATTTCTGATTTATTGCTTTGATATTGGTAAATTTGATTTGGTATTTAAAAAAATATATGTAACTAGGCTTTATAATCCTAAATTTAGACTACTGATTACTGATTCAGATACACTTCAATTTGCTCTCATGCTCTCTCTTGTTCTTCTTCATATGCTAGGGGTAGGTCAAGTCAACTTGAGTGTTGTTGGATTTGGTTGTTTGGTTATGTTATGTTCCATTACTGAAGGATATTGTTATCGGGATATATTCCTCCTACGGACATAGTTTATTAGCTCGTTTATTAATTTTTACGTTACAAAATTTAACTTATATTTGACCATTTTGATTTACTACATTCATTTAAAAATGAAGAAAAAGGTAAGCTACAATAGACTGTTTAGAATAATGTATTATAACAGATCAAACCATTTACTGTTTTAAAGTAAGGGATCTTTGAAAGTTCCTACACTCAAAGTTATTCTTATTTAGATTGAATTCATTAAGACATTGCTCTCTGAAAAAATAACCCTATTTAATATGAACAACTTAATTATAATCTCATTGTTGAATTTTCTTAAATGTTTTTGGCTTTCACTTACTCAAATTCTGTTTGGTTTTCAGGTGCTTTTGATGGGGAAAAGTGGTTCAGGAAAAACCAGCATGAGATCTATTATATTTGCAAATTACATTGCAAGAGATACACGCCGATTAGGAGCAACAAGTAAATATATCCAATAAATCGTAGCTTATAGCTCTCTTGTGATTTCTGTTGATGTTGCCTAGTAAATTGTAAAAATAAATCCATGTTTTTTGCAAGCCATAAAATCTTCTACGATGTAGATTTTATTACAGGCCTTCTTAACCCTAGAGTAGTATCTTTGGTCTATAGACTAATAACTTAGTATTTTGAAGTTCCTGACCCCCCACAAAGGTGCTGGGTATGTGCCTCCCACTATCTTCCTACCTCGAGTAGTCTACTGGCAGACGCACGGGTGTAAGTTAGAGGTTAGGGGGATTTTCCATATATTTTAACGACTATTGTTTTTGGTCTCTGGGCACCTAAATACAAAAAAATAACATGGTCCCTGGCTTAAGTCTTGCCATGAGACCTACGGCAATAGCTTATTCCCTATGGGAAATTCGCTAAAAGGCGTTATTTGAAGTTTCAGCCAAAAGTATAAAAATAGACCTTATTCCAATGGTTTCTGTTTTATTTACATTATCTAATCAATAGATTGTCATAGCATAACAATACGGGTCTTAGTAAAAAAAGTATTTTATCAACAATTTTTATTGTATTAACTCTGGTGTGATATATTAATTTCTTTAAATAAATTTCATCTCCACTCGGAAGTGTTTTATTTTACAATAATCGCGTAAATGAAAAAAAATATATGGTAATAATAATTTAATATAACTCTATCTTTTATAGTCAGGTGTAGCATATTTATATACGAGAAATATAAAAAAATACAAAATTGGTCTCACAAACCAAAGACATCAAACATGAAATGAAAATCATGACAAAACTCACTCTAGGGTTACAGTAAAGTAAAACAAAACTTTCACATAGGTAACAATGATTTTTTTAAATCATCATGCTTTTATTACATTACTAGCAGTAAGCCCGTCCTTTGTACGGGTTGTAGGATTCAGTTTAAAGAAGAAAGATTATCATACCAAAATGTAAACCTGAAATCCTAAACATATCAATACAAATAAAATAAATCAATACCCAGCTTTGTTATTTAGCATCACTTTACAATTAAATAGATTAGAACATTTATACCACTATTATAATTAGTTATACGTTAACATAACTTTTTAATATAGTATGATTTCCAAATGGGTTTAAAATCAATGGCCAATATAAACTAACTAATATTGATATGACAGCTGATTGTTTTTATTTCTATTAAATCTTCAAACTACAAAGACAGCTGGTTATTATCAGTAGGTTTTTCATTGAAAACTGAATCAAAATGTGAGTAATATCGCGTAAAAGTGGGTTTTTAAATGCTCGTTATTTACTTTTCAAGAGGCGGCGGGCGATTTCAAGCATTTATAAACTTTCTCTGGAATTTAGAGAATACATGAAATAAGTTTCATTGTAATCAGTTCTCCCGTTTTTTTTCGGAGAAGACGGCGTAAAATGCCTCCTGGAGCGTCACAGACAAACAGACAAAAATTGAGATAAGACCGGTTTCGGCTTCTCTAACGCACGACAAGTAAAAATAACAAAAAAATTAATAATCCTAAGCAATGTACAGACAAAACTCTACTTTTATTTATATAGATGATTACATTTATTGCCTATAAAATAATTTGTATTATAAAAGGTTATTTTATTTTAATATAAATTCCAATCCTGTTATACAAGCAACATAATCTTTGTCTATAAATCAATTTACACTGAAACTACTAAGTAAATATACTATTCCACTTTTTTTATTTACCTATTCAAAATTAAATTTACTTGCTATATTCATTTCCTCATTCTAATCCTGATGAATTTGATTTTTTAGTTGATGTGGAGCATTCACATGTTAGATTCTTGGGCAACCTTGTGCTCAACTTGTGGGATTGTGGAGGGTAAGTGATTATGTTATTTTAAAACAACCTTGATATGTCAATTAATTATATATTCTTGTGCTGCATGCGTTTCAGGCTTACAACAGTCCATCCTCAGCAGTTTTGGTAAAACAATCATGGTTGATAGATGATAATGCAATTCACACATTTAAGTAGTGTTGAACAAAGTTTATTCACAGACACATTTATGACACTTAAAACAATACAAAATGAAAATTTCGGTATGCCGAACTGACCAACGGTTTCATTTCTCACAGTAATGAATGACACTGCAGCCTCTATTTATCACAATTATATTCGACGACACTTTAGTGCTATCATAGTCAACAATTATCGTCACCAAGCTGCTATCTACTAGCTAATACTGGAACTAACTCATGGAGTTCGCTGTTTTGCATTTAGTTTGTTTTTTAGCTGATTGAGTATGCTTTTTATAGCCAAATAAGCAGTTTCTCAGATGGTGTTAGTTTAGTGTGGTGGTCTAAAGTGTTATCCTGATGAGCGCAACCTTTGAAGCCAATCGGAAATATACATGGGTTAAAATCCTGACCATGAGCAATCCCAATTTGGCTTCCAAATGTTTGGTAAAGTGGTGGGAGGGCATACCTTAAATGAACGGTGACTGGCTTGAGTGGAAGTTGACAGTATTTTTAGGCTTAATAGGGATTGCAGTGGACACCTGTTTTGCTTCTTTTATGACTTTCTGTATTAAAGACTAAAGGAGGAAATTTTAGGCATTAAAGAGCAAGGGCAAGCTAACATAAGAAGACTGATTGACTTAGAAAGTTGACCGCGTCAGAATAGATCTTATGTTTAGTAAAAAATCGGGAACTTCAAAGAAGTGGTTTTGCAATGAGCAAACTGGGGGCATCAGACTTTATTTAGGATAACCAAGCTCACTTCTTTGGGAGAGATCGGCTATAATAGCTCATATTCCAAATGACTGCAACATTAACTACATTATGGCTAGAGTTTCGGCCCTGAAAAATATGGGATATGTTGTGAATAAACCATTAGGACATTAGAAACAGTTTAATGTTTTTGTATCATAATGTTTGTGGTTTAAACCTAAAGTTAATGACAGCAATTGTGTAAGTTTTATTGGTAACCATCATGTAGTTGCTCTGTTAAAACATATATCTAAGACGGTAATTATTGATCCTGAGCATAAAATAAATAAATAAAAATACGTTTGGTACCCAGCAAATATAAATATGGGCTGAGTAGGAACAATTGGTTGTATGATTATAATGATTAATACAGATTCACAATTTCTGCAGATAGTGTTGTAATATATTTTTAAATCAAGTATTACTACCTCTAGAACAATAGGCTATGTCATTAGTGATCGGTAGTACTGTATTTACCTAGCTTTTATGATACCTATTTGATAATTTTTTTATTTAATTGTGAGTAAGCGACTGATTTCTTTGATCAGGCAAGAGGCATTCATGGAGAATTACTTCGCCAGCCAGCGGGACAATATCTTTCGCAATGTGGAAGTGCTGATATATGTGTTCGATGTGGAATCTCGTGAGCTGGACAAGGACATGCACTATTACCAGAGCTGCCTAGAGGCAATACTGCAAAACTCCCCTGATGCTAAAGTCTTCTGCCTCATACACAAGATGGATTTAGTGCAGGAGGATCAGCGGGACATGGTGAGTAAAACTTACCAATCCATTTAGTTCATTAACCTTTCAACGTGGGGCTTTTATTGCATGATTTTATTTGCATGCCCAAGTTCAGGAGCATGCTTGAACAATAGGGGGATTATTGGCCCCTATTCTTGCAATACTTTGCCAAATGTTTAATAATAAGAATAAGTCAGGTTCTATTTATTCTAGCAACATAATTTTTTTGCTAAATTGTTTATAATTAACTACCCTGAAATAAACATACAAAATCACATAACTATCTAAGTCTTATATATTTACATACATTTTTTATGTTTATCAAATGTGGAGATGGCAGGCTGAGTGCTACGAAAAAAAAACTGAAGATCTATCAAGTATTGTGAAAAAAGCATTGGTATATATTAAAAGCTATATATTATTGTATTTTACAGTACAGTGTACTTTATTACTGGACAATTAAGTGCAGTTATCATGTCAATTACTATGAAATAGTTTGCATAATAAATACACTAATATAAAACAATGTCACTATTCACTAACCCAATCTAACATTTCTTTTAGCAACCGAAAAACTACAATTATTCACTAATACTAAGTCCTAAAACATATTTACTTCAATAACACAATGTAAAGCAGTGAATACCACAGTATAAGTGATAAATATTACGAGCAAAGCAAGCTAAAAGCAATACCTATTCGCAATGACTCAAACTAACCAAATCCAGAACTTCTACGAGTTTATACACAACATTCTTTATCTCTCACACACACATTTATTGATTGAAAACATTGGCCCGCTCATAGAGAACACACTGGATACAATCCTGAGTCCTGAGTTTATAAAATCGCCACCAGACTTCACTACGTAACGGACTGTCGTCATGCATAGTGACTACGGAAAAACACATTCGAAGAAGTTTTCTGCCTATGTAGTGATTACAGCAATCACATTGAAGGGTTAATAACTCAGTAATACACTTCCAATCTGCAAGAACTGAGATTGTGGTTTTAAATTCTATTTTTTACCTTGAAGCTCACCCATTTATTAAGAAATTTAACTGTCTATATTAGCTATAGATTATTTATTATATGAACAATTTTTCAACTTCATGTGTGATAATTTTGCAGATTTTTCAAGAAAGAGAAGAGGATCTCAAAAGATTATCGAAACCTTTAGAGTGCACTTGTTTCCGAACATCAATATGGGATGAAACTTTGTACAGGGTGAGTTTTTCTTTTAAAGACTTAAACAAATATTATTCCTCAGTTTGAAAAAGGTCATACACTTGGCAAAATAGTAAAACACTGAAGAAAACTTATAGCTATGTCCATTATAATATATCTATTAAATACACTCTAATACAGTTGTGTAAAAATGAAGTCAAATCTTTATTCTGTTTCTTATGACCAATCCAAATTTTAAAAATTTATCTATCTGTTGATGTGCTTATTTATTAAGTATTTTAGATTTTTATTAATACTATTATAATTTGTTGAAATTTGTGTGCGTGTGGCCGAGAGGTAGAGCACTTTGGTCTCCAGGGTTCCAGGCAACTAACTAGGTCTAGTCTAAAGTGGTGTGTAAAAAGGTTCTGCGCAATGGTCTAGACAGTTATGGAATGAGAAGGTGGGACAGTATATATATACTTTTTTAATTTAAGTGTGAGAAAACTTTGAATTTAGCAAATGTAACTATTAGGTTTTAGATCATTCAAAGGTTGATCGATCATATAGAATAGGCAAAGTTAAAAAACTTAAATATTTTATTTCAAGCGATTTCAATGCATGTATAAAACACTTGACTTAAGTTGCATTAAACTTACGAAGTTGCTGGTGTAAATACGCTCAGTTTGAATAGATTATTATTAAAATATTATAGTTATTTATTCTGCTAGTCTCTAACTGACAATCATAGTGTAATGAAGGATAACTGTCATGCGAATGTGTTGGACAGGCGTGGTCTTCAATTGTCTACATGCTGATACCCAACGTAAAGGAGTTGGAAACAAGCCTCAACCAGTTTGCCAATATCATTGATGCGGATGAGGTGCTTCTGTTTGAGCGGGCGACGTTCCTCGTCATCTCACACTGTGAGCGACGGCCACACCGCGACATCCACCGCTTTGAGAAAGTCTCCAACATTATCAAGCAGTTCAAACTCAGTTGCAGGTAATGGTTAAAACAATTGGAGACTTTTAAGCATTTTGAAGACAAAATGAGTGGAAAATGGATCTTGAGACATTAATAACAACATTATACTGCACTGGGGATATTAATTTCAAAACCAAAATTTATTTTAGCTAATAGTATCTTATTGGTTATATAACTGTAAACAACATCATGAAATTAAAACATCAGAAAAATATTATTGATGAGAAACAGGTGAACAACAACAGTAACATTAGTTTAATTTGCACACAATTTAATTTGGACTGGAGTGGCTTGGTACTCACCCATTAACCCATTGGCAACTTAGTTTAATTTTACCAACAGTCTTGTACGGATCCAATTAAATTTCACCGAATGCAATGTTTTTCTTAACACCTATATTAGTGTTACTTTTGTATAAAACTAATTAATGTTTATATATTTTTAAAACAGAATTAAATTTCACACTCTTTACAAAGATTTTAATATGGTTTTATCTCCATATATATTTTAGCGAATTTCCCATAGGGAAAGCCCGGGACTTAAGCCCGGGACCATGTTATTTTTTCTTCTTTAGGTGCCCAGAGTCCAAAAACAATAGTCGTTAAAATTTATATATATATATATATATGTGTCTGTGAACACGATAACTCTCGTAAAAATGGTCCAATCAAGACCAAATTTGGTAGAGACGTGTATTCCTACAAGTGCTCGGACGAGTTCGTAAACCAGACATATCGGTCAATGGGAACGGGTAGTTTGGGGGGGTTTTGTACCCCAAAATGGGGTTTTTTGCGTTTTTCACATGTAATTTTTAAAAATTTCTAATTTTACATTTCACCATTCGAATCAGCTTAAAAAACTGCACAATTAAGTTCCTTAAAGTTTTTCTCTATCTCCAACGGTTACCGAGATATTCAAAAATCTAAACACAGTACGTTGTATTGTTTGGCTCCAATGTTAATCTTATGGAGGATAAGGAAAAATTAATATTTCTCATAATAATGAATATTTTTGGATAAAACTTGATATTTAGCTTCATCTGGTTGAGATCTATCCATTTATGCTTAAAAATCATAGTTTATGTGTTTATCATGGCAGCAAACCTGCATACTATTTTCCCATATTAATCATATAGGGAATAGGCAAACTCCTTTATTTATGGTAGAAATGCCTACTTTCAGTGTTCCTCACAGCAGCAAACCTGCTTACTCTTTTCCCATTTTAATCATATGGAGAATAGGCAAATAATTCTCATGTTTATTGACAGATTTTTATAAAACTTGTCAAATATTATTATTATATTATTGATTTGGAAATTCGCTGAGTACGCAGGTCTGCTGCGACGGGGGTATTTATATGTATATAAACATTACATATATACATTTATAAAACTTTAAAAGCAAGTTTAATTTTATTTATTAATAAATCCCTTAAAACTCTTTTGTTTGTATATTTTCATGAACAATATTCAATTACCTACACAGAAAATTTTAATTTATCAGAATATCTTTTCTTATATAAAAGTTAGTAAAACACTACAAATTGTGATTTTTGACACTTTCTCTATACAATAGAACCTACACAACTAAGTGAACTTGTATTAGGCCTAACACATTTTAACTAACCCTAAACAATCATCACTTGAGTTATTATTATTACTTTGTTCTTTAATATCATATTCTTCTTCCAAAATTTTGTAAATTTCACTAGAATATATCATATATAATATAATCATCACGACGAACCATCTCGGAACATAACCTAAACACTAAAACTGTCAAAACAATATTCTACCTCTCTAAACAACTAATGACTAATGACGGCTGAATACATATTACAAAACAACACTATGTTGTTAAAGTACTAAATAAACACATTTAAATAAATACTTTTAAGTAAAAACAAATGTAAGTACAACTGAAGACTGAATTGCCCTATTTAGTTGTGCAGATGGTTGATCGGTGGCGGCTTAATGATAGTGATGCTAAAATAACAGCTCTAAACAAAGTCATTCCTGTTGTTTAGTGGATATAATAAATAATGAACTAAATTATAATAAATTTAATAATTTTGTGTTCCCTTTAGCCCTGGAATAACTTAAAATACTACTAAAATAGTTTTAAATTCCAAATAGAGGATGTTAAAAAAGTTTAGTCACCATCACGACTTAAGTCGTCATGGGGCTTTTGGGCCAGTTCAGCCATCATGACTTATGTTGTGATAGGGTGTGAATGGGTTAATTCAGATGGGAATGGGTTAAAAGCTGAATTAAAAATGGCAGGTTTCAATATACGATTAAAAAAAATATCACTCTCTGGTATGCGTAACATTGTTGATACATAAAATGTTTAAGATTAGTTTTATACAGTCTTATATTAATTTCACTATCACATCTTATATTAATTCCACTATCACATCTTATATTAATTTCACTATCACATCTTATATTAATTTCATTATCACATCTTATATTAATTTCATATCACATCTTGAAATTTTTTGAGGATGATAGTCTCTTCTGCCTGTAATTTGATTGCAACATAGCTCAAGGACATATCTGGGTTAGACAGAACAGTACTGGTAAAACACTGGGATCCTCACCAGCAATGCATTACCCCAGTCGGAGAGGCCGTCACATTACCAACTCATCAATTTATGTTGGATAAAATTATTGATAATCTTTTTAAACTCTTTCCAACTGTCGATTTTCAGATTTTTATTAGATTTCCCAACCAATGTTACAGTAAAGTGGCTGCTCAGTTCCAAAGCATGGAAGTGCGCAACTCCAACTTTGCTGCATTCATCGATGTATTCACATCCAACACCTACGTAATGGTTGTCATGTCTGATCCCAACATTCCCTCAGCAGCGACACTCATCAACATCCGCAATGCTCGCAAACACTTTGAAAAATTGGAACGTGAGAGTCAGAATCCGAGTGCACTGACAAGGTCTTCTTACGAGGTGGACGCATGGAATTCTGCTCGTATTCCGTAGTTTCGTTATCTACAACACTTAAGTTTTTGTACTAAAAGTGTAGACCACTGGGGTTCATTTAGAGTTCAATATCTCGGGAGACCTATGTATTTTGGAGATTCTATTTATTTACTGCATGCGGACGCTGTATTTACACTCACTTAAATAAAGTTTGTATGTCATAGAATACTTATATTTATTTCTTTGAGATCATTAAAGGTGACTCATATTATCCACAGAAACAATTTAGAAATCACTCACTTAACAATTAAAAGGGAACCCAAAATCTTGTTCTAAAACGCTTCGAATGAAGTATCCTGGGTGGTAAATGCATGTTCTTGGTGATAAAAACAAAAAGCAAATATGCTATGTATTTTCTTTCCTGTCATTCAAACTGACCACAATACCACATTTTGAAACGTATTGTGATTTAAGTTAAACCTTAGTCAAATTACAGAGATTGTATTTACATGATGAATGTACAAAAATATTTACCTTTAGATTATATTGTGATTGTTTTTCTGGAAACATTTTATTGTTAACTAAATTAACTTTTTGACCAATTTTTTTGTTTGCCTTTGATTTAAAATAGTTAAGATATATATTGTGTTTGAATTAATTTTTATTGTTACCTATTCAACAAGACTGGTTTCCTTGTATAATCACTTACTAAATGAATGGTATCTGCCCTTCAGGTGTCAATTTTGTTAAAATTCCTTACAGGAACCGGTTTTGGTCTTTTAACAGACCATCATCAGCCGACGAAACAGGTATCACATGGTCTGTTAAAAGGCCGAAACCGGTGCATGTAAGGAATTTTAACAAAATTGACACCTGAAGGGCAGATGCCATTCATTTGGTAAGTGATTATATAACTATCTAGGTGTCTAGGCTTTCGAAATAATGGTTTCCTTGTGTTACGAAGGTTATATGTGCTGCAAAGATGTTAATTATAATTAAAATGTTTATATTTATATATGTATATATTGTATTGCATAATAAAACAAATTATATTTTCTTATTATTGTATTATTATTCCTATCTTAAAGAATCTTCTGAATTCTAAAAGAATCTTCATGTAAATTCAATAATTAGTCTACTCATACTAGTAGAACTATGGAGCTTTGGGCCGCAACAGGTGATATATATACAGGGTGTTCATTAAAGTCCGGCACAAACTTCGAGGGGTGATAGTACTCATCAAAATAAACAAAAAATCACCTATAACCATTTGACGAAAAATCCTTCGTTTAGCTGCCACTTTGTACCTATTTTTTACAAAAAACTATATTTATCAAGAAATATTTAAGATACAGAAACCAAACTTTGCACACATATTTATTGGTTAAAAAGAAAAATATTTACAAAGTATCATTTAATTTTCTTTTATATTTTCAAAATGGCGGCGCTTAAAAATATTTAAATTAAAATAACAAAAAAGCCATTAACTTTATAAAATTTTTACAAGATACAAAAAAAATTGGAATTTTAATTTCAAATCGAATGGTACTTTGGTGAACGAAATCCGTCCACGGATAACCGAGAAAATGCACTTTTAAAGTTAGAATACAGGGCCCACGCGCCACCGCGGAGCGGCCGTGGCTAAGAAGCGGAGTTTAGCTGGCACAACGCGGCTTCTTAGCCACGGCCGCTCCGCGGTCGTAAACTAATAACGTGGCGAATAGATTGTTCATTTTGTACCACACATAATTACTTCATAGTTTTACATTAATGAATGATTCAGATGGCATTGGATAGTAAAACATATTGCTAATGGAAAGTAAACCAATCAGCTGTAGCTATGAAATCAAATGTTTTCATTGTAGAAAATTTGTAAACAAACTTACTCTCCATAAGGTTAACATTAGAAATTTAAAACGCCATAAAATGGAAACTTATGGGGTTTTCGAAAATATTTTTTCACTAAAACCTTCCCGGGCACATATAGAGCAACTTCCTAAAATTTCATGGCGATCGGATGAGTAGTTTGGTAACGCATAAAGGACATACATACATTCAATTTTCTATATAGAGATGAACAACTACCCCAATTTCAATATCATGGGGAGAAATGAACTAAGACTGACATGATCCTTAGGCCTGCCTAACACAGTCCTGACTGTTGAAGAGCCCAACAGAAAATGGCATCTAAGGGTCCTACAGTTTAATGTGGAATCCGAACCACTTTTGCCTCTTTAATTACAAACTGGTCTATGAGGATGGTCTTTGTGGATTAATGTAGCATTCAATGGTGTGGAAGTTAATCCATACCAGTGAATGAATATCACATCCACCGACCACTCATAACTACACACAATTATAATGTCCAAGAAGCTGAAGTACAGGACAAGCCACCTTGCCAATTATGCAGGTTTTAAATTTCATTATTTTGTTGGAGTTTTCAACTATGTAGAGGTTACTGTTTTTCCTGGAGAAAACTACGATTTGAAAGCAATAATTTATAGTATTTAATGATTGTTTATGATAATTCAAGTACAGCTATACTTTACCCTTCAACATGGGACATTTTTAGTACCAAACAGACCCTGTTGCGGTAATTTTTTGGAATTCACGACCTTTTTGTGCAAACAATTTACTAAAATAAACATATTTTCACTATGAGACATTCTATTTACATGATTTTGCAGTAAATTGAAAGGTATTAGTAACACTGCAATAAAAACAAATTTACAGTAGGCTAATTCACTTGAGTTCTACACTTTATAAATGATGAAAACACACAACACAAAAAATGTTTGTATTTACTTCCCTATGGGAAAATGAGATCATGGATTTGTCTAATGCAATATTTTCAGTTCTTCTAAACAACTGTTCTTATTCTTACAAATTAAAAATCCAATACAATGGCTCTAGTAGTTTCTATGGAAACCCGTTACAAATTTTCATCTTACAAATTACTAACACCCCCCCCCCCCGGAGCTATGACATATCCATGTCAACAATATCTGGTTGATTATTATAAAAATAAACCATGAGTACCCACGAATACAATAAAGCGGTCAAACTAAATGTATTCACTATTTATTCATATCACTAAATCCTATTTATTACCAAAATACCTAGAAACACAACGATAACAAACCATGCGGACGACAGTGATATTGCAAATCAATGCCTCACTTCAAACTATCTCTGTCTCTCTTGTGATGGTTGTAAATACATAAAAACAGCTGAAATTACTCATTGAACTGTCCACAACGTCCTGAAAGCGTCAAAGAGTCAAAATAGTTTGATAAATTGCTGAGTTCGGCAGCACATGATGGGTCAACACTCGCGCATGACTTATACGGCAAACCGCACTGCAGACGGCTTTTGGCTGGTGTACGGTGTACATCAAACCGCGTTGAAGGGTTATGTATCTGCAACTGACACATGGAAGAAACAGAACCTCACTATTCCACTGACATTCTGTACCTTGGTTATTTTGGAATAAAACAACGATTTGATATACAATACTTTATTTCCTTACTCATAATAATTACATGATACTACATGTACATAAATATACTCTGGCACATAAACTATATAACAACTAGAAACATACAAATATAACACTTCAGCCTTTATTGTTAAAGATGACGTTTAAAAAAGGAGTAGGAACTCTGATAACATTTGCAAGCATTAGCCTACTGCATTACCATCATTCAAAGATAAATATAATGAATATAATGAATTCAGAATTGCAATTTAAAAAATTAATACATAAGGCATTTGAAAACTTCATTGAGATTAAGACAAAAAAATCACAATTAAAGTCTGATTAACATGTAAGACGGAAGATGTAGTTTAAAATTTAGATGTACACGAAAAGTATTGCAATCTTCATCTCAATATGGAAGTTAATTAACATTTTTCAACAAAAATATAAAAAGGAGGGATTTAATTGTAATAATTAACGTAATGAAAGAATGATTCAAGATAATTTTAACGATTATTTTATGAAAATTCTCAAAATCTATGTAAACTAATTAAAACCATAAGTACCCTTGCCATAGTGTCCTTGAAATGATACATTTTAATTAATAATGAGGTACCAACATTTCCTATGGAGTTATATATTTTTATGTAAAATTTAAAATTTCAATATTAACAAGAAGCGTAAAACTTTTTCTTTGAACTTAACTTAATATAGTTTTAATCTAAAATATATGTATATACAAAACCAGTTTTAAAATATGAAGCCAGACAGACAATTCAATCTCTACATCTTTCCAGCAGAGCCTTGTTTTAGTTTTTTAAACAGTAAACCCATAATAGAATAGTTTAACCTGTAGTAAACTATGTTATGGTAAACCGTAGTATACGATATAACAAATTACAGTGGAACTTGGTTATAACGTCAATGAAGGGACCACGCAATTAATGACGCTATATCAGAGTGACACTATAAAAGAGGTTCCATAATTTTAATTCAAAACCGAGGAAAAATAGAAAAACACATTTTTCTACATGAAATTAACACTTTTAATGAAGGTAATTTGATATACACATAAAAGTTTATGTTTATGACTCACCGAACTACTCTATACTGTATAAAAAATCGAGTTTAAAAATATCGCAATGAAGTTCGGCTTGGTGAATTCAACTGTTGGTTCGATTAAAAAACAAGTCCGAACACACGTCTGCTATCTTACGTCCCTCCTCACACGCTCTTATAACTCACACTTGTTCTTTAATCGGCAAAACCTTTCTCGTAACACTTGCCATTATTTTTCAATACTGTATTCGTAAATTAAAATAACGAAAAGCAAACTGTAAAAGACGTACACTGAACTAACGATAGCTGCACGAACTGTAGGTACATACGTACGGTATTACAGTTCTTTGACGCGACGTGAGTCACTGACACTGGCCTTGATAACGGCGACAGCGGATATAAGGTATGGGGAGGGGGTTGGGGTGGTTAGCGGTAAGACAGCAATAAAATGCCGTTTCTAAAAATAGAATGGGATATCTAGCTAGCTAAACAATAGCCGCGGCTCTCACGTTGCACCACTGACCGAAATTTCTCTCTTTAGCTATACGTTGCCTTCATCTCGGCCCGATTTTTTGACGTTATATACGAGGTTTTAGAATTTACTGACGATATATCCGAGGTTTTACTTATGCAAATACCTATAGTTGGGCGGGACCTAAAAATAAATGACATTATATCCGAGTTGACGTTATGGCAGAGGCCGCAATAACCAAGTTGCACTGTATTACAGTTAGGACCAAAAGCTGTGAGTAAAACTATAAGTTTCAGATTCTTTTGGAAATTTAAACATGATACCAATTTTCATACAATCTTAATTTTTTGTTTTTAAAATTAATCAATATCAGTGATCATGAAATAAATTATAAGATATGTTAATTTGCAGCAACAAATCTGTTAACTTCAAAACCAATGGGAAAAATGTTACCAAAAACATAAGCTTATTAGTTTGTGTTATAAAGTCATATGAAACTAAAATTTCAAATTGGGAAATTGACTAGTAAAATTGGTATTTTACAAGGACTTTTTTTATTTACTTATTATGTTTACCTATTGATTTTTTCTTCCTAAATTATTTCTATTGTCAAAAAATTGTATGTGTATAGGTTTTTAAACATATTTTGTTTTTTCCCTAGAATAAATTTTATTTTGACTTGACTTGAATGGGTTATTGAATTCTACCATGAATTAATTTGAACAAACTTGTTCAAACCTGCACTAATTTTTGAATTAATCGGCATTTACACACCATTTTAGATATATTTTTATAGTACACAATGTAAGGGTTAAGAGAGGGTATAATACGCTATAAACAATAGTATGCATATGTATGTAGTATATTTCATCACTAGGACCAAAAACGGGCATTTTTAATACAAGCACAAGTTTAACAGCCAAGGCTGTTAAATGTGCGAGTATGTATTAAAAGGCCAATTTTGTGATGAACTATATTTTTCGTCATACTGCAAATAAAACTAAACAAACTCGTAAAACATAAATTATTACCTGATTTAGTATCAATAGTTGTCTACCATTTTTGTCTAGACTAATCTGATTGGTTGTTTAGGTTTTGTCAGTGTTAGTTATTATCGATAGTTCGATCTCAACCATTTGATAGTTTGATTTAATAGTCAATTACCAGTTTCACAATCGATATCCGGAACACCCAAAATACACAACAAATCGATAGTGATTGTTGTAGTTACTTTATCAATTATTTAAAATCGAATGCTGACCTTGAATCAAACGTATCATCAATAATGATCTTTAGCGGCCTAGGACTAAAAAAAATCATCATAATGAATGTTTTTTCCTATGAAGAAAAAGAACATACTTTTGCTTTTCAACACATGTATCTAAAGCAGCAGTTTTTGAAGCAGTATGACAAAAAAATTTGTCATCTTAGTATATACAATATACATAACCTAAACAGATTCTATAAGATAAACAAAAATATTTTCAGCCACAGTTATATAGTACATAAATAAATATTAACGACAAAAATCTATTTAAATAAATTATCACTATTTTCATCTTCATTCATGGCGTAGACATTCTCTTTATTTGAAGTCAAATCGAGCCTGTAGTTGTTCTTGGATTTCCCTTGACTGTAGAAAATTGGTCCATTGGGATTTATTAAACCATTTCCTGTAACATTTAATGAATAATATATTAGTGAAGATGACATACATTGTTTAACAATCTTTCAAGTCTGGTTGAGTCAAAGTCTTTAAAAAACCATTTATGGACATGCAAGTAATATGCTTTAATAAAAACAAATATTTAAACAAATAAAAAACTTTTAAAAATGAAAAAATATTAAAACTCAATGTTGATTTATCTTTGTAAAATATGAGAACTTTTAAAATGTGGTTTGGATTATCATAATCTACAAATATATCTTAATTGATTATATACATCATAGGCACTTAGGCTATATTATCCGCGTATAACATCTTCAGCATGCTAATACTAGCTGACACCACTATTAGTAAGCAAAAGAAAGAGTTCTTTAAGCAATTACCAAGTTGTAAGATTTTTACAAACTATTTAATCAAAATTTACCATTTTATTTACTGGCACGGTAGCTCAGGGGTAACGTTCTTGCCCAGTAAGTCAAAGGTTGCTGGATCTAAATCAGCGGTCAGTGACACCTGTCAGATCATGAGCTTGCCTAACTAATACCGCTACGGTATTAGGGCCTTCGGCTTATGGTGATGGACAGTTCAGGTTTAAAAATAAATTACCTAATTTCATTTAATCTCATCTGATTAACCTGTTGAGAAGTATGCCCATCATGTGACGTAGCTAATATCAGGGCTATGTAGAGTAGGTGTATTGTCATAAACAGAACCCCCGGGAGTAAAAAAAATTATGGATTTCTTTAAGTATATTTTATTACTACGATAAATGCATAAAAAAGCATATTACACACACATTTTGACATTTTTCATATTATTTTAATCTCTTAGAACGTGTTTTGGGTGGGATATATTTTTAAAAAATTATGCAGGTATAGCGGTAATCACCTAATATTGGTCATTACAAAGGAGTCAATAACTAAACGGCAACAAAATCACTTGGAACCTAACAGATACAAGATCAGTTGAACTCTAAATAGCGCACACACTCTCACATTGGCGCTAAGCCAATACTCGAGAAATACCGACGATACCAACCTGATAAACATAATTTACCGTGCCTAGTAAATCACGCATCAGTTCTAAACTATTCGTTTTTAAATAACATTATTTTACTTAAATGTTTTCAGGTGTAATAAACCATTATAAGTTTTTAGTTTATTAGTAATATTTTAAGAAATATCAAATATCCGTCATCCAGTCATATGACGTCGATCCTCAGGGCGGAACAAACGTCACATGATGGACGTTCTCAAATGGGCCCATTTGTCGCTACTTCTCAACAGGTTAAAAAGTGTTTATTCACCAATAAAATGTATTTTCAACTATTTTTCCCGGGTTTTACATGCTTCTTGGTTTTGCTAATCAAGAAGTTATTCAATTTCAAATTGAAAACTCCATAATCATGGAACCATAAACTCAAAATATTAAAATAAATATGGCAGTTAAATTATTTTCCTTGATAAATGTTGTCTGTGACATTTTTTAGGAAAGTCTATTAATGGTTAGGGTTGAAGATAATTTTTTAATTTTTGAAACACATCATATTTTATTGGCTAAAGTAAATCAACATCAGGCCTAAAAAAATAATAGCTAAAATAGTGTTAAAAAAAGGACAATAAACTCAAAACCATTATGTTTTCTGAAAGATTAGTAAACCACATCTGAAAGTTACAAGATTATGTGCAGGATTAGGTGCTTAAATTAAATTAGTAAAATAGTAAATTGACATTTTACCGTGTCTCAAAAGCCATTACAATTCCATGAAAGTAGCAGACTCACAACGTGCCGTTCCACAGTGGTGTCACTCTTGTCACAGGTTGCCACTGTTTTCATTCTCATTGCGATCCTGACCAAACCGGCCTGAAAGCAGTGTATCTACCCATGGATTCGCTAGGCGTAGAAGAGGTCATACTCAAACAATGGTAACAACATAAGAAGCTGCCAACAGCAGTTTAAAGTAAGGTCCATCTGTTCATTTTAGATGTATTACGGAATCAGACTTTAATATTTGAAGTTTTTAATATTTGAAAGAATGAAAGAAAGGGTTTTGTGAAATGCTTACTTAAAATACTTTGGAAAATAATAGAACTGACTCAGAGATCATTGAATTAGCATATTCACCGCATTGCTACAGTACCTGTGACACCAAAGTATTAAAATATAACCAGGAAGTATTTATTATGTAGGGGTCATTATTATCACCATCACCAATATAAATGAGTTAAATGACTTAGCTAAGTCAAAATTCCAGCCATTTAATATGAGGGTCAAAGAGTTTAATAATGCAATACAAACAGCGTATGGATGTTTACAGAGCCACCCAACAACGTTGGTCCAATTTAGATCAAATTTGATAAGTATGTAAAAATGTTGGGCTAAATGATAAATAATAAAAATAATTAGACCATCACCATTAAAACTAGCTCAAAAAACTAAAATTAGCTATTTTAAATAATTGGTCTATGACTAATAAATAGTCCCAGAGGAAACTAAAATTTACTGATCATGATTAACACAGTACATTGTCTGAGATGGCTAAATGTTAAGTACAATAGACTCCTGATTATCTGCAGTAATGGGTGGCAGAGCGATCGCGTATAATCAAAATTGCAGACAAAGTAAACCTAACCTAAAATACCCAGAATAGTTTAAAATGACAGTGAGAGCTAAATAAGTCCTTATTAACCATTACTGATTGGTTTGATAATGTGAAAGAAATCAAGTAAAAGATAACCTTTTCATGAACAAACAATTTTGTAGACAACACTTCGTTATTTTCCTTTATAACAAGAATTTTGTTATTTACACATTGGTTAAAAAACAGTCCAATACGTAGACAAGTGCAAAGTATTACAGGCCTACATTTGATGTTGCTGTCTTAATTGGTTTTGAGGGTAAAGTCCATTATTGGGTTTTGTTCAAAGGCATTTGCTTCCATTATAAAAATGGTTGACTGAATTAAAACTGAAGTACAGTGAGATCGCACAGCGGTGTCATCTTCTCCTTCTTAATCTGACAGTCCCTTTGCATAATGGTGGGCAGTTACGTACAATCGCCCGCCTAAGGCCAAGTGTATCGCGGACGGCAGCTGTGCAGGCACGAGGAAGGACATTAATGCGTTACACTTCGCTTGAATCTTGAATCTTCCGTTTAGAACTTTTACCAGGTAATCCTGGACTGATTGCGTCAATTTATGTAAAAGGAATAAATAACTTAAAGTTGAAATTTACTTAAGTTGAACTTAGTTGGCTAAGGCGGTCTCTGCAAGGAAGTGAGTGGCTCAGAAAGAAAATCGTTGACAGAGTAAAATGCCATTTCCTCCAGCCATCAAGTCAGAACTTGCTCAAAACAGGTCTTCTTCAATACCCTTACTTCATCAGGAAGTCTGTTCCTGAGTCACATCTTGAAAGCCACGTCAGGGAACCTTCGTCTCGGAATATAAAAATTGGTCTTGATCCTTACGTCATGGTTGTGTAAGAGGTTTCTTGTGGTGAAAGAACTAACGTTGGTTTTCACGAACATCAAAGAAACTAAGATGTAGTATGAAAGGACGGTAAGAATTCCCAACTGGCGGAACAAGGGATGACAGTGATCACGAAAACCACTGGATGAAATGGTTCTCACGGCTGCTTTCTGAAGAAGAAAAAGCTGATAGAAACCCGGGGCATACCCCCACAATATAAGTCTATAACTGATGTGGGTAAGGAACAGGGCATCATAGATCATCGTTAAATATTGGGAAGTGAGCATACCCCGAAGCTTCCTCAACAGATACAGTACCCTTCGCAGTTTCCTGGAGACCAAGTCAGTGTGGCTATCCCAAGACAATCTATGATCCAACGAGAAACCCAACAGTCTTACAGGTTCGCAGCTCCTTCAAGATCCATGTGAACATTAGGATATTCCCATCCTAGGTCATTAGTGTGGACCAAAACAGAGCCCTGAGGAACCCCAAATTGGACAGTTTTTGTTGCTGACGAGCCACCAACCTCACACTATATCCTCTCACTCAAATAAGATTCCAGCATGTGCACACTTGAGCGTAGTGCAACACAGTCCACAACGCTGCAGCTTGTCAAGAGCAATCTCATGGGAGCCGCAATCAAACGCCATTGTTAAGTAACACAGAGTCAGAGTGACTGAGTCCCTGCACTCAAAGACTTCCGTGATTTGCCTAGACATTCCTGATTTACCTTCCAAACCTGAATCCAACACATTAGAAAGAAGACTTTTTGTTTCTAAAAACTCCTCTAGATGCTTCTTTATTATCTTTTCAAGGATTTTGCTCAAAACTGGCTTACTTGGTCTGCTTGCCGCAGTTGTTAATAATTTTTTTTGCGATCCCGGATAAGCTGCAAGCAGATAATCAAGAGTCTACTATTCTAATTCTATTAAATGTCTAGAATTCTAATGGAAACTACTAAAAAACCAACAATTTCTTTCTTAATTCTCAACCAATTTCCCTAAAACTTTGTATGCAGCATAAGGTTACATCACCCTATAAAAATCTACTCAAAAAGGTTTGTTACTATCTCATGAGTGAGTGTATATTGCCCAAAATTTCTAACAACTCTCTCACTCATAGGAAGGGGCGAAGAAAAGGGGCGAGTTTAAAAAAATTTTACGATTATTTTTTAAACAGTAAATTTTTAAATGGTATTTAAATACACATTCAATAATGTGATAGTTTTATTAAATGTCTGACTTTTTTAAAAGTATAATTAAAGAAAAAAAAAGTATGTGTAAGTGAAACGACACTGTTTATTTTGAAATTTCATTAATGGTTGGAATGTTTAAGAATTGTCCAAAATATAGCTGTACAAATAAGTAAGAATTGTAAATAATGACTGTTTTTTTTTTTGAAGGGGCTCACAAGGCACTTCAGCCGCAGCAGATTTTTACGCACCCCTGTGTGGGTTGCGGCATTATCACATAGCGAAGAGCCATTGGTGATTGGCGGGATTTGAACCTGGGACCTTGGGCACCAAAGCCCCGCGCTCTACCCCTAGACCAGCGCTCCCCCTAATGACTATGGTTAAAAACAGTTTTTGGGACAATCAGTTTTTTTGTAACATCCAAGATAAAGTTGCTATGGACAGCCTCAGAACAGATTGATTATTTACGTAATTACTAATCCAATACCCCTCAAATATAAAGCCTTAATGAAAAATTTTATTGCAGTTTTTCTAAGTTCTTGTAAACTAATGACCATGTAATATTCACTTATATCAGTTAGCTTCCTTGGCAAAACCTTTCTTTCATCTATACAATTGAAATTTTTATCTTTGGTTTGACTACATTTTAACTATATTTATAAATCAAGAATTTGTATGAATATAATTATAATTGTTTTACATTTTTAAATATTAGAGTTTTGTGAAATAAAACACACTTTGTTTTAAAGCTGGGAAAATGTATTTCTTTTAATTTTAATGATTGTAGAGTCCTTGAATTTATCAGCATTCATAAACTTTTATTTTCAAAAAATACAAAATTATAAAACTTTGATAACTTAAAAATGCCTTGATGCAAAAAAATTTATTAATGGTGTTAATGTGAGATGATAACACATGCATTTGTGCATTTTGTGAACTCACTTCTTAGCAGTGTTTTTAAGCAGTCACATACATATAAACATGGATTTAAACTTTAACAAAACCATTTTGAGTTTGTTTATATATATTCTGGTAAGAACCTTACAATAAACTGAAAACAAGGAAAAAGTAATTGGGGTTACAAATACCTTTAAAATGAAAATGCTTAGTGGAAATTGAGAATTTTTGTCATTCTAAGTAAGAAGTGGAAGTAGGAGAAGAATATTTTACAAAGAAGAATCAAAAGGAATCTCTCATAAACTTGTAATAATATACGAAAGGAAAACATGAGATTATCCAAAACACAATGAGATGGGTGGTGCAATATTATCTGCAGAAATACAAGTCAGAGATTACATCAAACGGGAATCCACTAGAATGTGCAAACTACACTGGAGACCATATTAAATACATATACTGAGGAAAATCAATAATATTATTAACAAATACATAAATGATGACACTAATAAAAATATGAGTGTTTTAATGACACAGATGCCAAAATTCTTTTACTTGAAGATTTACTACTCCTAGGTTATAATAAATTTGGATTAAAATTTAAAAAGCAATAAAATTATCTTCCAAGAATTAAATCCTGGCCGATTGGTTTCGTTTCAGTGAGCTTGAGTAATTCAATACTCTTTCACTCTATGGCAATAGTTAATAGTTACATCTCAAGCATGACGAAGTGACTGAAAACAATTGCTGGTAAGATAAAAATCTAAAGCAGTAGTTAAATGTAAGAAACTTTAGTCAATATAAACATTTAAAAAGTTATAAATTTTGATATCATACCTATTCTTACAGTTTGACTATTTGTTTAGGTTAAAACCAGCAATCATTAAATTCTAAATCAAGCTAAACTGTTTATGTGAGGAGGCCCTATTAATTTACTGACCAACAGGGCTGATTTTACAAACCTGATAATTGTGTAAAAAGATTAAAACTGATTTAAAAAAAGTTTTATAATTATAAAAATGTTGTGTATGAATTATGATTTTTAATATTATATCACTCAGATGTTAAAAATAATTTACTTTCCCCAAGAAAAAATTCAAAGAATATAATAAAGCGGTAAAAAAATTAGCAGAAACACAATAAAAAAGCAGACTAAATAAGAAAATATGTCTCAGCAGTTTCCGAGTTTAACTCTGACTCGACTGTTATAGTGGGTTTGTGAGCTACCGCTCAACACACGTACCAGGTCCTCGATACTTCTTCAGCTGGATATACACCTGCTTCATCCGCTCACTATTGATACTGGCTACGGTCTGGTGGTGCACCATCGGGAGTGGGTAGTCCTTGCCGATCACACACTTGCATGCCTTCTGTACGGCCTCGGGAGCCGTCCATGGCTCGTGGATGTGGGCCCGTGGGTAATACTTCAGTGCAGGGATGTACTTCCTGCAACACAACGGGCTGTGAGATCATATATTTTCACATGAAGAGGGATATTTTTGCAGACACGCACCTACGTTCACTTGGACATTGACCAACACATGAGGTGATACAAATACAAGTAATGTATATGTTATCGATCACTTTAGCACTGATATCAATTTTGATTTTTCTAATGGTACTATTAAAAATTTAATTAAAAAAATATGTAAAATCCCAATTTTTGGGGAAGGCCTACTAAAAATCTATTTCTTAAATATAGAAACAGGTTATTTTTAGTTAAATGTCTTGATTGTTATTTTTAATGTCTACACCAATATGGCATTTTTACACGAGAGTAGGCCAACTCAAACACTTGGTTAAAAGTGTTTGAGTTTCGAGATCAAAAACTGCTGCCTGGGGCTGACTTTTTTCTTCCAGAAGCCTAGGCCTAGTAGCTGGTTCAGATCCTATTTCACCATCACTTTCATAGTCACTTTCCTCATTACTCACTTTATTTTCAATAAATTCTTCATCATCACTTTCACAGCTACTTTTGTTGAGAATATTTTCAATAAAATCACTGGAAATAAATACTTCATCTCGCGACGCCATCACAACACATCTGTGTTTTGTTACATTCAACATAAAATATAAACATTTTTATACAGACCGAAGGCAAGTGATAAATCACGTTACAAACTAGTGGTGATATCTATGGAGAAACAGTGTAACTAATACGGCGAAAGAGTCAGTATCATATGCTGCTGCCTAAAAGAAAACCGTGGAACTGCCGAACGAGTACTGTCTGTCCTTAGTCCTCAACGCAAGTCGCGATCTGGGATGGATATAGTCCGTCTTTATATTTGCATGGGTTTAGGGAAAATGGTCTGACACCATCAAATTTTGATGGCATTCCCTCCATCATTGTAGCCAGATAATATCAGCTGCAGGACTCTTGTCAGTAGCTCAGTAGGTTAGAAAGAAAAAACAACATAATGGTTGCGTGCGGTCATATATTAAACAATCAGTATTGTGATATCTGCTGCAGATAACAAGGTACTGCGGTTGCATCTAAAATTTTGAAGGTGCTTCAGATGAATCTTTCATTTTACCTGTTTTTTTAACCTGATCTGCATGCGGGTTAAGCGGACTTAGTATTACGAATGGGTCGATTCCAATTTTTTTCGATTTTGATGGTGATTCTTTAAGATCGATTCTCGATTCTGTCGATTCCAGGAATTGATTTGACCTCCATCAACAAATGTAATGCTTTAGCCCTAGAAGTGTCCAAAATATTCTTTTCAGTGTCACAAGGTTTATAGGGATTTGCAGCCTTTAAAAAACATCTTTATTAATTCTAGAAGTTAAGATATATTATTTTGTTCAGTTTTAAAATGAAGAGTAAAGAAATGTTAAAAAAATGTAAACTATAAATATTTAGTATTTACATGAACAAATAAATAAATACATATATGAAAATATTTCTTGCTTATGTTTACTGTTGTGTACTTTATATATACAGCATAAATGAAAAAAATATGATAAAAAGCAAATTTGCTTAAAACTTAATGGTGAAACCAAAAATATATACTCATGTATAGATAATTTGAACAAAATAACAAGATTAACCCTCCAGCTGCTCATCATTTCACTCAGGAATGCCACCTCATTTTTGGCCATTTTTCAGGTTTTGTTCAAAAAACCATAACAATTTTGGATACTATGCAAAGTATAATATATTATATATTTTCGTGTTCAGTATAAAACAAGCTACAGAAAAAAATAAAAATTACTAACTTACATGTAACAAAAAAAATATTTATGCAAAAAATATGTTTTTATAAAAAAATTTTGTCGTGTTTGCGCTCTCTCAAATAGCTTAAATAATTTTTTAATTAAATATCTGAAATAGCCATTATGTTTGAAATTTCATAACAAATACGAATTTATATACTTACATAGCTATATAAAAATAAATAAAAGTACCCATGATCAAAAACCTTTATATGTACACAAAACCCTTACTGCTTAGTTTGGGGTCTATGAGAATATTTGCCAAATAAATTATAAAAACATTGTAAAGAATGACATTAGACCTACACATATTTATAATACTAAATTCAAGGAGAAAGGTGTTATGAATAATTCATATGTCATTATAGATAATTCACGCAAAATACAACACTAACCCAATAGCACGACTCTAAGGACGAAGATTATGATCTCCTCTTTACAATTGTATATATAAAAGTACATTTGCGACGTACCGTGAGCAGCTACGAGAAGATTAAGTCGCGCCGGTTTTATCGCCGGATCCCAGCGAATGGCAGTCTAGGGGGTGTAAAAATTCGCCGGAATCCAGCAAATGGCATCTGGAGGATTAATATAAACCGTTGCTAGTGGTAAAATCATGAAAATTGCAAAAATCACAAAAACTCTTATTTGAGTCGAAGCAATTCCCTTATATCACTGTTTAAAAAATAATCCCCTATTTCAATAACAAAACAATAAATAATAACTAATTAATGCATTTCTCCATTAAAAACTATTTAGAACACAAATATGAACACTGTAAACAAATGTGTTGCACAACAATAACAGTCAACAGCGCATGACAGTGGACAGATTATGATGCCATTTAGGGGAAAAATAATATTGCAATCCATCATCTTCCAATGATCCATATTTTCTTTACAACACAATAAATAATAGTTAATGTATTTCACCACTGAAACTTTGTTGCACAATTATAACAGATGAAAAAGACAAAATAATTAATTACGCATCCATGATCAGACGGCGGCAGATGACATGGACAACAACAGTGTTTTCGCAATACAATTATATCCGCAAAATGATTGTGCTGGCTTTTAGAGTAAATTGGTATAATCAGATTATTGTTACTTACTGATCAGAGAACAAGCTTTTTATTAAACTATCAACATTTAAAAATTCCCATCAAATTAGCATCATGTTAACAAATTCATCAACGGATAGACTAGAATGGCACTAGGTCGTGTAGGATACTTGGTATCATTGGTCTCGTATCGTAGTTTGTGAATCTGATTCAGATAAATAGTCCGTTATATAATAATAATAATATTTATTTATCTTCAAATTTTAAAATATTACAAAATGACAACTGTTCAATCCTGATTTCGATAATATAACACAGTAGTAACTTATTAATAAAATTCAAAAAACTAAAAAAAAAGATAAATGATTCTCACCCAATAGAGGGGTCTTTCCTGTTTTTTACCTTATCTTCTCGTAGCTGCTCACGGTACGTCGCAAATGTACTTTTATATATACCATTGTAAAGAGGAGATCATAATCTTAACTCATAGTCTTACCTTCTGTTTTTGGGTAGGAGTCTCAGAAATTATGAGATACTAAAGAAAAAGCTATTCTGTTATATTGAAACATTGTAAACAATTATTTGTATGAAAACAGAAGTATTAAATGGGCTTATTATTTTTACAACTACTCCCATTAATAGTTATCATGGAAAATGAATATACTTGTTTTGTTGCCGAAAAGTTCATTTCGTGGAATAATATAATTAACAGTATTCCGACGATCGGCATCAAGGACGACATTCAATTTCGAGATTCAATATCGTATTGAAGTTTATCAGTAACTGAAATAAGAATAATTACGAGGTATGTTGCAATCTTGAACCGATCAATGACGTTCTTACATTATTTTAAAAAGGATACAAATTTACGTCATTCGTCATTTGCACTTTTGTGTTCGAGCAAAGATATTTTGTATGGACGATGTAAACTAAAACAAAAAGTTTCAGTGTTAATGCTCATTTTTTATATAGTCTATAAGTGATTTCGGATATTTGTTTAATTTGACTGGGTACTGGTTACTTTTATTTCGGAGCCGTATATCCAATTCCTTTGAAATGGTTTTTATTTACACGGCTACGACAACAAACTGAGAATTAACGATAATTTTAAGTCGGTAGGGTGACGATTGGTTTCCTGATCCGAGTTCATCAAAACAATGACGACTGTATCTTATTACGACATCGTGACGAGGAAAGCGAACATACATCTTTCTTTCGCCGTTTGTCGCCGGCGGAACAACGAATGCTTGGAATTGAAGAATCGGAATCGACTTTCAGCGATAATTTTCGATTCCGATTCTAACCCTGAGAATCGATGTTTGGAATCGACCCAACCCTACTTAGTATACAAATTAAAATTTATATAATATGCTACAGTAATATTTTCTAAGGAGCGTAAGCTGATTAATCAAATTCCTATCATTCATATTAATATATTAATATTAATATTGAATAGATAAAGTTTTCATTATTCTATCACACTACCTAAATAACTAGAGGTAGGCCTAAGGTTTAATATTACAGTAATGATGAATCAACAATAAAACACACCTTATGAAATCACCATTGGGATCCGCCTTGCGACCAAAGCGGATAGGACAATAACAGCTAAAAAACTGTTGAAAAAATGATGAATTGGAATGCCACATCCACGAGCCAGCGTTGACGGACCAATCAGCATCAAGAAGTAGCTCCTCAAACACCTGATAAGAGAAAACATCACTAAACATACTACAAGCCACAAAACAGAGACTACTAAAATAAAAATTAATTAAATTTAAAGGCACTAGAGGAAAATGACTATACTTAAAAAACCTAATAAGAAAAGTCCAAATTCAAATTGAGTAATTAGGATTTAGGTTATTAATTATTATTACTGCATTGAATAATGTATTCTGATTCCTCTGATCTGAACAGGGTATTTCAGAACTCTCTACCGAGGGGGGTTCCTGGGTCAGTATACAATTCAAAATACCTCATTTAAATCGACAAGAAGTCCTCAGTTATATTCAAGAGGATATATATATATATATATACACATATATATTTATCAAACACTATTAAAAGTGCAAAACTGGTTTAATTCAGCTTTCGGTGTCTATAGTGAGTATAACTTTAAAAGTTTTCAAACTTATAAATTCAAAATAGTGGCCGATTAAAAATGTTTGATAAATATAATTTTTAAACTGGAATTCTCATAAAATTTTTACAAGAATTACCTCTATTCTCTATAAATTTATAAATCTCTATAACTATAAATCTAACAATCCCTGATTTTGAAAATATGAAAGAAAATAAATACCCCCGTCGCAGCAGACCTGCGTACTCAGCGAATTTCCAAATCAATAATATAAAAATAATATGTGACAAGTTAAAAAAAATCTGTCCATAAACATGAGAACTATTTGCCTATTCTCCATAAGATTAACATGGCAAAGAGTGTGCAGGTTTGCTGCTGTGAGGAACACTGAAATTAGGCATTTCTACCATAATTTTTATCTTAACATTTATACAAACTTTCATCAACATCTGTCCATAAATAAAGGAGTTTGCCTCTTCCCTATATGATTAAATGGGAAAAGAGTATGCAGGTTTGCTGCCATGATAAACACATAAACTATGATTTTTAAGCATAAATGGATAGATCTCAACCAAATAAAGCTAAAAATCAAGTTTTATCCAAAAATATTGATTAATATGGGAAATATTAATTTTTCCTTATCCTCCATAAGATTAACATTGGAGCCCCACAATACAACGTACTGTGTTTAGATTTTTTAATATCTCGGTAACCGTTGAAGATAGAGAAAAACTTTCAGAAACTTAATTGTGTAGTTTTTTAAGCTGATTCCAATGGTGAAATATAAAATTAGAAATTTTTAAAAATTACATGTGAAAAAAGCAAAAAACCTCATTTTGGGGTACAAAATCCCCCCAAACTACCCGTTCCCATTGACCGGTATGTCTGGTTTACGAACTCCTCCGAGCAGTTGCAGGAATACACCTCGCTACCAAATTTGGTCTCAATCGGACCATTTTTACGAGAGTTATCGTGTTCACAGACACATATATAAATACATATATACATATATATATAAAAATTTTAACGACTATTGTTTTTGGACTCTGGGCACCTAAAGAAGAAAAAATAACATGGTCCCGGGCTTAAGTCTCACCATGAGACCTACGGTAATAGCTTCTTCCCTATGGGAAATTCGCTAAAAGATATGACACTTTTTTTGTGGTAAAAGATGCATATTACAATTTTTATAGGCCGAACCATCTGTACAACCAAGAATTAATTCATTGTAAAATACAAATTCAAAAACTTATTATGCAAATACAATTATAATAAATTGAATTGAAATCATATCAGAGAATTAAATACTTTATTTACAAATAAATTCATCACACTCTGTTCATTATTGCATACCATATATGCATGAAGTCGACAAAGTTTTATAAAATACTTAAAAATAACATATTGTAAAATGTTCTTGAAACCCCTACTCAGACTTACTTACGGAGTAGAAATAAAATAAGACAAAAATTTTCTAACGACAAATGAATAAAGGAAATTGGAGCTGAGCCATACCTTCATGCCCTCCTCCCATGACAGCCACAGGTCGCCCCGGGTGAGGAAGCATGCGACAGCGTGCCTGGATAGATGGTGGATCCAACCCTCCTCTCGTAGTTGGATCATGATGGCATCAATCCAAGGAAAACCTGTCTGACCCTGGAGAATAATAAAATTTAGTGATAAACTAGCTGGACATAGATTGAACATTCGTTTTTGTTATATATGGATAAACTCTGGCCAAATCTCTAGATTAATTTACCCCAACAGTAATTTGATACATATCTGATCAAGCTTTGTGTACATTTAATTGATCAGATGAAAAATAACGATACTACTAATTGATCAAATATTTAACTTTTCACATGGAAATGTCCAAAATCTGGGAGGGGGTGTTAGCAGAATTGTGGAACACAAAAGGTGCAGCGGAAGTGTTTAGTGTTGCTAAGCAACGTAAGATAAAGACAATTCTTTTTAGGCATATCCTTGATCTTACCGATTTCCTACAGGGAAGTAAAACAATATTGTTATTTTATTTATATATAAAACGTCTTAAAGACTAATATGATAAATTAAAATTTCTCTTTATTTGAATTTAATTAAAAATACGATAATAGGTTAGATTTACTTACACTAGCCCATTTAGCAAGAGCCTGAGGGTTTTTGTCCCACGGAATCTGAACACAAATGGGGTTTCCCTCCATCCGGTCAAAGTGGGGATTGTTGGTGGCGGCACAGTAGAAAAACTCCCTCCATAAGAGCTGCCCGTGCAACGATAAAGGAGGATCTGCTTTTTTTATCTGAAAGAACATATGTGAAATTGATATGAAATTGACTTGTTTCAATATTTTTTTACACTACAAGTTCGTGATTTCACCAAACAAGAATTATAATTACTATCATACAGAAGAGACAATACATGTTTTGTCTTCACTGATTAATCAAGTCTGGAACATGACTGAACCTGGTAATATGGTTCTATTATTTATTTAGTAAAGGCATGTATGTCAGCATGTATTTATGATTTTTTTATCATTGTTTATTATTTGTGCTGAGGTCAATGGATACTAAAAAAATCTTTTACTTTAGGAAAGTCTTTTTTTTAATTGTGATTTATTTTCCTACAATAAACTGAATTAAATAAGGACTGTGAAAACCAAAAAACAAATAGCTACATATTTTATAATGTGTAAAAAGTAGAATTACTTAAGACTTAATTTTTAAATTTGTACTGAAAAACAATGTTTAAAAACAAAAAGCCAACGGTTCAGTAGAAACATTATTTTGGGGCAAAGAATAACATTTTCTCTCCTATTTAAATATTGACAAACTATCATGATACATAGGAATCCACAATAAGAATAATTAAAATTTTATCAGGCCTAATTTTTTTCTAATCAATCAAGTTTCTTTCTAACCATTAAACTAGCTTGTAATCATAATGTATACACCTCTTCAGACGAAGAATATCACTTAAGGAGTTATTTGTTACAACCTACCTTTTACAGTAAAGCAGAATTATTGAAGTCATCTAAATAAAATATTTCCATGGAAGAGGCTTGCAGTAATACAACATAAAGCTACATTTATTTCAAAACCCTGCACCAAAATAAATTTTAATTAGATGCAATTTGTGGAAATATTAAGAACTACTACATCTGCTACAACAAGGTTATAAACAAGGCTAAACTTTATGCAAGCTAAGCCTAATAACATTACAGTTCACATTAAATTTTCATATAATTTTTATGGCATAAATTCTAGAACCTCAATTCTGAAACTTATCAAATCAACCAATTTATAATATTTTTGAGCCAAGCTGATGACTAGTGCTGTAATAAATTAACACTGATACCTAATAATAGCGAGTTGATAACAAAGAGTTGACAAGTAATTATGACTAATCATAAGGCCCTTATTAGACGAGGTGGCCAGGCCATGTCGCCAGCGCCGTGGCTTGCCCACGAGCTGCCGCCTCAGATTGTTGTTGGGCATTGTTCATAAAACCATTCATTATTCCAGTAAATAAAGAGTTGATTGCAGTCTTTTTTTAGATAAGCAAAATTTAAATTATAAAATTTTACAACTCGTGTAGTGTTCCCCAAATTAATTGCATTCTCTTCTTGATTTTCAACACTTTTTTAAACTTTCTTATGAATTTTTTATGAAATTCAGAATTAGATAAAAATATATTAAATAAGTGTCAATATTTTTTGTAAAATGACTTACTGAGATGTAGAGACGAGTGAGGCGGTGGTAGAAGTTGCGAGTGGAGAGACAGCCAAATCTGAGGTAGGGGCTGAGACCGCATGGACTAGCTAGCAGGGACTGTGGTGACATCTTGGGCTTGGCAAAGCTGGCGACCCACGCCTTCCGCTGCAGATGTCGCTCTAACCTAGCCAGCGCCTCCGTCTCGCCCCCCTGCCATGTTGGGCTGCCCAGATCTTCCGTCTCAAACCCTGCCAAATACACATTAGGATATAAAAAAACTGACACAGCTAACAGTCAGTCAAAACCACTTAATAAAACGTAAATTTAGAATACCTAAGCAATGATAGAAGCTTTCTTAGGAATTTATTAGAACTATTTGCATCAACTCACAATTTAATTTTCTTTAAAAGTCAATGATAACCGATTTTTCATAATTCTCCTAATGATTTTGTCATGGTCAATACAATTGTATGTTATTTGTTTAAAACAAAGAGAAATTTAAATTTGCTATTAATCTTGTGCTAGTAGCCTTTTTATAGAAAATTAATTAATTAATAATCAGTAATTTTTTTCCTTCCCAAATTCTCGGAAAATGTATTCTAAAGATTTAGTTTAATTTAGGGTACTTAACAACCTACCGAGCTCTTCGAGCGTAGGGACCCCATACTTGTCATTGTGGTCATCGCTCAAAGGTGTATAGGCTCTTCCGATGACCTTGTCCTCGATGCCTTCCAATGCCTCAGGAGGAGGGCCCAGCTCAGCGATCACTGCCTGGAACTTGTGGTAGGTCAGCGGAGACATGCCGCCGTTACGACCAATTATGCTGCACACAAACAGAGTATCCTAGATTAATGAAAGCCTGGTGCACACCAGTATATGGTTGAACCTAACTAGAGACTGACTTCTCTCCCATTTCTGTTCCTTTACATAGCTGGGGTGGTAACAATTGTATTTTCAGTAGCTTTCAGGAAGTGTTTTTCCCGGCTGGGAGAAAGGATCTACCAACTCTGAAAGTTTTAAATCTCAAAGTAGGCCAGCCCTAAAGCTTGCAGGGCATTCCGAGACTCATAAAGGGGGCATCAAAATTATTAATTATATTAATAATTTATCTTTACTTTGGTATTAAGAAAATACCTTGTCAGAGGCAAAAGTAAAAGGTCAAAATGAACCAAAACTGCACCAGCCACCAGAGTTTAACATGATAAATAAAAATAATTTATTGACCTCAAAATTGTACACAGTTATGGCCATCCATGTTTTCAAAACTTTTCAGCCGGGCCTAATTGTTCTTTAAAACAAATAATACATACTTCAAAAACACTCCCGTCACAACAGACCTTAGTACTCAGAGAAATTCCAAATCAATAATATGACATCATCTTTCATGACACGATCTTTCAATAAATAAGAGAGTTTGCCTATGCTCCTTAAGATTGACATGGGAAAGTGAGAGGTTTGCTGCTGTGAGGAACACTGAAAGTTGGCATTTTTACGTGACTCATGCCGCAGTAGAAGAATAGTACATAATAAATATATATTTTACACAATAAATGAATTTTTTGAATGTCAGAATATAACTATATAAATGTCTTGATTATTATGTTTGTAGGTACGGTATATTAGAATAAGACATTTAAGTGACCTTGTGATGTATCCTTATCTTATGTTGACAGTTCAATTATTGTACTGTTGTGTCTCATGTATCTTTTGTATATATTGTATATATGTAACTGTCGTTGTCCATTGCTGCAAAGTTTAACGACAATAAAATTGTTATTTATTTATTTATTTATGTTATAAAAATTAACCGCAGAGTGGTGTGAGTCACCAATGACTTATATATAAATATATACTACTTATAAAACTAATAATAACAGTGCAACCCCCACTTAAATCGTGTTACAGGTATGAAAAATGTGTGCCGCAAGGAGCGTCAGCCACGGTAGAATTGTCGCCGCAAGCAGAGCCAGACACTCGTGAGTCACCGGTGACTCCTGCCGCAGTGAATGTGTTAAAAGTAATTTTACTATGTGTGTAGTAATATTTTTATTGCTTCTTAAATAAGGTAAAAAAGCACTGTAATCTATTGCAAAAGTGTAATGCAAATTACCTATCTTACATAAGTAAAACCTAATTTAATGTAGATGTTAAACACTCACGTTTCCAGGTCATACAGGGTGTGTGAGACATGAGAGATGACAGAAATTCCTAGGTCTGCACACATTTCCTTGATGTGTTTGTCTCTGTGTTTGCCAAACGGCTCAGGATCATACTCAAATGTAAAATTGGTAGTTCCCCACTCCTGTAAATAAAAAATTTCTAAAATTATATTTCACACACATACAAATTCTATATCACACGTTTCACATTGTAGCAATAAAAAATTAGTATTGCTTCCCAATTTTGGGGTACAAACACCACCTTAAAACCCTCTTCAGATAGACCGATGTGCTTTGTTTTCAAGCTTAAACACAAATGATCTTTTTCCACTTATGTACCAAATTTCATTTTGATCGGATTATTTTTACGGGAATTTTCATGTCTATATGGACAGTTTCACAATGTTTTCGACATCTGGAAACCACAACACAAGAATTTGGTCACCGGTTTAGGTCCTATCATGAGGACAAAGGTAACAGTTCATTTTCCTATAAAAAACTTGCTAGAATCAACAGTTAACGAATATTTTAGGTTGGATGCATTCATATTGCTTAGATAGTGGAGGGAGGTAACAAATTATTAGTTGGATAACGAAAATTTCACAGGTCAAATAATCCACCTTATTTCTTGGTTGGACACCGACCCTTGTAGAAGAATCTTTTTTTATTTTATGTTGACACACACCAAGTATCAATGCATCCACTATTCGAAGAAAACTTCCGGCTATTATGATTTCAAATAAATTGATACACAATTTTTATTATGACATCTAGAAAAAAAACAAACATGAGGTAAATCAGAATTCATACAAATGGTGGGTGGATGTCATCCAGCATCGCACAACATTGATGAATAAACAGTGGTTTATTTACGGTCTTCGTCTATTAGGGTTGGTGTCCCCCATCTACAAATTATAGCGACAACAGACCTAAATGAGTTTGATGTACAAGACATAAAAATGTGTAAGCTTTAATCAAGTGCTGGACTGGAGTAAAAGAATAGTATTTTCTGACGAATTCATGATTCGATGGCTAGCAAAGCTGTTTGGAGACTTGAGTTACATACCTTAAATAGTTTTGGGAGTGCATCAGTTGGCTGACCCCTGATGACGAACAATCGCGAGCCAAGCTTGTGCAAGCTATTATCCAGGTCCTCCAAGCACTGCAGGAGAAACCTGAACAAAGGGTTTATCAGTGTCATTTTACCTGAATATTACTCAATTTCTAATCATTCATTTTTAACCACCGAATAGTTATTTTGCTCTGTATAATTAAACAAGGAACCAAATTTAAAGATATATCATATGGCATCATATGTTTCTTATAAACCAACGTCACTCAGGTCAACAGGTTGGAACAGGTCAAGGCAAACACTCTTGATGGAAGTGAGCACAGCTGAAATTTCATACTAGTAGTTTCTAGTTTCTAAACAGTTTTCTAAAATAATTTCATAAGTTTTTCTCTAATACGATACTTATCAAGATCATGTGATAATTGTGTAGAAATACATTAAAAATTATTTTTTTCAACGACTAGACCATGACTGATAACATAAATATAAACAGTAGCAACAGCATCAGACATATTACTAACCAAGTGGAAATTATAAACAACACAGAAACTCAATATACCATGGGTTTATTTTACATGGTAAATCTATATACAGCTGTACCAATATCACATACAGTTGAATTATTTAAAGAAACTTTAATACAAATCTAAGAACTTATTTTAACAACTATTTTACACAGAATTGCTTTTAACATAAAAATAAAAATTACATCTAAAAAGATGGCCAAACAATGGGTTCGCTACTATCCAGTTTCTTACCTGATATATACCCTAATATAATATCAAGAACAATATCTGACCCTAGGGTCACATATATTTTACCTGAAAATAAAAAACCACCATATTACCTGATAATCAAAAAGTGTCCCTATCAATGATGTTCTTATTTTTATACTTACCATTACAGCAATAAAGCTAAAACCCAAGCTATAACCTCATTGGCAAAAATAAATACCGTGAGATATAGAACAAAATCCAAGACCACAAGACTTAAAATGTTAATCTATGTGTTTCATGTATGCATTTATGTTGATATTACGTTTTATAAACGAAATACTTTTGTACTATATATATAGAATAATATACCAAAATAAATACATGAATTTATAGTTAAAATAAAGGGCTTTCGTAAATTTTTAACAATAAAAAAATAAATAGTTTTTGTTTATGAGTATAATCCTAAAATATTATTTATTGTTTTCGAGTCATTTTCTCTCAAATTTATCAACTTTATTACATGATATTCAATTTATTTCATTTTCTTCATTTATTATTATCATAGGTCATGAATTATTTTAAGGTATAACTAGTTGCGAGTTGGGATTAATGTATTACCTGATTTGATTAATAAATCGAGAATCTGGTAGAATGTAGTAACGAGGGATGAGGGCGTGTGTGATCATAAATGCGTCGCAAACAAGTAAGGTGCATTGATATTTTAACGTAGGTCTACGTGTTAAATCTTTATTTTCAATTCATATACCACCGGTCATGTATCCTAATCATATGTATCCGCAGTTCAAATATAACAATCGATGAGTATAAACTAAACCCATGTTTTAAAACCCAAGGAAATCGATTTTCCGTTTCCAAACCATCAATTTCGTTTTGTTTAGCCGGTAAATCGAAAACGTTGGAAAACCGTAATAAATAAATTAAAACCTTATATCATTAATTTTATACCCATAAAACGGATCAAACATTCAGCATTACGACATGCGCAAAATAAGGTCCATTGTTATTTGAGCCTACGTCTACGTATTAAATCGTTGTTTACAATAAACTTACCGGTACCGCCAGCCATGTGGGTAATGCTACAAAATATGAATGTGTCTCCTGAATATGTGAGCACCCTCAAGTTGTATTTAAATAATTTAAACCATTCCAGTTGTTCTTACAAGGTTTTTAATAGTTAATACTCAACTATTTATGCCCGTTTTCTATATTTTGCAAGTTACTGATCGGAATACGTTAGCGTGGCTATGAACGATATTCTTAATTTAAACCATCATAGAGATTAATACTAGGTTATAAATGTTAATACTCAAATATTAGGTATAAGGTTAGTACTATATCTGTTCTGGGATAATTTACGTTTCGCTTAACCGTAATACATCAGCATGGCCATGTTGGATATTCATAATTTAAACCATTCCAAGAATTTAACCTGCGTCACCAGCGGACGGCCTCACGTTTCAGACACCGGTTTTTTTATGTTTACTTCCGTTAGGGTTGGCAATAGATTTGGCGCGCCAAGCTACCTTCAGCGTCTTCCCCCCTGCACCGATTGAAGAGACAACCTACAGTTTGAGGCGTGACCTTGAGGTAGAAGGAGATGTTTAACGATAGTGTTCTGAACCCGATCTGTCGTTCCGTGCGACAGAACGGGCTCCATTAATTCTATATTTTTCCATTTTATATATTTCATAATAACATCATCTAGTGATTCCAGACATAACATGTTTACCCACGTAATAAATATTAAACTGCGAGAAACATGTTTTTTTTAAATTTACAATGGTTTTCTAAGACTTTGGTATTTATAATTTGTAAGTAGGTGCCATGAAAAAAAATATATATTTATAATGTATGAACAGTTGTGAAATATATTTCATCAGAAACCAGAACTTTTATTTGTTTCATAACATTATTACAATAATGCATTGACAATTTGTCATATAAGCCTAACACAAACAATAGGTCAAAAACACAAAAAGTATGTAAAACAACATTTCACATGTCAGATTAAATGTTCTACCAGCGTTTAATTGACAAATGTGCCTCATAATTACTCATAGGACTTCCTGTTAATCCTAAAAAGATCATCTATATGGTATAAACATTCCTTGAACATTACATTTTGACATGGATATGACTCAGCTCGGGGGTGTTGACGATTTTTAAGATGGAAAACATGTAACAGGTTTCCATAGAAACCATCAGAACTATTGAATTCAATTTTTGATATAAAAGAATAAGAACAGCTGTTTAGATTAAGTGAAATTATTCCCTTTAGGCATATCCATGATCTAAGCTTTTTCCCACAGGGAAGTAAATACAAACATTTTTATCTTAACTTTGAAATTACTACTGGGCAATGACTTAAATATTGCAGGTACTGAATTGTAAAGCTTAATCGACTTATGATACCAGTTTTTCTGGGACCTTATATATTGAAACTGCCGAACTCTTAAACTATTTATGATCCTAGTATTTTACAAGTGAACATCTGAATTTATATTCAATTTCACTAAATTACTACTATGGAAATAAGAGAGTATATTTAATTCATAAATAGAATAAAATGTGAGTATACCTAATTTAACGAACGTCGGTTGACAAGATGCCAGATACGGTGTACCACAAAGCTACCTAAAAGGCTAACGTTTGTAAAATAGACATTTTATTACAACGACTACTTGATCCCCAAAGAATAATACCATAAGACATAATGCTTTGGATCTGAGCAAAACAGCAATACATTCTTATCAACAGTTACACTTAGTCTTCTCATCATATAAAGGCCTTTAGACATTTTCACAGTAACAGTTTCAACATGAGAACGCCAAGATAAACGACTATCTAACATGATACCTAGGAATTTAAGTTTACTACTCGTCAAGGTTTCTAAGTTGATCCTACTATAGCCAAAAGACAAATCACAAGTTTTATCTCCATTGAGTGAAATGTTATTGGCAGCACACCAGTCTAACGGATCTAAAACTAGTAGCCAGCTTCTCATCAGATTTATTTTGGCTAAAACAAATTTTAAGACCTAGATCATCAGCAAAAAAAAATCCACTAATTTCCTTACTTTAATAATTAATAGATTGCAGTATTGTACTTTGCTAAGTGTGACCTTTAATTTGATACCTAACTCATCTGCTATTTAAGAATTTTGTCTGACTCCTTGAGGACCGTCCTCCAATGGGGTTATCCGGTCGGTAATTGGGCAGATGTGTGCGTTTCTATCACCAGTAAGCATTAACTTTGGTATTTTTTATATTGTCATTTAAAAATTAATAAAGAGGTTCCAGACTTGAAAAATGACACTTAATGCAGGTATGTTAGTTTATTAGCACTTAATAATTAAATAAATAGTAAGGTTAGTATTTATAATTATAGAGTTATTAAAGTATCTCTCAACCAGTTAACGTCCCCCCCCCCAAAAATATCACCCACCAAAAACAGTCCCGTCACTTTCTGGACTAGTGACGAAATTTACTATTACTGTATAGGAGTTTAGTATTGGTTACTCCCAGGTCAAATTAGCGAAGAACCTTAAATAATCAATTAATTTGCAAATATTTGATTGAAATTCTCGGGAAAAACTCTTCAACTAGCATTTTCTCAAAAAAGAATAAGAAACAAAAGTTATTTTTCATTCCATCCTGTTCTAAATTATTGCTAGAATAGAACATATTTCAACTTTTCCTGAAGCAATAATTTGGAATTATCAAAATACATTAAGTGCTTATTACATTTTATGGGCTATTAATTGTTTTCATGAACACATATACATTGTAAACATTCTATACAGCTAAAAGATTACTAATTACGTAATAATTCCAACCTGTTAAAACAAATCTTTAAAAGTAATTCAAAGTAAATTATGTAAATGGACACGAAAAGCATTTTGTGGGCATAATAGTTTCAGTAATTGCCTGTATGTAGCCTAAATATTGTCTGATAATCTGACTATCACTTTGAATTTATTTCACACCTTAATGCTTTGTTAACTTTTCATAATCATGGCTCAGGCATAACAATAGGAGTAGGTAAGCAGCGCTCCAGCTATAAATGCTGACCTGGTAAAGTTGTACTTACTCAAACACACTTCTAATAGGCATATTTGTTCTATTCTTTAATAAAAGAAAATGACTAAACAAATGGTTTACTTATTATGTCAACTGTTCGGTGTTTATCAAATAAAACAAACATTCTCTTCCACGACTATGCTGAAAAGTTTCAACACACTCACAATACATTGTTTGAAATTCATTATTGGTGATGGTGGATTTATGTTATTTAGATTTTCATTGCAGACATTTTCGATGACGACTTTAAGTAAAACAAATTTTCACGACGTTAAACACAACACAATAGCACATTATAACACTCACAATACTCAAAACTCAAAATTCGCAATTGGTAATAGTACTAGTACATGACATCTATGGTTGACATTTCAACGGCTATCTTATAGTTCCTTTTAAATTTGATTATTGAAATGATAAATTTGCAACAATTTGAGTAACAGTGTGATTAATTAAAATTCCATTTTAGTCTTGGTTACTATAATATTATTTAAAAACTTTTTTAGGCAAAAAAATTTCTTACTTCTATCAGTGTTAGAGAGAGCGAGGTCAAAACGATCCAAAGAAAATTTGTATTCTGAACAAATCAACTTATTGTAAGTACAATAAAATTGAAGCTGCATTTGAATGGGTCCAAAATGGGTTGAAAACATTCCAAAAACGGAGATATTTAGTGGAAAAGATTCTAGACACCATGAACTACACTGTGGTATATTTGGTTTTGAAGATATTTGAGTTTGCAGCCCTGATTTCGTCTGTCAGAATTGGCGCATTCCGCAAGACTCCACGATAAATTAAACTTTCTACGCTTGATAACTCGAAACTAGGGTTTTGTCGCTTGGAACATTTTCTGGGGTACCCATTCATTTATTGTAATAAATTACTTTTCATTATAATACTTTTCATTTTTATTGTACTGACAAGTCCACATACTTGAGATGCATATATTTTTAAATATAACTATCACATACCATATTTTTACTCCTTTGTAAATTGTTCTTATTATGAGAAAGGAGAAATACATTATTTTTGTCACATTAAAAATAATTGATGTCACACATTTATAAACTATTTATGCCATTCTCAACTTATAATTTACTTAAACCGCTACCACCTCAGAAAACAGTTGAAATTGAAATGGTGTATCATTAATCACTGTTTATCATAAATCACAATTAATGATACACGCACGGAGCGGACCACTCGGATCCGAGTGGTGACTTTTAGCTTAAAATCAAGATGGTAGGTCTGGCAATATAGATTGTGATGCCACCTGATAATATCTGAGAGAACTACATTCATCTTTTTTATAACACAGTATCTATTTCTGAATGGGTCACTTGGAATCTATTGGTTAATTTTAAACTACACTGGCCTCTCCGAGCGAGGAACAGGGGTTTCGGGCGCCACAGCGAATGTGTTAAAAGATACTGACCTCCATTTATTGATGCCGACATTGGAAGATCCTGCAAACCATGGGTCCAAGATGAAAATACAACGATAGGTAGTAGCTCCAACAAGACCAGCACGCAGACTCGGGTTGTCGTGGAGTCGTAAACCTTTACGAAACCAGTGAACAGTGTGACGTTCCCTCTCCTGAGTTATATTTGTCATTGTCTCTATGTGTTGTTGATAATAGTGTGAATATGAAATAAAACACTGTTCGGGGACATTTTACTCAGAAAAATTCCCAACCATCAGGTTCAAATTGTTTCTTCTGAAGTTTAGTATGTTTTAATGAATAATCAGTTCACAGCAACAGGAATGCCTGAAAAAAAGTTTGGAGTGAATATTTCTTATTGATAATGTTTTTGTGAAAACAAGTGAAATTTTAATTAATCTTCTATGATGATTGTGAAAACATAACTATAGATCCTTTACTAATAATTGTCCCAAGATATTTGCAATGGTAGGCCTATATAATACTAAATGTGTCTAAAAGTCATTAACATTCCAGTGCTGGCATGGTATACTGAAACGGAAGCGGTCGTGTGGAGTGCCCCTGCACTCCACTTGTTTTTGTTGTTTCTCTAATTAGTAGGAATTATCTTTACGATGTATTGGCATTTTATGTTAAATATAAGCATTAACAAATGTTAATGCTGTGTTACTCACAGCATCACTACACACCGATCTTATCTAGGTATGGTGGACAGTCATCCTAAATGGTTAGGATGACTGATGTGATTGGTGATGTTATTAAACACATAATTTAGACCAAAATAAATTATTTTGCTTTAAATGGTTAGGAATAATATTTTAAACAATGCAATAGATGCCCAAAACCAACTATGACCACATACTTTGACAAATGAACCTAATTAGCACATTCTACACATACACTTTTCAAATTATCAAGTTAGACCCACTTGTTACACTTAAAAATTTAGCAAATCTTAAAAAAATATATATATATAAATATTGCTGCGTTGAAGAATTTTAAAAAAAATGGTTAGGAATAATTATTTACACAACGCAATATTATCTATTTCAAGTTATCAGGGTCTTCATCACCGATTACGTTCTCATCATCTTCCATTTTAGCTAGCCAACACCATAACAACTTTTCTCGGTTATCCATTGTCCATTCATTATTCAATACATGCACACAGTACGAAGTTTTCATATAAAAATAATATTAATTACGTTAAATAAAATCCACAACATATGTCACTCAGTGGAAAAAAAACGGAACACGGATACTCGCGTGGATTGCACCTTCACTCCAGTAGGCCCTACTGCAGCACCTCAAGGAAAAAAACAAGAAAAAGGAAGAATCATTAATCGCCCAATTGCAAAACAGCAACTGGGTCCAGATTTCCTGGAGGGACCTAATCTGACTGTCTTCAGTTTTAAAGGAGGGCTCTAAAACCACTCAGCCACACAGCCAGTTTAACACTCCGGTGCTCGTGCGGAGTGCAGTGGCACTTCATTCATGCAAAAAATTTGCTTAGCCCGAATTGGTTGCTGTCACTATAACTTACTGACAGGTTCCATGATTGTCAGAGAGAAGGTAGATGACTGCTCAAGGTCACATATGCAGTCAACTGCGTTTTATGAACAAAACAACATGACTGAAGTGCCACTGCACTCCGCACGAGCACCGGAGTGTTAAACTGGCTGTGTGGCTGAGTGGTTTTAGAGCCCTCCTTTAAAACTGAAGACAGTCAGATTAGGTCCCTCCAGGAAATCTGGACCCAGTTGCTGTTTTGCAATTGGGCGATTAATGATTCTTCCTAACAGATTGACAATAGATAAAACAAGACCAGAGCTTGGACCATTTCCCAACAAAACGTTAAAAAAGCCCTAAGAAAATTACAAATTAAGATAAGTATGAATCAAGTTTTAAAAGATGTTTTTGACATGTATGAACCCCACAAAATTTTTTTCACTAAAAGAAAGTATTAGATTTTAATTAAGTAGAGTTATTAATTTTTAATTTTAATAGGCCTTTGTCATGGTCACAAAGAAGAAACTTTATACTATATATGCCATAGTGTAAAATAGATATTAAATATCTCTTGGTTTGAATTACAAAAAAATCAGATTTTCAAAATTAATATAATTATAGAGATCCTTCATAAAATATGATACTACGAAAGAATGAAATTTCAATATTAACCAGTGAATTGTGCAAGGAGACCCCTTCGATTTCCTCCTTTGATTTTGATTTATGAACTTTTAACACTTATGAAACTTGACGTCTATAAAACAGTTTATGAACGTGCTTGTAAATACAGTATTAGTAATTACTTCAAAAATAATCTATGACAATGCTTAATTATTCTTCAACACTAAATTGAAATTTTCATAACTAAGTTTTACTTCCACTTGATAAAGCACACCACTGGCAACGTGACTTCAGTTTTAAAGAGAAATCTGATTGGCCCAAACAAAAGTCACGTTTTCCAGTCACGTTGATAAACAGGAAAGTAATATATTCTAAGAACCAACTATTCGCACGTCTAAAAAAAAATTGACGTTACTACAGGATCTCGTTCCAGATCTAGTTTTATTATTCAAGGTATGAATATTTTACAGGTAAAAAAATTCATTGGGCTTTACATCTATATCCTATATGTGGTATAAGTATGTACATTTAGACATGCAATAGACACTTCGTAAATAATTATTCCTTATTCTCTATTGATAAAAATCGTTAAGTTGAGTAAAACTGAAACTTACTCAAGAGTCTAGAAAAGAAAAAACTGGTACCTTGGAGTTCGGAGAAAAATCATTGCTATCCTTAATTATTTTTAAGCTATTACACAAAATAAATTATATAGAATATTATTAGAAAATATATAGAGCGAGAAACACCTTAGGTACTCAATTATTATTAAATAGAAAAATGTTATCATAATAAAAATGGTGTTATATCTCACATTATTTTATTTTGGGATCGAACACACTCACAAAAGGGAACTTTAAAACGAGAAGGGATTGCGTCTAGCATTATTTTAATAAATGTTTGTTATTACATTTAAATTTTGTTTATTGTAAACCGATGACATCTATATTTTTTAACGAAATGTCTATTCGCAGGTCTAAATGTGCATATTCTAACAACATATCTAATACTATTATTTATAAATATAAGTTCTTCTATTATCTATAATGATACTCAGGTTAGGGTGGGATATTTTCCTTTTATAAAAGAGACCATTAACAATTTCGGCAAACGATAAACCTCTGATTTTTCTGGATACTAGTATTTCTGTTTATTAGTAGTACATTTCTTGGCATTTTTCGCTCCAAAAATTTGAAACAGTAGCATCATATGGTTATTTGGTCATATGGTTGACGGGGACGGTGGCGACGTCCTGTAATCCAGCTACTTGGAGGTCACGAATTGTGGATAGCTGTGAGACATGGTCGGTGGATGTAGTGTTCTCTTGTGTGGATTAATGCACTATTGATACTACGTTAATCCACAAAGACCATCCTCATAATTAGACCAATTCGTAATTCAGAGGCTGTGGTTCGGATTCCACGTTAAACTGTAGGTCCATTAGTTATCGGCTGTTGGGCTATTAATTAACAGTCCTGTCTAAGGAACATGTCAGCCTTAGTCAGAAACAAGACTACAAGATTGCGCCACAATCATCCTACATTCATACTTAACTTAAAATACCTATCTGGGTAGATCTCCATTTCAGTTAAAAGTATTAAAGTATTAAGTATTGACGTCATAGTTTGGTTATGAGAACAGCTGTTTAGATAAACTGAAAACATTCTTTTAGACATATCCTTGATCTATTTACCTTACTAATTTTGTAGTTACTTCCCATAGCATAGGGAAGTAACTACAAACATTTTGAAATAAATATTACTTGGCCCTGGGGGGTGTTAGCAATTTGAAAGACCAAAATTTGAAACATAAGAAAAACTGTTTAGATGAACTGAAAACATTCCCTTTAGACATATCACGATCTAACCTATTTCCCAAAGGGAAGTAAATACTGTACAAATATTTTTTTAAGAAATGTCTGCATGTGCATTAGTTTACGGAGCACGTCGACGTTTGGTACAGCATCTGCCATATTTTAAACCTTAGTATTATCATATATAATATGAGATAAGGCTATTTAAACAATATTAATATATTTTTATTACTTTAATAAATTGTGCAACCATAAATGCTGGTGTCATACACATCACATTAACAAAACACACACATGTATAAATGTGTTTTTAGGCCACTAACTAGTTATCTTTATTAATTGAAAATTCACACATTGTTTACTTGAACAGTCAATACAATCGGAAAATAAATAAAAACGCCCGCTTTACCACTGTACACCTAGTATCGGTACAGTATAATGTAAGTAGCCCGTAATAAGATGACGAACATTATTATAATGATCTCGTCCTTCCTTATCGTTCAAAACGGCAAAATAAGGAAACTAAACTGAACCATACCAAAGACAATCTATTAATATATTGTCTTTGACCATACGTAACTAAGGCGACTCTCCCCAAAATCAAGTTTGCAACATACTTGTTTTGTCATGCCAATACATAGCGAAATTTCCAGTCGGGACCTGACAGCATTGATTTTCATCGAGTTGTTGGTTAGTTTAGAAAATTAGTTAACGGTGAAGGGTATTAACTTTGATATTTCTAAATAACTTTAAATACTAAAATATAATGGGCATACATGAGACAGCGAATATTTTAATGACTGCTCCTGTGGAAGTTATTAAAATCACGGTAAGCTGTAAAATAATATTGGAGTATTTGTTTACTTCAAAACCCTTCTGTTGACTTGCAACGCTATTAAATGACTAGGCTAATGTGTTTGTTTTTTTTAAAGTTGTATTGTGATTTGGTCCATATTTAAAAGTTTTTTCTTGAATTATTTCTTAAAAAGACGACTAAGGTATTTGTTAAAATGTTGAGGTTATATAAAATTGCAACATTTACCAGAAGCAAAGTAAGTATCTCCCGAATTTACTGATAAGAGACTTACTGTAATTAATCACTATTATTATACTCTTCTATCTCAATTGGTTAAAATGTTAGTTACATTTTTCAATCCAAAGATTACAAAGAGATGGTTGTTTTCTCATTTATACTTTACTTACTTTTAACTGAAATTTATTTATTACCTGTAGACTCTGAGGTATACTTGAAGAGAACATAAAACATTTTTTGTTTTGTTATTTTTGGTAAATATAACCACTTCTTACTAATATACATTTAGTCAGCAGTGTGTAATTATTCTTGATCTAAAATTAGACCAACCTCAAAAGCCATTTTACTCCAAACATTATCATATGTTTTAAAGTTAAATTTTGCGTTTGACAATAAATATAGTAATAAAATGGTTTCTTGGGTTTAATTTTTCTGTGACCTAATTAAGAAATACCTATATAAGGATGTCACAGAATATTGAAGATATAAATTTCATTAATACTTTGGAATATGTTGTAAGTAAGGAATATGTTGTAAGACTACCTATGGCTATTTATATAGGCTACAAATTGAATTTTCTTTTTACATTGTGATACTGCTTAGGCCTATAGTTTGGTTATTATTATGAATTTTTTAATAACTTATTTTTTAATAACTAATTTGCTAAACATTAAGCCTATTTCACAATTCAATATGTGAGATTTATCTCAGTTAACTTATATTTTCATTATATTAGGGATATATTTTTCTAGGGCATTATAATAATGTTAAAATAAAATTGAATGTAGCATATTGCATGTGATATGGCTTGGCCGTTTATGGTATGACACCTCACAATGTGGCTTAAAAATAAAAATGTAAACAACACTGGTATAAATTAAGCCATGCCTACCTAAATAATCTCAAACATCATCTACTCAGGACCCTTGTAATTATTTATGTATGTAATGAAGACCCCCTACAGGGTGCCTGTTAAGTTCATCACCAAACTTAATGATTGGGCCAAAATCCAAAAATACCCCCGTCGCAGCAGACCTGCGTACTCAGCGAATTTCCAAATCAATAATATAAAAATAATATATGACAAGTTTAAAAAAATCTGTCGATAAACATGAGAATTATTTGCCTATTCTCCACAAGATTAACATGGCAAAGAGTGTGCAGGTTTGCTGCTGTGAGGAACACTGAAATTAGGCATTTCTACCATAAATAATTTTTATCTTAACATTTATACCAACTTTCATCAACATCTGTCCATAAATAAAGGAGATTGCCTATTCCCTATATGACTATTATGGGAAAAGAGTATGCAGGTTTGCTGCCATGATAAACACATAAACTATGATTTTTAAGCATAAATGGATAGATCTCAACCACATGAAGCTAAATATCAAGTTTTATCCAAAAGTATTCATTAATATGGGAAATATTAATTTTTCCCTATCCTCCATAAGATTAACATTGGAGCCCCACAATACAACGTACTGTGTTTAGATTTTTTAATATCTCGGTAACCGTTGGAGATAGAGAAAAACTTTAAGGAACTTAATTGTGTAGTTTTTCAAGTTGATTCTAATGGTGAAATATAAAATCATAAACTTTTAAAAATTACATGTGAAATACGCAAAAAACCCCATTTTGGGGTACAAAACCCCCCCAAACTACCCGTTCCCATTGACCGATATGTCTGGTTTACGAACTCGTCCGAGCATTTGTAGGAATACACGTCTCTACCAAATTTGGACTTGATTGGACCATTTTTACGAGAGTTATCGTGTTCACAGACACATATATATATATATACATATATACATATATATATATATATATAAATTTTAACGACTATTGTTTTTGGACTCTGGGCACCTAAAGAAGAAAAAATAACATGATCCCGGGCTTAAGTCTCACCATGAGACCTACGGTAATAGCTTCTTCCCTATGGGAAATTCGCTAATACCCTGTCGCAGCAGACCTGCGTACTCAGCGAATTTCAAAATCAATAATAATATATGACAAGTTTGGTCAAAATCTGTCGATAAACGTGAGAATCATTTGCCTATTCTCCATAAGATTAACATGGGAAAGAGTGAGCAGGTTTGCTGCTATGAGGAACATTGGGAGTAGGCATTTATACCATCAAAAAATATTATTTTTAACATTTATACCAACTTTCATCAACATCTGTCCATAAATAAAGGAGTTTGGCTATTCTCCATATGATTAACATGGGAAAAGAGTATGCAGGTTTGCTGCCATGATAAACACATAAACTGTGATTTTTTAGCATAAACATATGGGTCCCAACCACATAAAGCTAAATATAAAGTTTTATCCAAAAATATTGGTTAATAAGTAAAAAGTTAATTTTTCCTTAACCTCCATAAGATTAACATTGGAGCCTCAAAATACAACGTACTGTGTTTAGATTTTTTTATATCTCAGTAACCGTTGGAGATAGAGAAAAATTTTAAGAAACTAAATTGTGTAGTTTTTTAAGCTGATTCTAATGGTGAAAGATAAAATCTAAAAATTTTTTAAATTACATATGAAAAACGCAAAAAATCCAATTTTGGGGTACAAAACCCCCCCAAACTACCCGTTCCCATTGACCGATATGTCTGGATTACGAACTTGTCCGAGCTATTGCAGAAATACACGTTTCTACCAAATTTGGTCTCGATCGGACCACTTTTACGAGAGTTATCGTGTTCACAGACACATATATATATATATATATATATATATATATATATGAAATAATAATATATATATAGTTTAAATAAAATAATGTTTATCAAGGATACTCAGTTAATTATTTTAACTTTACTTAATATATATATATATATATACATATATATAGCCTATATATAAATTTTAACGACTATTGTTTTTGGTCTTTGGGCACCTAAAGAAGAAAAAATAACATGGTCCCGGGCTTAAGTCTCGCCATGAGACCTACGGTAATAGCTTCTTCCCTATGGGAAATTCGCTAACATCCTTTGGGTAAGACCCAAAATGAGTACGGTACTTAACTAGTTATCCACCATTATATGTCTTTTATTAAATATTTTACATCTCAGTCATTTTTCAATTGATTATTTTGAAACTTGGCACGTGTTTTAAATATTAAAGATCCAATGTAGTAAAAATATCAACGTGATTAAATTTTTTCAAAATGGTGATTGTTTTAAAGGTTATCAAGAATTAAACGTTATGTCAAATTTAATTCCCAACCCAATGATATTAAAAGTATGAAAATCTGCGATAAACAACAAAGATTTAGTTGTAGCTACTTTTACCAGTGTTATGTGTGTACGTGAATCTTTTTTCTTAACACAGAATCCTTCAACCCATACAAAGGACAGGCATACTGCTAGTTAAAAATAAATATGATTAGAATGTTTTTGCGGACCCTCAATAAACTGCTTCTGGACCCCTAGGGGTCCAGGAATCAAACAGGAGAAACTGATCTAGAATAAAGAATTTAACAAGACCAAACTAAATAATATTATTAGGACCTATAGTTATTATTCAACAATAGGCCCTGGTACACATTTTTATGTGGATCTTAACTTAAAATGTACTATAACAGGTTTACCAATAAAAATTAAACATCACATCAAAATGGTGCTTCAGTAAGGGAAAATAGGATATTGGTTAAATCAGTATGAACAATGTTGCATTTTACTAGTTTTCCAGAGAATTTGTAGGAAGAAGCAGTCATGACAGCTGCATATGATTTAAATCAAACAGGCCCATCATCAGTTGAGGGACCCATATGAAGCTTGGTTCGTAAAGAAATGTTCAGTGAATCATTTTCTTCATGACTTAAAAGTCTATATGATACTTGGTTGGGAATAAATGTTCAGTATATCATTTTCATAAATTAAAGTATATATATGAAGCTTGGTTGGGAAGAAATGTTCAGTGAATCAATTTCATAACTAAATGCTTGTGCTCTTTCCATGTGCTGCAGAATCTACTTCCCATAAGGAAGCAACAATCAAAAAAGATTCTCATAAATAGGCAAATCAATGGTAGGTATCAAGGCAATGGACTAGGAAATTGAAGCGCTTGAGAGTAATTAAACTCATTGGTACCCAGACCTGTGATGTGGACTTGATTGTAATAATCTAATCTAATTAAATGTCATTGGTTGTATACTAAAGTAAAGTGCCATTGGGTGTAAATAAAGATTGAACTGTTTGCTGTTATGAAGCTTGGCTTGTTGCTAGAGGTTTTCTACAAGAAGCGGGAATATATTTCTATGAAACATTCAGCCCACCAGTCTGGTGGGATAAAATTTGGATGATATTAGTGTTTATGCCTAGGAAGGTCTTGATAAGTTTCAGCTTGATGTAAGAAATGCTTTGCAATTTTAATAGTGTTTATAATGGTGTGCAAAATTATACATTGTAATCCTTATTTTTAACCAGTGCTCTATTTTTTAATGTGGATAGTCAAAGGAATTATTTTGGACTTAAAATTAACAGTTTGGAGGATAATTCTAGAGATTACTGTAAGTTGTAGAGAGTTTATCAATATGCCTTTTGTTTTATATTTTCCATGAGATTTTCTAATGTCTGGTTGTATTTTAGGCTCAGGCAGTTGGTGGCGTAATGAGTCAAGTGGTTTCATCAGTGACACCCAAGGCACCACCCCCCACTCCTGTTGTAATGGAGCCTTTGCCATTATGGCAACTTGCCAGCTCAGGGGGGTACTATGTTAGACTTGCCGGGGTGCTTGGGGCTTCTGCGGTGGCTTTGGGAGCATATGGAGCTCATTGTAAGTTTTCATACATATTGCCTGAACTGGCCATTATTCATGAACATTAATGAACATATATTTTGATATAATTCATGCTGAAAACCAAGCAGTGTTTTTAATAGTATATTTTATTTCTAGCTGTTTTTATCCATGTGAGTTTTAAAAAGCCCTTTTTTACTGGAGTTTTTTAAAAGAAAATAATTTATGCATAATTTACAGCAACATTTCCAAAAGATGATAAAATAGAATTGAAAGAAGTATTTGAGCGTGCCAACAAGTACCACTTCATCCATTCACTAGCAATGCTGGGTGTGCCTCTTTGTCGTTGGCCAAAAACCGTAAGTCTCTTTGATAAATATTATTAGAGTTGAAAATTACTGCTACTTCATAAAACATTTCATCGTTATACTTCAGGCTGTTAATGACATTTATATACTGAATGCATCATACCATGATGAAGAGGATATAACTTAATGTTAACAGACGTAAGATCCCCAAGACTTGTTGTTTTTACCTAAAATTAATGGGTATATTGTGTTTATTTGGTCTATTAAAAATAAACTAGAAAAAAATCATTGGTGGAAAATCTTTGCTGTAGTTGAATGCAAAAAATACAGACGCCCTTTCCAGCAGAGCTAAAAATAATGAGAAGGTCTTGATCACCAAAAGTTTAACATGATCACTGAAAACAATTGATATGTCAATACAAAAATCTTGCAAGATAACCTCTTCAGGTTAGGGGGATTTTAGTTTGCCGTGAAGTCTGGCCTTTAATCCTTGTACAGTAACTCAACTGAGTACTAAAAACCATGAGAGCACTTGAGTAACGGAAACTAGTCTGTACTTAACGTGTTCGTAACCTGTAGGAAATACATTTTTATGTCTCTTTTAGGAAGCGGCCAGATATTCCGAAGTCCGGGAAAACTGAGGCCGGTTATGAGGGGTTCTTCTGTAACGCTATGATACCTCGCTGTCATTAATTCACCACATAGACACAGGTTAAAACAGTTGAGGTTAAAACAAAAATCATTAAACAGTTTTTTAGTAGGTGAGACGAGACAATAATTTACTGCCAACGTGTAACATCGAATACCAGTGAAAAATGATAAATATGACGGTTTAAAGAGGAGCAAAAGTTATTTATCGCAGGAGAAATGAACTGGCACACCTAACGGGGAAAAAAGATCTATGTCGAAATAGAAGTAGGCAAAGCAAATTGTTTTCTCAGGATGTACAGTGCACGTTGTCAGTCACCTGGCTACCAGTGGCGGAGAACGAGCACTGTATGTTATTTTTAGATTTTTACCGCGGATATTTTTTCATCATTTAAGTAAAACAAAGTTTCACGACGTATCAGGATCTGGAATCTGATTCCGTCCTCAGGCGAACTAATATCTAAAACGTAACTCAATTAATACATAATACAGAGTAGCAGCCATAGAATGAGGTGGGATATTCTTAGTTGCGGATATTCATGAAAAGTAAATTAAATTAAGCCAGTATTAAGCTAAAAACAATAGTTTAAAGCAGTAAAAAAACTTACAAACAATCCATTCGCTAACAATTTCACTCATAAGATATATAACTCATCCACTTGTCATGAAGGCTCAAAGACAACTGAATGAATAGGAGTGGACCCTAGAACTGGAAACAAAATGGCCAGCAGAAAATAATCTGAAATTCAGGTTTTTTGCTTTATGTTCGTTGTTTATGTTGCTTTATTCGTTTTGTTGATATTCTGTGTTTTTAAAAATGTCCGCAGTATAAATGTAAATTTACCATCACCAATAATGAATTTTAAACAAGAAGCACTGTATGTCGTTTGTCAGGATTGGATTAACCCTTGAACTGGCAAAGTCGAAATTCATGACGCATTTACAAATTCAATAAAAAGTGGCAGGTGGCATCTATCGTCAGTTTAGTGAACTTGTTAGACACTAGCGCCTACGTGACCATGTTGCCCTCTAGAGGTAAGCAACTGAATCTGCTCACCTAGTGAACTGGACTGCCACCGGCATGTCTTATAAATAACCAAGTAAGCGCATTCTACTCCCATGCACTGAGTGCTGCGCTGACGAGCGTAAAGTTCTAGCCATTCGGAAGTGCTAGGGTTCGAATCCCAACCATTAGCAATCCCAATTTGGCTTGCAAATGTGTGGTAGGCCTATAGCGGAGTAGGGAGCCTACCTTAAATAAACGGTGGCCAGCTTGGGTGGAAGTTGATGGCATTTGTAGGCTTAATTAGGATTGCAGTGGACACCTGTTTTGCTTTTGTGGTTAGTGAATATAAGGGGGGGCAATCATGGGGCATGTTTTATGCTTTTGTTGTTTATACTTTAATATTTCAAGAAGACATTAGTAATTATTTTTATGTTACAGTTAAAAGTAAAAAGCTTTCCACTTCAAGGGTTAAGGGCTAAGAAGAAATGAAGAATCCATTGTTAAGTAGAACTTGAAAACCTAAATACAATAGAACCTCTTATACTCGATTCCCGAAAACTCGACATTCCGTAAAATTCGACAGGACTGGTGAATTAATATTTTTTTACACTGCCCATAACCTTAGGCAGTACATAGGCCGCCTGAGAGCGCTAGAGACTAGTCATTCAACGCACCCCTTGCCTGCCTAGCGAGGTGGGCTATTGTTTGCACACGCTCGGGATTTCCCGTGAACTACTTTCCTTAGTGTGAGGCCATGCATTGACTTGGGATTCCCAGGCAGGTCATAAACTACCCTCGCTTCATTGTCATCAATGGGCGTTCACCTTAGTATAAATTGTTGATATAAATGTATAATTGTTTAAATGTACTACTTTAATAGCAGGCGGCAACGATCGCTGCCGCCATTCCATTGTCAGTGAGGTTCCTGTTTTTGTTATTGCGGTTTTGGCAAGGTTCATTTCCTTCATTTTATTAAACATTGTGAATGGCATTTTTTCACGGTTTTCCATAAAATGGTAAGTGAAAATGTAAAACAATCTGTGTTTATAAATTTCTGAACCTCAGTAGTTAACAAATTCACAAAGAACAAAGATTCAACACTAAATTGTTTGATTTTGAGTGACAGTGATTTTGAGTGTTTTTGAGCGACAGAAAAAGTTTAAATTAAAAACATATGATTGCTATTGCTGTAGTAATAATTAAATTTATCTATTGTTTTCAAGAGTAGATTGTCACCAAATAAATGTTTTCTAGAGTGGTTCATTCTTCATGCTGGGAATTGCCATGTTCTCGGGGACCTGTTACTACCTGGCACTGACGGGTGATCGCAGTTTCAATAAGATCACACCAATCGGAGGGATCTGCTTTATACTTGGATGGTTGGCTCTCGCATTGTAAAAGACAACATACTTCCGGCGTTGTAGCACTAGGCCGAAAGTCCAAGGTGGAAGACTTCAATTACCTCTCCTACTGTTACACATTTGGAGCGTTAAACTCATTTGTTTTGAAGAACAGTACTTAAAGGTCTTCTGAAATATAATTTGTTTCAAATTTGAGTTCATGAGTGGTGGTACTCGATTTTGGTAAAGGTTTATGGCAGACAATACAAACAATACAGTTAGAATCTAACACATTAACTGCTCAGGAGTACATATATATATATATATATATATATAATAATAATTAAGATTTTTATTATATCAACAAAGATGGAATATAAATGGAAATGGATAACTTGATTAAATGGGGAAGAACAAATATCATGCTAATTATATAAATTTAAAGAATCTATGTTTAGTTCAAATCACACCATGTTTTCTCTTTGCATTTTATAGATAAAGATGAATCCTCAAGGTATATTGATGTCTTCACAGGTGATAGTATTTTAAAGGATTTTCTTTGATACCCCAAAATTGTTACAATTTTATGTGATATGAATGTAATTTTCTTTTGTACAGAAGTATTAGTTTCTTTAATAAGAATTTGCCAATTTTATTTAAAAATATTTTTAATATAGATTAGCTTTTATGTCAACTTTATCAAATATAATTTATGAAAGGTAGCTTTTACAGCTTACTGACGAGCAATTGTATAGAATGCTTACTTGCAATTTTAAAAATTGTTGCATCAATTTTTTTGTTGCTCCTCCCCTATTATTAAATATATTATGTGATTTTATACATGAGTTATTTTTTTTAAGATTAATTCATAAATTATATATTGTGGTGTTAAACTTCAGCATGTTTTTGACTTAATAAGTTTATTTAGCATAAGTTAATTTTTTCAGATTTTAATCCCTTATGTAGTGGGTAGTTAAAGAAAGGAAATTTCAATTCCAATCTATTATTATTGTGATGTGTAAATACATAGTTGTATATAACAATGTTTTATTAATTTCCTTTTTGTCTACTTTTATTTTAAATATTGTGATAGTTAACTTTATAATTGTAGTGTTGCCACTGAAAGCTCTGCTGCACCGTAGAAGTCAGTTTTTGTTAAGTTTTTAGTTTATGATTCAGTACCTGGTGACCGAGCTTTGCTCAGATAGAATAAGATATATACTATCCAATACTATAATACAAGCAAGGTTTATATATACATCCGATACTATAATACGAGCAAGGTTTGTATATATATTTGCACACGGATCTCGAAAACAGCACTAAGGAATTTCTTTAAATTTTGGAAATAACTAATTTCCAAGTTGAAAATAAGTTCTAGATAGGTCTAATGTCCAGGAAAATTCGTGTTTTCTTGTAATATTAAGTTTAAAATCTAAAAATTTAACATTACGCTTATGGAGAATAGAATGTAAACAATACAAACCAAAACAGCTGTTTATAACCGTTTGACAGTTCTTGATTGAAGACGGCGGGGAACAATATGTGAATAGAGGTTTTTCATAAATATTTATTTTATGTATGTAATAAATGTAAAATTATCAGGTTACTAAACAATTTGTAAAAACTTAAGGGTAACATAACTGTGCGAAATAAAAGCAGGAAGAGTATTTCCAAAATCTTCCGTGTTTTGATAGAAAACGTATTTGTTGTATTGCTTGAAGCCACTGTAACAAACCAATTAATATGTGTAAATTAAATTTCTCTTTTGCTTTTCAATCCTCATTCTGTTTATATCAAAATCAGTTGGTCTCAGGCTAATAATAACTGTATGGATAGTTAAACAGTAAATGATCAGCTAAAACAATTGAGGTTGGCTAAAACACCTTAACCGGCGATGCTCATTTGGCAGATGCCGTGTTCCAGCGGTAGCGTGTTGGCCTCGTTACACGAAGGTCGCGTGTTCAAAGCCCATCAGGGGCAATACTTTTTGTTCAGTGCTATATTAATTATGGTGTATTAAATCGGTTTTATTTAAACCACATAAATGTTTTCATTGAGTAATAAACATGTTTTAATTTTTTAATTAATTTTTATAATACATGTATTATTCTAAACGAGCAAAGCTCGGTCACCAGGTACTACAAGATAATTAGCAAAAATAAAACACATTTATTACTCAATGAAAACATTTATGTGGTTTAAATAAACCCGATTTCATTCATTTCATTAATATAGCATAAACACTGAGCAAATGTATTGTCCCCGGGTGGGATCGACCTCACAACCTCTGATATATATAACTGACTCGCTACGACGTCGGCCGAGCTTCCGCTGTTGATTAAGTTCTTTTAGCCAACCTCTATTGTTTTAGCTGATCATTAACTATTCAATTATCCATACAGATATTATTTGCTAAAAATGAATGCTAAAAAAGTCGTAATATTTGACCAATTTGAACTAGGCCTATAAAACCACAGATATTTTTAAGACTTTTAGTTAAATGCCTTGATAAAGCGCCTGTACATTGTATCCATCTTGTACATTTGTTAAAATCAAAACAATCATACATGCATTTTCAACAGCACTTCCTCCTGAAGCATTACTATTCTAGTATCCTTCATCTTTCATGATGGAATAGTGATTATTTACTATTTTTATTTTACTATATTGGATCAACACAATGGATAAGAATTTCAATATGTGGTAAAATGGAGGTTTGTTTTATTTATTCAAATTTTAATTGTATCTTCCGGAACATCATTAGGGTAGATTTCTTCAACACAACTAAAAATTCATTTTATAAACTCTGATATTACTTTATAAACACAAGCATGAATCTTAAGACTATATTTACAAGATATTTTAAAGTTTTCTGGGACTATACAGTATAATACCCATATATACAGCAATTTTCATACAAAAAAAATACAATTTATTAGATGGTAAATATATGTAAGCTTTAACTATGTTAACAAATAGAAGGAGTGAGAAAGCCAAGGCACATTGAACACTAAGTATATGCTGTATATTAGAAACATACTAATTTTTTCAATTAAAAAAACAAGAGAGGATAGACATCTAGCTTCCAAAACACGGATGTCTGCAACTGATATTTAAACGCAACACTTGGACTTACTAAAGTTTTACTTTTGGTCTTAATAATCTTATGTGTATTGGCTAGGCCATGTCAAATCAACCAGCATCCTCACCTGGCTATCTCAAATTTGTCATGGTTGTTTGTTACCTCAGTAAATACAGATGAAAAATATTGTCATACATTATTCCAGGTAAGAAACAAATTGTCATTCACAAAATAGGCTGTTCTTTGTTAATTTGTAGACATACTAACTAACTCCTAAGTTTGACTTACATCATCATACAGTTAAGAAATGGTGCCCATGTACTGAAAATGTTACCTGATCGTGTAATTAATTAGGCTGGTTGAAAAACTTTTTTAGTGAAAATTAGTACCTTAATACATAGGCTAAGATGTTAACAAGCAGATCTAATAGAAAAAAAGTAATATGTTTTCAATGTTTGAGAAGAACTTGGGACATGTTTTGAAATAGTTTGTTGAAAAATGAATTAAGTTTTATTTATTAAGATAACAATAATGCCAATTTTAGAGAAATCTGAGATGGTATGGTTGTAAAGGTTAGGTTATTATTATTAATATCTCTTAAATCATAATCTAACTGCTAATTCTCTTTGAAACTAGAAAGTAAGTCCACTATGGATATTAAACTAAAAAATTACAATGCTGACTGTTATTCCATTGCACTAAGCTGTAAGGTAGCAAATGCCCTGCATATACAATCTGCAGACCGGTTGCCACACACAAGCAGAACAAGTCTACAGACAGTGAGCGTCGTGTACCTTCGGACTTACTAGGGTCACTTTGGGCCCTCGGAAATCGTTCTTGAACGTTTACTGAATACTGACGATCTGCAGACTATGTTTGTGGAGCCCATACACGGGTAGACATGGTCTGTCGATGGTCTCTAGGAAATTCTCAACAGACCGCAGACCAGACCAGGAGAACACAGACAAGGTTTGCAGACCGAGTTGGATCAAGTATAGAGGGCTTAACTTTTACATCAAAATACTGGTGTAGTTAATAATATCAAAACAGAACTGAACCATAGATTATTGCTAGTAGTGACCACTTTAGAGTGTAATAAAATAAAAAGACAATGTTCTTACTTTGAAAATAATCAACCACTCGGAAATTAGGCTTAACAGAATCACGCCAGAAAAAAGAGTAAAAGAATTAATAAAAATACAAAGCTTGCGATCTTGTTTGTTTTGAAAGTTCTTGTACAACTAAAGTCTTGAAAATGCCAAGTTTAATTCTTATGTATCAAGTATCCAACTCTCACTGACAGTCAATACACAAAAATTTACAAAATTGTACAAATTAAAACATACTTATAAAATGTAAACATATGTCAACCAAATAATAAGATGCAACATAACATCAGCTAAAACTAATAGTATTAAAATTTTGTTGTACTAACTTATAAAAACAGCCACACTTTGGATTTTTTAAATGAATTTATTGTTGTAGGACTAACTGTTATAAAATTATAATTCTTAAGAATGAGTTATATTACAAAAAACAGTTTATCACTTAATAGAGCAGGCTGTGTTTCTCATACAAACTATTTATCACCGAGGGGAAATCTCTTGGCTATCTTGCGTGGCGGACTGTGACTGAAGTTTGGTTCTCTCAGCGCAGTCGAGTGATCCCTTGCTGGCTTCTGTACCACGTCCTTTCAGAAAAACAAGTTAAGGGACATAAAAATCAACATCTACTTTGCTACAACACTGTTTCTGAGCAGGCATGCATTTGAGAATGGATGTAGAGATTAGCACACACCTCTACTGCTTCGACACATTACAATTATTAGGAAGTACGATGAGCTTGCATTAAAAACTGAATATTCACTGTAGTACTAAGTGTGATACAGTGAAACCTCGATTTAAAAAATTTTAAGGGACTAACAAGGTTCGTTAAATTGAGATTAAATTGTGCTGAAATTCGTAATATAGGGGTTAGTTAAAACCTCCAAATAAAGAATATTGAACACATCCAACCTCTATTTAATGTAAATTTTTAGGCATATGATATACTGTTAGATGTATAGATGTTAAATTTTTTGTGGAATATACAGTATTATTGTACGTTTATACGTACGTTATTATGTTTTGGTTTAAGCCATAACATGATAGCAGTCCTGAAATTCGGGTCGTTTACCTTTTTACACTGACCAGAAAGTCCACTTCCGTATACATATCTATTTTAATTTTTGATGATTGTTGCAAGAGTGGTTGATGTAATTTTTAATTCCTTGTGTCGTTTTTTTTAGGGTTTATAATACTTTACATTTGAATTTGTCTAAAACTGCTACAATATATATCATTGTCTTAACACTGATAGATATGCACCTTCAACAAATATTACGGGGATGAGCGGAAGGAAAGGAAATGAAAATCTTAAGTCTAGACTTGCTCCAGTGATGGCCAAAATAATAATAAAATATGTAATACAGGGATCTTGACCATGGGAATGTGTTAAATAGAGGTTATGCTCGTTATGTAGGGGTTCTTTGGACCACTTTCTACTTTATTGGCGTACTTTGGATATTCGTTATACAGGGGTAAAAAAAATTACTAAGAAACACAAAAAATATTCGTTATATAGAAGGTTTTATACATATTTTGTTTGCTAAATAAGAGTAAATTTTCTATTGAGTTATGTGATGTTTTCAAGGGGATTGATGAAAAATAATATGTCATACCGGGTAATTCGTTAGATGGAGGTTCCACTGTATTAACCTTTTGAGACCAGAGTGATGTTATTTTTTTTTAATATGGCAAAAAAAAGTCAGTTTGGTAAACTAATAATATCACGTGAAATACAGTGGTTTTTAAAGGTTTGTAATAATGTTTTTACTGACTTCAATTTTGTATATAACTAATAATTTTCAAACCAAAATGATTGTAAATGGTTATGTTAGCAATTAAAACAGTATTTGTTTGATTCAAGAAATATTTATTTCACAACGGTAATTATTATAAAAAATATAAACCCGTTCATAATTTTTTTGTTTTTCCAATACAAAAATAAAAATCAAACACATTTATTAGTGGGAAATTAAATTATGTAATATAAATATTAGTACTATTAGGATTATGTATATTGATTATTAAATTGTGCACAGACGCCTGATTATCCGAGCCTCGGTTAACTGAGCTGGTCCTCAAAAATTAAAGATAAAGCACTTTAAATTACAATAAATAAGACAAGAAGTGGATTTTTTTGTAGCCTGTGTATATAAGCATTTAGCAAGCCGAGTGATTTGCCTCTACTGGTTGTTAGGTCGAGTAGTTTATTTCCGGGAATATTATTTCATTTTGGCTAAATATTAGAATCATTCTCCTGTGCGTCTTACTTTGTAAAAAGTGTTTTTTTTTATAGTGTTGCGCAATAACGAGATGTGAAAACAATTGAAATGTTCCTTACCGAGAGTTTACGTTCGTAGATTGCTTCGATTGCCAAGTGCTAGTTTGTTACAATCGAAATGTTCTTCTTGATAGTTGCGTTTGTTAAGTGGAACTGTCATAACTGCGCAATGCACATGCTTAACTTTGATGCTTGTACTATGTTGTCATTGGCTCACAGATATTAATATCGGTTATATTTACATAATACCTGTATTAATATCGGTTGTCATATTTACAAAAAATGTATGAGTGTGACCACCAGTCGCAAATGTCAAACTACTCAAACCGCAGTTGACAAAGCTTTTATTAACTGCTTAACCACATAAAAAGAATACAAACAGTAGAACTAAATTGTAGTTAAAAGATGACCGTGTTATTGATGAGACATTTTCATCACACCCCAAAGTTGAATCCTTGATTTTTGCTAGGAGCTTACCTCAACTTCTACAACTGCAGTAGTCTACAGCCGACGCTCAAGCTTGGCCTAAATCTTTTCACGACTTATTCTCTTAGGTATTTTTTTGCAGTGAATGTGAAATTTACGATCTAAAGTTTTTCTTAGTAATAAATAAGTACTCCACATAAAATGTGCATTTTCTCCATTTTTTAACTTACAGTATATAATCTCTGTACTAGAGGTGTGCGGATATCCGAAAATTCGGTTCAGATTCGGATCGGATATCCGAAACCGATCTGAATGTATTTAAGATATCCGATCCGATAAATATCCAAATTTAGATAGACTGTATAATACAGCAATTTGAACAAAAACAACGAGATTTTTGTCGAGTTAATACCCGCGAAGCTGAAATAATTTTTGCTTAAACCTTGATAAGACGACGAAATTACGTAGTCTTTCATCAAAACAATGTCGTTGACTGGTAGACGCAATACACTTATAGCGATTCGAATGACGAATGACGACCGCAGATGACGAAATTACGCAATTCATATCCAATCGGAATGTAAGAACGTCACTGGGCGGTCCGAGGATGCGGTATGATTATTCGATTCTTCAACTACGCATTTATGTAACCGTAAGTTCAACACGATATTGCATTTTGAAATACAAAGCATAGCGTCATCGATAGTTGCACCGAGTATCAGATTGCGGTTTGATATTGTTCCATATAAAATTTCATTTCGGCTACGAAAAAACTTGAATTGTTGATTTAATGTTACTGGTAACAAACCATCATAATAGCTCGTTTTGCGACGGGGTTTCCGACAAAAATAATACTACTTCATTCTGATCGTCTACGTAGACGATCAATTATATAGTTATCGCATTCTCAACTACTCCGGGTTTGAGCAATACGATAAAGTGTTGCCAAATTTACATTTGGCCTATTTCGTTGTTCAGTGTTCACATAACCAACAAATTTTCCACTTGTTTTCAATCTACATTTTATCTTTGTTAAATGAATTTAAGCGTTATTAGTTTTACATTTTTAGATAATTTTAAGATGAATAACTAACTAGATTACGACGAGGTACCATAATTTCACGGGTTTCAATATTGTTACACAGCCGATCGGGGTATTTTATCTGCCAAATATTCCAACTCTGCACCTGTGCACAGGCCTTTGTTTGATAGCACTGTCGACTGTCACTGCCCTTGCCGATACGCAGATAGCCGATGGCATCGAGCCAACAGCGTCTGTCAAATCTTAATTCTTTGTTAATGGTGATTTGTTTTTATCATTGTAATAAATAAAATAATTGAATCGTGAAATAAAATTGAGAATTAGTTGATTATTAGTAGAATGAATTGATGAATTAGTAGAAAGTTGATGTCATTTAATGGTGAATTATAAGGTTTCTGTTGATTTAATTTGTGAATTACTCCATATTAAAATTTGTTACTGGTAATTGTTATTTCGTAAATTTGTATTTATTGATGGAATAAACTTATTATTATTATTATTAATTTTAAATGCAGTGAAGAAAAAATTTTAGTTTTGTTGTTCATCCTATGAAGAATTTATGATTTTTTATGTACCATTTAATAATTTTGATAACATTTTATTGATCTTTTCCTAATTTATTCTTAGATAAGTCTGATTTCACTTTTTTATTGCGAGTATCCGAATCCGAAAACTATCCGATCCGAACCTAAACTATCCGATCCGAATCTGAGCTATCCGATCCGAAAAAATAATTCACTATCCGCACACCTCTACTCTGTACTATCCAAGTTTTCGCATATCTGAGGTGACTTTGGTCCCAATTACCTCGGATATTTGGGAGTCTACTGTATTTGGAAAGAGAAAAAAAATGATGGTAGAAAATGTTTATGAGGACTAGCCCTAGTCTTGGTTTGAAGGGCCTAGATAGACAGACATACATTGGATTCCTCCTTAGCTTATGACATTTCGACAGCAGTGTTTTTGCTGGTCGCTGACACGGTAAGTAAACAACGGTAAGTAAAACAATATACTGTACACAATAAACAATAAAGTACTGTGTGAGACTTTCAGAATGACGGTGGGGCAGTGATACTTTTAGAAATAAGAGTTATATTTGAAGATAAGAATGACGATCACAAATATTTTCCTTCATCAGGCAAAATATTAGTTTTACTTCAAGTTTCATAGTGAATTGAACAATATTTGTTAACATTAAAATATTCTCACACAAACTAGAGTGAGAATTGAATTCATTTACAGACACTACTCCTAGAACCTTTCCACCACAATTTCATATTCATTTTATGCAAATATTGGAATAAAGATGGTCTTAAGATCAGTTAAGACTCATGGAGAGAGTGGGTTCTAGATTATAAAAGAAAAGAGAAATGTCAGTATTAGTTTCTAAAGTTTTCTAAGTTTTTAAAGTAGTTTCTAAAGCTAAGCCACCCTTTAATATGACACATGTTAAGGAAATGTACATACCGTGCATCCACTGTAGACAGCAGGCAGGATGGTGACAGAATCGGTACAGTTGTGCACCTTGAAGATACCCACCAGAGTGTCGGCAAGCTCAAACATGTTCGCCCGCAAGGAGATAATGATGAACTGAGCATTCTTTGTCCTCTCCTGCAAGAAAACTTACATGTACAGTATTACAAAGTACAAGGGAGCATGGTCCAGTTTTATAAAATAATTGAGAAGGTCAAGAGACGCCACCAGCTCTTTTTAAGTCAGAGCAGCATTGTCTTTCTTCAAACATCACATTTCAGGTGAGGTCATTGTTTGTACAGGAATAGGAAATGCAGTATTTAATGATTTGTTTTGTTGGCTACTTATATCAATTATTTATTCATAAGTGATTGGTGTAGTTCTACTAGAGATGACAAATTATTGTATTCCTAATTAGTATCAGTTGGAAAAATGTATTATGTATTATAAACCACCTTATTACACATTTGCAATACCCTATCATGAACTATGAGAGGTACAGTATTTGCAATTGAAAGTCTTTTTCATTAAAGGACATCATAGTCTCAGTTGGTTGATCTGTAAAAGATTTTAAATGTTTTGGTTATTGATTCATATTTTTTATGTCATAAATTAATATTTATGAGCAAAATTTTTACAATAGAGCTACAATGCCTTTTATAAACGGTTTAATAATGGTCAGGATTTACAACTCTTTGTCAAATGAGTTAAGACATATTTAGTGACAAAATACAAGAGGTGGTTTTATTATTACATAACTGTTCTAGTCCATTTGTCATTAGGTTAAAACATACTAAATGCAGATCGTGGAACTGCTAACTTATTCAAACCGACTGTTGTTTGGACTAATTAATGATAAATAAATAGTTAAATTAACGATCAAAAGAAAACATAATTCATAGTTTTAAACATAGTCTGAGTCTAATGGTCTAATGAACGTCTGTCAAAGCTAGAAGAGCCAGTTTTGTACTCAAATAATTATACTTAGGCCTAAATAATTTGCATTTTCCGTAAAATGAAGTTATTTATACAAATCCATTTTTTACCACTGATAGGCCTATCTATGTATAAATTTTATATATATAATTTAGTGTAATATACAATTGTTTTGGTCTGAAAATCGTGTTTTATTGCTCCTTGGAATATCTGACCTTTCGGCCGATCCGAACATGGCCCTGACCCGTGAAGGTCAGTAATGGGAGGTTCTACTGTACAAAAAATAAGCTTCATATTGATTACATAGCCAATCAATGAATTATTGGTATTAATATACTAAACTTATTCATACTTAACAATTTTTTTTACTTTTTTGAGAAGGGGATTTTCCGATGGTTAAAACTAGATCGAACGAGTAGAACTGGCTTGAGTAGAACGAATTTCATAGAATTTATATTATTCCCATCATAGTAATTGAATAGTACTGAGTAAGCAAATTTGCTGCAATAAGTGTTGTTTTACATGGTAATTTGCTTATATTAAGGCAGTTCACTAAGTAAAAACTAAAGGTGTGCGAATATCCGAAAAGTCGGATCGGTTTCGGATCGAATATCTGCCTCTGATCCAATTGAAAAACAAGTATCCGGTAAAGTCCAATAAATAACAAAGGCCATATAAAATGAGCATTAAAACCGAAATATAAAAGCTAAACTTTTCGTCTGAGAAGTCGGCGATACGGAACATTTGATTCAACGAAAATGTTGAAGCAGATGATGAAATTATGCAATTAATATTCAATCGGAGTGTAAAAACGTCATTGGGCGGTCCGAGGATGCGGTATGATTCTTCAACTACGCATTTAAGTAACCTTAAGTTCAACACGATATTGCATTTTGAAATACAAAGCTTAGTGACATCGATAGTAGCACCGAGTATCAGATTGTGGTTTGATATTATTCCATATGAAATATGATTTCGGCTACGAAAAAACTTGAATTGTTGATTTAATGTTATTGATAATAAACAATCATATTAACTCGTTTTGCAACGGTATTTCCAGCAAAAATAATACTACTTCATTTTGATCGTCTAAATAGACGATTCTTAGACGTATTTTTAGATAAGTGTGATTCCACTGTGTTATTGCAAGTACCCGAATCCGAAAACTATTCGATCCGAATCCCAACTAACCGATCCGAACTTGAGCTATCTGATCTGAAAAAATAATACTATCCGCACACCTCTAGTAAACACATATACAACATTTTATCAATAACTGTGCGAGTTAAAACAAATTGATCTATTCTCCGTAAGAATTAGATTAGATTATTGAAATGGGGACCGTACCGTTATTTTTAAGCCAAGTATGAATGAGAAACGAATGTGTGATGATTGTGGCGCGATCTTGTCGTCTTGTTACTGACTAAGGTTGACTTTTCCTTGGACAGAACTGTTAATTAATAGACCAACAGCCAATGGCATATCTGAGGGGCCTACAGATTAATGTGGAATATGAACTGCCTCACTGCCTCTGAAGTATGAACTGTTCTAATTATGGGGATGGTCTTTGCGGATTAACATAGTGTTCAATAGTGCGGACGTTAATCTACATAAGAGAACACTACACCCACCGACCATTACTCACAAGTCACAACTATCCACAATTGCAATGAATATGTACGTTTGCTGCCATAAGAAACATTAAATGTAGGGTTTTTATGGCTCTATTGATAAAACTGAACTAGATGGATTTGCATGCCAAATTTTGGAAGAATAAGTGAAGTTAAATAAGTGGGTTATTGATTTTTAGGTATTCTCCATAAGAATAACATTAGACAATGTACTGTGTTTTACCATTTTACATATCTCAGGAACCAATAGAGCTAGAGTCATGGTTTAAACTACTAAATTGTTAGTTTTTTTTTGTTCAAATCCAATGGCAAAAGAATTTGTTTTTCATTATAGGAATATAAAAAATTTTAAAACCCATTTTTGTAGTACAAAAGACCCCCAAAAGTGTAGTTAATGTAGTCCGATCGCGTTACCCAAGGAACAACTCCACCAAATTTTATAATAATCAGACAATAATTGCGGCCATTATCATGGTGACTCATATATATATATATATATATATATATATATATGTATGATATATGTATATATGTATGTATATTAATAGCCCTCCTTGCCTTAAATAAGAAGATGAATATATATGTACGCACACAATTTCGAATTACCCCCTAAAACATGTTCAAGGGGCTAAGTTATAAACTTCAATCATGGTCCAGGGCTTAACTGTCACCATGCGGGTTATGTGAATAGCTCACTTTTCCATTCAGAAATTCGCTAACCTCAGTTCGAAAAAGCTCGACTCAAACTTAAAATTCCAGGCTCGCACACCCCATTATTAATGAACATTTAACCTACTGACCTTGATATAATGACCAACGATGGAAACATTCTTGAAGTCAAGTGCAGCATCGATCTCGTCCATGACGTACAAAGGTGTAGGTTTGTAATAATGGAGGGCGAACACCAGAGCAAGTGATGACAGTGTCTTCTCCCCTCCCGAAAGGTTGGAGATGTTTTTCCATGACTTTTTAGGCGGCCTCACGCTGTAAAAGTAAAAATTTGTACTTGACATGTAAGTAGTAATACTTTGTTCATTCGCAAAGACCATCATCAAAATTAGACCAGTTCATAATTCAGAAGCACAAGTGGTTTGTAACCCATGTTTAACCGTAGGTCCCTTAGATGCCTTTGACTCTTGAGCTATTATGTGCCTGTCAAAGGAGCACGTCAGCTTTAGTCAGTAACAAGACTACAAGATCACGCTATATTCATCTTAACACTAAATTCTCATTTATACTTGGCTTAAAATAACTATCTGTGTAGTTCGCCATTTCAAATAGAAATCTAATCTAATGTAATAAATTTGACATATTAATTTCAACTGTGAAAAATTAATCATCAATTAAAGCTATTACTTAAATTATTTTCTAACATTTATTCAATTTGCGGCATTTTGCTATTTTCATTTTCAGTCTTGTGAACTTTCTCACAAAGTAGCAAATTTACTTTCCACTCCACTCCACGGTTGCTGATTATTTATTACATTATATATTTTTGTAAATGAATTTCAGTTAATTTCTTATGGTAATTAATCTGTAACTCACTAAAAACAAATATAAAACGTTTTAACGTCAGGTCGAGCCTGTCCCAGACGCTGCACGGTCGATGGCGCCTTGTCGTCACCTAGCAGCTAAAACTGTTAAGTGTGAGTTAAACTCTTTCTGGAAGAGGACTATTTTTGGTCAGCGTGTTGATAAGTGACTATGTCATAACGTGGCGGTGTCAGTTTTAGGTTCGCTCCCTCTGATTTTTTTCGCCAGGGTTTGAGTATTTTTCCTTCAAATTCAACCCCTCAGGGTGCATATATGAACTGTATATTTTAGTATAAACACAGAATACGTGTAGAATAAGTTCTGTACTTAATTAATCCTATGATCTAAATAAACTATAAATTATAACTGTTTCTCGTTTGGAGGTTATGTACTGAATGTTTTTGGTACAAAATAGCCACCACTGATTCACTTGACCGTAGGAGTGGCGACAGTATATTATTAGTCATTCTGTGTCCTTTTTTATTAATTATTTTGTGTTATGGTGTTTACTTAGGTTATTTTATTATTTTTAAAATAGTGAGTTATAATAAGAATTATAAGTGGATGTCCTGGTGCAACTGCGCCACACCATCCCGGGACCCTGAGAGGTTGATAGCGACCGCTCAACAATGAAGTTATTCTTGGTGTTCCGGATGGTTATTGATCAACGGGGACAGCGTTTTCATTTGTCCTGTACTAAAATAAATCAAAAGTATGTTTTTGAACAAACTTGATATCCAAGGTGAAAACATAAGAGACAAAAAACAGGCAATATTTTAGATTAGATTATTGAAATGGCAACCTTACCACAAGGTAGGTATTTAAAGCCAAGTATGCATGAGGATTGAGTGTACTATGATTGTGGCGTGATCTTGTAGTCTTGTTACTGACTAAGGCTAACATGTTCCTTAGACAGGACTGTTAATTAATAGCCCAACAGCCAAAGGCAACTAAGGGACCTACAGTTTCTTTACTTGGAATCCAAACCACGGCCTCTGAACTTACCAATTGGTCTAACTATAAGGATGGTCTTTGTGGATTAACGTAGTATTCAATAGTGTGGACCTTAATCCACACAAGATAACCTACACCCACCGACCATCGCTCACAACTTGTGACCAAGTGGCTGGATTACAGGACGACACCACCGTCTCAGTTAATTAGATTAGATTATTTAAAGTGTTATGTTTAATTGTTTTTTGTGTGAATACCTTAAATTTCTAGTACCTCAAGTTTTTGAGAAAAGTAGTACCAAGAAGCAATACAAAAATTTCTATATCAGTTGAACAGTGACAGTAACAATAGCATAACAACAGGGTTTGACAAATTAATGTAAACAACAATAATTATTATGGGCAGAAGTGTCTGCAGCGAAAGATAAAAAAGGTTGTGGGAGGTAACAATTAAGACTGAATTGTCAATCATGGATATTGGCACATATACATATATTTATATAAATATTGCTTCACATTTGTGAATCAGGCTTAGTTTTTTATTTATGTTGTAGTGAACTAATTGAATTAAGTAAAAATTTACGTTTCTTACGTTACAAATTTTCATTTTGTGTTCATAGAATCCTACATACCTGATGGATATCTGTACTATCATTAAAAACTTGACATCAATAAACTACTCACAAATAAAGTAACAACTTAATTTGTTCAAGTTCTGTAGGCCTACTGTAAGACAGTAAAAGATGGATTAACAAGTTCTCGGCTACGTTGACACATTTGTAGCCACGGAGGTACTCATTCGCCATCCTGATGGACGCATTTGCTACCATCTAACAATGCATGTTTTCATGACATATTACTGCTACAGGATATGAGCTATAACTTTAAAACTTATGCCAGCAATCGTTAATAGTACATTGTATATCATATTAGTGTATACTGTCTTGGACAGTGCTGTTACAGGCACGGCAGCCCTGGGAACTGCTCGAAAGTGAATCAGACAACCGGCCAAAAAAGCCTAAAACACATAGTAAATAATGTATAAGTAAATGAATATAATACTTCAAACCAAAAAACTGAACAAAATTTATTTTTATATTTTTTTGTGTCCACATGATTTATTTCTATTTTTGTTAGTGAAAAAAAAACATAAAAGGAAGATAAACAATCATGTCAAAAATATATGGATACAAAAGGGGAGCACGCTGGTCTAGGGGTAGAGTGCGGGGCTTTGGTGCCCAAAGTCCCGAGTTCAAATCCCGCCAATCACCAATGGCTTTTCGCCATGTGATAATGCCGCAACCCACACAGGGGTGTGCAAAAAGCCGCTATGGCTGAAGTGCCTTGGGAGTTGTGATATATACATATCATTGTTAATAAGAATTGTAATAACTCTATAATAACTAATAAATTCTTCTAAATAACTTGTAATAACTAAATAAATTCTATTGGTCGATCCGATCACGCCACCTTCCCACCACGTTCCTTGTCGTTAACCAATGCAGTGCATTCTGTTCCAGCTCGGCCAATCCTCCACACCTCCCATACGGCCATGTTAAGTTCAACACAAGTGGTTTTATTGCATATCCCCTAACACCCCCATTAATAAGTTTGTATCTCGCCACTACGAGAATATATCAGTGGCAATGGGTATATCACAGTGGCGACGACATCACAGGAGTAATCCACCCCTTCCAAAAAAAAGGATATACTACTTCAATTGGCTGGTTCAAGGTGCTGGTGGCAGCATATGTGTCCACGGAAGTAGGCGGCCATTTTCACACCTTCAACAGCTGAGAGGGTCAATAAGAGATCTCTCTACTGGCATAACTACAGTACAAGGTAAGAATTTGGTATAGTTTTACATTTCAGGATGGCGAACATGGTTTCAGAAAATAGGCTTAGCTGTGAATGTGTTAAGTATTGCTAAGTTGGGGCACCTGAACACTATCCCCTCGGTGAACGGGTCCAGGGAGTCTACCAGCTCTAGTTCAGCATCACCACCCAGTGTTATCATCTGGTACATTTCCTTCAGCTTGTCTGTAATGATGGTGAAGCCGGCCATGAACTCGTTGAGCCGGGACTTGCGCACATTGTCGTGCCACGTCCGCACCTCGTTGCGCTTCTCTGTGATCTCCTCCAATTCTCTCGTACGTTGCTCCAGTTGCTGCAGCTATGGTCAAACAGAGTGGAAACACCATGTATATAGTCACTTTGAATACACAGCAGTACATATACTAGACAAATGTTGCTATTTTACCTAATAAATGCACTCTCAAGTTTCCTCAATAACAATTAAACTTGGATTGTGTATTTAAAGTTGTTTCTAATACATTCTAATTTAATTATTCCTCTTATTTAAAATATAAGACCATATTAAATAAATAACTGTCTTTTTATATAGCCTACAAGAAAACTAGAGGTTTTTTATTAAATGATTTACATTTCACTGAACTTATTAATATAAATTTTCTGCAATATAAATTGAAAATTGTATCAAATATAAACAATCCTTTGGCCCAAACAAGACGTTCCTACTTCCCTTTTTTGAAATTAAATGTTTTTACTGCGAATACACCAGAGTACAATAATCGGAACGCCAGTAATCCAAAGAACATGATGGGGAAAAAGAATACTGAGTTTAAGTTAAAAACGAAGAAATATAATCTCAATTATAACATTTTAATCTACAGTACGGTTATACTAATTTTACATTATCCCTTACAGAATGTTAATACAGTAGAGCGAGGAAAATCCGAACTACTCCTCAGCATTATATTTTAAAATTTAGCGGGAGAAACTGCCAGCGCGGAGCGGGTGATGAGGGGCGCGGGGCGGGGAATGAGGGGCGCACCGAGCAAGGGAATGACCTTCAGCGTGTCTATTTTTAACTCGGTGACTCGGCCTATCCCCTGCCCCCAATATTATTTTTCCGTCATCTGTCACTGCCAGTAGCGTTCAGTTATCAGTGTGGTTAATAGTGTTCAGTTACGTCTTGTAGTCTGATTAGTTTAATGTGCGTTGATTTACATTATGGATTCCTCTTTGGGTAAACTGAAAAGGAAACATATATTTCTCTCTATTCAAACTGAAATTGAAATTTGAAAACATTATTTGTAGAGGTGTGCGGATAGTGAATTATTTTTTCGGATCGGATTCGCATCGGATAGCTCAGATTCGGATCGGATAGTTTGGGTTCGGATCGGATAGTTTTCGGATTCGGATACTCCCAATAAAAAAGTGAAATCAGACTTATCTAAGAATAAATTAGGAAAAAATCAATAAAATGTTATCAAAATTATTATGTGGTAAGCTTACATAAAAAATTATAAATTCTTCATAGGATGAACAACAAAACTAAAATTGTTACTTCACTGCATTTAAAATTAATAATAATAATAAGTTTATTCCATCAATAAATACAAATTTACAAAATAACAATTACCAGTAACAAATTTTAATATGGCGTAATTCACAAATTAAATCAACAGAAACCTTATAATTCGCCATTAAACGACATCAACTTTCTACTAATTCATCAATTCATTCTACTAATAATCAACTAATTCTCAATTTTATTTCACGATTCAATTATTTTATTTATTACAATGATAAAAACAAATCACCATTAACAAAGAATTAAGATTTGACAGACGCCGTTGGCTCGATGCCATCGGCTATCTGCGTATTGGCAGATCGTTTGATAGCAGCTGCTATCAAACAAAGGCCTGTGCGCAGGCGCAGAGTTGGAATATTTGGCAGATAAAATACCCCGATCGGCTGTGTAACAATATTGAAACCCGTGAAATTATGGTACCTCGTCGTAATCTAGTTAGTTATTCATCTTAAAATTATCTAAAAATGTAAAACTAATAACGCTTAAATTCATTTAACAAAGATAAAATGTAGATTGAAAACAAGTGGAAAATTTGTTGGTTATGTGAACACTGAACGACGAAACAGGCCAAATGTAAATTTGGCAACACTTTATCGTATTGCTCAAACCTGGAGTAGTTGAGAATGCGATAACTAAACAATTGATCGTCTTACGTAGACGGTCAGAATGAAGTAGTATTATTTTTGCCGGAAACCCCGTCGCAAAACGAGCTATTATGATGGTTTGTTACCAGTAACATTAAATCAACAATTCAAGTTTTTTCGTAGCCGAAATGAAATTTTATATGGAACAATATCAAACCGCAATCTGATACTCGGTGCAACTATCGATGACGCTATGCTTTGTATTTTAAAATGCAATATCGTGTTGAACTTACGGTTACTTAAATACGTAGTTGAAGAATCGAATAATCAAACCGCATCCTCGGACCGCCCAATGACGTTCTTACATTCCGATTGGATATGAATTGCGTAATTTCGTCATCTGCGGTCGTCATTCGTCATTCGAATCGCTATAAGTGTATCGCGTCTACCAGTCAACGACATTGTTTTGATGAAAGACTACGTAATTTCGTCGTCTTATCAAGGTTTAATCAAAAATTATTCCAGCTTCGCGGGTATTAACTCGACGAAAATCTCGTTGTTTTTGTTCAAATTGCTGTATTATACAGTCTATCCGAAAATTCGGATAATTATCGGATCGGATATCTTAAATACATTCGGATCGGTTTCGGATATCCGATTTGATCCGAATCCGAACCGAATTTTCGGATATCCGCACACCTCTAATTATTTGGTTTCATTTAACTGTATTCTATAACATCACTTTTAATACTGTAGGCCTAATTATATGTTCAATAGGTGTAACCTACTATTAAACACAAACAAATCAATGACAGTAAGTTTCTCCACCAAACAAAATAAAATAGTTTTGGATCCAAAGATTAAAGTTGGCAATAATTTAATAAATAAAGCAAATCAGACAAAATTTTTAGGACTTTTTATTGATCAACATTTATCTTGGGATGAACATGTTTACAATGTAGTGAAAAAAATGTCATCAGGAATATGCACTGTGGCAAATGTCAAAAATGTCAGACCTTACAGTGTTGAAAACGATATATTATTCATTAATACATTCACATCTGGCGTATGGAATTTGCATATATGGAGCGACCTCAAAACATAATTTGGACAAAATTCTGATAAAACAAAAAAAAAGCAATACGAATCATGTTAGGTTTAAAAAGCACAGAGACCGTCAAAAACTTTTTTAAAGATCTCAAAATTTTGACTGTTTACAGTCTTTATTTCGTAGAAACAATAAAGTATGTCAAAGAGCATGAAAGAAATATATTCTTCGAATCCAAGCATCATTATAATACCCGTAATAAAATTATTTTTGATAAACATAATCTACATTTTTATAAAAACAAAACCAAACACATGGGAACAAAATTTTTTACTCAGTTGCCAAATTCTATTAAAAATGAGCAAAATTACAATAAATTTAAAAATTTGCTTAAAGCATATTTCATTGATAAAGCTCTGTATTCTTTTTCCGAGTTTCCTTAGGTGAGAGCTCCACTACTGATTGCCTGAGTTTAAATATAGTTTTAAATATAGCAGTAGATAATAGTGATGATTTGTCGAATTCAATTGTACCGCTTGTTTATATTTTTATTGTTTAGTTATTGAAAAAATTCAGATGCTGTATTTATCATGTATTAATATGAATAAAGTTTATTTTGATTTGATTTGATTTGTAGGTTATGTTCGAAATTCCGGACAAATCGATAATCCGAACTACCTACTGTCCAAATTGGTTTGGATTGTCCGATGCTCTACTGTAATATACAATAACTTACTTTTTGAATATAAGAATTCAATTATCATCTTTTGACATAACAAAGATATCCTGATAGCCATTACAAAGTTGCCCCATTGTCTCATAACATCAAGCATTCGGATGTAGTATTACACTGTTGCTCGAGATATCTACCTATACTCACAGTGCATCACAATAGATTCAATTCTCACGGTCTGACCCTTTATCACCCTTTGTTTTTCGGTGAACCACTTTTCGAACATTCAAGTTCATCTCCAGCAATGACCGCAATCACGTAAAAAGTAGGCCTAAAGACGGCACTGTTTTAACATAGTTTGTTTTTATGTGTCAATGTGTGTGTGTAAAGTTTTATATTTCTAATGACGAGTCCATAAAGAATGGAACATCTCAGCAGAAACACTTGATGCAGTTCAGGCAAAACATGAAGTGGACAAACCTATATGTGAACTGTGATAAGTTAATTGTTCTAAATACACCACTCGGGTCTAAAATAATGGACTTTTTATTACTTTAAACTAACTTTACACTGCACCTCCAAATAATCGGAGAACTTGGTACTCAGAACAGGGTTCCTTCCCAATAACTTTGGATTACAAGGACTCAGGTGTATATTCTAATTTATTCCTCTTATGTGTAATATAAGATCATACTAAATAAATATCTCTCGTCTATTTTATATAGCATACAAGAAAACTGGGTTTCTTTAAATATAAAATTTATATTTCACTGAACAATATATCAATTTTCTTCAAATATAAATTAAATATTGTATCAAATATAAACATGTGTTAATCTTCCAACCTTAACAATATAGTTCCCACTTCCTGTTTTTGGAATTCAATGTTTTGACAGCAAGTATACGTTGACTGAAAAATTAATTTGCATGGTTAAAATCACAACGACATTTTGTGAAACATGATTAACATGCAGGTTTATAGAGGATATGGACATCACAGGTTTATACGCCACTAGGGAAGAGATTCTGATACATTTTTTTGCACATTTATACAAATATGAGGGGGTACCCAAAAGTATATAATAGCATTCCCATTGACAGAGTTTTTGTAGTAAAGGTTTCTGCCCTTAGCGCCCGTCTAGTGCAACTCTTTGCCAGTTCAGTGATGAGAAATTTTGTTTTATACTAGGTAAAAACAAACTCACAGCGGCAAGTTGTTCACTTAAACTTGTTATCAGTTAAAGCGAAAAAGCAGAAGAAAATAATAAATTTATTTTAATATGTTCAGTGTTGTAAAGCCAATACTTTTATTCTTATTAGGTTACGGTAAATACGTTTGAGATAATCTTATTAATATAATGTGAGAGTTCTGTGTTTTTCATACTGTAAAATAAATTTTCAAAGGTTCTATTTGAGGTGCCTTATAATTTTATGTTTTTGTTTCCATTGAGTTGGAAACAAATACCTGTAATGTTTGAGAAAGTACGCTTTAAAATTGTCTTAAAATGTGATTTATGTAGATACTGTACATTAATACAGGTTGTAATTTATATATAAAATACCGCCAGATGGCCCACTAGACAGGGGTATAGTCCCGATGTGTTCGGATTAGAGGGAGTCGACTGTAATGAATAACAGTATTGAAGATTAACTTTTTGGCCGAAAAACCTAACAATTAAATAAAAAATAAATTGAATGAATTTTTTATAAAAATAGCAAATTTTAAATTTTACCAACCTTTTCATAGTAATCATCTATGACTTTCAAATTGGGTTTCTGTTTTTCCAGGTGAGCTTGAACAGTAGTAGCTTTATACTCAAGTTTCCTAACATCAATCTCTGCCAAATGGTCATCCTCATATTTTTGGAGCTCCAAGTCTGTTTCTTTTTTGGGGATTTTCCTTAGTTCAAGTTTACCGAGCTGTGTAAAAAAATATCCATCACTAAAATGTTGAGAAGTTCAACAAATACAAACGTAAAAATACTAACTGCAAGTTTTTGTATAAAAACTAGATGTCTACAGATACCTGAAAATTTGGTTAACCTCGGGTAATGGTGTAAATCCCAGTGTTTGGACGGGCTCAGCAAGTCTCGGGTTCTATTCAGGCGGGTACCTACTACCCAAAAGGAATTGGGTACCCCAAATAACATTGAAAACAAACACCAAAAACACCCTCGCCGTTTACACATTATTTACAGCCTGTCGAATACGGATGGTCGCAAAAGTTTGACACTCATTTGTCAAAATTGTCTTTTAACTCCAAGATTATGTGGAATTGCTGCAATGTAGTATCGAACCTTGGAAGTCGAAACAATGTCACCCTCTGCTCATTCCCAGATCACTCAGGTATTGAGAGGAAAGAAGTAGACTTGCAAATGCAGTCACCCCTTTCATGGGACCACAGCCCTTCTGCGGGATCTCTAAGGCACATGCTGACCATGCAATCATGACTTGGGCGCATGAGTCATCGCAAAAGATTGTCTGAGCTCCCCTTTCTTTAGGCGAGTAAGTTGACGCTTAGCTCTCCTTCTTCGAGGATTGCAGAAGATCTTTAGTTAGGTCAGAATTATGGTCATTGGTGTCATTACGGGACATGGACAGTTGAGAAAGCAGTGGAAGATGCTTAGGTTTAGGTTGGTTAGGATTCTACACTGGAGATCCAGCCTGCAGATGGTGCGGGCAGTCTAAGAAGACTGCTGATCATCTGATGTTTGACTGCACTGGACTGTGAGGTAAGGGCTACAACTCTTGGAACTATGGAGAGGGGTAGACTCCTGCCAACGGAAGCTGGTTGGTAAGTTGCATCAGTTTGCCAGGCTCTAAAGACTGGAGAGAACCTGAACTCTTCATCACCATCATCAAGGGGTGTGCAAAAAGCCAAATCGGCTGACACGCCTAGAGTCTTGTCTCCGCCCCTTTATGTAATGTACTGAAAAGAAACTACACAGTGGACAAAACTTTCGTGAAACTCAAGTAACCAGCCGTCTCTCTGCCGGCTCAAGATTATTATGAGACATTAAAATGATATATTATGGCAAAATCAGTGTCTTTGTCTCTCGGAATACAGATCTTACAAGCTCTTACTGCTTAGTCTGCCCAACAAAACTTAATTACATTGACATTTTGCTAATAAATATATTTCAGGTTGTCTGAAGTCAACCTGAATTTAGACTTGTTTAAACTTGCATACCCAAACCTGACCCAAATTTTCATTATCTTATGATATCCGAGCCCGACGTACCTGAAAATTGATGGCAATCCACTAACCGACCCGACAAGAAAAATCCCTACATGTTGACCTCTAATAAAAACAAAATAAATATATTACAACCCACAGTTAAGTTATTAGTTTCAAAAGAATTGAATTACTAATTTTAAGGTTATATTATTATATGACTTAAAAATTTACAATCTTATCATTAAATCATATTTACCTCTCTGTCTTTGTGAGCTATTTTTGCCTTGAAGTCATTAATTGTTGTTGTTAAATTCTTGATGATTCGATCCTCTTCTAAACTCGATGCTTTTAAAGTATTCTCTTTCTTGACAATCTCCGATACTTCTGATTTAAAATCTGTTAGAACTTTTTCAAGTTCGATTTCTTTTCGCTAAAATTAGAATTATTATTATCAAATAAATTTACATTTAAAGACAATAAAAAGTTAAGGAAAGACAAATAAAGTAAATTTGCGGACGAAAGATATTAGCAAGTAGTAAATATCTATATAAATCAAAAGCCACCTAAAAATTCTTAGATAAGAGTGGAATGATCAATTTCACCTTATTACCAAGGTACTGTAGAAAAAGGTTGTCAAAATATGAAAAATTTAAAATGTAAGAACGCGTCGATTCTTCACTTCACCGATTCTTGGACATTGGTATCATCAGTATTGAGAATCGATAGTCTAAGGTCGATATTTTTACCAGTTAGTGGACAAATAAAGAATTATGTTTTAGGTAAGTTTGATAGTTTTGTGAATAAGTTTAACTTCTCTATATATAAAACCCCCCTTCGCAACAGACATGCGTACTCAGCAAATTTCCAAATAAATAACATAATAATAATATATGACAACTTTCATCATTATCTGTCGATAAATATGAGAGTTATTTGCCAATTCTCTTTAAGATTAACATGGGAAAGAGTGAGCAGGTTTGCTGCTTAAGGAACACTGAAAGTAGGTGTTTCTAGCGTAAACAATTTTTATTTTGACCACTGATTCCAAGTTTCATTAACATCTGTCCATACATAAGAGAGTTTGCCTCTGCTCCATATGATTAACATTGAAAAGCATATGCAGGTTAGCTGCCATGACAAACATATAAACTGTGATTTTTAAGCATACATTTAAGCATATATGAAGCTAAATATTAAGTTTCATCCAAAAATATACATTGATAAGTGAAATATTAATTTTTCCTTATTCTCCATTAGATTAACATTGGAGCCCCAAAATACAATGTACTATGTTTATATATTTTATATCTCGGTAACCGTTGAAGATAGAGCAAAACTTTAAAGAACTAAATTGTGTAGTTTTTAAGCTGATTCTAATGGTCAAAAATTTTAAATACCTATGAAAAATGCAAAAGACCCATTTTTTTGGTACAAAAACCTCCCAAACTACCCTTTCCGATTGACTGAAGTCTGATTACAAACTCGTCCAAGAAAATGTTGGAATAAACATCTCTACCAAATTTGATCTTGATCTAACCATTTTTACCAGAGTTATCGTGTTCATACACACAAATATATAAGTGTATTAAAAAATGAATGTATGTATTAAAATATATGTATGTATTATTAAACAATTTTATATACCTATATATATATATATAAAATTTTTAATGACTATTGTTTTTGGCCTCTGGGCACCTAAAACGAAAAAATAACATGGTCCTGGGCTTAAGTCTTGCCATGAGACCTGTGGTAATAGCTTCTTCCCTACGAGAAATGAATGTATGTAAGTCCTTTATGCTTTGCCAAACTACTCATCCGATCGCCATGAAATTTTAGGAAGTTCCTCTATATGTGTCCGGAAGGTTTTAGTAAAAACAATTTTGAAAACTCCATAAGTTTCCATTTTATGGAGTTTAAAATTTCTAATGTTAACCTTATGGGGAGTAAGTTTGTTTTAAAATTTTCTACAATCATAACATTTGATTTCCTAAGCTACAGCTGTTGGTTTACTTTCCATTCGCAATATGCTTTACTATCCAATGCCATCTGAATTATTTATTAATGTAAAATTATAAAGTAAATAATGCTGTACGTAATGAACAGCTTTATTCGCCAAGTTAATAGTTTATATTTTCTTTCTGATTAGAAGTCACATGTCTACATGTTGGCCAAATAAAAATCAATTACAATGTTTATACATATTACGTTTATTATAATAATCAGCTGTTGTATGTCTTTCCTATAAAAGTCGTATTACAGTTATGTTTGGTTTTGGTTTAGGTTGCATTAGAACATTGTGAATCAATCTCAGATTTCAACTAAGCCGTAATGCTATTTGACTTCAGAACATGGCCAATCTTAAAGCTAACTTATATTTGCTGTTAGGCCTTTTGAAGTTCGCCGGGTAAGCTAGTTATTATATAAATCTTAATTTACTGAAATTCAATGTTATGTTAAGTTTGTTTCACTTATGTTTTGTAAAACAGTATCAAACTTGTCTTACAGAAAGTTCCTCCAATATAGATAGAATCTCCTTTGCATCTTCTGTCAGTTTATCCTTGTCTTCCTTGATCTTCATAAGTCTTTCTTGCATCTGTTCTACATCAGCTTCCATATTTTTTATAGCCTCGGTAGACTTCTTTGTATTTCTAAAATTAATATATATTAAACAAAATTATACAAAAAATCACAGAGTGTACTTATAATTCCTAAAACCAAGTTTTGATTTGTATTGCTTAGTAAATTAGATTTATATTACAAAATGTGTCAAATTTGGGTTGATTTCCCTTGATCAAGGCTTTTCCTAAAGAAAAGAAAAGAAAAAAAATCATTCTCAATCTAGACTAATGAATTCCTATAGTAAGTAGATGAATCAAGATCTCAAGATCACATGACGCATTACATCTGAACTCAGTGGCATTTATTAATTTTTCAAGACAGAGTTTTGACAGTTTATACGCTGGAAGCATGCCCGCATGTATAACATGCGCTTTGCATACGGTAAATATACAACGCAGGAGGAAAAGGAAAAGACACCTTCAAAATCTTTGAGAGGCTTTCAGCATTGTCATTGCGCATCTTGGAAATTCCAGGCACTTCACAGCTTAATCTCAGGTGTTCCTGACACCGCTGCGGAGCCTTCGGGAACAATACCAGGACACGTAACAAAGTTTTGTAATCCCTGCTCTTGAATTTTCTTTCAGTTACTAAAAAACACAAGTTCATGATAATAAAAAAAGAAGACAATGTACCTTTCAGCTGTCTTGATGGCGACTCCTAGTTTAGTGATTTCCGAACTCATTTTGTCTGCTTTCTTGATAACTTCATTGAGTTTCTTCTGGGCAGCTTTGGTCCGACCCCCAGTAATCGCCAATATTTCTTCATGCACAGTTTTCACTTTCTCTTCCACTTTACCAGCAGAAGACTCTGCTTTTTCCAGCTCTGTAAATGCAAAATGACTGTAATATTACTGGCTGACAGAATAAAATAGTTATGAAAAGTATAAGAATTGTAGATTTGATAGTACTATAGACAAGTAAATCATACACCAAAGTTAGTACTGAGTTCCCAACATCTTACATCCTTTTCATTTTTTCACACCTAAGAGTGAAGAATTTCTGAATGTTATGCAGCTATAAGGTGTAATGTGAGAATGAGGTCTCCTAACCTTTCTTGGCCGCCTCGATTGTGGCCTTCATCTTCTTGACAGTGTTCTGGTCCGGAGCAACCTCCTTCACCCGAGCCTCTTGGGTCTTCACCTGTTGTCTCAGCACTGGCTCCTGGCTGCTCAGACCCTGGGACAAAAATGTCATAAGAGATTACAACCGATAACAATGTTTGTTCAATTCACAACCACCTTGATTTAGCATTCCATTAGCCATTCACTTAAATGTACGCCAAATTCTTCATTCTTCATTTTTTGTAAGTTTTTACTGCTAAAACTTATTATTTAAAGACATAATGTCTTGTTTGTCATACATCTGTATAAATGCAACCGTCTACTTAAAACTCTGAGTTTGTTGTTTGTTTCTAAATCAAAGAAAAATGTTTATGAATTCAGATTTTTATCATCTGCTTGAAATCATACACATTGAAGAAGTATAATGTGTCTAAATTATCACAAAAAATTTGTCAAAGTTCTCCAGACATCATACTTACATCAACTTCCACTTTGAACTTGTTCAGGTCAGAGGACCATAGCTTGACATCGCGTGTGAGCGTCTCTACAGTGCCTTCGAGCTGGTTGGTGCGAGTGCGCAGCTGACGAACTCGAGTCTCCAACTCCGACACAGCTTGCTCCATACGACCCATCTCTGACGGTGAGACGTCCACAGTCATGGCCACCGACCGACCCATTCTACCACGGGCGGGTGCCCCACCACCACCCGACATCGTACCTAACAGAACATCAGTCACACCCTAATTAGTTCGTAAAAAGCTTTATTACTCAGAAGCTGTCACAATTTCACTATGAATTGTAACCGGTGTAACTGTGCTTTCTATCACATCAATCTCTTTTTGTCTCTTCTGCGGCTTAGTTTCCACCAATTCTGGTCACATTCTGTGCCTCTAGCCTGGACTTGGATTAATTTCTTTAAACAAAAGATTAGTTTCCTTTATAACATGTTCTAGGTTGCAAATAAAAAATGAACCGTCCATAGATTCCTTTTTCTTACAATTATTTAAGTCACTCTTATCTGTAACACAACTTTTACTATCTTTGCACATGCCTACACAGCATTTATTATTCAACCTAATTACTGATATTGAAATAATAAAAATAAGATTTAAAATACTGTGTAAAATGTTGTTTTGACAAAGTTCAAAATGACATAAGAAATGAATGCAGGCTTAAACTTTTTAAAACTCCAAATAAGTTATACAAAAAATAAATGATTTGATTAATAACTGGTTTACCATAAACCTCGATGAGTTCGCCCTTGAGCGTAACGACACGGTGGCGGTGAGGTCCATAGGCAATGCGTGTTGCTTGGTCCAAGTCATTGGCCACCAGAGTATCTCTGATGGCATAATAGAACGCCGGCCGTATGCGATCATCCGCCACTTTGATGAGATCAAACAGCCGAAGTGCATTGTCTGGCCTACACAAACAGTTAATTATCTTTACAAGTTTTTAATTTTATTGAATAACAAGATTGCTTCAAATTAGTGAGTAAAAATGGGTTCAACTACACTCAAACTGTTGGTCATATAATACATGATTCAATTATTTTGCATCATGTAAAAATATTGATTTTTAATTCATATAAAGCAATATTTTTACAAAGCAAATTGTGTGAATATGCTCTCTGATAATGTGGCTACACTAAATTCAGCTACTGTACATCTGATTTTATGTCTGATTCGTATGTGGCCCTAACTATGCCTGTTTAAATAAAGAATTTTTCATTTCATTTTTTTGATTTTACTGCAGGCAGCAGTTAAGCCCAGGACCATGTTTAACACTTTGAGGCCTGGAGCCTCTAACAATGGTTTAATACTGGGGCCTGGGGATTTTAGGGTAGTAAAACAAAAATTATTGTTACAACAAATTTAATATAACCTACACACATTGTATATCTTTGGAAACGGAAATAAACCCCCTTGAAAGAAACATAAAATACTTGTCATTTGTAAAACATTTGTAATATTGATATATATAAAAATTAGGAAAAAACTTATGAAAACAAAAATAGCTATGGAGGTTCATATGTACAGTATGAGCCTTTGTATTAGCATCTTATAACATTTAAGGACACATAATGCAACAGAAAGAATAGAAAACCCCCTTGTAAGAAACATGAGATAGTTGTTGTTTGTGAAAAATTTGTAATTTTGACATATAAATAAAAAATAGGGAAAAATTTATAAAAAATGGCTATGGAGGTTGTGTGTACAGTGATTGGCCTTTGTATGATATATCGTATAACATTCAAGGACATGTAGTGCAACATAAAGAATATAAAGAGATCCCTTTGAAAGAAACATAAAATACTTGTTATTTGTAAAAGAGGTGTGAAAGTAATTTGTAAGTATCATCGTAGTCACTATTCATACTCTCATCAAGCAATACGTTTTGAATCGTATCACTTTTCAATGGATTGTTAACCATATTGACTAAGGACGAAAAACTGAAATAGCTAACTAAAAAATAAACTATACAACAGTCGTGTAACAATACAGCTCTCATGTATCGTAAAAAAAACAGCTCAAACACAACACGGCTAGTAGCAATAGCTGTCTGCTCTGAGTGAGCAAATGAAACATCGTTTAAAAAATATGAATTTTTTTGTAAATAGGCACAGACTAAAAGAAAATCAAAGACATGTAATGGTAAAAACAAGTTAGCCTGACCTAGGGTCGAGCGGCGCCTCCAAAGTGTTAATGAATTTTTAGCTTAGTAAGCAAATTAATCAATTTAAATATTTTTGGGTGGTCAATATATCAAACTATTTTTCAAAGTAAACTCTTAAGATAGTGAGATATACTATAAGATTACTTAACTCGTGTTGTACTTAACATTTGGCTATCAACTAAAGACACCTAACTCAGCAACAATAAAACAATGTTTTTGAACAGCAGCTTACGTGTTGAATGGGCGGGAATATGTCTGTCGCAAATGTTCCTGTTTTTCAAGAGCAATGAATGTTGCACGACCGACGTTGTGACGCTTGAGAGTAGCGACACATGCTTCACCTGTAGCCACTGTGTCAACTACGATGAAGTCAAGCGGACCACAAGCGGTGGAGATGGCGATGTCGTACTTGTCGTCTATGGCCCCCAGGTCTCCCTGTAACATGATGATAAATAAACCTACGAACTGATTAGAAGGTGAAAAAACTTGTGACCTTTATGGGATCAAAAGAGAAAGTATGAAAATGTAAGTAGCCTATATAGGGCTTTGATTTTGATTAAATACTCTTCAAGTTATAAAAGGTATATTTTGTTGTATAGATATATTTTTCTGATTTAATTCTATTTATCTTTATTTTAGATTTTAAAAATATAACAGTCTTGTTTATTATTGTTACATAGAACCAATAGCTCTTAACAACATAATTGCCATGGGTGTGCGAATATTCAAATCTCAAATATCACGGATATTCGGTCCGACTCAAGATATCTGACAAAGTTCGATGTTGGTCGAATATTCGAAGACAATAAATAATATAAAAGTGACGTCTGTCAAAGCAAAGCTATAGAGTTTCCATATCAAAGTTCAGAATTAGCATACCGTTATGCAGCTAATTCAGTAGAAAACTAAATGTATCCAATGCTTTATCATCTGACTACAGACGGATAAATATATGAACGTAACCTATTCTCGACTTAGATTCTCGATCGATATCAATACCACCAATTGCTGGATATTGGTATTGGCATCAAGAGTCGATTGACCAAAGTCGATACCTATACCAGTCATCGGACAATCAAATACATTATGTCTTGGAAAATTTATTAGTTTTGAGAATAAACCAATTTAATGAAGATATATGAAACCCCACTAACATCACAGCTTTATCTTTGCCTTTGCAGACGAAACAGATACCGGTTCACCAAGTTATCTCTACACTCCTATTTCGTTAGAAAAAGTAGACACATTTTTTCTTTATCTTCTACATTTTAAATTTGTGCTACATTGAAACTAATTTTAATAATATTATCTGTAAGTAAATTCAAGGAAAAATGCTATAAAGTTTGAAAAAAATAGTTTAAACAAATCATTGTTAGTAATTAGTTTTAATTTTGTTATTAACTGACAACTTTCGTTTCCTTCCTTGCGCAGCATAAAATTAGTTCCATATTTTCACTGATAATATCTATTCAAAAATACCTTGAGAGGATAATGCAACATGCAACACATCCCTAATAATTGCAAAATTATAACCAGGTCTGAAGCTTTATTTCTGGCACAGTGACGTACCAGTCTGCCCAAGATGCCAGGTATGTTACCCTCCCGCTTCTGTGTGAGAAGGAAGTCGAGGACACGGTTGCGGCTGCGGTTGGCGTTCATGGCAACTCTGCGCTCCTCCAGGCTAGTCCTGTGCCGGTCCCAGTCCTGCGAGACCGCCTCCTCTTCTTCCCGCACCTGCGTCAGCTCTGCCTTAGCTTGTGCCAGGTCCTCCCTCGCCTTGGGCAGCTTTTCCTCCAGTTCAGCCACCGCCCTATGAATATCAATGTCTATAAACTTGTGGATTAGCAGGAAACTAAATGTCCAACTGATTTTTTAAAACTAATGTCTTCACTGAATACAAAAAACAGTATCAGACATGTGACATTTACTTCCTAAATTTTCCTTTCAATATTACTGTATTTTTCTAGTTGAAAAACGAGTAGAAATGAAGTAAGTAAAATCAAATATTATTTAAATTCAACAACGAAACAAAAAATAGCCAAATTTTGCATATTTGGCATTCCTGAGGAAAATAGTCCATTTCAAGATAGTGAAATAAGTCAAAATGATAAAATTGAAGTATTAAATTATTTTCTTAATAGAAATTCTGTCAAAAAACAGGTTATTATGGAAAATGAGTATTTATCTGATGAAACAAAGTTTCAAGGTTTTTTTCTGAAGACACATTTTTCACGTAGTAGGCTAATAAATGACCATGCAAATACTTTGCATAACTAATGAAGACAAAATCCTTTGCTTTTTAAGTTTAATATCATGTTTAAGCTTATTGGTAACAGAAATAAGAGATTTGGAAAATAACTTTACTCAGTAAATAAACAAATACAAAATAGTATAAAAACCACAGAAATATTCTCTACATGGGAAAATGACAGTGAGTGAAGAAATAATAACTTAAGTCCTTTAGTTCACTGTTCATCTAATACATAAATAAATAGTTTGCTTGGTTACAGAAAAAATCAATAATTGTAAAAAATCAAAATTAATAATATGCACACACATATATGCACTAAATATTTGAATTGTTGCCTGAGGAGGAAAAAGAAGTTTACCAAAAAATAATTATAAAAACCTCAAGCCTTGACCGTTATATTCTGAGATATTCACAAAACACACACACACATCACTCTCCAACATCAGACCAGAGACCAGACATATGCCACATGTGCATACTCAACATCTTGTGAGAGAAATGACACAAGAGTGATGTTGAAACCTCAGGATGAGCCAATAACGTTCTTAGCTTTCAAAAGGGAAAAAATGTCATTTTGTTGTCTGCTAAAAAATTTTTGCAGGTCGTCCAGAGATGTTCCTCATTGCCAATATAATCAAAATCAAGTTGTTTATTGAATTTCAATTCTCATTTTATACTGGATCATATATCCAGCTCTGATCCAAATCAGACTTAACTTTTCGGATATCCGCACACCTCTACAATTTATTAAATAATATTATAGTTATATCTTTTACTAAGCTTTGACTCTCTTCGTGTTTATATATTATTTATCTCAGATTCATACGTCCTCTCAAGAACACAAGGTATAAGGAAATTTATAGGGCAACACCAATCTGAGTTTATTTCAAAGTTGCTTTGAACTGTTACATGCTTTCTTTATTTATGTTCGTTACTTCAAGTTATATTTTTATTAAATTCAGTATATATCGTGCTAAAAATAAATAAATACAGTCAACAAAGCGGGCAAAAGGAAATGTATTGATAGATGGTGAAACTTTATACAGTAACTACTGAGGTTGGTAATAGAAATTCATTAATTCAAAGATTGATTATTTTTTTGAATAGGTAATACTTCATCTGGCAATCAAGAAAGGTTATTATGTTAGGGCTAACATAGTTCAATATAGTATAAATAATTTATAATAATTACAGTATCAAAACAAATAAATAACAAATAAATAAATTCAAATAAAGGTCTACAGTTGCCTTGGCTAGGAGGACTTCTTTGCGCACAATCTCTGCAATTTATACAAACAGAGAGCTATTAAAGATTATAGCAGTGAAGCAGTGGTGTTAAGTATCGAAGATAACTGAACATATACCAAAAACAGATATTCAGGGTCACAGCTCATATCATTTTTTTTTTTGCTTGGAGCGGGCCTGTCCACTTGAGCGCTGAGTTCGCCTGTAACCCTTATTGTAAGGTCTTTCGTCTCCTCCTGCAGCGAAGCCAGTACTCGACTCACTTCCTCCTGTTCCTTTGTCCTCTGACTATTTAGCTTCTCCAGTGCCGCCTTCAGTTCTTCAATCTCCTTCCGGTTCTTTTCTGGTACGGCTTCTGCCGTCGCCAACTTTAAGTTAATAACAGTATAACATACAAAATGGTCTCGATCGACGAGTTATTTTTTTATTCACGACGGACACAACACACACAAAATTTTTAACGACTACTGTTTTTGGCCTCTAGGCACCACAAAACGAAAAAGTAACATGCTCCCGGGCTTAAGTCTTGCCATGAGATTTACGGTAATAGCTTCTTCCCTATAGGAAATTCGCTAATAGCATTTTCAGCAGATCTACAGTGATTTCTGAAATGAATAAAAGGAGGCTTACTCTATCAATGGTTTTATTTTTTAATAAACTTTTAAATTTCACCTCACAGTTCTCGATCAACAGATTCTCTTCTTCAAACCAGTACTAATTCAATGTTTACCTTTTCTTCCTCAGTCTTAAGCTGTTCTTTCACTTTCTTCCTCTTGTTGTTCACCTGCTTCAGCTCCTCGGCGTAAGCAGCATTCTGAGTGTTCATCTGATTGTACTTTGTATTGTTCTTCTCTTTTTCCCCCATAATGCCGTCATATTCTCTAGAAAAATAAAAGAAATTTTCATTAACATAAATACCACTTTACAAATGGTTTATATCAATATTGGCTTCATCTTCATTTTGGTGAAACTGTGAATATCCATACACGTAGGCTAGCCAGAATCATTACCAGAAGGCCTACCAAAGGTTTAATATAACAACAAATTATGGATAATCACTTTTTATTAGCATATTAAAGTGGTAAACTAATCACTATGAGAGGATTTTATAGTCTTCCCACAACTCCAGATTTCTTCTAACTGTAAAGGACATGTGGAACATTAACCTAGATGATTAGGAGAATACTGTATCCACCATGTTTTCATCATGTGTACGTAATATTATGAAGATATGAAAATTAATTTAACCTCTACATTTTTATTTTTTAATTAAACTAATAGAATTTAACTTAGCAGTACTTAATTCTTATTTCTTAGCAGTACTTTACTTTCTTTTCTTTCAGATCTTTCTTTCTTTCTTTCTTTCTTTTTTTTTTCATTTCAATTCTATAACTCTTTTTTTCTTTTTCTTTTCTTTCTTTTTCATTTTTCTCAACCTCCATTCTATAGCCATATCTACAAAAATACGAAACGTAACTAAAATTTAAATAAAAATACATTTACAAAATTTTATGGTCATTTTTCATTTCATTTTTGAAATTTAAAATTAAAAATTCTGAAATATTACAAAATCATTTAAAAAGACTACAAATCAGAATGAAAGGATAATCACTTTATAGCTTTTAAAGAAAAAAAAAAGGACTTGAGCCCCTTAGCACACCCCTAATTTTTTTTATGTTAAAAACTTACAAAATATGATAAAAATATTTCTATTTTTTCTTGTTTTTTTATAAGATATGTTTAATCTATTTTTTTATGATTACTCATAAAGATATAAACTTATATAAGATATGTAAGATACAAGATATATAAGATATACATTACATTTTCTTTATTTTTTTTCTTTTGTATATTATAGGTTATATTAAATTTGTTGTAACAATAATTTCAGTTTTACTACCCTAAAATCCCCGGGCCCAGTATTAACCTGTTGAGGAGTATGCCCACCATGTGACGTGGCTAATATCAGAGCTACATAGAGTAGGTGCATTGTCATGAACAGTACCCCCAGGAGTAAAAACAAAAAATATGGATTTAAAAAAAATACATTTTATTATTACAATAAATGGATAAAAAAACATATTACAAACACATTTTGACATTTTTTATTATTTAAATCTCTTTGAACATGTTTTGGGTATGATATATTTCACAATCACATAGAAATAAAAATTATTACAAAGAGTCAAAAACGGCAAAAAATCACTATTAAAAAATTTTTGAGCATTAAGAAGCGAAACATCGGGCTAAGCCAAAAAAAATTAAACCTGGTAAATAATTTGCTAAAAGATCTAAATTATTCGTTTTTAAATATTATTTTACTTAAATGTTTTCAGGTGTAATAAACCACTATAATTTTTTAATTTATTAGTAATATTTTAAGAAATATCAAATATCTGTCATATGACGTGGATCCTCAGGGGGGAATAAACGTCACATGACAGGCGTACTCAAGTGAGCCCATTTGTCGTTATTCCTCAACAGGTTAAACCAGTGTTAAAGGCTCCAGGCTCAAAGTGTTAAAAAAAAACAGATAAAGAAGTATTTGGTTGAAACAGATGTTAATCATGGTTGAAACAGATGTTAATCATTAGAAGAATTTTTCCATCTCCCTCTATGAAGTAAGAATAAGGACAAAATGGGTTAAAAATATGATTGACAATTCACTGTTAGAGGATTGGTCTAACTAATTTAGAGGGTTCAAGGTTAGAATGTAGACTAGTCTTTTCATTAGATAATAGTGATGATAAATGCCGTCAAGAAACTCACTGTTGGGCCTGGAAGAGCTCATTTCTGAGCCGCATGAGCTCGTTGGTAGTCTCGAGGAACTCAATAGCCTCAGTCATCGGACCCTCCAGAGCATCTCGCTCCTTCTCCACCAACTTGACCCGGTTGAGTTTCTCAACCCTCTCACCATTCAACACCTCCACCTCGGCTGCCAGCTTCTCTATGGGAGTCTGGGAAATTCAATAAAAAAGGTTGAAATGATAGTCCATGGTATGACTCCTCTAAGACTGTTTGAATTGTTTGAAAAATGTGCACCAATTTTCTAGCCAAAAATTGGATGAGTTCTAAACTTTACAGTATCATTACATCTCCGATCAGGAGCAAAGCCTATTTTCAATCGTTAACGGAACATACCTCATGCTCTTATTGATTAGGTTAACAAGGAACTGGATTTACTTGAAAATGAAGGAATCATTTAACCTGTTACGTCAAGTGATTGGGGTCACCACTAGTGATTCCTAAAGCAGATGGAGGTGTTCGTCTCTCTGTCGACTACAAATGTGGTGTGAATGAACAAATAGTCCAGCAAACCATCCTATTCGAAAAATTAACGATGTACTTGATAGTTTGAGAGGATCTCGTCACTTTTATAAACTCCATCTATACAAAGCTTACCTGCACCTTAAAGTCAACAAAGAGTCCAGTATTATCCAGACAATGTCAACACACTGTGGAACATATTGTGTCAATCGTCTAAGCTTTGGATTAAAACAGCACCTTCTGAATTCAAATGAATTCATACACAAATTTTGAAGGGATTGCCTAAAACCGAGGCCTACTTTGATGACATAATTTGCCATGGTTTAACAATAGATGAGTGCAAAAGAAATCTACAGGCCTGTCTTCAACGACTCTCAGATTTTGACTTAAACATAAACAAACAGAAGTGTTTATTTTTTCAAGAACAAATAGAATATCTAGGACGAGTGGTGGAGTTCAACAAAATAAAAATATCTCTTACCAAAGTTCAAGCTCTTAAAGAAATGCCACGCCCATCAAAAAAAGGAAGAATTACGACGATTTTTAGGAATGGTTTCTTACTACTCTCGTTTCTTTCCTTTACGACGTTTGTTATGTAAAATAAAGAAATGGGAATGGACGCCAGAATGTGAAAAGGCTTTTCAACAAATCAAAACTGAGCTCTGCAGTAACAGGATACTGTTACCTTTCGATCCAAAACTACCATTAGTCCACGGACGCTTCACCTACTGGACTAGCTGCAGTTCTTAGCCGCTTAATAAATGGGACTGAGAGACCAATTGCTTACACCTCACGTTCACTCACTGATGCCGAATATAACTATAGTCAACTAGACCGCGAAGTATTGGGCATAGTTTTTGGTGTCTCTCACTTCTATTATTACTTATTTGGGACTCAATTTCAACTTGTAACAGATAATCAGCCCATATCATCTAGGATCTTCAGGCATGACAAGGCTCTACCACAAATGACTTCAGCTCGTTTACTCAGATAGGCATCATATCTCTCGGGCTTCAATTACAAGTTAGTGTTTAACCCCTTAACCGCGACGCACGAGATATTCCGTGGTAGTATTCAGTACTCGCTACCGCAACACACGGAATATTATGTGCAACGACCTTGTTGCCTCAACCGTGACGCACGAGTTTAGACGGATTTGACGTTCTCAGCTGATTCAATTTGGTGATACAAGTTGTCTGCTAGTTCTTTCCCATGCTATGACTGTTGATTTGACGTTTAGAAGTTACAGACCATTTGGTGCTGCAATCTAGTGAATTTTCCTGAATCTACGTTCATGCCTCGTGCTCTGCGGTAGCCACTTGGTAGGCCTTGTTGTTTTCGTCGCGTTGTGATGAACGTCTCGTGTTCGTTTTGAGAGAACAAAAGAGTTGTTTGCGTTAAACCAGTGTTATTGATTTTTGTTTTTATGAGCAATATTGTTTGTTTTTGTTGATAGTAAGTTGGTATGGTAAGTGATTGTCGTGATTGGTCGTCCATCTTCCAGTGAAATACCACTGAGATTGACACAGCGTCATTTCTCTTCATGCATTCCTTCAATGGAAAAAAAAGAGTATCCCTCACGCCAATGTTATGTTTGCCATCACACTACGCGACGTGAACTGGCTAGGCGGGAGTCGCGGTATCAGTGCCAGGACTGCACGGTTGCTTTGTGCGTAGTGCCGTGCTTCAGGGAATCATACCCTGAAGAATTATTATAAAGTAAAAAGTCCCCTTTGTACATAGTGTATATATATATATATATATATATATATATTTATTTATTTATTTATTGAAATATGTACTTCTTAAAACATTCTCTTATGTGACAAGACGACAAGAAAACCCCCGTAAGTAATAAATACAATACTTTATTATTTAGTTATTAGTTTATTATAATTATTTATTTAAAAATATAAACATTAAATTAACAATAGCATTTAAATGATTACTATTACAATGTTTAGTATTACACTTATCATGGTTACTTTCTTCAAAATGCGTTTTAAACTGGTTTTCATCCCAATGTTAAAAAACCGAGCAAAGTGGCGAAAACCCCACGGTGGGCCATCGGCAAGGGTAACTAATCCCCGCGCCACTGATCGCGTTGAAACTGCGGCGCGCCTACTTACGCCGCGGTTAAGGGGTTAAAAAAGGCATGGAAAATAAAAACGTTGATTTGTCTTTTAAGATCTCCTCTTACACAGATTCACTCTAGATAATAGAAGGAAATTGGAAAAGAGGTACATCAAATCTGCAGCCAAGTTATTTTCCAAATTTCAAGCCATGAAATCACAGCTGAAAGTATCAAGAATGAGACAGCCAAAGATTCAGTGCTCTCTAAGATTTTGAAAGACCTACTCACCAATTCAAGTAATTCTGATTTTACTTTGGTTAAAAACATTATTTTCCGAGGAGAAAGAGTCTACATGCCATCACTACTTAGAAACAAGGTCCTTAATGAACTTCACGAATTCATCTTGGCATCACAAAAATGAAACAGTTAGCACGGTGTTATATTTACTGTCCAAATACTGACAAAGATATTGAGCATCTTGTGAAAGGATGTAAAAACTGTGTACTATCACGGTCAAATCCGCCCAAAGCTCCCAACCACCTGTGGGAAATCCCGAAAGAAAACTGGGAAAGAATACACATTGACTTTGCAGGACCGTTTCAAGGCTTTAACTTCCTTGTGTATATTGACGCTAGATCAAAATGGGCGGAGATAAAAGTAATCAAAGATGCACTATCAAGCTCCAATAACATACAACTACTTGAACAGATTTTTGCTACACACGGCTACCCGAATGTTATGGTGTATGACAACGCCTCAATTTTTCAATGCGATACATTCCAAGCTTATTGCAAATTACATGGCATTTTCCAGACATTCATATCTCCAGGACACCCAGCAACAAACGGCTTAGCAGAACGCTCTGTTCAAACATTGAAGAACCGCCTGAAGTCCACAGCTTCGGAAAACACACCAATGGCAATAAAGGTCCAGAAGATCTTAATGCGGTATCGGGCAACTCCTCTAGCATGTGGCAAATCAGTGGCTGAACTTTATCTTCACAGGAAGTTAAGAAAACAATGGATGCCATTTTCCTAACATACAAAAGGCTTCCACAAGAAATTCTACTACTGCATGTTAATGAACATGTGAGGGTGAGAGAGTTCAAGTTCGTCTCTTCATAAAAAACAAAAACATTTGGGAGTTTGGAAAAGTAACTAAAAAGTTGGGTACTCGACATTATCTAGTTTAAAGACTGCCAACTCCCAAAGCAAATGATTCAGATTCCAGTAGTTCAGGAAACAAAAACAGACAATGCCCATGTTCCTGAGAATCAAGAGGGATCAAGGCGACAAAAGCAAATGCTGTGTAGATACAAGGACTTTGTGCTTTCATAATTCGACCGCAAGTTCAAAATAGTGGGGGAGGCTGTTATGACTCCTCTAAGACTGTTGAATATTTCATTTATATCTAATTTTATTATCATATGTTTTTCTATTCTGGTTATTCTGGTCTCTACAAAACATCCTAAAAAGCAAAATACTCTCCAAGCAAACTAAAATCAAAGTATATAAAACTATAATATTACCTGTAGTTACATATGGCTCAGAAACCTGGGTATTGTCCAAACAAGATGAAAAGAAATTTATAATTTTTGAAAACGAAATACTTAGAAGAATTATGGGACCAATAGTAAAAGATGGAATATGGAGGATAAGAACAAAGAATTAAGAGACATTTATAAGGACCCAGACATTATAGCCTTAATTAAAAGCCAAAGACTAAGATGAGCAGGACACGTCTATAGAAGACCTAGAGAGTCAAACTTAAGAGAGGTTTTAGACGCAGTGCCTGCAGGCAGGTGACCACTGGGAAGACCGAGATTACAATGGTGGGACCAAGTCCGAAAAGATATGAGAAGAATTGGTGCTACAGAAGAGTGGATGGAAGACCGAGAAAGATGGCGCAAAGCTGTTGGCGAGGCCAAAAACCTACTTAGCTTTGAATGGCCAACTAGGTAAGGTAAGGTAGGTATGTTTTTCTATTGTTATTTGTTTTGTAAACAGGCATGAATTAGAATTTGTGTTGGGTAACATGCATGCTTCTATTAATTATTTGATAATTAATTAGTCATTTTAGTCCACATCAGAGGAAATTTCCAAGACTGGTCCACTCATCCATCACTTCTGCATATTATCGTATTAAACTCCCAATTATTATAGCATTACTTTTGTTTTATCGTTTTTAATAGTACCAGACAACTTAATAACTAATGTAATTAGTAAAGGTTTAAATAAAATAAATTCAACCTGAGCTTTCAACTTACCTTAAACCTTGAAGTTCCTATGATGTCTTCAAGGTATTCCAGCATCCCAGTATCATGTTCAGTTTGAGCTTTTGGTTTCATCATGGCAATCTGCTCTACCTCTCCCTTAGCAACAATGATTAGTTATAAAGTTATGTCAATCATAAAGAAATCAATTCTAGTTAAGAACTACAAGGTACATTGGGAAAGTAAGTTCAGTTTTGATAATTTGACACTAGTAGTCTGTGCATATACTGCACAGTGCATATAATGAGTGTGTGCATTGTGCACAACTGTGCTTAATTTCAGCTCTGTAACCTGTTTGTTTCTGTGTTGTGCTTTCAAAATGTTTAGATGTTTAGAAAAGATTATCAACTAGTCTACCGCATGTGAGGTTTGGTCAGTGATAAGGTTCTTCTCAGCAAGTGCGGAAATTTAACTACAAATTTGTTTTACTGTTAATAATGACAGCAAAGTGGGTACGAGAAGTCAAAGGTGGCGGTGACAACGTCCATAATGACCAATGCTTTGTTAGCCCCTTTCTGTTTACAGACGATATGATGGTTGAAGCGATGATTCATGAGAACAAACGTTTCTCGATAACAGGTCTCTTAATGTTTCTCAAACGAATTTGCTGATGATTCGAGATCAGAGCCTTACAAAATTGTTTCAAAACACGTGAAATTAAGGAAACCGTGCTTTGGTCATAAAACTCATAAAAAACAAACTCCCACAAAAACCAAAGATTCGAGTGTGCGGCGGGAGAGCTGATAATCTTAAAAAACATTTTGAAAGCACATCACAGAACCTTACATGTTAGGTACAGAGCTCAAATTGAACATCACAGTTGTTCCTAAAGTATGCCGGAACTCTACGCACATTGCGATATACACACAAAACTACTAGTATCTACAATATAACGGAGCATTCTTTCCGAATACACCTCATATTACCAAGTTTTAATAATATGGTTCTGTCTTAAAGACAAACCAATGCTGGACTGAGAAAAGAAATATACAACAATCCAGATTAAAAAACAACTAGAAGTTTATAATTGCCTATAATTGGCTAATATATATAGACAGGTTCTTTTTTGGATATTTTACTGTTTTTTTAGTCCCTCCAAACAAGCTTAAAATTTTTAACCTTTACGTAGTCGCATGAAAAAAAACTTCTGCGCAGTTGTTGCAGAGAGAAATTGTGTGCTGCTTACAGACGTATCTCGCACACTTTGAGCAGGTCACAGTTTTTCTATTTTCCCTCCAAGTGCAGTATAAACAGCGTCCAGCCACGCCAGCACAGAAGATTAAACAGGTAGACACATAAACGATGTTCACACACAACTGGCGAAAACCAGTCAAACAGGTTTGGAAGGGTGTGGGTGAGGGCTGTTAGGACAGTCATCTCAATCCCGCAAGAGCACGGTACAGTATGTATAAAAAAAGTGGACCCGAAGAAAAAGGCTGTGACATGACTAGTTAAAGGTTAAACCTAGTTGATCAAATTGCACTGTAAATTTTTAAAACATCTGTAAATTAAGCCCAACTAAATTTAAATTTGTATAAATTAAAACCTAATCATGAGAAATACATTAATAGAAATACATTTAATAAAGTCTAGGTAACAAGAAAAAGAAAGAGATTGTGCTGAGCATATATTGATAACTAAAATTCTTACTCTACAATCATATTGTTTTTAGAAAAAAACTAACAGACCTACCAATCATTGGGAATATAGTTGACTTCCCATTAGGGGCCTACATCATTAACCCTCAAACTGTTTTGGTAGATTATATAATTACACTACAGTAAATATTATACCTCTCAAACATAATGCAAATTACAATAATTTTTATACAACCTTAATTTACAAATGAAACCTGTAAAACATAAATATGTTTATAATGTTAATTACACATACCTGTAAGATAAGAAACCGGTTGTGAATGAGATCAATTCCTTGCTCCAACAACAGGGTTGAAACCTGTTTGAAATTCGCTCGTTTGCCGTTGATAGTGTAGTGTGAAGAGTTATCCGCACAGGCTGTTCTTGAAATGTAAAACTTGGAGTTAGGAACAAACTCAAAGTTGTCATCATCCTGTTAAAGACAAAAACAAGTGTAATGTAGTTCATTATAACTTTTGTAATTAAAAATATTCTTTCATTTGAGTTTATATCATGAATAATAGAACTCTATATAAAGTATAATGTAAATTGAGTTGATATTTTAATTTATAAAAAACTTTAAGGATAGCTCAAATTCAAGAGCCAACCTCTTTTAGATTCAAGTTATCCATATTATACTAAACTATTCTCACTCTAGCTACAGTACATTGTAACATTCACAGATAGAAACAAGTCACAACAATATTTAAAAAGGACATGAATGCAACTAGCAAATGTGATTACATAAAATTTATCAATTAACGTTTGCTGGTTGTGTTCATGTTCACTTGAATTTCAAAAGTGGTTTGTAGATAAGTGATATTATTGGCAGATGTAGTAATACAGTGCAACTTGGTATTGCGGCCTCGGCTTTAACATCAACTCGGATATAACGTAATTTATTTTTAGGTCCCGTCAAACTATAGGTATTTACATAGGTAAAACCTGGGATATATCGTCAGTAAATTCTAGAACCTCATATATAACGTTAAGAAAATCGGGCCGAGATGAAGGCAACATATAGCTTAAGAGAGAAAGTTCGGTCGGTGGTGCAACGTGAGGGCTGTGGCTATTGTTTAGCTAGATACCCTATTCTATTTTTAGAAACTGCATTTTATTGCTGTCTTACCGCTAACCACCCCAACCCCCTCCCACAACCCTATATCCGCTGTCGCCGTCATCAAGGTCAGAGTCAGTGACTCACGTCGCTTCAAAGCACTGTGATACCGTACGTACGTACCTACAGTTTGTGCAGCTATCGTTAGTTCATTGTACGTCTTTTAGAGTTTGTTTTTCATTATTTTAATTTACGAATACATCATTGAAAAATAATGGCAAGTGTTGAGAGAAAGGTTTTGCCGATTAAACAAAAGGTGTGAATTATAAGAGCGTGTGAGGAGGGATGTAAGATAGCAGACGTGTGTTCGGGCTTGTTTTTTAAAATCGAACCAACAGTTGAATTCACCATGCCGTACTTCATTGCCATATTTTTAAATTTGATTTTTATCTATAATATTATAAAGAAGAGGTGGTGTCTGTATGTTTGTTTGTGGGTTTGTGTGTTTGTGGGTTTGTTGTGGCAAGTGAATGCGAAAAATACTGAACCGACCGGTTTGAAATTTTACACAAAGGTAGATCTTAAACTCATGCAACACATAGGCATACTCATTTCCTTAAAATCCTCTCGGGCTACGCCCTGTGAACGTCCTAAGTTTCAATGTTTACATTTTTAGAGAATGAAAACATAAAATTACTTGAATGTCAACAGCTGTGAATACTAAAATTTGACAGTTCGAGAAGAAGGAGAAGAAGAAGAAAGAGCTGCCGTGACCGTCCTAGGATTCAATGTTTACATTTTCTAATGACAACATCCGTTTGCACTATATTTTGACAGTTCGGGAAGAAGAAGAAATAAAGTTTATTTTTCAGATAAACTGCTGGATCGAAATTAGTGAATTATTTGAAATAGCGGAATGGTAGATTTTAAGTTTTTTTCCGACGTTTGTCTCTATTACATTAATCCTTATCCTCTCCCAATATTTGACATATGTTACTTTGAAATGTTGTAGACACTCCTGTTTTGTCATTTTGTAAACAATGAAGAATTAATTAACAATACCTTAAATGTATCAGTAGAGCCTACACCTTTTAGCCTTTTTAGCCCGTGCAAAGAATGGGTACTTTGGCTAGTATAGTATAAAGTAGTTCAGTCAGTCATAAACAAACTTTTATGTGTATTTAAAATTACCTTCATTAAAAGCATTAATTTCATGTAAAAAATGTGTTTTTCTATTTTTCCTCGGTTTTAAATTAAAATTATTTAACCTCTTTTGTAGTGTCACTCTGATATAGCGTCATTAATTGTGTGGTCCCTTCAATGACGTTATAACCAAGTTCCACTGTATTAACAGAGGTAATACATTTTTTAGTGATTAAGTTTTACTTCTTAGTGTTAACAAATTTAAAAAAAATCATGAATAAAATTGTTCAGCATGTGGTTCTTTATACTTTTACAAGTTGACAAAACTTAGGGAGTCTTAATTTTATTAGTATAAAAAATCAATCTAGGAGACATAGAGAAGATAGAACAAAAATTAATTTTTAAAATTCATAATGGTGTTGGTTATCAATTATTCAATATCTTTTATTGGACTTTTCCAATGTGTCTGTTTTTCAACAATAAAACGTTTCTAGAGGTGGAGAAACTCCTTCAGTTTCCAAGTGATTACCTAATAATTTACGTTAAAAATTGAAAGTTTTAAATTGCAAATATTAATTGTATAATTTTGTCAATAATACTATACTTATATATAATGTACAATACAAAAATTAAATTGATAACGCAACAAATAACCACAACACTCCGCCTCCTAGCAAGCGTGCGCATAGAACGAGAGTTGGAGCACTACTGGTTACTCCCTGGAGCACCACTTAGTAGTGCACCAACTCTCATTTTTAGCACATACAATCTTGAGTCACCCCGCTAGCTCGTAGGTGTTGTTTTGTGGTTATTTGTTGCGTTATCAATATAGTTTTTGTATTGTGCATGATGGATAAGTATAGTATTATTGACAACATTATATAATTAATATTTGCAATTTAAAACTTTCAATTTATAATGTAATTTATTACGTAATTACTTGAAAATGGGAGGAGTTTCAACACCTCTCTATGCGTTGTGTAGTTAAAAACACAGACACATTTGAAACGTCCAATAAAGGATATTGAATAAAATAATAAACTTCGACAAAATACACTTACTATGTCAACGATCTTGGCGAAATGTACAGCAACTGTGCAGCTCTGGATGTTGGTATGATTTTCAGACTTATGAAGTAGAACGGAAATCTTTTTGCTTCTAATTTTTGTGGCTCGGTATCCAAACACAAACAGCATTGAATCAATCACATTGCTCTTCCCACTGCCATTTGGGCCGACAATGCAAGTGAAACTCTGGAATAGCGTTGAGATTGTGAATAGTAAGAAGTGTAGCATGGAAGAACATTGATTTATCCAGTAGCAGTTATGTCTTGTGTTGTGTATTAAAACTATCAGAAGGCACACATATTGTTTACATCAACATAGTGATTTTTATGAAGATTCTACAGCTGGTATCCACTGACGCAAGTCACAAGGTAACTAACCTAAACAATAACCAGCAATATCAAACTAAGTAACACAATTCATTCAGCACAAGGTTTAATATTTAATATTAAAATGTTTAATAATAAAAAAAAAGATATATATATATATATATATATATATATATATGTTTGTAAACACAATAACTCTCATAAAAATGGTCCGATCGAGACCAAATTTGGTAGAGACGTGTATTCCTACATTTCCTTGGACAAGTTTGTAAACCTGACATATCCGTCAATCTGAACAGGTAGTTTGGGAGGGATTCGTATCCCAAAAATGGGTTTTTTGCGTTTTTTCCATGTAATTTTTTTAAATATCAAATTTATTTTTCACCATTAGAATTGGCTTAAAAAAAGTACACAATTTAGTTCCGTAACATTTTTCTCTATCCCCAACGGTTACCGAGATATTAAAAAATCTAAACACACTACATTGTATTTTGGGTGGGTTTCACAAAATCGAGTTTTCACTACGCCGAGTAAGGCGTATACTATTATATCTAAACTAATTATATAATGCTAAATTATGATAAACTAATTATATCTAATGCTATCACATGTAAACAGTTTTATCTAAAGATATTAACTAATATGGAAAATACAGCTTTTCTATCTTTAAAAATAATACTTTTTAATGTGGCAATTATTTAGGCTCCTTTTATTTACTGTGATCTATAATAAGAAGACATAACAAAATTATATTTTCAAGAATATAATAACCTTGATTGAAAAAATATTTTTCATCTATTAGTTAATTGATATTTTTCATTCCAATTTTTTATACACTTTTCTTGACTTTTACCTTGTGGAAAGGGCCGAGTACCCTTCTGCCAGCATAGCTTTTGAAGTTTTCATTCTCTATGTGTGTTATTATCAGGCGAGGTCCTTTACTATCAAGCGAACATGTTGCAGGAGGTGCTGGGGGAATATATATGTTTCCCTCTCGTGTAGGTATATTAATTCCACCTTCTTGAACTGGAAACTCCTCTTGATCAGAATCTGAATCCCTGTCAACATCCATCTGATTGGCAGGGCATGGCGGGGCTTTACCTGGTGATTTTTCCTTGGCATTTTCTCTTGGTTTTCTAGCTTTCATCTGGAAAATTATAAGAATGATTCTGAAATGTTACTCTTTTAGAAAAATACAGAAATTGATAAGTGTTATGTGGAAAAATTAAAAAATTCCAGAAGACTCGAAAATTGCAGTTATAATACCATTGAACAAAAAAGGGGATGAAATGATTTGTGATAGCTATCAAGGGATCTTATTAGTAAACACCATGTATAAAATAGTGTCAAATATATTGAACAACACACATACTTTAGAAAACAAAGATTGACAACAGATCAGCTTTTCATTTTAAAACGAGTATTATCAAAACAATGGGAATTTAATGAAAGTACATATACGTTATACATAAGATAGGCCCCCTAAATATATAATTTGTAGATTTAAAAAAGGCATGTGATAGCATTGACAGGATAAGAATGTGGAAATTACTTAAGAAACACAGAATTCCAGAAAATTAATAAACCTCACTAAGGTCTTATTAAAAGATACAATATGGAAAGTTAGTAGAGTGAATGGGGAATTGGAGTGAAAATATCTAATATTATAATACGAGCAAATAATTTTAATAATTACATGTGAAAAACGCAAAAAACCCCATTTTGGGGTACAAAACCCCCCAAACTACCCGTTCCCATTGACCGATATGTCTGGTTTACGAACTCGTCCGAGCATTTGTAGGAATACACGTGTCTACCATATTTGGTCTCGATCAGACCATTTTTACGAGAGTTATCGTGTTCACAGACACATATATAAATATATACATATATATATATATATATAAAAATTTTAACGACTATTGTTTTTGGTCTCTAGGCACCTAAAGAAGAAAAAATAAAATGGTCCCGGGCTTAAGTCTTACCATGAGACCTACGGTAATAGCTTCTTCCCTATGGGAAATTAGCTAAAATGTCAAACAGACATCATATTAAAAAGTAAAAAGATTACAGCAGAGAACCATTGTCATGTACTTATACCCAACCTTTCTTGCATATAAATTGTTACAGTATCATAATAATTACCGTACATTAAATTGTTTGTTTTGAAAATTTAATTAGTTTCGTAACATGGGTTTACCATATGCCTATGGTAACAAAGTGTGAGTTCTGATAGAATAATTTAGGTTTGTAGCTAAGTAAGCCAATGTAATGCTAACAAAATGTCTCCAATGCACAAATTAATCTCAGCATATGATTAGTACTGGTAAAAGTTCCGCACCCGGTACAAACTAATTATTATCGAATCGATCTCAAATGAACTTTTTTCACTTTCTAACAACCTAATAAAGAAAATATGCTCCACGGAAGAACCTAATTCTGACGCTTTTTTTAGGCTAAAATAAGACACTCTGAAACCACCCCGTCTAAGCTAGGGTATCAGCGGAATCAGGGTTATGAATGAGAGAAATATCACTCAATTACACTTGTTTCACTCTCTAATAACATAAATTAAGAATTAAAACACAGTTTTCCCGACATTTTCTAACCGTTTTTAGGACTGAAATACGACACTCTAACATTCAGTCAACATTGACATCTGCGGGAATCTGAGTTCTGGGCGAGGAGTAACGAGAAATTTTTAGGGAATCAGGGACATTTTGTCTATACTGATCTGGGTTCTAGGCAGGGAGAATGTGATATTTTATGAGAATCTGGGGTATAAAGGGCTTATTTTAGCAGAGGTTTTAACAACGTCGTTAACAGCTGACTGGAATAATGATGAAACATTATTTCGCAGAGCACCAATACTTGTAATGTCACTTTACTATGCCGATGCAATTATGGGAATTATTAATTAGAAACGTAGTACTATATTAATATTTTTTAATCAATGTATGGTTTTATTATGCAATCAAATTATTATATAATGAATAACTTATATAATAATAATAAATATCATGATTATTATAATATTTTGTCATGATTATATTGTAGCCTAATTATTAAGCATATATCACCTGATTATTATATTATATACGGTAGTATATTATTACCGGTATATTATCGTTATTATCATGATTATGACATAATTATTACACATATATCACATGATGTAATAGGCGATGATATATTATCATGATTATATCGTAATTATTAAACATGTATCCCACGATGATATAGGCCTAGGCAATAAGTTATTGCCGACACACAGCGCAATCCAGAGTTAAGATAGGTTCTTTATTGATATTTTTATCTCGTTAATACTATCGATAAACAACCTAACTTATCTCCGCAGAGCGCTGTATGTCAGCAATATCCCGTTTATTAGGAGGTTCATCCGCAGTGCGTATCTTTTCAATTAGGTTGTTAGAAAGTGAAAACAGTTCATTTGAGATCGATTTCATAACAAATACATTGTACGGGTGCGGAACCTTTACCATTTGACTTTAAAACTCTGCCAGATTTGGATGCCCAGTTGAAGAGATGTAAGTTATATATCATTGAGATGAGAACAGAATATTGACCCTTTCTTAATGTAATTATGGTGAATTCAAAAAAGTTTGTATTTAGACTACTGCCTGACAGATGAGGTATTTGGGGAACTGACAACAGTTGTAGACTGGTGTATGAGACTTTTCATTGTCAACACAATTTGTAATGAGAATTTTCTTGTCAAATTGAAGTATGGCTAATGGTAACTTTAATTAATATGTGGTGAAAATATATGGATTTAATATTAATTTTTTATTGTTTAAATTATGAATATTAGTTAACATTCAAAAAATGATATTTAAAATGAATCATATTTAATAAAAACAAATTATTGGAATTTTTAAAAATAAGTAACAAAACAAAATCAACAACAACAATAATAAAAAAAAGATTGAGTTTGGCGTTCACAAAAGCATTGGCGATGATTCAATAACAAACAATAACGGACACCTACATTATAAGACAAAGGCCGTTTTGTTGCCAGACAAAATTTAAGATAGACCTCTTGGTCTTCCAAGTCCAAAATTACAGACAGAAATTTTACTTTTAATTTTGTTAACATGTCGAAAGTGACAATTTAATTGATTCTTCTAAAAACAATTTAAGAGAGATGACTGTGACTGCGCCAAATAGCATTGGCGATGGCTATATCAACATAACAAACACCAACGGAAGATGTCACGGTTCCAGTTCACTTCATTTCGAGCCCAGCAAGATTTTAAGTTCGTTTTAACAGCGCACTCTGCGCAGCCCGCAGACAAATTGAACTAGTTTTTGTTGCCAACAAAATTTAAGATAAAAGACCTCTTGGCTTGTTCCAAGTCCCAAAATTTACGAGACTACAGAAATTTTGCCAAGACTTTTTTTTAATTTTTTTTATATTTGTCTTAGCACTGAAGGGGGAGGAGGGTGACAATTTGTAAGATGACAATTTGAAACCTGTGATGCCTGAACTGTTCTTAGAAAACCAAAATATAATAAAACTAAAAATTAGTCAAAATACAGGAAACCAGTCATACAACTTTCTGGGAGTGACACTGGATGATAAATTGTGGTGGGATGAGCAGGTTGACAATCAGGAAAAAACTTGCCAAATGCCTATTTATAATCAGAAACATAAACAGATTTAATAACAGCAGTCTTAGCAGGATGGTGTATTACAGTCTTTTCGAATCTCACATAACTTACTCTGTTGTGCTCTTGGGGACAGGGAGGGGGGATGTGAGGCTTCAGTAGGCTGAAGGCCCACTGTGGCTGTTTTAGGACTGTCTACTTCAGCCAAGAATAGGTCTTGAGGTTAGGTTTTGGTTGCGGGTTAAATGAGGTTTTGGTTACGGGTACTGTGGTTGTAGTTAGTGAATGTATGGTTTAGGTTTTTGAACAAAGAACAGAGCTAAGCCGAGGGCAGGTTGCTCTCGACCGAAACGAGTGTCTGGCTTTGTTTGGTGTGTTGGGTGGAATAGGGTTTATGGTGGATTTGTTTATTTATTTATTATCTGTATGTGGTTAGAATGGGAGTAGTATCAAAGACCAGAAAAGCAGGGATTTGCATCCCACGCCCAAACGAAAATCTGGCTTTGTTTTTTGTGCTGGGAGGGTTAGGGTTTAGGAGGTCTATGTTTATTTAATTTCTGCTGATTGGGGGGGGGAGAAGATGAAGTCAAAGACCAAAAGAAAGCGGGGAGGGGAAACATGGAAAAAATCTTTCTATGTCAAAAGAAAGCGATTCAATCTTTAACTAATCTCGCACCTCAAGACCACTGCAGGGATAGGCAGAGAGAAAAATGTATTTATTAATTTACATCTTCCTACAATTGTAGGTTGCTTAAAACAAGAATGCTTTTACACATATTTTTTCTTAATTATATAAATGATGAGGATGATTGCTGATTGTTTTACTGCCAATAGTACAATTTCATAAAGTTTATTTTGGTTAAGGCCGAAACGTTTCCAAATAATTTTTCATAATTTTGATATTGTTCTTCTTGAACCAATAAACCAAAACCTCGAAATTTTTTATTTTGTATTCATTTTTATAAAATTCAATTGTTGAACTATAAATTTGGATTTTTTAAATGTTCTTCTGGCTGTTTTTTCGCTAGATTCAAAGCCCTTGTTATATTTATGGTTTTGTTATTATTATGGTCTAGCACAATAATATTGCTTCGTCGGATTGAATCATTTGTAGATATTGCTGTAATTTCTTCATGAACTTCGTATGACTTTTTTCTAAATTCATCCGCAGCGAATTTATAAACATTATAACTGTACCAAACCTTTTCATTCAGGAATCAAAAGTTGTTATGTAAAGCAACAACAATTCGATGTAAAATATAATCATTTGCTCAGCAGCATAAGCTGACCATTTTTGAAAAAAAAAAACAGATTGTATATAGGTCTAAAGTTGTACCAGGCTTTACCACCTTCGATTAAGCAAATAGGCATTTTTCAAAACTCAGAAGGGAACTAAGATCTTTCCTCATAGGGTTCAGCTTTCACAACTTAGTTGAGTATTGGGAGGCGTGTAAACCCCCCTACTACCCTTCCACCAACTGAGCTGGAAGACGGTAGTGCGCCTAGAGGCGTTTTCACAGATCCCACGCCCTTGTGGACAAAGGGATGCCGAACCTAGGGCAACTAAGTATGTCAAGTAAGTCAAACAGATTTCCTTAAAAACTACTAGAGCTATTAACTTAGTATAGACTATAACTATAGTGGTGTAAAATTTTTAATATATAAGAATAAGAACAGCTATTTAGATAAACTGAAAACATTCCATATAGACATGTCCATGATCTTATGAATTTCCTACAGCAAGTAAATACAAACATTTTATCTGAGGTTTAACATCAACTAATCAAGCTAAAAATTTATTTTTCAACACTTTTTCCAAGTTTAATGTTACAAAGTGACAAATTAGATAAGTGATTAATATAGCCTATTGGATTTCATTAAGGTTTAGTATTTTGGTTTTATTTATTATATTTATTATTGGTATCTTTATATATTGGTATTTTTTCTTTATAAAATGATTTCAATGCAACAGTTTTATTAAGTTTCAAAGTATTTAGTTTTGTTTTATTGTCGTACAATAAAACAAAACTAACTATTTAGTTTTGTATACTACATACACTATTTTGTCATTGTCATGGATATGTATTAGCTCTGAGAGGGTGTTGGCAATTTGTAAGACGAAAATTTGGAACGTGTTATTGCATTTTTTACTTATAGAGGGATAAAGTATATGTTCGTTCACTGGTACAGTTTATAATTTCTTTATTTCTGACTATATAAAATCATCGACAGTTCAATACAATAGTTTGTGAATATTTGTTTTCCTTAAATCCTCTCTTTAAACCTAAAAAAACCTTATGACGGAAAAAGTAGAGAAAAATCTAGCATATGGTGAACATTCTTATTCATTTCTTGACATCAGCTGACTCCAAGAAACATCATCGTGACGCAAAATTGCAGCCGAAATTAAATTATTAACATATTTGGTGAGTGGCGTGATTCCGTTAGAAGTTTGACGTAGCAAGTTGTGTTATTGAAGATAAGAACGTGATAATATCACAGATTAATTTTTGAAAATTATTCCTTTACAAATTAGACATAGGTTTAATGTATGGTGAAATAATATAGTACATCATCATTTTAGGTTACAAAATTAGTCTGTAGAATTGTATTTGAAGGTGATATAGGTAGGTGTTTCATTTCCTCATACATTAAAATTTTTATTTAGCGTAAACTTTACTTATCCAATTTTAATATTAGTGTATGTTAAAATGGCGTTGATGTGTGTTAAATGTATTCAAAGAAATTATTATAATAAATTAATTTATTGTATTTTTGTATTGAGTTTATTTTTCTATTCAAATATTTTTGATATATATTCCTATAAAGTTTTACTTATAACACTGATTGGATCAAAAGTATCCTCTCAATCTTCAATTTTTCATCAATATAGCTCGATATTTGGTCTAGTAGATTAAAATTATATTTCACTCTCAAATATGTTTAATTACAACTAAACATTACCCTCACAGTTCCATCTTTGCCTCAATGTAACTTTGTTCTTGCTACTTTATATTGGTAGTGAATATTATTTATAAAACTGAATACTACTTGTTGAAACTCTTTTCTGTTTCAATCAATATTGGATGCAAGGAGTGCTTACAATTGGGTTACATTACAAATAGTACAGTGGTTTTAATCCTATTGTAATCATTGATATCATTCTACTTTATAAGCGAATTTCCCATCGGGAAGAAGCTATTACCGTAGGTCTCATGGCAAGACTTAAGCCAGGGACCATGATATTTTTTTCGTTTTGAGGTGCTCAGAGCCTAAAAACAATAGTTGTAGCTTATGCGTAAAAATCATAGTTTATGTGTTTTTCATGGCAGCTAACCTGAGAATAGGAAAACTCCTATATTTATGGACAGATGTTTATGAAACTTGATATAAATGGTCAAAATAAAAATGGTTTTTTCTAGAAATGCCTACCTTCAGTGTTCCTCAAAGCACCAAATCTGCATACTCTTTTCCTTGTTTATCTTATGAAGAATAGGAAAAAAACTCTCATATTTAATGAGAGATTCTGATAAAACTTGTCATATATATTATCATAATATTATTGATTTGGAAACTTGCTGAGAACGCAGGTCTGCCACGGTGGTATTGTTACTGTGTATTGATTGATAAATGTCAACGTAATAGTAATATATTTTTATTTGTTTCTAACATGTGGTGATCTCTTTCAATGGAAATCTTACCCATCTAGTGCAATTATTTTTTCAGAAAACAACATTCTCAAAATAAGTTGAAAATTAGAGTTGTCAGATTTATTCTGAGTGAGTTTTATGTCTCGGCACATCTGGGTCACCTGGGGGCACACCTGGTCGGATGCGGAAATGGTTAAAATTTAAAGTTTTTTTAATGTTATTTGGATTTATTGGTTCCGTCTGGTTAATTTGACACCCTATTTATTAAAATATGATGACTCTAAGTATATTTAATTTAGGTTAGTTGTAGGCAATGTGTTAGATTTAGTAAAGGTGTTTTTCAAACGTGATTTCCCGAAAACTATGTTTTTTAACCTTTACGTACCTGTTTCTATAGAACCACAAAATATATTTTCAGAATTCCCTTTTTATTTTGTCCAGAAACAAGCAAACTACATACAGAGCAGAGGAAATTTGGCTTACATTGCTGGTTACAAATTTATAGCTTCTTTAAGAGTTTGGACAAAAAAATATGAAACAATTTTGATATTTGAGTTTTATAAAATAATATTCCCCTGCTCTGTTTAAAGCTGATGTCCAACATATTAAGCATATACAGTAGAACCTCGACAGTCCGACCTCCGATGGTCCAACTCCTCGGTTGGTCCGACCGTGCTCGTCGGCACAACAGACTTCCGCTATACGTCCTCGGGGGCATTCTCCTCGCTTAGTCCGACCACGCTAGCGGAAATTTACAGCATTTGTTTAACTTCGTAATTCCGTTCAAGTTGAAACCTGTCGATGACACACCAACAGGTGACATCGTGATTGTGTATTTCAGTCATTCTTTTTTCGAAATACAGTTTAAGTTTGTTTTTATGTTGATATACGAGTTCCTCTGATAATCTGACCTTTTTGTTGTTCCGACCATACCTCTGCAGGTGACGGATTAGCGAGGTTCTACTGTATAACCCTTATGTATATATCTAAAGAGTTGACTGAGTAACAGGTACATGAACATGTACAATTTAACATGGGCGGTAAAGGGACATCCGACTGTCCTAAGATATCAATATGATATCCTTAACTGATAGCCTTAACTTATTGTATATCCATCCACTGAACTGCACTGTAAATTCAACTGTTGGGCTATTAATTAACAGTCCTGTCTAAGGAACATGCCAGCCTTGGTCAGTAACAAGACTACAAGATTGCGCAACAATCATCTTACACTCAATCCTCATTCATACTTGGCTTAAAATACCTACATTGTATTATGGTTGTCATTTCAATGATCTAATCTAATCTAAAATATAATTAGCTGATTATATGTTGTATTTTTGTAATGTTTATGTTTTACATGTTTATATCTTCCATTTTCTTGTAAAATTTAATAATTATATTTAATTACAAAAAAAAAATAATTGTTAGAGGCAACATAGAGACATCTAGTTATTATTAGTAATTCATGTTTAGTTGCCCCCTTTACCAGACTTTTGCAAAAGGGGGAAAATTTTAACAACCTGAAAAAGTGAAAAAAGTGTTATATGAGTTGAGGACAAGGTCTCACATTGATAATATTCAAACACCCTTTTTGTTTATACAGATTATCAGGTCTCTGCATGGAACGATTAATGTCCAAGATTGAAAATGTCACGTAAAAGACCTAGAGAGATCAATGTGGAAGGAGAAATCACGGATCTGAATCAATCTCAACTTAACGAAGCTTATTCAATGGTAATTATTTTTTATATCTGTGCAATAATCAACCATAAACTTAAGAGCCTTAAGGGTCAATAATACGAAATGGAATAATTTAGTTCAGAAAAAAATCAACACATCAAAATTGTTAATTTTGTATTTTAAAAATAGTCTACTATATAATGAGTAACACATGTTTTGAAGCAACAGAGCTAAATTAATATATTGCATATAAAAATAATTTTCTAATGCCTATTACAAATCAGTCACACTTACTTAACCTAAAAGAATGTTGAAGAACATTAAAAATAAAATTAATATTACTTCAAATAATCAATAATATAATGATTGATTTACTACTTTTGATTATTTTTCACTGAAAAAAGTAAACAATTTAGTCTCAGTAGTAAATTTTCTTGATTTTGTACAGAAACGTCAAGTTATTCCTTAGAAAATATTATTTGTCAATATTACTCATGTGTTATTCAAAAAGAAGTTTTTAAACAGTTTTGTGCCAAATATTTTTATTTTCAAACGCACATCATTTATAGAGATTTATTTGCCTTGTGACCAATTGGTAAACACCGTGACCGATTGGTATCGTCAATGAATGTCTGGTGACGGATTATGTTGATCCAACTAAAGTTAAGTTCAAGGCTACAGAATAAATTTTAAAACTTTTATAAGCACAGTCAACCTTTGATATGATGAATCTGAAGGGACTTAATAAAGAATTAGTTAGAGATCAAGGAAACATTGAGGTTCGCTGCTTCTAACTTACTCACTCATGCTGTTCTCAATGCAACCCACTTCACTCACAAACAACAATGCCTTCATGAAGAACATTCTGCCTCACGTACATTTGGACATCATTTTTAGCATATAAGATGTAAATGTTGTTTTCACTAATTTATTTAAATTTGGTTATCATTTTCACCATTTTTATATAGTTTGGTGTTATTTATGTGCGTTTATATGTTTTTAATAGGTCAGGAACCAAAAATGTTTTGTACAAATTTTTTAACATCTCCGTACTTAAATTTTTTTGGAAGAAAGCTTCTTGCCGGTAGAGTATACTAATTTTGTGCTAGGTTTCATGTGGCATTTTCCATTTTGATTACAGAAACCATTAAAAACTGATGATGAAACTCATGTAAAAGAACTTACAAAGAATGATGATGAAACCTCTGTTAAGGATTCCTTTAAAAATAACAATGAAATTCCCATGAAGGTAAAAGTTATTTGGGTATTTCCCTCAAAGATATGCCTTTGGTTTCCAGTTTTTTAGACAATAAACCCATCTGTAGAACAGATATGGGGTGTTTGACCTTGGTTTGATGCTTTACTTGCTTCCCTTTGATCAGTTTCCATTAGCAGTTTTCATCCTGTAATAGAACATAACTATTCCTAAAGACAGGGTGGCAGCAGTAGTGGTAGATTATTACAAGGTTAGTTCCTCAGAAGTAAATTTAAGGGCCCAGACATAGTTATGAAAATAAGCTATTGCCACTCAAACTGCCCAAATTAATCTTGAAGATTACAACAGACCTAAAACTTCTAGAAGTTATATTGGTTATGCATTCTCTAATGTTACTGTTTTGTAAGGGTAATAAATTTACTGTTCACATGACGTGAAGTGTTTGTTGGTGTTAATTAAATAGCTGTAATAATTAATTATTTAATCATAACTCCAGCTGCCCATCATTTCACTCTGGAATGCCACCTTATTTTTGGTCATTTTTCAGGTTTTGTTTAAAAAACCAAAACAATGTTGCATACTATACAAAGTATAACATATTATATATTTTTGTGTTCAGTATAAAACAGGCTACAAGCAAATGATAAAATTACTAACTCACATGCAACAAAAAAATAAAAAATAAATTTTTTCATCATATTTGCGCCCCCTCAAATTGCTCGAATAATTGTTTAATGAAAAATCTGAAATAGCCATTTTGTTTGAAATTTCATAATGAATAAGAATACATTTATATAGCTATATAAAAAGAAATAAAAGTACCCATGTTCAAAAACCTTTATATTGTATGTACACAGAATCCTTACTGCCTAGTCCGGGGTCTATGAGAGTATTCGCCAAATAAATTATAAAAACATTGTAAAGAATGGCATTAGGCCTACATATATTTATAACACTAAATACAAGGAGAAAGGTGTTATGAATAATTCACATGTTATTATAGATAATTCACGCAAAATACTAAACAAAACACTAACCCGATAGCACGACTCTAACACAACGTAAAGCATACGGCTCGGACAGCTGTTGGCGCAACGTCGTAACACCCGTAACTAAATGTAATCATACGATGTAATTAGAGTATAAAAATTGCAAATAATATTATGGACGTAGATTATAATCTCCTCTTTACAATGATATATATTAAAGTACATTTGCGATGTACCGTGAGCAGCTACGATAAGATTAAGTCGTTCCGGTTTTATCGCCAAATTACGGCAAATGGCAGTCTAGGGGGTGTAAAAATTCGCCGGAATCCGGCAAATGGCAGTTGGAGGGTTAATAACAGCTTGACTTTAATAATATTTTATTTTGATTATCCTTCAACTTTCAAAGACTTAATTATAGCCAAATTAACCCTCCAGGTTTTGACGATTCGGACCCCTTGTGAGGTGCTATCAACACATAATACATCGATTTGTGAATTGGATATGGCAACTCTAATACGAAGAATAAGTATAATTTTCTTATTTTTATCCTTCGTATAAGAGTTGATATATGGAATAATACTCACCCAAATAGGTTGTTTTGTATATAGTTTTACAGGAAAATAAATTCTCTATCCTGCAGGCAGTGTAAGTTTGAAATTGGCATTGAAAAATACTTAAGTTCTTATTTATAATCTGTTTCGTCAAATGTCAGCTGTTGGCAAATTGAATCAGCTACTTAATGGTTTTTATTCATGTTTTTTTACCTTTTGGACTGTGATTTTGCTCAAGTTTTTATCTTAGTTTGTGTAATATCAATGAAATTAATTTTATTTAGTTTATAAGTATATTTAATTAGGTTAGCAATCATTATTATAAAATGAGTCTATTGAGTTGTTCAAGTGCGATGTAATTTTTTTAATTTATTAAACTTTTGATTATTGATTAAAGTGTACATAACTATATACATATATATAGGTCTCATGGTAAGACTTAAGCCCAGGACCATGTTATTTTTTTCATTTTTAGATGCCCAAAGTCCAAAAACAAAAGTCGTTAAAATTTATATATATGTATATATATATATATTTATTTATATATATGTGTGTGTGTGTGTCTGTGAACACGATAACTAGTAAAAATGGTCCGATCAAAACCAAATTTAGAGGAGACGTGTATTCCATCATTTGCTCGGACGAGTTTGTAATACAGATATATCGGTCAATGTGAAAGGGTAGTTTCGGGGAATTTTGTACTCGAAAATTGGGTTTTTTGCGTTTTTCATATGTAATTAAAATTTTTTTTAATTTTATCTTTCACCATTAGAATCAACTGAAAAAACTACTCAAATAAGTTCCTTAAAGTTTTCTCTATCTCATAACGGTTACCGAGATATTAAAAAATCTAAACACAGTATGTTGTATTTTGGGGCTCTAATGTTAATCTTATGGAGGACAAGGAAAATTTAATATTTCACTTATCAATCTATATTTTTGGATGAAACTTGATATTTAGCTTCATGTGGTTGATATCCATACGTTTAGGCTAAAAAAACATAGTTTATGTATTAATCATAGTAGCTAACCTGCATACTCTTTCCCCATGTTAATCATATCGGAAACTCTCATATTTCTTACGTATATTGATCAAACCTGTTACATATTTTTATTGATTTGGAAATTTGCATAGTACCCAGGTCTGTTGTGACAGGGGTATTTATTTTTATAGTGAACTAGCCAAAGTACCCGTTCTTCGCACGGGCTAAAAAGGCTGAAAGGTGTAGGCTCTACTGATACATTTAAGGTATTGTTAATTAATTCTTCATTGTTTTCAAAATGACAAAACAGGAGTGTCTACAACATTTCAAAGTAACATATGTCAAATATTGGGAGATGATAAGGATTTATGTAATAGAGACAGTCGTCGGAAAAAACTTAAAATCTACCATTCTGCTATTTCAAATAATTCATTAATTTCGATCCAGCAGTTTATCTGAAAAATCAACTTTATTTCTTCTTCTTCCCGAACTGTCAAAATATAGTGAAAACGGATGTTGTCATTAGAAAATGTAAACATTGAAACCTAAGACGGTCACGGCAGCTCTTTCTTCTTCTTCTCCTTCTTCTTGAACTGTCAAATTTTAGTATTCACAGCTGTTGACATTCAAGTAATTTTATGTTTTGATTCTCTAAAAATGTAAACATTGAAACTTAGGACATTCACAGGGCGTAGCTCGAGAGGATTTTAAGGAAATGAGTATGCCTATGTGTTGCATTAGTTTAAGATCTACCTTTGCCTAAAATTTCAAACCGGTCGGTTCAGTATTTTTCGCATTCACTTGCCACAACAAACCCACAAACATACAGACACCACCTCTTCTTTATAATATTATAGATTTCACATAGGAAAGAAGCAAGGTAGGTCTCATGGCAAGACTTAAGCCCAGGACCATGTTATTCTTTTGTATTTAGGTGCCCAGAGGCCAAAAACAATAGTCGTTAAAATTTGTTTGTATATATATTTTCTTCATAAATGCCAAATGACTATTTTATATATACTAGTTGACCCAGCAAACTTCGTAACGTTTGCACGGTTTTTGCGATTTCCCATGTTTTTTTATTAATCTCAAATTTTATCTTTTAAGTTTAGAATCAGCTCAAAAAACTACACAATGGTTCATCAATAGTTCCTTAAATTATTGCTCTATCTCCAAAGGTTACCGAGATATTAAAAAATCTAAATACAGTACATTGTATTTAGGGGCTCCAATGTTAATCTAATGGAGGATAAGGAAAATTTAATATTCCCCTTATTAGCTAACAGTTTTGGATGAAACTTTGTATTTAGCTCCATGTGGTTGGGATCCATATGTTTATGCTAATAAATCATAGTTTATTTGCTCTTCACAGCAACAAACCTGTATACTATTTCCCATGTTAATTTTAAGAAGAATAGGCAAACTCCTATATGTCTAGATATTGATAAAACGTTTATTTTGACCATAACCAAGGTCAAATTAAAAAAAGTTTATGATAAAAATGCCTACTTTCAGTGTTTCTCGTAACAGCAAACCTGCATACTCTCCCCTGTTAATGTTACGGAGAATAGGCAAATCCTCTTATTAATCAACTGGTATTGATTGATTGATATTTAAATATACTTGTATTATTATTACCATATTATTGATGTGGAAATTCGCTGAGTACGCAGGTCTGCTGCGACAGGGGTATTTTATTTTCATGTTTTCTGCACCATACTTCACCTTGAGTTTGGTAAATTAAAAACGGTAATATTAAATAATTAAATAATATTAAATAATTATTCCTGAACACATTGATATATAATATGTTATATATTATTCCATATTTATATTTAATATCTTATTTAAAAATATGACTTTTTGGGCGCCTTATAAATGCTTAGCACTAATCAGTAGAACTAGTAGCACCTGGAGGGTTAATAATGAAAATATAACCTTTTCTATAACCTGTTATTTTAAATTCAAATATTTCTCCCTGAAGAATTATAGCCTTTAGTATTTGAAAATAATAATAAATAAAGAATAATTCTGGGTTTCTGGGTAAAGTTTTGTCTCCTAGACAATCTTTGCACAGAAATACAAGATATTATATTTGCAAAGTGAGACGCAAGTGTTCTTGTATCTTGGGCCAATGACTGCTGTGGTATCATCGTGGTCAGTTGTTATTTATAGACATTTTAGTGGCATGACTGACTAAACCAATCAGAGAACTCCCCTTCTCTTCTACAATTATCATTCTATTGTACAACACTTTAGAAAGCATTGCAGTTTTTTATATCTTGAGACGTAGGAGACGGCTATAAAAGATTCCATTATGAATTTCCCTTGATCACTGTATCACTTGATTACTGATAAGACTTTTGAATCTAAAAAGCCTCATATTATTTTGTTTGTGATTTCAATAAATTGAGTTCAGATAAAATTATACAAAAACTCAACAATAGATGGATTTATTTCATATTTGTAATTCCAAGTTTTCTTTATTACTTCTAATTATTTCTTTGTAAATTCTTTATATAAAAATTGTCATATGATAGATTTTTTAATTGTTTTTGTTTGAAGCATAATATAAACAATTAGAAATTGATTGATCCAACACTTTGTCTCCTATAAGAAAATTGTCATAATTATGATGCTGCAACATGTGGTAATATTTAAGCATACATGTGGCTGTTTACCTTTTAAAATGCATGTGAAGTACAAATCCTCTCATCCAGTTTTATTGAATACGTTCATAACCATTTGAATGTCGATGTTGCTGTTATAAATTATGGGTAATATTAGAAGATTATAAATTGTCAATATATTCATTGTGATTATTGAAAGATATTAAAGTGTTTTGGTATTTTTTCTTATTGTTTTCTGAAACTATCACAATTAAGGAGAATTATTCTTCTCTTCATATCTTAGGTGTATAACATACAAATGTTATACTTTAAATACTACATTTACACATTAATTTTTTCCTATTAGCCACTGGATTGGAATGTCCACAAATTTAAATAAATAATAAATTCACACAAATTTAAAACTAATAAATGCATATTTAAAAAAAAAATTCAAAATTAATAAGAAATACCATACTACACACATTTGGAATCATGTACTTATTTATAGCCTAATTTTTTTCAAAGTTTTTATTCAATATCAAAATGATTCAGAATTATTGTCGAAGATATTACAAACTCGTTGATTCCCAATGAAGATGATTCCCAATAGAGTCTGTTGGGAGTCTAGACACAATAGGAACACAGTCATGGCTACACCTTGAGGTCTATTGACGGATCTGTGCCAAACTGCCTTTAAATTTTTAGCACTCTTGCCACTTGGAGCATGAACAGACAATGATCCAATATGAAGTTCAGTCAGTAAACCAAAATAATTAATTTGAAAATATTTACCTTGTTCGTGGTTATCTTGAGTTTTGAAATTATAAATTAGTTTCCAGGTAATAATGTTAATTTTATTATTTAAATAATCAATAAAGAATATAACATATAAACTATTGAATTTTAAACTTATGTTTCTTTTTTTATTTAGGACTTGAACTATTATTTTTTATTTTTGAAAGGCATTTCTTTTAGTAAGAGATTTTTAGTAAGTTAATTGACAGAAAAAGGTTTTTGATATATTATTCAATTATTTTTACCAACTAAAAAGTTCTTCAAAGTATTTTTGTGCATATAGTATGGCCAAAGAATTTAATTTTTGTTCCAATTCACCTTGATTTTTTAATATTAGCATTAAAGAATAATAATAATATAACTTATTTATCTTGAATACTAGTACAACATTACAATTTTACACTGTATATTAATCATTATTAGGAAAAGTCCCCGCATAGGCAGAGCCTGTGCGCAGGAGCAGACCCCTAGAAACTATCGCTCGTTTATCTATTGAGATGTACAAAGTAATAAATCTTATTTCTTAAAAATAAATACATTAATTAACAATGTGATAAAATAAATAATATATGAAGACTGCAGGGACTAAACATTTTAATTTATGAATATGCATAATCAAAAATTAACAAACAAAAAAAGAACCATGCGGCAAAATAAAAAAAATGGTAAAAGAACTAGATACTTAAAAGCTACAGAAAACTTTTTGTATTCAGCTATTATATTCAAACAATCCCATTCAATCTACATTATCTGCACTTGCATTTAAAAATACATACACACGACCTTACATTCACATTCGAATACAAAAAGCCCAAACATGCTCATTCATTAAAGATGAAAAACGTTTATGGTTTGATTGGGAACCAAAAAGTGAGATGGAATAACACGCTATAAACAACGACTGTGTGAGGGCAAATTTCTCTGTGTAACATGCTCGTAGTCAAGCGCGATATTGGGTGGTAACTAACCCCATGGAAGCCTCCCTTCTGATGCCAATTAGCCATCCTATAAGTTTCTTTTTGAACACACCAATGCTATATAGGGTCAGGTCACATAGAGGGGGGTAGTGTCAGGTAAGTTTGTATAAATTGTGCAAAACTAGATTGCATCATGCCAATAGAATAAGGCAAAATTGAATTTGTATTATTCTTAACATTTATAATTTGTGTTCAGTTCCGTTAAATATTGACAGTTTTAACTTGTGGGTATTTTATGGTGTTATATGAGCGACATGTAAATGTTATCAGGTTTAGTGTTTCGATGACAAGTACCTTTATGGACATCTATTTGAAACTAAACACAGAATATTTCTAAAAATAAAAATAAACAGCAAAAAGTTTAGTTTAAAAACATTTTTCACAAAGTACTGTAGTTAGCTATCGCCCATTCAAAAAATATCATATCAGAAAATAGACTTTTAGTTTTGGAACTCATTTGATGTATTTGTTCTTATTTTTTTAACACCTGGCAAGCATTAAATCATACCCTTCGAAGATTCTTTTTTGATGATCATGAGATCTTGATGTTGAGATATTGACCTTGGCTTGAGAAGGTCTCGGATCTGCTGAGTCCACCGTATTATCCGGTTCCGTTTACATGGCACTATTTCTTATTGACTTGACTTAATTGATAAAATGTATATAGATTTAAAAAAATAATTATACAATTGTATAAATTAGATTTTATTTAATTTCTGATTTGTTTCAAGATTGTTTGCTTTTAGGAATTATTTATTTTACTGCCAATAAAACAATAGTACATGTTTTGTCACACTACCAATATTATTTTTGTTCCATCACAACATAAAATTGATGTTAAATTTAATTTATTTTTGGGTAAAACTAAATACTGTATTTACATGTAACTTAAATATATAGTAAGGCTGTTTTAATAATACATTAATTGTATCACTGACATTTATTTTTGGGTAAAACTAAATACTGTATTTACATGTAACTTAAATATATAGCAAGGCTGTTTTAAAAATACATTAATTGTATCACTGACAGTTATTTTTGGGTAAAACTAAATACTGTATTTACATGTAACTTAAATATATAGCAAGGCTGTTTTAATAATACATTAATTGTATCACTGACAGTTATTTTTGGGTAAAACTAAATACTGTATTTACATGTAACTTAAATATATAGCAAGGCTGTTTTAATAATACATTAATTGTATCACTGACAGTTATTTTTGGGTAAAACTAAATACTGTATTTACATGTAACTTAAATATATAGCAAGGCTGTTTTAATAATACATTAATTGTATCACTGACAGTTATTTTTGGGTAAAACTAAATACTGTATTTACATGTAACTTAAATATATAGCAAGGCTGTTTTAATAATACATTAATTGTATCACTGACAGTTATTTTTGGGTAAAACTAAATACTGTATTTACATCTAACTTAAATATATAGCAAGGCTGTTTTAATAATACATTAATTGTATCGCTGACAGTTATTTTTGGGTAAAACTAAATACTGTATTTACGTGTAACTTAAATATATAGGAAGGCTGTTTTAATAATACATTAATTGTATCGCTGACAGTTATTTTTGGGTAAAACTAAATACTGTATTTACGTGTAACTTAAATATATAGGAAGGCTGTTTTAATAATACATTAATTGTATGACTGACAGTTATTTTTGTTCAATTCAAATTCAAGATTTTCTTTTAATTTTCCGTTTAATACGAATATATAAACAATAATTATTGAAGAAGAATAAATACTTATTTTTTTCAAACAATGATACCACTATTACTTTTAAAATATTAAAATATAGATTCACTGGTCATTCCTGAGGCTAGCACTGGAAACAGGAAGCGTTATGATTGTGTATGCTAAGTATAGACTTACATCCGGAATGTTGTTTCTGCCTATGTAGAGCCTGTAATTTGCTGACATTGATGACTCCGGCATTGGACGCATTGGATGAACGCACTGGAAAATATAATAATAACTGTTGTAGGATCTAAAGATAGCGTATAAATTGACTACTTTGTCATATTTTCCTGAAACCCTAATACATTCTTGAATGCAAGCTTTATGCATAATATGATATGATTTTAAATATTTGAAGTGCCATCTGTAGATCACTCATAAAGTTTTGGATCTAATTGATTACCTTTTGACTGAAGTGACCTTGGTCTATGTTGGAATGATACTCGATAATTGAGTTATAAATATTTGAAAAATTGAAGATTTGAATCAGAAAATGTATTGTGAGAGTTTTGTCTAATCTAACTATAATCACAAATGTAACGAAATAAAATTATTTATTGACACAAAGAGAACATTACAAAAGTTGCTACGAAAGCCGTAACTGGTATCTTGTCATTATATTACGTTCTAGCCTAAATTAATTTTATATCACAAAGTAGAATTTAGTAAAATACAAATAATAAAACCCCTGTTGCAGCAGACCTGCATACTCAGCGAATTTCCAAATCAATAATATAATAATAATAATGATATATACCAAGTTATATATATATATATATATATATCATGTCATATAAATAGTGGAGTTTGCCTATTCTCTATATGATTAACATGGGAAAAGAGTATGCAGGTGAGCTGCCATGATAAACACATAAACAATGTTTTTTAAGCATAAATGGATAGATCTCACCTACGTGAAGCTAAATATAAAGTTTAATCCAAAAATATTGATTGATAAGTGAAATATTAATTTTTCTTTATCTTCCACAACATTAACATTAGAGCCCCAAAATACAAAGTACTGCTTTTAGAGAAAAACTTTAAGTAACTAAATTGTGTAGTTTTTTAAGCTGATTCTAATGGGGAAAAATAAAATCTAAAAATTACATATGAAAAACGCATAAAACCCAATTTTTGAGTACAAAACCCCCCAAACTACCCGTTCCCATTGACCGATATGACTGGTTTACAAACTCAGCTGAGCAAATGTAGGAATACACGTCTCAAATATATATATATATATATATAGGTTACGGCTATGTATATATAGTTAGGTTAGGGTTAGGTGTATATATATATATATATATATATATATATATATAATAGTGGTTAGAAAACCACTATTTTCACTTCAGTACCAGTATCCTCTTGAAATTTTATTATATTGTCTGCAAAATGTTCCAGCTTAATCTTGTCTCTGGTGCATCCCATCGGAGAGCATATGAGATGTTTGTAATTTCTACTTTTAAATTCCTGAACTAGTTTTCCTGGCTCATAATTTTCTCTTAAAGGTTTATGAAAATATTGTTCCTTAGTGATCAGGCTGTATACTCCCGATCCTCCATTTAATGCTTGATAAGCCAAATGAAGATGAACCACATCAGATGATGATGGTTTACCTAACAACTCCCTAAAGACAACTGCTACACCTGCCAACATTTTTTTGTCACTGATAATGTCAGCAGAGATGCAATGTGCATATGCTGTGGGTTTATGGTTGCTCATGTTTCTTATTACATCCTCCATATCTACGTGCAGCACTTGTACTTTTTTAGATCTACCTTTGAGTCAAGGGATTGTTATGTGTGTAGGCTTCTTTCCACTAGTAACTTTATAGGATGTTGGGCAATATAGTTGACCAGCTTTACTATCTCTTGTCCCAAGCAGGGAGATATGGTTAGCTATGAGTAAATACAACTGCTAACCACACTTTTTCCTGCTAAATTTAGGCAGTACCCCCTTTTCACAGAGAGATCAGAATAGCTCAGCTTGTGGTTAATTAATAAGAATCTTGCTCCTTCCTTCAATGTCAGATCCTTCTTTTCAAATTCAGATTTGCGTTTTTCCAGTTGTTCCAGCACATACAACATAGGTGCTCCAGGATAACAAGTAGATGTGACATAATGGTCATAATGATCACAATATTATCAATACTAATTTTGCAATATAATAACATTACTGTAACTAAAATAAATAAACTCTTTGTTTGTAAAATGCCCATAAATGAACAAAATTAAATTGTATCACAAATAAAAAAAAATTTTGTTGCAAAGAAAATAATGTGAATCAGAGTTATCGGGTACGCTACAGCTGATAGCTGATGATGGGTCGAAGTCTAGTGGTGTGACGGTACAAGTACCGCTGATAGCAGGTCTGATATATGAGCTTGTGTCCAGTGATTCGGTCCTAGTATCGCTCTGTGCGCTCGAGTGCTCACTCGTCCCCTCGAAATGCCGCCTAAAGGCCTGGACTTGACCCACGAACATGGGCATCACCCTCTCGACCACCACCACCGCTACGACCCGCAGACCAACATAACTTTTGTCGAAGTGAGTGAGATATTTCTTAGTGAATCGCTTTTTCTTTTAGCCTCTTTTGTTGTTAGAGGTTTTAAGAAACCTCATAAATAATTATCATAAAATGAATAGTTTTAAGTTTTTATATTTAAAGTTGTTGCAACGAACATGGAAGAAGATAGAGACAGAATTTTATTGAGTTGCGTTTGGATATTTGTCATCTCAGACTTAGTTGGTAATAAGTGTATTCTAATAACGCGAGTGGATTCATGGAAAATGTTTATTACAGTATTATTTTATACAACTTTAATCTGGTATGCACATAAAAACAAAATTGATTGCTGAATAATGATAATTCTGTATACTAAAAACATTTTAGTAAGTGAAACTCCCATCAAAATATTTTATTTCAAGGTATCAGTAGATATCTCTGTTTGGAGTCCTTTGACTTTTCGACATGGATATGTCTTAGCTCTGGGGGGGAGGGGGGGTGTTAGCAATTTAAACGAATGACCAAAATTTGAAACGTAAGAACAGCTGTTTTTTCAAAGTTATGTCTACTTATCTTTATGTATGTGTGTGTGTACTGTATATATATATTAAGTAGAATTGATAGAATTAACAGAGTATCCTTGGATAACATTTTTTTATTGTAACAACGTGTTTCAACACTTAGGCCATTTTCGCAACTTGAAAATGACCTAAAGGTTGAGACATGTTATTACAAAAAATATGTTATCTTTGTCTCAGGATAATCTAAGTGTTTCAATTCTACTTATAATAACAATAGTACTCCTTAATAGTGGACACCATATATCACACACACATATATATATATATAATTGTATGTATAAATCTATAGACACAATCAGTTGTCTGATTATAAAAGATGCTTTGTAATTTTTAAATGAATTTTTTTAATATTTTATAAAATGTAAATGTTTTTAAAAATAGCTCAAACCATATGAATAAGATTGTTTAGACCCCAAAAAAAATCAACATCATCCAAATATTATGTAAAAATTACCACCTCAAAAGTTATGGGGGTTTTCCTAAAATTATTTTGACATATCACACGGATGTACATAAGCGAAGAGTTAAAAACTGGCCAAACAAAACAAAATATAACTGATAAACGTCAATATTAATGTATCATTTTCAATCAATGTCATTAGTTTAAAAAAATATAACCACTAAGATTGAACTGTTTTAAAAGTAAAATTTTTATATCCCTTTTTTTTATACCCATTTTATGTTCCATAAAAAAGAAAAGTGAGTACAACTCATATAAAATCATTTTCATAGACGATTACCATCCAATTTTATATTTTTTTGTTTGTTTATTATTAACCATTTACCTCTATTGAATGCTACTTTCATTAGCAAAGACCATCTTAATAATCATTAAATTAGTTTGAAAATTGCAGGCAAAAGGGGTTTGTATTCTGCGTTAAAATGTAGGTCCCTTTGATGCCATTGGCTGTTGGGCTATTAATTAACAGGTCCTGTCTAAGGAACAGTCAGCCATAGCCAGTAATAAGACTAGAAGTGCCACAATCATCTTACACTCATTTCTCATTCATACTTGGCTGAAAATACCTACCTGGGTAGGCCGCCATTTTAAAAGGTAATCTAATCTGGAAGTTGTTTCAAATAAATGCAAACCTAAAAAATTATCTTGTGAAAAAAAATCATCTGGGTGAAGCAATAATTGTTTTGTAGTTTTACATAAATATTACATATATATACGTGTGTATATATATATATATATATATATATATGCGTATATATATGCATATTATATATATGTGTGTGTATATACATATAAGTAGACAGAAGCATAGATTTGAGCTTACACTTAACTTTCGTTTGGTGAATTGTGACTTTAAAAGTTGATTGCGACTTTGTTAATAAAACTTATAATCACAACTTAGCTACAGACCGTGTCATTAGACTGTGCGCGCGGCTCTGACCCTACTAGCCGTTTTATTAAGGTCGGGCTTGCTCTCTCTCCATTATGATCGTTTACAAGATTTTTATTTTAATTTAAACTAATTATGTCACCTGACTGAAAAAGTAGATATTTATGTGCCTTAAAAGTTATAAAAGCCATGAGCACATACTAATGGCACCCTGTGTACCTGATTACTTATATCAATGAATAAGACCAATTCTCAGCCGTGATTAACCTAAAGTTTTTGAACTTGTAGACCGTATTTTGTAAACATATTTTAAACATATTTTTGTTTTGGTAACTGTCTGATCTGAGAAGCGAAAAAGTTTACTTAACAACTAAACTTTTAAAAATCTAAAAGTGTTATGTAGCACATGATTATAAAATGTACTATGAACAGAAAAACTTTTTCTTTAAAATTTTTTTTAAAGAGATAATTTAAGTTAGTTTAACTACAACCTCCATGACCCCAAGATAAGTGAGATATCCTGCAGATAACCTTACAAATATTATATTGTAACTGTTGCAGTATAAACTTCTATTGATTGATGTGTGTAAACCAATTTTTTAAATAATGTAATATTACTTTCATTTATATAAATGAAATAATTTTCTTATTGTGATAAGAAAATTATTTCTTTATTATCAAACCAATTCAATGAAATTCATTGAGAAATTAATCCAACTCCAAAATTTGTACTTTAATTCTTTTCTTGTACAATATTCTTGATTTATCATTCGTGTTAATTTTTAGAGGTTGAGATGCACAATCTTACTGTTTAACAAGCCCATGTTAATTAGAGCTTAAAGATCTAATCACTAGGCAGGGAGAAAGTAAACATTGTCTGTATGTGAGTGTGTATATGTGGGAGAGAGAGAGAGAGACTGTGGAAGGGGGAGGGTGTAGACTAGAAGGTCAGTTACTAGGCCTGGAACCAGTTGTGTCAATGTGAAGTGCCACTTAGTTCCTGTCAATTTGTTGGGTTATGGTGGATGTGATTTGGTTTGTTCCTTCTGACTAGCTACACCATGAAAGGACCGGTTGTGGTTAGTTTTCTCAGGATGTATCAAATGATAACTAATTAAAATTAGTTTTAATTCCAATGTATATAATTATCATTCGTGTTTAGTCAGGTATTTTATTAGAAAATTTAAATTGATAAAAATTGACTTTTGATATTTTTGACAAGTTTGTACTGGTTTGAACTGATTTATGTGTTTTCAGAAAAGTAAAAAAGTGTATAAATGACTTTTAAGAAAATATTATTTAAAATAACTATAGGTACATTTTTATGTTTTAAGAAAGGTTTTATGAACTGGGTTCTGTCACCTTCAATTACTGTATATTACAGTTTTATAAAAAAAATTATAACACAATACAATAAAAAAAATCTTTATTTACATTTATGTACATTTCTACAATAAATAGTGTCAAATATTAAATTATTGACTTAAATACTACAAATAAGACCCTCCAGTGTATTGTTGTATTTCCTTGTTTTGCTATGTGCTAGAATTGATATGTTTGTGCTAGAAATTTAAACAAATAAGCACTGCTGACAACAAATACAAATGAAATAATTGATAAAAATGCTTCTTTGATGATCAGTAAATAGTAATAACAAATATAAAATATAGTATATTTATTATTACCTTTCTGAATTTGCGGCCTATCCAGGTATTTCAAACCAAAATATTTGTAAAACAAGTTGAGTATATTCATGAGGACTTGAAACATTAAAACATATGTGAAAAATAGAGACAGACTATAATATCGTACACCAGAGCACCTTTGATCATTTTACAGCCTGGTAAATACACACTATCACACACACACGCAAAACACACACAAAAAATCAAATATTCGATAATAATACACAATATCACAATATAATACACATTTATATATTTCATATAGTACAAGGAAAATATAAAAATACTAGAAACAGAACCCGTTGTGGTTAAATACAACGGTCTCTAGAAAAAGGGTACCCCAATGTATTTCTTACGGAAAACTTTTTTTTTACTTTTTCATCATACATACTAAAAAACATCAAACTTTCATATTTTTTGGCAAATCTACAGGATGAAAGCTTTCTGATGACATATTACTCAATGAAATTGGTCCAGTGCAACCCTAGATTTAGTTGTACAAATTTTAACAAAAAAATGTCAGACTCAGTATTTCTTCAACGCAAAGAAATTTGTTGTATCTTTGGTTTTTGTACATAACTTTTAAACAGTGAGGAAATCGACCAAAGTGGATGGTGATTTTCTGATAGAGAATTTAATTTCCAACAAATTACTAATAAGAATCTTTTGAGAAACCTCAAAAAGACGGTAATACATCGCTTTCAAAAAGAGGATTTCGTAAAAACCTATTTTCAGTGTATTTCTTATGGAAAACATGTTTTTTTACTTTTTCACAATAAATACTAAAAAACCTCAAACTTTTATATTTTTTGGCAAATCTACATGAATGAAGCCTTCCAACAACGCATTAATGATTAAAATCGGTCTGGTAGAACTCTAGATTTAGTTGTACAAAGTTGAACAAAAATATCTTTAATTCAATATTTTTCAACATTAAGAAATCGGTAGTAGCTTTGGTTTTTTGTAAATAACTTTTAAACGGAGAGGAAATCGACCAAAATGGATGGTGATTTTCTGAAAGAGAATTAAATTTCCAACAAATTACTATTACGCATTCCTTGAGAAACCTCAAAAAGGCTGCCAAACATTGCCTTCAAATAAGAAATTCGTAAAACCCCATTTTCAATGTATTTCTTATGGAAAAAATGTTTTTCAACTTTTTCACCATAAATACTAAAAAACATCAAACTTTCATATTTTTTGGCAAATCTACAGGATGAAAGCTTTCTAATGGCATATTAATCAATGAAATTGGTCCAGTGGAACTCTAGATTTAGTTGTACAAAGATTTTCAAGACTGAATTATTATAAGAATAGATAGATAGATAGAAACAACAGCTGATTATCATAATAAACCTAATATGTATAATGTACTAGCTGACCCGGCGAACTTCGTAATGCCTCACAGTAAACACATGTTAACTTTAAGATTGGCCATGTTCTAAAATCCAATAGCATTACGGCTTCATTGTGAAAGGTTATTCTGGGTCGCGGCATAGTGAATAACAATACTGAAACGACAAAACATATTAATATCATTCCCACAAAACAAATAAATCTGAGTGGATTAATTCACAATTTTCAAATCCAATCCAAACCCAAACGAAACCTAACTGTAATACGGCTTTTATAGGAAAGATATACAACAGCTGATTATTATAATAAACGTAATAATATAAACATTGTAATTATCATATAAACACATGACTTTAATTAATCAGACAGAAAATAAAAATATAAATACATAATCCCCTAAAACCGTTAACTATTAACGTGGTGATTAAAGCTGTTCATTTTTTACAGTACACATTTACTTCATAGTTTAACATTAATGAATGATTCAGATGGCATTGGATAGTAAAGCATACGGTATTGCTAATGGAAAGTAAACCAATCAGCTGTAGCTAAGAAAGCAAATGTTTTCATTGTAGACAATTTGTAAACAAACTTACTCTCCATAAGGTTAACATTAGAAATTTAAAACGCCATAAAATGGAAACTTATGGGGTTTTCGAAAAATTTTTTTCACTAAAACCTTCCCGGACACATATAGAGCAACTTCCTAAAATTTCATGGCGATCGGATGAGTAGTTTGGCAACGCATAAAGGACATACAGACAGACATACATTCAATTTTATATATAGAGATAAGTATTTAATTTTTAATCATAATAGAAGCAAAACGAAATTATTTCCTCAAAAGATTAACATGGGAACTTTTAAGATGTATAGGGTAGAGATTTATGTGAAAATTTAACATTAATTTAAAACTATTAGTCTTAACTATTTTAGGCCTAAAACCAGTATACCAAATTTCAGACACTCATATATTTAAGTCCTCTTATGCTTTGAAATAATATTTTTTATCAGAACTTAGTAGATGAAAAGACTGATAGTTTTGTATTAAACAGTCAAACAAATTATTATTCAATTTTTAATTTTTATTAATTATATAAGTTTGAAATGGTTGTAAGTAAAAATAATATCTATAAGTAGTTACATAGTTTGACCAGTCAACTACAATATTGTAACTAAAAGTCAGTTAGTGTTGATTTATTTTTAGGTTCAGTTTCACTTCTATAAATAATTAGTCTGGATTCCAGATAGTTCCGTTCAAACAATGTCCAGGTGTCTAGAATCCTTATTTGTTTCAATGGAAAGTTCTAGGGAACCGATTATTACTTGGTAAAATATTTTAACATGCATTTTTTTTAAATTCCTCGACAGACAGAGTACTTGTAATTATTTAATATATTTATTAAAAACAAGAATTAAAATTCAAGAAAATGTTGTTTATTGCACTCAAAATGTTGAACAAATATTTAACTTAATAAAATAATTTGTTGTTACTTGTAAAATCAAAAGATATTTTATTTTCTCAACTGGCTATCAAACTCTGATTAGCTGTAAAAAGTACTGTGACCGAGCCACAAAGACCTATTTTGTGTGAGTTTTGTTTAGATTCTTTTATATGTTGTGTGAGTACGTATGAAGTTTTTGAAATATTCTTATTCAGTTTCACACAATTAATTTTATATTTGACATGCAATTAAATTCCTACAGTTAGTTTACTAATTTCCTTTTTTGGGGTTTCTTGTTTTATAAGTATTCAAAACATCATTTATATTCACATCTTACTTGAACTCATTTTGATTTGACAAATTATTGGTAATAACAATGTCACCATTGTAACCATTGTCATATGTTTTAAAGAATTGTATTCTTTCTGATATTTAGAACTGAACATATTCTTTGTTTTTCAAACAAGCTTTTGTATTCTATAATTTTTAGAAAAGATAATCTTTTAACAAATGCCTTCTCAAAACATTAGCTACACTAGTTAACTACACTAACACTAAAACAGGAATTTGAGGGAAAGTTTGAATGAGATCATGCTCCACGTCGAAAGGTCATGTAGAAAGATTTCATTTTTGTCTAGGTCTAGATGTTCGTTTCAGGTTTGTTAATGTTTGATAAAGCTTGATCTTAAAAGGAAACGTTTATGTTTAATTACTTCAAAAAAATATTCCAAATATTAATATCTTCTATATTCTAAATCAGTAATTTTCCCTCTAAATATTTAATATAATAATAAAATTTTATACAGTACCAAACTATATATTGATAAAATAATTTGAAACACAAATTTTATAATTTATAGGTTTGAAAGCATGCAAATAATTGTTTAAATGGAATACTAAGTAATTTGATAAATTCATCATTTGTCTCAGGGATTTTCCCTGATCAATTAAAAATGTTAAAGGTAATTCCAATTCATAAAATAAAATAATCTTGAAAATTAATAATAATTATTAAAATTAAAATAATTTGAAAATTATTAATAATTTGAAAATTATTGTATCAAACTATCGTCCAATCTCATCATTCAGTCTATTTAAAAAATCTATGAAAAAATTGTAAATAACCAGTTATTAAAGTTTTTTGCAAATTCTGAATTAATAACTAATTGTCAGCATGGATTTTGGCCTGGAAGATCAATAATAACTGCCATGTTATCTTTCATAGAATCAATAATAGAATCAGTAGATAAAGGGGATTGTACAATTGACAATTATGGACCTTTCAAAAGCTTTTGACAGCGTAAATCACAAACTTTTATTAAATAAATTAAAATCCTTAGACATATCAAAAAATTCATTAAAATGGTTTGAATCATATCTGAAAAATTGGTTTCAATATGTTGAAATCACTCACCAAACACATGATAGAAAACATACAAAAGTAAACTCTAAAACTGACTTCATTAAATACTAGCAGTAAGCCCGTCCTTTGTACGGGTTGTAGGATTCAGTTTAATGAAGAAAGATAATCATACCGAAATGTAAACCTAAAATCCTAAACAAATCAATTCATAGAGAATAAATTGATACCCAGCTTTATTATATAGCATTACTTTAGAATGAAATATATTAGAACATTTTATACAATTATTATAATTAGTTATAAGTTAAAATAACGTTTTAATATAGTATGATTTCGAAATGGGTTTAAAATCAATGACCAACATAAACTAACTAATATTGATATGACAGCTGATTGTTTTTATTTCTATTAAATCTTCAAACTACAAAGACAGCTAGTTATTATCAGTAGGTTATTCATTGAAAACTGAATCAAAAAGCGAGTAATATCAAAGTAATATAAAAGTGGGTTTTTAAATTCTCGTTATTTACTTTTTAGTGGCGGCGGGCGATTTCTAGCATTTGTAAACCTCTGGAATCTAGAGAATACATGAAATAAGTTTCATTGTAATCAGTTCTCCCGTTTTTTCGGAGAAGACGGTGTAAAATGCCTCCTGGAGCGTCACAGACAAACAGACAAAAATTGAGATAAGACCGGTTTCAGCTTCTCTAACGCACGTAAAGTAAAAATAACAAAAAAATTAATAATTCTAAGCAATGTACAGACAAAACTCTAATTTTATTTATATAGATGGAGTCCCCCAGGGCTCAATGGGGAACTGGGACCTCTTATGATTTATATGTTACATATGTGATGCAGCTGATTCACTTTCATGTATGTCACATTAAAATGTTTGTTTTTATGCAAATGACACAAATTTAAAAGTGTCAGCCAACACAGTAAAAGTTGAAATTTTAAGCTCCATAGGGCTAGAAAATATTGGATATTATTTACAACAATATAACCTAATGCTAACCCCCCAAAAAACTAGTTTTATTAGATTCAGAACACATCAAAATATTCAATCACATAAACCTGTAATAATCTGTGGCATGCAAAAAATCGAAATTAAAAACAATAACAAATTTTAGGGTTAACAGCTGATCAGAATTTTAATTGGGATAAACATGTGGCGATGGTTGTTTCTAAATTGAACTCGGGACTTATTACAGGATGTCATCTTTTTGTATTAAAAACCCCTAAAGGACATATTTTGCTAATATTCATTCACATTTGTTATTTGGTATTTGGTTTTACGGCTCAACCTCAAAAGCTAACATGGATAGAAACGACAAAAAAGGCCGTTCATATCATAATGAAATTAACTTACCAAGAAAGTGTTAAAAACAAATTTAAAGACTTAACAATTTTAACTGTATATGGGCAATATATTTTTGACACCATCCTAATAGCTGAAAATAATACTAACAATGCCCCATCATAATTTATCCACCCATACAATACCAGGAACCAAAAATTTATTATTCAAAACCATCACAATTTGAAGTTTCATGAAAAAACCTTCATATGTAGTGAAGTACCTTAAACAATTATAACAATGTATTTTTAATTAATAAAGATATTGATTGATTGATTGAATATAAACATTGTATGCCTCACCAATCATAATTTACTTTAATCTTTCGTTTATAATCCTTTATAAAACCTTCTGTATAGGGTTTTTGGCATCTTTAATTACTATATTGATTTGTAACCTGTTCCATCTTTGGTCATTTGAATGTCATCTTAACCTATCTTACATTAAAGTAATATTGTTTAATTACACAGAATCTAAGACACTTTATCCACAGCCTATTTTTGTTATTCTTATGGATAATTTGTTGTATCTCTAATTCACTGATCCGGATCCCCAGAGTCCTAGTTTTACCAACTGTTTAAAAATGTTTTCCTCTCTAGTATCATGTGTGTCTTATTTGTCTGAAAAGCAAAGATTTTTTTGGCCATGGATATTTATGTTGCAATTTGATGTTGTAGTCACTGTCCAAGCCTGCCCCGTACAGTGACGATCCGGAGGCAGTATTTGAGAGAGAGCGCTGTGACTACAGTGTTCGTATCCACTATAAGACTGCCCAGTCTGGCAAAGGTAAGCCTGCTCAACCATCAACCAGCTGTTAACATAAACACAGATGTTCCTGTCAGTTAATTATCACCTCTTAATCACATTTCAGAATCTGTATTGTCAGTGTTCCTATTATGTGTATATTTTAATGTAAAAATTATTTTCCAATTAGTTAAAACAAGCCTCATAATATTATTTAAAGTTAAAACACTCTGTAGCAGCAAACTTACATTTATTTATGAATTACTTGAGATGATACAAAATAATATTGATAATAGGTTACGTCATTTACCAAATATTATTAAAGTATGTCTTAAATTAAGGAAGTTATATCAATTTATAACAATAACATAGGAAATAATTAAGAAGGTTTGCTGTAATGAGAGTAATTAAATCTAGAAAACTAGGACTTGGCGTCTCTCGTTGCTCAAAAACATTAAGCGGATCAACCATAATCATCAATAAAATTGCTTTGATTAGTACCATGTTACTTATAGACAGTATTTATTGTATTCGTAATTAAATAAAATTAATGTCAGCTGACTGGGTGAAAAACAAATATCATGGTTTAGTTAGTTAGTTGGTGAAATGACAACCTACTCAGGTAGGTATTTTAAGCCAAGTACGAATGAGAAATGAGTGTAAGATAATTGTGGTACGATTTTTTAGTCTGGTTACTGACTAAAGCTAACATGATTCTTAGGACAGAACTGTTAATTAATAGCCCCAACAGTCAATGGCATATTTAAGGGACCTACAGTTTGAGGGACCTACAGATTCCGAACCACTGCCTCTGACTTACGAACTGTTCTAATTATGAGGATGGTCTTTGTGGATTAACATAGTATTCAACTTATGTTAATCAACAAGAGAACAAACACTACACCCACTGACGACCATCGTTCACAACTATCCACAATTCGTGACCTCAAAGTATCTGGATTACAGTTATACCACGGTCCCAGGATGTATGTTGGCCATACTCAACATAAATAATATTAATGTTTAGTGAAAACACAGTTATTGTTGAAAATATAAGATATCTAAAAGGTAAAATTAAAAAAAAACAAAGAAATCTGTTTAATATTTGAATTTATGTAACAAGACAACATATCCTACATTTTAGATCAATACATTTTTGACAAGGTCATGTTAACGTTTTTATATACTTTACATATTATTTTGTTTTTACATACAGATTACGCAGCTATTTAAAATAATTCAATTTTTAATAATATATTTGATTTTTTAAATATATTGTTTTATAACTTCTGTTTAAAAATTATCAGATATTTAATTTATTTTTAATACATGTAACTAGTTTTGTTTCGATAAAACAATATTTTCATTTTCAAATGATTCAACGCTCAATTCTTGATATACAGTATCAGTTTTCTTTATTGAAAATTATATGGTGGCTGTGGGAGTAACTGGAGAAAATTAAAAAAAAATTTAGTTTAGACTTTTTTTTAATTTTCATTGTATTATTTAGAATTTTCTTTTAATATTGAAACACCTTGAACCTTGAAACGATATAAAAGATATTTATAAACAATTTAGGAATGCTTGCATAAATTTAATGGGCAAAATAGACAATATTTCCTGGCTCCTACTCATAAGGAAGTTTCTCTGATTATTTATGACTTGAAGTAACTAGAAGGTCTAAGGTTTTTGATTTTAAATTTCTTTTAATTTAACAACTCTAATTTTTATTTTACAACTTTAAAATATATTATAAACATTACAAATTATTTTTTTACATTTTGTACAAAACTGTGATTTTTATATAGTGCTAAAATATTCAGTTTGGAAGATGTAAATGTATAGCTAAATTATTTTAGAAGGCTTGAATTAAAAATCATATGATTCTCATACATTATTAATTATGTAATATGGGACATCTGTTTTCCACAACATTTTCACTAGTTCAGTATCTTTATTTGGATGAGATTGTAAATCAGTTTCATCATTTCCATAAAGAGCCAGTACCAGCTGACCTTGAGCAGTTGGATCCCTAATGTCAATTGCATTAACCCAATGAGATAACAAAGTGATCATACGGCTGTCACATGATCAGTTTCTACGTCGATTGGTCAATCACAGAGGAAACCCATACAAATCCATTCTCTTCATTATTATTGGTTTCATTTGATTTTTTTTAGTATCTATGGAAAGATTGTTGTAACATTTTTTTTAAATAATTAATTAAAAGAACTTTTTTGTTTTATTTCAGTAAACATTGTTAAGTGAAAAATTTATTCTACTTCCTAAACCCCTGGAGAATCTGCATTTCCTAACCATTTTTACTCGCTTCCGATAACAACTACGTTAATTTTTAACATTTGCTGTGACGTTAAAATTTTACATACCGTATGCCAGAAAAACTAGTACTTTGATTTTTTTGAAAGGACATTTATTTTAGCAATTTATCAGACTAGAATTTCAATTTTATTCCATTTCCTTGGTGGATATACAATACTACTATTGAGCTACTGATAAAATATCAGCTTTTCGACAAATATTATTGACTAATTTCTAAAAGGATTAGTAAAATTTTGATCACATAAATCACTGATAAATCTTAATGATGAATATATTCTAGTTTAAATAAAAAGTATCAGTGGACTGACACGTACTTTCTCCCTTACCTCGATTAAAAAAACTATAATCTTTAATAAAACTATCATACTCTTTAACATATATTTACATATACTATTTATACTACTCTTCATACTATCTATATAACTAAAATTAGAGTTTTGTCTGTGTGTTATTGTCTGTTTTGCTCAGAGTTATTCATTATTTATTTTTTTTCATTTCATGCTTAAGAGAAGCCGAAACAAGTCTATTCTCAATATGTGTCTATCTGTCTGTTTATCTGTTTGTTCGTGATGCCCCAGAGGCATTTTACGCTGTCTTTTCAGAAAAAAAAACGCGAGAACTTATAAGAATGAATCTTATTTCATGCATTCTCTACATTGAAGAGAAGAATTTTCAATGCTTGAAATTGTCCACCACGCCTTGAAAAGTAAATAACGATCATTAAAAAACCCACTTTTACGCGTCACTAGTCACATTTTCCTTTCAGTTTTCAATGAATCACCTACTGGTAATAATCAGCTGTCCTTGTAGTTTTTAACACTAAATTGTATAAGTATTGATCATTGATTTTGGGAATATGTGATGTATAATGATGTAATTGAAAGAAAAACAAACAGCTTTTTAATTAAAATCAATAATAGTTTGTTAACATTGATAATTGATTTTAAACCCATGTCGAAATGATACTATATTTAAAATATTATCTTAACATATAATGAATTTTAAACGTTTTTGTTGGGCGGTGTGACCCTAACCATACCATACTAAGATTCGTGGAAAATAGTTGAGAATAAGGATGGAACTGATTTTTAAAATATTTTCAATAAGAATGATAACAATGGGTGCTATCACACAATGTACTGTGTTCAGGAGGGACATAAAATTCAACTTTTCTCTTGAACTCTTAAAAATAAAATATTCAAAAAAATAGTCCAGATATATGATCAAAGTTCTCAATGTACTAAGTATAAAGGAAGAAAGTAATAGACAATAGACAATATATCAATCAATCAATATCTTTATTCATCAAATATACATACATATACATCTGAATAGTGTCATAAATTTTCCTTAGCAAATTTACATATCATTTTCTAAAGTATTACATATTAAAATATACCTAATACAATACCCAAGAGGAGGTAGAGAAAAATTCCTCCAGGGAATATACCTTTCTACTAATACCTTTCTACCTTTATACCTTCTATTATACCTTTCTATTAAAAGTTTTTTATCTGAGGGTTTCTTATACTTTATTGACATATTCTTTGAGACAGTACAATGTGTTAGATTCCGTTGAGTTATAATTGGTTTAGTAGAAATTCTTTTTCTGTGTAGTAGGACCTATCCTGTAGCCATGCTGTCAGCGTTTTCTTTAGTTTGTTGACTGGTTCTTTCTTGAGGTTGTCTGGAAGACGGTTGTAGGACAGCACTCCTCTGTAGGATGGCTTCTTTTCATACAGGCTGCTTCGTTTTTGCATATTTTAACTAATTTTCCTGGTATTTCATCAATTTCAGATGATGTTTTCGGTTTTTAGGAGTCTAGTGCTTTTTTGTATTTCAGCTGTTTCAGCATTTTGAAAAAGCAGCTCTTGGTTAGTTAATAGGAGTGTGGATGCTATTGTGTTGTTTATTTGCACTTTGTTCTTTGAGAGTTTTTTCGGCTATAGCAGCAAAGAAATTATTGAAGTGGTTGGCTATCACGTGGGCTTCTTATATCGTTTCCTGTTCTGTGTCAAGCTTCCATTGGTTCCCTGCCCTGGGCTTTTTCCTCCTCTCATTGTTTATTATTTGCCAAAGCGCCGTGGACTTGTTTTCAGAGTCATTAATGAAGTCAGATGTTTGTTTTTTCTTCAGGGCTTTAATTCTTTGGTCGTACTGTTTTTTCTTTGATGCACTTTTCTTAACTTCAGGTCGCCCGTAGCATAGTTCTTTTTCGAGGGCTTGTGTATATAGGTTTTTAAGTCTGGTGCATTCATCATCCCAGTAGGGTTTCCTACTGTTCGCTTTTTTCTTAGTTTTTCTAAGGGGGCAAGTTTTGTCAAGTATCATTTGCATGATCGTATGGAAGTTGTTATAGGCTTCATTTGCATTTTCTGTTTGGTAAACGATGTCCCAGTTTTGTTCCTGGAGTCTTAGTTTGAAGATGTTTAGTGTTCTGTTTGTAAAGGTTCTTTTCATTTCTTTTGGCTGGGTTGGCATGTTTTCTGTTAGTTTTATTGTAATTGTTTGCGCTGTGAGGTCTGACAAACCCGACAGGACAACGGATGTTTGTGTTTGTTGGGTGTTTATATCTGTGTAGATCCAGTCTATAGATTTTATTGATGTAGGTGTAATTCGTGTCGGTGGTAGTGTTAATCTTTTTTGGTTAAAAGATGTCAGGAGTTCTTCTAGCTTTATATTGTTATTATCTTCCTCGACATTTATTTATATATATTATAATATTCATATATATTCTTATACACATATATTCATACTTCCATTCATATATTCCAGACATATATTCTTCCTTCTACATTGATGTCCCCCACAATAATAGTTGGTTTATTATTGCCAATAATTGCGCTGTGTAGCTGGTCATGTAGAATGTCTATTGTTTGGTCCAGGTTTGCGTTTGGAGTTCTATGGACACCCATCACTCTAGCTGTCCTCTTTTTAATTTTTATTTCATATAGGGCAGTTTCACATATCATCTCAGTCTCTATCACACTTACTTTTAGAAGTTCTATGCATCCCTCCACTTCTTTTTTTGCATATCCTATGACTCCTCCCTTCCTGTGGTTCTTACGTATGAAACCCCCTATGAGTGAGTAGCCTTCTATACGTGTGTCTTCAATTGTTTCATGAGTTAAACCATGCTCTGTAAAAACATTTAAATATGAAATTTGTGTTTGAAGAGACCTGTTTCAGAATTTCTAACTTGGCTCCTGATAACTTGGCGTCCTAGGGGGGAAAAATCCAAGGTGACATTGGTAGCCAACTCTTAACCCCAATATCTCTTACTGGTTCAGTCATAATGGTTAATAACGTCATAAAAAATAACCTCTTTGTAAATTATCCATTCATTTAATTAAAAATTAAGTTAGGATTAATTTTTAATCAAAAATGTGAATTTTGTTGTAGCACCACGCAGAATACGAGTATATGCAGACGGGATCTATGATCTGTTCCACCAAGGGCATGCGCGTCAGCTAATGCAAGCCAAAAACGTTTTCCCCAACGTCTACCTTATTGTTGGAGGTTAGTAAAGATTTAAGTGGTACCAAAACTTTTTTCCAACGCAGAACTGTCCTCTTTGAGGTCAACTCTTTGTCTGGAATAGGTAGGCTGGTAATTGTTTACTGTTTTCAATCCTTATGACTATTTTCTCACAGGAAACTCAAAGAAGCTCACAGGAACCATCAAGTAAGAAACACCATAGTAACTTAAGCAATAGTCTTTATTTTTTCAGTGTGTAGTGATGCGCTGACACACTCTCGCAAAGGCCGCACAGTCATGCAGGAGATTGAGAGATATGAGGCTGTGAGACATTGTAGATATGTCGATGAGATTGTGAAAGACGCTCCATGGGAATTGAATGATGAGTTCCTGGAAAAACATAAGGTTAGTAGACTTTTTTTAATGTGTTAAAAAATTTATTATTAGATGGCTTTAGGCTTGAGGTGGGAAATAAAACTCATGAAAATAACCTTCTTCCTTTTATCCTGTGGTTCTTACGTATGAAACCCCCTATGAGTGAGTAGCCTTCTATACGTGTGTCTTCAATAGCCTTCTATACGTGTGTCTTCAATTGTTTCATGAGTTAAACCATGCTCTGTAAAAACATTTAAATATGAAATTTGTGTTTGAAGAGACCTGTTTCAGAATTTCTAACTTGGCTCCTGATAACTTGGCGTCCTAGGGGGGAAAAATCCAAGGTGACATTGGTAGCCAACTCTTAACCCCAATATCTCTTACTGGTTCAGTCATAATGGTTAATAACGTCATAAAAAATAACCTCTTTGTAAATTATCCATTCATTTAATTAAAAATTAAGTTAGGATTAATTTTTAATCAAAAATGTGAATTTTGTTGTAGCACCACGCAGAATACGAGTATATGCAGACGGGATCTATGATCTGTTCCACCAAGGGCATGCGCGTCAGCTAATGCAAGCCAAAAACGTTTTCCCCAACGTCTACCTTATTGTTGGAGGTTAGTAAAGATTTAAGTGGTACCAAAACTTTTTTCCAACGCAGAACTGTCCTCTTTGAGGTCAACTCTTTGTCTGGAATAGGTAGGCTGGTAATTGTTTACTGTTTTCAATCCTTATGACTATTTTCTCACAGGAAACTCAAAGAAGCTCACAGGAACCATCAAGTAAGAAACACCATAGTAACTTAAGCAATAGTCTTTATTTTTTCAGTGTGTAGTGATGCGCTGACACACTCTCGCAAAGGCCGCACAGTCATGCAGGAGATTGAGAGATATGAGGCTGTGAGACATTGTAGATATGTCGATGAGATTGTGAAAGACGCTCCATGGGAATTGAATGATGAGTTCCTGGAAAAACATAAGGTTAGTAGACTTTTTTTAATGTGTTAAAAATTTATTATTAGATGGCTTTAGGCTTGAGGTGGGAAATAAAACTCATGAAAATAACCTTCTTCCTTTTAGAACCACTCATGACCACAGCTTCAGTATGCATATTGATTATGCACTAAAAATAATTCTTAAATAACCACTGTACGAGGGTGTACCCAAAAGTAACCGGAATTACGCTGCCGAAGGCAAAGGCCTGTGTAGTACGTACATCTGCCGCTACGTGTGTGTAGCACAGCTCATCCGAAGTTCAGTGCCGCTAGTGCCGTCACCATGGGTGGACGTGTTCGTCTGCAGTGAGTTTTTAGTGAACACTGTTTTGCCATTTCCTTGTTTTTTCATTTTGGTGGACGTAAATGAACAGGGCCATCTGAAGTTTTGTTACTTGTTAGGGAAAAGTGCTGCAGATGCCATTGTTATGTTGAAAACTGCTTACAAAGATGAAGCTTTGGGTAAAACTCAATTACGAGTTGGTGTCACGTTTTAAAAATGGCGAAATGTCAATAGTTGAAAACCCACATGAAGGACATCTGTCGACTACCAAAACTGACACAAAACTTTTTTGGCCGAAAACCTTTTTTTGGACAACGTTTTCAATTGGCTGGACTGTAGATTGGTTCCAGGATTATGGTATTATGGTTAAGACCATAATACCATAATTTGTGACCAGTCTTAGAATCTTAGAAATCTTAGAATCTTAGAAAAAATCCAGATCAATTTGCAGCTATTCTTTCATTGCTCAACAAGATTCCACTCAACGTTCCTTTTGATGGTCAGTCAAAACTTGTCAGCACAAACTTGGCAGCCACTCTTGTCATTTTCAAATCTTAACTCAAAACTCGCTGGACAGAGCTCCAACTAGTTACAGATATCTCTGATAGCTCGTTAATGGTCCGTTATCGGTCTTCATGCACGAGCTCACGAATCTTCTCAGCATTTTCGTCAATTTTGGCAGTCGAGGAACGTCCTTCACGGTGTTTTTCAACAATAATTGTCATTTCATCATTTTTAAAAACGAGAAAATAACTCGTACTTGAGTTTTACCCAAAGCTTCATCTTTGTAAGCAGTTTTCAATATAACAAAGGCATCTGCAGTACTTTTACCTAACAAGACACAAAACTTCACAGCGCTGTTCATTTATGTCTGTGTTTACAGTGTTTACTAGAAAACTCACTGTAGACGAACACGTTTACCCACGGTGACGGCACTAGCCGCATTGAACTCCAAATAAGCTTTGCTAGACACATGTAGCGGCAGAGGTCACGCGGTGTACTACAAAGGTCACGCCTTCGGCAGCGTAATTCCGATTACTTTTGGGTACCCCCTCGTACATCTAACCTGAAACCCCTATACTTTGACAGGACAGTATTAGAATGTCGAATAGTGACCGCTCGTGCATATGCTTAGTGCTTGTACGTCTAATCTCAAAATCAAACGGCTACGCTTTGACAGTTCAGTATTGAACTGTACCATATACAGTGTTTGCATTCATCATATTATACATTCATTGTTAGTAACACTTGCCGCGTCCAGTAAGGTTCTGTGGTTACATCTGAAATTTTGAAGAAGCATGAGATAAAATTCATATCTTAACTAACTGTTATTTATATAATTTTGTTTCAAAATCCGATCCGGATAAACAGACTTTACTGTTTTTGTAATGTAACTTATTTGAGTAGTTGTTTTTTACTAGTTATAATTTTTAAAATGATTGTATTGTGTTTAGTTGTGAAAAATTGTGAAAAAGAAGATGACTTATTTCTTTATTTTTAAAACCACCACTTCAAAGTACAATTCGTTAAACTATATGAAGTGTTATTCCTTTCCAATCTCTGCCTTTCTTTTATAACACCTACTTCAGCATTTTAATTACAATGCTACTAAACAACTACAAAACAGTATTTGTTTGGATGATTTCTGAAATAACTAATGGTGCCTTATATGTTATGGAATTACAAAGCATACAACATTATATTAGTGTGATGTGTGCTGAAATCATGAAAGAAACACTTTAGTGCCAACTTTTTACCATTTTTACTTTGATTTTTGACGAATACATCTTTACCCTCCAAGTGCTGGTTGGGTTTGTCTCAATGCTAAGCCAGTATTGCCGTTTTGCCCAGTGTAAAAATTTTCTTTTCTATACTTTAGACTTTTAAACTGACATTATTTTTATAATTTTATTCAGGAAAATATTTAGAATACTATATAAATAGGGCCCAATCTAGGCTGATCCACAAATTCTTTTATTGCTTATACCCATTAAACAAGAGCGTTATGTTGAAAACCATTAGATTTCCTTACCTATTGATTCTCTCTAAATATTGTAGGAAAATATATATATTGGACAACTTGCTTATTGATTCAATGTGTTACTATCATCAGATAGACTTTGTGGCACATGACGATGATCCGTACCCGTCGGACGATGGTTGTGACATATATGCATTCCTGAAGAAGAAGGGTATGTTTGTGGCAACAGAACGCACCGAGGGTGTGTCCACAAGCGATGTGGTAGCCAGGATCGTGCGAGACTATGACATCTATGTGCGCCGCAACCTGGCACGAGGCTATTCTGCCAAAGAGCTAAATGTCTCATTTCTAAATGTAAGCACTACAGCTACCATAATATAGATTTAGACAATTTTAAGGTCTTTATTGCAAAATATTTTTAATCCAATTCTACCATTATGTTTTAGATTTGAAAACTTTTTTTCAAGGTGTGTTTTACAATACACCTTTAAACTGTATGTATCGGCATAGTTTGTCATCATAGAAACAATACATGACTTATCTTTTAGTAAAAAGTCAAGAATTTTCCTTACATAAAACATAACAGGAAACATTACAAGGAAATTATAGTATAATATAAAGCTTTTGACACCATTCCACTTTAGTTTCCACGTGCAATATTAAATTGATTCTAGCCGACAGCCCGATAACGTGGCTGTCATTGTGGAACCATCTATCGTGCACACTCGATTCTTGTTTCATAAATGAATGCTTTAGTAATTAGAGAATTCCTTTGGTTTACAAGGAGTGTATAGTGTGTATACAATTTTATCATCTTTTATAGTCTGTAACTGTTGCTATTTCTATTGCTATTTGTGGCCTAGAAATCATAAACTCTTTACTAATAGCAATAGAGAAGACATAAGTGAGCTTGAATCTGTGAAATATTGTTTAACTCATGTTAAATTTATATGTTTTATTCTTCTTTGTATTTTATTCATAAAATTTTATTTAATCCATTTTAAATACAGTGCAACTCAGTTATTGCGGCCTCGGCTATAAAGTCAACTTGGATATAACGTCATTTATTTTTAGGTCCCGCCAAACTATATGTATTTACATAGGAAAAAACCTCGGATATATCGTCAGTAAACTCTCAAACCTCGTATATAACGTCAAGAAAATCGGGCCGAGATGAAGGCAACATATAGCTAAATAGAGAAAGTTCGGTCGGTGGTGCAACGTGAGGGCTGCGGCTATTGTTTAGCTACATTCTATTTTTAGAAACGGCATTTTATTGCTGTCTTACCGCTAACCACCCCAACCCCCTCCCCTACCCTATATCTCCTGTCGCCGGTCATCAAGGTCAGTGTCAGTGACTCACGTCACATCAAAGCACTTTGATGCCGTTAGTACGTACCTACAGTTCGTGTAGATATCGTTAGTTCAGTGTATGTCTTTTACAGTTTGTTTTTCGTTATTTTAATTTACGAATACTGTATTGAAAAATAATGGCAAGTGTTAAGAGAAAGCTTTTGCTGAAGAAAAGGTGTGAGTTATAAGAGCGTGTGAGGAGGGATGTAAGATAGCAGACGTGTGTTTGGGCTTGTTTTTTAAAATCGAACCAACAGTTGAATTCACCAAGCCGAACTTCATTGCAATATTTTCAAATTTGATTTTTTATATAGTAAAGTAGTCAGTCAGTCATAAACATCAACTTACGGTGTATTTCAAATTACCTTCATTAAATGTCGTAATTTCATGTAAAAAATGTGTTTCCCTATTTTTCCTCGGTTTTAAATTAAAATTATGGAACCTCTTTTATAGTGTCACTCTGATATAGCGTCATTTATTGTGTGGTCCCTTCAATGACGTTATAACCAAGTTCCACTGTAATTACAACCCCATGATTTAATTTTTAGTTCTATTTTATTCATCATTATAATGCTAATTCTTACAATAATTCAAGGTCTAACTATTTTTTATATGGTTAAAAGTAATGGTTATTTAATACTTATGGTATAAAACTACGATTGTAATAGTAAACAATATTTTTACCAGTATTTACTTTTATCTTCCAAATGCTGAGGTAACCTCAGCATACACCTGACAGCGTTTCAGAGTCAATGCGCCAGATGAAGGGTTAAGAAACAAAAGGTTTGTCTCAAGACCTTAAACAAAATAATGTAATATGGTTTTTAATAATTTTAAGTTAGTTAACTACAGTAGAACTCCAACTTTTCAAACACCAATCATCTGAATTTATTTTTGTGAGCACAAATGTGCGGACATGACAAGTGGAACGGGTAGAAGGAAGAGTGCTACTCGATGTGGCAGTGGATTGCGTAAAGCAATGGTAACGGCACAGTTTGGTGGCATTTTTGCTACTGTTGTTTGAATACAATGTATATCATATATTAACGTTCTAAAATGTAATAGTAACATTTTCGGTTCATAATTAATGTACATCTGATCCATATACCTGGGACAGTGGCAATGTTCTGTAATCCAGTTACTTGGAGGTCACGAATTGTGGATAGTTGTGAGCGATGGTCGGTGGGTGTAGTGTTCCCTTGTGTAGATTAACATAAGTTGAATCCTATGTTAATCTGCACAGACCATCTTCACAATTAGACCAGTTTATAACTCAGAGGAAGTTGTTCGGATACAACCTTAAACTGTAGGTCCCTTAGTTATGCCATTGACTGTTGGGCTATTAATTAACGGTTCTGTCTAAGGAACATTGGAATGAGGTGCTGAGTCGGCCAGCGCGCTGACTGAAAAGTCGAGGGGAAATCATGCGAAATCATCATTTATCGTATGTTTCTCCCAATTGAATTTCATTAGTGGAGGCGCCAACTCAGCAGATGAGTCGCCGAAAACCTTGTCGTGTGGCTTAGGTCTAAAGACTACCAGATCGCGCCACAATTATCCTACACTCGTTCCTCATTCATACTTTGCTTAAAATACCTACGTTGTGGTACAGTCACCATTTCAATAATCTAACCACCTTTTTTATTTACCGCAACAACCTCAGTCTCAATTAATTCGTATAATTGGAGTTCTACTGCAATTGTGCATTATTTCACAGGTCTTTTCAAACTAAAAAAAGATATTAAACTGTGCAAGTTAATTTGAAACTGTAACATAGTAAATAAATTGCATTTAAAACTCCTAATAAAATAATTATTTATGGTTTTTATTTTACTTGCTGATGTTCTAAACAGATTCTACAGAACTTATTCTTATTGCATTTTTATGTTGTAGGAAAAGAAATTCAGGTTACAGAACAAAATGGAAGAACTGAAAGACAAGAGTAAACGGGTGATAGAAAATATTGGAGAGAAGCGGGTGGACATGATTCAGAAGTGGGAAGAAAAGTCCCGAGACCTCATTGATGCCTTTCTGCTGCTCTTTGGTCGAGACGGACCCCTGGTTAGTATATTGGTTTGGTTGTTATCAGTTTGGCCCCTGAGAAGTATAACTAGGATTACTGAGAAGTATTTGCTAGAATGTTTATTACAATCGCCATGTAGGACAATGTAATGTTGGAATAAGATTAGGGTTTGGACTGTATCCAAAAAAATACCACTGATTTGGAAAATTATTGAAAAGAGTGAGTGATTTAAATGAATGAGAAAAACATCTTTATTCTTAATAGCCTACTTAGTACTATATACTTTTCACTGAATTGGCGACTTTTCTAGGTAAGTATTTCAACCCAAAAACTGGTGACCGTTGCAAAAGCAACGTTCAAACATAAGACGGCAGAGGCATCTGTCGTCAATTTAGTGAACTTTTAAGTCGCCATGCCGTTCAGCCGACTCACCACCGCCTTTTAGCTAATGCTGAAACTAACTCACGGAATTCGCTGTTTTACCACTAGAGTATGCTTTATAGGCACTTGAGTGCTTTTTCAGACAGTGGTACTTGGTGTAGTGGTCTGAGACATGTCACTGACGAGTGAAATCTTTAAGCCAAACAGAAGTATGCAGGTTTGAATCCCCACCATGAGCAATCCCAAATTGGCTTGCAAATGTTTGGTAAAGTGGTGGAAATACCCACCTAAAACAAACGGTTACTGGCTTGGGTGGAAGTTGACGGGATTTGTACGCTTTATTGGGATTGCAATGGACACCTGTTTTTTTCTATTGTATGGTTAAGGGGAGGGTGCAGTTTTGTGTTTTTTGTTTATATTGATATTTGAAAGTAGAGATGCATGATGATTTTATCATTCAGTTAAGGCTAAAACACCCACCAGTTGTAGAGTTAAGCCAAATATAATTGAGAAATGTGGGAATGTTGATTGTGGCGCAATCTTGTTGTCTTTTTACTGACTAATGCTAAGGTTCCTTACACAGGACTGTTGATAGCCCAACAGGTAATAGTATCAAAGGAAAAAAGGGATATAGGATCTGAAATAAAATTTTATCTTAAACTCACTTTTATAATATTAGTAGTAGTGTTTTCTGTAAGCACTATCCAATTAACAGTCCTGATAGAGTGATGTCTTGGCCGGAGTAGTTACTGCTATAGTTTTTACACCGAGAGTTTTATCAGCTGAGACTCATCATATTACCCTTGTAACTTCAAGGAAAAGTACATAACGGGATGGTAAATTATTTGAAATTAAATATAAGCAAACTAAGCATTACTGTAGATTTTATTTGGTATTATACTGTTTGATTTTGGTTTGTCTTTCATCTGTACAGACACACATATGGAACGAGGGCAAGGGTAAGCTAATGCAGGCGTTCTCCCCCAGTTCCAGCCCTGAGAGGGACAGTCCAGGCTCCAGTGGGGATGAGGGAACCAGGTGAGTTTCTTTCAAAATAAACGAAGAAAAGGTTCTACAAAATTCACTGAGTTACTTTCTTTAGTTGTGGGTGATTGTACTTGTCATGCTGATATATTTCACACCTGTTTATTAAGGATTCATTAGTAGGAAGTTTAATTTATCTTTGATTCAATTCAGACCTAAGATTACTAACCTTATGACCTTTGATTGTAAGGCAACCATTGTGTTGATTGCAGCTCACCACCGAGGAAGGCTCGTCGCTACGAACTGCCGAGCTCAACGACGACACGTGTCTCTCCACGTCTCAGCGACGATTACTCGGACGATGAGGAGAGCCATCTAGCCTCCAAGTAAATCCTCGGTGCTGACTGCTGCGGGGTTGTCCAATGAAATTCTCATTAAATTTGTTTTCCAAATAGTTATTTGTATCGGGATTCTTGTATATTTATTGTAGTGTTCGCATATTTATTCAGCCAACTGGAACGCCGAGCACAGTCGTGTATCAGTATTATTAGCGCAGTCCGAATAATACCTCTATACCAAATGTTTCAAGATGAAATATTAGATAAGTAACTATTTATTTCTAATTGAATTCAACTAAAAGAGGTTTTAGAGAAACCAGTCTTTTATGTTACCAGATTTGTTTATGGGATTTTCACCTTCTTAATCAATGTGTTTTTATGTTTAACAAATTATTTCTGATCCGATGGACATTAAATTGAGCTTAAATTTTTCACATGTATATAGTTTTACATTCAGACTAAATGATTTTAAAGTGTCTAAATTTTGCATGTGTACATAAAAAATTGTTTCGATTTTAAGACAAAAGTCAAATATAGTTTTGTACGTGTAATTTTTGGAAAATATTCTGTGTGATTCAATTTTTTTTTATCATGAACAAGACGATAAGGATCTGCCATTGCCAAACTTAGTCGTGTGTATTGTCTCATTTAAATGCCATAAAAGTGTTTGTTATGTATGAGCTGCATTAATATTAAAAGTGTTCCACGAGGTTTCATGTACGTACTGGATATTCTTACGAAGATTTTTATTTACAAATTATTGATACATTGAACAAAATTGCTTTTTCATATACTTTACTTTAACAAGTACTTGTGTCAACAAATTTATCTCTAAAAAAAATACCTATATGAAAATTGTGAGCGTCAATCGCTAACATACCCTAGTCTGATTTGTATTTGGTTTGTGATTGTATCTTTTTTTAAACTTGTTATTTTTGAAAAATGTTTGTTACTTTGTAAACAACTAGTCATAAAATTGAACCCTGTTTACTTAACCATTAATTATTTTATTTGTTGAATCTTTGTTGAGTTTTTCTTTCTAACCGACTCTTTTGAGTATTAAAAGCTATAAATGTGCATATAACAGCAAAATTAGAATCATTGTAAATTGATATTTCAGTTTAACTATAGTTCCTAAAATTTAAACTGAAGAAATATACATTCCCTTGATCAGCTCCCATTTTTATTTTGTTGAAATACATTTGTCTGAATGAAGTTGTATTTTGTTATATTTTCCTTTTGGTTTTTCTTTTGTGATGTGATTTTTAATTATAAGTTTTTATGATTTTTTATAATTTAATTCAGTTGAAATTATATGAAAAACTAACGATCATTATTCTATTACTTGAAGTTTTGGATTGTCATGATCTTTAGAATCCAAAAATTGTATGGGCAGCACAGTTGAGTATGGGTAACAGTCAAACTATCAAAGTGAATTTTATCAGAATTTTCTCTGCCAAAAGCAATCAATTATTTCAAAGAACTTCATAATTTTTCCCCTAATGATTTTTATTATAATATGGTCAATATGTGGAAATTTCTCACACTTTAGGCCTATGTGGTAATTCACTCGTTCATCTATTTATTAAGTCAACCTGAAGGTAATCTACAATATAAGTCTTTGAGATTTAAGTAAAAAAATATACTAAGTTCAATTCGGTACTTACAAATATAAATTTGGACCTAATTATCAACTTTAATCTTAAATATACATACCTTTACAAACTTAACTAAGTGCTAGGTGCTTTTAACTAAGTGCTATAAGGTAAAATAAATTCTTCACCTATTAGCAAAATTTAGTGATTAAAGAAATACTAAATGCTATCACATAACAATTTATTTTGAAATTTACAGCTATAACCTTTTGGTGTTTATTACCCAACCAGCCTCCGCCTAGAGTAATTCCAACCGTTCCACCTTTCTTTGGGAGGGGTATGTCAACAACAGCAAATTTACATGAGAATACACAAATGCTGTTAAGAGAAAGTGGTGCAAACACATCAAATTTCAGTGAAAATCCCAGGGATCGAACCCACGACCTCTTGCACCGTAGTCCAAGACGCTAACCACATTTACAATATTCATATCTCATTTTATGTTGAGTCAGCTATGAAACGATGATGTAAAATAAATTTTAGTTTATGTTCATTTACAAGTACACAAGCATGTTTCGTTTCTTGTCCTCAGGCTTCTAACACTACAAGATTAGAAACAAAAGTTACAATAGTTGTTCATTTTGAAATGTCAAATCACACAACCACAGGAACAGATACCATTAAAGAAAGGATTCTAACATTGGCCAATCTCAAAATGGTTTCCAAACTTTATCCCGTACTTATGGTGAGTCTGTTGTTATATTTATGGTGTGACAGGAATAAATCTTATGGCTGCAAGGTCATCCTTTGATGAAATTGAATTGTTATTGAAAAAGATGACCTTGTAATGTGTGCTAATCCCTTGCTTAACACTTACTATGCATAGATCTATCTATGTCGGTAAGAAAAGTGACTGGAAAAAGAAGCTGGTATACTAGTCTTAGTAATATTAGTCATTAATTAGGGGGCTCTGTTGTATGAGTTATGAATTCATTTACTAGATATCACCACATGCTGAAGATATTTTACATTCACTCCCTGAGTTTGGAATCAGAAGTGTTTTTAAATTGTTAGGAGTATTTAGTAAGGATTTCATTATTGGTTTCCCTGGCTTTAGTACTGGAAAAATATTAAAGATATCGGTTTCAGGATCATACAATATCTAATCCTTTTGGTACTGTCAATGGTATATATATATATAATTATTTAATAACCAAGCTGACTATGATGTGCATATTTGTGAAAATATAGGGCTATTAAATTTTAAGAAGTGCTTGATTTAAAAAATGTAGAAATGCTCAAAGACTAATGTTAACATATGGAGATAAAAATACTGAGAATAGAATAGGAAAAGATATTATTGTAAAACTTAATGTCAATGATAGTATTTGTTTTACATATAATGAAAGAACTTGAATTAATATTTAACAAGTGCAAAGTGCCTTCCTTTAGTGAAAATCTTTAAAATTATATATGTATAAATTACAGCTCTTATACTTTCTCCAAACCAAATTTTTAACTACCCAGAGATCAATGTTATCGATTAAAAATTGTTCAGTGTACTCAAAAAAGCCAAAACCAATCAATTATATTATGGGCCTATTTGATCTTTGGATCGGCCGTTGGTCGAGGTCGCGTGAGTTATGGATGGTCGAGGGGTGAGCATCACGCTCATCCTTTTTAAATGCCTTGTTAACTATTTATATTTCACGAACTTCAAACAAATTATGTCATACCACTTTTTTAAACTTAAACTATTTTCCTAACCTTTAATTATATACAAAACTAAAAATAACTATTTTCACAATGAAAAAAATAAAAACTCAACTATAAACTTTTTTTATAAATTAATTTGACTTTCAACACAGGACGTTATTAAAAATACATTTTGCTAATACTCAGTGTATTATAACAACAAAAGATAATATACAAAACACATAATATATTACTAAATAAAAGGCCTTTTTAGTTGTGTAAGTTGTGCTTACTGCACTGTAACTTGTCATGAACAAAGTTGTGAGACAGACTGAAGGTCACTTAACCTCCTCCACTGTCCCCCCCCCACTACTACTAACACCCCAAACAACACGTATTCCGAGTTGTAGGCTGATATATTACACATCCCAGTTTTATGTAAAATGACAAAGTCCTTTGGACAAAATTGACGCCCTGTAGTTCACACCTGATGAAGACTCTCTGCGGGTTGAAACTGCAGTTGTGAGTTTAAAAATAATAATAAATTAACAAACTGTGATTTGGAAGCCTAACAACTTGTAATTATTGTTATATATCTGATAACTATTATATCTAACTATGTAGCTCTAAGGACATTCATGTTTTTAGTCAAGACGAAAAGGTATAACAATCTCACACAAGTTAACAAGTTCCATGGGAAAATCCAAAATGGGAAAATTGGGTTACAAAACCATGTCGAACATGTTTGGGGTGTGTGTTCAAATTCATCATCAAACTCCCAATAAATTTTACTCTATATTCATAATTTTATTTTACATTTCTATAGACAACAATAATAATTATAAGAGCATAAAAAATGTTTTCACTGAACAGGAGGCACTTTTCACTTTTGAAGACTGTTTATTTTTACATCGTTAAATTTAACTCGAGGCTTGCGCTGCAAATAGTTTGTTGAAGAGTTGGTTTATAGTTGTTGTAATATTTTGTAAGTAAAATATATAATTAAAAAAGTAGTCATAATTTTCCTGACTTAGGTGAAAAAAACTTTACTAGGCATGCATATTCATGAGAGAAAGTGAGTGTTCTATTTTTGCTTTCACCCCTTAAACATAGTATATGGAGAAAGTATTGTTTTCGTCAAAATTTGGTTTGAGAGTGGATATATCTGTTTTGGGGTCCCCTGAATCCAAAAAAGTTGGTTTTGACGTGATGTCTGTCCGTCCATGCATCTGTGTGTGCGTCTGGATGTGTACAGAGCCACAGCCTACCCTGTTGGTCCGATTAAGATGAAATTTGGCATGTATGTATTCACCGTATCGCCAAAAAATCAACTTGACATTGTTGTCACAGGCCGCAAAAGCCTATATTTGAAGATGAACGTTTAAAACAGTTTATGTATGCTCTGTAGATAGATTCGGCATTATTTCATTCATTATTTATAAATGATATAAATAGTGTATATTGGTATTAAAATCTTGTAAACTGCTAAAAAAATCAAGTTTTGACAGTGGTAGTGCCTTTATAGAGGGTGGTTGGTAATATTCGTACCTCACAACCCCATATCTAAAGTAAGTTTTAAAGTTTTAGCGAATTTCCCATAGGGAAGAAGCTATTACCGTAGGTAAGAGTTAAGCCCGGGACCATGTTATTTTGTCTTCTTTAGGTGCCCAGAGGCCAAAAACAATAGTCATTGAAATTTTATATATATGTGTGTGTGTGAACACGATAACTCTTGTAAAAATGGTCCGATCAAGACCAAATTTGGTAGAGACATGTATTCCTACATTTGCTCAGACAAGTTCGTAAACCAGACATATGAGTCAATCGGAACGGGTAGTTTGGGGGGGTTTTGTACTCAAAAATTGGGTTTTTTGCGTTTTTCATATGTAATTTAAAAAGTTTTTAGATTTCATCTTCAATCATTAAAATCATCTTAAAAACTACACAATTTCGTTCCTTAAAGTTTTTCTCCAACGGTTACCGAGATAACATAAAAATATTAGGGCAGGCCTATTTCTTTAGGCTCTGTCAAATTAAAGATGTTGTTTTCATCAAACACTTCAAAATACTAAACACTGGGAACTAAAAATTGTAGATAATAATGGGGTTGGTTGTGGAAGTGGTGATGATTATGATGATGGTGGTGGATACAGGTTCACACAAATGTTGTTTCCCTCAAACTTCAACAACTTTTATAGGTTGGTTTTTGATTTGAAAATAAGATTCTTTGTTTGAAATTCTTTGATGATGATGGTGGGGGGGTAGAATCTAAATTTTATTTTGATTCTTGCAGCGGATATTTTCCATCACGATTATTAAAAGCTCAGTTTTACTAAACTTTGAAACTGTTTAGGTGAAACTTTATTCTTACTAATCTTGATGGAAAATATTTGCAATAATAATGAAAATAAGAGCTGGAACAAATAATGCCAAATGCCAGTAATCAACAGTCAATAAGTACTCTTAAAGTACCGTACTTCATCTCAGTACTTACTTACATCAAGTTGAGAGCTTTCATCTGTGTAGTCAGGAAAAAAACACTCACAACTTAACAAAGCTTCTTTGATGGTAAAATTTATTGATTATCTTTTACTAAATTTGTATAAACTATATACAATATACATTTTAATTTTGACAATTGGTACGAGACTTATAAAGTTTTCAAAAATATACTTATTTACAGTAACAATTGCACAGGCCTAATGCTATCGAGCAATGGTTTTCTCTGCATTCTTGGATGCTTTTTTGCTTCTAGTCTGAACATCATCTTCAAAAAGTTTGCTAACGATCAACCGGCTTTTTCTTTTTGGAGAGAAATACATATGCTCCAGCTGTTGAGCCTTTTCAGAAAATTTGTTTGTAAGTAGCTTGAGAAGGCCCCAGTCTTCGTTAGACATCCGGGGTTCATCATTAGACTCAAGCTCCCAAGCAGCATCACGACAAGCAATTCTAAAAAAAGAACTTGTGTCAAAACAAAAGAAAGTGAACTTAGAGAAAAACATTAAGTGTACTGTAGAACAACGCTATATACTGTATTTTGTCACTCAGCGAGATAAAAATATCTTAATATTCTAAATGTTTCTCTGTGATTCTTTGAATTTACCTTCTTTAGTTCAGCTAGTCTATTCCTTCTAAATTGTACAAAAATAGATAACACAATATAACTGGCTGGGTGGTGTAGTGGTTATAATACCCGCCTTCAAAACTGAAGGTTGCCGGATCGAATCCCGCAAGGGTCGAATCTGGACCCAGTCGCCATTTGTCATTGGGCTACTAATTAATGATGCTTCCTAACAACAGGTCGACGTTAGGTAGTAACAAGACCGGGGTTTGGACTGTTCCCCATCAAAACGTTAAAAATGCCACTGGCGTAGAAATACACAAAAAAAAAATATCAATATCCCACAATTATTAGTGGGAGGAAATTCACCAAGTTAATTAAATGAAATTCTAACACAACTGTAACAGAAAGACAGTGAATACTTTTTTAGAATCAAGTTAAGAATTGAAGAATTATTAAGTTAAGAATATTAACTTAAATAATAAGTTAAGTATTTAAGTTAAGAAAATTAATCATCTCATTTCTCCCAAAATTGGGTTTTTAGTTTAGAAGTTAAATTTTTTATTAAATACAACTTCTTTTAGTTAAATCATAATTTACCTAAGTCTTTCCACCTCCTCTATACTGACATTCTGGCTAACATTGAGATGAGGCTCTAGAGGATTAACGATAAATAAGGCCGAATGGTCTCTCTTCTTGACTGGAGCACCGGATCCCAGGGAAATGCCTGAAATACATCATTATGTTTAGTAAAATTGAAAAGCCAGGATTTCTTCATTAAACTATTATCATTTAATGTTTGTTTTTTTTATTTTTGAAAGACATGTTTTTTGATGAGGTATATTCTATATTATCTTTTTTATTGGGCACACTCACCTATTTTTATTTTCAATCGTGGTTAGGCCTGTGTGCGGGAGAAAGCAAAGTTTTTTAAACCCTGAAGACGCAGGACATTAATGTTTCGGTTCCACAAAACGTCGGAATAAAGTGACTGGATCGATATTTTGTGTTACTAACAAGATCCAGCCACAAAAATAAAAATAGGCGAGTGTGCCCAAAAAAACAGTTAATATTTTTTTTGTTTACAATTCTAACCAATACACTGTAATCTTAACTGACATGTTCGTTGAGAATTGTACAATTTTTAATAGTACAGAGAATTAGCACTGATTTAATAGGAATCCCCTTTACTAATAGAAAGATTAGTTTATCAACAAAGCAATCAGCAATAATTGTTAAGGAAATTTTGTTTTATGAGAAAGTGACAGTGATAGAATGAAGTTCATAATATAGTGGAACCCCTTAAATCCAAACCGCAGAAATCCGAAATCACGGCAAATCCAAACACGTTCTCGGGAAAACCCAAAAAAATTATATAACTGAAAATAAAAAAAATCGATTTAATCACACAAATTTATTTTTCAAAGTTTAACACAAAAAATGCAAAACATAAGAAATGCAGATTGAAAATAAACATAAGTTTTTCATTTAAAGTCTGTTATCTTTGTTGAAGTAAAAATCTTCACTGATTAGAAAATCTTCACCCGGATGAAATTCCAAGCCAGCATCGCATGAACATCATGTCGGTCGGCTGTTTGCGATACACACTAATCAGCAGGCAAACGCTCACTAGACAGTAGACAGGTGCGATATGTATCCAAGTAGGGATGGGGGTAGGCGAGAGTGATTTATTCTTAGCACACGCTCGCCTAGCAACAATGACATGTCACGGGACTTACATCCACCCGCCAAGGTCCACTGCCCTTTCGAACAATTCACCCAGCCTGTATAACCCTGCTTCATCTCCCTCGCTTACCGTGAATACTGTGACGAAATAAGTGTGTAATATTATTTCCTCGGAAATCCGAACACCACTAAATCCGAACAGGTTTCAGCCCCAATTAGCTCGGATTTGAGGGGTTCCACTGTAACTACACAAAAGCTTATTATCTATGAACTAAAATAGAAAAAATCATTACCATTTTAGAAAAAAATTCCACTGGCAAAAATTAATGAATTTGTTTTAAACATTACTTAAACAAATTAATTTGCTAGGCTATATCTAAGAATCGAATAAGGGAAGACAACACCGTTGTTCAGTCTTACCTTGTTCGATTTTCAACCAATGCCAACAATCCTCAGATAGGCCTAAATAAGGTTATACGATTGTATAACCTTCTTCTTGTTAGATTTCTGATTAGAAGTCTATGGATTAGACGTTAACTTAACGGCCTATATTATTTCAAAACTTTTAATTATTAAAGAGTCATTGAAATTCATCAATTGGTTAGCAAAGGTTGTAGTGAAAAAATTATAGGTGGTTGCATGATATCCAAATGAGTTATTTAAAAATCACCACACAGGATAAATATGTCAATTGCCTCAATGTTGAAAATTCAAGAACCCACAAGATAATTATGTCAATATCATACCGTGGCAAGCAAAATCAAATCCAGCGTAGAATTCCAAGAAGCCCAACAGCATTTCCTCCAGCGATGAAGTGTTTTCGGATGGCTTTATTTTAGACGGATCTCTTATAAATGTACAGTTAACTCCATCCTCAGCAATTCGGCGATCTGTCTTTCCTAGGGGGAAACAATTTGCGAACTATTCTTTAATATTTGTCTTGTATAGTCAGACTTATGATTATATGACTAATATTTCAATTCAATTAAAATATCTTGCTATAGCAAGAGGAAGAGCAGTCGGAATTAGTATTTGGATCATGTGCTCCAAATTCCCAGTACTCCAAACGCCGGTCACAAACCAGATCAAGGAAATACAGACAATATACTTGGCAAGTTTGATTTTCGGAAGGAGTCTCCTCAGGGTTCAGTAAGATCGTACGTTCATAAAAGGATAAACTAAGTCGTTTATCAATATTAAAAATAACCAAGGGGCTAAAACTAATCCGTGAGGCATACCAACCTTTACACTATCTGACAGCTTACCCCCTGCAACAACAATCTGTGACTTTACACATAAGTAAGATTTGAAAAATTTCAGACCAAAAGCCTTGCTCAGGTCTGAAGCTGACTATTTGAATATTTGGCTGCAGAGATGAAAAGAGTTATCTAAAGGTAGAGCTGGATTAAGAAATTCCAAGGATCCTTACAGTTAACTTCCCTAACGGTGGTTTTAATACGACAGATGAGATTTTGAAACTGATTCAAAATATGAACTTTTGGGCCTTTTGGCCTGCCTCGAGCGGCAAAGCCCTCAAAACCGACAAGGGTAATACTATCTAGCTGAGACTAAGCAATTTACCCAGAGTCAGGAAATAAAAATGAAATGAGAACTTTTGTGTACTTCAAGAAACTTATGATTAATAGACTTTAAAAAGGTTGAATATTTTTCAAAGGACTTTTCTATAGAAAATAGAGCAAGAAGTAAATTTTTATCAATTAGTACTCTGATGAAGTGGTATACAATTTTTCCCCTGCCGAGTTGATTAAGCCTTTCAATTATTTTTATGAAAATGCCACTAAAAAGCCAGGCTTTCCCCTACCACCACCTAGGACAGTACTTACCAGCCATATGTCGCAGTTGGTCTAGCGATGGAAGCACTTTCTCTCTCTGCAGGTAGAAGATGACCAACAAAGTAAGGGAGAAGTTTGTAACCCAGCGGCCTGGGGAGGGATTGGTTAGTCCAATGTCGGCTGCCCAGCGTCGCACAACAAACACAAGTGGTCTGATGCGTACGTCACAACTGCCCATTAGGTACAGCAGTTCCGACATGTACACTGCTGTCCTGTTATAGCAGTGTGCATGTCAATTAAAATAAAACAATTAAAATTTTTAAATTGTGTGACCTAATGTATGCATTAAAAAATGTATATGGGTCACTGTTCTTAAATACAGAAGGTATAAAGACTACTATATGAATCCATGACCATTAAGGTTTGCCTTAGCTCTTCATTGCGGGCATTTTATAAAAGTTTTATGAGTTTTTAAAAATCGGGCAGGAATTTCTTGAAAAAATAACCATATTCCAAAACAAAATACCCCCGTCGCAGCAGACCTGCGTACTCAGCGAAATTCCAAATCAACAATATAATAATAATAGTATTTGACAAGTTTTATAAAAATCTGTCCATAAACATGAGAATGTTTTGCCTATTCTCCATAAGATTAACATGGGAAAGAGTGTGCAGGTTTGCTGCTGTGAGGAACACTGAGAGTAGGCATTTATACCATCAAAAATTTTTATTTTTAACATTTATACAAACTTTCATCAACATCTGTTCATAAATAAAGGGATTTGCCTATTCTCCATATGATTAACATGGGAAAAGAGTATGTAGGTTTGCTGCCATGATAAACACATAAACTATGATTTTTAAGCATAAATGGATGAACCTCAACCACATGAAGCTAAATATAAAGTTTTATCCAAAAGTATTGGTTAATAAGTGAAATATTAATTTTTCCTTATCCTCCATAAGATTAACATTGGAGCCCCAAAATACAACGTACTGTGTTTAGATTTTTTAATATCTCGGTAACCGTTGGAGATAGAGAAAAACTTTAAGGAACTTAATTGTGCAGTTTTTTAAGCTGATTCTAATGGTGAAAAATAAAATTTGAAATTTTAAAAAATTACATGTGAAAAACGCAAAAAAACCCCATTTTGGGGTACAAAACCCCCCCAAACTACCCGTTCCCATTGACCGATATGTCTGGTTTACGAACTCGTCCGAGCATTTGTAGGAATACACGTCTCTACCAAAATTTGGTCTTGATCGGACCATTTTTACGAGAGTTATCGTGTTCACAGACACACACACACACACATATATATATATATATATATATATATATATATATATATAAATTTTAACGACTATTGTTTTTGGTCTCTGGGCACCTAAAGAAGAAAAAATAACATGGTCCCGGGCTTAAGTCTCGCCATGAGACCTACGGTAATAGCTTCTTCCCTATGGGAAATTCGCTAAAATGGTATTTACCTCCCTGTAGGAAATAGGCTAGATCATGGATATGTCTAAAGGGAATGTAAACATCTGTTCTCATAACCAAACTATGTCGTCTCTCACCAAATCATGCCATTGTTTCAAATTTTGGTCACACAATTGCAAACACGCTCCACCCGAGGTAAGACATCTATGTCAATGACAAAAAATAACCAATATCAAAAATATTAACCTGTTACAAGCTCTACACGTTATACAAATTTGATTGTGCCTCATTTGTTCAGAAATAAGCTGTTGATATATCCATCCAATACTATAATACGAGCAAGGTTTGTATATATATATATATATATATTTGCACACGGATCTCGAAAACGGCTCTAACGATTTTCTTTAAATTTTGGAAATAACTAATTTCTGAGTAGAAAATAAGTTCTAGACAGGTCTAATGTTCAGGAAAATTCTGGTTTTCTTGTAATATTAGGTTTAAATCTAAAAAATTAACATTACGCTTATGGAGAAACAAATGTAAACAATACAAATCAAAACATCTGTTTATAACCGTTTGACAGTTGTTGATTGAAGATGGTGGTAAACAATAATACGTGAATAGATGCTTTGCATAAATATTTATTTTATGTATAAATGAAAAATTATCAAATTACTAAACACTTCGTAAATCTAAAGGGTAACATAACTGTGCGAAATAAAAGCAGAGTAAAGTATTTCCAAAATTTTTCGTGTTTTGATAGAAAACTTATTCATTACATGGCTTGAAGCCACTGTAACAAACTAATTAATTGGTGTAAATTAAATTTTTCTTTTGCTTTTCAATCCTCATTCTGTTTCTAACAAAATCAGTTGATCACAGGCTAATAATATCTGTATGGATAATTGAATTAACAGTTTATGATCAGCTTAAACAACTGAAGTTGGCTAAAAGACCTTAAATGACATCGCAAATTTGGCCAACGCAATAGCTCAGCAGTAGCGTGTTGGCTTCAGTGATCAAAGGTTATGAGATCGATTCTAACGGGGACTATATTTTTGTTCAGTGTTTATGCTATATTAATTAACCCTTTGCGCTCGGTAGGCCAGTAGCACTGGCCGTGCCAATGTCTTGACAGCTCGGAATTATTTTCTGTGATGTCCTACCCGCTCGGGTGGCCAGTAGTACTGGCTACGCTACAATCCTTTATCAGCTTGGCAGCCATGATCAACAACCTTTCTCACCAGCTCGAAATGAATTTTGTAGCAAAAGTGGTTTGTTTACTTTACAACAATGTTTATAAGGACAATAAAAAGCAAACAACGAGGCAAAATAAAGAATAATGCCAATACAACATTATTTATTTTACAATAAAATAATATGACGAAACATTTTCGTCATACTCCTCCAATAATTACCTCAAGTCATCCAAATTTAAATTATCATTTATTGTTATGTTTACGTTTATTATCTACTGTGGTTACTCCTAAAATAAATAATGAATTATTAATAAAATGTACAGTTATTTACAAAAAACAACTGTTATTAGCAGTAAATATCACCACTTTTCAGTAAACGCAACAGTAGAATATCAGAACAACGTACTAGGAATAACCTTAATTTACAACACATATCTGGTTTTAGAAGCGGGAATTCATCTGATTCGCTAGTTCATAAGTTTCCCGAAAGATTGCAGCGCATCCTAAACCTAGCACATAATATTCACAAAATAAACATGATTATATTTAGTGGCCAGTACTGCTGGCCTTCCGAGCGCAACTTGGATTTAATCTCGTCCAGTACCACTGGCCATCCAAGCGGTGAGGACAGCTCGTGTGAAAATTATTCGTCTTCGGCGAGAAAATGGTGATGGCCAGTACAGTTGGACATCCGAGTGCACAGGTCAAGTTATAAAAACTAATCCGAGCGCAAAGGGTTAAGGTTTATGAAATCGGTTTTATTTAAACCACATAACTGTTTTCATTGAGTAATAAACATGTTTTAATTTTGCTAATTAACTTGTATAATACACATCTTATTCTATCCGAGCAAAGCTCGGTCATCAGGTACTCTTCTTCTCTATGTATGAAACTGAATGTATGTCCTTTATGCATTGCCAAGCTGATTGTCATGAATTTTTAGGAAGTTGCTATAAAAATTCCTGGGGAAGTTTTAGCGAAATAATATTTTTGAAAACTCCATAGGATTCCAGTTAATGGAGTTTTAAAGTTCTAATGTTAAGAATTTCTTACAATCAAAACATTTGATTTCTACAGCTACAGCTGTTGGTTTACTTTCCATTAGCAATATGCTTTACTATCCAATGACGTCTGAATCATTCATTAATGTAAAACTATAAAGTAAATATGTACTGTAAAAAAGAACACTTTTATTTGCCACTTTAATACTTAACAGTTTTTGGGGATTATGTATTTATATTTTCATTTTCTATCTCATTAAAAGTAACACGTTGATATGTTTGCTGAATAAAAAATAACTATGGTGTTTAAACATATTACATTAATCAGATGTATATTTTATATTTTCCTTTCACTATCTGAAATGTATATGTAGTTGTTATTGTATACTATTAACGGATGTTTGATTTATTCATTTTTAACGAATTTCCCATGGGGAAGAAGCTATTACCGTAGGTCTCATGGCAAAACTTAAGCCAGGGACCATGTTATTTTTTGTTTTTCGGTACCTAGAGGCCAAAAACAATAGTCGTTAAAAATGTTATATATAAATAGATGTGTGTGTATTTTATTTCTGTGTTATGTTGAGTTAATTTTAATTTTATATACTTTTTTATTGTCTCCTGAAGACATGGAAAGTGAAATATAGTGATGCAACATTAATATTTCCAATTTATCTTATGTATATATTATACAGTAGAACCTCGATTATCCGGGGGCGCGGCGGGTTAACCGGGGTCCAACAATGGTAAAAAATTATTATTTATTATTTTTACTGTCAACTTTCTCATGAAAACTTTTTTAATCTTAAATATGTGATGATAATACTCAATACTAATGTAAAAAACAGTTTTGAAACACACTGAACATTATTATAATAATTTTACTGAAAATATTTTGGGTATCAACTAAAGAGTAGATACACACGAACTTGAATGAAAAATAAAATATCGATCAACATTCTGACTAAATAAGCAAGCGCCGGACTATCATTATTTCTTCATTACATGGCTGTTCAGAACGCAACTCAGTATCTGATTGGCCCGTGGCCATGACGACACATGCACTAGATTGCGCAATAGATACTGCGCATGTGTGTGGGCGGGGAGTGAGAAGACGGACAAAGGAAGAAAGGAGACTGACAGAAGTCGATGAGTCATCGCCCCTCCCCTCAGCCATGTTTTGTTTGAACAACAGCTCAGCTGACTTCATTTTTTAGTTGTCAGTTTTGATTATTCTATCGATGAGTTACAGTTTTGAACTAGTGTTTCAGTTCATTCCATTAAATATATTGTTTAAATTTAACTGTTTGTTTGTCTGTATATTGTAATATTTTTAATTAAATTTGTCCCAAGTTATGTATAGTCTTTGTTATAATGTCTGATAATGGTTTGCATGCGATAACAAAATGTCTGAGAGTATTGTACGTACATCACAGAAATGTATGATGGGTAAACTAGTATAAAATAACTAGTATGAGGGGTTTTTTATCCCATAATCAGGTTTTTGGGGGTCATAATTTATAAAAACTAAATACATTTTTACCACTACCATTGGAATCAGCTCATAAACAAACAATATGGTATGTTGAATCTTCGCTGTGTGTCAAGCGGTTACCGAGATATAGAATCTGATAAACATAGTACATTGTCTTTTAGAATTCCTATGTTAATATTAAGGGTAAATTGATATCCTGTTTATTGATTATTGGAAATATTGTGATAACACTTTGTATACAGCTTCAAATAATGAAGATATAATAATGTATGCTGAAAAATCTAATTTTTTTGTTACTCATGGCAGCAAACCTATTTACTCATTCCCTGTGTTATTCTTCTGGAGAATAAGTAAATTAGTCATTCCCTATGTTATTCTTCTGGGTAATAAGGAAATTAGCATAACTTACTTATTATTTGAAATATTTTGATTAACTTGCTACATTGCTTAATCTAGTTCAAGTCTATTAATGTATATTAAGGAAACCTAGTTTTCTCATAGCAGCAAACTTATTCATCTCCCATGTTATTCATATGGTATATATGATATGTAAAACTATATAACATCCTTATTTATACACGTATAGTGATAACATTTGGGACGTGGCTTAAACTATGACCAAGCTTAGTTTCTACCATATCAAATAATTCATACATGAATGGAAGTTCACTGTGTACACACTTCTGACGCTATAGGGGTATTTAGGTTTTACATTCCAAAATAAAATTCTTGGGACATGTCTTAAACTATGAGCAAGCTTGGTTTATACTATTTCAAATAATTAATACATCAATGGAAGTTCATTGAGTACGCAGTTCTTATGCTATTGGGGTATTTAGGTTTTAATTTTTTTTAATCTGAAATTATTAGCTCTCACTCACATGTTAGTCAAGGTTAGATCACAGTCAACATCAGTCAGCTCTTGTCGGAACTTGACAATGGGCACCCGGGCTTGCAGAATCCGCCGCACATCCATACACCCTGGCAGGAACCATTGGATCAGGTCTGCCAACCCATCGATGTGGCGCTGAGTCTGAGACCGAGCATTCTGCGACGGCTTGGCGTGGAACATCAGCCTACATTGGGCATCTTCCTACCAACCAAATATAACTGAAATAAAATTCTTTCAAAATTAAATAACACAGAAGTGCAATTTAATTTCTATTGAATTTCAACTGTGAATAAAAATCAATAATACTAAAACGTCGTGACGGTTATCAACTTTCAGATGTCCAGAAATAAAATGCAGAAATAAAATACATAGTGTTTTGATTTGCTGAATCAGGCAAATCAAAAATAACTGCAGATGTGAGTTTTGTTCATCATTAGCTCTATTAACAGAAATAAAAAAAAAGAAATTGTAATTTTCCTTGAGCCCTCGAAAAGGCCTAGCAGTGTAACAGTTCACAATTTGATATATGCCTGAAAATAGAAATAAAATGAATATAAAAGGGTTTATTACTTAAACAGGAGTTTCTAAATCTTTTTAGAACTTCCAAAGAGAATGCCTGGTTAACAGTCTGACTGTACATGTCCATAGAGCTGCTCATTATTCATAATGGCAATTGGTAAGCGAATGATATGATACAGTGGTCACTGCATTACCATTTTCACTTACTTTTGGGTGCCCTCATATTCCTTAAACCACATTACATATGTTCCTTAGACAGGACTGATAATTAATAGCCCAAAAGCCAATTAAATCTAAGTGACCTACAGTTTAAGGTGGGATCCGAACCACATTTTTGCCTCAGAATTATGAACTGGTCAAATTATGAGGGTGATGTTTGCGGATGAAAGTAGTATTCAATAGAGTGAATGTTAATCCAGAGATACAGAGATATGTTGTTCCATACCAGAGAATATTCTCTGGTATGGAAGGTATGGGATGGCCATCCCTTGTAACTATCCACAATCCAAACCTCCAAGTAACTGGATTAAAGGACATGCCACTGTCCCAAGTCTATAATATAATCCTGTTATATAATATAATAAATTTTAGCAAATAATATTATAGGCCTATTGAGTTACCAGCAAAAAGATTATTTATTTACTTTTTTCCATTCATACTTAGTGCTAAAAGAAATAAATATACTACCATCTCTGAGCATCAAAAATATTTGTTTAAAAATAAGTGTACAGGTTGAATGAGAAGTTATGAACTTAAAAGTGTTTGTAAGCAGAAACAGGAAACTCTTCATGCTAGAAAATAAAGCGCCTACTCTTTGTAAATCACATTTTGTAAACCAAGAGCAGGTATCTGCCACAAAATATTCTATGCATGTCATATTTTATGCATGACAGTCTACGATAAGAGGTATAGGCCTAAGAATTTATTTGTAATCTATTTTTATTAACCTGGTACAGTAGGTCTGGTTTATTCGGATCCGGACTCTGGCTTATGCAGATCAGGTAAAAATAATTTAATGACAATAAAATTGTGAGTTTCATCTAGAGCATCTTCAAAACTTCAGACACAACTGCAATACTGTACTGTATGCAGTTGTACTTTGTGTAACATATGAACGCACACTCCATAAAAAATGTTGGATTTTTGGCCACATGGAGCGCTTTGTTTTACGGCTATATGTTTCAGTGGTTATATGCAGTTTGCAGCACTAATATTGCAGGAATCGGTCACGATTATTGTCTATGTGACGTGTATGTCTATCCTGTTATATTTTCAGATTATCTGTATTTTCAGCTATCCGGATTCGGACTCTGCCACATTAATTGAGGTAAACTTTTAATGTGTTTCTAAAGGACTTTACAACAATATCTTTTTTACACATTCTACGCACTTCTTCCATACGACTATCAAGCTGCAAGACCATGTCAAGGTCACAGCCCTTGCGGCCGAATCCATTGACAGATGAGCCGAACAGTCTGACCTGGGCTCGTGGGAACAGCCCCGACACCGCAGTCTCCAACTGGTGCGCTGTGATGTACCTTAATCTAGTACCGAGGTCATCCAACTGCGTAGCTCGGTGAACGAGAAAAAGTTGGTCACTAATCTAGGACAGAGGGATTGTCATGTCAGAGAAACTGACTACACAAAAAGGAAGATTTAGTGATGCTTATTACAATCATTATAAACCACAAACCAGATCTAGGATCCTTGTATTTAATGAGTAAGAATATAAATATAGAAATTATTAAAAAGTTGTTGGAAGGAATCTTGTCTCAAATCAAATGTAAAGGAAATCCAAAATATACAGGTTTCAATTACAGCCCAGCAACAAACCTGTGTCTGGGTTATCAATACAAATAAAGAATTCATCAATCCCTCGAATAGTTTTAAGGATCTAAATACTGAGCAATTGTTACTTAGGAGAACAAAAACAACAGTAATAGAAATATCGTTATAAGTATCCCACAGTCTATTTTCATATATTTATTTTTAATTGGAAAAAAACCATGGGGAAATCAATGTACTCTACTTTTAATCAACAATCATTACTAACTCTATTCTCTATTCTATATTTTATAATATTTCTTAAATTCTTAACTGCACTGATTGAACCAAAGCATGAATATTTACCACGTTTATATTATAAATCAAATAGTCTTACTGTTTCTGTTTGTCTCAGCCAATCAAGAAGCTGGGTACGCTCCAGCGGAGGGTCTGCTGTCAACAACGGCACAGTCGCTTTAGACCCACTATTTGTTAACTTTTTCTTCTGACTGGCACGAAACCACAACATCCGAGAACACGAAGGAATAACCTGACTCCTGTCATTGTGACCACAAGCGTTCATAACTTCTGGTATCACTTCTTTATTTTTGAACTCAACTAAGATGAAATGCTAAAAAATAAAGTAGATTTATTGATTCACTAAACAATTTTAAATTGATTCTTTTTTTAAACATTTAACATATAGGCTTAAACTAAGAAAATTATTTTAATATTTTCTTCTCATTGACATGGATATGTCTTAGCTCGGGGGAGGGGGGTGTTAGCAATTTGGAGGACGAAAATTTGAAACAGAACAGTTGTTTGGATTTGAAAACATTCCTTTTAGAAATATCCATGATCTAACCTATTTCCCACAGAAAAGTAAATACAAACATTTTTTAAGATTAACTTAGCAAAGAAAGAGTGCTATCCAATACTACTGAGCGTTTCAAAATAAATAGCGGGGTTTTAACATGCTATAATATGTATTTCATCCAACTTACAACTACAAGTGATATATGAAATGAAAGAGAAACTCAAACAGTTTTACATGATAGCCTACAAGTGTTCAATGTGAGCACCATTCATCATTTGACACACGTCAAGACGGTATTCGAGTTCTTCCCAAACTTTGATGAGTGTCTCATTAGTAACTGCTGCAACAGCTGTTTCAATCCTGTTCCTTAATTCTGGAAGGTTGGCTGGTAGTGGAGGCACATAGACAAGATCCTTAATAAACCCTCAAAGATAGAAATCACACGGAGTTAGGTCAGGTGACCGTGGAGGCCATGCAAAACAAGCACTGTCATTAGGCCCCTTACCAATCCACAATCCTTAGTCAATCCAGCGGTCAGGAACAGTGAGGTTAAGCCAATTGCGTACCTCGTTATGCCAGTGAGGCGGCGCACCATCTTGCTCAAAGATGAAGTTCTCTGTTTCATCCTGTGTCAGTTGAGGCAAGAGATACTGCTGTAGAGTAACCAGATAAGAAATACCTGTTTCAGTTACCAAAAAAAAGTACCAAAAAAGTGTACCAAAAAAGAAAGGACTATAAACTTTCTGCCGGGATATGGCACAAAAAACATTCAATTTAGGAGAGTCTCTTTGGATTTGTACCATCATGTGGGGATTTTCTGAGCCCCAAATACAAACATTATGGGTATCACTTTACCACTAAGGTGGAAGGTTGATTAGTCATTGAAGACAACATGATCCATGAAATCTTAATTGTCATGCAACAACATGTCGTTTGCGAAGTTGGCACGTAAAACATGGTCTGTGGGCTTCAGAGCCTGTAACAATTGCTAACGATAAGGACGTAGCTATAAGCGTTAAAACTCTCCAAACATTCGTCACAGGGATTGCTAATTCACGACTAGCCTTCCGAACGGATTTCATTGGGCTCCGCGTGAATGACTCACGCACTTGACCTCTTCACTAGGTCCTGGTCATACCGTACTCTTGCCTTTACAAAGGCAGCCAGTGTCTTCAAACTGATGATACCATCTAGGAATGTTGTTATCACCTGGAGGATCACAACCAAACTTAATCTGGAGCACGCATTGCACAGTAACAACAGATTCCGTCTTTGCAAACTGTAAAAAACAAAATGCTTTCTGTTGTTTAGTCGCCATGTTTGCTACTAGCGCTTTCCAGCAGATTGCACCGAACACATTCCGCGCACATGCACACTGATGCCAACAAACAAAACTTTGAGTTTCTCTTTCATTTCATATATCACTTGTAAATATATATAATATATATATATATATATATATATATATTTATCTTTAAATAAGTCAACCGAGTACCCTTAGAAAACATTTTAATCATTTCTTCGACATGTTTCGGGAATCATCCCATCTTCAAGAAGAACAAATGTTTAACCGAAGAAATGTATGTACAGATATATATATATATATCTGTACAAGGATCTCGAAATCAGCTCTAACAAATTTATTTAAATTTTGGAAATAACTAATTTCTGAGTAGTAAATAAGTTCTAGATAGGTCTACCAGGAAAATTCCGGTTTTCTTGTAATATTAAGTTTAAAACCAAAAATAATAACATTAAGATTATGGAGAGTCAAATATAAACAATACAAATCAAAACATCTGTTTACAACCGTGCTGATTGAAGATGGTGGTAAATAATATGTGAATAGAGGTTTTGCATAAATAATTATTTAAAAAAAATTATGTTTAAAAGGTGAAATAACTGTGCAAAATAAAAGCAGAAAAAAAGTATTTCCAAAATCTTTCCTGTTTTGATAGAAAACTTATTCATTAAGTATATTGTTTGAAGCCAACATAACAAACCAATTGGTGTTAATTAAATTTCTCTTTTGCTTTTCAATCCTCATTTGTATCTAACACAATCAGTTGATCACGGGCTAATAATAACTGTATGGATAAATAAACAGTATTTGATCATCTGAAACAATTGAGGTTGGCTAAAACACCTTAAATGACAGCGTTGCTTAGCAGACGCCGTGGCTCAATGCTAGCGCGGGGCATTCAAGTGCGGAAGGTATTGAGAGCGATCCCCGTCTGGGGTAAGCTACATTTTTGTTCAGAGTTTATATAAGTTAGTAAAAAAGTGTTTATATGCTATATTAATTAAGATGTATTAAATTGGTTTTAATTGTTAAACTTTATAATCTGTGTTTACATTGAATAATAAATGTGTTTTAATTTTGCTAATTAACTTTTATAATTAATGTCTTATTCTATCCGAGCAAAGCTTGGTCACCAGGTAATGGTTTAATTCACCAGGTTTTAATAAAATGACAAATTTTACAAATCGAAAACCCACAGAATCCACCAATTTTTGTAATGTAATGTTTCATAATATACTCTACATAGTTCAAAATTTCAGTAGGCTATATCCAACACCCCCGGAGTCCAAGACATGTCAAACTATCTAATGTTACAATATTTATTATATGGGTTACACTTTCACTCGGTAAACTCTCACTTCTCATTCAACCAAGTAAAATATACTAAAAATAAACTAGGACTGCATACCATTGCTAAGTTGTTTGGTGTGTAATGGTGGAGGGTGTTGACTTCTCCAAACTGAGAACAATAGTCGTGCAACTGGCCACATGACTGCTCTGACTGGACTTGTACGACAATGCTACATTGCGCCTGCTGCCGCCGTTTTGCTACTTCACTCTCAAATGGCTCAGCGAGAGATCCGGCAGGTCCAACTGTATCAAGATTAATTAGGGTAATTTTACATTAAATGAGGTAGACTTTTACTATTTCACCATCTGGTTTATTTGAATAAAATATGTAAAAAGGTCTTTGAGTAATGCACAAAATTACAACATTTCACCCTTTGACAAATAGACTGTTACCGAAACATATACACACTTATACCGAAACATCGGTCTGTGAGACCAATAGGCTACTTATTTTTACCAATTCAATAAAGTTACAGCTAACAACTCCACAATAGCTTCCTAAAGTACTCTTAGTACGCATATTAAAATTATGTAAGATTTCCTTCACTAACTTTTTTTTTATAAAAGGATTTGTAAAAATTGCCGGTCTCACAGACCAGATGTTTCGGTTAGGGTAGGTAAGCATTAACATTGTTTTAAATGGGAACTGGTCTCCCGGCAGAATATTAGTTAAGTTAGTGTATCTTTTTCCTGTTAAGAACATAAACATATGTTAAAATCAATTTTTTTGTCTTCTAAAATGTTACATCTAAGTAAGTCGAATTGTGTTTTAGGTCTTCTTCTTAACGTTGTCCATCAAACATTAAAAAATTATAAGAATGGTCAGTTTGTACTTGCACCTCGTTTTAAGTTTTAATGACAATGGACAGTGGCGAATAAAAATAATAAAGAATTCAGGGAGCTATACCAAGACCTGGATGTTACAGCTGGTGAGCAGCAGAAGGTTAAGATGGCTGGTTTATTAGTCATTTCAAAAATAACCAGACCAAATGATAAGACAGTTTTGGATAGGACAACGACCACTAGGAAGACCAAGATTCCAGACTAGAAATTACATTTACTCGAGATGACTCCACACACCTACAGATATGAATTTCAAATTTAGAATTTTGATTTCCTATTGGGTAAAATTGACAATTTTAAGTTGTTTCACCAGCACAGGTCTCTTTATTTGTCTCTCATGTACCTAAATTTTCTAAATTATTCATTTTTCTTGGTACAGTACTACCTGAATTACCTCCTCTTCGTCGTTGACCAGCCAGAGTCGGATAGACAGTGTCAAAATACACTTTTATGCTAACTAAATGGTGGTGGACAGCCAAGAGTCCTAGAAATTTCAAAGAACTCCCGCACAGAGTAGTAGGGATTTAGGAAGAGCAGACTCTTAATCCCACGCTTGAAACTCTAATCCTCCATCTGCCTCGGGCAATCCGGTAGAGCATCATAAATCTTTATAGTAAAGTTTATATACCTTAGTGCCTGGAGATCTAAAATCTTAATATTTTCCTGATGTACATTTCGTTACGGTTTGTGGAATCTTCATGGGATATAAAGTTTGTTACACATTTAATACACGAACTAAATCATAATTTCCTGGATAAATCCTAAAACTTCTAATACTAAAATACTGGATAACATAAAGATTATTATAAATCTTTATTGCAATGGCTGGAAATCCTTCTCTAATAAGAGACAACCTGAATCACTGGGTGTTTATACTCTGCGCATCCCTGATGTTGTGATGGTACCGGTAAAACTGTCCATGGGTTTCATATAGGCCTAAGTTGGTCTTGACATGTCAAGACAAACATGGTTTGTGCTGTACATGACAGCACAAACCAAGATGTATTGATAGTAGAGTGTAAGAATGTTCATTCTCTTGAACAGGGTCCCAGTATAGACATTTTTATTGATAGGCCAACTAAAAACTTATTTTTTGGTGCCTCTTTCAGTATTAATTACATTTTTTTTAATAATTACACTATTGCAAAATACATGTTAACTGTAATAAAGTAAGTAGGCAAGGTTTTATACACTTGGGATCTTACCAGTTGTATCATTGGACTCTTCATATCGATCAATACAGCTTGTGTGAACTTTAAACCTAGATTTGCTAAAATACTGAATTGAATTGTTCCGACGAACATGTTTTACAAATTTCATAAAGAGAAAATTGCCTAAAAACATTACAATTTAGGAAACCTAACCTCAAACTCCAAACGTAAATAAACAGTTTTCGATGAAGCAGCACAATATCGCCAACTACCATACAAAATAATCTTTAAAGTATATCTTCATTATAGCCAACATTGCAACAACAAATACCACCGTACATCCCGGAATTTAGATTAAATTACCCAAAATAATAAAAAAGCCTTACCTATAAATTGTTCTGAGTATTACAAAAGATCAGAATCAGGCCTATGAGGAGGACTACCTTCAACTGCAAAATCAGACATCAATCATCACCACTAGAAATAGGCTCATCTAAAAGTCTTACAGGTCACTAGACCTATCCTTAAAATTGTCACCCATAACCAGTGCTAGTTCAAAAACACCTCTTATACTTAATTGTTATTAGTTTGTTGGCAATTTGAAACTAAATCTTTAAATAAACATATCTTAAAACACATCGGTCCTAATCTACTAACATAATTTTAAAATGACTATAACAATCCACAGTTTTAAATCCATAACGATACTAAAAAGTTAGAAATAAAATCTAAAATAATCAGGAAACCAATATACTATTCCAAACAACAAGAAACTGTTAACTTAAACCCCCATTTCCAGTACAGCAGCAATGTTTACAAACATTACAACGACAATGCGGCAGCAATCAGCAGCCGACAACACAAGCGAAATACACGAACAATCAATCAATAATATCTATAGGATTTATTCTAAACAGAACCCAAATTATAGATGGGTTAAATAACACAAATTAAGAAGCATTAAAATTACGAGGTTGAGGTAGGGCAAGTCTGCTATTTGCTCTATATTGTTAGGTATATATATATTGCCCTACCTCAACCTCGTAATTTTAATGCTTCTTAATTTGTGTTATTATATATATATATAGTTTATATATATATATATATATATATATTTATAATATATATATATAGTTTATAATATATACATTTACATAAAAATGGGATGAGTGAACAGTGGAAATTTCAGAATCCAGTAGTGGGGCTTCTATTTGTCAAAGTTGGCGACACTGTGTACAACGTGTCATACACCGCCTTTGGTGGTATATATCAGTAACTTACTAAAAGTTTCTAAAACGCTATGTAGACCCGTATATCGATTACTACATTAATAGTATCGTCTGCTCAGAACATTTTTTAGGTCACAAAAAGATACATTGGGCTTTACATCTAGTTTTTCTATCATCTATGCCGGTACTTCGCAACATTGTCTTAACCTCAAATGCATGTTGACGAAACATGGCAGCATTGATTATAAATAGAAGGTTGATTATAAATCATCTATCATCTATGATGACAGCAGACGAAGAGTGACAGGTGTCCTTCTCCAGCAAACGTTTCCCTAGAGAAGAAGAAGAACATTTCCAGATGGCTACTTTTTTGTAACCTTTCGGTAGCCGTGCGGCCGGAAATGTGGGCCCCAAATTTTGTTCTATCATGAACTTGGCCAAGGTGTGTGATAAGCCTACGATCGGCACTTGGGCACTTGTTGGTGATCCCTCGAGGAGTGCGAGCGTGCTGTCCTGTGCAATTTCGATCGGCCTGCGTTTCACCTAGAACCATCGACCATTTGATAGTCAGGTAGCGTAGCAGCATTTTACGATTTGATAAGTACGAAGATAAGTGAGGGAATTAAACGTTATTTTCTTTATTATTTAAAGTTGTATTAAAGAGCGGCCTTTGAGCCGCCCCTTTACCAGTCGCTAGTAACCAAGCCCGTACGTGCTAGGTGACGATTGACAATTATCGAAATAAGTTTTACTTGTTAAAGAGCCGTTGATTGGTTTTGACAAGCTATTATTATTTATTTTATTTCGTATTTAGTTTTGATATCCAGCGTTAGGTTCCTGGGTCAACCCGGTTGTTGGGCCAGTTTCAACAGGAGCGTAGCTGGTCAGGAAACAACACGTGGTGTTGAGTTAACCATTTTCTTTCTTTATTTATATTTTTAGTTATTTAAGGTCAAGACCAATCTCCTGTTAGCTTTTGTAAGTGAATGCTAACCCACGCCCAAGGGTGAATCTCCTTTTTTTATTACTTTAATTTCAGTTTGTAGGATAAGGCTGGCTACTACTGTGAGATTTAAGCTTCGACCCTGGATTTAACCTGGCAAACTAGCTGAGTGATTCCCAGGCAGTCATCGAACAGTAGCGTGATTTTCCCAAGTATTTCTTAGTAGTAAAAGTCTAGGAAAATCGCTCTCACTTGTGGGAAATTTGCGTTACAAAAACATGTATTTAAAAAGTAAAAAACACTTGTTCAGATTAGATTAGATTAATCATTAAAATGGCAACCATACTTCAATGTAGGTATTTAAGCCAAGTATGAATGAGGATTGAGTGTAAGATGATTGTGGTGCGATCTTGAAGTCTTTGTTACTGACTAAGGCTGACAGGTTGTTACCGTACTCAAAAATTCAAGATCAGTACTAAGCCCCAAAGTACTTTCGGAAAATTAAGACGAAAATAAGAAAGTCTATATGTAGCGTATGTGAGAACAGGTTCAAGGGGACTATTGCTTGTAGATACAAAAATTTTATATGTCGGTTGCTTTAGATCTTATGCTTAAAATGCTTAAAAATCACAATTTAAGTATTTATCATGACAGCTAACCTGCATACTCTTTTCCCATGTTAACCATATAGAGAATAGGCAAACCCCTTTATTTATAGACATATATTTATGAAACTTGGTATAAATGATCAAAATAGAATATTTTTGAGCTAGAAATGCTTTCTTTCAATGTTCACAACAGCAAACCTGCGTACTCTTTTCCATGTTAATCTTATGGAAAATTGGCAAATATCTATCATATTTATCGACGAATATATTGTTAAAACTTGTCATATATCATTACTATTATTATATTATTGATTTGGAAATTTGTTGAGTACAGGTTTGTTGCGACGGGGTTATTTATATCTAAAACCATGTTCCTCGATTAGCATGTAGAGGTTAGGTTTACCAATTAAACAAAACAGACAACAGAGAGCAGACACAACGATAATATGTTATAAAGTTCAACTGAATTTACAAGTGACATTAAAGCTTCTATTGGTTTTATCATAGTATAACCAGATAAAAGATAATTGTTAGTTTAATAAAAAGTTTTATTTGTAAAAATTTGTAGCTTTTGTTAACTTAGCTTGTGGAATCTGAAGGTCTTCTGAACGTCTGGTGATGTAGTCTATACATGAATTAAGTTGCCATGGAAGTAAGAAATTTGTTGAGATTTAAAAAAAAACAACTAAATTTTGATAGATACAATACTAGTTAGAGGCATTGTTTCATTTAAATAATAAAAATGCCTACAATCAATCCTATTTCGGATTTTAAACATAGGATTTGATTGATATAGGAGGCGCTTATCTCGCCCCGTGTGCCAAAAACTACGCGTCGGCCCTGCTTATCCCATTCTGCACAATTAAACTTACTAAAAAAAATCTAAAAGGTCGCGCACCTATAATTTCTGTTCGGAACATTGATAAAGAACTTGAAACTTGTAATAAAGGTTAATAGAAAGCTGTCATGCCTTTGCCCCCTGTGCAAGGTGCATAGCTGACAATAATTAATTTCCTGTGACCCTTGAGCACCTCAGCAAGAGTATAACATCAACATCGCGGCAATTTTTCAGCTGTTATCATTTTCTCCAGAACTCACAGAGAACACAAAGCAATATATTTAACCTTTAATCATTTTTAAGCATAGTTTAGAGGAAAATGAGTTCATACCTTCACAAAACTTGAGCCACTCAACTTTGCCTTCCGCCATATATCTTACAGGTTATGTTATTGAGTGCACAAATTATCACACATATCAGAGGCTAGGTACAATTTACCTTCACAAAACTTGAGCCACTCAACTTTGCCTTCCGCCATATATCTTACAGGTTATGTTATTGAGTGCACAAATTATCACAAATATCAGAGGCTAGGTACAATTTACGTAAGTTTCTACGCTTGGAATAAACGTTTCTGGGGATGATAATGCTGTACACAGCACAGTATACATTAATCAGGATTGAGAAGGTCACCGACTTACTGAACTTTCACTGGAAGTCTGCCTGGCAGTCTGCAAAGCCTGTAATCATGGTACAGTTGATGTCGATAAAGAGTATTTTACTACCAGTATATCATCATCATCATTCGAAGGGGCGGATTTCCCAAGGCGCTTCAGCCGTTGCAGCTTTTTGCGCACCCCTAAAAATTCTCATTCCTGGAGAATCAGGAATCTTCTAGATGAAGAGACCTGTAAAACTGCAGCATCCTGTCAACGAGCTCGTCAGGAGGCAGAAAACTACCCCTTACCAAGTTGCCCAGAGTGGAGGACCTTACCTCTACCAGCTCTGTGCAATCAAAGAGTAGATGATCTGCAGTTTCCTCCTGCAGATAACATTTCCTACACAGGGGGTCGCCGTTGAAGACCCCCATACGTAGTTGGTGCTTCCTCAGATTACCGTGACCAGTGACGATACCTGTGACAAGTTTGGCATCCTTCCTGCCAAGTTTCAGGAACCTCTTTGCAACTTGACTAGAAGGAGAACGAAGATTAAGCTTACTAACTCTATGCAGGGAAAGTTCAGCCCATCTTTTCTTATGACAATCCCTAGCCCAGGAATTGATAGTCTGAAAAACCGCAGCGCGGGAAACACCACAGAAGAGTTGAGGGCCACAAAGAGGGGATGATGCAGCCCTATTGGCCAGCCCGTCTGCCACTTCGTTACCATCCACCCCTGAGTGCCCTGGAACCCAACAAAGGGTGACTTCATTGTGTCTGCTAACACAGGACATAAGCTTTAAACAGTCCCACACAACCCTAGAGTTGAACTCTACCGAGTCCAAAGCTCTAAGAGCCGCCTGACTGTCAGAGAAAATATTGATAGAAAGGCCCTCATGACCCAGCATCAAGATGTCTCTGGCACATTCCATAATGGCAGTGATCTCGGCCTGGAAAACAGTGGGGAAGGTCCCCATGGAAATACCTGACCGTACGTTGTCCTGCACCCCGTAGATGCCTGCTCCTGTGCCCCGACTGCTCTTGGACCCATCAGTGTACCACTCCTGATCACAGGGTGGTAGTGGGCAGGCTCCATCCTTCCATTCGTCCCGTTGCGGAAAAAGAACTCGGAAAGACCTGCCAAAAGAAAAAGTTCTCGGAAGATAATCAGAGGGCATACCTAAAATGTCGCTCTGAACTATCCCCGAAGTTCTGGTATGACCACGTAATTCACCTGGCCTATTCCAGAGGCCTTCTCCACAGAGACGGTATGCACCCATTCTGGCAGTCATCCTGATGTGAATGTCTATGGGTAAAAGATCAAGCAAACAGTCAAGAGTGGCCCCAGGAGCGCTGCTGATCGCCCCTGTGATCATGAGACATATATATATTGAGACTACCAGTATATTCTAGACTAATTATAGTGCATGCAGACTTTCCATGGTATTTTAAGGAATTATGACGGGGATTTGTACCTCCATTCAACCGGTATATAAGGAAAATGAATCCCGGACGCTTTAATGTTGTACCTATCGTTGCTACGAAAACACAGTCTGTTAGAGACAAATTATAGTAACCCCTTAGTTTAATATATTCTATCCATACCAGTCGAGTGGAGTTACATAACCACGTCTTCATTCCTTATATTATTACATAATAGTAGGGGTAGTCTACGGCCTTTATATTTTGGCTATGGTATTATTAAATTAAAACACAATCACATAATTTCTAACCCAGAACAAAACTGTGGTTATAGTATCTACTCGGTCCAGTGGTAATTTTCACAAAATGATGTAGCTTTTTTGTAATGTTCTACAACTCTAAGGCAACACTGGTTAAGCAGCCCTTGTCTGTTGTTTTATTACAGAAGTGTTATGTTTTCATTTATTTTAGTCTATAACTTAGTATTTTAAATTTCGTCCATTTCTCAAAGCATCTGTTATACTAAGTTTTAAAAACCTCTTTAATTGTTTCGCTATGAATTTACATTCATGCATTTTAGTCTAATTACAACATTTGAAGAAACTCTTAGAATTAACCTAAAGATGATTTGTAAGTACAGGTAACTAGTTTTGTACATGGTTTTTATTACTATTTTAATGCTGTAGAAATCGTAGTATATTATAGTAATATACTGTCTCATCTGTCTCAACTGTTAAAAATATGTTTTTTAATTTGTGTAAATAGGCTAGGCTTTGTTAGTTAGTGGAGTTGACTCCCATGTCCAAGAATCATGAACCTAAAATATGGAGATTATCCTGTTTCTGGAAAGTATGAAGATGTAAGCTATTATTAATTATTATTATTATTATTGTAATAGATATTTTAAAACCGGCATTGGTTCTCTCAATGGAGATTTTAATTAGGCCTAATCTATGTTTCAGGATTGCCCAGAATAAAAATTATTTTATTAAATTTTAAATGTCCACCATTATGTCAACACCAAGTGAATTGGAGGATTTCCTCCAAGGTCCTCTCGTTACTTGGGTAAGTGTTCCTAACATTTAGGTTATTTAATTCACAATTATTTCTTTTGATTCTGTGAACATAGGGACCTTATATTTGTATCAAGTGTTCTCCCTTGATACAAATATACCTTTCTTAGTTTCCTTTGGTTAGTTAGTTTCCTATGTTTAATTTTTTTTATAAAATACATGTGAATTTCATAAAAAATTAAACTGAACTTTTACATTTACATTTAACAGCCCCATTAATATATTGTACAACATAACATTTAGCTCTAACATACAGCCCTCTGCTGATTTAAATGTAATAGTTTATTAACTCACTACGCCCTATGTGAGAATAGCAATATGTGAGAATAGAATTGTGAATAGAATGTGGTGTCGTCCTGTAATCCAGTTACTTGGAGGTTACGAATTGTGGATAGTTGTGAGCGATGGTCGGTGGGTGTAGTGTTCTCTTGTGTTGATTAACGTCCGTACTATTGAATAATACGTTAATCCATCCTCATAATTAGACCAATTCATAATTCAGAGGCCGTGGTTCGGATTTCACGTTAAACTGTTGGTCCCTTAGTTGTCATCGGCTGTTGGGCTATTAATTAACAGTCCTGTCTAAAGAACATGTGAGCCTTAGTCGGTAACAAGATCGTGCCACAGTCATCCTACACTCATTTCTCATTTATACTTGGCTTAAAATAGGTATTTTAAAATGGGTAGGTTTCCATTTTAAAAATCTACTAATCTAATCAAGTTAGACAAATTGTAATTTTGATTAAGTTTCTGAATGTTTCAATCCAGTCCAAAATGGCTAATTCCTGACGAAAGAATAACAATATTACTCATCCTGGTAAAATAATCTATTATTTCATGTCATCTTTAATGTAGAGAGGCTTTTTCAAAATATGTGTAGTGTCGACCTATAGCCTAAATGTTTTCAAAGTCTGTTCTGTACTTAACCTATTTTAACCTAACTTAGGTTCAGTGAACTTATGAAAATGTCCCTATGGTACGAAACATGTCAGTTAAATAAATGTTAAAAAAGGGTACTGTGTTTTTAAATGTTTTTTACATTAATAACACTATATAATATATATGTATGTGTCTGTGAACACGATAACTATCGTAAAAATGGTCTGATCGGGACCAAATTTGGTAGAGACGTGTACTCCTAGAATTGCTTGGACGAGTTCGTAATACAGACATATCAGTCAATGGGAACGGGTAGTTTGGGGAGGTTTTGTACTCAAAAATTGGGGTTTTTGAGTTTTTCATATGTAATTTAAAAAATTTTTAGATTTTATCTTTCACCATTACAATCAGCTTAAAAACCTACACAATTTAGTTCTTACTTAATTAATATTTCACTTATTAACCAATATTTTTGGATAAAACTTTATAGACCTATTTAGCTTTATGTGTTTGGGACCCATACCTTTATGCTAAAAAATCATAGTTTATGTGTTTATCATGGCAGCAAACCTGCATACTCTTTTCCTATGTTAGTCATATGGAGAATAGGCAAACGCCTTTATTTATGGACAGATGTTGATGAAAGTTGGTATAAATGTTAAAAATACAAATTTTTGATGGTATAAATGCCTACTCTCAGTGTTCCTCACAGCAGCAAACCTGTACACTCTTCTTTCACATGTTAATCTTATGGAGAATAGGCAAATAATTCTCATGTTTATGGACAGATTTTTATAAAACTTGTCATAGATTATTATATTATTGATTTGGAAATTCGCTGAGTACGCAGGTCTGCTGAGACGGGGTATCACCGTTTTGTCACAGTATGTTTAACGTTATAAATTGACTTTAGTTGAAGTAGACTATTTGTTTTGACAATGTATTGTCTTGATTCAAATAGTAAAAATTAAAATAAAAGGGATAGCAGTTGGGTTCTTCTCTTCTTTGTAATCATTTATTCATGATGTGGTATACATTTAAGGAACTTGATAATTTATACTTTACAAAAAACATTAAAATGGTAAAGGAAATTGAATTGAATAAAATTTTTTGTAGACACCATGGAATGAAAAATTATTTTGATGATTAATATGTATATTTATTATTTTATTTTCAGTTGCAGTCATGTCTAGATAGCCCAGACAGAATCACAGATTTTGATGATCTTGCTGACGGAACTGTAATTCATGAAGTTTTACTCTTAATGTAAGTTTTTGTTTTCAAATTCATTTACAAAAAAATCCATCAGACGTATCACAGTATTTAAGATGCTACAAAAGCCTTAATGTAACTTAATTGCTTGTCTGTAGGCCTATGTTCTTGATATCTATTTCTTAATCACTGTATGAAATCAATCCCTTCAGCCAATCCTTTAATTTTTTTCCTCTTATTTCGTATTTGGAAACAAATCATTAAAAACTGTAAGTTATTTTCTATATTTAACTAACAATACAAGTTAACTTAGTAGGTTTTTTAGCAAATTTCCCATAGGGAAGAAGTTATTACCTTAAGTCTCATGGCAAGACTTAAGCCCGGGACCATGTTTTTTTTTGTTTTTAGATGCTTAGAGGCCAAAAACAATAGTCTTTTAAAATGTTATACTTGTATTTATATATATGTACAGTGGTCTGACCTTCGTGTCGTGCGGTCCTACTTGTTTTTACGTCCGCTAGCTCGGAGGCGAAACGTTAGTGTCGTTGGACTGCAATTTCCCGAATGTACAAAATAGGCTAAGTAGAGTGTTTTGTTTACTTTTTAATTCTATAGTTATATTTTTGTTGTGTTTTTTGACCGGTTTCTTTTATACATAGAAATAATCCTTTGTTTGTATAAATGTAAATATTGTTAGGTACTTGAAAACGGGAGTAGTTTAACCAACTCTCGAAACGTTGTGTGGATTTTAAACACAAGACGCGTTGAAAAAGTCCAACTAATTGTTAATTTAATAATTAATAACCAACGCTATCATGAATTTTCAAAACTATATTACTTGGTATAACATATTAGTTTTTTAATCCCCTTGAACACGCCATATATCTCAATAGAAAATTTACCCTTATATAGCAAACAAAATACCTATAAAATTGTATATGTGACGTATATTTTTGTGTGCTTGTTAGAAATTTTCTTACTCCTGTATGGCGAATATCCTATGTAAGAAACCCCTATATAATGAACGTAACCCATTCGGTGGTTTTGTACTCAACATTTTTTTTGTGTTTTCCATATATAATTAAAAAAATTATTTTATCTTTCTCCATTATAATCAGTTTAAAAAACTACACAATTTAGTTCCTTAAAGTTTTTTTATTTAACTTTTTTTATTTAGTTCCAACGGTTACTGGTATATTAAACAATCTAAACTCAGTACGTTATATTTTAGGGCTCCCATGTTAATCTTTTGGAGGATAAGGAAAAATTAATATTTCACTTATCAATCTATATTTTTGGATGAAACTTGATATTTAGCTGCATGTGGTTGAGATACACCCATTTATGCTTAAAAGTCCTAGTTTGTGTGTTTATCATGGCAGCTAACTTGCATACTCTTTTCCCATGTTAATCATATAGGGAATAGGCAAACTCCTTTATTTATGGACAGATGTTAATGAAACTTGGTAAATGGTCAAAATAAAAATAGTTTATTGTAAAAAAAATCAGCAAACCTGCATAGGCCTACTCTTTTCCATGTTAATCTTATTGAGAATAGGCAAATAATTCTCATGTTTATGGACAGATTATTATAAAAATTGTCATATTATTGTTATTATAATATTGATTTGGAAATAATATTTGGATAATATTGATTATTATTATTTTTAGCGAATTTCCCATAGGGAAGAAGCTATTACCGTAGGTCTCATGGCAAGAGTTAAGCCCGAGACCATGTTATTTTTTCTTCTTTAGGTGCCCAGAGACCAAAAACAATAGTCGTTAAAATTTTTATATATATATGTGTGTCTGTGAACACGATAACTCTCGTAAAAATGGTCCGATCGAGACCAAATTCGGTAGAGACATGTATTCCTACAAATACTCGGACGAGTTCGTAAACCAGACATATCGGTCAATGGGAACAGGTAGTTTGGGGGGTTTTGTACCCCAAAATGGGGTTTTTTGCGTTTTTCTCATGTAATTTAAAAAAATTTCTAATTTTATATTTCACCATTAGAATCAGCTTAAAAAACTACACAATTAAGTTCCTTAAAGTTTTTCTCTATCTTCAACGGTTACCGAGATATAAGAAAATCTAAACACAGTACGTTGTATTTTGAGGCTCCAATGTTAATCTTATGGAGGATTAGGAAAAATTAATTTTTCACTTATTATCTAATATTTTTGGATGAAACTTGATATTTAGCTTCATGTCGTTGAGATCCATACATTTGTGCTAAAAAATCATAGTTTATGTGTTTATCATGGCAGCAAACCTGCATACTCTTTTCCCATGTTAATCATATGGAGATTAGGCAAACTTCTTTATTTATGGACAGATGTTGATGAAAGTTGGTATAAATGTTAAAAACAAAATTTTTGATGGTATAAATGGCTACTTTCAGTGTTTCTCACAGCAGCAACCCTACTCACTCTTTCCCATTTTAATCTTATGGAGAATAGGCAAATAATTCTCATGTTTATCGACAGATTTGGACCAAACTTTTCATATTTTATTATTATTATATTATTGATTTGGAAATTCGCTGAGTACGCAGGTCTGCTGCGACAGGGGTATTCTGTAAGCTTCTATAGTTTTACTGTTGTACTCTTAAGTTAAGCCTGCTTCTAGTGCACTGGTTATGAATGTCTCTATTAGTTTCGTAGCTATCCTTATGATAATGGACACAGCACAGAGAAAAGAAAATATAGGTAAAAGGTAAAGTTAGGACTCATAATTTTTAAATAATTTTTTAAATAAGTGTGTTCTATGAGGTACATAACCTAAACTTATTCATGAAGTATACAGCTGAAAATATTTAGGGTCATATAATATATTAGATCTTAAAAAATTGATGATTCATAAATTATAATGCTGTACACAAATACACTTTTGTCACACATTTGTCTTTTTTTTGTAATTATTGAATGGTTTTAATTAGTAAAATGGTTAGATTTTGAGTAATTAATTTAAATATTTTCAATTTTAATTTTTTTTAGAAAATGTGATATTAATTGAAATGTTTTCCTCTGATTGCAGTGATCCTGAACCTCTTCATCATGGAGTTCTCCCGGGCATGGGTAACGCTACAATCCGTATCCGTAATTTTGACTCAATTATCAAAAACATCAAGACTCTTTATGAGGTAAAGTTTTCTATTCTTTATCTAAAAGTGTTATTTCAAAAAATGATACAGGAAATCAAATTAAATGAAAATGAAACTTTTTTGATCATTGTGTAATTTCACAAACGGTGACTTAGTTTGACAACTTAAATTCAAATATTTTTGAAAAAATCAATAATCTAAAACTCAAAAAATAGTAAATAACATTGTATGTAGTATGTGACACTAATTACACTGCAGTGGTCACTCCTCTGAGATCTTGTGTTTGGTCGCACTCGCATGAATCACTATTGTGATCTACGTAGTATTTTTTTTCTTACACAATTATGTTATTATTACCTTGGAGTAATATAATGGATTATAAACCAAAGGATTTGGCACATTTTAGTAAATATTATTTATATTTCGAATATATATTTTTCTTTTTGAATTATATTTGACAAAATAAACAAACTCGGAAAAACATAATCAACAAAAAAATGCAATGAAATTATATTTGTATTTGCATTGTTTAGTAAATGTTTAGCATCGTCTAACATGGTTTTGAGCAGTTTCTGGCTTTCCACTGCAGCTTTTGTTTTCTCAATATGTGGAAGATGTGGTGGTTGAGATGGAAGTCTTGTCTCCCCTTCTTCTGGTTAGTTGTGGTCCCGCTGCAATCTATTTCCTCACTCCTTACTCTGTTCATCCTCATTATTGTCAGTTTCATAAATGAATATCTGTATTATGAATCATAACATTTTCTTCCTCTATGTCCGATTCTTTTATTCCAAGTAACCTTTGGCTATCACTATCAGTTTCATTTAATCACTTTCATAACTGTTCACTATCTTGTTCTTACATTTTATAAACTATTCATAGGCCTATATAAAAATATAATAAACAAAAAAATAGTAAATTTATAAAAAAGTCACACTAAAAATGTGCATTACAAGTTTAGTTGCTTGGATCACAGTAATGATCCAACTGAAAAGATTGGCACCTAACAAACACGAAAGTGACAGAAAGAAAGCTATGACAGATTTGAGGTGGTCCAAGGGAAGTTGGGGAAAGATATGAGGCCACTCAAGGTCATATGTTCTATCAACTGCTTGGGGCAACAAAATATATTCATACATCACAATAGTGATCACATGACTAATGCAGTGATAAATATTCAGTGAAATAGTAAATAGTAGTGATCATTGGGTGGCATGAAATTGTTTAACACAATTTTTAACATTATGCTCACATCACCAATAGGGATGAGATTTGTGACAATCCACTTGTCACTCCATCTCACATTAATTTACACACATTTGGTTTTTACACCTCTGGCTACATAAATATTACGAATAATCTGGATGATACAAGATTTGTTTTCAGGAGGAGCTGTGTCAGCTGATAGTGAAGCTTCCTGATAGTACCCGGTTGGGGAGAGACCTGAAGACCAAGGAGGGTCTGGAAGATCTGCAGCTGCTGTTGTTATTGCTGCTAGGTTGTGCTGTCCAGTGTCCCAATAAGCAGAAGTTCATAGAAGGCATTAAAACACTGTCAGAGGATGCCCAACATGGACTAATGCAATGGATAAAATTGGTAAACTTATACAGGATAATAGTAGACAGGTGCATGTTTCCAAAAAGTCTGATTAGATATCCGGATCCTTATAAAATAATTGTAAGTTACCCAGCAAAATTTAATTAATATCTCTATTTTTGACTTACCTTAGCTTACCGCTGTGGCCATTCAAACCGAAATAGGTTTTGGGCCTCCGCTACAATATCCCTCCAATCTTCCCGGTCTTCTCGTTGCTCCCAGGATTTATCCAGCCTTGGGAGGTCCTTTGCCACTTAATTTTTGACAGTAAGTATAAAGTGAGTATGTAAAGTGATATTCTAAAACTTAACATTTTACACATCAGCCTTTCAACTGGTTTGACGGATATTATTCACGTAATAAACTTCTTTGCTGACATTTGATGGATTGTGACCGATGCACAGACACTTCCCATCGTGTTGCCATCTGTTGGGTGTTTGGTGAGCTATTTAAAAGTGATACTTGACTTGATACTTGATAAAATCTAGGGGAAAGATTGCACTGCGACCTGAGATCTATTGTGCCCCCAGACTAGTCTCTAGTTCTTGCCTAGAGAACCCCCTCTAGTCCTAATGCCTTAATAAAGTTTAGTATAACGAGGGGTTCTACCTTTGGAAAATCCTCCACCGCCACCTGGTGTGTTCCCAAGCTTCTGGCTCTCTTCTGACCTATCGCGTCACACTCAGCCAATAGGTGTCTAGGTGTTTCCTCCCCAGATTGGCAGAAGCGGCATTCACCCTCTTGGACAATGCCCATCTTGCTCAGATGACACCTGAGCCTACAGTGTCCGGTTAGAAATCCCGTCAGTATCCTTAGATCGTTTTTCTTAAGCCTGATCATGGTCTCAGACCTTCTTATATTATGCACTCCAAGCATTTCCTTAGCCTGTCGGCATCCTGAATGAACAGTCCAGGCTTTCCCTCTGGCTTCCTTCTCTTCCTCCTTTAATTTCTTTTTGAAAAAGGAGTCCTCCAGTGCACAACCTGGCTCCGGTCCAACAAAGGGGGTGGCTGCCCCTACCCTAGCCAGTTTGTCTGCTACTTCATTCCCCTGGACACCTTGGTGCCCAGGTACCCAAAGTAGTGACAACTTGTTGCTCTTCCCCAATTGATCTAGACTGCTCCGACAGTCCCAGACCATCTTGGATCTGAAGGCTGCTGAGCTCAAGGCTCCAATGGCAGCCTGGCTATCTGAGAGGATCACAATCTCCCTTTTCATGTATCCTCTGCTTAGGTTGAAGTGTGCACACCTTTCTATGGCCTTGACCTCTGCTTGGAATATGCTGGGGGAACGCCCCAGTGATTCGTTGTATTTGATCCTGGGACCAAATACCCCTACACCAGTCCCCTCCTCGGTCTTGGAGCCATCAGTATACCACCTGATGACCTGAATCCCGAGGGAATTTAGGGTTTTCCCGTCCCAGCTAAGTTTATTTCCTAGCTCCACATGGAATTTCCTTTCAAAGTTATACTTTCTTACCATGGAATCCCTTGGTCGTTTCATCAGGTCCCTTAGGCCTGGCGGAAGTAGCTCCCCGCAAATTGTGGAGGAAGTGTCAAAGCCACTCTTCTCCATTCTAAGCAAGGTCTCCCTTGCTGTTCTCTCTACCACAAAGTGTAGGGGTGTCAGATTCAAGATCACCTCCAGGGCAGCAGTAGGACAGGATCTCATGGCTCCTGTAATAATAACGCATGCCAGCCTCTGTACTTTCTCCAGGGCTTTCTTTGTTGCTTCAACTTTGGTTCTACCAGCCCAGACCACGCACCCATATTGTAATGATAGGCCTCACTAACAGGGTATACATACTTCTTAGTATATATGGGTTACAACCCCACATCTTCCCCGCATACCTCCTGCATGTCATCAGGTTATTACTAGCCCTGTTGGTCACCTCCTCTATGTGTCTATTCCACATGAGTTTCTTATCTAGTATTAACCCTAGAAATTTCACTTCTGATTTCCACTCAAGCTCCTCCCCCCCAAGCCTGATGGTCTTCAGATGCTCAAGTCTCCTCTTTCTTGTGAAATGCACAAGTGATGTCTTCTTATGGTTGACTGACAGCCCCACAGACTCACACCAAGCCTCTGTACAGTCAAGCCCCCCCTGAATGAGATCGCAGAGAGTGTTTTCAAACCTCCCTCTTGCGATGATGACCACATCATCTGCATATCCGATGCATCGCAAGCCCTTCCTGGTTAGTTTCCCAAGAAGCTCATCGACTACCAGACTCCAAAGGAGGGGTGATAATACCCCGCCCTGAGGGCACCCCCTCACTGTACCCATTTGAATAATTCTATTTCCTACGTGTGTTTCCACCGTTCTTGTGGACAGCATATTCCTAATCCAACGGGTTGTGGTCTTGTCAACCTTAAAAGTGATAGTATATGGACCATGTTGTCATTTAAATGGGTGATATTTTACAGTTGTTCTGAATAAAAAGTGAGTGGCGACAAAGACAAAGATAATGTTTACAAACTGGAATGAGTAGATTTTTCTAATCTCACTTCTGTTTGATTGTGTTTTAAATCAATTTTATTGTTTTACAATTTTATTCTCTGATAGAATATGACCTGAGTAATGTGTGGTTTTTGGCTCAGATAGTTAAGGTTCACATGGTTTTCAAATGAAATACACACAAATTCAGAACGAAATTACATGTACGTCTCAAGAATGAACCCTAAATATGTACTATAGAAACGTTTATGTGAAATCTAAAAAAGTAATATTTATACACTCTTGACAGCCTATAAAAATTGTTCCATCACCCATAAAAATGTATTATTAAATATTTTAGAGAAAGAACATCTTCAAAAAGTCAGCAGCAGTCTAAAAATTAAAATCAATTTGAAGGATTGAATATTTTCTATGACACAAAAAATTTATTAGCTGTTCCATCAAATCAAAGTTATTACAGTAAAACCTCGTTAATCCGGACCCCATTAATACGGACTTCGCTTAATCCGGACAGCCATTGGATCGCAGTTTTTATGCGCAGAACGCTGATTAGTAGCATGCGATCGTCACTGTACGACTGTGCCCGGCGATGTGAGTGTGTGTGTGCCGAGTGCGGGTGCTCACAGCGCAAGGCGTACGTGCCGTTACCATGGTTACTGTCAGCCAATAGTAGCAGTCACACGATTGTGTTTCTCCTGCTCGTGTCAGGCCGTCAGTTGCTCCACAGAGGTCAATTGCACTGTATGTTTTAGTTGCGTTGATTAATTGTGAAATTAACACAAAAGAAAGGCAAATGAAGTTCAACTCCTTCTTCAAACCAGTTCAGTCACTTGAGGACGAACCTCACCCTCATGTTCAAAGTAATTTTGTTTTTTTCGTTGTCTCATTTTTTGTATGGACGTAAATACCAAGTGTATATTTTTGTTCAAATGTAACTACTGTATGTACTGTTTGTACAATATGTATTTTTATATTCAGAATATACATACTATTTAAGATTATCTGCAAAAGGTGTTCCATTATATACAAGGGGTACCCAAAAATCATTGTCTTTCTTCGTTTAGGATTATTTGTTTTAATCCGGACTTTCGTTAATCCGGACGACTTGGAGCCCCAATTAGTCCGGATTAACGAGGTTTTACTGTACGTAAAAATTCCAGGTTAATTATAAATTAGAATCAATTTAAAAAAAAGTAAAATCAATACGTTGGGGTTAATTCTTATAAAGCCTTGATAAGAGACCAAATTTGGTAGTAACATGTATTCCTACAATTGCTCGGACGAGTTCGTAATCCAGACATATCGGTCAATTGGAAGGGGTAGTTTGGGGGGGTTTTGTACCCCGAAAATGGGTTTTTTGCATTTTTCCCATGTAATTTTTAAAAATTTAAAATTTTATCTTTCACCATTAGAATCACCTTAAAAAACTACACAATTTAGTTCCTTAACGTTTTTCTCTATCTCCAACGGTTACCGAGATTTAAAAAATCTAAACACAGTACGTTGTATTTTGAGGCTCCAATGTTAATCTTATGGAGGATAAGGAAAAATTAATTTTTCACTTATTAACCAATATTTTTTGATAAAACTTTATATTTAGCTTTACGTGGTTGGGACCCAATACATTTATGCCAAAAAATCACAGTTTATGTGTTTATCATGGCAGCAAAGCTGCATACTCTTTTCCCATGTTAATCATATGGAGGATAGGCAAACTCCTTTATTTATGGACAGATGTTGATGAAAGTTGGTATAAATGTTAAAAATAAAATTTTTTGATGGTATAAATGCCTACTCTCAGTGTTCCTCATAGCAGCAAACCTGCTCACTCTTTCCCACAATAATCTTATAGAGAATAGGCAAACGATTCTCATGTTTATCGACAGATTTTGACCAAACTTGTCATATATTATTGATTTGGAAATTCGCTGAGTACGCAGGTCTGCTGCGACGGGGGTCTTTATTGTTTTCTTTTGAATACAATGCAAGTTCTATTTTGTTGCCATAAGGAATATTGCTAGTAGACCTATTATAAATCATGTGGTTCAAACTATCACTTAGGAGAATTCATGTTATCTTAGAAATGAGAATATTTCATTTGTTGCAGGTGACGGAAAGTCAACAGATAGTTTTAACACCTGACAGCTTTGATTCATTATCAAATGAGCTTCTGATCTGTCATGTCCGACACCTAATCAAGCAACGAGACCAATATTTACTGGTAACTTTAATTTTTCCCAAACAGTCTCGCTATTTTTTCCACCTCCTCAACTAGATACTTTTCATACTTGAATTCAATCCTAATGTTTCTTTTACGCCTCATCTAAAAGTTAAACTAAGTTTTCTGCAAAAAAAATGTTTTATAAAGTGTAAAAACAATCTTAGTTTTATTTTTTTTAATGATATTGTCCTACATAGATAAGAAAGTGTTAGGTTTCTTTGTTCAAAAAATTGTTTCACAGACTATAAGGAGGCTTTTGAAAATTGAAAACTAATATTTTTTCAAGAGAGAGGCTTTCTTGCTGTTATTGACAAAGTTTTCATTGAACACAAAGTACCTTATTTTGTATTTCTCTTGTTTGGGGTATGATTTTTGCCTATTCTTAGAAGTATTCTACACAAGTGGACTTTAGTTTAACTACCCTTACTACCCTGTTAATAAAATAGTAAATAATAATTTTCTAATTTGTGTTATATACATGAAGATGAAGAGTGATTGCTGGAAGGAAATATAATGTTCAATTGGGTATTTGGTATTATGTGGGTACTAGCTGACCCGGCGAACTTCGTAACACCTGACAGTAAATACATGTTAACTTTAAGATTGGCCATGTTTAAAGTCGAATAGCAATACGGCTTCATTGTAAAAGTTTATTTATTCTGGGTCGCGGCATAGTGAATAACAATAACAAAACGATAAAACATATTAATAACATCCCATAAAACAAATAAATCTGAGTGGATTAATTCACAATTTTCGAATCCAATCCAAACCCAAACAAAACCTAACTGTAATACGGCTTTTATAGGAAAGATATACAACAGCTGATTATTATAATAAACGTAATAATATAAACATTGTAATTATCATATAAACACGTGACTTTAATCAGACAGAAAATAAAAATATAAATACATAATCCCCCAAAACCGAAACTATTAACGTGGTGAATAAAGCTGTTCATTTTTTACAGTACACATTTACTTCATAGTTTAACATTAATGTATGATTCAGATGGCATTGGATAGTAAAGCATACGGTATTGCTAATGGAAAGTAAACCAATCAGCTGTAGCTAAGAAATCAAATGTTTTCACTGTAGACAATTTGTAAACAAACTTACTCTCCATAACGTTAACATTAGAAATTTAAAACGCCATAAAATGGAAACTTATGGGGTTTTCGAAAATATTTTTTCACTAAAACCTTCCTGGACACATATAGAGCAACTTCCTAAAATTTCATGGCGATCGGATGAGTAGTTTGGCAACGCATAAAGGACATACATACATACAGACATACATTCAATTTTATATATAGAGATTTGATCTGCATATGTTAAACAAGCTACAAGCTCTGATATCACAATATCTTTTCATGATGAGTAGCTTCTGGATCACTAAAATTTAAAATTTACATAGTATGACAATTTTTTTAAACTTCCATTAATATTTATTGTTATTTTTTATTCCTTACTATAATTCTTTAATTTTTTTACTGAAACGGCTACCTACCAAAGTAGTTATTTTAAGTGATGAGAAATGAGTATAAAGGGATTGCGCCACAATCCCCTTGATCTTGTTGTCTTTTTACTGACTAAGGCTGTCAGATTCCTACTCTGGACCCTATATTTGTGGCTAGACTGGTCCACAGCATTTCGTTAAGCTATTTCAGTGAAATTCATATAATATTGCAAATGAAGCTGTTAAAAGTGATTTAAACTTCCAATGGTTCGGCACTTGTGGACTTGTATATTTATATACAGTAGACTCCGATTATCCATGAGCAGATTAACCACATTACGGCCTATCCGTGATCGGCTAAAAAAATTTGCAACTAAGGCAAGAGAAGTTTAGTGCATAAACGTCCAACCTTGCACTTGCAAATTATAGTTACCGCCCATGACACACCTGGCCTTGGGCGAGAGATCGTATGTAACTGCCAGCCATTATGCAGAGGAACTATTGGAGTTCTTTTGGAGTTCCATAGATAACAAGACTGTTAATTAATAGCCCAAAAGCCTATGACAACTAAGGGACCTTCAATTTAATGAAGATCCAAACCACATTTTGACCCTGGATTACAACTGGTCTATTTATGAGGATGGTCTTTGTGGATGAACGTAGTATTCCATAGGGCGAACATTAATCCATACCAAGGAATATCACAGGCCATCGCTTACAGATGATTCATGACCTCTTAAGTTGCTGAATTACAAGACATGCCCAACGTTCCAGTCATTATATAGCAGCAGGTTAAGTTAGGGAAAGGCTATGTGTCCCTAACTTTGTATATACAAGAAAATTTGATTTTATTAATATAATAAAACCTTTTGTAGTACTGGGCAGAGCAAGAGGAACGCAAGTGTGGGGCCGTGACCCCCACGGTGGCAGCTCCGTTGGGGGAGAGAGAGCGGGGGGAGCCAACGCAACAGCACCTGGCCGTGGAACTAGCTGACTGGAAGGCCCGACTGAGGAAACAACGTCAGGAATTGTGAGTAGGGTGTTGCTGACATTGAATACCAATAGTTGGTTTATCGTTTTTTCATGGCCTCTGTATAATCTCATACTTTCACTTGTTTGTTGATCCGAAAAGATTAATGCTATGAATTGGCAAAATAAAAACAGCTGGAAAAATTCTTTAAAGTTAGAGAAACCTCAGCCCTAGTTGGTTCTGACTGGTTTTATTCTAGTTCCTAGATCTAATTTGCGTGCAATAAAAATGAGCTGTACAATTACTGGCAAGTCCACATGACATGTTTCCCTTTTGCCTTGGTTCCTTTTTGTGTCTCCTGAGACCTTGATTGACCCCCGGCTACGCCTGAACACCCAGTCTGACCAGAATTCTCGGGGAGAGGTGTATCTCCTTATTTTCTACCTGGCAGAAGTGCTCTGGTGAAAGGATGCTTACTCGGGGCTTGCCAGGCGGGGAATGTTCTGTGCTAATGGGTGCAACTTTCCTCAGATGGAAGGTGAGGGGACTTAGGAGTTGTTGAGTTGTAGTATGAATCCTATTAGGGTGTTGCACAGTTTGGATTGGTTTGGAGGTTCCTTTTAGCGAATTCCCCATAGGGAAGAAGCTATTACCGTAGGTCTCATGGCAAGACTTAAGCCCGGGACCATGTTATATTTTTGTATTTAGGTGCCCAGAGGCCAAAAACAATAGTTGTTAAACTTTATATATACGAGGGTTGTCCGTGAAGTAAGGTTCCCAGTGATTTTTCACAGTGAAAAACCTGTTTATTTGCATAAACCTGTACATAATCGGAAATTTCAGACTTTTCCCTATTATTCTATGTAGTCGCCACCGAGGTCAATGCATTTTTGCATGCGGTGTACCAGGTTTCGAATGGCTGAGTCAACGAAGTCTGCTGCCAAGCTGCGCAGACAGCTGAGAACCCCTTCTTCCAGCTCTTCTCAGCCGCTGAAATGAGTTCCACCCAGGCGTTTCTTCATATCAGGGAAGATGTGGTAGTCGCTGTGGGCTAAGTCCGGGCTGTAGCGTCGGTGTTTGACAATACCCAATCCAAATTTAGCGATCAGTTCGTTGTTAACGTTAGCGGTGTGCGGTCGAGCGTTATCCTGATGAAAACACACCCTCTTGAACAGCATACCCCTCCTCTTGTTTTGAATGGCACGGCAAAGTTTTTGCGGTGTCTCACAGTAGTGTGCAGCGTTTGTTGTTTCACCGGTGGGCAAGAATACGCCTTTCCTGTCCCAAAAGACGGTTGCCAGGACTTTGCCGGCATTTTGCGTTTGCTTGAATTTTTACGGTTTCGGCGACTCATGGATGTCGGTACACCCGTTCTTAAACTCCCTGCACCATTTGCGCACATGTTGTACGCTCATACACTTTTCTCCATATATTTCGCATAGCTGGGAATGAATTTCCCTGGGCGGAAGGTTTTTGGCAGTCAAAAAACAAATCACTGAGTGCTGCTCACACCTGGCGGGCAAAGCAACAGGGAGCTCCACTTGAACGGCTTCCTGGCCAAGACACCACAAGACACTTAATTGGGGTGGGGATTGGGAGTGGGGTAACCCAGGTACACAACAAAACCGCGGGAACTCCCGTCGCAGCAATATTACCGACTGCAGCGCTATGGGAACCTTACTTTACGGACAACCCTCGTATATATTATGTGTGTGTGTGTGTGTGTGTCTGTGAACACGATAAATCTCATAAAAATGGTCTGATCAAGACCAAATTTGGTAGAAACGTGTACATTTGCTCAGACAAGTTCGTAATACAGATACATCAGTCAATCGGAATAGGTAAATTGGGAGGTTTTGTACCCCAAAAATGGTTTTTTGCATTTTTCACATGTAATTATTAAAATTTTCAAATTTTATCCACCATTAGAATCAACTTAAAAAACTACACAATTTAGTTCCTTGAAGTTTTGCTCTATCTCCAACGGTTACAGAGATATTAAAAGATCTAAACACAGTACATTGTATTTAGAGGCTCCAATGCTAATCTTGTGGAGGATAAGGTGTATTTAGCTTCATGCGGTTGGGATCCATAGGTTAATTCTAAAATTCATAGTTTATGTGTTCCTCAGAGCAGCAAACCTGCATACTCTTCTCATGTTAATCCTATGGAGAATAGGCAAACTCCTTTATTTATAACAATATAATGTTAAAACTTGGTATATGGTTAGAATAAAAATAGTTAATGGTAAAAATGCCTTCTTTTAGTGATCCTCAAAGCAGCAAACCTGCATACTACCCTATTGTCTGGTTTACCAACTCGTCCGAGCAAATGTAGGAATACACGCCTCTACCAAATTTGGCCTTGATCGGACTATTTTTACGAGAGTTATCATCTTCACAGACACACACACAAATATATATATGTATATATATAATTTCAACTTAAAGTTATGGCTTAAGTCTTGCCATGAGACCTACGGTAATAGCTTCTTCCCTATGGGAAATTTGCCAACACTATTTTAAAATACAAACAAATTTGACTTATAAACTTGTCACAGTTGTTAAAGTTTGTAGAGTGCTCTATTTAGGCTTGAGTAGCTGTGAATATCATTGAATATGTCGGTCCGTGAAGCTATCCAGCTTTATAACAATATTTTGCTGTGAAGTGTTCAGTAATTTTATTCCGATCCTAAATTGTTTCAGAGAGGAGAAATCAGAAGCTGTAGTAGAAATGAAAGAACAGCTCGAAATTGCCCGAGCCCAGATTATGAAATTAAAGACTGAGGTAAGTTGTTAAAATTTAATAATTTTTGTTTATTTTTATCTTAAACATGAATTCTAATGACAGTATTTTTTATTTTTAATATTTCTAAAAATCAATTTACAATTACTGTAATATTTTTATCAAATTATTTATCGATTAGATGTAGAAAATCATTTAAAACCATCTAAATTAATTACCCCACAGGGTAAGCAACAGGTTTTTGCAGTCTACTGTCCTGCAAAACTACAACTTAAATTTCTACTGGATATAATTTTGTGGTGAATCCTGAAAACTTTTTTTGGCATCTTCTAAAATTGCTGTATTGTTCTTTTTTTGAGACTGCCAGGAAACATATTAGCAAACAATTCATTCCATTAATCAATGTTGAATATTTGTATTAATACTTTAAAGTACTACCTGTCATTTGACGGGCAACTAAAACTTCCAGAGTGCTGAACCCGTCATTTGACGGTTTAAAAATAAAATTTTTTTGGCTGTAATTTCGTACTATTTTACTGGGATCATGAATGAACAAAGTTCTTAGGAGTGTTATGTAATATGTTTTACCTTTAATACGAACATATAACATTTATAGTTAGATCTGAACGTGATTACGCAATGCAATTTTTTGACATGTCATGGTCAGCTGCTTGCAGCAGACAACGGCACAACGAAACAGAATGGCCAGTCGTTATGTTTATTTTGTAGGTTAGAGTTATTATTATATAGTTTTAAATTAGAAAACATGTTAGTAGTTTCAATGGATACATTTTTTGATTCCCTCTACTAATTTTGTCAGTTTTTTGCAAGTTATAAACAGTGACTGGTACGTTGGCGTCGTCCTGTAATCCAGCTACTTGGAGGTCACGAATTGTGGATAAATGTGAGATATGACGGTGGTTGTGGTGTTCTCTTGTGTGGATTAACGTCTGCACTATTGAATACTATGTTAACCCTAGAAGTGGCAAGCTTTTTACTCTTAACTGTAACATAAAAATAATTAATAATATCTTCTGGAAATATCAAAGTTTAAACAAAAAAAAGCATAACACATGCCCCCCCCCTTATAACCACTAACCACAAAAGCATAACAGGTGTCCACTGCAATCCCAATTAAGCCTACAAATGCCGTCAACTTCCACCCAAGCCGGTCACCGTTTATTTAAGGTGGGCCCTCCACTCCGCTTTACCACACATTTGCAAGCCAAATTGGGATTGCTCATGGTCGGGATTCGAACCCTAGCACTTCCGAATGGCTAGAACGTTACGCTCGTCAGCGCAGCGCTTTAGCCGGTTAGGCTACCAGTGCTTAGGAGTTGAAAGCGCTTACTTGGTTATAAGACCTGCCCGGTGGCAATCTAGTGCACTACGAGAAAAGGTTCGGTTGTTTGCCCCCAGATGGCAGAACGGTCACGTAGCCGCTAGTGTCTAACAAGTTCACTAAACTCACGACAGATGTCTCCACCTGCCACTTCTTATTGAATATGTAAATGCGTCGTAAATTACGACTTTGCCAGTTCTAGGGTTAATCCACAAAGACCATCCTCATAATTAGACCAATTCGTAATTCAGAGGCCGTGGTTCGGATTCCACGTTAAACTGTAGGCCCATTAGTTGCCATCGGCTGTTGGGCTATTAATTAACAGTCCTGTCTAAGGAACATGTCAGCCTTAGTCAGTAATAAGACCACAAGATCGCGCCACAATCATCCTACATTCATTCTTCATTCATACTTGGCTTAAAATACCTACCTGGTTAGGTCGCCATTTCAGTTAAAAGTAAAGAAAAAGTGAAAATAAAGGCTTTTTATTTTTTCATAAACAGTACTTTATTCTATTAAAGTGTAGAGTAAGAAATTTGTTTGTAGCCTCAATGTATTATATACCAAATTAAAGAAAATATTTGACTCTTCAAAACCTTTTACATACCAGTTTTTTTTATTTTATATAGTTTTGATTCTATGAATTAAAAAAAATTTAAGGAAAAACCTCCAGCATTTTATATAGGTTCTGTAATATTACGGTCAGCAAGTTTTCAAATTTTAAATAATATTATTTCTAATCAAGAAAACTGATTTTGCAGATGCAGGACCTGAAGGAGCAAGCGAGAGCCACAAAAGCCTACCGTGATGAGCTTGACTCCCTTCGAGAAAAAGCTGAAAGATGTGATAGGCTTGAAGCTGAGGTTAGTGATCTTATCTTATAAATGTGACTCTGTGGTAGGGGTGTGCGAATATTCGAAATTCAAATCTAGAATACCGTAGATATTTGGTCCGACTCGAGATATCTGATAAAATTCGATGTCGGTTGAATATTCAAAGACTATAAATAATATAAAAGTGACGTCTGTCAAAGCAAAGCTATAGTTTCCATTTCCAAGTTCAGAATTAGCATACCATTATGCAGCTAATTCAGTTGAAAACTAAATGTAACCAATGCTTTATAATCTGACTACAGGTGGATAAAGATATCCGTAACGTAACCGATTTTCGATTGATGCCGATTGATTGTCAATACCACCAATTGCTGGATACTAGTATTGGTTTCAAGAGTCAATTGACCAAAGTCGATACCAGTACCAGTTTTTTGGACCAGGAAGTTTTGTTTTCATGCTGATGAAAACAACAATGAATTACATTTCCTTCCAAAACAATGGAGTGACAATACTCAAACATAGGTCCATGGATCAATCTGGGACTATATTGCCAATATCTTGCCAAAGGTTCTCAAAACCACACACTCCAAATATCTATGCTCAACAAAGAGACTTTTAATTTTGATTATGTTACAACAACAGTCAAGAAGTTATTTGAATCGTCACAATTATTAATCCCTAAATCAATGCAAATTCTTTTGGTTTGCAGGCCTGCTGCTAAAGAGATATTTATATGGTTCGTTAGTCTCTTTTGGCTGACTAAACTCTGTTAAAGCTGTAAAACTCTGTATGTTACACACTCACTCAAACTCAAAGTTAAAATTTCCAAATTTTTTTGTTTAATTTTCCTTTTTTTAATTTATCAAACTTCAAACTGACTGAATGGTAATGTAAAAGGTGGCCAAGTACCGAGAGAAGCTAAGCGACCTAGAGTATTACCGCAGCCGGGTGGAGGAGTTGAAACAGGACAACCGTGTGCTGGAGGAGACGAAAGAAATGTTAGAGGATCAGCTGGGGCGAGCACGAAAGCGAGGCGACCACCTACTGCAGCTTGAAGCGAGCGTATTGCAGTACAAGCAGACCATCAACGACCTCATACTGGTACCTCTCCTAGACTGATCTTTCACTTATTTGAGTACATGAAAAATTATTAGTATTGGTGAATCCTTTAACTGTTCTATCTCCTTTTGCTTCCTCATCACTCTACTACTCTTTTTTGTTTCTTGGGGTTTGATTCTTTGTTAATCATAAAAATTCAGTCTGACGTTAGCCCTTGAAGGAAGTTTTAAACTTATCCATTGGAATTCACAATGAATGGATTGTATTTTTAAAATTAATTAATTTAAAATTGCATGTTGAATCTTTAACTAATAATTTACACAATCATTTAATACTAATTTATATCTTTACTTACACGCTATTTGTGTCTCAATTTGCAGAAACATATTTTTTACTTGTTCTGTTTAGGAAAGGGATGCTAACAATGAAAAGTTGCAGCAAATGTTTGAAGAAAACGCCGAGCTGGAATTGTTAAGCCGATCTCAAATGAACAACTCGCATCAACATGACTCAGACCACCTGGATGAAGACACTGACACAGGTCAGGAAAATTGAGATTGTAGACAAAATCAAAAACTCGTAGGCTACTGTCCGCAAGTCATGAAAAAACCTTGAGCCAAACAACAATACCCTGATACATTGTTTCCGTATTATACATTTGAAGTAAATAATAATAATTCTTTAGCCCTAGAAACGCTATGTATTTCGCCCTTAACTGAATGATATAATTATCATATAGCTCCTCTTAAAATAATCAGTATATACACTAAAACAAGAAAGATCCCCCCCCTCTTAACCATTCAATGGTATAAGAAGCAAAACGGGTGTCCACAGCAATCGCAATTAACCCTACAAATGTCGTCACATTACTCTCAAGTCGGTCACCATTCATTTAAAGTGGACCCTCCCACCACTACACCATACATTTTGCAAGCCAAATTGAGATTGCTCATGGTCGGGATTCAAACCCGTGTACTTCCGTTTGACTTCAAAAGTTTCGCTCGTCAGCCAGCGTCTACACCAAGTATAAACGATGGAACAAGCGCTTAATTGCATTTAAAACATAATCTAGTGGCGAATGAACACACTCCTTGAGATAGTCCAAGACCCTGCTCCCAGTTAGCAGCACAAATTATAATGGGTGACATCATCTAAGAAGTTCACTAAATTGACGACAGATGCTCAATTTGTAAATGTGTCACAGTTGTGACTTTAGCGGTTCTAGGGTTGTTTTGTACACAACTTTTACAACAACTGTTTATCCTAGCAACAAAAATGTTAGTGTTTATTGGAACATCATCTGTTACCACTAAAGCAATGGACCAATATACATGAACTAACTTTATTTATGGGAAAATTTTACTCCCATCTGTAAAATTACATGTAAAATTATATCCCAGTATACTCAGTATACTACAGTATACCCAGTATCCCAAGTATACCAGTTTTGATAAGGAAGTATTTTTAAATTTTTGTGCGTATATCGCTAAAGATGTTGCATCGTTGGCGGGGCCAAAAACCTACTTGGGGTTGAATGGTCAGTTAGATAAGGTAAGGTAATGATGAAGATAATTAGAACTTGTGTGAGACATTGTTGGTGTTCAGGATCGGGTGACAACAGTCTCTCTGAGCAGTTGAAGAGCAACGCGACCGCCCGAGCCCTGCGCCTGGAGCTGGAGAATCGACGGCTCGCACAGACTGTAGAGAGTTTGCAGGAAGCCGCATTGAAGCAGACTAATGAGACCATCTTGGAGTTAGAGAAGGAAAAGAAGAAACTATCTCTGTTGGTGAGTGGGCTAATATTTTGGGCTAGGATCATAGTCACTTTTGTAAAACTTTATAATTTTTATAGAAAAAATCATTCTAAACATCTCATTAGAGTTTTTAGGAAACCAATTCAAATATATTACATTCTAAAAATGAAATTGTTATGAAATATGATTTTTTGTGATAAAATTCTATATCTTTAGGTCATATGAAAATTCTCAGGTGATTTTGGAATAATTTCTGTTTTAACTAAAATGTAAGGAGATTTTTTTATTTGCACCTTATTGTGATTTATTTGCACATAATTTTGACCTCTTTTTTCATAATAAACTCTAAAAAAATAACTTATTGGATTGTACTTAAACCAAATTAATCTAAACTCTATCATGGTATTTATATATTACCTTAACACTTAATGTTATATATTTTATGTACTGATCTGTAAATGGATTGAGGGAATAAATTTTCATTTTCATGTAATTCGGAGTCAGACTTAATTTTTTCATATAGGTTGAAGGTTTAGAAGGGACAAAAAAGAAAATCCTCCAACAGAACTCGGAGCTTGAGAATACAGTGAAAAATGCACAGAGGGACACAAAAAAGATGCAGGAGCTCAGGGATTCCCTACAGCTGCAGTTGAAGGTAAAATAAAATCAAGACTTATTAGTTTTAGGGTTATTATTGGATTAACAAAATAATAGGTGTAAAAAGATTTCAATAATACTACCAATCATAACTTGAATACCAGAAATAGGGTTTTGGGATTTTTTACCTATAATTTATAATAAAATTTAATTATGGATAGACAATTAGAATCAGCTGTAAAACAAACAATTTAGTAAAACTTATATTCAACCTTTCCTCATATCAGTTATTGTTTATTAAAATACAGAAATTAGCAATTTGGCAATAGGCTGCCATTGCTGGGAGAGTCACGCTCCATCTTTTCTTCCTCACATACGCTATCTTGTGTCGCCCCGCTAACTCGGAGGCGGAGAGCTGAGTTATTTTGTTTCTTTATAAATAGTGTTTTATGTTGTGCATGACAGGTAAGTATAGTATTACTGACTACATGATACAATTAATATCTGTAACTTGAACATTCAATTTTTAATGTAAATTATTAGGTAATCGCTTAAGAAAAGGAGGAGTTTCTCCACCTCCAGAAACGTTGTGTAGTTTATAATACAAGAGCGATACGAAAAGTCCAATTAATTGTAAATAAATAATTAAATATCTATCGCTATCATGAATTTCAAACAAACCATTAAGTGTATATTAGACCCAGGTGTATTTATTGTGTAGATACGCAGTGAGGAAGCTGAGTCGCTTCAGAGGGAGAGGCAGAGGCTGGAACGCAAAGTGCTGGAGCTGGAGTCCAGCCTGGAGTCTGTACGGGCTGCGGCAGAAAGGATGCAGGAGCAACAGGACAATAGCAACAAGTCTGCAGCGATGGAGAGGGACATCAACAAGCTCAAGGAGGCGCTTGAGGTACGAGATTATAACCTCCTCATTAATTTTATATGTGTATATATATATATATATACAAGTACATTTTCGATGTACTGTGAGCAGCTACGAGAAGATTAAGTAGCGCTGGTTTTATCGCCGGATTCCGGCGATCGGTAGTCTAGGGGGTGAAACAGTCGCTGTAATCCGGCGATTGGCAGCTGGAGGGTTAAATAAACAGTTTTTCATTTCATATCATTTTTTACCTTGGTTAACCATACACAAGGGTTAATACCCTTGGTTAATGTATGATTGGTTAATGTAAAGGTAGTTAATGTATGATACTTAACCATGGTTATGTTAAAGAAGCAAAATATAAAATCTTTGTTTCATTTCGTTTTAAAAAAGTTGACTATTGACAATTACTCATCAACTTCTTATAACTGACAGTTCTTTCATAATAAAATGGTGATTTTGTAGTGAAATATTATTTTGTGTTATTTCTTAAAGATTTAGCAATAGCAATGGCAATTTCAGATAAAAGTATTATCATTATCAAACATGTTATTTGCATATCTAATATGTAAAATTTTATTTTGTATACTAAAGGTTACAAGATTTAGGTTACTAATCATTTTATATACCATGGAAATAATTTAGTTCATAATTGTATGATTAATACTTAGCTTTTTAGGCTAAATCGGTGACACTGGACGAAGTAACAATGGAGGCAGATAAGAATCTAAAAGAAAAATTGCAACTTGTGAAAAAGATGGAAGAATTAAACTCACAAGTTGCCAGGTTAGTGACTACTTAGTTATCATTTTACTGAGACAGGGTCACGGATTTTAGATAGTATATAGTTCAACAGAGTTTTGAAAATTCATGGTGGCGTTGGTTATTATATATTGAAAACAACACAGCACACGAAAAACCAATTGTTTACAAAAAATTCGGGGCCACCAACGTTACACTTCGCCTCCATGCTAGTCGGCTGGAACACAAAGTCCATCCTTCGACCATGCAGAGCGATACTTCCTCCATGAACCGCTACGGGCGCTGGTAGCGTAGCGTTGGATGACCTGACTCAAAGAACCAACAAAACAGGGAACAGCTATTACAAATATTTTGGGGAATACCAAACAGTGGTATTTCCCAAATTCTTTTCAGCTGCAGCCGCACGACGCTGGGCTACTAGCGCCGCTAGCCCCTATTTTTGTTGTGTTTTTTTGACCAGTTTATTTTTTATATATAAAAATAACCCTTTGTTTGTATAAATATAAACATGGTTAGGCACTTGAAAACGTGAGTAGTTTAACCAACTCTCGAAACGTGTAGATTTTAAACACAAGACGCGTTTGAAAAGTCCAACTAATTGTTAATTTAATAAGTATATAGTTAATATTTTTTAACAGTTATAAATGTTTATTTATGATAAATTAAAAAATAAAAATGTGCCTAAGCAACCAACATTAACCCTAGAACTGGCAAAGTCGTAATTCACAACGTATTTACAAATTCAATAAGAAGTGACAGGTGGAGGCATCTGTCGTCAATTTAGTGAACTTAATTAGACACTAGCGTCTTTGTGACAGTGTTGCCCTCTGGGAACAAGCAACCTGTTCACGCAGTTCACTAAACTGCCAGTAGGGCATGTCTTATAGCCAAGTAAGCGCACGGTGGCTCAATTGACTAAAGCACTACACTGACGAGTTTAATGTTTTAGCCATTCGGAAGTGCTAGGATTCGAATCCCGACCATGAGCAATCCCAATTTGGCTTGCAAATGTGTGGTATAGAGGAGTTGGGGGCCCACCTCAAATAAACGGTGGCTGATTGGATGGATGTTGACGGCATTTGTAGGCTTACTTGCGATTGCAGTGGACACCTGTTTTGCTTTTGTAGTTAGCGGTTATAAGGGGGTGGGGGTATATTTTTATCCTTTTATTGTTTACACTTAATATTTCCAAAAGATATAAGTAATTATTTTTGTGTTACAGTTAAAAGTAAAAAGCTTGCCACTTCTAGGGTTGATATTTCAACAAATTGGAATTCAGGTTCACTTTTGTTGCTGTGATTGTTATACAGTTTATACAGGTTGTTTCAAAAAAAGTACCAGACCTTCTGTAATGTATAGCATTTTCAAACTACATAAATTTCGTTGTCATTCATTTAAGTCCTCCTCAGTATATTGTTTGCAATATTTAAAATTATTTACACTTTCTCACATTGTATTCCATCTAAATAATAAAATAGTCAGCTTAAATCCATTTTTCTTTTAATTTGGATGATTATTGAATGTGTTTTATTACTTTTAAGAAATTTAATGTGGTCTTTAATTTTAAAACACCTTGTTGATATTGTTCTGAAACAGTAGGAAAATATCAGTTGATTTTACTCACCAAATTTGCAGCAAAAAGTAGCAGGATATCATTTTTCACTCTTCTCAAAAATTTCTTTACACTTTTGAGGATAAATTGCTAAGTAAACATTGAAACAAAAATACTACAATACAAACAGAATAAAAGGTATTAGTGGACTGACAAATAATATAATAATTTTACAGTTATCTTCAATACAGTGCACTTTGGCTCAAAATATACAAATTATTCAAAATATACCCTAATTTTAATTTAAAGAATAATGAATGTCATATTATTAAGATTGGAGGAGTGATTGTGATATGTGGTTGTATTATCAGTAAGGGGGCTTCAGGCAGAACAGACACAGCCCACACACATTCCATTCCATAGTGGAGACACTTTCTCTTCTCTAATATCCCCTCCACCTCCACCACTTGTCTGTCACACAACTTCCCTTACTCACTTCAGAGAACCACAATCCTGTACTGATTTTTCCCATATTTTACAGGGTAGCTGGTGTATACTTGTAAGTTTTGTTCAAAATGTGGTTTTTTGTTTCTCACTTTTAAATAGTAACATTTTTGCAGTATAAGTAAAACTTATGTTAACACTAACACACTATTTACTGTTTTATTTTCTACTTTTTCTAACGTTTCTCACTATTTTGACTCATTAGTAGAATGAAATGGAACATAAGTATTCTTTTCTTTAATTACACTCACATCTGGACTGTTAGCCATCATAAACTGTTGGGTACTTTATTTGTATATTAGGTAAGGTACTTAACTTAATGTATTTTAAAACAATATTCAAAATGAAAAAAATGGTAATTGAATGAGACTCAGATACAACATATACTAATTTTGATAAAATTGCATATTGAAGTAGTAAAGTAAAAAGTAATTAGAAAAAATTAATCAGGTAATGATTTATAATTTGTTTTCTATTTCTTTTACAACTTTAATTGACTCTACTGTATTGAGCATTGAACTTTTTGGTTTGTGCATGTTTCAATGACAAAGATACCAATTACTAAGTACCTATCTTACTTTTGTAGATGTCAATAACTTACAAATAAAATTTAGATGATAACAAAATCATTTCTGCCAATATGTTTCTTTTTTGTTTTGAGTGGTTAATGTAAAATTATTAATTTACAGCTTTTAGAAAATAAGACATATTTTAATTTTCAGTTATTTATAAGAATGTCCACAAATACAATAGTTTAGATTAGATGTGATTTTGCTAACAATTAAAGCAATTGATTAAAAAATAGCATCATAGGTCTAAGATCATCAATCCTCAGTTGGCCTTCAACAATATTTTGCTCACATTATCAATAACAAATTTGTTTTATTAGTTCCAAAAAGTATATACAGTATATTCTCACTTTGTGAACCCAGAAATTGTCGAGATATGAGGTTAACAAGTTATCCAGAACATTGCAATTTTCCATGGGTTTTAATTAATTAATACATAACCGACTCGAGATTTACATGTAAATTTATTACAGTACAGTTCATGAGTATTAATACTGGTACATAGCTTACTAAGTAAACAGCCTTTGAAGAAATGTCAAATATTCAATAATTAAAAATAGGTACATGTTCTGAAAAAATGCTTAATTTATAATCATCATTTATAATGCTTAAGTTTTCTTTAAATCATTCAACATCATTCCACGAATAAGTAAACAATAGCGAGCTATCCCGACCCCAACAATGCCTGAGTCTTTGACCTTAAAACAGTAAAAGGCGCACAAAAGATCGACTGCCCATCTTGGCACGTGTCAGCCGTTCAGCGGCCTTGAAAACTCGAATGCACCAGTATACTGTAAGATGCGTTTCAAATGTTGACTGTCAAGTTAGTAAGGTTTTACTGTAACACTTAATTTTCATCTTAATAAATTCAGATTTTCTTAAAATTTACAATGTGTATTGATAGATCATAGTCGGAAATAGAACTTGTAAATTAATTATTTTGATTTGATTTTATATGAAGAATTGTGAAATTAAATATAAGGGTCGTGTTCAGACGAAGTCGCCAGCCACTGATTTTTATCCAACAACATTGACTCATTGGGCCAGTGTATCTCTGAGATACAAATAATATATAATTAATAACTGATCATTAAAGATATTAGGACCTTGGGTGCAGACATCAACTTGGCGAAGGACAAAATAGAGTGGAAGACGCTATGAGGCTAAGAATATATTGAGATTTGTGGAGCCACGGCAGTAACAGATATAATTAACCCATTCCTGTCTAATGACGTACATTGTACGTCAGCGTATTTCGCTAGACAGATGTCTAATGACATGCGCCGTGCGAACCGCGGCTCGGGCCGCGGGGTGGTTATGAGCAAACAATGTGCGTTGCCTGCTTATATTTTGACGTAGTTCTTTTTTCCGCTGTTAGGTATTCTAGTTCATTTCTCATCCGATAGATGGTGTTGGCGTCCTCTTTTATCATCTTATTTAGTGTCAAATGTTCCGTATTGACAGTAAATTATTTTCTCGTTTGCACAATTCGTTTAGCGATTGTATTTATTGATAATAATACAGTTATAATGATTATTATTTAAAGATGTATTCTTAACTATTTATTGCTGCAGGTAACTAGAAGTAAATCTGCCAAGTGAAATAAAGGAATCTTTTGAAAATAAAATAAAATTTTACGAAACAAAAGTACCTACTTGTATCTACGTCTAGAGCTTGGAACTGGTGAAAAAGTACAGTAATAATTTTTTTTTCTTGCTAAAAGTGATTGTATACGCAGTTAAAGAGTATAAGGAACAGAGCAAAGAAATCAAAACATAATTCATGAAGTTACTGATAATTCTTTCACGCTAATAGTGACACACTGTCGTAGTGAACGAGGCTCGATTTTCGTTCAGCCCGGGTGGCCTCAGGCGTTGACCGTCCTGCCAGAAAGGAATGGGTTAATAGCATTGTTTACTATCAAATTTTTTTTATCTACAATTAATAGTGATTCTTCCTCCCCCTCTCCTTTTCCTTACTCATTGCTTTTTGGAGTATTCCTTGTACATAGTATACCATCTATTCATTGCTGACCTCGTTACCCTACCAGTGGCAAGTCTAAAAAATATCTCTTAAGATAAACTTGTGACATATTATGTAGGAAATTAAACCTTATAACACGCAGAGTATAAAAACAACTTGAAAAAACACTTACCTATGGAAATTATCAAACTATGATCAGGCGAATAAAAAAAACATCAAAAACGTTTTTTGTCCTTGGTAAAGGATTTCACTGTATATTCACACACAACCTAAAAAATCCAGTGCAGCCACTATGTTTAAAATTTAATAAAAAAGAAAATACCTTATATATACTTTTGGTTTAAACAATATAAACCACACAACATCCACATAAATAGATTAGTGACTAGCGTCACAACATCTGTCGTGTAGGTTGTAAGGAAATAACCCGATAGGTTTTTGACATACTAAAAACCAGTATACGCTTATACTATATAAATCCCCACAATAAACTTGGCGAGTTGTTTGTCGTGACAGGCTTCAGGAGGTTGAACGGGACATGAGAGAGTTAGAGCGTCGATGTGCCGTCGACCAGGCAACACTGTCTACCCTGCAGAGCGATCTGGTGGCCGAGAAGCTAAACACACAGCAACTCAAGAACAGTCTCGACAAGCTGGGGCTGCCGGTTGAACACATTACGGACCTGGACAACGCTCTGGACAAGTAACAACTAATTTATATCTTGTTTGTGATTGTCTTGTGGCCACAGCTACATCCCCAGACTCTGAAATCAATCTTAATCTTTTGTAGACAGTATTCAGTGTTGGCTCACTTGTGCACAGTTGATGTTTTATGTGGGCCTTTTATTCTTTGGATGCTATGTACAGGCATTGATTTTTCAATGGCTGCACATAATTCCATAATTATAACATACATTGTCATGCGTAGTGCGCTGGTACCTTATAGATGGTTATGATCTATAAGGTCTACACGGCTATGATCAGATTCAATCAATTTTCAGAAAACAAGTGTTCTCCACGTTTATTTTATTTTTGCTACAGAACTTTGATACTGATGAGTAAAATTACATGTCCAGTAAAATGAGAAAAAAACTGCATTTGTAAAAGTTCAATTAATATCATTTGATACGTATAAGTATTTATCATTCATAAAACTCACTCAAACATTGCACCAAGAGACTGGTAATAATAGTCTTTAAAATAAATAATATACTGAGATGTTTTGAGTTTAAAAAAATGCTCTTCTCAAAATCAAAGTTTTCTCTTTTAAGTTATTGTAATTATTTAAAAAAAAGAAACTGTTGATTGCACAATTTATTTTATATTTACCTGTGTTTTTATTCTGTGGACCTCTAAATAAAATCTGTCATGTGGCCTGATAAAATAAGATCATCTCAAGGAGGACCCAAAAATGCCATGATAAAAACAGAGAAACAGAGAAGATAAAAAAGAGCAAATGTAAAAGAGATGTAATTTATATTAATTTATGAGATTGAGCAAATATTTTATAATAATGCTTATATAAAATAATAATGCTTTATAACTTTTTACGATAGATTGGTAACATGTATGTTAGTATTGACTTATCTAATTTCACCAAATTTCAATAAAAAAATTGTCCAAAAGGATTTTTTTCATTTTATGCATTTTGTGTAGGTTTACTTTTTTAGTTTGTTTTTAAAATGCATATTTGAATATAAAACATTTTGAGTCAGCAACTTCTGTAAGTCAACCTTCATATGTTGATGCAGAATACTATCGAGTCCCAAAGTTCTCCAGTTGGTGAAGCAGCGCCTCGCCGATGGGGATGAGACAGCTCGTGGGCTGGCCGAACAAAATGCCAAACTGGAGGTGGATGTGGCAACACTGCAGTCGCAGATTATGTCCATGACCTCTCAGCTGACAGCGCTCCAGCTGGCTAACTCTCAGCTGGTTGCCGAGAAGGACGAGGTACCTGACAGGCTAAAGCATTACCATAGTAGATCTAGTTTGTTGAGTAATGGTCATTGCTGCAGACCAATTCAATCATTGCTGAGTTGGTTGTAATACACGCAATCTTCAGTTTGCTTACAGTTGTGGAGTAACCAGGATTATATTAGAGCATGTTGGATTATATTAGGATTATAATGGCAGAATATGATAAATTTTAGGCAAATTTTTCAGGATGGCTAAATGTTTGGGGTGATATCCATGAAAGTATCATAGTTTGAACATAAGTATACAAAATTAGTTAGTCTAAAATTTAACTTACCTATCGAATCAAGTCATGGGTTTGAAGTAATCCACCTGTCTGTGAAGGTGCTGAAAAATCATAGTGAGCTGCAGAATGAGCATCAGCAGATGTTGTTGGACCAGCTGACTCTTCAGAAGCTTCACGAGCAACTCACATCCGAGTATGAAGGCCTCGTCAGGGAGAAGGAAGAGCTCAAGGTGAGACATTGCTGGATTATGTTTCTCAGTAGTTAAATCTTGTTATTAACACGTTCGCTGTGGAGCGGACTGCTCGGATCCGAATAGTATCATTTAGGTTAAAATCAAGATGGTAGATCTGGCAATGTAGATTATGCTGCCACCTGTTGGGATCTGAGAGAACTATGACCGGCTTTGTTATAACGCAGTATCTATTTCTGTTTGAGTCACTTGGAATTTTCCTATTGGTTGATTTTAAACTACACTGGCCGGTCCGTGCAAGGAATGGGGGTTTCGGGCGCCACAGCGAATGTGTTAGTTGTTATAAACCTTAGTAACTGGTGGTACCGGGATACGTGGTGTAAATACATCTATCACACCACTGCACACACCACTTTGTGTGGTGTATCTAGTAGTCTTGTAAATCTGAAAATTATACAATTAGTCTTGAGTCAGAAAATGCTTTGAAAAGTCTAGAATTATTAGGGATTTTTTTATTTCTGAAATTTATACTCATCCATATTTATAGCCAACAAATACTTCACTAAAAATTAAATGTGTGCGAAGGCTTAAGTCATGAAGCTTTTTTTGAGCTTTTAGTGAATTTCCCATAGGGAAGAAGCTATTACCGTAGGTCACATGGCAAGACTTAAGCCCATGTTATTTTTACTTCTTTAGATGCCCTAAAGAAAGACCAAAAACAATAGTCGTTAAAATTTATATATATATATATATATATATATATATATAAACAAATTATATTCTCAGCTACAGTATAATTGTATAGTCTAACTGGCACAGGTGAGCTACAGAGACCTACGGGCTGAGCAACGGCAGCTCAAGGAGAGCTACGATATCCTCACCACCACCATTGAGGCCTTGCGCAACGAGCGTGACACGCTCAAGGAGGAGAGCAGCTCACTCAATAACCTGCGTGCTGAACACTCCAATCTCAAGGTTGGTGTCTTACCAGCTGTAATACAAAGACCTAAGGATAGTTTACAATAGAGGTGTGCGGATAGTGAATTTTTTTCCGGTTCGGATAGCTCAAGTTTGGATCGGATAGTTAGAGTTCGGATCGGATAATTTTCGGATTCGGATTCTCGCTATAACACAGTGGAATCACACTTATCAAAGAATAAATGAGAAAAAATCGATACAATGTTATCAAAGTTATTAGATTGGACATAAAAAATCATAAATTCGTCATAGGCTGAACAACAAAACTAAAATTTGTACTTCACTGCATTGAAAAGTAACAAATTTTAATATACGCTGTATTATTCACGGAATGAAATCAACTGAAACCTTATAATTTGCCAATAAATTACATAAACAGTTCTTAAAAGTTAGTTATATAAAACCATAGATAGATTGATAAATAATAATTCCTAATTTTATTTCATGATTCAACTATTTTTTTTATTAAAATGACAAAAACGAATCGACATAAACAAAGAACCAAGATTTGACAGACGACGTCGGCTCGTTGCCATCTATGTATCGGTATGCGATATTTTTGTACCGGTGACAAAGTCATCGTTATGGTACTGTCACTGATATATCTGTGACAAGGAACTAGAAAAAGCAATGACAGCGCTGCCGCCAGTTGGAGTATTGGGTAGATCAATATTAAAACCTGTGAAATTTACGTATCTTGTCGTAATCTAGTTAATTATTAATCTTAAAATTATGTCAAATGTTCCATTTAAAAACTAATGACACGTATAATAATTTAACAAAGAGAAAATGTAAAATGAAAACGAGTGCAAAATTTGTTGGTTATGTAATTTGACAACACTTTATCGTATTGCTCAAATCCGGAGAACTCGAGAATTCGATAACAAAAAATAGTCCATTATGTCAAAATATTTAAAGTTTAATTCGTTCTGACGATCGAATTATGTAGACGATCATAATTAAATAGTATATATTTTTGCTGCAAATACCAGAGCTATTATGATGGTTGAGCTTTGTTATCAAATATTAAATCGACAATTCACGGTTTTCCGTAGCCGGAATCATATTTTGTGCGAAATAATATCAAACCGCAATCTGATATTTGGTGCAACTATCGATGACGCTATGCTTTGTATTTTAAAATGCAATATCGTGTTGAACTTAATGGGTAACTTTAATACGTAGTTGAAGAATCGTAGTTGAAGAATCGAATAATCATACCACATCCTCGGACCACCCAAAGACGTTCTTACATTCAAATAGGGTATTAATTGGTAATTTTGTCATCTGCTCAAACATTTCTGTTGATCCGTATCGCTGACGTATCTCAAACGGAAAGTTTAGCATTTATCTTTCAGTTTTAACCTCATTTTATACAGTCTATCCGAAAGTTCGGATATTTATTCGACTTTTTTGGATACTTGTTTTGCATTCGGATCGGAGCCGGATATCTGATCCGATCCGAAACCGATCCGACTTTTCGGATATCCGCACATCTCTAGTTTACAATATACTAATAGCTAAAAGAGTAACAGCAAAACACTTGAGAGGCAAACAAAAGCAGTAGAAAGACTGACAGGTGTTGGTAATAATCTAACAGAACATGTTATCATTATATATTATGACACTAGCCTTGTGGTTAGCGTCTTGGACTTCAGTTCAAGAGGTCACAGTTCAAATTCTGAAATGCCCATTTTCTTTTGGATCGCATCCCAAAAAAGTGTTTATATGTATGTAATCAATATGTGACTCAATACAAAAGCCTATAGTTTAGTAAAGCAAAACAAGTAACAAGAAAAGACAAAGAAAAATAATAATATACCAGTTCATGTTGTATTGCTTGAAGATTAAACTTTCTACACCTCATTTTTTGCCAACATATTCAACTCTGGAAAATACAGTACTGACTCTTTTAAAAATGTAGTTAAGGTTTTTACAATAATTCATTTAAAACTAACTGTCCATATCATGCATGTTAATCAACCTGTTGAGGAGTATGCCCGTCATGTGATATGGATAATATCCATATCCATATCATGGATAATATCGTAGAGTAGGTGTATTGCCATAAACAGTAATCCCGGGAGTAAGAAAAAAAAGTTATGGATTTCTGTAAAGATATTTTACTACTACAATAAATGAATAAAAAAAGCATATTACAAACACATTTTGACTTTTTTCATATTGTTTAAATCTCTTTGAAACAAATTATTATTATTATTATTATTATTATCTCTTTAAATCTATTATTTCAAAACAATGATTCGGGTATAGCGGTAATCACCCATTACTGGCCATTACAAAGGAGTCAATAACTAAATGTCAAAAATCACTAGGATAACCTAACAGATAAAAGATCACTTGAACACTAAGAAGCGCACGCACCATCAAATAGGCGCTAAGCCAATTCTTGAGAAACATCGACGATGCCAACCTGATAAACATAATTTACCTTGCCTAATAAATTACGCAGTTCTAAATTATTTGTTTTTAAATAATATTATTTCGCTTAAATGTGTTTAGGTGTAATAAAACATTATATATTTTTAATTTATTAGTAATATTTAAGAAATATCAAATATCCCCGTCATCCTGTCATATGACCTGGATCCTCAGGGGGAACAAACGTCACATGACAGGCGTACTCAATTTGCTCATTTGTTGTTACTCCTCAACAGGTTAATGGTTTTTATAGCATATTAGATTTTGTATTTAAAAAGATTCAAATCCAAGAATGCCTATCTTTAATTTTACTAATTTCCTGTAAAACATTTATAGATATTCTGATACCTGCTAAATTACATTGTATTTAGAGTAGATAATCAAAAAGAACTTGTACTTGATTTTGATTATAGGATGACTTCCGGTACTTGTTCACGGCCAGTGAGAAAGTGAAGAGTGAGTACCGCGGGCTAAAGGAGGAGTACAAGAACGTGCGTGCGGAGTTGTGTCGTCTGCGGCTGACGGTGACAGAGCTGCAGGGTGAGCTGGCCGCACGCAACGACCATGTCACATCCCTAGAAGTGCAGATGTCCAAGTTATCCAGCCAGTGTGAGGTAACTAGTGCTAGCTCAATCGTGCTTTACTTGTCTTTCAGAGCTGTTTTTGCGGAGGGATACAAAACCCTCCCAATAAGTTAAGTTCTCTGTAAGTGGGAGAAACTGCCAATCCTTTTTAGTCTTCATCAATGTCGCCATATTGGATTTCAGTACCATGACAACTGTTAATTTCCCAAAAAAGTTAACATAAAACAGAAATTGGGGTTTATCCGTTCATTATTTTACTGTAGAGGAAATTAAAAAAACTACGTGATATTTAAATAAAACATATTTTAGCCAAAGCAATGTTAAATTGTGTTCTCTATTACTTTCCACACGATAGTCATTATACAGGGTGTTCATTAAAGTCGGGGACAAACTTCGAGGGGTGATAGTACTCATCAAAATAAACAAAAAATCACCTATAGCCATTTTGTATTTTTTACAAAAAACGTTATGTATTAAGAACTATTTAAGATACCGAAACCAAACTTGGCACACATATTTATTGGTTAAAGAGAAAAATATTTACAAAGTATCATTTACAAAGAAGCCGCGTTGTGCCAGCTGAACTCCGCTTCTTAGCCACGGCCGCTCTGCGGTGGCGCGTGGGCCCTGTATTCTAACATTAAAAGTGCATTTTCTCAGTTATCCGTGGATGGATTTCGTTCACCAAAGTACCGTTCGATTTGAAATTGATATTGCAATCTTTTTTGTTTCTTGTAAAAATTTTATAAAGTTAACTGTTTTTTTTGTTATTTTAATTTAAATATTTTTAACAGCCGCCATTTTGAAAATATAAAAGAAAATTAAATGATACTTTATAAATATTTTTATCTTTAACCAATAAATATGTGTGCAAAGTTTGGTTTCGGTATCTTAAATAGTTCTTGATATATAACGTTTTTTGTATAAAATACAAAATGGCGGCTAGCGGCTAAACAAAGGATTTTTCAACAAATGGTTATAGGTGATTTTCTATTTATTTTGATGAGTACTATCACCCCTCGAAGTTTGTCCCCGACTTTAATGAACACCCTGTATACAATTGAGGTTTTAAATTAACTTTATAGTAGGGGTCTGCGGTACAGGAAATTGTGAGGTCGGTACGGTATGGTACGGTACAAATTGTTGTACCTCGGTTCTCGGTACAAATTCGGTACAGTACGGTACACGAGAATAATGCTGCTAGTAACATTGACTGATCTCATCCTTTTATTCATAAGTATTTTCCAGAACTTGTTTAGTGAAAACACAGATAAAGGAGTTTATAAAAAGATATACAATGTAAGAATAAAAATTTTACTGTACTAATTTTCAAACTGAAATATGATTTTAAATCCATTATTTAAAAAAACATATCACATAAAACATATTAATAATTATTTAAACATTATAATTTATGTTGTAACTAATTAATAAGGGGAAATAATCTTCTCAAGTCTATATGAAACTAAGGATAAACAAACAAAATAAAAAACTATAATGTATTTTATTGCAGAACAAAAAATACAGAACATATACTGAGTCAATACCATTAGCCAACGGTTCATTAGACCTATGTTTTATATTGTCCTGGTTTATCATTTTTAATTCAACCAATCACAATCATTGTTCAAATTAAATCAAACACTTTCATAAAATGTCAAAGGGCTCTTTAGTCTAAAATAGTTATTTTAGTATAAAGTGGTTAATAGTTTAATATTACAGTGAAACCCTTCAAATCTGAACAGTTCTTAACACTTATAACGTAACATAATTTTTAAAACGCTAAGAGAAACATACGGTCAATTTGACTGTCACTGTGCTTTATTGGTGTTTACTGTGTTTATTATTGGTTTTATGTATCATTTGGCAATCACATGAGTAACAAATGATGTTTTACAACATTTTATGACTAATCATATTTATTACGCAAAGATCATGTGACAGAAAAAAATGAAACTCCAACTCCACGCTTCAAGACGACCAGCTCTGGCCTCGGGGAAAAAATCCGTATATAATTGTTGCCCGAGGCCATATTTGTGGTCTTATAGTGGGTAATATAGCTGTTATTTTACTTCTAGCAGGTGTTCTTTTGTTTGTTGCGTTTTACTACAGCCTTTTACCGACTATACAAGGTATTATCACAGGTATATTCGACCGACGATTGCCAGCCGGTAAGCGAAACACGCGGTAAATCTGACCAACCGTAATCACACAATTCGTCCAATATGTACGACAACGTCGCGCTAACTAGTTGGAAATGGCCAAATATTACGGAGAGGGGTTTGGGGGGAAGGTACTGGGGGTGGCAGCTGTCAAGGTCAAGCAGTTTAGCCACTATTACGTAGTAAAATTACCGATCGGTCAATTTGACCGATGTTTCGTTTTAAGTGTTAAGAAATCAAAAAAAGAAATAGCTGGAAATTAAAAAAAATTTAATCACATTAACTTATTTTTCAAGGTTTAAGTCTGTTATCTTTAACTGTTGAAGTGAAGAAAATCCTCACACGAACATAATTCCAAGCCACGTCGTTAGCAACCGACGTTTTATAAACTGTTAAAAACGTGTTCAGTATGTTAAAAACTGACTGAATTTGATTTTTTTGCAGATTTTGAACCAAGTGAAGCTCGGTCTGGAGGAAGACCGGAGGTCGTTGATGGAGCATGTGAGCCTGCTGTTGAGCCAATATCACGAGCTGCTCACACACTCGCTAGAGGACAAGGAGCACTTCCACACAGAGGAGAAATTATTCAGGTGAGCTAGAGGCAGAAGTGGCTGGCCTGTGAGGTACTGTAACCCTGTATACCAGTGTGAGTTGAGTTACAAGGGCTATCCAGACAAATCAAGAGATCAAGAAATTGTCAGTCAAGATCTGTCAGGAGTTGTCAGCCAATGATTTCGATCCAGCATCATTTTACTTCAGTTGCTTCACCCCTGAGCTACCGTGCCTGTTTTTTTAAATTCATTAGTAAATGAGCAGGTACCAATGGTTTGTAAATTGAAAACTCATGTTGAAATATTACCGATACCGTCTTTAAGGATTGGGTAATGTCACATCTTTTATAATTCCTCCACAGTCTTTTAAATCCTGAAGTTCCAAGAGTAAAGAAACGCTTACTCTTTAATAACTTCTGTTATTCTAAATTTTTACTTGGTCCCTTGATGGTCCCTAGAATTTTATATAAAAACAATATCAAAATATCCTGGTTAATTTAAATAATTATTAGGATAGTTCGAATTTTTTACAGCGTAAATCTATAAAGTGAACAAGTCATTGTGTGCGATTTTCCAGGAAACGACGTTTGGGCTTCCTGTCTCCAGACAATATTGACAATATTGTTATATTGAGCTAAATCAACGCACCCACCCCCCGCCAACCCATCTCATATTACATACACCTGCCGTTGACTGCTCACATGAAACCCCTCCCCTCACCAATCCCCTCACACGTCTTTCTTTACTGCTCACAAATCACAACAATGTTATTTCTAGTCTGTCCCTACCTGGCGCAGTAAGTAGCGTGTATATTTTTTATGGTGGTTCGTGCCGATATTCGTCGTCTTTGTTTCGTGTTGACATATCATTGTGACTTTGTTCTTGTTCGTGTTAATTCATCGTCTGTATAATGGCTTCGTCAAAGCCAACCTACAAATATCTGAAGTTACCTATAGGCTACTGCATTATGTTTTGTTTTTACGATTTTTTAAAATTTCATTGATAATAAAGTAATGTTAACGGCTAAATTACAATACAGTAATACATATTTCACTTCATACTGTATTGTAATATCTTTATTAAATTAAGTTTTTTAAATATACAATGTTAAAACATGATTTTATATTTTTTATTTCAACCAATTGCAACATCTTTTCTAAAAGTTTTTCTGTACTTTCATGTATTTATTAAACCAGACTCCAGGTAAAATTTGTTTGAGAGTAATTTCATGTGTAACTATAATTTATACAGTTTTGCTTTTCAGGGATAAACTAAATAACCTGTGTAGGCAAAAGGAAAAATTAGAAGAAAAAATAATGGAACATTATCGACGTCTTGACAACTGCCCAACCAAAAAGTAAGTTAAAATTATTTTCAAAACTATATAATGAAATATGTATGAATTAATGTTATCCTAACATGTTATCCTATGTTCAACCTAATTAATAAAATAATTAAATTTTGAATGATTTATGGCTCCCACTGTAGACTACTGAGAATAGGCTATAGATTGCTTAAACCATACTGATAGATTTTAATATTGATTGAAACTGTGATAGCTACCTATAAAGTTATTAACCCTTTCAGTGCTTTGTATTTTTCATGTTATTCATTTCTTAACCCTTTGAGGACCAGAGTCTAAACATGCTTATAATTAGTTACCTTAGCAACTTATAATTAATATATTGATGTTATATTTTTTAAATATACATATCTGAACTGCAAATAATATAATTTTTAAAATGAGTTTTCTTTGTATTTATTTAACTTTCCACAGATAACAAATAAAGAATAATTTTACCTTGGGAAACACATTTAAATTATTACTTACATTATAGAGATTGTTTGATTTATTTAATTTGTTGTGTGATTTATAGCTCAAAACGCTGGATGTTTTGAGCTATAAATTTTCTATTACAGAAGAATTTAAGTATTTAGGTGTGATAATAAACAGCCAAAATAAGATGGATAGGGAAATACAAGATAGATTGAATGGAGCTGATAGATGCTATTGGAGCTTATTGAAACTTTTGAAAAGCAGACTTCTGTCAAGAAACACTAAGGTTCGAATATATCTCGTAATAATTCAGCCAGTTCTCCTTTATGGTTTGGAAGTTTGGACCCTCACAAAGAACATAGAGAGAAAATTAATAACTTTTGAGAATAAAATCCTGAGAAGAATATACGAGCCAACATTGGAAGATGGGGTGTGGAGGATTTGAATGAACAAAGAGTTAACCCTAGAAGTGGCAAGCTTTTTACTCTTAACTGTAACATAAAAATAATTACTAATATCTTCTTGAAATATCAAAGTTTAAACAAAAAAAGCTTTAAACATGCCCCCCCCTTATAACCACTAGCCACAAAAGCAAAACAGGTGTCCACTGCAATCCCAGTTAAGCCTACAAATGCCGTCAACTTCCACCCAAGCCAGTCACCGTTTATTTAAGGTGGGCCCTCCACTCTGCTTTACCACACATTTGCAAGCCAAATTGGGATTGCTCATGGTCGGGATTTGAACCCTAGCACTTCCGAATGGCTAGAACGTTACGCTCGTCAGCGTAGCACGTTAGCCGGCTCGGACAATCAGTGCCTAGGAGTAGAAAGCGCTTACTTGGTTATAGACCTGCCCGGTGGCAGGCTCATGTACTACGAGAGCAGTTTCGGTTGTTTTCCCCCAGAGGGCAAGACGGTCTTGTAGGCGATTGTGTCGAACAAGTACACGAAACTCACGATAGATGCCTCCACCTGCCAATTCTTATTGAATATGTAAATGCGTCGTAAATTACGACTTTGCCATTTCTAGGGTTAAGGGAACTTTACGGAAGACCTGATATTGCAGCTTTAATCCGAAGTAGGAGAATTAGATGGCTTGGGCATGTTCGAAGAAGAGTAGAAGATAGTAGTGTAAGAAGAGTGTGGAGAGGAAAGCCTGAAGGAAGACGCCCACTGGGGAGACCTAGAATCAGATGGGATGACCAGGTGGTGGAAGACATCAGAAAACTGGGCGCAGAGGTGGATGAGTCAGAGGATAGAGAAAGATGGAGGCATCTTGTTGGCGAGGCCAAAAATCTTGGATTTTTGTGGCCACAGGAGTAAGAGTAAGTAAGTATAGAGATTGGGTGTACAAATTTTCATGGGATTTTAACCGAGAATAAAAATGTTATCATGAAAAATGTTGATACAAAAATGTTGTTTTTCTTCATAATAGTCAACAAACAGAAGATCAAACACATTATTTATTTCTGGCTGTAGCTACAACAACAAAAAACGTCCATACATTTCAACAGAAAACCAAAGACTTCTAAAATGAATTGAGTTAGATTAAAATGTGCCAGAGAGCATATACTATATGAAAACCTACTAGCTGATGATATTTTGTCTGCGGGGGTCTTCACAGTACTAGCTACTGAGGATATATCATCAGTGCGGTCTTTTTCAACAGTAACTCTGATATATCGGATGTGATATATCTGGATATATCGTCAGAAGGTCCTCAAACGGTTAACAATTAACTAACTAACTACCAAACAAACACTAAAAGTTTTTCAACTTTCCACCTTTCCTAAAAAAGAAAAATCAGAAAAAACCAAACAGCTGTCCATTTCAATCTCAAATAAGCCTACAAGTGTCGTCAACATTCATCAAAGCTGGTCACCATTTTTTAGGTGGGCCTTCTCACTACACCACACAATTGGAAGCCAATTTGGGATTACACATGGTCAAGATTTGAAACTGAATACTTCTCTGAACGTTTCATTTGTTAAAGAACGCTGTAACCACCTGGCCCACAGTACACCTTTAGACAAAATGCCGTATTGATGTATATCGCTTCTCTAGTGGTAAAATAGCAAACTCCATGAGATGAGATAGTTCAAGTATCAACTCTTAGGTGACAACTCAAAGTCAACGACTAACTGATCATCATCAGCTAACTGTTTCACTAAAACGTCGATAGATGCCCTATATGCCACTTGACTTAAAATAATATTTCATATATTATTAATAATTACAACTATTAAAATTAAAAACTAAATTTTTAACCTAGATTATTGTTAAAATTATATTTTCTCTTTAAGGAAAGGCTTTGGTGCAAATCTTGTGAGAAGAGTAAGAAAAGCAGGCTCTGAGTTAATAAGCAAGGTAAGAACAACTTTTTTTTATTGTTCGAACTGACTATACTTCTTACATAGTAGAATATGTGTGCCCTGATAGAAAGATAAATGTGCTACCACAGAAAGATTGTTATGATTTTTTTTGCATTAATTCATGGTATGATATACTAATGCAAGTATGTTGGGCTCTCATAGAATATGTGGATATATTTATTTATTTTTTTACAAGATCCTAGGATAGCTGACCTCTACCAGTCTGGATTCCAATTATTTGACAATGGAACTTAATGGAATAATATTTTTAAATTAAACTAAATTAAAATTCTTCCTTGACTTGAACTTTTCTCCCTATCTCTAGAATTTACTATACAAAGGGGTACCAAATACCCCCGTCGCAGCAGACCTGCGTACTCAGCGAATTTCCAAATCAATAATATAATAATGATATTATATGTCAAGTCTTATCAATATCTGTCGATAAATATGAGTTATTTATTTATTAGTTATTTATGAGTTAGTTTTATTAGTTGTTAAAATGTAGGTCCATTAGTTGCCATCGGCTGTTGGGCTATTAATTAACAGTCCTGTCTAAGGAGCATGTCAGCCTTAGTCAGTAACAAGACTACAAGATCGCGTCACAATCATCCCACAATCATTTCTCATTCATACTTGGCTTAAAATACCTACCTGGGTAGGTCGCCATTTCAGTTAAAGTATAAAGTATAAGTAAGTAAGTATTTTCCTATTCTTCATAAGATTAACATGGGAAAGAGTATGTAGGTGTGCCGCTGTGAGGAACACTGAAAATAGGCATTTATAGCATAAACAATTTTTATTTTGACAATTTGTACAAATTTCAACATCTGTCCATAGATAAAGAAGTTTTCCTATTTTCCAGAGTATGCAGGTTAGCTGCCATGATAAACACATAAACTATGATTTTTAAGCATAAATAGATGGATCTCAACCACATGAAGCTAAATATCAACTTTCATCCAAAAATATTGGTTAATAAGTTGAAACATTAATTTTTCTTTATTCTTCATACGATTAACATTGGAGTCCTAAAATACAACGTACTGTGTTTAGATTTTTTAATATCTCCGTAACCGTTGGAGATAGAGAAAAACTTTAAGGAACTAAATTGTGTAGTTTTTTAATCTGATTTTAATGGTGAAAGGCAAAATTTGAATTTTTTTTTAAATACATGGGAAAAACGCAAAAAACCCATTTTTGGGGTACAAAACCCCCCCAAACTACCCGTTCCGATTCTCCGATATGTCTGGTTTACAAACTCATCCGAGCAAATGCAGGAATACACGTCTCCCAAATTTGGTCTCGATCGGACCATTTTTACGAGAGTTATCGTAGTTCACAGAAACACACACACAAACACACACACATATTATATATATATGTGTGTGTGTGTGTGTGTGTGTGTGTGTATGGATATGTGGAATCAGGAAATCCGAAATTTGGGTGATTGGATAATATGTTAATTATAAAAAAGAAATATTAATATTGCTTGGAACACAGGATGTAAGATGTACCCTATGTTCTATTGCAATAATAATAGCAAAAACACTGTAGCGCCATCTTCACTTAGATGCTACACCGCTGCACACATCCTTATATTTACATCTGTTGATGCTCTCAAATACATTTTAAATAATTAGATCTTTACTTTTTTTATTCACATTTTTTTAGCTGTAATTACATTACCACATGTAAGTATGGATATATATATATTCCATAACTTTTGTCGTTATAATGTTTAACTATATTCTATAACTTTTTATGAAAAATTCTCTTATTTAAATTTTTGATTTGTTTGAATTTTTTTAATGGTTTCTTGTGGTTATAATTATCCAAGTTCCAGTGTATGTAACAGTGAATTTAGTGTTGATATTATTGCTTTCTGATTGTTTGTTTACCTCAGACCAAACACCGGTCGTGGCACGAGGCTGAGGCTCGCAGTGGTCGAGGCACAGACTCTGACACCAGCCTGGAGGAAGTCCGCACCAGACAAGGTATAAATCACTATTAGTAATGCAAGCACTGCTGAGTAGGCATGTGTATAAGAAAAATTCAATCTTTATTTACACTCTTTGAGTATTTTTTTCGCAAGTGTCACACCTTTTCTCCAATCAGTCCCACTGTTATGTGATGATTTTTGGAGAAGAGCTACTATACTAGTTTTTAAGGCCGGATTTCACCAAAAGCTAAAACCACTGCCTCAAGAGAGGATCTCATTGAGGATTTTAGTAATGCATATCTCTAGTTGTGTGATCAGTAATAGTGCTTTTGAACGCAGATAGTGAAAAGGTTTTATCTTTTTAGGGTTTTTTTTAGTAAAGGAGAAAACCTTCCTATGTGACGGTTGATGACGCTCAGTATTGATTTTATAAATGTATGTATTTTATCGCAAAATATAATCACAGGAAAGACTTAAACCCTTATTATTACAATATTTAGGTATAAGAGGTTGGTTTATCCGGCCAAATCATTATCCGGCCAAGGGCTTGGTCTCAAGGTGGCCGGATATGAGGAGTCCTACTGTAACAACTTATTCAATATCCTTTATTAGACTTTTCCAACATGTCTGTGTTTTTAACTACACAACATTTCTGGAGGTGGAGAAACTCCTCCCGTGTTCAAGTGATTACCCAATAATTTTATATTAAATTTATTAAATAAGTTACAGAAATTAATTATATCATGTTGTCCATAATGCTATACTTATCTATCATGCACAACATAAAAACTATTGATAACGCAACAAATAACAACAACACTCCGCCTCCGAGCTAGCGAGGCAACGCAAGATATTGTACACTCAGAACGGGAGTTGGAGCACGACTGCATCCACCACCGTCCCAGCAGTGGCCGCCTACGTGCGTGCCCGCTAGGGGCGCTTTTAGTGACGTAATCAGTCATTTCTAGCCAATTTGCCTGAAATTAAAAATTACAAGGAAAAAAAACCTGTGAAATAATTAATGTTGTGGTAAATGATGAATACATTTGTTGTCAAGACATCTACTACAGTATTACATGTCTGATGAATAATGACATTACACTCCGCCTACAAGCTAGTTGGCCGGGAACATGGTAAAAAACACATGGCATTCAACCATCGCATTGAATTGAGAACCAGTGCTCCCTTATGCTCCCGACCGTGTGGTCGCTACTTCCTCCAAGAACCCCTAAGGGTGCTTGCAGTGTTACCGGGAAAAAATTAAACACACTTAAGGCCGTTGCAATTGAAAATGTAAAATGTGAAAAACAATGACGTTACACTCTGGCTCCAAGCTAGCTGGTCTGGAACAGAAGAAATGAAGAAAAGATCTCCAAGAAAATTTGACTGGTCACATGCCTAGCAAGGTCAATGTAAAATTTGGAAAACAATGACGTTACACTCTGGCTCCAAGCTAGCTGGCCTGGAACAGAAGAAATGAAGAAAAGATCTCCAAGAAAATTTGACTGGTCACATGCCTAGCAAGGTCAACCAGGATGACACTGGATGTGTATGTATGTGTGAACATGGTATATATTATTACATATATAATGTATTCATTATATATGTAATACTAAAATACCTGTCTTGTTTATGTTTTTTGTTTCAGGAAATACATCTTTATTCATAATTTATTTTACAACTAATCTTTTAATTTCAGGCAATTTGGCAGATGTTACCGATGACGTCACTACTAGCGCCCCTTAAAAACACTGACATGTTGGAAAAGTCCAATAAAAGATGTTAAATAATTAATAACCAACGCCATTATAAATTTAAAAACTTTTCCACTAAAACAAATTTACAAGTTAATAATAATTTAACCAATATTTCCATAATAATATTTATCTGATATTTATTTTAACAAAAATAAATTACCCAAATAAAAAAAAGAATCACAATTTTTTAATACAAATAGTATATTTATGATTTATCTTCATTTAATGTCCGCACTATTGAATACTACGTTAATCCCTAAATACCATCCTCATAATTAGACCAGTTCGTAATTTCATGTCATGGCAGTCTAAGAAATAAGATGTTTTTGCTAAATAAATCAATTAATACTATATCTTTACAGATGGTTTGAGTAACCTTGGAGCGCCAGGGTCTCGCAGGGCTGTCTATTACTCTGCAGATGAGAATAACGCTACTTCTGCCAACGTAAGCATCTAGCATTTGACTCTTTCAGTGATAGATTGACTCAACTCATTTGTGTTCGTCTTTTTAACATAGTTACTCTTATTTGCAAATAATAGGAATGTAACCCTAGAAGTGTAGATAAATCATAATAAAACAATAAATATCGATCTCACAACCTCCAGCACGTGAAACCTGAGTGCTAGCCACTGTGCTACAACATCAGCCAAATTCGGGCCCAAATTTAAAGGTTTTTTGGCCAACCTCAATTGTTTTAGCTGATCTTATACTGTATTTAATCATCCATACAGTTATTATTAGCCTGTGATCAACTGATTTTGTTAGAAAAGGAATGAGGGTTGAAAAGCAAAAGAGAAATTTAATTTACACCAATTAAGATAAATTACTGTAGTTAACTGTAAATATAACATAGAATGTGATTGTTTTGAAAATTTTACAGTATTTCAGCACTGCAGTATTTAATTTTACTGTATTTTAGGATTTTCATGACATTGGTAGACATTTTTAATGGTTATAGTACAGCTTTTATGGTCGGCCGAATTACTCGAGAGTCCAGTTTATTTAGGTTGTACTGTATATAGATACATTATTAAATTATCCTTTGAAAAAATACAATACTATTTTAAGTGTTCTTTGAGTTATACTGTATAAATATTTTGCTGATAAGATCATGTAGGCATAGAATTTTTATGAATCTTGAATGGCCAATTATAGTGTATTTGTGACTTGTTTCCCTTTTACTTTTTAAAGTTATAATCTTTAAACCCTGACTAACCAAAAATTTATTTAAAGATAGAATTAAATGAATTTAATGTAAAATAAATTTGTAGTTTGAAATTAATAAATACACATCTCTATGTAATTTGAAAATTAAATACACATCTCTACCAAATTTGATCTCGATCAGACCATTTTTAAAAGATTTATATTGTTTACGGACACATAAATATACGTATTTATACCCCTGTCACAATAGACCTGCGTATTCTGCGAATTCCCAAATCAATAATATGACTATAAAATATATGACAAGTTTGATCAATACCTGTCAATAAAAATGTGTGACACATACTTTCTCTTTATAGTATTTTATTTGACAATCTGTATAAAACTATTTGTTCTACAAAGTAATTCTAAATTCATTTAAAATTTATTGTTCAAATAGGTAATAAAGATGAGCTGGTTTTGTTCGGTGATTTGATTCTTATACCAAGTTATGGAAAACGGGGGAAAATAAGGAAGAAATTGATTTTTTTATATTTTTTAAGAATAACATTGGGCGCTTTCAGACAACGTGCTGCATTTATCTTCATATTTATTTTCTCTGAACCGTTATGTAGACAAATAATTCAAAATACTATTGTTTAGTTTTTTAAGCTGGTTTCAATGGTACCGAAGTTATACTTTATTTTATGGTTTTCGCTGAAATTTAAAAATTGATTTTTTTGACAAAATATCAATTTTTAAGTCATTTTTTGATTGTGGTGTAAATTATTTAGTGTTCTTTGATATAAACTATATTTTTAATCAAAATCGTTAGATTTTTGAGAAAATTGGATTGTTCACGTTTTTTAAGTTTTTTATGAACTACCAAAAAATCAAAAGATATGAAAAAAATTAGTTTGTATATATATTGAAATTTCATAAATACAAATCTCTATGTGGCACTGTAACATCCAGAATCACAATAGGACGGACAGACATGAAAAACTTTTTTGGATACTAAAACGGAAATATCATTCAACTCAATTCGAAAATTTTGACGAAAACAATACTTTCTCCATATACTATGTATAAGGGAAGAAAGTAAAATGTGTATATTTACTTCTCTGTGGGAAATAGGTTAGATCAGGGGTATGTCTAAAGGGAATGTTTTCAGTTGATATAAACAGCTGTTCTTATAACTAAGCTAAGATGTCATTGTTTAAAATTTTGGTCACTCAAATAACCAACACCCCCCTAGAGCTATGACACATCCATGTCAATAAGAGATTTTGCCTATTCTCTATAAGGTTAACACGGAAACTAGTATGCAGGTTTGCTGCTGTGAAGAATATTGAAAGTAGGTATTTTTACCATGAACAATGTTTATCTTGGCCATATACCAAGTTTTGAACAGCCTTTATATACACCATGTAAAAAAACAACCCTTATTGCAGTAAACCTGCATAATCAGTAGAGGTGTGCGGATATCCGAAAAGTCGGATCGGTATCGGATCGGATATCCGGCTTCGATCTGAATGCAAAACAAGTATCTGAAAAAGTCCTATAAATATCCGAACTTTCAAATAGAATGTATAAAATGAGGTTAAAACCGAAAAATAAATGCTAAACTTTCCGTTTGGGATACTTCAGCAATACAGATCAACAGAAATGTTTAAGCAGATGACAAAATTACGCAATGCATAACCTATTGGAATATAAGAGCATCCTTGTGCGGTCCAAGGATGCGGTATGATTATTCGATTCTTCAACTACGTATTTAAATTACCCATTAAGTTCAACACGATATTGCATTTTGAAAGACAAAGCATAGCGTCATCGATAGTTGCACCGAAAATCAGATTGCGGTTTAATATTATTTCGCATAAAATATGATTTCGGCTACGAAAAACCGTGAATTCTCGATTTAATATTTGGTAACAAAGCTCAACCGTCATAATAGCTCTGGTATTTGCAGCAAAAATATATAATATTTAATTTTGATCGTCTACTTAATTCGATCGTCTGATCGAATTAAACTTTAAATATTTTGACATAATGGACTATTTTTAGTTATCGCATTCTCAAGTTCTCCGGGTTTGAGCAATACGATAAAGTGTTGTCAAATTTACATTTTGCCTATTTCGTCTTTTAGTGTTTACATAACCAACAAATTTTCCACTGGTTTTCATTCTACATTTTCTCTTTATTGAATGATTTTACGCGTCATTAGTTTTTAAATGGAACATTTTAGATAATTTTAAGATGTATAATTAAATAGAATTCGACAAGGTACCATAATTTCACGGGTTTAAATTTGTTCTGCCCGATACTCCAACTCTGCACAGAGTCCTTAGTCCAATAGTCAGCGGTAGAGAGAGATGGGTGTTATTTAACAATAACATTGTATCGACTTTTTCTCATTTATTCTTAGATAAGTGTGATTCCACTGTGTTATTGCAAGTATCCGAATCCGAAAATTGTCCGATCCGAACCCTAACTATCCAATCCGGATCCGATCCGAACTTGAGCTATCCGATCCGAATCCAAACAGAAAAAAAATTCATTATCCGCACACCTCTATTAATCAGTACTACAACTAGATTACTATGATGGGAATAATATAAGTTAAATGAAAGTCTCTCTACTCACACCAGCGTGTTGTGTGCGATCTTGTTTATAAATAAAAACATATCTTTTCACAATTTTAAAATTTTAATTTCTACATATTACAGAGTTATTGTTGCTTCATCATTTGGAAAGGAATACATAATGTCAATGACAAATCTTAAAAAAATCAAAATCTCAATGTCAGTGTACAGTGGTGGCTTGTTCACCGTGTTTATTACAGTGTTATGTTAATTTCCAATAAATTTAAATGCATGTGTATTATTTGTATCAAACACATAGGAGCTAAATTGTAAGAACTGTGACTGAAAAGTTATGTAACCTATTAATTTGTTACATAATTTCAGGTGAAAGTAAAAGATGGCTGAAGAGTTTTAAAATACACTGTTTTTTAGTTACTGATACCTTGCTCACTGTGTTTGCTCCAGGACCCTGAAGAGACAAAGAGCTCAGTGGGCGAACCTCCCGTTACTTCCACACCCCAACCTGAGTCGCCAGGGTGAGTCACGTGTCTGTTGTAATTAGCTTGACACTTGCTAGTTGGGACAATCCTTATCATGGCATTTTTAAACAAAAAAAACTGTCCAAAATTTGAGTGTAACCAAGAAAATTACAAATCAGAAAAATATTAAAAATTTCTTTCAAAGATATATAGATATAGATTCTAGAGGTGTGCGGATAGTGAATTATTTTTTCGGATCGGATAGCTCAGATTCGGATCGGATAGTTTGGGTTCGGATCGGATAGTTTTCGGATTCGGATACTCGCAATAAAAAAGTGAAATCAGACTTATCTAAGAATAAATTAGGAAAAAAATCAATAAAATGTTATCAAAATTATTAAATGGTAAACTTACATAAAAAATCATAAATTCTTCATAGGATGAACAACAAAACTAAAATTTTTACTTCACTGCATTTAAAATTAATAATAATAATAAGTTTATTCCATCAATAAATACAAATTTACAAAATAACAATTACCAGTAACAAATTTTAATATGGCGTAATTCACAAATTAAATCAACAGAAACCTTATAATTCGCCATTAAATGACATCAACTTTCTACTAATTCATCAATTCATTCTACTAATAATCAACTAATTCTCAATTTTATTTCACGATTCAATTATTTTATTTATTACAATGATAAAAACAAATCACCATTAACAAAGAATTAAGATTTGACAGACGCCGTTGGCTCGATGCCATCGGCTATCTGCGTATCGGCAAGGGCAGTGACAGTCGACAGTGCAGCTGCTATCAAACAATGGCCTGTGCGCAGGCGCAGAGTTGGAATATTTGGCAGATAAAATACCCCGATTGGCTGTGTAACAATATTGAAACCCGTGAAATTATGGTACCTCGTCGTAATCTTGTTAGTTATTCATCTTAAAATGTAAAACTAATAACGCTTAAATTCATTTAACAAAGAGAAAATGTAGATTGAAAACAAGTGGGAAATTTGTTGGTTATGTGAACACTGAACGACGAAATAGGCCAAATGTAAATTTGGCAACACTTTTATCGTATTGCTCAAACCCGGAGTAGTTGAGAATGCGATAACTAAACAATTGATCGTCTACGTAGACGATCAGAATGAAGTAGTATTATTTTTGCCGGAAACCCCGTCGCAAAACGAGCTATTATGATGTTTTGTTACCAGTAACATTAAATCAATAATTCAAGTTTTTTCGTAGCCGAAATGAAATTTTATATGGAACAATATCAAACTGCAATCTGATACTCGGTGCAACTATCGATGACGCTATGCTTTGTATTTCAAAATGCAATATCGTGTTGAACTTACGGTTACTTAAATGCGTAGTTGAAGAATCGAATAATCATACCGCATCCTCGGACCGCCCAATGACGTTCTTACATTCCGATTGGATATGAATTGCGTAATTTCGTCATCTGCGGTCGTCATTCGTCATTCGAATCGCTATAAGTGTATCGCGTCTACCAGTCAACGACATTGTTTTGATGAAAGACTACGTAATTTCGTCGTCTTATCAAGGTTTAAGCAAACATTATTCCAGCTTCGCGGGTATTAATTCAACGAAAATCTCGTTGTTTTTGTTCATATTGCTGTATTATACAGTCTATCCGAAAATTCTGATATTTATCCGATCGGATCGGATATCTTAAATACATTCGGATCGGTTTCGGATATCCGAACCGAATTTCCGGATATCCGCACACCTCTAATAGATTCTCTAACTTTCAATATCCAACCCTACAACTGGTGGAACGTTTCGCTCGTCAGTGACACACTGTAACTGGTTATGCTAAGTACCACCGTCTGAAAAAACATTCAAATGGCTATAAAAAATACTCAAGCGGTGATGCAGTGAACGCCATGAGTTAGTTCCAACAATTGCTCACAGACAGCAGTGAGTCGGCTAAACAACTCAACAACTTAAAAGTTCACTAAATTGACGACACATGGCACTAACTGTCTGTAAGCTGCCTCATGTTTGACCGTCGCAAAAACGACATTCACCAGTTGTTGAGTTAACTTTTTCGGACCCTCAATCTCCTTACCTTGCCTTCTGTATTTATATACAGAGCAATCATGTCAATTTCGAATTTGAAGTCCATTCCAACTGTTGGAGAGAATCATCGCTATCCATCCAGGCACGGAAGTGACTTTTCAATGACAATTTAATTCCCAATGAGTTATGATAGTTATTAGTTAAACTTAACCTATTTTTTTGAATTTCCAGTTTGCATTTATTTCTGGTGTTGTGTTTATGAATATCATTTCTTTTGACCAATAAACTTACATTCTTTTTTATCAAAATCAGAACTTCATGTATGTATAAATTTATCACAGTCAGAATCCTATTTTGAAAAAAATAATGGTCGATAGTGATCTAGGCTATCTCCACCTGATAAAATTTGGATAGCCTTTTTCTATACTAAAAGAACAGGTTTGATTCCAACACCATTACCCCACACTATAATACCATACCCAAGCAAACTTTCAAAAAAGGCATAATACTCCATCTTTAAATACTTATCTGATACAAGTTTTTTTAGGTTTATCAGAAGGTAAATTACTCTAGACAGTTGTTTACGTACATTTTCAATATGAACTTTTCAAGAGAGCGTACTTTCAATAGTAATACCTAGTAACTTCACAGGGTTAACCATTTAACCGTTCAGCAGTTTTGATTAAGCTGTTTTTATTAAAACTAAAAATATATTTTTCAGGAACAATATGGTTGTATATAACCGGGTGACAAATGTGTTGGGAGGTTGTGCCTCTGCACCCCACAGTCCCCACCATACCCCCAAGAAAGGACCCCCACAATCCGGGCCTACAAGCGAGTCCAAGACTGGACCCCCGCCTGTGTGGTATGAATATGGATGTGTTTGACCTCCACCACCTACTCCTACCGACCTTGGTGTTTAATTTTATGTTTTGTACATTATTTTATTGTTTTTTTAAGTGTTTAAGTATTATTTCTAAATGTCTCACAGGGTGTGTACCATTATAAGAACTTGAGTGTACATTTCAGTATTTTAGCTTATATGACTATATTTTTTACATCGATAACAAAAATAACTATAAAAAACTAATTTCATAAATTTATTAAATAATTTTAATTGTTGTTTTATCATCATTGATTTTTTGTAATTAAACTTATATTGCGGCTAATACTAAATTGTTGAAACCTATCAATAGTGTTCAAGTTCTGAAGAATATTTTATTTAGGAGGTTATGTTTTTTCAAAAGTGTTTGTTAGTGTTGAAAATGACCGCATTAATAATTTAACAACTAGATTATTAATGAGAACTGGAGTAAATTCTAATGTCCTCTTTTAATTTTAATTTTTTTTTCTTAAATTCAAACTTAAAATTTCCATTTGAAAGTTTTTCACCATTTAACAGTCAAATGTTAAACAGAAAGTTTGGTTCTTCTGACAAGTGTTGAACCATCAGCATAAACATGTGAATTTTCTCTCTCAGACTTGGTAGACACCCTGTAAGATTGCATAAATATTGGTCTCTTTGAGGTGGCGAAGCACAATATAGGGTCGAGTCCTAGTATTTTATTTTATTAAGTGAAGTATTCATGGAAAACTATTTAACACGTGTGCGACGGAAGTGAAAATGCTGACTTTTATTTGGCAGAGCCAATGTATATAAAAAAATGACCAAAATCTGTACTTAGGGATTTTTTGAATTTCACTTTGTTTTGATGTAAAAGGTATTTTGTTATCATTGTTTTTGTCCAAAATTATTATTTTTTTATACATTTTTATTAAGTGTACCCAATAATTGTTTTTTTAATTTTTTATGCCTCAAATGTTTGCGAACATGTACCCGATTGGGAACACACTTACTAAAGGTCTTCTGCGGAAACACATTTCAGCTATATTTAGTGTGACCGTGTTAGTCATCATTGGCATTAGAAAACACAGTAACTGTACCCGGTCGGGCGCACTGAGGGCTTTAGTTAAGTACTGAGAGTACCCCATCGGGTACACTGCTGCCATTAAAGAAGCACCCGTGTACCCCATCGGGCGTACTACGTCTCGAACGTGTTAAAATATACATATATATTCATGTATACCCAGACATTGTTTATTTATGTTTATCAGTTGTTTTTAGAAAGTTATAATATTATGAACCCACCGCAAAGCATGAATATTTCACAAATATGCAACATATAATTATAATTTTTTTAACTTGCCAATTTGATCCCAGTTCTGTTACATTCATTGTTACTTTTTTATAATTGTTTTGAAACACACAACTTTTGGTTTCAACTCTTGGGTGTGCACCTTAACATATTTAGTTACCAATGGTTTTAGTTTTGAGTTTTATTATTGTGTGTTTGTGACTTTTTACTATGGTTGTGTTAGGTTTTTAAAGCAGGATTAGTAACTAAATGTTAAAAAATCCTTAATTTGTTTATTTTTGAAACAGTACAGTACTAGCCATTTCTGTTTCTCAATAAGTTTTTTTACATTTATATGTTTGTATTATGATACTAATTTGTGTGCTTTATTAATTAATTTTTGACTAACTTATTTAAAATTTTGGTTATTTATCTTGATTTTATGGTATTTTAAGCATCTAGATAACATATCATGGGTTTACTTAAGGATAATGGTTAATGTTATGTTTTGTCATAATTTTTAGTTAAACTTAAATCACTCTACCTTACATATGTTTTGTCTTGATAAAACTATCTGTCTCTTTTTCAAAGAGTATTTTGTACTTTTAAAATGTTTTTATCGTAAATAAAAATAGTTTCCATTTAATTGCATGAATACCAATACTGTTTTGTTATAAAAAAATTATTGTAAATTACATACTAGAGTAAAAAATATTAACCTTTGTTGAATTCTTTCAACATCAGAAAATGTTGAGAGCTTTTTTTAACACTCCAATTAAGTTATATTATTATGATTTTACATAGTACTTTTAGTATGGAAAATTCAGTGTTGCAAATAATTTCAAAACCAAGGTTTCCATTGGTACAATTGAGGAGTAGATAGATCAGTTATGTACTGATTGTTTACATGATTGCTAGTTCCATTGTTGGCTTACAGGTAGTGTCTGCAACGGATGCAATGAAAAACCTAATCAAAATGTATAGAACAACGAGAAACCCGCGTAGTGACCTCTACGCTCCTGTAATCTAGTCACTGTTATAACGCCACTCTTGTAGTAGTGTAACAACAAGATAAGGGTCTTAGCAGAATACTCATCAAAGTGTATAATAATGAATTGTTGGTATCCTGATTATATTCCGTTTTGGAGGGTCATTTGTTTGAGGAAGTAGAACTTTCTGTTCACAGGGTTTGTGGATCATTGACTTGCTTGATTCTACTTGATAACACCAAATGTTTAGAGTAAGTTGTGCACTTTTAAAAACAGTCATGATCTTGAAGATTGCAAATGTTTCAATTTTAAACATTATCCTTTCTAGTGTTTCCCACTAGTTAGGGATGAACTCAACCAAATTTTTCTTACGAAAATAAATAAACTATGTCATATTTCCAAATATGTTAAATATATTATGAAACGAAAATGTGACAAAATCCTATGGTAATTTCTTTAATAGAGAGAGTTCTACTTTGTCAATATGTTTAATATATATTTTACTACATTTTTATTTCATGCAGTTATTTGAATGTTAATCATAGTTTTAGGGCAGCAGAGTTTTATTTTTAGACATATATAACTGTTGTATACTCGGTGCGTGTGGGTGCACTTAGCATATCCCTAGGTTTTACACTTTTTTACTTACATTTTACACTTTCAGAACATGTTTTATTTTAGACTATTAGTATAAAGTGAGCTAATTTGTGATTGTGTCAATTTTAATCGGTGTTTACAATTTATTCATTTCATTACTGTTTGTTGTTAGACAAACAACTAGAAAAACACTGTTGATAATTATCAAAATTTTATGAGAACCTACAAGTTATAGGAATGAAGGCACATAATGGCTGTAATTAATTAAGCTTACTGTATTTATATAAACAAATGACAGTTTCAACTAAGCTTTTATTTCATCTACAAGGCAATACAAAATTGTTAGAAAATGTGACAGTGTATCTTATTGTTGGCTAATTGAGCTAGTAATGAGGTCAAGTAATTTTTCACTTGACCTCAGAAAAACTACACCAATTTTTATGTAAGAATTTTTTTATAAACATGCCTATATTATATTGTCTCTATTGTATTCTATAAAGTAATTTTTTTGGTGAATAATTTTAAGCTAACTTTTTACTACAGTAGGACTCCGAATATTCAAACCCCAATCATGCAAGTCAATTTTAATAGTGTGAATGGGTATAAATGCAAGGATGTGTGCGATGCAACATGATGATTGTGTGATGTAGCGCAAATATGATGATATGTTGAAGATGTTCGTATGGCCAGACGGTGTCTGCCATTATTATTATTATTGTTTTTCCATTAGCATTTTTTGTTTACAAATAATATATGTAAAATCATATGAATTTTCGATTTTGTGAATTCCTTTGTCCCAATCTTGGTCCCTCAGTGTCTTGGTTCTAATTCATTTGGGTAGTCGGAGTTATACTGCATTAAAATGAGCACTTTTAATGATTTTTTTATACATATTATGTGATTTTAATTAATACATATCGTGAAAGCAATACTGTATGGCATTATGGTTATACATTATGTTTACTATCTTTCTATTGTGAAAAATGTGTAAGAAGTAAGGTTGTAAACAATATAATTTATGGATTGTACTTATCATAGATGGAATATTAGTATTAAATCTCTCGTATGTAATTTATCAGTTACACTACTTCCTGAAAATTTACTTAATACAATGTGTTTTTAATCTCTTAATTATAATTTAAATAGTTAAATTCTGAAATAGTTTAACTTGAAACTCACTGTATGTTTTGACAATCATAGCAAAATCATGTTGTATCTTATATAACTACAGTATATGATGTAGTATACATTACAATATAATCAATAGAACTAATGAACTTCCTTCCTTACAATCACTCAGAGGATTTTGAGGCAAAACCTTGACAGTCTTCATTTTGTTTATTAACCCATCAACTGGTGACTTTTGCGACGGTCTATCACTCTCAACAACTGGTGACCGTCGCTTTTGCGACAATCAAACATCGCTACGTATTTTCCACTTTTTATAGTATAATAAATGTTTGGTCGACGATATATTGGTATGATTCGATTACGAATGAAACGATCTATCGAAATATACCATTCAATAGGCATTATATTTTGTTCAGCTGGAGAAAAGAAAAAGAAAACAATGCTACTTTTCAAATGTGTCGTTCGTCAATGAGCTCTCTGTTTATGTTCGCCGCAGTTTTTGTTTCAGTTTGGTTATGATTGAAAATTGTTTACTTATTTCTTGGAATAAGCAAATATGTTTTGACAATTATATTTATTTGTGAAGTTTTAGTTTCGTTTTGCTGTAAAATAATCTATATTTAGTTATGTAGTTGGAAAGTGGTGGAACCTTCCTGAAATCAAAATAAAGTCTGTTGTGTTTTTGAATACGTAGGCCTATCATATATTATCATTGAATTTCTTGTTTTATATAAATGTTTTTAAATGGATAGAGACTATTTAGATCAATCTAGTGACATTAGATAAATATTGTTTGAGTGTGAAAAATTGAGTAAATTTGCCAACAATTATAAAGGTGTTACTATGGTAATGCCGATTTTGAAAAAGTAGCCAATTCTCGGTTATGGTGTTATTATAGACATATGGATGTGTAAAAGTCAATCAAACTGTATATTTTTAAAAACTAGATAAAATTTGTGATAGTTTGTATATTTTGGAAATAAAATTTATACCATATTAACTATTTTGGAGGGATGGTCTCCCCCCTTCACTTTTTGAAAAAAATGTTTTTTCACTTATAAATAAAAAATAAAATTAAAAATATCATCATAAAATATATTTTATTCTAAAGTAAGGTAAACTGTGAAGAAAATGATATATTATAATATAGATTATGACCATATTTACTATTTATTATGATTTTTTTAAAATACCCTTGCAAAACATCAAATCATGGCCTGCCAATACAGGCAGTTTAATAGCCAGTTGATGGGTTAATATCATTACAAACAATACTTTTTTAATTTTAATGTTTAAAAACAATGTTTGTTTAATGCCATTATCTAAACAAGCTTCTTATATTAACCCATTCCTGTCTGAATTTCCTTGTGATGCCTGAGGCCCTCCTGTCTGAATTAAATTGAGCCTTATTCACTGTGACTGTGCTGGAACATTGGTAGACACAAGGGAAAATTATAAATACAATAGTTTAAAGAAGAAGCCAACACTATCTATCGGATGAGAAATGAACTAACACACCTAACGGGGGAAAAGAATTATGTTGAAATATAAGCAGGCAAAGTACATTGTTTGTTCAGAACCACACATAACATACAGTGTACGTCTTTAGTCATTTGTCTAGAAAAATGTGAAGACATGCAATGTACGTACATCTTTAGACAGGAAAGGGCTAATGAAGAGGAATAAACATAATATGTTGAATTGAATTATTCAAATGCTATAAGTTGTTGTATTAGTATTAACTCTATTTTAAAAGAGAATAGATTACTATAGATGTGATTAGCATAATACGAGGTGTGTTTTTTAAGTAAGTACCGTTTTGGGATTTCGCCGCCGCAGTGTTACGACGGTCAACGTTTTGCCGACCGTAGCGCTGCAGCAGTGGAAAAGCAAAATGGTACTTAGCTACACAATATCAGAATGTAAAAAAAGAACAAAAGAGTGTTGTATAGTTCCTAAAAATGTTTTTAGATAATTTGAAGACAAATTTGTAGATCTATTGAATTACCAACTCAGGAAATATCATGTTGTTTCCTACAGAAAAATATATCAATAAACCTCAAAATTGATTGATAAAAAATACTATTCTATACAAGGTATTTCAATATTTTACAATAAAAATAATAACAATTATTGTCATAATAAACTACAGCTCAATTTAACTATATTTTCAATAAGATTTTTTTTAATAGAATGTTCTGTCTCATTGCAATATTGACTCAAAAAATATCTATATAGTAGCTAATGCCCCAAAATTTTGCGGGTGGGTGATTTTATGTTGTTGTTAAATACATAAAATCTGACAAAAATATGCTTACCATGTTATCAATATACATCTGTTAACTAAAATACAAGTTTCCTGTCTCTAAATAAGTAAAATCGCAAAATTACCTGCCTTCCAAATGTTGTGGCTTCTACTTTAAATATATCAAACAAACAAGAAAAAATGTAATTTCTTATGAAATAAGTTGTTAAGTAAAAGTTCCTCGATCAGGTGTAAAATCTCAGATAGCAACACATTTATTCCTTCCTTCCCTCAGTTTCAGTGATCTCAGTGTGGGGTGTAGTCCTAGTAAACAATTCCTAGTAAACCTCCTTGCGTCCTTAAATTAAATATATTCTGTGTAGGTCGACATATGCATGCATGATACAACAACATACGTGATACGTATACTTCCAGCCAATCACACATATTAGATTTGTTTATAACATAAATAAATAGTGAGAATGTATTTTACCCTAAGTCTTGCCTATCAGTACATAAGGTAGGTTAATGCACAAATTGCCTGATATTAGTATAAGAAGACATCCATTTTTGTTATTGGTTTTCTCTTGATGTTTACTTGTAGCTTCAATCAGCAAATACCTTGAAGCAAAATTAAATAAATAGATAAAAATAACTATACTTTCACTAAAGGTGAAAGTATTTATATTGGACAAAAATGTCCATAAAGTATGTTAATCATTAGTTGGTATCAGAGCTCTTTTATGCGTACGTTTTTGAACAGACGATAAAAATTTTGTTTCATTCCAATTGATTTTGTGTTTTGATTTTTTTTGTGCGTCTTGAATTTTCTGTCTTGCGTTTATGATTGAAAAGATTGTGGGGTGTCAGTGCAACCAAACATAGATCATAGCTTTAACCACTGATTCTTCTCTAGTACTCAGCCCCTATATGTTTTTGAAGGAGTATTCCAAATTTGCTCCTCTTCTATTAACTTTTTTAGTTAATATTGCAGCATGGATCTCCTCCATTAAGCACTAAACAAGACAAATAATTACGTTGTTATTTAGATTTTTATTGCGGACATTTTCCATCACTTAATCATTTTATGTAAAACAAAGTTTCACGACGCTTCGGGATCTGGAATCTGATCTACGTCCTTAGGCGAACTAATATCTAAAACATAACACATAATCCAGACTTAGCTGATATAAAGCTGAAAACATAAAAAATTAAAGCAGTCAAAAAACTTAACAAACAAACCATTACATACATAAGAAACATAACACGTCCACTTGTCACGGAGACCAAACCAAACAAAAAATGGCACTCAGGAGTCAAAAGACTGTATTTACAGAATAAACTGCAATAATTATTGTTCTAGGCCGTATTATGACGAGACAAAAAACCATTAAACGTTAGAATCAAAGAACACGGAAAATACGAGAAAAGGCTTAGTTGAAAATTAAAAAATTGCCCACCATTGCCGGTCTGACAATCACCAAATGAATTTTGAAAAATACATTGGGAACCTCATTTTTTCAAAAGAAAACCAGTTGAAGCTTCCCTCATGAAACTAGCAGACCAATCAATTAGTCAATATTCAGTTGAGATCCGGCCATTGTGGCTGCCAATCCTTAGCAACTTAAGGAATTTAAGGATAGGGAAAATAAAGTACCGGTATCTGTTAATGTTATTCTTATAAATCCGAAACGAAATTCTCATGGTATGTTAACTCATACCACTTGTGAAGCATGTAAAGGGCATTAGGTTTTTGTTGTAAGTATAAAATTGTAAAAATAATGTGCTTTTGCTCTGTAAAGTAATTTTGTACTGCAATATTTCATGTATATCGGGAGGAATTTGTCTTTGAATTTAAAAAATAATAATAATAAATATAATAAAAAATCTGTTAGACATATTTCGCCTGGATTTCAGGATTTTGCTGCAACCCACAAACACGCCAACTCCTATACAGTTGTCTTTGAGTCTCCCTGACTAGTGGACGTGTTATGTTTCTTATGTGTGTAATGGTTAGTGAATGGTTTGTTTGTAATTTGTTTACTGCTTTAAACTTTTATGTTTTCAGCTTTATATCGGCTTAGTACGGATTATGTGTTAATTTTGTAATGTTTTACATATTAGTCCGCCTGAGGATGGGATCAAATTCCAGATCCCGAAACGTCGTGAAACTTTGTTTTACATAAAATCGTGATAGAAAATGTCCGCAGTAAAAATCTCAATAACATAAATCCATCATCACCAATAAAGAATTTCAAACAGAGAAATGATCAAGTTACAGTATGGCAGAATGAGTGTGGAGGTTGGATGCACTTCTTTTAGATTTGGGAATGCTTGTTTGTCATCTGTTTCTAAAATACTTACATGTTTTAAAGACTTTTCAACAATAGATGACAGTGCAAAAATTTGATCCAAAACTGCTGTTTCTTTGAATAATTTGTTAATAATAGAGGTTTTATTATTCTAACTCACCAACTATGTTCTTTAAATCAATTTATTTGATTGTAGCTGATATTACACAAGTAATTCCAACTCAAACAAGTGTTTAATTGATGAAATTTCGTGAATGAGCCTAAATTTTCACTGAGAGTGAGGGGATTTTCAGAGTAATTTTTAAATATTGCATAACATTAGTGTGGGCTGTGATAAAAATACAGATGTTTTGAAAAATTTGAGTAAACATTTTAATAATAAAAGTGGATGTTAATGTATACATAGAACTAGTTATTGTCTGATTTTACATGGGTTACGTACATAGGTGCTAACTCTGGTGTAAGGTGCCTAACGCACACGTCCATTCCGCTCACCAGTATTAAAATCCACAACCATGTTTTTGTGCTCTACTGTATTTAAAATGCTTCCATTAAAATGAGTTTTTACACTTTTGTATATAAAATTTGTGTAATTATTTGACCTGTTTTCTAAAGTAATAAAAGTATATATATATATATTTATTAGCAAATAGTTGCGACCAAATTTGGTAGAGACGTGTATTTCTACATTTGCCCGGACGAGTTCGTAATCCAGACATATCGGTCAATCGGAATGGGTAGTTTGGAGGGGTTTTGTACTATGAAATAGATTTTTTGTTTAAATATTATATATCGCCATTAGAATCAGCTTAAAAAACTACCTAATTTAGTTCCTTGAAGTTTTGCTCTATCTCCAACGGTTACCGATATATATAAATAAATCTAAACACAATATGTTTTAGTTGGGGCTCCAATGTTAATCTTATGGAGGATAAAGAAAAATTAATATTTCACTTATCAATCTATAATAATTTTGGATGAAACGTGATATTTAGCTTCATGTGGTTGAGATTCATCCATTTATGCTTAAAAATCATAGTTTATGTGTTTATCATGGCAGCAAATCTGCATACTCTTTTCTCATGTTAATCATATAGGGAATAGGTTAACTCCTTTATTTATGGGCAAATGTTGATGAAACTTGGTATAAATTGTCAAAATAAAATTTTTTACGCTAGAAACACCTACTTTCAGTGTTCCTCACAGCAGCAAACCTGTTTACTCTTTCCCATGTTAATCTGTTGGAGAATAGGAGAATAGGCAAATAACTCTCATATGTATTGACAGATAATGATAAAACTTGTCATATAATACTATTATTATGTTATCGATTTAGAAATTCGCTGAGTACGCAGGTCTGTTGCGACGGGGGTATTTATGTATATGGCGTGTTCTGTAATCCAGCTACATGGAGGGACAAATGGTGGATAGTTTCTAGCAGTGGTCGGTGGATGTGACATTTATTCCCTGGTGTGGATTTAATGTCCACACTATTGAAAAAAACCATCCTCATAATTAGACAAGTTTTTAATTCAGAGGCTTAGGTGGTTCGGTTCCCACATTCCATTAGATGCCATCGGCTGTTGGGCAATTAATTAACAGTTCTGTCTAATGAACATTGACTAGATGATCGCACCACTATAATCTTGCACTCATTTCTTGAAATTCATTTGCTTAAAATAATACCTACCTGGATAGGTCTCCATTTCAAACAGTAATAGTAATGGAAATTTTATAAAAATTATGGTCCAACTTAAGTTATGTATAATGATTAGCTACTCAATATCTCTCCCCATAACTTAAGTTGAAATCATCATAATAGTAAAATCATCAAAAGTGTTTGAGAAATAGAAAAAACCCAAACCTAATTTAGAGATGTAGTTTATTACTGTATTAATCTACAGTTTGTGTATAAAGCATGCAATAAGTTCCAAAGATGATTTGGATATTTCTAACAATAAACAAATTAAGACTTGTGACTTAGTGTCACCTTGTCAAGAATTCTGTAACAATTCACTAATTTTTTATAGTAAAAAAAGGTATGACGAGAATTTTTTTGCAAGACAATGTAGCCTCTTCTATTCAGAAAAAACAAGCCTCCTTGCATTGCTCTTGTATAACAAAATAATAACATCATGAAAAAATATGATTAACCTCAGGATATTGAGGTCTTTGTAGAAAGATTGAATGTTAATAATAAACTAGTCAATCTCATCGCCAGTCATGATGAAGCCTTCAATCTGGTATATTGCTCTTGTGTCACATTTAATGTTCTCTTTAGTGATTTCACGGTATATGAATGTTTCTGTAGAAAACAATATCATTTTTAAAAACCAGGTATGATTTGTTGACTTTAGTATTTTATTAGACACGTTTTGTATTAGATACAAAACGGGCCATAAATTTGGTTAGTTTTCTTTGGGGTTTTCGAACAAAAAATATTCTTTTATTTTAATTTTATAAAATTAAACAATCATAACTCAACATGTCTATCTATCATATAATTGAAATCAGTAGTCAAATCAGTAACAGATTTAAGAACTGCAAAAGTAGCAAATTTGTCAAATAAATATTCAAGTTCAGGAGAGAAACCGTTATCCCAATTTTAGTGATACTGTGTTTTATGTTTTTGTCTAATTTGATTGTAGGGTCATAACTATATTTTTAATTCAATTATTGCATTGAAAATTCTTTTTTTGAGTTTTAACCCTGGAGCACTGGCGCCCTTCTGACTAATATGAGCACTGGCGCCAAGTCTCACAGACCCATTGTGTAATGTTGCTCAAATGTTGGTTAAATAAGAAAAAAAAGTTAACATGTATTTATACTGTAATTTTCTTATTATATTAACATAATTTGGTAAAAACAAAACAAAAAAAATCTTTTTTTTATAATTTTAATGAACATTTTAGATGACCCTTGTAAAAAGTACAGTGTTTTTTAATTTTATAAAAAAGACCTCTTAAAAATTGGAAGATTGACACAAGCGGTACATTACCAAGTTTTTTTATAACCAAACTAAGAAAAAAACACCAATAAACCATAATTTAATTCTTAACATGACGAAAGTTCATTCTCCAAAATGGCTTATCAATTTTCCATTTAGTAGTCCCATCTTTCCCAGCATAACTGGGACCTCTTCTATGCTGGATACTAAGTAGGGGTTGATCATCTACCTCCATAACGATTTCATAGTCTTCACCCTCTTGTTCCGTGTCAGTGTCTTCCTCAAAAACTTCCACATTGTTAATTTCATCGGAATCCGACACATCGTATTCTTCCTCCAAAACTTCTCTTTCAACCTCATCCAAAAGATTTCTTATCCGCTCTCGATCTGCTTCACTGGCCATGGTTACTTAAAAACTAATAAATCTATTTCTAAACCATTGGCTTTGCACTATTTTGACCTATTTATATAGTCACTATCCTAATTTATAAATAAAATAAAAAACGTACACATAAAAAAAGTCTTACACCAGCCCTGGCGCCAAGCCTGACAGACCCAAATGGCTAATAACTCTAGCAGCAACACTTATAACGCTACTATGACTACTGGGGTGTGACTGGCTTGAGGATGGAAGAGGCTACTGGGAACGACTTGCATTTCAGCCCCGCCCCCCCACCACAGTAGTCAAAACAACAACCCTCGGGTCTGTGAGACTTGACGCCAGTGCTCCAGGGTTAAAATATGTCATTTTAGTGGGTTGGAATACACTAAAGTGTAAAATTTGTATTTTGATTTTGTTTAGCTTGTGAACTACAACAGTACCCCTTAAAATTTTGTAAAACATACTTTCCATTGCAGTACTCCACACAAGAGCAGAAAATTACAAACATAACTGATATAAACTCAACAACATAATTACAATATGAATAAAATATAAAACAAAAGATAAATCTCTTCATAGTGTGGCAATTTGATTGCCTTGATCTTTAGTAAACAGTTTTGAATTCAATTACATTTTCCTAAAACCCACTGTGTTTTAATGGTATTTTTGTCACATTACCATTGTTTAAACTACTTGTTAATAATTTTTAAATTTTATTTTTAGTTACCAATTTTTATGTTGAGAGCAAATTTACTATAAAATATCAAACCCTAATTAATTATTAATGTTTGTTCTTTTACATAATTTTACTGTCCTTAATGAACAGTTTTGTTGGCTTTTGGTTAGTTTTAATTTTTAATCTCAGAGAAAATTTAATACAACAAATTCATTATATCTGGGTTTTTACTTTTATTTTGAAAGCTTATTCTGATAACAATTATTATTCTTGACATCCAACATTTTCTTAAATTCCATAGGGAATAAAAAGGTGTAATAAATCACTCAACTTAGTAATGTTACATGACTATGTCTTTTGTTATTCTCCAATATTTGCTTATTTTTAATAAAATCCAGGAGGATATAACAGAAAAACAGCGAGCCAGCTCAGACTGTGCTGACAACAGTCTACTTCCAGTTGTCAAACTTCTTCACTTTGTCGTCACACAATATTTCACTGCTTGTGACACTGTTGTACTTTACGATGAATTCTTTTATGAGAGCGTCTCATTCAAGGTTAGTAATCACGCAAATGAATTCTTTATGGCAGTTTTATTTATAAGCAAATTTCAGAAACAGCTCAATCAATCACTGAGGGTGGGTTATATTATTTGGGACTCTAAGCACTACAATCCACGAAATTGTGATCAAAATCATAAGAGTCCTTTTCCATAAATTTGGAGTTTTCACATTTTTTAAGGATTTTTATTATGAGTAAACTGGTAGGTAATAAAAAAAATTGATAAAATGAAAACAATGTTGCATACATTCCAAACTTTTAAACTAATTTTACCTAAAGTGGACCACCAGTGTAAGCTTTTATATAATATAAAGGTCTGAGGTTCTGTAGAAATGTTCCAGAGGATAACCTGAAAAAAATTTTTTCTACCTCCTATTGGGTATTGTATTAGGTATAGTAGGTAATACTTTTCACAAATTTCATGTAGGAAAAAAATGTAGGTAAAGGGAAAAAACTTTTTGTGACAGTTTAAATGTATATGTACCTATGTATATTTCATGAATAAAGATATTTATTGATTCCTATGGGACACCAAAATGGAATGTCATATCCAAAACAGAAAACTCAAAACGTTTCAATAAAAACCAATAGGCCCTACTCTTTATACAATGTTATATGATACCATGGTGGAAGAAATTAAAAACAACGTTTTAAGTATTACCATATTTTTAATGAGGAAACAAACTTTTATCCTTCCAATTAATCTCTCAAAATTAAAAAAACTCATCAAAGGAATAGTTGATACACTATACAGTTGTATAATAATGTTTTTAATTTGAATCTGTTGTCCTTTTAAGCCAGTAATTATGCAGGCACTAGAAACGTTACCGGGCCCAATAGCTCATGGGCAATTCTCTTCTGACCATTCCCCAACCAGCAACACCGAAACTAAATCCCTGATTCAACCCCACGGATCCCACTGCTACCACTATATTGTGCTCACTCAGACCTTAGATCCTGTTGTTGACTTGCTCGGATACCAGTCTCAAAGCAAGGTACTTCTCAAGTTAATAGCATCATATCACTGTAATTTTAAAAATATTCTGAATGTTTATCCGTACCTATTCATTATAGTACACATATAATAACCAGTTTCATTAGGAGAATTTTCTCTCATGGTGACCATCTTCTCTGCAAGTTGTCTTGTTGTAACAAGGTGTCGTAACATTTTTTTAAAACTGGTTATAGTAACAAAGTTGAAATTGGACAAAGTTTATGAAGTTGTTACATGTATTATGTCTTTTGAATTCTCTTTAGATTCAGAGTCAGATCTATTTGATCCTGAAATATTATATAAGCTAATTCACCTGTCCTAACAACTGCTTGATCTACCTTCTCTGATGTCTCCATTCAACATTTCTAGTGGTTGATAGTGAGTGGGGAGTAAAAGTCGATGGAGTAAAAACTAATGTGTCCTGTTGTTATGTGTCGGTGACCATCAGTGATGTCGGGGATGTCATCTGGTGGGCAGTTGTATAAGGGAAACATGAGCTCCGTTACTGATTCTGTACACGTAAGAGTTCATTATCCGATAAAATTACTTTAAACTTAAATTTAAAAGCAAACCAATGCCACATATTACCAACGATGTAAATTCACCTTCCATTTGTAAAGTCATGTAATTTTGTGTTCCTAAATGTTCAAGGACTGAGAACAGTAAATTAGTTTAAGTGAGGATTTTCTATCTGATTTAAAATGTGATGTTTTTAGTGTTACTGAGTATTGGTTGGCTGGATCTGAAGGTTTTGATGAGCTTGAGTTCCTTGTACCTTGTAACTATAAATTAGCCAATCACTATAGTATAACTTCACACATACATGGAAGTACTGCTATATGTTAAAGAAATTATAAATTGTAAAGTATAGAATGTGAATAAGTTTTGCTCAGAACTTAATTTTGAGTGCTCTTCTGTTGTAATGGTAGATTTAAAGTTAATATTTATTTGCATTTACAGATCACCCTCTGGAAATTCAGAATTATTCTTAGATAAATTGGATCATCTTTGTAGCTTTGTATCTAGGTGGAGTGGGTATACTTTAGTTATTGGAGGTGATTTTAATTCACACTTTGATGTCTTGAAACCAAATACAGTAGCGTTAAAACATCTTTTTAATCTGTTAAGGCAATACACCTTATATGTAACTAATTTCAAACCCACAAGACTAACCTTATGCTTAGACAATATATTTTCAAATTTACAACCATCAAACTATTACATTAATGTTATTGATTGTCTATTCTCAGATCATGATGTGTATTTTAATTGCAGAATAGAAGAAATTAATTCTAGTACCAAAAAGCCTCTTAATACTTTAAATAAAAGAATAGAATATTCAACCAATACTCTATGAAAAGTTTTCTTAAATATGATGTCAGGTATAAATTTTCATGGTAGTTCAACTTTAGATGCCATTGACTCATTGGTAAAACCTTTTTTAAGGATTTGATGGTAATGACTATGCTTGCAACACATTTAATGACCTAAATAAGGTATTTGATTGTATACTTCCGGATCTATTGCTTAAAAGCTTGAGTTTTATGGAATTTGTGGCAATAACCTAAATTAATAAAAAGTTACTTTTCTGGTCGCAGGCAATCAGTGTGTGTACAGGGTGAGTGGTCGTCAGTCACCAATTTCACATGTTGTGTTCCTCAAGCGTCCATACTGGGTCCCTTACTTTTTATCATTTATGTTAACACATTCGATGCGGTGCCCGAAACCCCCAATCCTCGCACGGAACGGCCTGTGTAGTTTAAAATTAACCAATAGGAAAATTCCAAGTGACCCATCCTTATAACAAAGCTGGTCGTAGTTCTCTCAGATCCCAACAGGTGGCAGCACAATCTACATCGCCAGATCCACCATCTTGATTTTAACCTAAATGTCACGACTCGGATCCGAGCGGTCAGCTCCGCCCGCCAGGACCAGTACCACTCAGATCCGAGTGGTCCGCAGCGAATGTGTTAATAGTCATTAATATCCATCTAATATTACTAATCTCTTATTCATGCATGCGGATGACACTGCCCTTTCAGCAATTCATTCCAACATTAGTGAGCTTTAAAATATAGTAAAAACATCCCTGAAAGATGCCTTTGTATGGTTTATTGCAAATAATTTTCTTCTGAACAATGAAAAAATTAATACAGTAATTTTCTCTTTAAATGTCTCTGAAAGTGCACGTGATCCTAAACCTGCAAAGTATTTGGGAGTGGTCTTGGATCATAAGCTCTGTTGGGCACTACATGTTGAAATGTTGATTAAAAAGATATCAAGAGTTGTATTTTTACTGCAGAGATTTTTTTAATTGTTTCCGTTTAAGTATGTAATTTCCTCCTATTTTGTATTTTTCCAGTCAGTTATAAGATATGGTTTAATTTTTATGGTCACTCAAATACAAAAAATAGGGACATAATTCAAATTAAAATTGTAAAACAGGTCATTCGAATTTCAACAAATTTCCCAAATTTACATTGCAGACCCTTACTTCGTGACCTTGAAGTTAAAATCTTATCACTTTTTAATCTTTGTATTTTTGACTTAATTCTTTACATTTTCAAAAATATCTATAGTTTCAGACTTAGAAAAAAAAATTAATTCTTATTCCAAAATAAATCAGTTGAAAATCAATATTCCCTACTGTAGAATATCAAAAACTCAAAATAGTCACATAATTTTAGGCATGAAACTGTATAACAAGTTGCCTGTATCAGCTCTCATTGCTCTTTCATTGAATGTATTCAAACCCAAATTTTATAGCTGGTTGACTCTAAATCCTTTCTAGTTCTACTCCATTGCTGAATTTGTAAATTACAACTAATAAATTATACTTACATTAATATAGAATTTGTAACATTATACAGTTATGTATTGTTTTATTTTATATGTATTGGATGATTTGTGTTATCATTTAAGATACTCTTTGACTTTTGTCTGTAACCTAATGATTGTGTTGATGACAATAAGTTATTGATTATATAGATTAACATCCCCATAGCATAGACCTGTGTGCTCATCAATTCATTTATGAATTACTTGAGATGATACAAAGCAAGCATGACTACAGGTTATGCCATATTATGTCAAATGTTATCTCAGTATGATCATAAGTAAAGAAATTATATAATACCGTACTCCATAAGAATAACATTAAAAATGAGTAAGTAGCTTTGCAGCTATGAGAAATATTAAAACTAGGATATTTATAAATATACTAGAAGTTAAGCTGTAAACCAAGTTTTATAACAAAATTTAAAATAAAAGGGAAGTTACATCAATTTGATTTAATCTCCATAAGGATAACAAGGGGATTGAAGTATTATAGATGGATAGAGGTATAGGGCAGGCAAAGTGTGATGTTGAAAAGGTTGGTACACGCTTAAAAAAATATACTTATATATCAGATCATTAATAATACAATTTTTTCCTTGGATCTAGGTTGTACTTGTCACTCAATCTTCTCAGTGGCTTATCAATGATTTTCTAGAAAATCAGTCTTCTGATCAATTTATCAACCTATTGATTGTTGCTGACCCGACACTACAAATTGATATCTTTAACGAGGTAATACAATCAATTGTTAATAAACTAAACAACATATTTATTGTAGGTGTATAGCATGGTAAAGGTTTTTTAACTGTGCAACCTTTTTTATACTCTAGAGTAATTTTTTATATACTCAACTGTTTACAAACTAAAGAGAGACTACTGGTAAGTTACCAATTAATAATTTGGATTTTTTTGTTGACTGTCACCAATAGTATCTTTTAAACCCTGCATCTGATAATAAACATTAAAATTTAATACGGTACATTACATCGTACAGTAGCGCCAACACTAATACAGAAAATATCTGCTGTATTCACAAACTGCAATTAATTCTATAAAATTAAGCAATTGTTTATGCAACAACAATACTATAGTGGTAATGGTAATTAGATAATAAAAAGCCTGAATCATATTATATATTGGTCTCAATGTCAATTGGTTTGTGAACAGTTGAATATGTAAAAGAATATTCAATTATGAAAAAGTCTTTAAATCTGTTTACTATCCGTAAATACTGTACCACAAAATAAGGTGTTCTGTTAGAAAAAATTAGGTTTAAAATTAAGTTAAGCCGTATTGGAAAATGACAAGTATTTATAAAAAATTTAACAAAATATTTTAAAACATCTCTAAATAAATAATATTCCTCGTCTAAGGTTTACTGTCTGAAGCATAGTTCAAAAGATACCAATGGAGACAGGTATCAATAAATCAAAATCGCAAAACAATTTAAAATAATGTTTATTATTTGAAACCACCATAAAATACATGATGTTACATAGTAAAACCTTAAGTTGAATTCAATATTGAAATATGACAGCCATTTACAAAGGTTTTAATTTCATAGTTTTAATCTTCTACAAAAGTGTACAAGTGAATGTTCCGCATTGAATACCTTAGTTTAGATCCCAATGCTGCAGTTAAAAAAATAGACCCATCAATTTATAATGTTATGTCAATTTTATAAATGTTGATAGTTGAGGGTTGTAACTATACATTTTTATAGTATAGAGACAAAGAGATAAATACATAATATATATAAAATATATAAAAATATATTTTACAAATTAAATATATAATTTTCAAGCGCATGATTTGAAAAAAATAGGAATGGATTAAAGTAGTTTTAAACATGTTTATCTTGTGTTTTGAGCCTCTCAAAGTTAAATTGTGGGCTGTTAAGTGAATTTTATATATTTTTATAAAGTTTTTAGATTTTGGTCAAAACCCTGCTCCTTAAATTTATTCCTTTTTTGAATCAGTTATGAATAAATAGTTTGGTGAAAAATATGACTTTACTCAGGAATACAATTGACATAATCGGTAACAATTGAGTTAAAAGTGAATATTTACATCAAGCAAACACAGTGTCAGTGGTGTAGTTAGACCTGAAGGGATCCTGGGGCAAAACCTTGATGTGGCCATCGCTATATAAGTTTAAAAGAATGCTGAAAGATTTTCTAATAAATCTAGCGATCTATTCTTTGGACAAATTTTCCACTTCCCCTCATTAGCAGAGAGGTAGTTAAGTTTTAACTTAAAATTTTATTTATTAATTACTATTACAATTTTATGATGCAACCATTTGTTTATGGATCTAATTTTTATATTTTGGTTTTATTGATAATGTAATTGTTTTATTTTGCTTTTCTGTTTTGTTCTGATTCAAAACAACTCTGTGGCAAGTTATTCCAAAGAATAAAGATTCTAATGAATAAAGATGTTTGACTACGACAACTTAGCTTATTTTTCTTTGGGCCCTCGGGGGGGGGGGGGAGTGTTGTCCCATTCAGTAGCTAAGCCACTTCACACAGTTATAGTTTGTAGAGAATTTCCTTCTGTTTTTCCCCTTTTAGTAAGGGATGATAGAAACTAAAATTGGTGATATATGATATGATTATTTTGTGACACTTATAAGGAGTATTAGATGTAAGTGTAAGTTACATAGTCATAATCATAATAATTGTAATGAACTTAGATCTGAGTAATGCTGGTTTGATTCCGAAACCAGTCTCCATTTGAAAATGGGCTGGGGATTTAAAACCATAACCTACCAAAATGTAAAAAATTCAGATGTATACAATCAAAAATCGCAGAAGCAATCATGATGTAGTAGTGTGTGACAGTTTTTTGCCAGGAAAAAATGTAATTAAATCTTATGGAAAAACTTTCTGACCCTTGAACAAGAATCTTAATCACTTACAAACACTGCAACACATACAAATCTTGAGGATCAATATTTAGTCAACAGAAATAACAATAAACTTATTTTGACTGAACTTACACAAATAAGAGGAAGACAAAAGCAAAAATGAATGAAAATGAATCAATTAAAAATCTACACAACCAAATCAAGCATTTCCTTACACCTGAATCAAACATAAAAGCAAACTTCAAGCTCAAACCTAGGCAGGGTCAAAGGTACAGTGTATCACAGGAGATGGAAAAAGCAAAAAAGGACCCAGACTCAGAGGGAGACATCCAACCCCCGACTAAAAAACTAAATCCGGAAACTCAGACTCTGACTCATAGGGAAACAACCAAACCAAGAGTAATAACCTGACCGTTGAAACAGTACCAGAGGGAGACAGTGAACCCCTGTCAACAAAACTGAACCCTGTAACAGACCCATGCAGACGGAGACAACCAAACCCTGTCTAAAAAAATGAATCTCGAAACTGACTCAGAGGGAGACAACCAAATCCTGAATAAAAAACTTAAATAAAAAATTAATAAAACTAATCAAAAAACCAATAAAATCAAACCCACAAAATATGACAATGATGACTGTGAAGCAAATGTAACAAGATCACCAACTCATAAATATATAAGATGCACTGCAGTCAATGCAAATAATGGATTAATATCTAATATTACCAAGGAAGACCATGTCAATATTGAGAGGACAAATATCTTCTCCTTCCCTCCTGAAAAACCCCTACTGTGTCTACACAACTGAAGCATGACAAAGACCTTCTACAGTCATGTAGCATTCATCTAATGGACACTGACAATGTACAGACCATCCCCATACCTCTACCACACAAGGAAATAGCAACAGTAAAACAGAGGCTACTAAAAAGAAAACTGTCCTTCAATAATTCCATCACAACACAAGATGCAACAGGAAACACCCAAATCATAATATGCTGCGAGGATCTATGCTCTTCCAAACACATACAACCTTCCCTGACCGTCGGCATTATATGGAAAAACTATGTTTATACAATCAGGAATGCACAATCAAAAAGGACTGTGGAAATCCAAGGAGAAAACCATTCTCCAAGAACTCAATATGGTGTACAAAGAATATGAAATAAACCACCTAAGTGAAAGAGAAATGATACAAGATTTTATCGAAAAAACAAATATACACAATCATAGACCTACTTACTGGTGAACAACATACAAAGTTGATAGTTTAATGTAATGAATAGTTTTTTATATCTCATATTTTTTCATAGATTTATTATTTATCTTCATTTGATTATGATAAGCATTACATGTTTTAAGTTGACATGAATATGTCTTAGCTCTGGGGGGGTTTCATTTATGCATGGGCACTAAATCTTTAGACCTTGTATTAATATGCTATATATTTTGTACCAGTATTACATATAATTCAATGGGAGTCACTGGCACATTGCACTCTTTTCCGTGATGTCACCTCTATACAGCAATTGCTAAAGAGGTGGCTTTCCAATTTGTTTATTTCATTTATAGCTGTAAGATACTTCATATGCATGTGTAAAAAGTATGTGATCATGTAGTAAATTAACCATCAATATCTTGTTGAAACTTGGAAAAATAATGTATGTATTTACATTTAGAAATAAAGGATTTATGTATTATTTATTTATAACTACAACCATATGAGTTTACTCTGATACATTTTTCTTCTCAGAAAGAGAAGAGTGTGGATATCAACCTGTACACTCATGAGCTTTACGCGGATCAACTTGGCAGTCGGATTCCTCGGCTGCTGACGGCTTGGCGCTGTGATAGGCTCACTCGCCCTGAGGTGGACCTTTTCCCTCCCAAGATAACTCGTCTCAACGGCTATCAGCTGAGAATAGTAGCAGCTGAGCAGCCACCATACGTGTACCAAAAGTGGGTTGTGTGAAATTTATAATCAATTACTATTGACTTTGGTACTGAGATCTCTCAGATATCACTTAGCTTAGTTATAATCAATTCAAGTTGTTTTATGGGAGTTGAATATGTCTCAAATTAGTTGAGCCCTTGCTATGGAGAAACTAAGCTGACACTCGCTGAGCTAAGCTGAGGATCAGTTTCTTACCTCACAGCTTATTTTCAAAAGCGGTAAAAACCGAAAAAACAACCTTGACTAATGGACAGTGGCTATGAAATCCTGCAATTGAAGATCTAATCTATATAAATAAAATTAAAGTTTCGTCTGTCTGTACATTGCTTGGAATTTTGATATTTTTCTTTATTTCTATGTTTTTTAAAACTGAAAAGCCGAAATGGGACTTATCTCAATTTATGTTTGTCTTTACGTCTGCCTGTCTTTCTGAAACGCTAAACAAGGAATTTGTCTTTGTCTTATCCTTCAGAATGAGAGCACCTACAGTTATTAAACTTATTTTCATTATCTTACTCCGTTTGGAGAAGGTTTTTGTTTACTTTAAACTGACCCACACATTATTAAAATAAAATAAAAGCTCTCAAAAAACCCAGTTTGAGCTATATTTTCAGTTTACAGAACATGTGATTTAATACAAAAACAAACAAACTGCTGGTAAATTAAAATCAATATTAGTTTGTTGGCATTGATCATCGTTTAAACCCATCATTTTAAAATCAAACATATTAAAATTTTATTTTAACATATAACTAATTTTAATGATGGAATTAATGTTCTAATTTATCTAATTGAAAATTAATGCTAAATAATTAAGCTGGGAGTTTTTCTTGTATTAATTTGTTTAGGATTTCAGATTTATATTGTGTCATCATAATCTTTCTTCTTTAGATTGAGTCCTACAACTGTACAAAGGACGGGCTTACTGCTAGTCTATTATAAATTGATGTTTTGTAGGATTAGAAGGCACCAGATAGGTAATGTATTTACCACCTGTCAATCTGGCTCTGTTCCAGATATGAGTTAGACAGTGCTGGGGAGGAGGAGTCTCACTGGGATGGTTTGGAGGTGCGTCTGATGAAGCTAATATCAAGTGAATTAAATTTTACCTACAAGTTTAGTCTGCCTACAACTAGCAGGTAAGTTTATAGCAATGGTACAGATAAAGCTTCTTAACACAATACTCATTGAGAGGAATATTTATTTTAATTAATGATTTAAAAAATTTGAGGTATGTTTTAAATATATGGTACCTACAGAATTTTGTACTGCATATGAACCAAAAATAATAACCACGTAATATATATAGGCTACTAACCTGTCATCAATAGTCTTATAAATTATAATATTTTATAGGGATTACCACAGTTGTGGAGTTGTCCCCATTTTCAAATTATTTTGTCACACATATATTTGTTTAGTACTTTTCTTTTGTTGAATCTTGACGAGGACTAAATATGTTAGACAATTTGAAAATGGAGCTACAGCCTAGAAACTTAAGTAATCCCTATAAATTATTCTAGTATTGATTGATGATAGGTTAGTAGCCTATATATCTATTTTAGTCAATTAATCAATCCAGGAGGTATATTATGAACAAAAATAATAAGTGAGGAGTTGTTCAGAAATTGGTTTGTTTCAAAATGGCTGAACTTTTTTCCATGATACAGGAAATATGGTAAGCCGTCTGTGGTCACTGATGACCATCTTTAAAAATCGACATGAGAGTTAGAAAAAAAACTTTTGAAGCAATTTTAAATATACGATCCTATTCCCTAACAACTCCTTCACTCATAGTTTTGGTCCATATTCAGTAAAATGTTTTCTATGAATAGCTGCTGCCTAGTATTGTTTAGCTGTAAAAAATCAAAGCAAAGCACACTTAACAGGATTTTTTATTACAGCACACATTTTGGCAAACAAACTAATGCCCAGACAACTTTTACTCTAACAGAGCTGGAAGCTGATTAATTCTGACGTAAAAATTGTTGAAAGAGTGGTGGCGCTACCTCCTCTACTTCTTGCATAGCGAGCAAACTATGTGATTTAGTATAGATGAAGTTTAAACTGGCAGTGTAGCTGAGTGGTTGTAGTGCCTGTTTTCAAAACTGAAGGTTGCCGGATTGAATCCTGTAAGGGTCAACAAGACCGGAATGGACCGTTACCCATCAATAAAACATTAAAAATTTCCAAGAGGCTTGGATATACACAAAACCAAACAAACAAAGGTTACTATCCAACAGCCCTTAAGCTACAATAAAACTACAAAAGATAATTTTGCAATGAGGCTTACCATTTTTCATCTGGGGTGGATTCCAGGCACCGATAATTTTACAAATTTTTAGAGTGTTATTTGTGTTGTTTTTGATGACAGTTGGGAAAACACAGCTGGTAGCGTGTTGACAGAGCTGGAGCTCCATCGTAGTGATGTGGCCTTGGCTGGGATTCACCTCACTAGGGACAGAGCGCGCCATTTCCATCCTTCTGTCACACACTCGCACGACTGTGCTGTGTTCATGACACTGGCCTCTACTGCATTACCTAAGTAGATGGATAAATTATTTAATTTTATTATTTATTATGATATGGTTCAAATCTTCTGATTTAGTTTTGTTCTGAGAAATGATTTTAGTCACTCCATTATGTGCTATTGTTTATATTCCAGCGCAGCCACAAAATATGTGTAGAAGGGAAGAGAGAGGAATAAGGATTTGATTTGACAGGCCAGCAAATTTACTTGAGCATATTCATGGGGTTTTCATAAGACATATTGATTAACAAGGTCCACAACCAATTGAGTTATATTCTGTTTTCCTCTTTAGTAATGAAATAGTTATTAAAAATGGATTAAATACCTGTTTTACGTGATCCAATCTGTCACCAATGGTGACTGTGTTTTTATGAAACCATGAAACAAGAGCAAAACCTATACCATGCAAAACAAAAACCAACCATACAAGCAAAAAAATGTGGAAAGCATGTATGTAAACCATTTTTGGTATTTCACTGAGAGTAGAGACTGTAAAGAATTATAGATTTTGAATGAAAATAAAATATTGTTTATATTTTTTGTTAAGTGGCTACTTTTACTGTGGTTCTTTTAAGGAAAAATACAACAATATTTAATTATAATATAATATACAACAATATGTAATTTTAACAGGTATCGTGCAATCATGGGCCCTTTCCGCTGGGAGGTTTGGATGACCATCACTCTGGCTTACCTTTTTGCTATCCTCCCCATCAGCTTCTCAGCCCATCACACGTTACGGCCACTTCTCAACAGCCCCTGGGAGTTAGAGAACATGTTCTGGTATGTTTTTGGCACTTTCACCAACTGCTTCACGTTCAAGAACTCCTGGACAAGTGGCAAGATGTCAGCTACACGGATATTTATTGGTAATCCTTATTGTACGGTACATAAATTTCCTAAAGGGAATATTCTTTCATGAATTGATGACCATTTTAAACCTCACTTTGACTGGAACTTCTCATATCTACAAATTTGAAAAAAATATATTTTAAGAACTGTAATACTAGGATTATGAAAATCTGCTTTCCTATTAAGGAAGAAGTTCATCATTCTGAAAATAAAAATCCAAATTCTGGTACCAGGCAACCACTAATCTCTAATGATCTTATTGACTATAAGGCAAAAAACTTCCCAGAGAGATAAAATCTTACCAGAGATTCTATTCCTCCATCAACATATTAAAAATACTCCTTTAGCAGCAGTCCTTCTTGTATGAGCAAATTTCCATTCATTTATGATGTAAATGAGTCTGTAGCGGACTAATTCCAGACTTGTCTGTGTGGGTTGACCATATGGGATCAGGGAGGTAAATTTCCTCGATCCCGATTATGTTCATTACAGAACATAGGTTGTTACATGTTTACCTCCACAAAATGGGCAAAGTTGACAGTCTGGGTGTAGGATTTTGCCCAAGACAATGTTTTTCACTTGTTTTTCGAGTTTAAGTAGTGCATAGTACAAAGAAGACAGCTGCAGCTGGAGATCAAAGATTTCTTACCACGGGCTAAGAAATATGAGCTTCCTACTGTGTCGTTTGTAGAGAAAGTTCTCAAGAAAAAAGCTGGAAGATCCATAGCATCTAGGACCTTCACTCGGGAGGTCATTTAGAGCTACTCTCTGAGCTTTTAAACAGGGCTCCACTTTAAAGTTATACCTTAATAGGTTTTACTAAAGTGGATAATAACCTGGAGGTGGGCGTATTTATTGGGTGCAAGTCCCACTCACCCGGTGGTGTGCCAGTCTTCTTCTCTGATGGTGCATTATTAGAATTCCCATAAAAAAAGGACATGGGGGGTAGGTTTATACTTTGTCTGACAAGTGTCTATACTGATTTTTACCCTAAACTTTGACATAAGGTAGTACATGAAGGTTCTACATGAATCTTAAATAAACTAATAAAAACTTAACTTTTAACGAAACTTAAATAAATTAACACAGATGGAAATGCCAAAATTGAACTTTAAAAGGTTAACTTTTCAAACTATTTGTACAGGGACATATTGGGTTTTCTCAATCATCGTGTCGGCTGCCTACACTGGAAGTATCATAGCATTTATCATGCTTCCGAGATTCCCCGATGTAATGGAAACACCATGGCAACTGGTTGACAATGACATCAAACTCATTATAACAAGTAAGATTATATAGTTCAAATATTGTTAAAAAATTATAATTATATACTTTAGTCACTTCACCACTCTTCACAGTTTTCAATCATGCTTGGACAGACATAAGGTGGACAAAGTAGAGTTGATTCAATGTTTATAATTTTTTCAGATGAATATTTTTTATGCCTTTTGAAATTTTTATTTCCAAAATTACCGGGATCAATAATGTTCGTACTATTAACAGGTGCATATTGATAAATTTACCATTGATTTATTACTGCACTAAAATTAATAGTACATTTTAGAATATCATAAACTATGACATTATTTCTTAAGAATTTTATTCACTGAGAGTTGAGTGTTAAGCAGGAAGTAATATATTTCGGTGATATTTTTTATGACTCAATCCTTCAAGAAGCTAAGGGTAGCAACTAGCAATGGATCACACTAAAGTTATTTCAGTCACTTTCCAGAGGTATACGGTCTGTAGTTCTGTTTAGAAATGAATAACCATAAAAAGGTTTTCAGTAATATTGTATATTATTGTTTTTCCAGACCGAAGTGATCTGAAGGAAGCAATATACAACTCTACAGACAAAGCAATTTTACGACTATCTCAAAAGTTGAAAATTGTTCCAACAATCAATGAAGCAGTTTCTAATGTAACAGAATCTCGATTCTTCACTCATTATGCATTTCTTCATTCAAGAGAGTATTTGAAACATATCATCAGAACTAATTTTACATCATCGTAAGTTTTTGTCTACTTACCAATTTAATTTTTTAAATATTAATAACCAGTTTTAAAGTATTTATTTCATGCCTAGCAATCTGTCATCTGAACCAAGATCGATCTGGGTTTATGAGAATCAAATCTACTGTGAATACCTTAGATGATTTGATAAGACAAGTGTATATTTGTGAATAAGCTTTTGATGGATCATTCTTCTAAATTTTATAAGCTGGCCACCTACAATTATAAAGTAAACTTTCCTAAATTGAAGTTTTTTTTTATCAAAACTCCTCTGAGAAATTGTATCTCGGTCACTCTTAGTCTTAACCCTAACTAATAATTACTTTTCAGAACTTCTCATAAGAAGTCGGCTTACCATCTGAGCAAGACCTGTTTTGTGCCAATCCTGATATCCATGATGTTTCCCCCCAAATCTGTGTTGGTTGCTAGGATAAACACTCTGCTGGTTTGGGCCTCCCAAGGAGGGTTCATACAGAAGCTGGTGTCTGATGTAGCATGGGATCAGCAACGTACAGGAATGGGAAAACTACTCCAGGTAACTGCACCAAGTCTTCTCACACCAAAACCAAATTATTTTTGAAGCTGTCTTCTGCTTCATTGGAGGTTAAAGAGGTTGTGTGTTTTAAGACACTTGTGTCAAAATGTGGTTGTCTGGTATATTCAGTTTCAATCTTTAATAGTTTTTATTTAGCATTTTATCAATATTACTATTAATTAGTGTAACTACTATCAGTGAATGGAATGCTCTATATGACCTGTTTTGAATCGAGGTGGATGAGTTACGATCAAAGAATTCAATTAAAGAACTTAGAGCCTCGCAGACAGATAAGTGTTACATTGATATAGTTTTATAATTAAAATTTATGCAAATTGAATTTGTTTCTCGCGTCACCAATTCTACTAACTATTTTCTCCCAAGTTATTCATTCATAAGGCGAATAAGCAAATTGATATATCTTTGTATTATTTGTTGTAATGCAAAAATGTGTATTTGTAACATATGTCAAAAGTACTAGTTTTAACATTTTTTCATGTAGCAATCTAACTTACTAATTTATGACAGACAAAAATAACGATCTGACATAGACTGTAAAAATATGTTTTTTCCATTCAGCTAATGTTTGAGTGTACTCCTAGTATAACCTATTCATCATCTCCCATTATTTTTACTCATGAGCCACTGCTACATGACAGTTTTCTGACTTTACATAAACAAACACTAAACTGTGCTACTAATGAGTCCAGAGCACGTGCAAATGTAACTGTATACTAGGGAGGTGGGTGGTGTGAGGAATCAAGGTAACACGTTCACTGCGTCATCAAAATTCAATAACTTTTTCATATAGCGGCATGACTCACCAGTGACTCATAGTTGTTTCAAACTTTGGCGGGCTCAAATTTCATAGAGGTTGCACTAGGAGCGCTGCCGGTGGATTTTTTAGGTTACTATGGATATTTCCCACCAGATCGCAGCATCGTGCAGCGAATGAATTGTCATGAGTCTCCAGTGACTCATACCGCAATGCATTGATCACTTACGACTTTTGATTTCGACCAAAATCTTGAGTTGTTTACAAGACAACAAACAGAAGACTCAAACCATCAGACAGTAAAGTAACCTCAAACAATATTTGCGCAAATAATAAACATCAAAAACGCGTAGGAACTACTTTTCTTGCTCGAAAAATTTGAGTCACCTTTGACTCATGCCGCAGTAGAATAGTATGTACAATTAACCACAGTGCGGTATGAGTCACCGGTGACTCATATATAAATATATACTACCTATAAAACTAATAATAGCAGTGCAACCCCCACTTGAATTGTAATACAGGTGTGAAAATGTATGTGCCGCAAGGAGCGCCAGTCACGGTGGAATAGTCGCCGCACGCAGAGCCACCGGTGACTCATGCACAGTGAACGTGTTAATGAACATGATAGGTTTTTTGGCTCTAGTACTCTATAATACTAGTGTTTGCTACTTTCAGTGGCACATTCAGAAAATAATTAAAGAGGAGGCTGGCTGAGAATCTCTGGACTCCCTTGGTCAACCACTGGAAAAACTGTTCAACAATTCCTTAAAAAACAGTATTTTAAGGCATTAATTTAATGCAAGATTCAAGTACAGACTACAGGAATGAAGACCACTGCAGATTGAAAATGATTTTAGATTTTATTTTAGCAAAATATTTTTATATCAGCTGTCTTACAAAACAAAATTGAGTCTTCACCAGTATGAATAATAAATACACTGTCTGTGTAAACTGGAATTTACCTGTGGATAGTGAGATTGGCTAAGCCTAAGCCATGTATCCTACGGATGATTGATTGATTTTCTTTACTGAATACAAGGTTTTGATTTCAACTCTATCGTTTGTGTACTCGCCACCCAGACTCAGACACGATTGGATTCAATACTGTCTGCTTCTGCATCTGTCGAATGAATTGCCAACCACCAAAAAGTATTAATATACTTCCAAATTCTACTTTAGTGTATTTCTTGACTGTTGAGGATGTAAGTAATTATTTTACACTCTTAATTTACTCTAGTTCGTAAAAATGTTTTTTCTAGTCGTACTTACATACTATAAAAAAGAGAAATTTAATAAACTATTATACCTACTTTATACTTTTAACTGAAATGGCAACCTACCCAGGTAGGTATTTTAAGCCAAGTATGAATGAGGAATGAATGTAGGATGATTGTGGCGTGATCTTGTAGTCTTGATACCGACTAAGGCTGACATGTTCCTTAGACAGGACTGTTAATTAATAGCCCAACAGCCGATGGCAACTAATGGACCTACAGTTTAACGTGGAATCCGAACCACGGCCTCACGAATATTAGCATACCTACATCTATTTTCTCCACACCTGTATTCTGGATTCATCACCTGATCGTATTAATCATTAAACTACAACTATAATTCAAAGGCTTATTTATTAAAATTCACTAAGGGGTCTAATGTTTGCAAAAATGTAAACAAACATAACTACTCGAAGGACCCAAAATTTATTACAGAGTATTTTCCTGGACTTCATAAAATTAACACTGTAATGAAAGCAGCATTTAACGTTTTAAAATGTTCCCCAGTAATTCAAAATTTATTTACCAGACCACCTCCTCTTTTTTTTAAAAGGCCACTAAATTTAAAAAACATGGTGAGACCGAAAATTTGAAATTCCCGGCCAAAAGAATTAGATAATTGTCATGGCTGTGAACCATGCCACAACCCCCTTGTGACATTTGCAAAATTATGTGTAATTCTCTAAAGGTTTACCCAATAGTTGGAAAACCAACATGTGAAACTCACAATGTGATATACCAACTATCATGTAAACATTGTCCAAAAGAATATATTGGTTAAACATTGAATTTACTTCGAGTTCGTATGACTGGCCATCGTTTTGATGAGGTACATGAAGATCAAAGGATACTCGTTTATAATCATGCTTCTCACCACATCCAAATTTTTGAAGGCTAATATGAGCTAAAGCCCTTCACAAAATTAAACCACATCAAAATGCAAAAAGCAACCAACTAATTTTGAGATATTCTGAATTGGCACACCAGTTGGTTCTAAAATAAAAATGTCCATCCGGTTTAAATTTGAGATAAATTGATACTAAACGATTCAACTAAATTCCAAATACATTTAAAAATTACATGTAAAAACCTTTATATTTATTATAAAATGTACCAAATGATATGTTCAATACTTAAAATTGACTATCAAGACAATCACGTGTCAAAATATTTAGTCACTGTTTATTATTGTTTATTGTTCTCTTATTTGTATTTTATGAATTGCTTGAAAACGTTTATGTATTAATTAACCGAAAACTCACAAAACCTTTTTATTTCTCATTTGTCCATCAAACAAGTTAAATAATTGTATTAAGCCATTTGACACATTTCTACAAACATCAAGATATATATATATATTAAATAATTATTCATAACTCATTTTTCATTTTCATTACCCTTTTTAGTGTGAGAAATTATTTTATTTAAAAAATTCACAACATGTTTCAGAACTCAGTCCATTATCAAGTATAAAACCTTGATAATGGACTGAGTTGTGAATTTTTTAAATAAAATAATTTCTCACACAAAAAAGGGTACTAAGTTATGAATAATTATTTAATATTAGTAGTAGCCCTCATTTACCAAATCAAATATATATATTATGTACATTTATATAACGACTATTGTTTGTGGTCTCTGGACACCTAACACAAAAAAAATAACATGGTTCCAGGCTGTCTTGACATGAAACCTACGGTAATAGCTTCTTCCTGATGGGAAATTCGCTAAAAGTATTTATTTATAACCTAATTGATATAAATTCTCTGAGTCATCTCTGACTCTAGACTTCTTATGAGTATAAGAGAGTGAGACATGTCACAGGTGAGTGGTGGGGGACTAAAGTCGTCCGCAGTAGAGGAGAGGCAGCTGACCCTGGATGATACGCAAGGCATGTTCCTCCTCATGGGCTGTGGGTTCGGGCTGGCTATCATCGCTCTCATGGCTGAGTGTTGCCATTCAGTGTATCAGAAACGTTGTGGAACCTGGTGGGAAAACTTTTCATCCACTGCTGGCTCCGAACATGACATTTCTCCAGACAATCGGAATTTCCAGTTCCGCAGCAGAGATGAGTTTATACAGTATATGTCAAGTGGAAGCCCTACAGGAGGAGGGCAGGTAGGATCTTTCATTTCAAAAAGCATTATAAATTATATAATTTTTGTCATAATCTTGTACACACACTAGAAGTCAAATAATAAAAGAGTGCAGTATTAACAACTTAAAAAAATCTTATTTAAATTAAAATATAGATTTTTTTCATTTCATGCCATAATTGTATAAACCAATGAAACAAAATATTAATCACAGGAGTTGCCTATGATTAATATATGTATTTTTCTATTATTATTCTTGATTCTAGTATTTTTGCATCCATTTACTGAAGAAAATTTTAAATGTATTTAAATTCAAATATAATCTCATTCATTGTAAAATTAATTTAAATCTCATCTGCATTTAAATTAACAGAATTAACTCAAAAGTAAAGTATGCAGAGAAAGCTTCAAACCTCTATTAATTAGTGGCTAATCAGAGCACATTTTCATTTAACTAGTAGCGATTGTTTTGATATATTATTCTTATACTGCAACTGTGATCATTATGATATGTTGGCAGATGGAACTGCAGGCACAAATTCACGTGGAAACATCTACCGTGCAGCCTTCACGCAATACTGCTAGATCCCTGACAACCATCATCGAAGTAAAACATGACATCAAGGGTCGTCACCTGTCACTGTAACATGTGATGTAGCCCGTGTTGCTCATTTTTAACTTGTATTCACACTTCACATAGGGTATTTTATTTTTGTCTTCAGAATCTAAATTTTTTTAAATTCAAATAATTCAAGAAAATAATGAAATATTTCCAAATATTATTTTATTTTATTTAATCCCATTTAAATGAAATATTTATTGCTTCTTTAACTTTATACGGTAAACATAATTTACATGAGATTTGGATTGTAAAAATACAACAATAAAGAAAAAGCTACTTTAATAATATTGTCAATCATATTTTGATTAATGTTATCAATTTTTAGGCCTACCCTTAACTTTTCCAACAGTCTTTTAACATTAAGGTGCCTTACGGAAGTGTAAAAAAAACCCTTTGCAGAGTTGATACAACTTTTTAGCTGCTTGTTCGAGCTCTTAAATTACTTTTTCTCTAAATTAAATTAGACTTACCTATTAAACTAACTTATAAATAGCACACAATGCATTTTGGAATATTGGTCCTAGGATGTAAGCTGTGACCTCTTAAACGTAAATCTGAGATGACCAAGAAAATACATGATCAATAGTTAACAAATTTAAACCACACTTTTCAGATCTTATTAAATAGTCCTTTTCTTTTTGGGTACATCATTAAAACATGCCTAACCTCACATCACTTCAAAGGTCCAATTCCTTCCAATGATCTATTCTATGCATACGTCTTAAATATTTGCCTTTACTTATATACACTGTGTCACCAAACACATACAATGAGATAAACAAAGAAACCAATATTCATGTTCCTCTTCACTTGAAGCGGCGCTGTACCCTGCGACAATGTTGGCTGCTGGCCTCACTCAGTGCTGCCTCCAGGCTCTCGGTGATGTGAATGAGACAAGCAGGGTCTGCTTGGAGTAGAAGGTGATCTTTAACTACCAAACAAACAGTACATTTTACACAGAGGTAAAATGCAATAATCCACACTTGCTCAACAAATTATTGATATGCTTAACAACTATGGAAAACAAACTTATGGAAGTGGTTAAATTGAACTTTAGTTGAAACAGAATTAGTTAAAAATTGGTAAAAAACAACCTGTGTTGTGAAATGCACCAACACAACCTGAGAAACACCATGCAGTACAATATTACGTGGATTGGTCTCTTCTGCCACCAAGTGTTTTGATTTTATGAAAAATAAAATTACACAATTTTTGTCTTTTTGTCATTTACAGTCTAGCTCACATCTTAATCGCACAAATCAGGTTGTTCTCTTTTTTTAATGGAATCCAATTCACATCTTGGCATCTTGGCTCTGCATGTTTTTATAGAGACTTTACAATGCATTCTAAATGGGAATGCAAGAAAACAAGAAATAAACTTAAACTGGCCATCTGCATTGGCCCACGGCCTGTGTTGTGGAATAATTAAAGACAGTGAGGAACTGTAAGAGTACACAGTGGCTAGCCAGAAGAGATCAGCCGCTATTGTAGTCACAAAGGCTACTTAATTATAATTTCATTAATACATAACAGGCACGCACGCACGCACACACACACATTTTGAGTTGGTAAATGAGGGCTACTATTAATATTAAATAATTATTGATAACTTAGTACCCTTTTTTTTGTGTGAGACATTATTTTATTTAAAAAATTCACAACATGTTTCAGAACTCAGTCCATTATCAAGTGGTGTAGTAATAAGAACATAACCTTGTTGTAAATAAAATTTATAAATGTCATATGGTTAATTTTGGAAAGTAAAGAAGAGAGGAGATGGATGTTGTATGTATATGTGTTTATGTTTTTTTGTTTCTTATTTTTTCTATTTGATCGTAGATTGGGTGAATTTGTGGTGGTAACATTGAATTTAAAATATTTGTCGGATCTTTTTTGCGATGTATGTAGATATTCAATTCTTCTTTAACATTTAATTTTTCACGTTGTTTTTCGAACTCCAGTACTGAGACACTTTCTGTCATGTTTTTGTAGCTGTGTCCTGATGTTATTAAATGTTCTGCGAAGTTGGATTTACATGTAGTTTTGTTGTTGGATTTAAGTGCTTGAATGTGTTCTTTAAATCTTGTTTTGAATGTTCAATGTGTTTGTCCAATGTAATATCTGTCACAATCACTGCATTTGATCTTGTAAATACCAGGTTTGTTAAAATTATCATTGTCTATTTTTTCAGGGCTCGTTTTTTTGTTTATCAAATGAAAAATGTTATTTTTTGTTTTGTAGCTTAATTTAAGATTTGTATTTTTGAGTGTTCTTCTTATGGCTTTGTCCATGTAATTGTTGTATGGTACACACAAATATTTGTCTTTTACTTCATTTGATTTTTGTGTTGTGGGTTGAATCTTCTTTTAGCGAATTTCCCATAGGGAAGAAGCTATTACCGTAGGTCTCATGGTAAGACTTAAGCCCGGGACCATGTTATTTTTTCTTCTTTAGGTCCCTTGAGACCAAAAACAATAGTCGTTAAAATTTTTATATATATATATATATGTATATATATATATGTATATATATATGTGTCTGTGAACACGATAACTCTCGTAAAAATGGTCCGATCGAGACCAAATTTGGTAGAGACGTGTATTCCTACAAATGCTCGGACGAGTTCGTAAACCAGACATATCGGTCAATGGGAACGGGTAGTTTGGGGGGGTTTTGTACCCCCAAATGGGGTTTTTTGTGTTTTTTCACATGTAATTTTAAAAATTTCTAATTTTATATTTCACTATTGGAATCAGCTTTAAAAACTGCACAATTTAGTTTCTTAAAGTTTTTCTCTATCTCCAACGGTTACCGAGATATTAAAAAATCTAAACACAGTACGTTGTATTGTGGGGCTCCAATGTTAATCTTATGGAGGATAGGGAAAAATTAATATTTCCCATATTAATCAATATTTTTGGATAAAACTTGATATTAAGCTTCATGTGGTTGAGATCTATCCATTTATGCTTAAAAATCACAGTTTATGTGTTTATCATGGCAGCAAACCTGCATACTCTTTTCCCATGTTAATCATATGGAGAATAGGCAAACTCCTTTATTTATGGACAGATGTTGATGAAAGTTGGTATAAATGTTAAAAATAAAATTTTTGATGGTATAAATGGCTACTTTCAGTGTTCCTCACAGCAGCAAACCTACTCACTCTTTCCCATTTTAATCTTATGGAGAATAGGCAAATAATTCTCATGTTTATGGACAGATTTTTATAAAACTTGTCATATATTATTATTATATTATTGATTTGGAAATTCGCTGAGTACGCAGGTCTGCTGCGACGGGGGTATTTTAGTTTTTTCTTTTTTTTATCATGTTATCTATCATTTTTGTTCTGTATCCATTTTGTTCTGCAATATATTTTATGGTGTTTGATTCTTTAATGAAATTTTCTGTTGAGAGTGGAATATTTACGAGTCTGTGAATAAGTGAGTGAAATGTTGCTATTTTGTGATTCCATGGGTGGTTAGAATTATATGGTATGATGGTGTTTGTTGTGGTAGGTTTTCTGTATATGTCAAATGAGTGTTTTTTGTTCCAACTTTTGTAATTGTGATGTCAAGGAAGTTTATATCTTTTTCCTGGATTTCTCCTGTAAATTTTATCGTTGGTGATAATGTATTAATGTGTTTCAAAAATGTGTCAGCTTCAATTTTAGTTCCTTCAAATAGGCAGATGATGTCATCTACATATCGGTACCAATAATTTATTTTAGGACTAATTTCAAACATATACATGACAGAACTAGAGAAAACAAAAATAATAAATGATGTTAACCCGTTCAAAAACAAAATAAATTCCAACAACAAAACTACATGTAAATCCAACTTCGCAGAACATTTAATAACATCAGGACACAGCTACAAAAACATGACAGAAAATTTATCAGTACTGACTGGAGTTCGAAAAACAACGTGAAAAATTAAATGTTAAAGAAGAATTGAATATCTACATACATCGCAAAAAAGATCCGACAAATATTTTAAATTCAATGTTACCACCACAAATTCACCCAATCTACGATCAAATAGAAAAAATAAGAAACAAAAAAAAAATCTCTTAAAAATCGCTTAGCAAGTTAACAAATGGACCAAGCCATCCTGAGCATCCGCACGCCCGTGGGGGTGCAGTAGTGTCCGCTGCTACCCGCTCGCTGAGCGATTTTTTTAGACTACCACAACATGCAGCTTTGCATGCACAAAGGAGTGCCTCGCCCTAGTGCAACTACCACCCCATGTCGCGTCACCTCTACTGTCACAACTTTTATTATGTTTTTTATAATTCTAACCACCCATGGAATCACAAAATAGCAACATTTCACTCACTTATTCACAGACTCGTAAATATTCCACTCTCAACAGAAAATTTCATTAAAGAATCAAACACCATAAAATATATTGCAGAACAAAATGGATACAGAACAAAAATGATAGATAACATGATAAAAAAAAGAAAAAACTAAAAAAGAAGATTCAACCCACAACACAAAAATCAAATGAAGTAAAAGACAAATATTTGTGTGTACCATACAACAATTACATGGACAAAGCCATAAGAAGAACACTCAAATACAAATCTTACAAAACAAAAAATAACATTTTTCATTTGATAAACAAAAAAACGAGCCCTGAAAAAATAGACAATGATAATTTTAACAAACCTGGTATTTACAAGATCAAATGCAGTGATTGTGACAGATATTACATTGGACAAACACATTGAACATTCAAAACAAGATTTAAAGAACACATTCAAGCACTTAAATCCAACAACAAAACTACATGTAAATCCAACTTCGCAGAACATTTAATAACATCAGGACACAGCTACAAAAACATGACAGAAAGTGTCTCAGTACTGGAGTTCGAAAAACAACGTGAAAAATTAAATGTTAAAGAAGAATTGAATATCTACATACATCGCAAAAAAGATCCGACAAATATTTTAAATTCAATGTTACCACCACAAATTCACCCAATCTACGATCAAATAGAAAAAATAAGAAACAAAAAAACATAAACACATATACATACAACATCCATCTCCTCTCTTCTTTACTTTCCAAAATTAACCATATGACATTTATAAATTTTATTTACAACAAGGTTATGTTCTTATTACTACACCACTTGATAATGGACTGAGTTCTGAAACATGTTGTGAATTTTTTAAATAAAATAATGTCTCACACAAAAAAAAGGGTACTAAGTTATGAATAATTATTTAATATATATATATATATATATATGATAAATAATAAAACAATTAGTACCCTGTTTTTAAACTTTAATGGCAACATGTTTCGGCATTTATGCCATTTTCAAGCCATTTTTAAACTAACCTATATTTAAATTACAAATTTTATCGGCATTTATGCCATTAAAGTTTAAAAACAGGGTACTAATTGTTTTATTATTTATCATATTATCAAAAGTAGCCCTACATTGTGAATTGTTAAATAATATATATATATATATATATGTTTTACCTTTGCTATTCTCCAGCGACAATCTCATAGTGACTTGGGGCGTCATTTGCTCTAATAGCGCTCTGGAACTAACCTGGCCATATATATCGAAACAGAATAAATTGGAAGATGTATAAGTAAGGACACACAATTAAGGATACACTAAAATCATACAGGATTCCTAATTTACATATTAATAGAATTAAATTGTTCTTGTATTTCCGTCATATCACGTTATAATTTTATTTAAGGAAATTATATCACCACCCTTCCCCACATATGCAGTTTTCAGGTTTTCTGAGATGAAATGCCCCATAAAATAGAGTACCACTGTAAAATGACTATATATATATGTAAATGCACATAGACAACCACTAACACAACTTTTTTGTTTGCAAAAAAAACAAAAACATCTTAAAAAAGCTAACCTGATAGCTCAAATTTAAAAAAAAATTTAGATGGAAAAAATATTTTCATTCTAAAATGAACATTGTATCGAAGGCGAAAATAGTGAGCCAAATATCAAATACGAAATTGGTAATCAGGGGATTTAGACTATGAATTTGCCAATCTGTAATTTGTTCCACAAAATTTTGTAATACTGATCCTTTATCTAAAAAATCTTAAGTCTCAAAATCCAATTGATAGTATATCTCAGATTTGAAAACTATTTAGGCATTTGCCAAGGGGAAAACAAGATAAACATTTTCTGGGATTTGTCATTTTTTTCACAAACGGTTTTTAAGCATTGATAGAGCCTGAAAATGAAAACCATTTAATCAGATTTTAAATCTAAACCACACAATCGCATCTTCATTAACTCAAAGTCTCTCTAAGGCATCATTATAAGATGGATATACTAACTTGATCAGATTACAAATACTCTCACATAAGGTGAGTATTTAAATTACACAGTATTCAATTAAAATACAGGGTGCCTCTAGGTATCAAACAAGGCAACTCAACCTTTTACCTTCAATGGTCACGATTCTCTTATATTAATGCTACTGTCTATAATTTAAAACCATATTATTCAGCAGATGAGATAAGGTAAAACAGACCTTAGCTTCTAGACGCCACTCGAGATCTCTGAACTGCGGCAGATCAACAGAGTTGCGTGCAAGGACCTGTGCCAACTCTGTTTGGCGACTGTCGTAGCAGGCCTGTACAACCTCACACTGCCCCTCAGTGAAACCAACAGTCAGTATTGTGTCCCTCAAGTCCAACGGGCTCAGCTAATAAGTCAAAGGAATTGAAATTACTAATATAAATACCAGGTTTTATAATAAATTATTACAATAAATCAATACCTCTGATTTTCAAATGTAATGACTTTTTTGTAATGATTGAACTGTAGACAATCCAGAAAATAACTTCCAATAAATATCACATCAATTGTTTAAGGCTTAAACCCATGCCACACCAAGCTCACTCCCGTGGTGGGCATGAAGTCTTAAAAATCGCTTAGCAAGTTAACAAATGGACCAAGCCATCCTGAGCATCCGCACGCCCGTGGGGGTGCAGTAGTGTCCGCTGCTACCCGCTCGCTGAGCGATTTTTTTAGACTACCACAACATGCAGCTTTGCATGCACAAAGGAGTGCCTCGCCCTAGTGCAACTACCACCACCCCATGTCGCGTCACCTCTACTGTCACAACTTTTATTATGTTTTCTTGTTCGAAGTCAACATGGAATATCTGATTAAGGAGGTAATTCTGCCACTGTCACGACATATTGCCATGAGCTGAGGACAAAATGGTCCCTTATTTAGCTTCCTTTCCTCCCCGAGTCTCAATTCTACGTAGTGGTTTCCAGCATGTTGAGTAAGCCTCATTTATTTTTTCTTAAGAACTGGTGGCAGTGATGTAAGGCTGGTGGCTTGCTGCAAAAGTAGTTGTGTAGTACTGTAGTTGCCTGAATAATTTTTTGGACTGTGTCAATTTTACATTGTAAAGGTTGGAAATACAATTACCACCTTTGTGCAAGAATACTGAACACATTTTCAAAAACAAATTTTTTTTTGAAATGGACGCATAATGAACAGTTTAAGTGGAAAACCTTTATCACTCACCACAACGTTTGACAAACTAGGTTAAAAAGTATGCAAGTTATATAACTTTTTACGTATGTAAAAACTTAAGTACGTAAGTCTGTACATGTTCTCCTTAAGCTAGAAAAATTGTTTCAATCCAAAAATAACTTAGTTGAGGTTTATCAATGAATATTTTTCAAACGTACAAAAAGTACCTAGCTTGAGAATGGATTTAACACACATAAAAAGGACACAAAGAAAAGGTATTACCTGATGTCTGCTGCACTCAATAAGTAGGTTAACCAAAGCCTCAACAGCATTTTCGACTACTTCCGTTTCTAACTCAAGTTTTTGGGCAGCAGTTTGGTATAGCTTTTGGTTAGGACCTTTGCATAAATACTCCATGGCTAACTTACAGAAATCTTGGAGAACTGGAATAGGAATATCAAAGAGTAAATTTATAGTACAAGGGTTTACAACAATTATGATTGGAAATAGGCCTAACATTTTTGTAAATATATTGTGTATGCCTTGCTGCAGATCTGGAAACAATTATTTTTTAACCTTCGCTCCACTTTAAAATATCCACCAGAATGGTCTGTGTCTTATTTGAACATGTCTTAGTAAACATGAAGTGTATCAAAATAGCTCTCAAAGCATGTCAACTCTTGGGATAATTTTTACCAAATTCAAATTTTTAAACATAAATTAGGGCTTATTAATTTCAAAATACTCTGTTGCGGCAGGCCTGTGTACTCAACGAATTTCCACATAAATAATATAATAAGAAGAAATTGTTGAGTAGGATATGACAAGATAAAATTATGTAGGCCTAAGATAATGAAATAAAAAAAGAACATAAGAGTCAACTGGATTTGAATATAGTCTACCACACTACAAATAAGGAGAAACAATAAGTTGTTCTGTGGCCACGGAAACGTTTGGAACAATCACTCCCCCACTTTTCGCATAAAAATAGAGAGACTATCTCCTTTGGCCATTAAAATCTCGCAGGGAAGATTACAGTAAAGCTGATGTGCTAGATAAAAAAAATATAAATTTGCTCTGTGGATTACTTTAGGAATTCAAAAGCCAACATTTTCCTTCCTTCTGATTTCATAATGATGCGTAGTTATGGTAAAAATAGATTGTTTGTTTTCTTTATATAAATTAGTAAAGTTTTCTAATATTAAGAACGGGAAATTCAAGAAATAGTAATTTGGGTGGATATCTCTGGTTTTTGTGTAGGATAGTTTTTATAATGGATCTCTGGGATATTGCCAAAGGTTCCAACACCAAGGCAGAGGCCCCTCCCCAAGCCAGAATCCATATTGCAAAAGAGACTGCACATAGGCATAATACACACCCCTCAAAAAATTAATAATGTAATTACACACCCCTAAGAATATTACTAATGTAAATTATAAACAGTGGCAGCCATTGGTTAAGGGGGTCCCGAAACAATACCTTGAGATAGCCCCCCTTAACTTTTTTCCCTCATGAGCCTCCAAAAGCTTGGTTGACCCATTATATGTTCGTCACTGATTATACACTTTTTGTATAACATTCCACATCGAAATTATTAAACTCACCTTGTACAGGCTGAGAAAATAGAAGTGCAAGATGTATTTTGAGGTTATCTTTGAATGATACAATCATAGTTGTAGCTAACTTATTTGCTTTACAACAAATATTAATTATTTTTTTCAAACTTTATACTTCCAATGCAATTTCTATAGTGAAGATTGTTATGGTTTAAAACCTTTTCCCTAAATTTATTAGAAAAGCTCAATTTTGAAACAACTTTTAAAATGCCGATTCAAGATAGATTTTATCAACTACAGCGAAAACCTAAATTAAAATAAGTTAGATGGGATGTTAGCCTTTTTTATCTGTTTTGCATGTTCAGTTACAGGCTCAGCGTCAGCTACGTAGCTTTGAAATACACTAAGTAAACTAGTTTTTCTATGGAATTCCCATCTAAATTTTGTGGTCATCCCGGGGATCGAAACCGTCACCGTCACATCTTGCACCAAAGTCCAAGAAGCTATCCGTTAGGCTAGTAGATGCCCAAAGTTTAACAGTTTTATTTGCTAACTTATTTGCAGGTGCTCTTGTGACAGTTACATCAGATACATACACTACTACTGATTTGTCATTTGTCAGCAGTGTTAAGTGAAGCCTGTTCCAAAATTAAGCTAGGCCTAGAAGCAAACCCTCACCCCCAAAGCTAGGACATATCCATGTCAAAATGTCTTTACTTAACCAGTTTGATGAACTAGATGTTTTCAACGAGATCAAAACCATCAGACATAACAAGAAATACTTATTATATTTTGACAACTGAGAAAAATGTGAATTTCTCAAGTCATCAACAATCTTAGCGATATAATTTAGGCGGGCATTCACTTTCATGAAGGCAGATAAGGTGTAAATTATTGGTGACCTGTCAGTTATAGGAATTAATTCATCACTGTGCATAGCGGGTTTGATTTTATATTAACGAGGTTTAAATACACGTTTGCACCACAATCATCATACACTCAATCCTCATCCTTGGCTTAAAATACCTACCTTGGTCGCCATTTCAATAATCAAATTTATCTGCAATATGTTATCCGTTTACATATTGCAGATATTTAAACCACTATACAGTAGTAATTATCTGTTATCCGGAGGCTATACTCGAAAAATGAAACTTGATTTGCATTTTTACTTTTTTACCTATGTCTTCAAAATAATTGTTAAAGTCAACAGGTAATACAAATACAGTGTATATGTATGTTCTTATAGTGCTATGTATTTCCTGGGAGATTAACTTGTAAATGGCTTTGACAATGCAACATTTGTTAAATTGTTTTGTTTGGTATTGCTGCTTAGCTGTCAAAAAATCTGTCGTTTGTGTTTATGAGAAGTTGTGAACGTGAAGTTATTTACCTAAAGTAGTGGTATAATAGTTTAATTTTAACAAATATGTTTATACCAGTTGTTAAGAGAGTCTTTGAGCCTAGTTTGGTGTAAATATAATATACTGTACTATGTTGAACTTCCCTTTTGTGTGCCGGTTATGTTTGATCCCAACATCACCAAATAACTCAATTGAAATATTTGATGAATCAAATGAAATACCCGACAAAATTCTCGAGCTTACTGATATTCAGGTAAGTTTGTAGTTTTCTTTTTTAATATCACGACATCAACTTTACGCTTCTTGTGTGCTTTTAGGTTCAGCCCGGTAAACAGTAATGTCAGCTAGCCTATGTCAATTGTTTTGACATTTAGACACTGGAATAACACGATTTTCTCTAGAGTGAGAAAACGATCTATTTATAGCTTCATAATTAATTATATGATTCCTTAGGCATAAATACCCCCTGTAATTTTGACAGGGATATGTTCTTCCGTTTGGGAAGTGTTTGTGTGAGACCAAAATTTGACAAAATTTTGATTTGAAAAAGTGACATCATATAATTAGTGACGTCATAGTTTGGTTATAAGACCAGCTATTTAAATAAAAAAAGAAAACATTCACTTTACACATAGGCCTATCCATGATCTAACCTATTTTCCTTAGGGAAGTAAATTCAAACATTTAAAAGGCCTATAACCTTTTGTAAAGGACAATAATTGTGAAGGCCTAAATTAATTTTTGGAATGCTGATTGCTAGGTATAATACTTAAGGTCGTAAGCCTTCTTAAATTCATTTTAAATACACATTGGCCTAATCAAGTTAATAAAAATCAATCTTATTGAATTTAGAAACAGTCGACCTTTTTATTTGGGTGGCCTCATTAAATGTTTTACATCACTTCTATTGAGATCTGATGGTAGTTTATTCTAACAAGTATTGTACTTCTTACAAATAAAATATATAGGCCTACCTATTATTAGCCTATATTCAATATATACCCTGAATTCTTTTATATTGGTTTGTTTAATTGAGTAATTCTGAGTAATAGCTGGGTAATGGGTAATAGCTTCTGAGTAATAGTAATAGCTGAGTAATACTGGGTCTACTCTTTCATACATATTCTTAAAATGTCTGTCTTATTATATATTTTTAAAGTTATTTCTCTGGCCAAACTTTGATTCCTCACAATATATGATAGTATCAATCATTTGTATGCATCAACCACTCATATGTTTAGATCCTGTGTCATAATTGGCAAGCATATTGAACATACAACTTATTAATAAACATATTATTAGTAAACATAATAATAATAATAATCCTGCGTGGCATTCCTATTCTTTTAACCCTAGAACTGGCCAAGTGGCAATTCACGATGAATTTACAAATTCAAAAAGGAGTGGTGGATGGAGGCATCTGTTTTCAATTTAAAACATCGCCTTTGTGACCGTGTTGCCCTCTGTGAGCTGATACAGGAACTAACTCATCAGTTCACTGTTCTGCCGTTAGAGTATGTTTTATGGGCAAGTGAGCGCCTTTTCCAACCATGCACAATGATACAAAAGGTTTAAGGCGCTATCTGATGAGTGCAAAAGTCAGATGCCTTTCGGAAGTGCTAGGGTTCGAAACCCGGCCATGAGCAATCCCAATTTGGCTGGCAAATGTGTGGTATAAAGGTGAGAGGGCCCACCTTATATAAACGGTGACCAGCTTGGGTGGAAGTTGACAGCATTTGAAGGCTTAATTGGGACTAATGGACACCTTTTTCTCCTGTTACGATTGGTTAAGGGGGGCACGTTTTGTAAATTTTTATTTATACTTAATATTTTAAGAAAATATGCATAAGCTTAGGTATTTTTATGTTACAGTTAAAGGTAAAACTCTTTGCCACTAAATACTAGAGCTAAAGGAATTTTCCCTGCTAACCATGGCTTTTGTTCTATGATTAGTGCCATGTAGTCAGCTGTAGCTGTAGCGACTCTGGGTGAACCCCGGGTTAAGTAGTGTAATTAATTCTATAAAAAGTAAACTATCTTCTGGAGATGATGGTATAACTTATAATCTATTTGCTTAAAAAGGTGGCTCCATTGATGTCAGGTCCTCTTTATAAACTAAGTACCTCGTGACCAAGCTTTGCTCGGATAGAATAAGACATGTATTATACAAGTTAATTAGTAAAATTTAAACACATATATTACTCAATGAAAACATTTATGTGGTTTAAATAAAACCGATTAAATTCACCTTAATTAATATAGCGTGAACACTGAACAAAAATGTATTGTCCCCGGATGAGGATCGATCTCACAACCTGCAGCACGAGAAACGTTAGTGCTAGCCACTGTGCTACGGCATCGGCCAAATTCGGGCCGTCATTTAAGGGTTTTTGGCCAAGCTCAATTGTTTTAGCTAATCTTATACACTGTATTTAATCGTCCATACAGTTATTATTAGCCTGTGATCAACTGATTTTGTTAGAAAATTAATAGGATTGAAAAGCAAAAGAGAAATTTAATTTACACCAATTAAGATAAATTACTGTATGGTAATTATCATTATATGTTATAATTATCTAATATATGTTATGTTATCTCATAACCTTCGGCACGTGAATCCTACGCGATAGCACTGAGCTGCGGCGTCAGTCACATTTGGGACATCATTAAAGGTCTTTTTGCCAACCTGAATTGTTTTAGCTGATCATATACTGTTTATTTAATTAACTTATGCATACAGTTATTATTAGCCTGTGATCAACTGATTTTGTTAGAAACGGAATGAGGATTGAAAAGCAAGAGAGAAATTTAATTTTCACCAATTAATTGGTTTGTTACAGTGGCTTCCAGCAATGCAATGAATAATACGTTTTCTATTAAAACATGGAAGATTTTGGAAATACTTTTTTCTGCTTTTATTTCACCCAGTTATGTTACCCTAAACTTTTTTCAAATTGTTTAGTAAACCTGATAATTTTGCATTTATTACATACATAAAATAAATACGTATGCTTTTATTTCGCACAGTTATTTTACCCTTTAGTTTTTACAAATTGTTTAAAAATTTGATAATTTTTCATTTATACATAAAATAAATGTTTATGCAAAACCTCTATTCACATATTGTTTATCACCATCTTCAATCAATAACTGTCAAACGGTTATAAACAGATGTTTTGATTTGTATTGTTTACATTTTGATTCTCCAAACGCGTAATGTTAATTTTTTAGATTTTAAACTTAATATTACAAGAAAACCGGAATTTTCCTGGACATTAGACCTATCTAGAACTTATTTTCTACTCAGAAAGTAGTTGTTTCCATAATTTAAAGAAAATTGTTAGAGCCGTTTTCGAGATCCGTGTGCGCATATATATTTATATACTGTATATATATACAAACCTTGCTTGTATTATTGTATTGGAGTACCTGGTGACCGAGCTTTGCTCGTTTAGAATAAGACATTTATTATAAAAATTAATTAGAAAAATTAAAACACATTTATTACTCAATGAAAACATTTATGTGGATGGAACTCGCGGCCTATAGTTCTTGAGGCCGACATGCTACAACTCGGCTACGAGGTTAGTCAATTGAACGATGTCGTTTAACGTCTTTTCCAAAAGCCAAAGCCGATCATTTACTGTTTAATTACCCATACCGTTATTATTAGCCTGTGATCAACTGATTTTTTTATAAACGGAATGAGGATTGAAAAGCAAAAGAGAGATTTAATTTACATCAATTAATTAGTTTGTTACAGTGGCTTCAAGCAATACAACGAATACGTTTTCTATCAAAACACGGAAGATTTTGGAAATACCTTTTCTGCTTTTATTTCGCACAGTTATGTTATCCTTAAGTTTTTACAAATTGTTTAGTAACCTGATAATTTTACATTTATTACATACATAAAATAAATATTTATGAAAAACCTCTATTCACATATTGTTCTTTGCCGTCTTCAATCAAGAACTGTCAAACGTTTATAAACAGCTGTTTTGGTTTACATTGTTTACATATAATTCTCCATAAGCGTAATGTTAAATTTTTAGATTTTAAACTTAATATTACAAGAAAACACGAATTTTCCTGGACATTAGACCTATCTAGAACTTATTTTCTACTCGGAAATTAGTTATTTCCAAAATTTAAAGAAAATCCTCGGCGCCGTTTTCGAGATCCGTGTGCAAATTTACATTTGATTCTCCATAAGCGTAATGTTAAATTTTTAGATTTTAAACTTAAGTACCTGGTGACCGAGCTTTGCTCGGATAGAATAAGACATGTTTTTACAAGTTAATTAAAGTTTTCGAGATCCGTGTGCAAAATATATATATATATTTATTTATACATATACAAACCTCGCTCGTATTATAGTATTGGATTAATGATTCGTTCCAGTGAGGAAAATTCTCTAACCACTTAAAACTTTCAATAATCAAGCCTATCACGAGGAAAAAGAATGTCCTCATGGTGTAAACAATTACAGTCCAAATGCAATTTCTTCAAAATTGTCAAAGGTTATTGAAAGGATTTATGCTCAATAGACTGTGTTTTTCGGTAAAAATAAATCAACTGTCCATGCCATGCATTCTTTTATCACTGACATATTTTCTTCTCTGTACCTGGGAAGCTTTGCTGCGGGCTTGTTTTTTGACTTAACTAAGACCTTTGACCTCGTAGACCATGCATTTTTAATGAACAACCTTTATTGTATTGGTATAACGGGTATAGTAAAACAAAAGCTTAATGTGATTGAATGTTTTGAAAAAGGTGAATATGTGGCAAAAATATGTAAAAAATATTGGATAAAGCACGGTTAATGACTGGCATTGAAATCGAAAAACTTTGATAGGCTTTTCTACACAGAGAAAGAGTGACGAGGTTTTATCCAAGTGACGATTAACTTGTGAAAACCTTACTGTGAGATGGTTGATGACGCTTTGTATTGATTTTATGAACATGTGTATTTTGTCCAATAGCAATCACAGAAGAGATTTAAAACCTCTTTATGACTATATTTACCAACTCTATATTATTATTATGTATAAATGATCAGTTATCGTAATTTGCTAGGTTGGTTTATCCGGCCAAGGTCTTGGTCTTGAGGTAGCTGGATATGAGGGGCCCTACTTAAATGAATTTGTGTAAGAGATTCATACATAGGCTACGTCAGCCTTTTCTTAAGATATGAAGATATAAGTTTAATCAAATTAGTAAAAATCAAAGTTATGAGACTGTACAAAAAGTATATCATGATTAACCTTATCAAATGCTTTTGAAAAAATAGTGTAAATTACATATTTGACTCCAACATCCATTCAGAAGAAATATCAAAAGCGAATTTCATTAGTCCTTAAATTTGTTGAAATTTAATTTTTTATCCTAGTAGAAAACCACGTTGCTGAAATTCTATTTTGGATTTAATAGCATGAAATTATAAATGAGGACGTCATATGTTTTTACAAAAAAATTCAAAAGTACTGTAATATTGGTTGACAAATTTCAAAATACAAATCAGTTGATTTGAAAACAGGAGTCCTTTGGCTCTTTCAATTTTTGTGAAAAAAGACAAGATAGTAAGGATAAATTGAATATTAAGAAAAGTAGTTCAACAAGAGCTTTAGTACATCTTTTAACCCTCCAAGTGCTATGTTGACTATTTAAATTTTGTTATTTTTATGCAAATCTTCATAAAATACCAAGCATACACAAAAAAAACACAAAACATGCCCCCCCCCCTTATAACCACTAACCATAAAAGCAAAATAGGTGTCCACTGCAATCCCAATTAAGCCTACAAATGCCGTTAACTTCCACCCAAGCCGGTCACCGTTTATTTAAGGTGGGCCCTCCACGCCACTATACCACACATTTGCAAGCCAAATTGGGATTGCTCATGGTCGGGATTCGAACCCTAGCACTTCCGAATTGCTAGAACGTTACGCCTGTCAGCGTAGCGCGTTAGCCACCACGGCCATCCAGTGCCTAGGAAAAGAAAGCGCTTATTTGGCTATAAAAGCATACTCTAGCGGCAAAGTAACGAACTCAAGCGTCAGAATAGGGAACTACAGAGTAGTTGCATGTATTAGCTCGCAGATGGCAGCACCGTGACAGTAATTTTTGACTTCTATAGCGCTATACAATTGCACCTCGCTGACATCTCACAGTGAGAAAAGGATGTTGCTAGAGTTGCATTTTGAATCCAATATATTTCCAAAAGTACTCAACACTATGAGTTATATTATCCTCAGTACTAAGTAATTAGGTTCGATAACCAATAATAAATTTCAGACAAAGGATGTTGCTAGAGTTGCATTTTGAATCCAATATATTTCCAAAAGTACTCAACACTATGAGTTATATTATCCTCAGTACTAAGTAATTAGGTTCTATGACCTTAATGTATTTTAATTTTTAATGCAGATCTCTAACATGAGGAACTCATGGCGCTTGGATTCTTTCTTTTTTAAAGAGTCTATTTTTTTACTGAAAACATAATTTATCTTAAAATTTTGTATAATTTCACTTGTAAACCAACAAGAATATTTTTACCAACTAAAAAATTTTGTGTAGGTACACACACTCTACACACTTGAAAAATAACTCGAAAACATGAGTTGTAAAAAATTTACATTTATTATCCATAAAAAATTCAATTTATGAGCAGAAAGATTATCGAAATGATATCTAAAGATTTACGTTTTCCAGATTTCCGGATTTTTTAATATTATCCAGTTTGTTTATCATAATAAATGAGTTATTGCGCTTATTCCTGTTCTACATAAAATGAATTTCAGTATAAATGATTTTTGAGTGATAGCCTAACATTGTCACTCATTATTACATTCCCGAGTGTCAAAGTGACATCTCACTGATGATTCGACACACCAGTCAAGGAGACAGTGTCGGACTGTATTTGCATTAACTTTCGTGCTCATGGAACTGTCACGATTGTCAGTTCTAACTATATAAACTGTGTACGGTCTTCTCTCTACATTAGAACATAATCAGTTTGAAAGATGACGGCTTACCTCTACCTACCACTTTTCTTCTTCATAATTTTACAAGTAAGTTCTTTAAAAATAAAAAAATATTGTATTTACTATAGATAAACGGTACATTTTAGATACGTAAAATATATTTCATTTTTACATGATATATGCTAGATATTATATATATATATATATATATATATATATATATTTATATATATATACATACATATATATAGTTTAACTCTATATTTTTTACATGTACTTTATTAGAAAAATTTATAGATATAAATAGAGGTATTTTGGAGATAATGCAAAACTAGGTAAAGCTTGAGAAGAAAGAGAATATTCTGAAATTCGCCTACAAGTATACTGAGAAGGTTAATGTTTTCATTATAATTTACAATTCAGTAGAAAAAAATAATTACAGTGAGTAAAATCAGCATCACTACTGTAGGAGAGGTGTAGGCTGTAGGAGGGTATGGTGAGGAGTATATTCAAAATCACATCAAATCCAGCGTGTTCCTTGTGGTAAGTGTTTAAGCCTTTTAGCAAAAGAAGAAAACTTCACCTTAACAGTAAAAAAAACATTTCTGAAAAAATTAGGGTTTAAAAGTTACATAGCTTCAAAGGTCAAAATTGGAAATTTTCAGTTTTTAGCGAATTTCCCATAGGGAAGAAGCTATTACCGTAGGTCTCATGGCAAGAGTTAAGCCCGAGACCATGTTATTTTTTCTTCTTTAGGTGCCCAGAGACCAAAAACAATAGTCGTTAAAATTTTTATATATATATATGTGCCTGTGAACACGATAACTCTCGTAAAAAAGGTCCGATCGAGACCAAATTTGGTAGAGACGTGTATTCCTACAAATGCTCGGACGAGTTCGTAAACCAGACATATCGGTCAATGGGAACGGGTAGTTTGGGGGGGTTTTGTACCCCAAAATGGGGTTTTTTGCGTTTTTCACATGTAATTTTTAGAAATTTCTAATTTTATATTTCACCATTGGAATCAGCTTAAAAAACTACACAATTAAGTTCCTTAAAGTTTTTCTCTATCTTCAACGGTTACCGAGATATAAAAAAATCTAAACACAGTACGTTGTAATTTTGAGGCTCCAATGTTAATCTTATGGAGGATTAAAAGAAAATTAATTTTTCACTTATTATCTAATATTTTTGGATTAAACTTGATATTTAGCTTCATGTGGTTGAGATCCATACATTTGTGCTAAAAAATTATAGTTTATGTGTTTATCATGGCAGCAAACCTGCATACTCTTTTCCCATGTTAATCATATGGAGATTAGGCAAACTCCTATATTTATGGACAGATGTTGATGAAAGTTGGTATAAATGTTAAAAATATAATTTTTGATGATATAAATGGCTACTTTCAGTGTTCATCACAGCAGCAAACCTACTCACTCTTTCCCATTTTAATCTTATGGAGAATAGGCAAAAATTCTCATGTTTATCGACAGATTTTGACCAAACTTGTCATATATTATTATTATTATTATATTATTGATTTGGAAATTCGCTGAGTACGCAGGTCTGCTGCGACGGGGGTATTGTTATATAATATACAATGTTTGGCATCAATAATAACGTAAAGGGCTTACAAAAATAAATAAATTAGCACTTTCAAAAATCCAACAATTATTATTATTTTTTAGAAAATTGTAATTTTCATCTAGCAGTAATTGCAATACAATGTCTTATGGAGAATAATTTTTATTTGATATCTCGGATATTTATGCCTATATTTTTATTGAATTTATTTATTTTATTTTTAATTTTTATTAATATTTAGCTTCATATAGCAGAACTTTATTTACATTATTATAAAAATTCACTTTTGGAAGATCCCCATGGCCGCAAACTTGTGTACTCCTTTCCATTTTAATTGTTTGGGGAAGCAGTGCAAAGTTTTATTACTGTTATTTTTCACTAGTAAGTAGCTGGTGATGGCTTCATTTATTTAAAACATGGCATTTCGCAACATTTAATCTTAATTGAACGATTTAAATACTAAACGACATAACGATTAATGATTTTAATAAAAATGTAATAAAACTACATATTATATGTTGTTTATTAAATCCTTTATAGGTTTATTATTTCAGAAATAATCGTCCAATTTCTTAAATGAAAATAGTTGAAATAATTTTTAAATTTTTTTGGGGAGGACAAATTCCCCCCCCCCTTACAGGTGACTTTTTTGAATGGGTTTTATTGGGTGTTGTGACTCTACACTGCATATCAATTTCATGGAAACTTATGGCTTAGTTTTTTAAGCTGGTTTATAGTGATAGTCAAATTATTTTACAAAATTATTGTTAAGCCAGAAAAAAATTATATTTAGAAGCTCATAACTTTTAAACCTCAATGTTTTGAGAAATGTGAGTGGTGTCATTTTGTTTGTCTCATAGCCACTTAGAGCCGTGTCTCATCTTCTCATCCATCTCATCTTAGAACCGTATTTGAGAAATTTTAATTTTACATTTTTGTGGGTTTTATGGGTAAATATCCCTAAAAATCTGGGTAAAATATCCCTAAAAGTCTAAAATAAAAAAAAAATGCTCCAAGATACCATGGATTGTAACCTACATAGGCTACCAGATTTTATGAAAATCGGACCATTAGTCATGTCTCTAGGCTTCCCACACAGGGTTGTGCACACGGACAGACATGACTCTAAAATCCACTTTTTGATTCAGGAGGCACTAAAATGGATTCATCCACCAAAAACTCAAATTTAAATATTCTGGTGAAAACAATACTTTCTCCTTATACTATCGTATAGGGGTAGAAAGTAAAATTTCAGCACATTTAAACCCAATTTTTCTCTCAAATTTTTTCCTTTTAAGTTCTTTAAAAATCCCAAATAATACCACCTCTAAAGAGGGAAGGTTTAAAGTGTCTTCAGTATTTGGTATAAGTTTTTATTTAGAAAAATTTATTTGAGAGTTATTAAAAATATATTGTATATTTCATTCAGGTATCATGGGGAATGCCAGCATCGAGGTCAGATACAGCAGCAGTTCCCTCGTATGGAGCACAGTTTCAGGCAGACTTTAACAAAAATTTAGCAGCCGTGATGAGCAACATGCACAATGGAGTCTCAAGTCTGGCACAGCCAGGAATAAAACTGACTGTAGACACATTACCCAACCTGATACATCAAGGTATTACCACTGCAACTGGCAATATAAACAAGATCTCAGCTGCGGGTAAGGAGGGACTGCAGAAAATAGGAGTGGGAGTGGGCCAGGCTCTGGGTGGAGGTGGCGTACTGGGATCCTCCATTGCCGGTGGAGCTATGCAAGTCGCTGGGCACGGTTTGGGAGTTGGCGTTGATGTCGCTGACGCTGGAGCAAAGGCAGGCATTGATATGCTAGGACATGTTGGCAGCAACACGGCAAGCGGCATATCCATCGGCTCAACCATCGGCGGTAGTGTTCTCTCTACTATCGGTGATGGAATGATTGTGGGTGGTACCGGTGTCAATATAATTTCCGACGGATTAGCTAAACTTCTTGACGCCATTGGATTGAGACTATCAACTGGCATTAGCAAAGCAGAGCAAGTTATTGCAGGCCTCATGGACGCGGGAGTTTTGAAGCTAGAGAATGGTGCTCTCAGTTTCAATACCTCAGCACAGGCCAATGTATACAATATTCTAAATTCCTTCCTGCAGATTTTGGTGAATGTACAGAAACTGTTTGACAGTCTGAGGGTTAATATAAACGCTGGTATTACGACTGGTGCTGCCAACATGACAACGAATGATGGAGGTTCAAGTTCAGCGAGTGGCACCACTGTGGAACAAGCAAGCACACCGACTGCCAAGTCTAGCAGGAGTCTTTTAAATAGTGGTGTGATGACTCCAAGAGCCAACATGAGAGCCATTGGTGGTGGATTGAGTGGGAGCCCAGCAGATTCTAGACAAATCTTTAACAGCCATGGAGCAAATTTAAATGGTGGAGTCACCACACCAAGTGCTTTTGGTGCTGCTAACATGGGAATCATTGGCAGAGTTTTGAATGCAGTGAGTGGTAAAACTATTAAGGCTAGAACAAATTTAAACAATTTGAAATCAAATTTAAATAGTGGTTTCACCATTCCAAGTGCTACAAGTGCTTCCAACACAGGAGCTACAGGCAGAGTTTCCAGTGTAGGAGCTGGTACAACAGAGGGACAAACAAGCACACTTTCTGATGAGTTCAGCAACCTTGGAGTAAATTTAAATGGTGTTCTCACTACTCCAAGTGCTACTGGTGCTGCCAACACGGAAATCATTGGAAAAATTTTGAATGTAGTGAGTGGCACCACGGAGAGACAAACTAGCACACCCTCTAACAAGTCCAGCAATTTTGGAGTGAATTTAAATGGTGGTCTCTCTATTCCAAGTGCTACTGGTGCTGCCAACACGGAAATCATTGGACAAGATTTGAATACGGCGAGTGGCACCACTGATGGTCAAACTAGCACACCCTCTGACAAGTCCAGCAATTTTGGAGTGAATTTAAATGGTGGTCTCTCCATTCCAAGTGCTACTGGTGCTGCCAACACAGAAATCATTGGACAAGATTTGAATACGGCGAGTGGCACCACTGATGGTCAAACTAGCACACCCTCTGACAAGTCCAGCAATTTTGGAGTGAATTTAAATGGTGGTCTCTCCATTCCAAGTGCTACTGGTGCTGCCAACACAGAAATCATTGGACAAGTTTTGAATACGGCGAGTGGCACCACTGATGGTCAAACTAGTTCACCTTCTGACAAGTCCAGCAATTTTGGAGTGAATGTAAATGGTGGTCTCTCCATTCCAAGTCTTGCAAACATGGGAATCATTAGGCGAGTTTTGAATTCAGTGAGTGGCATCACTGACGGCCAAACTATCTCACCTTCTGATGAGTCCAGCAATCTTCACAATCTTGGAGTGAATTTAAATGGTGGTCTCTCCATTCCAAGTGCCACTGGTGCTGCCAACATGGATATTATTGGACAAGTTTTGAATAAAGCGAGTGGCACAACTGATGGTCAAACTAGCACACCTTCTGACAAGTCCAGCAATTTTGGAGTAAATTTAAATGGTGGTCTCTCCATTCCAAGTGCTACTGGTGCTGCCAATGCGGAAATCATTGGAAAAGTTTTGAATACAGCGAGTGGCACCACTGACGGCCAAACTATTTCACCTTCTGACAAGTCCAGCAATCTTCACGATCTTGGAGTGAATTTAAAAGGTGGTGTCGAGGCTTCAGGTGCTCTTGGTGCCGCCAGCATGGGAGTTGGTGGGCAAATTTTAAATGCATTGAATGGTGCCTCTGAGGGTCAAACTAGTCCATCTTCTGACGAGTCCAACAATCTTCACAATCTTGAAGTGAACCTAAAAGGTGGTGTCAAGACTTCAGGTGCTCTTGGTGCTGCCAGCATGGGAATCATTGGTGGAGGTTTGAAAGCAGCTAGTGGTGTTATCCCTGTAGGATCCAGCAGAAATCGTCTTGGCTTAAAGGTGAATTTAAAAGGTGGCATCACCTCTCCAAGTGCTACTGGTGCTGTGAACCCAGGAGTCATTGGCCGAGTTTTCAACGCAGCAAGTGGTACCGCTAAAATGCAGACTAGCAGGCCTGCACTCAAGTCTGGCTGGTATCTCACAAAACCTAAAGTTGAAGAAGATCAAAATGAAGAGTTAAATTCTACAAACTGAGAAGCAAGCTCAAAGTATTTTAATGATAACATCTACAAGAGCTTATGGTTTTCAGAAAGCAGTTAATGCTGAGGAAATTCAAAACTTAATTTTACTTTTGAAGAACCGACCTTTTCAAATTTAAATCTAGAGATCCTAAAATTGGAATAAATATTTGTTTAAATGGAGGTATTTTTTTACACCTATTTGAAAGAATAATACTCCCGTCGCAGTAGACCTGCTTAATTAGTGAATTTACAGAACAATAATATAATAACAATTATGTGACAAGTCTTATCAATATCTGTCAATTTGTTCTGACAATTTGCAAAGTTTTTTGCCTTTTCTCGATTAGATTATCATGAGGAAGAGTATGCAGATTTGCTGCTGTGAGGAACACTGAATGGCATTTTACCACAAGTCATTTTTATTTTGACCATATACAAATTTTCATCAATAATTAAAATATAAAACTATAAATAAAAGAGTTTGCCTATTCTCTATATAATTAACATTGGAAAAGAGTAAGAAGGTTAGCTGCCATGATAAATAAATAAACTATGATTTTCTTTAGTTTAAATGTATGGATCCAAACCACATGAAGCTAAATACTAATTTTTATTCAAAAAAGTTGGTTAATAAATTAAATATAATTTTTCCTACAACGGCAAGATAACAGGTACATTTTACTTTCTCCCCTTATACATAGTATATGGAGAAAGTATTGTTTTCGTCAAAATTTTCGAATTTGAGTTGAGGGTGGATATATCCGTTTTGGGGTCCCCTGAATCCAAAAAAGTGGGTTTTGACGTGATGTCTGTCCGTCCGTGTGTCTGTGTGTGTGTGTGTGTGTGTGTGTGTGTGTGTGTCTGGATGTGTACAGTGCCACAGCCTACCACGTTGGTCTGATTTAGATGAAATTTGGCATGTATATATATAGTCACCGTATCTCCAGGCGTTTTTTTTTCATTTTTTTGAATTTTTGATTTTTAAGGGTAGTTCACCCTGAAAAACCCTTAAAAACGTGATAAATCCAATTTTCTCAAAAACGGCTCTAACGATTTTGATTAAAATATGATAGTTTATAGTGCAAAGTGTACTAAATAATTTGACACCACCCGCATGTCTGTAAAAATGACTGTTCAAAAGTTATGGGCTTTTAAATGTCGAAAAAATCAAATCTTTAAATTTTCAGCGAAAACAATAAAAGTAAAGTATAACGTGACTGGTGCCATTGAAACCAGCTTAAAAAACTGAACAAATTAGTATTTTGAATTATTTGTCTACGACTAACGGTTCCAGAGAAAAGTTAAATTTACTGTCCACGATAAATGCAGTACGTTGTCTGAAAGCGCCTAATGTTATTCTTATGGAGAATTAAAAAAAATCAATTTCATCCTTACTTTCCAACCGTTTTCCATGAAACTTGGTATGAAGTGTAAGGTCAAATCACCGAACAAAACCAGCTCAAAAAAGCTTGGTATTACCGGGGGGGGGGGGGGGAGTTCCCCCCATACAATTTGAACAATAAATTATTAAATTATATTTAGAAGAACTTTGTAGAACATGATAGTTTTATTACAGATTGTCCTTTTTAAATTTACTTAAGGGAGAAAGTATGTGTCAGTCCACTGGTACCGTTTATTTTATTGTTGGCAGAATGTATAAGTAGTACATTTTTGCAATAAGGTTGATATGATCTCATATCGGCAAAGTAACCGGCCAATCACAATTATAGGCTACCGGAAACCTAAAACTTATGTTTACATTTATCCCAACTGGAAAATCAAACTTAAATCCTTACTAAACATAAATTACTTTTTTATTGTAGGAAAAATCTTGTGTGTAATACGAGTGCAAACTGACATGGCCGCCCTCAAAGTTCTGGCAACACTCAGCTGACGCTTCATACTTATGTAAACCTCTCGTGTGAGATGACATCATTTGCGTTCTAGTTACATAAATAGCTATTTCCTTACCCACCATAAGATTAACATTGGAGCCCCAAAATACAACGTACTGTGTATAATTTTTTTAATATCTTGGAAACCATTGGAGATAGAGCAAAACTTTTTATTGAGGACGTAGGTTTTGCAGTGAGACCTACGGTTATAGCTTCTTCCATTTGGGAAATTCGCTTAAAGTTACCTCTTGTTCGGGCCACAGAAATGTCACATTTTTGTGGAATATATCAATCACTGCTGTTCAAAGTTTCTGCTCAGTCGGTGTCAAGTACAAAAAGATAAAACTATCAATGATGTATTGTACCTCACACATACACTCCCTGTAGAGTTTCATCACAGCATTTCCAATGAACAATTCATAAAATGATAAGAATTGCAATTTATGAATACCATTTGTTTTTACAAAAAATATAGTTTACTTCACCCATTTTATGTTAGAATGGGAACATGGCCCGCTCTGTAATTCAGCTACTTGGAGGTCACAAATTGTGGATGGTTATGAGCAATGGTTGGTGAATTTGATATTCTCTAGTGGATTAATGTCCGCACTGTTGAATGCTACTTTCCAAGGAAAAATCCTTATAATTAGACCAGGATAGGTCGCCATTTCTGGGAGGTAATAATGAAGGTATGTCCTTCTTTATTACAATGTCTCTATAAAATAACAACCACAACATTTGGAAAACAAACAACAAGTTGAATAAAATAATAATAGGTTAAATACCTTCTTACTGCCTCGTTATCCACGTTGTTTTAGTGGATAAAGCGTGTTTCGAACTTATAGTGTCATTGTCAAACCTCTGAAAAACTTCAAACATGTTCTTGAACACATAACACTGGTCACGTCATAAATAAAACTAATATCCCTGTCTCAGCAGACCTGCGTACTCAGCGAATTTCCTAATAAATAATGTAATAAAAATATTATATGTCAAGTTTGATCAATATCTGTCGATATAATGTACTGTATATCGATATAATATCTGCTGTAAATATATGTGTTAGTTATTTGCCTATTCTTAATAAGATTAACATCTGGTGGTTTCTATGAAAACGCCAACACCCCCACAGAGCTAAGACATATTCATGTCAAAATTGTTTATGCTAGAAATTCCTACTGTCAGTGTTCCTCACAGCAACTAACCTGCATACTCTTTTTCCATGTTAATCAGAAAATAGGAAAACTCCTTTATTTATGGACAGATGTTGATGAAAATTTGTACAAATTGTCAAAATAAAAATTGTTTATGCTATAAATGCCAACTTTCAGTGTTCCTCACAGTGGCAAACCTACATACTCTTTCCCATGTTAATCTTATGAAGAATAGGCAAATAACTAACTCATATATTTATCGACGGACACTGATAAAACTTGACATATAATATTATTTTTACATTATTGATTTGGAAATTCGCTGAGTACGCAGGTCTGCTGGGACGGGGGTATTTTCGATTTCAATCTCTTTTACTATTTTGGATTCTATTTTAGACAACACATTGTTTACTTGAGCCTGATGATTTTCATTTAATATAGTTAAATATGGGTTTTAATAACAGTTTATTTAACATTGCCTTTTGCTTTTCCTGTGTTGGTATTTGCTCTTATATTTTAACCAAACAGTTTCTGTTGGTTGTTTTGGCTGTCTTAGCTACATATGATTCTTTTTTAATTTTTATGCACTTATTATTAAAGATATTTTGTTTTTCAAACATTTGTTATTAAATTTAATGTTCTGGCCTGATTTAAAACATTTAGTTTCAGCTGATGCTTCGTGCTGATATGAACCTCTCATGCGAGATGATATCGTTTGCGCTCAAATTACACAAATAGCTAGTTTCTTATCCTCCATAAGATTAACATTGGAGCCCCAAAATACAACGTACTATGTTTAGATTTTTTAATATCTCTGTGACCACTGGAGATAGAGCAAAACTTGGAAGAACTAAATTGTGTAGTTTTTTAAGCTGATTCCAATAGTAAAAGATAAAATTTAACCATTTATGTGCGTATGATGGGTATATCCACGTATGTTATTTTCACTAAGAGCAGTATAAACGGATATATCCGCCATTTTCATTCTTTGTAGTTTGTCTCTACTTGGTCTTCTCCCATTTTGACGTAGCAATGCCCAGGCATCAGAGGGCATTGTATCCCCCAGGCTTTTCTTCCCAGCACAGTTGAATATGGATGTTAAAAATATACCAAGTTGGAATGAAATCTGACTTCATTTCTAGAACTGTGTTTTCCAAATTTATTGTTTCAATCAGAGAATCACCTACCTCCCGGTTGCAAGTGAAGTGCTAGTAATTTTTAGTGGGCATGTAGCCAATCTTGCCTATCCAATTATTATTTTCTACAACAATTACTCTCTCACCACTAAGTCCTCCAGGTTCAAGTTCCCCTTTTAGTTATGAGCCATTCGTCTAACTGTTACTGGCAAAGACCTAATTCATTTGTCAAGATCAATAATTAATAGGCCATTGAACAACTTTTTTTTGCCAAGATGGCGTATGCTGTTGACTTGTTGGTTTCTGCTCCGTCTTTAATTGTGTACTTTAGCGCACGTATACCTCACTAGTCTCTGTTAATGGGAAAAAGTGCTTCTTTATTACTCACTGTAAGTCTTGATGTTATAAATGTTGTCTTCTCCTATTCAGCAGGCCTTAAATAACGTGTCAACTGGGTCCTATCTTCCAAACTTAACTAATAGCACAACTTATCTAATTACCTGTTACAACAGCCCTGACAACAACATCAGTTCAATTTCCCTGTTCCAGCCACAGCCTTGTCAAGAACACCAACACAAACTATCCGGTGACAGTAGGTGTGAATCTGTAAGAAAAATTAGCAAAGCCTTTTAGATTTCGTCATTCTACAGGAATATACACTATATGAACTACTTCTAAAACTTCTCAGTCTGAGTGGTGAATTGAGTAGCTGCTTTTGACTGGGATAGTGGGCTCCCAATTATTTATTCCTTATCTAGCAAGGGACATCCCGATTAGATAGGTTTACCAGTGGATTACTTTGTTATGATGGCTGCTCACTCGTCCATTGAGATCTGTCCTATTTGTGTGATTAATGTTGGGAAATCGAAGTCACTGCAGTGTGACGGTAAATGTGACCGATGGTTTCATAAGGATTGTATAAAGATGTCATCAACTGAGTACTTATCATTTGCCAATGATGAGCACAAAAAATGGTATTGCAATCGTAATGACTGCATCAAGCCTGAGGAATCACCCATGGGTATTATGAGTGCTAAGCTTGATACTATTCTATAGACTCTTTCTTTTTTTTTTTAAGCTAGCCACTAAAGATGAAATTTCCAGTATGTCAGCAAGTATCGATAAGTTGACTAATGAAGTTAAGAATGTGTCTGATAAACTTCTTGAGCTTGAACCAAGATTATTGGCAGCAGAGAAAACTATATCCACAGTCGTTAATGATGTCTCGCTGCTTAAGCAAAGCGTAAATAGTAACCCTGTTGGAACTGAAGATATTATCTTTGAGTTTAATGACAGATCCTTTAGAGCTAGAAACATCTTGTTGCATAATATTCCAGAGAGTCGCCACGTTGATCCTCGGCTGAAAAAAGAGGAAGACCTTAATAATCTTACTTCAATATTTGAATGTGTTGAGTTCCAGACTGATTCATTTACCTTTTTTAGACTTGGAAAATTACTGGGCAAGAAACCTCGTCCTGTTAAGGTTGTCTTCAAGACTCAGTCTGAGACTATTGCTTGTCTTCGCTGTTTCTCTCAGGACAAAATTAAGAAAGCTAGGCCTGATCTTCCTGATGTGTCAGCTTCTCGGGACCGAACCAACATGGAACGTGATGACTTGAATGCTCTCCGTTCTTCACTTGCTGAGAGGATTGGAAATGGGGAGGAGAACCTTACTATTAAATATTTCAATGGGATACCTAGGATCATTACTAAGAAGAATACAAAAAACTAGTTAAGCTTGGCGGAAAACCCAATAACATGACCGTTTATTATCAAAATGTAAATGGTATTCGTAGTAAACTCAGGGAAATCCAGCTAGCTTTTTCCTCCTGTGTGCATGATATTGTTGTGTTAACTGAATCAAATCTAACACATGATATTCATGATTCTGAGTTGAGGGCTCATGGGTTTACCGTCTTTAGAAAAGATCGCTCATCTGACACCAGTTCTAAGCTCAGCGGTGGTGGTATTCTAATAGCTATAAGGAATAGTATCCCCTCCGTTGGTTCATGTACTTCCATTGAAAATATTGAGTGCCTCTTGATTTCTTGTTGTATTGGATCAAATGTGAAAGTTCTCGTCTGTGGTGCTTATATCCCCACCAACTCAGCCAACTCCCGATACTCTGATTTTTGCACAGCTGTTGAGGAGGCTGCTGCAACCGACACGTTCTCACATATGTTAATTGTTGGTAATAATAATAATAATAATAACATCTTTATTTCAAAAATGTACAGCACAATATTCAAAAAAATATATATGTAAAAAACTGAAATTTTCCCCACATGGGCTACCGCCTGTGTGTGGGGAAAGAGTCAAACAGTCTATAGACAAACTTGTGGTACACTGGAGGAAATAAAGAAACTAAAATAAAGAAAATAAACTTAACACAACATACATAAAACTAAATATATAATATGCTGAAGTGTTATGCCAGCGGATACAGGGGAAAAAGTCATATAAAAAAAATAAAAACATAAAAAAAATATATAAAAAACATCCGAGACCTGACTTCCAGCTCACACACATTCACGCACGCACACGCACACACACACACACACACACACACACACACACACACACACACACACACACACACACACACACACACACACACACACACACACACGGTGACTTCAACCTGCCTGGTATTCACTGGGATTCAGATTGTAAAAGTGCTTTTCCTGATTCTCATCCTCTAACCGATTTGATTAGCACATTTGGCTTAACCCAAGTTAATTATGTCAGTAATCTTCGGGGTGTTATACTGGATCTGGTTTTTGTCGATTACATAACCTCAGATTCACGTCATGTTACTTCCCCTTGGGTTGCTGAGGACTGCCATCATCCTGCCATTGAATTTGATCTACCTCTTGCTAACAAGCAACCTAAAAACGTCAAGTATATCCCTAACTTTAAACGATGTAATACTCATGGAGTCTTCGTGATCTGCGAGATGCGGTGCTGGTAACTCCTAATCACAAAACGAATCAAAAATTCTCTGACTTGATTGGAGTGGTGAAGACTGCTGTGCTGAATAATACTCCACTGAAGAGAGTTGGTTCAACGTATTCTCCCTGGTTTACGCCTGAGCTGAAGTCGCTTATTAGATTGAAGAAATGATTCAAAAAAAACCTTAAACCTGGTGGACTACAATGAATTTTCTGAGGTGCGTGCTCGTTGTAAGGTTTTTTGTCTGGAAGATGCTTTGATAACTACATTTTACATGTGCAGGATGTTCTCCCTCATAATCCTAAGATCTTTTGGAGTTTTGTGTCTTCGATTCATGGGAGTAATGCCAGTTGTTCCTCCTCTATGACAGGTGATGGGAAGGTCTACATTGGTGACAGGGAGAAATGTGATGCTTTTGCCGAATTCTTCTCCTCAGTGTTTGAACCTCCTTTGGACCTCCCTCTCCTGAGCTCATACTCAACTAACTCTTGTTTATCTTGTTGCGTGTTCTCACTTGATGAGGTTTATAAGGCATTGTCTGGTCTGGATGTGACTAGGGGGTGTGGTCCTGACTTAATTCCACCCATTGTGCTGAGAGACTGTAGATCCTTGCTTTCGGAGCCTCTTCGACAGCTTTTTAATGAGTCAATCAGTAATGGTGTCTTTCCTGATGCATTGAAGAGCAGCTACATCATTCCTGTACACAAGTCTGGTTCTACCTCTGATATCCATAACTACAGGCCTATAACCATTCAATCAACCATATCAAAAGTGTTTGAGAAACTCATATTGTCTAGAGTATTTCCGCTGCTAAAAAGTTCGCTTTCCCCATATCAACATGGTTTTTTGCCTGGAAGATCAACCCTATCAAATTTGGCCATTTTGCAGTCTAATATTATCTCAGCGTTTAAGAAGAGGAAGCAAGTTGACGTACTTTACCTGGACTTTTCTAAAGCTTTTGACCGTGTCTGTCACTCTTTGCTGTTGAAGAAGTTAGATGTGTGTGGCATTCACGGTCAGCTCCTGCTTTGGTTCAAAAGCTACCTGCTAGACCGTCAGCTAATAGTCAAGTATGGATCTAAAACTTCCAAAGTCTTCACTGCTTCTTCGGGTGTACCCCAGCGCTCTCACCTTGGCCCCATTTTGTTCAATGTCTTTGTGAATGACCTTTCTAGTTCATTAAAATCCCATCACACCTTCTTTGCTGATGACGTCATATTGTACAGCACCATCTCATCTATAGAAGACTGTGCTTCACTTCAGAATGATTCACTTCTGGTAGAATCTTGGTGTGATGATAATGGTATGAGGCTGAATACGAATAAATGTATGTCCATTACTTTCCACAAAATTGTTTCACCTGTAGTTTTTTCTTATCAGCTCAATGGGACTGAAATTGGGAAGGTGAACGAGGTCAATGACTTAGGTGTAATTTTGTCATCTTCTCTCAACCCTGCACCTCATATTGCTCGGGCTTGCGCTAAGGCCAATAGGAATCTTGGACTTATCTTCAGGGTATCTCGCTTTATTCGTGAGCCTGCAGCATTGAGAAATCTATATATATCATACGTTCGTGCTCATCTTGAGTATGCCTCCGTAATTTGGTGCCCCCAGCAAAGATACCTTGTGGAGTTGATCAACAGAATCCAGATTCGATTTCTCCGAATGGTGGGTGTACGTCTTAATTACCGTTTTCTTGAAGTTCCAGTTGACTTGTTGGCCGCTCATCTACGCGGGTGTAAAGATTTTACATCTAGATCATTGTTTCCGCTGACATCACCTTGCTTTTAAGCGGAAACAATGATCTAGATGTAAAATCTTTCACAGCACTGAACATGGCATACCAATATTGCCACTCTAACGACTTGGTGGTAAATCCAAAGAAAACAAGCCAACTGGCTTATGGGAGAAGATGTGAAGATGTACCAACAATACCTCATGTAGAAAGAAATACCCAGGCTAAGTATCTAGGAATCATAGTAGATGAAGGTCTTACCTGGTCACAGCATATAGATAACCTCCTTCCTAAACTCAATTCATCACTTTATGTGATTAAACGTACAAAATCCATTAGCAACCTTTCTACTGCAAAAATAGCCTACCATTCTCTGTTTTAAACACATCTCAGGTATGGCCTCATTGTTTGGGGAGGAACTTCGGCAAGAAATCTTCAGAGAGTTTTTATACTGCAAAAGAGTGCTGTAAGAGCCTTAGCTGAGCTAAATTTCAGAGAAAGTTGTAGAGAAGCTTTCAAGACTCTGAAGATTATGACATTAATAAATCTCTATCTAAAAGAAGTCATCCTGTATGCCAATGCGAAAACATTTACACAAAATAGACAGTTCCATGGATACAATACTCGACATGGTACAAGATACTGTCTCCCAGCTCACCATCTCACCCAATATGAAAAGAAACCATCCTACATGGGCATGAAGCTGCACAACCTACTGCCAGAAGAACTGAGATGCCACACCGGGAGAAGAATGAAGACTGCTCTAACAGAATGGCTAATAAACAATCCATTCTATACATTGACTGAGTTCATGGAAAGAAGACGATAAACATTTTTTTAACCATCCAGCTGACGCCATTTCAATACTTGATGTATTTTGAAAATAAAGCATATTTGTATTTGTACGCCTTCCTTCATTGGAAACCAGAAGAGACATTCAAGATGTTATTTTCCTCTTCAAGATTGTTAATGGGTTCATCGACTGCCCTGCTATCCTGGAGCAAGTCGACTTCCGTGTACCCTCTCGTACCAGATCTGTTGAGCTGTTCGCTAGACATCATCATGGCGCTGGATATGAACAAAATGGTCTAATGGCTCGTATTCAGAGGAAGGCCAATTTGCTCCCTCCCGAAGTTGATTTCTTCTTTTCCACTGTATCAACTCTCAGAAGAAGTCTCCTGAGGGCCTACACCAGTGTTTAGGACAACTTTCTTTTTTTTTTATTCATACTACTTTTTTAAAATTATTCTTATTATTTATCTAAATAACTTTATGTGTTAATGCTGCTGCATATTTATTTGTTATAATATTTTTTAATAGTTTATAGGTTGTAGTTGTTGTTTTTTCATATAGTTTATTTAATGTTACTGTTCAGTCCCATTGTTTTGTTTAATAATTATCAGTATATGCTAAGTGTTCACTACGTTCTTATTGTATTCTTATATTTATGTATTCTTTTCATTTCTTATATATTATATTTATATCAAATTTTTATATTTATATTTCTATTCTAATCTAATGTTCATATTTATTAATTCTTATATTTATATATTTATATTCTTATATTTTTATTTTTATTCATAATTGGCTATGTCTTTGTAAAAAAAGGGTTTTCCGTCAAATAAATAAACAACAGTAGCTGAGATAAAGGTAGTTGAATATCGTACTCCATCACTGAACTATCTACTGTAAATAAATCCAATTTGCATATTATGGGTCATCAAAATTCCTATCTAGTTCATTCACTCTTTCCAAGACATTCTAAATTATTAATAAAAATAATATTCATTTTTCGAATTGGTCGGTATTTTAAGTGCTGACAATAAGCAAAAAGTGTAAATTGACAATTTACTGTTCTACATTTGCATTTGCATGTAAATAAAATATATTGTCTATTGTCATCTGATTTGAACGGAGTATAATTAATTATGACATTAATATCATAATTAAGAGGAACACAGTTAAAGTTTTGCTTTGTGTATTGTTATAAAGTCGATAAATCATTTTATTTAGATATCGAGGCATCAAAAACTGAGTTATTGCTGGATTTTAATGTGAGTTTTCATGACTTTGTCACTGGCTTTAGGGTGTAAATGGTCTACTGAAGTGTATTTTATCAACAGTTGAATTGTTGTCCCAAAGGCAAACAAAGAACAATCAAAATGGCCACCAAGACTCTCATACTCACTGCCATCACTTTTCAAGTAAGTAACATGTTAGAGATGCAGTAATTAGATATCTCCATCATCCAAACTCAATAAATGTAAAAAAATTAATAAAATAAAAATTTGAAAATTTAAATAAACGTTTAATAACATATTTGATAAATACTATTTGGTACTTTCGTATTATACTGACCACATTCATACAATGTATTGTATATCCAACATCCAGTGCTCTCTGGGGTTAAGTTAGGTTGGTTTTCTTTAGTAAAATAATATTCATAGGTAAAAATATCAATAACCCACTTAACTTAACTCTGCAGGGCGCTGGATGTTGGAATATGCAATACAATGTATGTGGTTGGTATAATATGAAAGTACCTACTTGATTATTAGGTTTTATCAGAGAACTCTTTACGTACTTGACTATAGATTTTCATCCACTTAATATATGTGATGAACTGTCTTTCGACCAGCTGTTGATATTTATGTTTATGTATTTTGTGTATTTCTACGCCAGAGGCATTTTTAATCTTTTGAGAACAGTCCAAACCCCATATATCTTTTAATAATTGTTTGCATTCTATCAGTGAATGTCTTTTGGACTAAATCTATTTCAACTCTTCTCTCAAGACCCAGAACAGTGGCAAATATTTAAACGAAGATGAAATGATTATGAAAATACGGCCTCAAGAGAGCCGTGCGTTGTTGAAGTTTGTGAAATGTAGAAGATGCAACAGCAACAGACATACACAAAATTCATGTCCATTTCATGAAGCTAAATGATTTAAATGTGGGAAAATTGGACATATTGCTAAATACTGCAGATCAAACCAAAAAGGGAAAACCAAACCAAAACCAAAATAAAATTAAAGAGGATTTTAAAAAACGAGAAGAAGACAAAGATGCCGAGGAAGAAAAATGCTATGAGCTAAAACAAACAAATATGAAATGAGGGTTGTCTGTTCACATAAACCATGAACAGGTACTGAAGTTTTTCAAATAGACACTGGTGTGTCTGCAAGTCTGATTGGCAAATCTAAGTTTAGACAAATTTTTTTTACTTTACAACCAAAGCATGCAGATATAAAATTAAGAACTTATACCAAGGAACAGGTTAAACCTTTAGGTATGGTCAGAGTTAAAGTTACTGTTAATGAGCAAACTAAATTTGCTAATCTTTATGTTGTTGACAGTGATTTTGGGAGTATGTTTGGTCTTGAATGGTTGTGGATTTTCAAATTAAATTGGCAGGAGATTTTTTCTCATTCTCCACAAACAACAGCTATGTCCATGTCACTGAGGTAAATGGACATACAGAGAAAACTGAAATGTTAAAGGAACGACATTCAATACAAGAAAACCGAAGATCACTTCAATATTAATGCTCGTTCCAGACTACTGATTAACACATATGCTGCGGCGCCCGAAACCCCCGTTCCTTTCACAGAGCGTGTGGTTTAAAATCAACCAATAGGAAAATTCCAAGTGATCCACACAGAAATGGATACTGCGTTATAACAAAGCTGTCAGTTCTCTCGGATCCCAACTGGTAGCAGCACAATCTAAATCGCTAGATCCACCATCTTGATTTTAACCTAAATGATATATATATATATATATATATACAGGGTGTTCATTAAAGTTGGGGACAAACTTCGAGGGGTGATAGTACTCATCAAAATAAACAAAAAATTTCCTATAAACATATGTCGAAAAATCCTTCGTTTAGCCGCTAGCCGCCATTTTGTATTTTATACAAAAAACTTTATATATAAAGAACTATTTAAGATACAGAAACCAAACTTTGCACACATATTTATTGGCCAAAGAGAAAAATATTCTCAAAGTTTCATTAAGTTTGCTTTTATATTTTCAAAATGGCGGTGGTTCTTAAAGTCAATGGTTTTTTTGTTATTTAAATTAAAATATTTTTAAGCGCCATAATTTTGAAAATATTAAATCAAACTTAATGATAATTTGAGAATATTTTTTTCTTTAGCCATTAAATATGTGTGTGAAGTTTGGTTTCTGTATCTTAAATAATTATTTATATATAACGTTCTTTGTATAAAATACAAAATGGCGGCTAGTGGCTAAACGAAGGATTTTTCGACTTATGTTTATTAAAAATTTTTTGTTTATTTTGATGAGCACTATCACCCCTCGAAGTTTGTCCCCAACTTTAATGAACACCCTGTATATATATATGGAGTTCAATGTTTTAAGTTTTTATGTTGATACGATTAGTTTGTAACCATTTATTGTTTAAGAGTCACTAAATAATAATTTGTTAAAGTATGAAGGTATTCAATTTTACTTTTTTTGCAGGTGCTCTTGCAACTTGAAGCTAGTGGACAAATCATTAGAAAAATAACCATTAGAGAACAAAGCCAAGGAATGAGCAGTGGAAGATATGTTGATAATGGACATAGCTTGGGACTAGAAAATGAACTTGAAGCTGGTAGACAAGGTACTGGAAATGTAATTACTGGTGATACTGTTGGACAAAACAACCAAATAGATGTTGAGAGATGTAGTACTAGTGGAAAACAAGGGGAACTTGAAGCTATTCCACAAGGTATCGGAAGGGTAATCACAGGAGGCACTGTTGGTACAGAAGGTGGAATAGGTGTTGGGGAATATGGTAATAGTAGACGTGATTCAACATCTGGAAGGATACTAGGTGGTGGGTTTAGGGCTGGAATTGGTGCAGGACTAGGTATTAAAACATTAGGCTCTGGTGAACAGGGAGATAGAGGATTAGGCATTGGATTAGGATTAGGATTAGACATTGCTGGAAGTGGTTTTTTTGGAAGATCATTAAATAAATCCCCTGGATTGGGAAACCCAAATCCAGAGAAATCTCAAAAAATTTAATTTCTATGAAAAAATCTTAAATTGTGCATAGAAGTGAGAATTATCACAAAAATTCCTCTCTTCCTCAGTCAAGTTGGAACAAAGCCTGCAGAGTTTATGCACAGTGAAGAATGATAGTCATAGGCATATTTTCTTTATTCATTTTTATGTACAAATTATACAAGTAATAGTGTCAGCATATAAGTACAAAATATAGACCTACCATAGACAGAAACAAAGTCAAAATCAAAACATAACATAAAATGTTTAAATTGTATTAAGAATTACAGAATTAAATGAAGAGATGTACAGAATTAAAATGTATTTTGGATTATGATTTTGTGATGTATTAAATTCTTATGACTTTAACGTGATGATCTTTTAATATCCTTAAACTTATTATACTTACTGATGTTAATAATAATAATAACAGGTGTAAATATATTTTAATCCATTTTAAATATAAGCATATTTGTTATTGTGTGTCCGGATGAGAATTAATTCCAAAAGGTTAACTTCCCTGTGTAGTCTGATGTTCTTTCACACTATGATAGTGTATTTTGGATTACCTATTTTTTAGAATTAGTTCCTAATCTATTCAGATGGAGTTTTAATATTTCTCCTGTCGGTGCATCGAAAATTTAAATCCAGTATGTTACTGTTGATAAAACACAAATCATATACACTAAATACCACCATCACAGCAAACCTGAATCCACAGTGAATATCCATTTCTTCAATAATTAGTAAGGTTACTTATCAACGTTTCATATTTGAATCATAATGTTACTAATCCTCTCTGTTGTGGATCCAGTTTCATAGAGAAGTGATAATTTCTCCCCCCCATATTGATTAAAAGATCTTATTGTATTTTGTAAATTTAGACTAAAGTGCACAACACATATTATGATTACATTCTTGTTCATTAAATTATCAACATGTTTTCAGAATAGATTTGTACTATACTTATTATTTGTCAAATTAACTTATGAAACAATATTTCGTATAGTATATTAGAATGATATGACACACTGAAGTGATTAATATATTGGATTTCAAGGTGAAGAGTGACTGTGATGAATATATTGGATTTCATGACATCCATCTATGTATCTATTCACTTGTCATTGTAGTTAATTACAAGCGATGATTAAAGTAATTGATTGAAAGTAAAGATTAACATCATTCAAGGAACACCAAGCATTTGATCAAGGGACTTTAATAATACTGTATTCATAGTACTATATCAGCGTTTATATTTCGTACTTATATGTGAAGATATGAAGATAAAAGGATTGAAGAATCCCAAAGTAATTCAGGTTTAAGGTGATTGGAAGTATCATCATGGTTGGGCACCAGCTGCCTCATTCTCTTCCTTTTCCACAATGTTGGCTGCACTTCCTGCAGCAGTGTTGGCAGTGTTGGCTACACTTCCCGCAGCAGTGTTGGCTGTGTTGGCTACACTTCCCGCAGCAGTGTTGGCAGTGTTGGCTACACTTCCCGCAGCAGTGTTGGCTGCAGTTCCCGCAGCAGCTGTTGCCTTCTCCATTGTAGCTGTTCCTTGATCAACTGCATCATTGACCATATTAGATGCGTTTTTCATAGAGTCTGTGACTGTCGAAGCCACTTTGTTTACAGCCCCATTCACATTGGAGCTTACATCCGTTACTGTCTGTGCTACCTTACTTAAACCGTCTGAGACACCTTCACTCATTTTGTCTCCAAACGAGTTGGTAACATCAAGTGCCACCTTGTTAATACTGTTTGCTGTTTTAATGCCAAGGTTGGCACCTCCCTGTGCAATACTCATTCCTGCAGCTCCAACGTTACCAGCTGTCTCTATACCTCCGCCGATAGCACCAACCACAGATTTTCCTATTCCTAAGGTTCCGTTCAGGATGGATTTGTTCATCTTGTCCACTTTACCAATAACAGCGCCTGCCAAGGCTAGTTTGTTGCCTATTATGGTTGCAGGGAGTTGAATGCCTGCTCCTACCGCATCCATAGCTGCGTTATTAACTGTGCCTATAGCTTTTTTACTGGAGTCGAACAATGTTCCGATGCCGGAAGTCGTTGCACCCATTACCTGTCCAATGGATGCTGGTACTCCACCCATAGCTTCCATAGTAGGTTTTGAGAACTGATTAAAACCATTCTGCATGGTGCTAAAGCTCCCTTTGATAGCATCTGAAAGTCTGCTGAAGATTGGGGATGGAGCAGGAGCACCAATGGCTATCTGAAATTAGTTTTAGGAATATTTTATTATGAATCCGGTTCGAAAAGCTATAACTTACTTGATTATTATTTTAATTTGCTTAGTAGCGATCACTTGTGAGGTCTATTATTTATTTTTTTTGAATCCTGTTAAAAGGTTTTAATGATATAAACTGTAAAGGGTATTGAATAATGAAATAAACATTTGAATTTATGTGAAAATTTAGAAAAAAGTGAAAAGAAAGGTGGTAGTTAGGCTCATTAAGCTAGTTTTGAAGCTTAGTTTAACTCATTGTAAAATTTTCAAGGGATGTAAATAAAGTGTATAAAGTTTTACAATATGGAAAACTAATATTTCAGACGAGACAGAAAAAATAAATACCTTCGTTAACATTCCAAACAATATTTTCATTTTAGTTGAATTAACTGGCCTCACAATAATATAATTATAGTGTGGAATGTAACTAAACTAGTTACAATAATACTAAATTTTATAAGTAATGTATTGCTTAATTTAAATTTCTTTCAAGGACCTTTTAACACAATATTTGTAGAGCCGGTTCAATTCAAACAATTTTAAATTTATATTTTGGTTATCTGTTTGTTAGATTTTGAACATATTCAGGGTATTCAGTTGGTTTTCATTTTTAACCACTACTCTTGTTTGAATTATCCAAATCCCCCTCAAAATTTAACATTTTATTAGTATCTAGGTAAAATAACTGGGGGAAATCTTTTCCAGAGATGATAACAAGTAAATAGTTTTGAGAGAGGTTTTAAAATTATTGAAGATTACTCTATAAATCATCAATTTTTCAACTTTATGGTTTGCTGTGACATTGAATCATAATGTATCATTGGTTTTTATATATTGCTGTTTTTGAAAGAAATACCATTACCCATACAAGACTGGGATAGTTTTGTGTCTTGTAACCCTACTTAGAGGTCACAAATTTTGGTATAAGTACTATTAAACTTTGACAAATTTGGTTTGGACCCATGTTAAATTGTAGGTCCCTTAGATGTCATTGGCTGTTGGGAATAGCCCAACAGTCAAATCAACAGGCCTTTCTGATGAACATATCAGCTTTAGTCAATAACAAGACTACAAGATTGTGCCACAATAATATCACTCTCATTTTTCATTCATTCTTGGCATTAAATACCTACTTGGGTCACAAATTAAGTGAATAAATCTATTGGAATAAGAGGTACTTACATGGACTAGCAAACTGAACAGTAAGGTCTTGGCCAGCATGTTGTGACAATTGCGTTCACTCGGAAGTCAGCAGAATTAGCATAGGTATCCACCCCTTTATATACTGTACGAGGAACATGCAAGGTGGCAGATGTCACAGAGATCTCAGCTGGTCCTGATAGCGGCCAAATATTTGAGCTGTCAGTCATGTTCATTGTAAACACTCAGTTTTTAGGCAAATGTACGTTTTCTGTGGCCTTGGAAGATCATCGTATCTACATATGATTGACAATTCGTTCATCAAAAATGCTTTCCAGTCAGAGGTAATTTCTATCAGAAGTATAAGTATGCTGTGTATGATATACAGTTGTGAGATTTACACTTAATGTTGAGCGAAATATTCCCGAGATTTGGAGTATGTATGAATAAAACTTCTGGCAAAAGTCAATGCGACAACCTACATGAACATATTATTATATTATTGCTTTAAAGGATTGATGTATCCGGAAGTTATATAATGGAGCTATATTTTACAAGTAATTTTCAAAATGTATATGAAGGTATTGTAAAAGGTGGAAATAAATAGTTTTTTAGTATTGGGGTTAAACAAGTAACAATATATTATCAAGAGCAGTACAGAACATTCAGTCTCGACCAAACAATTGACCCAAAAAAAGAAGAAAATCTCCATCCTCATTCACCTTTTCTGCAATAAAATCATTTATGTTATCCAGTGTTTCCGTAAGACCTTCTAGAAATTTTGGTTTCGTCTGCCTTTTCTGCTTTGTAGAGATTTTTCTTGTACTTCCACTTTCCCTCAGAAATCGTTCTAGAGCTCTTACCCCTTCGTCTGTAACAGATTAGTTACGTACATGATTTACAGAAATTTTTAATGAATACTTTAGTTTAACAAATGCAAGTCGAATAACTATGTTGGATTTTTCATTAGTCGTAGTAAAAATACAATATCTTCCTAGGGTGCCACAAACTGGCTGTGTGTAAACGTATGTCTTAAAACTAGGCAGACGACTATCTATAGGAGTCGTTTTGGGGTATGTATTTGTATTGTTTATAATCGAAGGTAGTAAAATTATTAAAACATTAAAAATTTTTTATCTGCAGTTTTTAAAAATATGCATAAATTATTTATAACTGTGTTATATATGTTATGTTTTACTTACAATAAAGATATACATACACACACCACTCTATATATATATATATATATATATATAAAACCTTACTGAATACACAATTAATTAATACATAATTAATGATTGTTAATTAATTGTTTTATATATATTTGTATATAAATTTGCATAAAATTTTGATTAGTTAAGAATTGTTTTTTGAAATTCATAATAGTGATGGATTTTTAATGATTTATTCTACAATAATTGGCCTTTATCTATTGCTCTTGTGTTTTAAACTACAAGTTTCTGGAGGTGGAGACACTCCTCCCATTTTCATGTGGTTACCTAATAACTTACATTAAACATTGTTTCAATTACAGATATTAATTATATCATGTTGTCAATAATACTATACTTACCTATCATGCATAACATAAAAAACTATATTGATAAAACAACAAATAAGAAGAATTCGCCTCCGAGCTAGCGGGGCATCACAAGATAGAGCATGTCTGCCCCTACCACCGTCCGAGAGATGGCAACCTGCGTGCGTGCCCGCCAAGAGTGCTAGTGGTGACGTCATCAGTCACGTTTGCCATCCTTCATAAAATTAAAGAATTACAAGGAATGGAACCAGTCAGAAAATTAATGTTATAATAAAGTATGAATAAAGATAAGTTATCCCCTGAAACAAAAAAACATAAACAAGTCAACTAAAACAGTATAACATATATGATGAATAATGATATTACACTCCGCCTCCAAGCTAGTTGATCGGGAACACGGTAACAAACACATCACACGAAATGGAGAACCAGTAGGCTCCCTTATCCGTCCGTGTTGTCGCTACGTCCTCCATGGACCCCTAGGAGCGCTTGCAGTGTGGCGTCCATTGGGAAAAATATAAACACATATAATGCTGTTACAGTTAAAAATTTTAAGATGCGGAAAACAATGACGTTATACTCCGCCTTCAAGCTAGCTGGCGGGGTTCATGGTAACACAAGGGTCAGGAGTGAGACATGAATGCCTCCTCTCCCGGCCATGCTGGTCGATAAGGACTTCAAGGACCCCTATGCACACTTGCAGCATAGCATCATCTAAAATTTTCCTTATAGAATTACAATGATGTATTGTGATGTATTTTTTACCAATAAGTTGTTTGATGTCCATTTCTGTTGTGCCTCTCTTCTGTTTGGCCATTGCCTTAAAGGAGTCCATACTCCTTCCCAAAACCACACTCTGCAATGCCATCATCCCATCTCCTTAAACAGTTAAACATTTTTTTAATAAGTGTGCCTTTAGCTTAGACTAATGAGTTTTTTCTTCCTAAAAATATTTATGTTCTTTTGTTTTAATTTAGTGTGGCTGCTGAAATGTATTAAAAGTGATTAGTAGGCACAAAAATCGAAGTACAGTAATATTACGCCCGGACTCATAAACCATGTCACTCAATAAGTGATTTTCAGGTAAAACGAAATGTAACTTCATCCCACTTAAAACCTTAAAGGTATCAATTGTCATCCTAATATTTCATATCGGTCCTATCACAAAAACTATAAATATATTTTTGTACAGTCATTATTTTCGTGCATATCAAGCAGTGACATTTTTTAACATTTTTTTCAAAAGGGAATGGTCCAACCCTGGTTTTTTGACCTGTTGTTAGGTAGGTGGTAATTTATAGCCCAATAACAAATGGCAACTGGTTCCAGAATCGAACCAGCGACCTTCTGTTTGCGAAGTAAGCACATTACCCCTGAGCTACCCCGCTGTTAGTCTTCACATGCAAGTTGTAATATAAGCATTGCAGATGCTAGTTTTGTGAATCAATGTTGTTGACTGTTTGTATGTAAGATAGTCACATACACAGACTTTGTCAGCTGACTATTTTGTTTGTGTACATTCTTATTATTGTACTGTTGTACAAAAAGGCTTTGGAGGTTTGACTTTCAACATTATTCAACATTTTCTGACACCAACTAAGATAAATGAGTTAAAAACTACAAAACAAACTTGAAAGAACATTATATTTTAAGAATATAAAACTTGAACAACAACAAGAACAATAAGAATGTCAACAAAAACAATAGTCAGCTGACTATGGTTTTGTTGCTGTCTAGGAGCAAACATTGGATTGTTCTGTATTACAGGTACTCATAAACATAATTTACAAAGGTTGGCCCAAATCAAAAGCAGAGTTGTATAAAACATTTTGGAATTTCAGAGATAAGTTGGTCATTGAAAATGGAGCTGTGTTCAAAGGACCAAGGTTCTGATTCCAAATACAGTGAAGATAGATATCATAAAACCATACTGCATCATGTAGACAAAACAATAGACAGCTGACTGTCACAGTGTCTGCTCATCTATTTGGCATGTTGCACAAGGATAGACGCACATTGCCCCTGCCAGAATTAATTGTGAATTTGGAACACACTGTCAAGGTTCTAACAGGAATCAAACTCTTGAAGGGACAAGGATAACCAAGTTGGGGTGGAAGCACGTCCCGTTAGATAGCCAAGTGTCTTGTCAGTACTGTGACTGGTTCTTTTAATTTACCCTATACTTGTACTGCTGAACTAATCAGATCACTCAGAAATTCTTTCAAGAACTTCAGTGATGTTATCATCAGTTCAGAATAGAATAGTGTTTTCTCTATCTGGATAAGCACTCTAGCAAATCAATACAAATAGAATCATGAAAACTTGCCTGCAAGTTTAAACGGAGTAGCGATCAGAGTTGAGGCCAATTTTATCCCTGAGTTGAGAGCAGCTGCTCCTCCTAAGATCAAGTTACTGATGAAATTTCTATTGGGATCTGCCACTTTACGACCTCCGCCAAAAAGAGCATTGGGTACCTGGTGGTAGCATATTGCACTGAGATATCATATGTGAGGTGGTAAATAGTATATATATATATATATATATATATATTGAACATAACAAAATTTAGTTATTTTTATAGTTAAATATAACTTAGATATTTTTTTTGAGAAATTTATTTTAAAAAACACATGTTTAGACAAACTTTATGTATTAATAGATATAATAAAAAATATATATTTTATATATAATTTATATATATAAATACAAATTTGTATATATTATAATAGATGGTTTACATATGAACAAATAAAATGGAAAGGAAAATGATTTTTGAAAAAAAGATAGAAAAATATTTAAATACAAAAAGATTTTGAAAAAAAAACAAAAGCAAAAAAATTTATATAAGTTAATCCTGTCTCTAAATTCAAGAAACAGAATAATTGTGAATTGACTATCACTACTGTCAATATCGACTAGTGACTAATCACTACTTTTACATCAATCTAGTCAAAAAACTAAACGTTTTTCATGTTGTGACTAGTGGCATTTGCTCTGCCTAAAAAAATAGTAATTATTTGTACTTTTTTACTAAAATCTAATCATTTGATAGTTTGATATACAAATAGATTTTTGTACTTTTTTATAAAAATATATATAATAAACTTTGTTTATATTCTAAAATGTACGTTCACGTCCTTATTTGTGTTATAGTCGACTAGTTAATTATAACAATAAACAAGTACTTCGTAAACCTTAGTATTACTATTGTATTCACTAACACAGCATTTAATCACCCTTAAGATTAATTTTTACTAGTCATACTTCCAATCGAATAGTAAAAAACAACCGACTAGTCGACTAGATTGAAATAACTCACTGACGCATCGTTCATTGAAACTAGTCGTGCGGCTACTAGTCGACTAGTTAAAACAACCGACTAGTCGACTAGATTGGTAAATAAATAATTTTTACGTTTATAGTGACTATTAAAACAACCGACTAGTCGACTAGATGTTAAATTTTAATCTATCACTATCAAAATCAAATTATTAATTTTTAAATAGACAGTGTTATAGAACTTCTTGTTCATTAAAAAACTAGACAATCTTCAGCAAAAGAGCTATTTATTGTGTGATAAGATTTTGAATCCTGTACTCTAAATTCAAGAATCAAGAGGATAATTGTCATTTACAAGGAATAGACATAAAACAGGTGTATCAACAGAATACAGAGTGAGTTTCATGTCCTGGCACAGCTGGTCACAAGATAGGGATTTATATTTAAAAATATTTCGTTGCCCCCTTTGCAAAATGGGGGCAAAATTTTGAAAAACCTAAAAAGCAAAAAAAATGATATATAAGTTAAGTCCAAGGTCTCAAATTGACATCTCAGACCGTTTAAATTATATCCAGCTGTGCCAGGACTTAAAACTCACTCTGTAATAAACTTAAAATCCGTTTGCTTAATTTAATCAATCTAAAAGGCTAATCCATTGCTGTAAATTTGATAGTGAAACTTAAAAATGTCCCTTAAAAAATGAAATGGAGTTTCAATGCTTTAATTTAACTTTAAATCTACTTAAATTATTAACTAAATTGGTTAAATGGTGGAGTTTGATAAAAATCTAATATTATTGGTTTTATAAAGACAGTAGCTTGTTTTTACTAATCTATGGAATTAATCTAACTTGAATTTTGTTTTGGTGTTGTAATTATGAATCATAAGATATTATGAAAGCATCAATTCTCCCATGCTCACCTGGCAGAGAGAGGGCACAATCTAATAAAACTGTTTTGACTGACGTACAATCAACTTGAAATTTTGTTGCAGTACACACTTTAAAGCATCATAGAAATTTAAAGCATTTAAAGTCTTATATACATTTTAATAAACAAACTAACAATACTTATTTTTAATCTCTTAAAATATTATTAGTTTTTTAGCAATAGCATCTTAGTTGCACTATGATATGTACCTTCTCAATCAAGTCTATTAATGGCTTCAATAGGTTGGTTATGGCGGCCATGATATTTCCGTGGACGAAGGCCATGTTCTGTTTAAAATTTGTTATCACATCATCACCTAGGGTGGGGGCCTCTTGGGATACCTGTAATTTTTTATATTGTACATTCTCTACAATATTTTACTGTGGGTTTTTGGCCATGACTCTACATATGTACTTTTTTATTACTGTATATATTTACCATTATTATTTGTGTTACAGTCAATAAAATTCAATTTTGATAAAGAAAAAATTAATTATAAAGAGCTAGCTGACCCGAAGGACTTTGAAGAACCGTAAATAATATTAACTTAAAGATTGGACATGTTCTGAAGTCTAATAGCATTATGGCTTCGTTGTGAAAGATTAGATATTCTGGGTCGCGTCATAGTGAATAACAATACTGAAACGATAAGACATATTAATAACATTCCCACAAAACAAATAAATCTGAATGGATTAATTCACAATTTTCTAATCCAACCTAGACCTAAACCAAATCCAACTGTATTACGGCTTTTATGGGAAAGATATACAGCAGCTGATTATTTTTTTTAGTTTTTTTTTTTTTAGTTGAATCAGACAGAAAAAATAGAAATACATAATTACCAAAACCGTTACCTATTAACGTGGCGAATAAAGCTGTTCATTTTTTACAGTACATATTTACTTCATAGTTTTATATTGATGAATGATTCAGATGGCATTGAATAATAAACTATTTAAAAATATTTAAAAAAAATACTGGAAAAAAATGAAAAATTAACCAACAGCTGTAGCTTAAGAAATCAAATGTTTTGAAGGTTTGTAAATAGACTTAGTCCCCTTAAGTAAAAGTCCCAAAATAAACTAAATTTAAAACGCTATAAAATGTAAGCCTATGGAGTTTTCAGAAATTCTTCACTACCCCACCTTCACCTTCCCAGACACATATAGAGCATCTTCCTAAAATTTCTTGGCAATCGGAAAAGTGGTTTGGCAATGCATAAAGGACATACATACATACATTTGTTCATTTTACTTTCTCCCCTTATACATAGTATATGGAGAAAGTATTGTTTTCGTAAAAATTTTCGAATTTGAGTTGAGGGTGGATATATCCGTTTTGGGGTCCCCTGAATCCAAAAAAGTGGGTTTTGGCGTGATGTCTGTCCGTCCGTGTGTCTGTGTGTGTGTGTGTGTGTGTGTGTGTGTGTCTGGATGTGTACAGTGCCACAGCCTACCCCGTTTGTCCGATTTAGATGAAATTTGGCATGTATATAGATGGCATGTATATATATAGTCACCGTATCTCCAGGCGTTTTTTTCATTTTTTTGAATTTTTGATTTTTAAGGGTAGTTCACCCCTAAAAACCCTTAAAAAACGTGAAAAATCCAATTTTCTCAAAAACGGCTCTAACGATTTTGATTAAAATTTGATAGTTTATAGTGCACAGAGCACTAAATAATTTGACACCACCCGCATGTCTGTTAAAATGACGGTTCATTTACTTCATAGTTTTATATTGATGAATGATTCAGATGGCATTGAATAATAAACTATTTAAAAATATTAAAAAAAATACTGGAAAAAAATGAAAAATTAACCAACAGCTGTAGCTTAAGAAATCAAATGTTTTGAAGGTTTGTAAATAGACTTAGTCCCCTTAAGTAAAAGTCCCAAAATAAACTAAATTTAAAACGCTATAAAATGTAAGCCTATGGAGTTTTCAGAAATTCTTCACTACCCCACCTTCACCTTCCCAGACACATATAGAGCATCTTCCTAAAATTTCTTGGCAATCGGAAAAGTGGTTTGGCAATGCATAAAGGACATACATACATACATTTGTTCATTTTACTTTCTCCCCTTATACATAGTATATGGAGAAAGTATTGTTTTCGTAAAAATTTTCGAATTTGAGTTGAGGGTGGATATATCCGTTTTGGGGTCCCCTGAATCCAAAAAAGTGGATTTTGGCGTGATGTCTGTCCGTCCGTGTGTGTGTGTGTGTGTGTGTGTGTGTTTGTGTCTGGATGTGTACAGTGCCACAGCCTACCCCGTTTGTCCGATTTAGATGAAATTTGGCATGTATATAGATGGCATGTATATATATAGTCACCGTATCTCCAGGCGTTTTTTTCATTTTTTTGAATTTTTGATTTTTAAGGGTAGTTCACCCCTAAAAACCCTTAAAAAACGTGAAAAATCCAATTTTCTCAAACACGGCTCTAACGATTTTGATTAAAATTTGATAGTTTATAGTGCACAGAGCACTAAATAATTTGATACCACCCGCATGTCTGTTAAAATGACGGTTCAAAAGTTATGGGCTTTTAAATGTCAAAAAAATCCAATTTTTAAATTTTCAGCGAAAACAATAAAAGTAAAGTATAACTTGACTGGTACCATTGAAACCAGCTTAAAAAACTAAACAAATTAGTATTTTGAATTATTTGTCTACGACTAACGGTTCCAGAGAAAAGTTAAATTTACTGTCCACGATAAACGCAGTACATTGTCTGAAAGCGCGCAATGTTATTCTTATGGAAAATATAAAAAAATCAATTTCTTCCTAACTTTCCACCCGTTTTCCATGAAACTTGGTATGAAGTGTAAGGTCAAATCACCGAACGAAACCAGCTCAAAAAAGCTTGGTATTACCAGTGGGGGGGGTTCCCCCATACAATTTGAACAATAAATTATTAAATGATATTTAGAATTACTTTGTAGAACATGATAGTTTTATTACAGATTGTCTTTTTTAAATTTACTTAAGGGAGAAAGTATGTGTCAGTCCACTGGTACGGTTTATTTATATATAGAGATGTTAAATCATTTTTAAGTTTGCATTGATCATTTTTATTATTACTAATTGTGGAAGATTAGAAGGTTATTTGTATTTTTGAATCCTGAAAACTACAATTATTACCTACTGTAGTAGATTATTACCTCAAAAACTAAGAAAAATTTACTACAATTTTTTTTCTAAATAAAATTGAAATTTAAAGAGGATATAAAAGTAATAACAAAATACCTATTACTAACCACTGTTTTTAACCACTAACCAAAGAGTTTTATGATACACAGAATGTTCAGAAAAAATGTCTCAGTGCATCGGAATATGAATAATATACTCATACTGTTGTACAGATAAAATATGAAACAGTGAATACTTATATGAATAAAAGAGTATTTTGGTTTTATAATATTCAGTGTATAGTAAAAATTTGAATAATTATGATAATATTGTATTAAAACTTCTTCTCCAAGAAGTAAAAGTTCCTGTCTTTGCACAAATGAAATTATATTTCATATGTAATGGAGCTGAAGAAACACACTTTAGCCCTGAGTACATTTTTATCTTAAGGAAAACTATATTAAGGTAGTCATGAGGAATAAAAGCTTGAATTAAAATATTTTTTAAATTGAAATACCGTACTGTAGTTAGCTTCCATCTTAATTTTACCATTTTAAATAAATTTGTTTTTAAATAGACATCAGAAAACAAATCAACCCTTTTGAGATATACTTTTGTGGGAATAACAACATTTCAAAATAACTGTTGTGTACACAATAATTTTGAGTTTCCTAATTTTAAATACGAGTAAGATAAACCACTTTATAGACCTGAGGAAATATTAAAAAAATAGGTTTTTTGTATGATATAAGTTTTTAGAGCTTATATTCATGTGTTTATTTATCAATACAATCTTCAAACTCAAAAAAAAGTGTCATACAGTACCTGAACAGTTAAAACTAGGAGCAATGGTAGAACAACCATATAACTCATCATTTCGGGACTCTGACCCAACACCTTCCGCAGCTATCATTACTTTCACTCGAAGCTAACAAGGTTTCAGTGTGCACCTGTCCAATTATGTGCCCACTTAATGATAAGGATATGCCTACAGTTAACTTTCCTAAAGAAGAATCTTATCTATGACCTGGCTGTAGTTTCTTGCTTCCTTTCAATTCATAACAATTTTTTTACTATTTATTAATAATTGTTCCGTTAAAGCACTCAAAAGAATAATACAAAATTCAATATACAATTTAATCATGATTATTATCAGACATTTGATTACATTATTTATACACTTAACAATTAAGTCTTAGACATTTTCTTTAGAGCACTGTAAGTTAAATTTAGATAAGACGTAAAAATAAGTTTACTTGCATTTTCTAAACCTCGATGATTTCTTTTTTGTCTATTGAGCTCTTTAAAAGAGCATACTGAATATTCCAGTAGATATTCTACGTTACGAGTATTCATGTGTGTATTTTAAGTGTTTTATATTATTCTGTGTTTGTTTAAGTAATGTATGAGCTTTGAATAAAGTATTTCTGATTCTGATAACCTCTTGTAACTGATTTCATCCTGATGTATGTTAAATTGTGCTATTTGACCTGCAGTTGTGTCAGTATAAATGGTGGCTCTTGATTCAAATTGGTCACCACCACAAAATTAAGCTTAATTAATATAAATAAGAGTTGGTTTCACTGTCAAGTAGTGACCGTAGATATAAAATATCTATTAAAATCCATGTTTCTTAACCCCTGAGCTGATAATATATGAACTAATTAATAAATCTTAAATTATTTTTTCAATCGGTTGAATATGATTCAATGACAACAAGTAGTTTAGGATTGTGAGATTTACAAGCATTATGGTTTGCAGGTATTGAACGGGGATGGGTTGCCGCAGGAGGTGTGTGGGCTGTGTCGTCAGAATCTGGACCTCAGTGTCATGTTCAAGCGGCAAGTCTGTCAAGCAGACCTCATGCTCCGTGAACATCTTGCTTCTACCGAGGTAACAACTTGGTATTTGCAATACAAAAATGAGTTCAAAGAAGTCTAACAGCTGTCTGATTGTGATCCCGCCCAAAGAAATGCTGTTGTGAGACTTATCTGGATGATTCTTCAAAATTATGGAAAACAAGTTTTTTCCAACTTAAATTAATAATAATTATTTGTTTTTGATTAACATTAATTTGTTTGTGATTAACATTTTTTGGTACAAAATTTTTACTACTAAAACACGTTAAAGAGAGAAAGTACCGAATTTGTCTGTTCACAGATACCTTATATTGTATTTACAGTGAAACCCCTCAAATCCAAGCTAATTGGAGCTGAAGCCTGTTTGGATTTAGGGGTGTCCGGATTTCCTGGGAAATAATATTACGCACTTATATCGTCACTGTATTCGCGGTAAGCAAGGCATACGTAGTGATTGGGGTTATACAGGCTGGGTGAATTAATGTTCGAAAAGGCCCTTGGCGGGTGGATGTAAGTTCCATGACATGTCATTGTTGCTAGGAGAGTGTGTGCTAAAAATAAATCATTCTCCTCCTACCCCTACTGGGATACGTATCGTTAGTGTGTGTCGCTAACGGCCGAACAATGTGATGTTCATGCGACACTGGCTGGCTGGAATTGCTTTCGTGTGAAGATTTTCTTCACTTCGACAGTTAACGATAACAGACTTTAAGTGAAAAGCTTATGTTGTTTCAATCTTGTATTGTATTTTTGACATGGATATTTCACCCAAGCCCAAGTGAAAAGCTTATGTTGTTTCAATCTTGTATTGTATTTTTGACATGGATATTTCACCCAAGCATGGATATTTTACTTTTCGGCTTGGGTGAAAGTTGACGGCATTTTTAGGCTTAATTGGGATTGCAGTGGACACCTGTTTTGCTTTTGTGGTTGGTGGTTATAAGAGGCGGCATGTTTTATGTTTTTTTTTTGCGAATTTACTTGGGAAGTTGCATTTAGGTCTCATGGTAAGATTGGGGACATCTTCTTTAGGTTGATGTATTTTTTTTTTTTGTTTTTAAATATTTTTATAAGAATCCTTAGTGAAAATATATATATATAATATATATAAAGATATATATATATATAAGATAATATATAGAATATATGTGTCTGTGAACGATAACTCTGTAAAATGGTCCGATCGAGACCAAGGGTAGAGACGTGTATCCTATAAATGCGGACGAGTTCGAAACCAGACATATCGGTCAATGGGAACGGGTAGTTTGGGGGGGGTTTTGTACCCCAAAATGGGGTTTTTTGCGTTTTTCACATGTAATTTTTAAAAATTTCCAATTTTATATTTCACCATTAGAATCAGCTTAAAAAACTACACAATTAAGCACCTTAAAGTTTTTCTCTATCTCCAACGGTTACCAAGATATTAAAAAATCTAAACACAGTACGTTGTATTGTGGGGCTTCAATGTTAATCTTATGGAGGATAGGGAAAAATTAATATTTCCCATATTAATGAATATTTTTGGATAAAACTTCATATTTAGCTTTATGTGGTTGAGGTCTATCCATTTATGCTTAAAAATCATAGTTTATGTGTTTATCATGGCAGCAAACCTGCATACTCTTTTCCCATAATAATCATATAGGGAATAGGCAAACTCCTTTATTTATGGACAGATGTTGATGAAAGTTGGTATAAATGTTAAGATAAAAATTATTTATGGTAGAAATGTCTAATATCAATGTTCCTCACAGCAGCAAACCTGCACACTCTTTGCCATGTTAATCTTATGGAAAATAGGCAAATAATTCTTATGTATCTGTTCTTATGAACAGATTTTTTTTAAACTTGTCATATATTATTTTTATATTATTGATTTGGAAATTCGCTGAGTACGCAGGTCTGCTGCGACGGGGGTATTTTTTGCTTATACTTGGGTGAAAGTTGACGGCATTTTTAGGCTTAATTGGGATTGCAGTGGACACCTGTTTTGCTTTTGTGGTTGGTGGTTATAAGAGGCGGCATGTTTTATGTTTTTTTTTTGCTTATACTTAATATTTTTAGAAGAGATACATAACTTAGTGAATACTACAGTTGAAGGGAAACCCCTGCCAGTTCTAGGGTTAAACATGTATAATCAATAATCTGACTTGAAATTATTAGGCCTTTAAGTTAAGAATACCTTACTCCTGTAGCTGCTGAGAAGGGATTAACATTGCAGGAAATAGTACGATGTGAAACGCCAACAATCACAGGTGACCTGCTCACAGAAGAGCAGAGGAATGGAAGACCGCCAGAAGATGGAGAAAAACCTAATGAGAAAGATGTCGGAGCGGAAGAAAAATCATCCGATAAAGAGGGAAAACCTAACCCTCCAAGTGATGAATGTGAAGGCAAGGTGAGTAAAATATTTCTTATAATGAACGTTGATTTACTTTCAAGAAAAACATATAAAAGATGGTAAATAAGGAAACATGTTTGCAAAGAACCCAAGTCTGAAAGCCTTTGTTATGAAAAATCCATACCCTCCAGGCAAAACACTATATTTCGTGAATATTTTTCTGAGGAAGAGGAGATTATGCTATTGCAGACCGGAGAATTCCAGTAGAGTGGAATTCACACCCACTAAACCCTTCCCCTCATCTGTTGGGACTAGCCTGGAACTGTTTAGCATATTACTTTGGGTCAGGCCTTTGATCATTACGCTACTGATCACGGCCAGGTCATTGCTACCTAGGCTGGCTATATTAACGTCCGCACTATTAAATACTACGTTAATCCACAAAGACCATCCTCTAATTAGACCAATTCGTAATTCAGAGGCCGTGGTTCGGATTCCACGTTAAACTGTAGCTCCATTAGTTGCCATCGGCTGTTGGGCTATTAATTAACAGTCCTGTCTAAGGAACATGTCAGCCTTAGTCAGTAACAAGACTACAAAATCGCGCCACAATCATCCTACATTCATTCCTCATTCATATTTGGCTTAAAATACCTACCTGGGTAGGTCGCCATTTCAGTTAAAAGTATAAAGTACCTAGACATTACCCTATACTCCTACCAGACATTCAGCGCACTGAGGCCACAAAGTACAAAGCTTCCATTCCTGTTCTCAAAGATTTTCTGGGTGGTTAAGAATTTCAGTGTTCCTCACAGCATCTAACCTGCACACTCTTTCCTATGTTAATCTTATGGAGAATAGGCAAATAATTCTCATGTTTATGGTCATATTTTTATAAAACTTGTCATATATTAAATTATTGATTTGGGAATTCGCTGAGTACGCAGGTCTGCTGCGACGGGGGTATTTAGTTTTATGTTATGCCACATTTTATACGGATAAATCAAACTGTTCTGGAAAACCATCTGTTTTTGACAAAAAAAATTGGTCTTCGGTCAACTTTCTCAGCACCCACCTTGCGCAAACCTTAGCATACCCTAGATTCTTTGTAAAAATCTTGTCAATAGAGGTTTTGCTGACTTCAGGGATCATTTCGGAGAGCTCACAAACCGTCCTCTTCAATCTGAGAGCATCGCTGCCTCCACTTTTGATCCATCACGTACATCTGTCAAGCCCCAACTGAGCTCAATTGGTTGCTTTCTAGGAAGGGGATTTGGAGGGGGGGAATCAAGGTACACTGCAGCAGCACGGAATCCAATGTAACAGAGCTTATGACTACTGTAGCTCCTTGGCAACCTTACTTTACAGACAATCTTCGTACTAAACCTGTATAAAGGGTTTAATTTATAGTCAATTTGTATAACATAGTTGATCGTATCATTGTAGAAAGACGAGGATTGGGCAGTAGCAGAGCCGTGGCCAGACTTGGGAGAGTCGAATGTTGTGGATAGGCCGAATCCAGAGGAAGAGAATGTTGTGAAAGATGTAAAGAATACAGATAAAGAAGAAGCACATATTCCTATAACGCATGTAAGTTTTGTTGTTAATTTCTACTCAAAAATTAAATATCTATAAATGTGTGGATTTGTTTTAAAAAACTCAAACAAATTTTGTATTTAATAAATTTTCTATGTACGCAAAATTATTCAATTTTTGGGCTGGTCATTATTTGTATGATTTGGTGTACTGATTTTAGTTTTTACCTAGAAATATATTTTGGATATCTGGGATGGCCACTGGAACAAATGAAGTGCTTTTGGTGGGTGGTCATAAAGCACGAGACGGTAGTGACTGGTGTGTATTTTTGTTAAAAATATCAGACATCGTTACTTTTACTTGTAGTCTTCAGATCCGTACTGTCCGGGCGGGCGGGGACATGTCCTCATGTGCCCTCACCCTATGGCGCCCTCTTTTCATCCTACAAAAAATTAATTTTTTTGTTTATTAACTCATTATATCTACTGCACAGTATTGCCTCCTAAACATCTATTGTCGATTGAAATATTTTAATATGGGAAGACTATATTGCAGCCCTTTATGTAGCAAGCTATACAATTTGAAGGTACAGTATCAATTTGCTGCGAGAAAAATTGGCTAACCTAGCTAGCTCTATGCATCACCTAACCGCAAAGGCGCATGTAGGGTGGCGAAGGCGTTAACAAGTAAGTGGATGTGGGCTGAATCAAACGATGTGTCAAACGAGGCAACTTAATCATTCATAAACCTTTTGTGGTCATGACATCTTTTGGTTACTGGGTTTCAGGTTACAAGTGAATTTTTTATTTTCTCCCCCAATACATACAGTATATGGAGAAATGATTTTTCTGTTTTGAGACTCCCTGAATCAAAAAAGTGGTTTTTAGACTAACAATTTACAAGAAACAATTTACAAAGAATACTCATTGTTATGGCACATTCTAATTAACTGTACTATTTAATCTTCAATTTAATCTGAGTGATAGTGATTAGCTCCTCATTTATTTTTATTATTCATAACATTACTTAAAAACATAGCTTTGGCATAAAATATAGGTAAGTATGGGGTACCTCACTTGAAAATCAGAGAAGCTTTTACCTCCCAAAACACAGTTTTGTAGTTTTAAACACTTGATGTGGTAAAATAGTAAATTATGTAAATGATGCGATAATTTTTTGTGGTGTCTTTATTAATGGCTTAAGTAAAAAATCTTGTTCCAGATCAAATTAGAAGGTGGTGGCACATTGTTGTTTTCATTAAGTGAAGAAGAACAAGATGAAAATAGTAATTCAATCAATGATCTTGATCTCAGTTGCTCTGAGGTAGATGAATCCTTAGAGGAGTTCAAGTGCCCACATTGTCCTAAGGCCTTCTCTTCTAAGAGAGGAGTGGCAGGACATCAGAGAGAGCACCCAGAACACTCAAAGAGGAAAAGAGCTCGAGACCGAAATAGAACTCACAACCAGGGAAAACCGAGTGAAAATCAAAGTCAACAGAAACCCCAAGACATTATCAAGAATCATGGTGAGGATTTAGAAGAAACGAACAGTCAAAGTATGGATGGAAGTAGTCTTGGTGATGCTGATTCCCAAAATGATGACCAGAAGGATGGCCCTCGTCGGAGCTCAAGGTCAACACTAGGCAAAGCACCAGAACGTCATGTGGTGCCTCACTACTGCTGCACCAAGTGTGAGAGGATGTACAATGATGAAGCGGCTTTGGAGAATCATATGAAGATGCAGCATGAAATGACATACAAGTGCAATCACTGTGGTAAAAAATTCACACTAAAGGATTCTCTGGAAAGCCATATTAAAAATTTTCATTTAGAACTAATTATTCAAAAAGATATCAAGAAGCAACAAGAACGGTTGAGTTTAAGCAATAATCAGCCAACAAGAAACAATCATGGGGTGAAAAATCATGAACGACCAAGGAGAAATCACAATAGATCTAGAAGAAAAAGTGGTCATGCTTGTGATGTTTGTGGAAAGTCTTTTGAGAACAGATCTCATATGTTTTCGCATATGAGGAGTCACAAAAGCACAGTTCACCTTTGCGAAATCTGTGGTAAAACAGTCAGTCTTAATACTTATCCAGCACATAAAAGGGCTCATTTGAATGCTGAATCTCACGAAGTATTTCCTTGTGATGTATGTGGAAAGAAGTTCAATAATAAGATTTCCCTTCGAACTCATAAAACATCATACCATGGTACTTTAAAATTTACCTGTGAAGTGTGCGGAAAACAGTTCACTACGATGGCGCTTATGAAACATCATCAGAACATTCACTCCGGTAAGAAAGATCACGCTTGTCAAGTGTGCGGAAAAGCGTTCTCACTCAAGGTAACTCTTAAATCACATATGAGGATACATACAGGGGAGATGCCTTACGGCTGCGAAAGCTGCGGGAAACACTTTACTTGGAAGACCACCTACCGCAAACACTTGGAGGCGTGTAAAAAAACACAAAACAATATCCCGGCTAGGAATGAAGCAACAGCACAGAACAGTGTTCACTCAGCACCACCAATAGATGTTAGTAGAAGTGAGACTTCACGATTAAATGCACCGTACAGTTCTCCCCCTCCATCGGTGAATTTTCCCACAGTTCCTTACATACCCCAACTACCACAAGAACTGCCTCTGGACTACAGTGAGGAAGCCAAGTATCACGCACCTATAGACTACAGAGAAGAAAGCAAATACAGGTTCCTACCCATCAGCATACCAGACACAAAGGGGTTTCCGCCTGTACTCAACCTGAGGGATGATATCAAGTACCCATATCAGCAACCACTGAACTTTAGTGGTGACGTCAAACTTTACAGAGACGTTAAATCTCCTATGTAAAATCTAAGTCAATATTAAACAATTTTTAAAATTTTACTTCTTTTAAACAATGACTGAACTAAAGTATGTGGTAGTATAAATTTATCGTGCCATTTTTTTGTCTGATATACATTTTTTGTTATTACAGTACTGTAAGATATAATTTTTAAGAAAACTTATTTGAATAAACTTAAAATTATTTATCCTACACTGAAGACAAATAGGAATCACCACCAAAATGCTTTCTTAATACATTTAAATTAAACATCACGCTTGAATAAGTCATTTACAGATGAAATGTCAATTTTTACATTTTGAACTTTTGAACGATTTAACTCATTGAATCATTAGTACTTGACTAATCCACCAGGAAGGAGATGGGACAAAATTTCCTGCCTTGCCAGATAATTTATATTGTTCCTTCTATTGTTTTTTTTAATTGTTAATTCCTAGACAAAATATACCTAGTCAGTATAAAAATTATTACCATACATTATTAGTTTACAATTAATGTCTATTTTTTCTAACCAATTAATTAATTGATTAATTTTGTAGGATTAGCCAACTAAAAGCAAATGAAAGTTTTATAGTTTTTCATCGAATCAATACTAAAATATAATCAATGAGAAAGGAATTTGAAATAAGTAAATCTGATAAAAGTGAGTTATGGCTTATGCCATTATATATTGGTACTCTTGGCAGCTGAATAAATTCACTCATAATGCTCCTAAAGGTTCACACAGGAGACGTCTACCCTCCTACTTTCACAAGGGGTAAGGTTTATTTCGTAGTGACATTTCCTATTTTGATAAAATCTTGTTTTAATTTAATTTTGGTTCAAAGTTTTGTTTGTAGTCTATGAAAAATTTGTTCTAAAAGTTATTTGATCAATTGTGTTTTGTATTTTAACAATACGTTGTGTTAAAAACATTAAATGAAACAAAACATATTTAGGGCCTATTTACTTTTATTTGTGGATAAAGTATACTTTTTTTTATTAGTATAGTATACTAACCCAGCGATGGAGCACAATAGTTCCTCAGATAACCAAGCGCGCCTCTAGGAAGACATTGTATTCTGTGTTACATATTTTATTTTTCTGAGGATTCTGCGCTCTGTATATTGTATAGCTGCCTATAGTCTGGCAAAAGATATTTTTCTAAATCGTTGGGGGAAGTTCACATCCAAACAGAAAATTATATCAAATTCAAACAGATTTTATTTCATATTGCTCTTCAACTCATTGAAAATGACATTTTAAACAAATACTAATCCAATACTATAATACGAGCAAGGTTTGTATATATATATTTGCACACGGATCTCGAAAACGGCACCGAGGAATTTCTTTAAATTTTGGAAATAACTAATTTCCGAGTAGAAAATAAGTTCTAGATAGGTCTAATATCCAGGAAAATTCGTGTTTTACTGTAATATTAAGTTTAAAATCTAAAAATTTAACATTACGCTTATGGAGAATAAAATGTAAACAATACAAACCAAAACAGCTGTTTATAACCGTTTGACAGTTCTTTATTGAAGACTGCGGGGAACAATATAGAGGTTATGTATTAATATTTATTTTATGAATTAAATAAATGCAAAATTATCAGGTTACTAAACAATTTGTAAAAACTAAAGGATAACATAGCTGTGCGAAATAAAAGCAGAAAAAAGTATTTCCAAAATCTTCCGTGTTTTGATAGAAAACGTATTCGTTGTATTGCTTGAAGCCACTGTAACAAACCAATTAATATGTGTAAATTAATAATTTCTCTTTTGCTTTTCAATCCTCATTCCGTTTTTATCAAAATCAGTTGGTCACAGGCTAATAATAACGGTATGGATAATTAAACAGTAAATGATCGGCTTTGGCTAAAAGACGTTAAACGGCATCGCTCAATTGACTAACGTCGTAGCCGAGTTGTAGCGTGTCGGCCTTAAGAACTATAGGCCGTGAGTTCCATCCCCATCAGGGGTAATACTTTTTGTGCAGTGCTATATTAATTATGGTGTATTAATTCGGTTTTATTTAAACCACATAACTGTTTTCATTGAGTAATAAATGTGTTTTAATTTTTCTAATTAATTTTTATAATACATGTCTTATTCTATCCGAGCAAAGCTCGGTCACCAGGTACTAATAATTATTAGTATTTGTTTAAAATGTCATGTTTCAATGGTGTAATTATTACACCATTGGTAAGTTTTTTTTAGTAGAATTTTTTTAATTTGTGGTAACAATATTAATCATAATAATTAGCTAAATACAGAACGAAAGTATACAAAATATTACTGTCATCAATAGTTTTTCCTCCTGACAACAAATAACATAAACAGACTTATTATTTAACTAATTTGCTACTTTTGCAGCTCCTAACTCCATTACTGCTTTCACAAAAAATATGATAAAATATAGATAATATGAGATAAATTATTTTTGTGGCAAAGCACGCTCCTGGGGAAAGAATAGTTGAGTATGTCCACCTCTTCATTCTTCCCTGGTTTTTGAAATGTCTTTAATAGTACAGTTGTAGTTTCCCAGCAGGTGATAACTGTCCTGTAAACAGTGTGTACAGTAAATCATCAACACAAGTTATTAAATTATTAAATTTTTATATATTTTTGAACTAATTTATTCTTAAAACAATGTTAGATTCATTTACTAACCAAAAAGGAAGCTTTAATTGGAAAAGTATTTATGTGTTTATAGAGTATTATTTTTATGTTAATATTGAATTTTTAATCATGTTTTACTATTTAAATGTTTTATTTATTATTTTATCAGAAAATCTACTTTTGTGCTTGTTATATTGTTGTTTCTAACATTTTAAATTGTTTCTGTCATGCTTGTTATTTATAGTTTTAAATATTGTGTATTAAGAGTTAGCTACTGTGTTTTTTAGACTATAAGTATTTTTATTGTATTTACACATTTTATTTTTCATTCATTTTGATTTGTGAGGGATGTAATCTGTAGTAATAAAATTTTAAAAATATTTTGTGTTAACAACTATAATTGGATTTAGTGTAAAATCCTTAATTGTTCAAACACTGAGGTTTGCTATATTGACTATGCATTCATAGGTAAACACATTTATTTTTAATTTTACTCTTGTACAAATTAAAATTTTATAAACCAGCTCTAATTTTGTGTTTGTAACATTTAATTCATTGATAACATTTTTATTTATCTAGAGAAGAATTGAATAAAATTAACATAAAACTTTTGAACTCTGATGTGCAGTATAGAAATTATTTAAGTTGTGTTAGATTTTAAAACTACTTTTACAAAAAATAACAATTATTTTTAGGCTAAAACTTATGAATAAAACCAATATAAAGTTGTTGTCAATAAACCATAGCTGGAGTAATTTTTGAAACCACATATGGCATGATTCTTATTGTCACTGGATGGTTACGTTTCTGATTAATTTAAAAAGTTCTCGAGTGCTAGTTTTTTTATTATGTTATTTCTACCAGAGGCATTTTGTAATATAGTCATAGAGAGATTGTACACAAACTCTTTTTGGGAAAACGGTCCAAACCCAGTTGAAAATTATTTTTAAAACCATTTTAACAGTATTTGTTCATATATTTTTATTGATTAATATTAAATTTGAAAATATATAGCTATAGGAAGGTAGGATTGAGGGAGTAAGGGGAAGGGGGAGAAGAAGGATTGGAATACTGGACGATACTAAGAAAGGAAGGAGATTCCAGCAACTGAAGGAAGATGCTCAGGACAGAGAAAAATGGAGAGCGTTGTGCAGTTGAAACCTGTCAGTCTGACACATCCACAAAAGAAGAAGATCTATAAAAATACACTAGAAAAATGTTGTCCAATGCCCACACACACTGTAAATTTGATGATTACCTCAAAATCATGTAGGAACGGAGAGATAAACTGTTGCCATCTATCTCTATCTCCCTCCATTTCTTCTCTCTCACTGACCTCAGTATGCTCTGTTGTCATGTGTATCTTATTACCATAAACACCGTACTCGAGATTTGCAAGCTGATTAACAAATTAAATGCAACAAATTTATTGTTACAGGATTTCTGCCTGAATAAATTTTCTGGTTTAAAAAATGTTAATTAAGTTTGTATGAAGTAATTTAATTAATTATTACTGTAACAATAATTGTAATAAAAGTAATAATAATTTAAATTTGTTTGTAAAAAAAGGTTTAAAAGGAGTGTCAAAATGTGCATAATCTGTTAAGGGGAACTCACCCTAAAAATATATAAATTTTTTACTTAATTCTACATTTAATTCCCGTCATTTTGATATATAATACATGCAGATTTTCTTTGCACAAACTCATTTTATGGCATAACAAGTAAAAGCGTCCTCAACAGTTTTCAGACCAAACCAATGTGCGGCATGAAAACGCCCAACCTAGCATACGATTTCCTGCTAGATAATTTTTTTAGTATTTTCTTTTAGGCATGGAATCGTAACTCATGTTCCATGATAGGTAAGCTCTTAATTATTTGTTTAAATTGTAGTTAAAAGTAACACCTATCAACTGTAGTGTGGGTTTTATCTAAAAAATCTACCCCCACCCCGGGGGGATGGTTTGAGTTAGGGTACAATTGAAACTATTTTTAGGTATTTCAATTACATATACATACATACTAAGTAAAAAGTAATACAAGTTAAACAATAAACTTTTTTTATTTTGGGTGAGTCCCCCCTTAAATGGTGGAAATGGTATTCACATTCCAATTCAAACAATAAAAAAATTCAAGATTTTCTATCACCTGCTCGAGAATTACCCAATTTGTTCTAGGAAGTGAGAAATGTATAAAATGTTACTATTCTTAGTTGACAAGAGAGGTGTTCTAGGTCTAAATAGTAGAATTCATATTGATTAAGTGAAATAAATTTTAAAATAATGTTTTAAAAAGAAATGAGAAGTCATTAAGTTAGAAAATGAGTCTATTATAGCTTACAAAATATTTTTAATGTAATATAATTTTAGAATATATTGACCCATCTGAAATATTCCTAGATTGAATTAAACAATAACTTGAGATGAAAGAAGATTCTTTTTTACATTATGAAAGATTTTAATTAACATTTTTATTCATAACTTTTACCAATCATTTTTAGTTACCTTAAAATGTATCTGTAAATGTAGATCTGACTAAGCCGCGCTTCACTGAGTCAGATACAAATGTAACCACCGTTTAGTGATCAGTATCAATGCTTTATCAATCTTTCCTCCATCAAACCCCATAGTTTTTAGATAATCACATAGATTTACTGATTAAATTTTAAGAGTTTAAAACGTTTATTTAAAACCAAAATTGTGATATTTTTATGTTCAGAAAAATAAAAAAGTGCCAAAACAATTGTTTTTCATTGCTTCTCTCCAAAGTTAATCTTGTGTGTATTGTTGTAAAAAGAATAAATTAAGGTGAAAGCCAAACGGTTAAAGTGCTAGATTAAAATTAGTGCTAAAATTCTACGGAGGAAATTTGTCATGTGGGTTGCTAAAAAAATATGTGTTTAACACAAGGCTAAAATATCCATATTATTTTTATAATATTTTCTTTCATATGAAAAGATTGTGTTGGTTCTCTGGAACCAAAAATTTAAATTATTGCACACTGCGTTCATCTGCAAAAACCACCCCATAATTTTAATACAGAGGCAAAATTGTGGTTCGGATACCATCGTTACACTGTAGTTTCCCTCAGGCAATATCAGCCTTAGTCAGTAACAAGATTGAGTAGAAGATCACACCTTAATCATCTTTCTCTAGGTTTATGAATGATTTTCAAATACACAACTAGTCTCAACCATTTGAATCACCAAACCAAGCCTAAGTATCAGCCTGGTATGGAGTTCTACTCATTCTCAACAAGATTTCCATTGTAAAGAAAAAAACAAAATCTTGGGTTCATTTGATAAAATTAAAATAATTTTATGATGTGAGAGATTCTAAATAAGGTAAAATGATTCTAAAGGGATTTGGAGTAAAATGGCAAATACGAATTAGCAAAAAAGGCAACGTAAACCCAGACTTATCTTGATTAAGTGTGATATTTTTTAAACAGTCTACTTTAGTTACATGGATTATGCAAATTTTGAATAAAGTGTTCAATAATTACTTTCTCCTAAATAACTCGGGGTCAATAGCAATGCTTATCACTGCAAGCAGTGAGCATAAGAAAATTTATCGAGTCGGTATTTGACATTTTATGTCAAATGTATCTGACTTTGTATCATCAAGTTATATGTGTCATCAACTAAAATAATACAGATTAGTTATTTCAAGATTGAGAATAAAATTAATTTACAACATTAATATTCAATTTAGTTATTTTTTAAGATGAAACATAAGAAGACTTGACATAGAGATCTATAAAAATTGTTCTAAAATTTTCTCCAAACCTACAAATCTCTTATTTCCCATTTAGATGACAAACCAAAAATGTAGATAATGAAGCATGTGACCACATAAATCAAAATAAACTAATCCATTGTCTATTGTATGTTAAATCAAAGGTATCCAAATGAAAACCCATCTACCAGATAGTATTATTTTGTAACTTGTCAAAAAAACCAATGAGAATTGAGGAGATTAAAAATATACATTTGTACTGTCATTACTTATTGCTATAATTATATTACAATGTTCGTACATTTACTTTACAAGCCCTTATGATATGCAACTTATCTAACGGTACAGTTGGAGTTTCACATGTAAGGACGGTGTTCATTGAACCTAAGCCTAGAAATCTTATACAATAGTTTGGTTTATTTGAGTAGTATTGATCTAATTAGAAATATGTCTCAGTTGTGGAAAAATAAACATAAATTTAAAAAATAGTCAATATTTCTAAAATATTTTTTAAAGTATAACAAACAATATGGGATGAATATAATTTTTACAAAAAAATATAACTTAACTATTTTAATCTATGCTTTTAAAGTGTTAAACCTTTGCACTCTGATGCTGTATTTAACGATTGTCCTCCGAGATCGGATGGCCAGCAGTGCTGGGCACAGCCATTTTCTTTCCAGCTTGATTTCCGTAGCTGCATTCCTCACGGCTTGGGCAGCCAGCTGTGCTGGCCATGTTAAAATGCAGTGAGCACTTGGATGGCCAGCAATGCTTGCCATATACGTAGGTATTTATTGCTTATTTAAATACTGTATTTAACCAGCTATATGTTCTTGTAATAGAGCCTGTCTTTTTTAATCATTTCTGTAAGAATAAATAGCATTCAGCAATTTTACTTATTTGAACAGTAGGCCTATGTATAACCTTCAGCCATTTGATTAGTTGTTTAGAAAAATATAATTCCAGTAATTAATGTTTTCATAACATTGATTTATTTTGAAAGTAACATAGTAATAAGTGCTTCAAAAAGTCTGTAAAAATAAATATTTTCCTGTCATTTTAGTTATTTAAGTAGGCCCTAACTAAGTAAAGCAGTTTTTTTTACGAGGGTAAATGCAGATGCACTATCAGGGAGGAAATATCGGTACACTCCCCAGTGTGTGGGACTCTTACTAACTAAAAACCCCTCACCTCAGGCTGAAATCCGCCTTAAGGCACCTATTAAGGTATTACATTAAGGCGGTGCCTCTTATGTGAAGGCACATGGCTACAACATCTCCATAGCCACCTGAGGAAGGATCAAAGCTGGTCTTGACCTTCTTCCGTCTTTTTTCTCTTGAGAATGTTCTCGACAAATTCAGTAATACGTCACCAGTTTTCAAGAGATGTCGTCATGAGAGGGACAATGTTCTCGGGCGAGATGGCCACCACTTCCAGTTCCATACTTTTTCTCTGGGCTGCCCACCGCTCACACTCAAAAATGTGTGGTAGGCAACATCCAGGGAAGTATCCCCGTATTGACAGGCTGCACTGTCGACCTTGCCCATCTTATGGAGGTAGTCACGAAATAGCACGTGTCCAGTGAGGAGCTGTGTAATAAGGAAGTTGACCTCACCGAACCCGCACTCGACCCACACGAACAGTTCTGGGATTAATCGACGCATCCATTTACATTTAATTTGTTATACCGTATGAAATTTTGTTCAGTAATTTTACTAAATTGATTAATTGTGTAAAACCTTAAGACATTTAATTTGTTTTACCGTTTAGCTAATGAATTGGTAAAACACTATGACACCCAGTGCATAAAACAATTATTCTGGCATGATGGTGACACAATATTAACATGGTTTCCGTGCCTAAGCAAACAGCCGACCCGCCACCTGAGCTGAGAGGACAGCAATTGAACAAAGTAGTCCTCACGCATAAGCAACAGCGACCGGCCACCACTGCTGGACATCTGAGCTCAGAGGTTTAAGCTGGAGTTCTCATCAGAGTTTTAGTCCCCTGATTACTATCTTAAAACATGTTTTCCATTGCTTCACACTTGAAAGATAGAGGAGTATTACATAGTTGTAAAGTAAAATATTAAATTTGTTATTTTCTCATCATATTAAATAACCTTTCTGAAATTGCAATCTCCTTAGGTATTCTAAGCCACGTTGTAAATGAGAAATGAGCAAGGTGATTGAGGTGTGATCTTGTAGTCCTGTTACTAAGGCTGATTTGTTCTTTAAACAAGACAGTTGCCCAACAGCCAATGTCATCTAAGGAACCTAATGTGGGATCCTAACCAAAATTTTGCTGCTGAATTAAGAACTTGTCTAATTATGGGGAAGGTCTTTACGGATGAACGTAATTTTAAATAGTGCAGACATTAACGTACCAGAGAAGGTTACATCCACTGACCATTTCTTACCCCAACCACAATCTGTGACCACGAAGTAGCTGGATCACAAGTAATGCTACCATCTCAGTCTTAAAAAAAATACTATAAAATTATGCATGATAGTTAAAAGTGATTATTTTGTTTTATAATACCATAAATTCATTATTTTTATTTCTCTATGTAACTAATACCGGGTAAAACGGGGTGAATAGAAACAGCGGGGTGAATAGAAACAAAACTTCATTTTGATATATATGATTTTTCTCCTGCTTAACCATGGGCTAAAAGTGGCAACTGCTATTTTTTCTTAATTGCTACACTTTAAGCTAAAAGGTAAATGATAGTTTGTTTGGTTGGCAGCACTGTTTCCTATTTGTATTTGTTATGGAGTGTATACACGTTTTTTACTGAATTTTTAATCAACTTTGAACTTTCTCGGTAAGTCAGAATCTGTACTATTCTTAGAAGTAAATAGTTGTACAAGTTATAGTTTAAATATCCCTATGAAAGATTAAGGCTTACTTTAAACTGTAACTTTAACATAGTTTCGTCAGAAATTTTTCGATTTTTTTACGTTAGCTTTTCAGAATTTGTCGGGTGATTGGAAACACATGTTTTTTAGTGTTTCTATTCACCCCACACAAAAATTTATTACTAAATCACACTTATACTATATAAAATACATATTATGTGCTTTATACTTATGTTGCAAACTTAACTGATGCAGCTGTTCTAATCTACCGATTCCAATTTGTTCACTTGCCAGACGGTACAGTTTATGTAACTCCTTTGGTTATCTAACTCAAATAAACTCTTATGTAGAAAAATAAATTTGTAGTTAATTATTTATTGACCAGAAAACTATATTTGACTGTTTCCGTTCACCCTCAATTTGTTTCCATAGAAATAAACACAAAATTCCATTACTGTTTCTATTCACCCCTCTTTGCGGGGTGAATAGAAACACCATGTTTTAATTTTTTTTCTTTAAAATGGAAAAACATAAAAAAATGTAAATACCATAAACAAATAGGTCTAACAGAGACCTGTATTTGGGGAAAAAATTGTGTTCCTAGAACAACTAGAAATATGCAAAATTTTGAGCTAAAGTTGAAAATTGTTTCTATTCACCCCGTTTTACTACTTATTTTAAATTATTAAACTTTAATCTAACATTCCATCTCTTTACAACTACCATATGATTAGTAATGCTGTCAACAAACTAACTTAGTTCTTTGGGACTAAACCAAATATTCCATCCCCAGATTAAAAATGAGTTTAGGGCGTTCATTGATTTTGGAAATAATAATAAATAATTAAACAAATCATAATTTAATGACTAGGGATGCATGATAGTTTAATCATTGTGCCACAAAAAATACTCCTAGATTTTATTGGTTTCAAAGGCAACAAAAACCCTTGTAAAATTTGAGTAAAAATATAAAAATTCTCTAAAAAATAAATGAGCATAGATAAAAAAAAAGACATTGATAAAATGCAATTTGCTCAATATATTAATAATCATCACTAAAATAAATGACATAACATACAGGTAGAATATTTTGGTATTCATAATTTTTTATTATAGTAAAATTAATACATAGATTTGTTGTATACAAATTCTAGCTTTTAAAGATTTGTACAAATGGTTATTTTATATGTTAATCTCTTGTCACTATTTACAGTACGCAAACTTAATCTAGATAAATAATTATCATCACAAAAATATGGCTGCAAAAATGCCAGGGAACATTTACAGGACTGCACAATCACTAGCACAAAACATTGGGTGGTTCATATATACAACATCTCTGGATAGGAATATCTAACTATCACATGCATTACAAACATAGAAGCAGAACTAAAAATGATTGCATTCACTATGCAACTGTCCCGGTAACTATTGAAAACAGCTTTTAAAATTCATTAACAACAGAAATAATCAAAAACAAGCAGTCAACACAGTAAAAGGGACTGAAAAACAACTTAATTAATAACTTAGTATAATGCAATCTGATTGAAGTAATTCTGAAACGGAATATGTAATGGTGAAATACATTTGATTTAAATTTGATACAGAACAGTTTACTTCACTTTTCTTAGGAATTTTGATCCTATACTTATATTATAAATCCCTGTTGTCTTTTATCCTAAAACATATAAAATGAAGTAGCTTAAACATAAAATCATATTAACACCTTGTAACTGAGCAGGATAATCAAGTCATGATCTTTCGGTCTAATTGAAGAATTATATTGTAATACACAAACAGTATATTTTTAAAAGTATCAGTTATTGGCAATTCCATCAAGAATTTGCCTGTGTTCGATGTAGTAGCTTGTAAGTTATACATGGGGTAAATTAGTCACAGAATATTATAACATACAAAGCAATAAAATATCAGAATTGCTATTAACCTCTTGTCTGGATTTTACTATTGTTTCCTACTAACACAATTAAATTTGTTTGATATATTTCTGCTTCTAAAAATAGATAAATTACTTGTGATGAAAGAAAATGTACTTTCTTCAAAGTTACTTAAATAGTAATAGGTAATTTTGCAGCTGACATCTCTTGAAAAGATTTCCAAAAGAATATGTTGAAATACTTGGTCAAATTTTTGTTACTTTGGTTTCCTATTCACAAGCAAGTTAAGTTTATATCCAAAACAGCACTTTGATCTTATTCAATCAATCATTTGATCAGTCACCCTGTAAATACGGGACAACTAAGTACACCTAGAAGGATTAGTGTCGCAACATAAAATATTTATAAACCTCGTTTTTACTTTCTATGTCAACATCCTAAAATATGTCTTTGCAATATCCACTAATCCATTGAAAACAAATCTACTATATAGGAGTAATTGTAGTGGAAGTGATCAAAATGATGGCAAATGTTGCAGACTTACAATATTAACAAAACATGTTGATTTATAAAAAGAAAGGAGTTAGGTAAAATTAAAAAATGTCACTTAACATTTGTCAAAGCTACAACATTTGAATGCAGGTAGTGAATTTGAAGAGCTTTTCAGTCTTCCACAGAGATCACATGAGAACACAGCTCATAAAGATAATTTTTGTATTGATCTAAAGACAGTTTAGATATGTTACCAATACCACACAAAAAATTGCAATATCTATAAGAGAGGTTTCACTGCTTTCCTCATTACAACATTATTTGTGGTGTAATTTAAACAAAAAAACATCAATAGCATGAAATTGAGAGTAATTAATTATCCTAATTTAGTACAAAAAAACACTATCTTAGTGTAACTTTATAACTATGACAAAATATAACCTATACAATATTTACAGAGCTTTGGTGGGTCTTATCACTTAATAATGAAAACAATAACCTAATAAGTAACGTTATGCAAACTTTATACAGTTTTTTAAAGTGTCTTTTGCCTTGAAATTTGTGCAAGCAATTCATTTACCATATCTAATCTGTTATTGGAAATTTCAGACTACATTATATTGATTTAAATATCAAAATATTAAGCTGTCTTTTCTGCCCTTTAGTTCAACTAAATGCCATTGCACCTTTATATTAAAAGGTTAAATAATCAACCCATAAGTCAAATTCTAAAATTTCTGCAGTCTTTCATTTGTCAACATTTTATTCTTCATTTTCTTGGTTGATCAACCAGAAAATCAGCACCATTTCAGTCAGATATTAAAAATGAAAGTCATGATGATGAACAGAGTAAAAAATTGGTAACCAGTTTAAATATGCTGTATGAGATTTTGTTTGTGCATTTAGACTTAGTTTAATACAGAGTATAGAAATGAAGACAAGTTATATCAATAACACTAGAAACAGATAGTGTGTGCCAAATTAACAAGGATATAAATTAGAAAATTATAGTTGAAAAGGAATTAGAATTCCTTTTTCATAATCCTACAATTTGTTATAACACAAAACATATAATTTCCATGATACACAATCATGGAAATAGAGTAACAAATTGTTTTAGCTAGAACACTGGATGATAAATGTATACTAAATCAGAGAAAGTATAACATTTTAATTGGAACAGCACATTTAAAGCTAATTTTACTAAAGATTTTTAATAAAGATGCAGGAGCTTCTGTAATTTATTTCAGAAAATGAAATAATGTATTTTCTCCTACTTTGATACTCATACCTATTGCTAAATCTTTCAAAACATTAAAATCAAAATTAATTTGGACTATAATCGGCAAATTAATTGAGATGAACAGTTGGCAAGTCACTTATGAGAAACATCCAGGCAAGTGGCGACTGTTGCAGGCGTGGCCGAGATTTAAATCCTCAGCTTAGCGAATTACATATGCGTTTTACAATGTTTCTTTGGGATGTATTACAATAGATGTATAACATCACAAGACCTTGTCATACATTTTGTGTACTGGAGCCTTGAACATTTTACGTGTTTTGATGTTTGGTAGTATCATCTATCTCTTGGTCCCAGTTGAACTCAACAGCTTCCCGACCAGGCAATTCACCAAGGTGTGCAAATCTCTCGACAAACTGAGCGTCTCTAGAGCGAAGCTTCTCGAACCTCCTACAACCACCAATCAAAATATATCATGAAACACATACATACATACAGGCATAGACACAAACACAGACACAAGTATTGTACACTAACATAAGTTCAATTACTATATGCCAGAATTGCTATATAAAATACAGTAATGAGGTTATTTGTTATTTTACTTTCAGTTACATAATCCCTCTTGTAATGGTAATGATCCTGGCAAATTAATCAGCTAATCTTCATTAGTAATAAAGCTACATATCATCAAATCCATTACAACAAATCCCTTCTCTCATATTCACCTGAAAAATGTACCTATTTTGGTCTGTGTCTCATGAATTAGAATATAAAAAGTAGAGGTGTGCGGATATCCGAAAATTCGGTTCGGATTCGGATCGGATCGGATATCCGAAACCGATCCGAATGTATTTAAGATATCCGATCCGATCCGATAAATATCCGAATTTTTGGATAGACTGTATAATACAGCAATTTGAACAAAAACAACGAGATTTTTGTCGAGTTAATACCCGCGAAGCTGGAATAATTTTTGATTAAACCTTGATAAGACGACGAAATTATGTAGTCTTTCATCAAAACAATGTCGTTGACTGGTAGACGCGATACACTTATAGCGATTCGAATGACGACCGCAGATGACGAAATTACACAACTCATATCCAATCGGAATGTAAGAACGTCATTGGGCGGTCCGAGGATGCGATATGATTATTCGATTCTTCAACTACGCATTTAAGTAACCGTAAGTTCAACACGATATTGCATTTTGAAATACAAAGCATAGCGTCATCGATAGTTGCACCGAGTATCAGATTGCGGTTTGATATTGTTCCATATAAAATTTCATTTCGGCTACGAAAAAACTTGAATTGTTGATTTAATGTTACTGGTAACAAACCATCATAATATCTCGTTTTGCGACGGGGTTTCCGGCAAAAATAATACTACTTCATTCTGATCGTCTACGTAGACGATCAATTGTTTAGTTATCGCATTCTCAACTACTCCGGGTTTGAGCAATACGATAAAGTGTTGCCAAATTTACATTTGGCCTATTTCGTCGTTCAGTGTTCACATAACCAACAAATTTCCCACTTGTTTTCAATCTAAATTTTATCTTTGTTAAATGAATTTAAGCGTTATTAGTTTTACATTTTTAGATAATTTTAAGATGAATAACTAACTGGATTACGACGAGGTACCATAATTTCACGGGTTTCAATATTGTTACACAGCCGATCGGGGTATTTTATCTGCCAAATATTCCAACTCTGCGCCTGCGCACAGGGCTTTGTTTGATAGCAGCTGCACAGTCGACTGTCACTGCCCTTGCCGATACGCAGATAGCCGATGGCATCGAGCCAACGGCGTCTGTCAAATCTTAATTCTTTGTTAATGGTGATTTGTTTTTATCATTGTAATAAATAAAATAATTGAATCGTGAAATAAAATTGAGAATTAGTTGATTATTAGTAGAATGAATTGATGAATTAGTAGAAAGTCGATGTCATTTAATGGTGAATTATAAGGTTTCTGTTGATTTAATTTGTGAATTACGCCATATTAAAATTTGTTACTGGTAATTGTTATTTTGTAAATTTGTATTTATTGATGGAATAAACTTATTATTATTATTAATTTTAAATGCAGTGAAGTAACAATTTTAGTTTTGTTGTTCATCCTATGAAGAATTTATGATTTTTTATGTAAGCTTACCATTTAATAATTTTGATAACATTTTATTGATTTTTTCCTAATTTATTCTTAGATAAGTCTGATTTCACTTTTTTAATGCGAGTATCCGAATCCGAAAACTATCCGATCCGAACCCAAACTATCCGATCCGAATCTGAGCTATCCGATCCGAATCCGATCCGAAAAAATAATTCACTATCCGCACACCTCTAATAAAAAGGATAACCAAGAAAACATTTGTTTGTTTGTAGCAATCCAAAAGTTAAAAACATTGATTAATTGATAAGGGAAGGTTGAGATAAATAATAAACAATGAACGGTGACATACTGAAGCGAAACACAAATATTCTGCCTACACTACGGGTTACGGAATGGAAATAATCCCACCAATACATAATAAATACACGGCCTCCAGTTTTCAGCTTTGCAGGTGAAAATAAGGCTTTTCATTTCACACTTACCTCTTCTCAAAACAATTCACAGAAAGGAAGTTTACCCTCATAAATGTAAATTAGGGAAAGTTTTCTTTCATTCCTAGTATGGCGTCAAGCTGACATATTTCTGGGCAACGTATAAGATTGTTGATTAAGATGTTTTGTTTTGAGAGGTTATGTCAGTAAAATACATTCACGCAAACTATTCATGTGTACTTATTACACCTCATTCTAGTGATGCCTTGACACTGACAACCTTCACCAACATCAAACTGAAAGCGCGTTGAACAGTAAACCACAATCGATGCCCAGATACAGCAAGAGAATCGACCCGGTCACGTAAAACTGCCGCTGTTCTGCGACCACCCACAACTTTGGTTTGCACTAGTTGAAGCCCAATTTAAACTTCACCATGTTACCACCAAGGAGTCCAGGTACCTGCACGTCGTTGGCCAACTTGATGTACAAGTGGAAAAAGAAATTGAGTATATCAAGTTCCTCCGATATCTTCACTCCTTATCTATCACTGCCAGACCCATGTCCTTATGTATCTGCCACTATGCGTCACAAAGTGTTTGATCCCTTACACAGTCTCAGTCACCCCGGAACAAGCAATCTCGCTAAGCTCTTTGCTCAACATTACGTTTGGCCACAAGTACAAGAAGATTGCCGTGCCTGGACACAAACCCGTTTGGACTACCAGCGAAACAAGATTTTCTGGCATGTGCACACCCCTATCACGCATACCTACATCACGCCTTCTTCATCATTCTTCTTTCGAACACATTCCACACGAGTGATGGAATCCGATTTCGTCAGTTACGGGGCTAACTAAGGTTCACGACGGTTTCAGTTTTGGGTGAAATCCGTAAGTCACTTGTACTTCGTCGCATTGTTTGGGGGGACGAGCCTGAGCTCCCGCGGAAGAGGCCAAAAATTCCTGAGTAGTCTTGAGTCTGCACTGCACTTGCCATTAGTCATTTCACTGCCGTCCTGTTTGCTTTATCACAAACACTTCAACATCGAATCTGGATTAGGGAGCTTGTACAAAAACGAGAATCGTTGCTAACCCTTTAATGCAATATTTAACCGTTGAATAATTTAAAAGATGTTTCATAGTTAAATAATTGTGAGTATTAAAAAATAATTTTTTTAAATAGCAATTTTCTGAATTTCCCTTACAAAATTGTATTTATTAACGATTCCCGTACATTTCCTGTATAATTCATGGCAAAATAAAATTCCCGGATGTTGGACACCCTGGCATTACTACCGACCAAGGCCTAATGAATAATGAATAACATAATAATATTTGAGTCTCAACTCTTTTGGGCCCTAGGCAACTCCTTTGGAATTACAAGATGTCGCACCTGCAGCTATCCCGGCACCAATAGGATGGTCAAAAACTTTCACTGTTAGCTGAAGAGCTCCCTCCATTGTCATACCCATAGGACATGGTTGACAACATAGCTCCAACCTAGCGCCTTACCACTCCTCTTATTCGGTTTGTGCATTGCCATAAAAGAAGGCCTACCATCGGAACTTATTACGCCTCACTAGTAACAATCACAAAATAACTAAAACAGAATTGTGGTAGGGAGTAACAAGGTGAAAAAATACAATAATGTATTTTACTTACAGCCTATCATTAGTTAAATGTGTAACCTAAGAAATTATAAATTAACATACTTATTCATCAGTTCTTGAGCAAACTGATAAAGTTCAATATCCAGGGCGTTGAGTTCTTTGATTTTCTTGATCTGATCGGGTCGAAGTTTGGACAGGGTCAGACTCGAGAGAGTAGAGTTGTGTTGTTCAAATGGAACGGCAAAACGTAAGTTAAATGTCTCCTCGAACACATACTGGCCAATCTGAGCATATCAACAAATAATTAGTGTTGCCTTTAAAAAGTGATAGTGGTTTGAAATCTGTAAATTTATTTAATTGAGCATAGTAAGATAATTTTTTATGTAACATAATTTCTTGACTACAAAAATATCACACAATTGCGTGATATATAAGAAAATATAGGCTACATTTACAGATTGTTCTTCATAACATCTTTTTACACTTTAAAAATACAATAAAGTTTGGTATTCCCAGATTAATGTGATGAAGTCCGAATCCGGATAACTGTAAATCTGGTTAATCTTAAAATATAACATGATAGATGTCTACGACACATACACAACAATCATTAACGGCACCTACAATATTAATGCACTGTAAACTGCATGTTTCTACTGTAAACCTGAGAGGCTGCAAAAATCGCAAGAGTGAATCATGTTAAAACTTTGTTTTTAATTTTATTAAAAGTTAAAAATTTACAGGGCCCAATAAAGTCTGGATAAACAAAGTAATAATTTTATTAATTTTATGTAAGGAATAATAAATTCCAATTCAAAAAGAAAACATATTTCAAATTAATTTCTTGTTCAACTTATGAATCTAGAAACAATTCATTAACCCTTCATTGAAGATTGACGTACACCATACGCAAGCCAAATGCCATCTGCAGTGCGGTTCAACAAACAAGTCACGCGATGTCGACCCCATCATGTGCTGCTATCCTTCGGCAGATTATCAAACTATTTAGACTTTTTGACACTTTCAGGACGTTGTGGGCAGTACAAGGAGTAATTTCAGCTGTTTTCATGCATTTCCTGATTCAGATGATTTGAATAGTACGTATTAACACGACTTTACTGTATTCCTGTTAATGAAAAAGTGTAAATCAAAGTTAAAGAAAAATGTTTAATGTTAATTACTAAACTAAGTTAACCTTTTGAGAAAATCCATTAATTCCTGTTTTAGGTTTTACAGATAACAGGAATTTTAATAAAATTAAATTACCTTTTGAAACTCAGTTAGGGCAAAGAATGCCATTGCAGCCAAGTTACGTTTTGCGCTGGCTAGCATGACTCGGTTACGTTCGGCCATGGACATGTACGATGTATTGTAACAACCAACCAAGGCGAGATCAGCCATCATTCTTGTTTGCCTAAATGAAAAAATATGGAGTGATTAAAATTGTTATATGTAGTACGTGCCGATTTTTACGAATAGGCCTAATAGTATTCCTTCATATACTAACCGATTTTTAAGTTTGAGGTGGCAACAAAATCGTTTCAGTTTCTAGTTTTTCAGTAAAATTTTAGATTTTAGAAATTAATTTTCTGCTAAGTCAAGCCTTACTTCATTTCCATTTTACCTGTTAAATAACATTTTACCTTTGTTGTATGGTGTTACGATCAGTGGATTGCATGTAATATTTAAAGTGGATTAGTGTAATGCAATTTTTAACAGACAACAGTTTATTATGGAATGTGAATTAATGAAAATGTCACTTTTTGGAATTAGTAAAGGCATTGTATTCCTTAACACAACATTAATTCCTTTTGTGGCACGTAGTGTTGTTAAACCTAGTTAAAGCTCAGAATAATTTAATAAAATTAATTTCATTTCCACCTTAATTTATCACACCAATATTAATTTGTATCTTAGTGATTAAGGTACAAAGCAGATTTTCCTTATGAAAGTAGGGAACTTTTAATTATTGTAGACAGCTAAGCAACATTTGTATAACTTAGAGAGGAAATCCCAATTCGTTATTTAGGGCCACCACTAATACAGAATTAATGTATCAGAACTTAACACCACTTTAAATTTTATTTATTTCTATCTCATATTAGGATATTAGGATATTCTATTCTCATATCTAGGAAGGAGTAATAATTGTACTCCTTCCTTATAATAATTATAGAAAAAACTAGAATTATCCTAATTTTTTCATAGAATTATTGTCACCCGAGTATGTTTTTACTTTTTATTTTAGTTTCATGGAAAACCATTGAAACCGTTAATTTTCACAGGTCTAAATATACACCAAATGTAAGAAAATCTGATTGATTACAATGTGTGACTATTTCCAAGAACAGCCTCGTATTCTATTTTACTGTAACTATTGTAGATTTTCAGGATTGTAAATATCCAAAACTAAAACTGACCGGTTAGCTGCAAGGTTGTAAGGACATGCAGCAAACTCATCGAGAGTAACTCCATGCCAAGATGCTCCACTGTAGCAGTGAGGCAACTCTATGTCAGTCGCAACTCGGCCTCCACACCAGTGACGGGAGTTGCGCCACGTCGCACCTCGTTGAACATGACGGAATTCTGACAAATAACGGCTGATTGGCTCACGCAGCAATGTTATGTAGAAATATCTATTAAAAAAGATTGATATAATAATAATATATTGATTTCATAATATCAATAACCAACCTAACTTAACTCCACAGAAATACCGGTACGATAGCTCAGGTGTACGCTCTGGCCTAGTAAGTTAAAGGTTGCTGGATTGAAACCAGCGGCCGGTGACTCCTGTCAGATCATGAGCAGTCACCTCTGGTCAGCCCATGTGACTAATGCCGCTACGGTACCTGGCTGTCTTTAATTTACTGCACAGGCCCTAGACCTATGGCGATGGGAAGTTGAGCTTAAAATAGGAAAGTGCAGAAATGCAGAATGTGGCATGACGGAACATAGATCCTCGACGTACAGGTTATGCCAATGTATGTTGGGTTTCTTTAGTAAAATAATATTAAAAGGATGAAAATATCAATAACCCACCTAACTTGACTCGGCAGATGGATGTCGGAATATACGATACAATGTTTAATGCGGTCGGTATAATACCATCGTACTTTTTATACTTAACTAGAGTTACAAATGGCTAACCTGACTAAATGTCTAACAATGAGTTTGAAGTTAAATGGTAGCATAGTATCTCACCAAAATTTTAATGAAAGCTTAGTATGTTTCCTGATTTTTTATCTCTGAGGTGATGGTAGGTGTAAATTTACACGATTTTCAGGTCAAATAACCGTTAATTGTACTAAATTAAATGCATAATACATTAAGGTATTATATGACACCCCTCATATATAATTATTATGATAATGCAGAAGTTAATCCACACTTAGAGAAAACTACACCCACCGACCATCGCTCACAACTATCCACAGTTCGTGACCTTCAAGTAGCTAGATTAGGCTATAGGACAAGCCACACTCCCAAGAGAAATGCCAAAGGATGGAAACTTGGGGCAAGTATAAAGATTTAAGCCAAATACACAAAACTTTTCATTCAATATTTATATCAATACTGTACAACCTCAAAAAACCATCTACAAAATAGAACATTATTTTTCTGTCAAATCAATGGTGCGTGTCGACCATTTTATGTGCATGCCACTGCTACAAAAGTGCCACCTGTTGTTATTTTTTCACTACAATAAAGTTTAGACTTACAGCATGGTTAGAGTTTACGTTATTGGGATATTTTTGAAATCCTCATGGGGCCTATTAAGCTTATTATGTTCTTAGGATTGTAAAGGTGTGCAAGCAACTGTCACTGTGCAACTTATGCAATGTTTAACTTAGTTTGGTTATTCGGGGATAGAGATAATACTATAATAGCCTATAACTCACAACTATCAGAAATGTATACCTTCTTTTCACAGCATCTCCTTCATTTTTATCCAATTCAGAATCAACACAACTTGTTAATTCAGTCCAATCTGCATGTAACCCACACTTCCAGCCTGTTGAGTAGCGACTGAAGAGCCAATTTTCATTTCTGTTAGGTCGGAAGCAATAACATCTTTTCCTCTTCCTCTGACAAGTGCAAGGTCTTTGCAAGTCCAGATCTTGCACTAAATGTCTCCCAAACGATGTCCCCCCAGTCTTTTGTATATGCAAAAACACCATCACATCATGAGCATTCATATCGAACTGAAAATTTTCATTTAACACATCATCATAACTAAGTCCTGGATTCGAGGATTTAGAGTTTACGGGGTTAGAATGCAGGGCTAAAGGTTTACCTAAGTTATCTTGAATAGGAAATTTCAACGTCCAATCTGACCAGGAAGGCCTCTGAGCTGTCAGAGCACACACTTGTTCGGAACAAAAATATCCAAAATACACAATACCAGTTATGGCTAGCATGATACAAATCATGACAAATCGTCGAAGTCTGTATTTTGAACGAGATTCCATCTTAATTTCATAAGTAACCGATTCACGTAAAAGCACAGAAAAGTCACTATCAAATACTTGTACTTCCACACTCCTCTTCGCCATTATTTATTATCCTCTCCTCAAATTTGTTTACAAGTAGCATTTTTTTAAGAATATTATATAACGTTTCAGTGTGCCCAACACATTAAAAAACTTAAATCCAAACGTTATTGTCATTGGCTAACTATAACACTTGTATAATGGTTTATTATTATCTATGGTCTCTGTTACTATGAGATAATAATTTCTATGCTTATATAGTATCGATGACATAATAAGGAGGTATATAACTATTCCAGGTCATGAATTTTTGTTTCTTTATACGTTTGCCATTTCAGTTAAAAGTATAAAGTAAAAAGTATAAAGTAAGCCAAAAATATTACAAACTTGTTATTTCCTTTCCCATGAAAAATTTAGTAATATTATGACTAAATTTAAATAGAAAAATGGAAAAATATAACTCATCTGCAGTTAAAAATATGCAATAATGTGATTCGATTTTGGAGTAGGTCAAATATCGCACGATCATAATTAATTGGACTTTTCCTATCGCTCTTGTGTTTTAAACTACACAACATTCCTGGAGGTGAAGAAACTCTTACCGTGTGCAAGTGAGTACCTAAAAATTTACATTAAAAATTGAATGTTCAAGTTAGATTATCAAGTTCAAGTTAATTATAGCATGTCGTCAATAATACCATAGATGAACGGATAGTAAAGTATATTATAATCCGTTCCTCTCTGATAATACTTTACTTACCTATCATGCACAACACAAAAAAATAGATTGCTCAGGCAACATGATTTTTGTTAAATGGCACTCATTACGATCACTAGATTATTTATATATAACAAAATTAGAACATTCCAGAGAAAGTTTTTCCAAGCTTGAGATTGTTTCCGCCTCTTGAAGTAAATGGCGAGCTTTAAAAAACCCCACTTTTTACCGGATATTAGTAGAATTTTTCTTCCAGTTTTCAATTAATCACGTGTACTTGCAGTAATCAGCTATCTTATCTCTAGAGCTATCTTACATGAGCTGGATCAGAAATGTTTTCACCCTCACTATTTAACAGTAAAGGATTTATTAAACATTTATTAACTGATTACTTGTGAACATTCACCCCATCCCAAATAGCTCTGGTTCTGATGGATGACTGAGAAATCTTATTCAGCATTGCTTTGGACTTTGCTTTTCTCACTTCACGCCTTAGCTCGCTTTTAGCTTACTTTTACTGCAAGCTCTTGAAAAGGCGAGCTTTAAAAAACCCCACTTTTTACCGGTTATTAGTAGAATTTTTCTTCCAGTTTTGAATTTCTTTATATTAGTATCAGCTATTCATTCTATTTTTATTTTTTTTTATGTTTTCACTATTTAACTATTTATTTATTAATTTTTTGAACTTGTGAAATTCATCCTTCTGATTTGATTTATTCAGCATTGCTTTGGACTTTGCTTTTCTCACTTCACGCCTTAGCTCGCTTTTAGCTTACTTTTACTGCAAGCGTGAGGGGTGATTGGCATCAAGATCTTTTTTTGCCGACTATAAAGTTGACTACTTAAATAACGTCCGTGAGAGTCACTCAATTGAATAAGATTTGGCTTATCTTTGATATCACTGACAGCATGCTTAGATATAGGCGGAATGTTAGCGGGTGGCTGGATAGGCCTTTTACAAACTTTGGATTTAAACTATTATTATTTGTCTTATTACTTACAGAGGCATACTATTTACAGACTTACATTCTGGTTCATGATATTCAGGTTCCTATTTACTTAAAATAGTGAACCTATTACAATCCAATGCAGGTGAAAATTTCACAAAATGCTTTGTTTTTAACTAATTTTAATACATTAATGGTATAAATGTTTTAATCTATTTAATTGTAAACTAATCTAAATAATAAAGCTGGGTATTGATCTATTTTATTTGTTCTGATTTGTTTAGTATTTCAGCTTTACATTTTAATATGGTAATCTTTCTTCTGAATCCTAAAACCCGTACAAAGGACAGGCTTACTGATAGTCTCTATATATAAAATTGAATGTATGTCTGTATGTATGTATGTATGTATGTCCTTTATGCGTTGCCAAACTACTCATCCGATCGCCATGAAATTTTAGGAAGTTGCTCTATATGTGTCCGGGAAGGTTTTAGAGAAAAAATATTTTCGAAAACCCCATAAGTTTCCATTTTATGGCGTTTTAAATTTCTAATGTTAACCTTATGGAGAGTAAGTTTGTTTACAAATTGTCTACAATGAAAACATTTGATTTCTTAGCTACAGCTGATTGGTTTACTTCCCATTAGCAATACCGTATGCTTTACTATCCAATGCCATCTGAATCATTCATTAATGTTAAACTATGAAGTAAATGTGTACTGTAAAAAATGAACAGCTTTATTCACCACGTTAATAGTTAACGGTTTTGGGGGATTATGTATTTATATTTTTATTTTCTGTCTGATTAAAGTCACGTGTTTATATGATAATTACAATGTTTATATTATTACGTTTATTATAATTATCAGCTCTTGTATATCTTTCCTATAAAATCCGTATTACAGTTAGGTTTCGTTTGGGTTTTGATTGGATTTGAAAATTGTGAATTAATCCACTCAGATTTATTTGTTTTATGGGAATGATATTAATATGTTTTATCGTTTCAGTATTGTTACTGTATTCACTAATGCAGCGACCCAGAATATATAACCTTTCACAATGAAGCCGTATTGCTATTCGACTTCAGAACATGGCCAATCTTAAAGTTAACATGTGTTTACTGTCAGGCGTTACGAAGTTCGCCGGGTCAGCTAGTAGATTATAAACTTGATTCTAGAAATCGAGGCAGGTGCTCCTATTTAAATACATTTTTACTTCAATTGAATCGGTTCATGATAACACGATACGATAAATTGTACAGCTTGCATTCGATATGATATGAACGAAACGAAACGATGAGTCGATAAAAAGAAATGCAATGAATTAGAATCAAGGTTTGAAGCTTACTTTGCATGTGGTGGTTGTGACATCCCAATTAGTCAGTGGGGTTTGATATGTCGTTTTGAGTTTTCTTATTAAATATTTGAGATGTTCCGCAACAAGAAAGAGCTAGATCGTCATGTCCAAGATATTTTACGAAAAGTTAAAAGTGAAAATGAGGTACTGTAAGATATTCTAACTTGTTTTAAACCCGCCATTTTGACCGGCTTGTCCCTCAGACTCATTTTCAACTAAAAATTTCCTGTGATAAGCAATTTGAAATTTGTATATAGTTTTATTTTAGAACATTACAGCCCTACTTAGTCCATTAAAACTGTGATTTTACTAAAGTACATTACAAAGTACATTGTTTCCCCAGAAAATGTTGGATCATGTACTTGACAAATGAGAACTTGAAACTAATCTTGACATGTCTGTGATTGACATGTTCAAACAAGGAATTTATCATATTTTCTTCTATTTGTAGTAGGGTTTACCGAAATAAGTGTGTTGCATATGCTTGTATATACAATTTTTTTATATTGTCAATATTGCTTCTTTGACATGTTTGTGGTACTAGGTCCCAACTCATTTTTTGTAACCTAAGTCTGATGAGATCTGTTAGTTTTAAACTTTGCATTTTACTCCCCTCCACCTCACTTAAATGGTCACAAGTCTGATATCACCTAACGACACAGCAGACTGTAAGGTATGTCTGATATGGGAAAGGGTTATTTTTTTATGAGAAGTATATCCAATCAACAATGTTCAACCTAAATATTTTGATAATGTTTTTTTACAAAACATTAAATTCAGCTGGAACAGTGTTGATTGGATGCATTTTCAGATGGAAATATTCCTTTCCCATATCAGGAACACATTAGAGTCAGAGCCCACCATGCGGTTAAGTTATAAGACCTGTGATCGTTTAAGATCATGGTGGGGGGGGTAAAAAGCAAAGCTTAAAATTGAATCGATCTCGATAAAATTTCCACACCCAGTACGAACTAATTAGTATTATCGAATCGATCTCAGATGAACTTTTTTCATATAATATAATATAATAACTATTAATTAAGAATAATATTTTATACTATTAATTAAGAACCTAACTTAACTCCTAAGAGCGCTGCATTATTTATATACGGCATTATACTGTATAATACGAGATGTAATGCAACATGTATTAGTCGCCGATATACAACTTTTACAATTAGCTATATTTTTGAACGATACGGCAGAAACCCCATTCTAGGCATTTGACAACTTTTAAACACGTTAATTACAAGAAAAGTAGAATTTTCATATTTTTAGAAATTAAACCAATTATAAAATAAACATTCTTCAATTGTTTATGTAAATAAACAATTATGTCACTGGTCAAAAGTGGTTTCTGTAATTGTCGCTGTACCTCTTTGTATATTTCTAGTTATCGTGTGCTGAAGGACCAACGGATTTGTAATCAGCTGATTGACAATAAAATGAACTAATATTAAAGATAGTTGAATTCAGTTGATGATTTATTGTGCCATTTCCTTTGTTTGAGAACATCCCGAACTAATTTATTTTTAATTCAGTTTGATCATTTAAAGTGAAAACAAATCTTTGACATTCGTTCATTCGTAGGGGCGGATTTCTCCTAAGGTACTTTTTTGACATAAACTTAATCTTACACCTTACATCTCCAATCAAAGTTTTTCCACTATCCAGTTTCCCCCCGCTCAGAACCTCGATTCCAGCAGAAGTCAAGGTAGACTGGATGTTTCTGAAGTGTCTTATTTCGGTCAAATAACGTCAGAAAACATCTGAAAAACGTTCTTCCGCGGTGTTGTTCTTCTCAATTATGTTATTAGAGAGTGAAATAAATTCATTTGAGTGGTTATTTCCCCGCCCAGAGCTCCTATTCCCGCCGATCCCTTAGCTAGACCAAAAAGGCTAGGTTAGCTAGGTTTCCAAGTGTCTTATTTTAGCCTGAAAACGTTAAAATTATGTTCTTGCACCGAGTGTATTTTCTCAATTAGGTTTAGAAAGTGAAAAAATTTCATTTCAGAGAGATCCATTTGATAATAATTAGTTTGTACCGGGTGCGGGACTTTTACCTCGAATTGGAACTTTTATCTCAAATTAGGTTAAAATTCCAAAAAATTAGTTAGAACCTAATAGCAAAAACAAGTTAAATAAACAATTTTATTGCCTAAGTGCACTTTTTCAGTCGCAGTTAGCATCTTTGAACCATTGACTTTTGACCCATTCTGATTGCCTAATTTTTACTTAATTTGGCTTTAACAATATTGATTAAAATTGTTTGGTTCATAGTGCTGTGAGGGTTTTCGTATTTCTGACCTAACGTTTACAAATATTTTCAGAGAAATCAACGGTGCTATAACATTGCTCAGCAGTACTACCGAGTGCGGGACTATGAGTCTGCCAAGCACTACCTTTCACTCTATCTTGCATGGAAGGATGATTCTCCAGCTGCCCATAAGCTGCAGGGCCAAATTTGGGAAGGGCTTGGAGACAAAGTTAGAGCATTGGCTGCCTACAAGACTTCTCTCGAATATGAAGCTAACCAACCAGAACTTGTTCTTAAAAGTAGGTCCAGATAGTTTTCTCATTTGGTTCTCAAGAATTACTCAGGTAGTTATTTTCTTCATCAATCATTTAATTTTTTCCCTGAGATAAAAGAAAATTAATTTTGGTACCGGTACTGGATTCTAGTAAAAATATATATTAGTTTTGTTAAAATAAGTAGTAGCTGATTCCCATAAGGTCATGATACTTGCCCGATCGATTCTTTGATTTTAGATGTCGTTTGTGCAAGCAATGAGCGACAGTGAACTTTCTGACCATACTTGTTTATATTATTTTAACCCTATCATTAATAGGCCTATTATAACCCCTGCCCAGTTATTAATAGATTGTTTTAGAAGTGGCAAATACATAATTCACGATGTTATTAAAAAGTAAGATGGAGCTGCAGGTAGTGTCATCATTCAAACGGTTCACTCGCTCGTTTGGCCTCAAAGCTAATCGGTAGTATGCGGGTTCAACTCCCTGCCAGGAGCAATCCTCATTTGCTTGTAAATGTTTGGTACATTGGTGGGAAACCCCTCATATAAAGAAAATGGTGACCCATTTGGGTAAAAGCTGATGGCATTTGTAGATTTGATTGGGATTGCAGTGGACTCCTGTTTTGCTTCTTTTACGATTGAATTGTGGTGGGAGGAGGCATGTTTTGTGCGTGCGTGTGTGTTTTTTGTAAACTGACTATTTTAAGAAGGGATGCATAATTTTCATGTTACAGTTCAGGGTAAAACGCCTGCAAAGGGAAAAATTAAGACTGGGATGGTGACGAGTCCTGTAATCAATCCAACTTCTTGGAGATCATGTATTGTGGATAGTTTTGAGCAATTTTCGGTGGATATGATATTCTTTTGCCTGGATTAACGTCCGCACAATTGAATACTATGTTCTTCCGCAAAGAGATTTTTCGGCATCAACCGCATCGTCATGTTAGTATTGCCAAACCTTTCGCCCTTGCTGTGAAGTGGCATCCTCAGTGGCTAGGCTGAGACAGCCTAGTGTAGCCCGCGGTTGACACCAAAAAATCAACTTGACATTGTTGACACCGGCCGAGAAAGCCTACGTTTGAAGACCAATTTGTTATTCAGAGGCAAAAGTGATTCGGATTCCACGTTAAATGTCAGTCCCTTAGTTGTCATTGGCTGTCAGTTGAGCCAAGTTGAACTTGGCTTAATATGCCTACTTGGATTGGTCGCCATTTCAGTTAAAAGTATAAAACACCCGCCACGTCTAAGGTTAACTGACCTTGGGTGTTGGGGCTGGAATGATGCAAAATTGTCAATGAAAGTGTATACAATCGAATTAAGGAATAGTTCATTTTTACAACCCCAGTATTTTCAAATTACAATTAGATTATTTCATAAGTGTATTATTACATTTGAATGTGTGGTTTAGTGTGCCAGCTACTGTGTGACACTGACGTAGCGATGGATGTGGATCGAGCCCACTACTGGTGTGAGCGAGCTGCAGACCTGTTTCCGCATGACCCGGCTGTCTTCCGCCTCAAGGAGAAACTTCTCAAACTTGGTGGTGGAGCCAATACTCGTGACTTTGAAGAGCTCATAAATTGTGAGTTTTTTTATGTTGTTCAATTTAGATTAGGCTAACTTTATCTTAAAACAAAGCAAATTAGGAGAATTAGGCCTGTTTCAGACTGTGACATTTATACCTATGACATATTCTTACATCTATGACACCATTATTGTATATTTTGTAAGTACCGTATAAACATGTTGAATTGTAGGTCTCTATATAATTACTAAATTAAGTAAAATTGTGTGAAGGCTCTAGTCATCAAGCTTTCTGAAGTTGTGCTCGGCTCAAAGCAGCTCTTGGTTTTCAAAATGAGAATTGGTTTTCATGATGGTTTTTTGATATTTTATTGAAGAATTTGGTATTTTAACCCTTAAAGCGCTGGTAAAAATCACGGTCCCTGCTCATTTATTGTAAAAAAAATCAAAATATTATTTTTCCAATGTTCTTTTTGAATTTAGGTAGTTTAAATAAATATAAAACAGAAACTTGCTTCATTTTTAATTATGAAGATTTTAGACTATTTTTTAGGTATTAAAAATATTTCGTCTGGATGAGCTATTTCAGTTAAATAATTAGTAATAAATCCTCTTTTTATCATTCGCAATACACACTATTTTTTTGATATTTTATTGAAGAATTTGGTATTTTAACCCTTAAAGCGCTGGTAAAAATCACGGTCCCTGCTCATTTATTGTAAAAAAAATCAAAATATTATATTTCCAATGTTCTTTTTGAATTTAGGTAGTTTAAATAAAATATAAAACAGAAACTTGCTTCATTTTTAATTATTGAAGATTTTAAGACTATTTTTAGGTATTAAAAATATATTTTTTTCGTCTGGATGAGCTATTTCAGTTAATAATAATTAGTTAATAAATCCTCTTTAATAAAACATTCACGCAATACACACTATTTAATGCTAAAACACAATGAAAATAAACACATATAAAAAATGTCAATAAACAAGGTTCGTGAAAGTAAAAACAGCTGGCTGTAGTGACTCTAAATACTTTCTTCTTTAGCTTATGTTACTTGTGAACCTGAACTGAGGGGGAAATTTCCTGCTTCTGATACAGAACTCTGTACTCCACTCTCATTCAGGTTTCCACTCCACTCTCATTTCACATTTCCACTCCACTCTCATTTCACATTTCTCCACTCTCAGAACTCAGATTTCCACTTCTATACACTTCTAAGTGGAAAATCCACGGTCACCTAGAAGCAATGTTCTGTTTTTAGTTTACTACAGAGTAGTAGTAGTAGTTTAGTAACTAGCCAGCTTCAACCATTAATGAATTAGGAATCAGTAGATTTTCTGGCTGGTTACCCAACTTACAATTATTAAACCATTGTTAGGCTATAACATTTTGTGACTCTCCCATTGTCCGTGGTAATATCCCAATATAACTCAGTAGATGTATTGTGTAGAGAAAGAATCAATGTTTTTTGTCTTTGCGACATTGTAATACAAAGTAGTCATTGTTTTAATGAAACTCAGTTTAGAAAACCCACCGTCGTCCTGCCAACTCAAATTACTCCCATTGCAGCAGACCTGTGTACTCAGCGAATTTCCAATTCAATGACAAGTCAGTGATGGTCGAAACCAGGAATTTCAAAATCGAAACCAAAACTGAAATAATTGAAACTCAAATCTTGAAACTCCACTCGCAAAATTATTTATTAGCATTACTTACCAATAGTCCTTCAATAATTCCAGAGTTATAAAATGCATAAAGACTATTTTCATTCCTGGTTATAGGAATGAAAATTAAATTGAAAACAAAACAAATCAATGTAGACTAAAAAATTATTGGTTGTAGAACCACCAGTAAATCAATAATTTGTTAGTAGCCTATATTTTTGATTGTAATTCTTGCATAATTTCGTCACCAGTGAATAAATACAACCTATGATAATGACAGAGTACTTGTGTCATCGAAGTATTGAATATTTATCAGCATGTTATTACTAGTAAAACAGCAATAATGAACATCAAAATCGAAATAAAACAACACGAAACATCGGACATTTTCGAGTTTTGGATGCAAAAATCATAGCAGTTTTGAGTTTCGACTCTTGAAACATAAAACATAAACAATTTGTAGCTAGTGGAAAATTGATGGAGCTTTACATTTAGTAAAGTAGTTAGTAATAACACAGACAGTTAGATAACAGAGTTAGAGACAGTTAGTAATAACAGAGTTAGTACACATAAGTCAGTCTATATAATGGTTATATTATTGTAAATGGGTGTTGACAAGCAAGGCAGGTCAAGCTAGAATTCTCTACTAATTCTTACAATATAAAAACATATTTAATGTTGTGTATTAAACTATGACAGTTAACATTTTATAATTCCAATCAGAATACAATGAATAATATGATTCATCATAATTTTCATCAATTTTTCAGCTGAGATGAAAGCAAGACCTAATGATGTAATTGTTCGTACAAGATTGATGCGGCTCTACCTTGAAACTGGTCGGACCAAGGTAATTTTTTTACAGTTTGAAAAAAATCACAATATCGTATAATCCCAATCTTAAAATGTTTAGTTTTGAGATCAGTGGTATCAAAAATATCAATTTTTTTGTGAACATATGACCTATCTACAACTGATGTTTTCCTCAGGAATTAGTTACAAGAAAAATTTGAATACAATCTGTTGAGCTGTTTTTCCAATCTTTGTACTAGTATATAGGCTCCCATAATCTTGTATATAGTTTATAGTGTATATAGTTATAGTTTATAATTGTTTAACCTTGCCCATAATGCTAAGTCAGTTACACAAATATAGCTGACAGGTAGCGCCTGTCATCCATTTCGTTTTTGTTCTCGGTCAACTAAACTGACGTCACCAATATTGGTTACTTTTATATGGACTACTCATTATTCGATTTGATTATAAATCGCTTAATATTACTACGTTTGGTTGTGAAATCGATTTATTTTTTCGGTTTTCATCATATTACTAGCTAAGCTTTGTTTACATCGTGATTCAATGCAATGGCTTGTCGTGAAGATATATTTCTGTGTGTTCTTGTGAGTTTACTGTATTTTTAGAAAATATACTAAATCAAAGAGAAATGAAGAAGAGAATGTATATGATTATATTGCAAGTGAAAGAGATGAGTGACACTGAAATCTCAGAGTAATGGCAACAGTGTAAGCCTAACCTACAAAACCTATCTTAATACATTTTTTAAATTTGTATTTAAATAAAATATAGGCCCTAAGGTGAAAAATAATAATTTTTTAACCCATTTTATCATTGTTTCACAAGTTATAATTTTTTTAGATTCTAGTAAAAATATTACAGCAGTTTACAGAGTGTTAAAACTTTTATAAACACACTAACAATTTTATTTAATATAAACACATGTACAATTGATTTTGTTGTCAATTAGTTAAATAGAATAATTTTACTGAAAATGAACACAGCTATTCAGGATTGAGCTATCAATTGTATTATTTCCACAAATAACACTTACTTGAACAAGTTTTTTTTCTAGTAAATGTTTAACATTTATATAAATCTATTATTATGCTTACAGGCTGCCTACAGCCATGCTGTTGAGGTGGAGGCCAGTCAGGTATTTCATAAGGAACTACCATGGTACGAATGTTTCACTCAAATTTGTCAGGTGAGAGATAATTATTTAAAATCTAATATTTTAGTTAGAGGTGTATTTTTTACTATGCATGTTTCTTTTTTTGTCATTATTCAACGTATATACATACTATAAATGAATAAGGATTAATTGGATTGAATTTAAAAAGCAATACTATAGTACTGTACCATACCAACAATCTGTGAGAGTGTAGTACTAGACCAAGTGGTTTTTCTCCGGGGTTAAATAGAGTGGTTTATAATAGGATATATATTTTTACTATTTGCAGTCATGCATAATTTTTAAAAAAATTCTTGGTTTCATTATAAGTTTTGTCAAGTTACTTATAATATATTTTTTAGCTTTAATTTCAAGGATTTTTATTATCTTCAGTTATATAATTTTTGTCTTGACAGGAAATTTTGTTGTGTTGTATTGATTCGAATCAGAATTATTTGAATCCCATTATTGTATCAAATGTAAAAATGTTTTGCTCCATCGTAAACCCCTATTCAGATCAGGCGAAGGCTTGAAAAAGCTCGAGCCCGGAAATTTTTTAAAAGGCTCAACTCAGCTTGAACTTAAAATTCCAGGCTCGCACACCCCTAATGAAAATGTTTGAAATTGTGTTACAGGCATATGCAACTGAGTTTCCCAGTCAGGTGGACTGGCAGTTCTACTGCAATTGGGTGTCAGCTTTGGACAAGGTTGTTTCCCTCTCCATGTGTGACCTTTCCCCATCAAAGAAGATTGTTGACTGTGTCCAGGCTATTTTCAGGTATTAAATACTTCAAACAATAACAATCCAAATTAATTATTTTAACATATTTTAATTTAGCCATGGACTTTTTGAGCACTAGGTACAGTGGATTTGCTAAAAATACAGCTCTGGTTTACTGGTAGTAGTTGGTAAAAATCCCAAAATAATGCCGTCTTTATAAATGTAAAAATCTTCTAATGGATCTTTAAGAAGAGCTTAATTTTTCCGGTATTTCAATGTTATGTCAAATATTGCAATATCCTAGTTATAAGTTATAATAATTTACTTTACAATTAATTGGACTTTTCCTATCACTCTTGTGTTTTAAACTACGCAACGTTTCTGTAAGTGGAGAAACTCCTCCCATTTTCAAGTGATTACCTAATAAGTTACATTAAAAATTTAATGTTCAAGTAACAATTATTAATTATATCATGTTCTCAATAATACTTTACTTACCTATCATGTACAACACAAAAAACTATAATGGTAAAGCAACAAATAACTTGACACTCTACCTCCGAGCTAGCGGGGTTACACAAGATGGCATGCACGCGGAACAAAAGATGGTGCACGACTGCCCCCCCAGCGGTGGCAACCTGCAAGCGTGACCGCAAGGAGATCTAGTGGTGATGTCATCGGTCACGTTTGCCAACCTACAAAATATTTAAGAATTACAATGAACAGAACCAGTGAGAAAATTGACAACATGAAATAATAATAGGATAATAATAATAAGGAGTAACGACGTTACTCCTAAAAAAAAAACAAAACTAAAACATCACTATCTCAGAGCTGTTAAGGAGTAAGGGGAAAATATCAAATCACACCTGAAAGCAGTAAAATATTTTTTTCACTAAAACTTGCATAATTACAAAAAAATTCTTGTCTTGTAAGTCTTGTAATGCTAATTTACAGCCTACTGTATATATAGCAGAACATGTGTATTTGGTTCAAAATACCCAAAACTGAACATTTTACAACTCCGAAGCCGAAACTTCACTCCGCAGCTGCCACATTTCCCGCCGCAGCCACCATCGTATGATACACCCTTCCTCGCAGATTACCAACCCTACCGAAAACACCAAAACACACGTGCCGCATAACTACATGTCTTTAATTTGATTTATGACCTAAGAATCGATCTGTATCATGTTATAAATATATAAAGATGTATTTGCGCTAATTTTGTCAAATGACGTTTTTAAACGTCAGTACTATTTTGATGCAAAATACGGTACTCTTTAAAGGGTTAATATCTGTAACTTGAACATTCAACTTTTAATGTAAATTATTATGTAATCACTTGAAAACGGAAAGAGTTTCTCCACCTCCAGAAACGTTGTGTAATTTAAAACACAAGAGCGATAGGAAAAGTCCAATTAATTGTAATTGCAATTGTGATTAAAAATCCATCGCTATCATGAATTTCAAACAAACAATAAAATAATACATTCAATTCAATTCAATTGTTCTTTATTCAGATTTGTTCAGCAAGTATACATGAATGGTGTCAGTTTGATACAGTATTACAATATTTATCTTATCTACAAGTATTGAAAATTATAAAGATAAAAAAAAGAAGAAACAGCTGTTAGAAACTCGTACAATTAATTCTTACAAAGTATGTTTAGCTCATAACTCCTCAAAAGAGTACATAGCTTTGCTGATGAGGTATTTTTTTAGTTTATTTTTAAATTTTGTTTTACAAACTTCCAATTTTATTTCTTCAGGCAATCTATTGTAAAATTTTGAACCAGCATAATTAGGTTTTTTTTGAAAAGTTGCAATGAATGTGGACTTGTTGCTAAGTCATCCCGATTTCTAGTGGAATAATTATGATTATCCCCTATCAGCTGTAACTCTTGTGACCTGTTTTTTACCGATAAAACAGTTTCAAAAACATACATTCCAACTGTCATTATGTTTTCTGAAATGAAATGTTCCTTAACTGAATTTTTTGGTTGTAAATTACAAATAATTCTGACTGCTTTCTTTTTTGTTTTTAGAATTAAATTTAAATTGTATTGACTGGTAGCACCATAGAGCGAAATTCCAAAAGATATTATTGAATGAATATAAGAAGAGTAAATTAATTTTAATGTTTCCTTTTCACAAAGCATTTTTAATTGTGTAAGTGCATATAGTCCAGATGAAATTTTAGAAAGTAACTTTTCAACACGACAGTTCCATCTTAGTGTTTTGTCTATTTTCAACTCTAGAAATTGTAAGCTGTTTATGCTTTCAATTACTTTATTGTTTACTTGGATAGTTTTCTTTTGACAGACAGTTTCCCGGGTTTGGAAGTTGATGAAATGACATGGGCGAATCACTTAACTATTAAATTTAAGTATATTTAATAGTTGTTTGTTTTCAACTCACTGTTTTTCTTCTGTAGCATGGATCAAGTGCTGTTTAATGCTGGGAATACAACTGCGCCCAAGGACCATACTGAAGTTTACAAACAGTTCATGCGTCACAAGTCTGCCCAGTTATGTCTGCACATAGCCACTCTAATCTTGAAAAGGGCTAAGAAGGTAATTTTTTTAAATCTCAAACTCAAGTTACAAGCTTCGATATAAAGTTAAATTTATCGTTGTTGAAGATAATTAATTGGAGTGTTTTAACTAAAAATCAGGACGGCCACTCAACCGGGAATAAGTCGAGAATACTAAAAATTTGGGATGGATACGGGAAAATTACTTGTTGTCTAATTTTTATATTAAGCTAAATTATTTTCTTTTAATTTTAGCTAATATTATAATTGTATTAGTTCACGAAATGTTATTATTTTTTTTCGAAGTGTTAGTATACGTCGGCAGGAATATGGTTGTGCTAGGCTTTTGAATTACATTGGTAATTACTGTATTGAATACAGTACTGTAAATGTATTGAATAACTTTTTGTATTTGATATAATTTGATACAATAATAATTTTTTTAAAGTGCGTGCACTGTTCACCCACTTAAAAAAAAATTATTATGGCTAAGAGCAAATCAAATACAAAAAGTTATTCAATACATTTTATTTATGAATATGTGAAGTTTATTTAGGTCCAAAGTTTGAAATTTTCCATTGATAAACAAAAATAATACAACGGAATTAGTTTGTTAAATCCTTATGGGATTTTAATTTTCTAATTTCAAAAAAATTAAATATTTCTAAGCATTAGTTTTGGTATTTTAACACATCAATATGTAGATAAGGACCCATAAAATACTTTTTATTTGGTATTTTGTTTTTAATAAATTTCCTTTACGAGCAATTAAAAGATAATTAAACCCATGTCATGTCAAGCGTGTGAGCGCCTGGACTGACTCCTGCCGCCTCTTAATAAATATTTGTAAAAATGTATTTAATCATAATTGTGAAATCCATAGTGAACATTTAATTTAAAATGTAATTAATAACATTACATAAGGGTATCATTGACTTACATTTGGCCACGGCCGACCCGTCGCGTAGTGGGGCGCGGCGCGATGTGACGGAAGTAATTCCCACCGGTATTATACCTAACTTTGCAAGAAAACCAAACATGATAAAAAATATTTGTGAATTGTATAATTAAATTTGGTTATTTACCTCAAACTTTCTCGCTGACAAAAAGTCTCTGACCATAAAATAAAAAAAATCCTCGCTATACAACTTTTTCATGTCTAGATCTAGAAAATGGAACGACAAGCGTTTAAATATAATTTAATTAATAAGTTATTATAATTAATATGATCTTTAAATCAACACTATCGCTATCCTCAGTATCAAAACTACAAGTTTGCAAAATTTCAGCAACTTCATTCAATTAATAATATAGTTTATGATTGTGTATTTGTCGCGGCGTTTTAATGTGAACTGAGCTCACTGCTGCGCGGATTCGAGGCGATGGATCGAACCAAGATGGCGGATCTGGCTTCACTAGGAATGCATTGGAATAAAACGCTGTGTCCTCTCTATTGTATTATGTGCTCGCTGACAAAATGGCTCAAACGGGCGACGAACTTGACATGGTCAGAGCAGGTGTTTACCTTTCAAAGTGTTTCATACAACTTAACCTTATTTTTATTGGCCTAATTCATTGAAAACTGTAAAATTCTGAAATACATATATTACGTTTTTACATTGCAAATATTAGGGGTGTGCGATGCAGCAAAAAAATTTCGATTCGATACAACGATGTGATACGAAGAATTCATATAACAGAAGATAATAAAAAAAACCATGGAATTAAAGCCATAAAATATATTATTAGACTATTCACTAAATTTTACAGTTCATAATTAGTTTGATAATTTTTAGTTTGATAACTTTCAAGTTCCAAAGATTTGTGTTAAGGTATTTTATCTATGTATATTATATCAATAAAGCAAAGTTTGCTAAAAGATTTCCAAGATTCGCTAAAATTTTTAATAACTTGGAATATGTATAGCTAGCCTTGACGAGACTAAACAAGAATTATTTAAAAAAATTAATCAATTAATTAATTTAATTATTTTAAAAATTTTAATTTAATTAATAAATTAATTAATTTAGGTCTACAATTAGTAAAAATGTATTATATATCTATTGTAAACTACTAAATTAAATAAAAAACTATTGTATGACAAAAACAAATTTATATTTAGTTTTAAATTTTGATACAATTTCAAAATTATTTTGTATAGGTTTAAAAAAAACATATCTAACAAATTTGGGAATGAGAAAAATAAAAGATATTACTAGAGGAAATGAGTAGTATTGTAGTGAAAACTATAAATAAAAATTAAAAAAGTAATAATATAGAAAATATAAAAACAGAAGTACTGTTATTTAAAAAAATAGTTATAGTATCATCCATTTCAAATGGTTAGTTTCTAATCGAATTCATATTTTAAATTTAAAAATATATAAAACTTTTAAAAATGAAGTTAGTTGTGGTTACATATTTATTTAAAACTATTTAATCATTACTCTTATTTAAAAGTAAATTTCTTAATTAATTAAACACATACAACTTAATTTGATTGCTTATTTATTAAATCACCTCAGATTAATGATTATTTTAAAGAGAAAACATAAAACTCGATTTTTCAGTAGATCATACTATGTAGAGAAATGTAAGTATTTGACTGAAAAACAAAATAATGAAGTCGCTCAGTCAGTTCCAAATTTTCAAATGCATTCGATGAAATTTCGATACATTTTCGATGTATCGCACACCCCTAGCAAATATACTCCTTAGTGACTAAAACTAGTAAAATTTAATTTTCATAGGTGATTAAATCTTTCTCTGCAGACAGCAGACCAAAGGCTTCCGTCCCTATCCACCAATGTTCCGTTCCTTATCTGCTTCCTCCATTTTACTTTACAATAGTTGTTGTACTGTATGTATGTATTTATTTCCTTTTTTCGTGTAATATCTATTAAGTAGTCTTAAGTCAACGTCTGTTATGGAATATGATCGTAAAAATGGAAGTTCTCAGACCGGGAATTTTGAAATTTGGTTTCGGTGGCCACCCTGAAAATGCATTCAAAGTTCAGTACTAAGTTTCCAGGCTGCAAGTGCAACTTAATTCAGTTAGCCTATTCTCTTTCGAACCCGGATTCTCTCAATAAGATACCTGGGCACATCCAGAGAAAACTAATACCCTTGAAAACTAATATTAAATTAGTAAAGGAAGAATTATATTGGTTTTAACAACAAACAGTAACTTATAGGAATAAGGGATTTAAATATTGTATATTGATATATTGATAAATATTGATATGAGGGATAAACTGTTATTTTTGTTCTTATTTTTGAAACACCAACTCAAACTATGTTGGTATTTTAAGAGGAATGATGTGAGTGAGTGTAATGATTGTATTAGATTGTATGACATGTAGTTCTGTCCAAGATTAGCTAATTTATTTGCCAGTATTATTAACCCTAGAAGTGATAAGCTTTTTACTCTTAACTGTAACATAAAAATAATTACTAATATCTTCTTGAAATATCAAAGTTTAAACAAAAAAAGCTTAAAACATGCCCCCCCCCCTTATAACCACTAACCACAAAAGCAAAACAGGTGTCCACTGCAATCCCAATTAAGCCTACAAATGCCGTCAACTTCCACCCAAGCCGATCACCGTTTATTTAAGGTGGGCCCTCCACTCCGCTATACCGCACATTTGCAAGCCAAATTGGGATTGCTCATGGTCGGGATTCGAACCCTAGCACTTCCGAATGGCTAGAACGTTACGCTCGTCAGCGTAGCGCGTTAGCCACCTCGGCCATCCAGTGCCTAGGAAAAGAAAGCGCTTACTTGGTTATAAACCTGCCAGGTGGCAGGCTCGTGTACTACAAGAGCAGTTTCGGTTGTTGGCCCCCAGAGGGAAACACGGTCGCGTAGGCGATAGTGTCTAACAATTCCACAAAACTGACGAAAGATGCCTCCACCTGCCAATTCTTATTGAATATGTAAATGCGTCGTAAATTACGACTTTGCCATTTCTAGGGTTAATTAATTAATATCCCGATGAACAGGCGACTGACTGGGTACAGTATCGAACCATCACAAAATTGTATCAATATTTTGCAATGGATTGAATCAGCAACCTTCAGACTGTGAAGTGAGTACTGTAACGACCCAGTCAGTTATTAATATGAATATTGCTCTATTCACAATCTTATTGGCAATTAAATAATGCAATAAATAACTTTTTCTGTAGTAAATTAACAAAGGTTTTTTCCACAAGGAGAACAATGTAATTTCAACCAACCCTAGAACCATAGTCACAATCGCGGTGCATTTACAAATTAAATAACAAATGGCATTTGTCGTCGATTTAGTGATCTTTGTAGACGATGTCATTATTGTGAGACGTGCAGCTACCTGGGAACGGGGACTTGGACTACTTCAAGAAGTGTGCTCAGTCGCCACTAGAATATGTTTGATATGCAATTAAGCACTTTCTCCGTCTGTGGTACTTGTAGTAGTGTACTAAGGTGCAAGCTGACAAGGTAAATGTTTTAAGCCAAACTGAAGTAAGCAGGTTTGAATCCCCACCATGAGCAATCCCAATTTGGCTTGCAAATGTGTGGTTTAGTGGGAGGGCCCACATTAATTTAACGGAGACCGGCTTGAGTGGAGATGGCATTTGTAGGTTTAGTTGAGATTGCTGTGGACACTTGTTTTTCTTTTTTATCATTGTTAATGAGGGTGGCATGCTTGGTGTTTTATTGTATGTACTGATTATTTTAAGAAGAGCGGTATAGTAACTATACAATTCAGTTAAGGGAAAAATATGTAGCGGGTCTAGGGTTAAGAAGGATTTGAGAGGACACCTGATGTTTTATTTGTGTTGAAGGAGCCAAGTGGGTGGCGTGACGCTACGAGGGTAGTCTCTCCAATTCTGTTCCTGGCGATGACTGCTCCAGCTGACACAGAGGCCCCGTGGTGCCTGCAACTAAAGCTGCCTCTCAAGCAGGCTGCAGCACGTTGGGCTAATGATGCCTACTATAGGATTAGCCAGGCAGGTAAGGACTCTCATCAGCGAAACTTTTTCCCAAATTTATGGGACGGTATACTGTTTTAGAAATTAACATAGCATCAGTAAAATTTGCAGGTGCTAAGTCAAATATATCTTCTATAAAGTAAAAATTAAAAAAAGTTTTTAAAGTCCTGTGTTATTACTCAGTAGGCTTCTTTATACCTACAAAAGCACTATCTTTTAGTGCCAAATGTTTTAAGCCAAACTGAAGTAAGCAGGTTTGAATCCCCACCATGAGCAATCCCAATTTGCATCCATTATACAATCCATTCTTGGATTTTATTAGTCTTATGTTCCATGTTGAACTTGTGAACATTTTGCAACAATTTAACGGGGGTTACACATTTTAAATTACATCAATTTTAATTTTAATTAGTCCATTTCCCATTTGATTTTTGTGTAAAATTTAATTTTAGGTAGGGGTGTGCGAAGGCTTGAGTCGAACTTTAAAAAAAAAGTGAAACACCTTAATTTTGGCGGTGCATTTAAAATTATTCTATTTTACTCATATGTTCGTTTTTAAATTAGCAGACGAAATAGGTTCAGAAAGAAATAATACTTGTTTTTATCGTTGTGATGTCTTAATAAGAATAGTTATTGTTTTTATGTAACTTGAATCAGGAAATCGGCCTTCCCCCTGTCGACTCAAAATTATCATGCACTTCCAGATGATTACTTAACACGTATAAATGGATAACCTACATGATCAAGAAACCAGCTATAGGCCTGCCGACTCAAAATGATCGTGGACTCTCAGTTCACTGTTGTAGCCACACAAATAGTCGTAATTTATTCTTTAGTAAATCAATATTTCTTTCCAAAGCAGTTAGCAATCGGATATCCAGCTGCAACCCGAAAGCGAAACAAGTACTCTGCAATACTTGATAAATATCATAAATTACTGAAGTTATATTGTATAAAATTAGTACTAAAACAAACAAAAAAATGTTTCATTATAGATTGTATTGGTGATGCGGAACATCTTTGCCTGAACACGAAACGTAATTCGTATCCTTTTAAAAATAATGCATGAACATCATTAGACGGTACGAGTTTGCAACATAATTCTGATTTCAGTTACAGATAAACTTCAATATTATAATGAATTAAGAAATACAAAGCATATTGTCGTCGAAACTACACTTTATAATGTCTTTGTATCAGCCGCGAAAAATATGTATTTGGCAACAAAACCCTTACAACAGATCGCAATTTGATAGCAAAGCATGTATTCCATGATAACATCATGTAACCGGATCAGTGGTAAGAAAGTAAATCAGTAGTTCTGTTCTTCGTCCACGGTTATGATTTCAATTTTCCGATACAACACAGACTATTTTTGAGAATCATATTCACAGAAACACTGGTTTTGAGTACAGTAATATCATACAGGAAGGAAGCCAAATACACCACATTTATCCATTTAAGTTGATCCGTTGGCTAACATGACGCTAATTTTAGGTGTTTTTATTCTACAATTATTATTATTGTAACACAGTTCCCAGGCACCCTTGTTCTTGTTGCCTTTGCCATTTTTGTCTATTGCCGACTGATTGTGGATTCGTCTTTAGCTGCTTTAATTGAAACAACAATAAAAATAAAGTTAATCCAGCTACTCTTTATTAACCCTAGAAGTGGCAAGCTTTTTACTCTTTACTGTAACATAAAATAGTTACTAATATCTTCTTAAAATATCAAAGTTCAAACAAAAAAAGTATAAAACATGCCCCCCATGTTTTAACCTCAATTACTATAACCTTAACGCACTGTGAGTAGTGGCGACCTTGAACGCTTGTAAACAACTGCGCAGCAGATGTTTCATCATTGGCACCAAGCAGCTGACAGCTGCACTCATTTTATAATTCCATAAACGTATTAATTAATTTGATTTATTAATTTACTAATATGTTCATGAATTGAAAATAAATATTTTATTGTTAAGAATAACAGTATATTACCTAAACATTAATATGAAAATAGTTGTTGATTGAAATGCACTTATAGAATGAAGAAGCCGAGAAGTAATGTTTGCTGTCCAGATCCTCAAAGAGTTACACATTTTTAAGGAGGGGGATTTTCAGATGGTTTGAAAAAAGCTTGGCTCAAATAAAATTCATCACAAAAATGTTTCAAAAAGCTTTCCTCAAACTAAAAATACCAGGCTCGCACACCCCTCATATTTGGCAAATCGAAATTTAGTTTATTGAATGGACAAATAACCAGAAAAGTGTGGAATCTGAGTAAATATTTTATTTTCTCAGATAAGACAATAATAATATTAATATTTGAGAAAATATCATTTTTATTTATTTTAAGTCAGAATATTTATAACATACTATTGATTAGTCAGTAGGGATATTTTCTGATGCTAGTTTCTTACCGTTTCAGGATATACATTGCTGGCTCTAGCCAAAGAGGCTGGTAATCAATTTACAGATAAAGTGACACATATGGCCACTGGTAACTGGAGAGAACGAACCTACCAGGTCAGTGAACTTGTAGTCTTTTAAATTACAGCAGAGCATCGATTATCCGGACTAATTGATGCATGACAGTGTCCGGACAACTGATAATCCTGATAACAGTTTAAACTTAATTTTACCTAGCTCAAAAGTGGAGACGTAATTAAAACTTTGAATTTAGGCCTACAGAGCTAAGTACTATATTTTGTACCTATGTAACATGAGTTGTATACACTTATCATTCATTCACATTCTAGTTAAAATACACACTGTGTTGTGTAATTCAATTTGTACAGTAATTCAAATCCTTTATTCAATTAAATATTGTACTTTAAACTTTTAACTGAAAACTTTTTACTGTACCTCGATTGAGGCTGACCAGTGACCATTAACCGCTTGAAATACAGATTAGGTTAGGTAAACTAGCTCAATTCACTGACAGGGAGCAGCACAAATCAGCCAATAGCAGCAAAACAGCAAATTATTACCAACCAGAGGAAGCAATTAAAAACCATGAAATTTTTCACAAAACTTTCATTATGTAAATTATAGCTGTACGGTACTGCACATGGACTAAAAGATTAAGGATTCTGACAAAAGAAATCAGATATTTTTTTCTACTTGAGATAACTGAAACGTTTTATAGGACTGAATCTCTTAGTTTTTTTTAATGACAAGAGCTAATTATGTCACATCTAGCTTGTTGCTCCAGCCACTTTGACGGACGTGAAAGATGATGCACACTCAGTGGCTAAAGCCTGAACTGCAACAAGCGCTCCAATTGGCTAAGGCTTGAAACAATAAGCAGGGCGTGCAGGATTGTACTGCGCAGAACGTAGCGTGCGGGAAATTTAAAACATGAAATCCTCGAACATGTTTTTCAATATTATTATTTCACCCACCAGACGTCTGGATAACCGATATTCGGATAATCGATGCTCTACTGTAGTATAGTACGCTTATATAAAAAAAATTACATTAAATAATATCTTATTCCCATCGTCAAACATATAGTAAATACAGTGACATTAAAAATAATAATAATAATAACTACAAATATAAATCTTAATTTTTGCCACAATTCAGCGAAGAAAGATCTACATGGGCAGATGCAAGTGTGAGGACCACAGTTGTTATCAAATTGTTATGGCAAGTTTAGTTCAATAGAGAAAAATACAACAGTTATTAACTAAGGTAATAATTTCAGTAATTTGACTTAGGGACTGATTTTAGTCAATATGATTTATGGTAAAGAGATTATTTCTTGTGTATTTATGCCTTATTTTTACTTTTTTTCGTAATACAGCGCAAGTGTGTTCGACATGTTATTCATAGTAATGGATTAATTAACCCTTAGTGTCCTGGGCACGGTCTCACAGACCGCCTTTTTAAAAAAAACGTTTAAAATTACTTTTTACTGCTGGAAATAATTTTATCACTCTAATAAGTTATTTGAAATGTTTACTATGCGAATAATATTAAATTACGTTTATTAAGTACATCTAATATATGTATAAAATTAAAAAAACTAGGACATTGTGAAATCTGATGAAAAATGTAAACATTTTCTAAAACCAAAAAAAACGTAATGATAAATATGACAAAGTGTTTAGTTATTGGTACTTTTCCATTCAGTAGGATATGATGAATAAAAAAATAATAATACTTATAAAAAAAGTATTATCATCAAAATTGAGACAGTCGCTTTACAGCTAGTTTCAGCTTATAACATAGATCTACAATCATTGCAATATTTTTTTGTACACTTGTGGCAAACATTTTTTTACATCAATAGCAAATGTAGGCAGTTTTTCTAATCTTCTTCGGATCACATGTGTAGTAATATGTCTTTCTTTTATTCAGCCTATCACCAACAGTATCGGGTTTAGGTTCCTCTACTCCCAGTACTCGATGGATGCATGCTCGAAACTTGATACGTCAGCCTCGTGTTTTAAAAATTTCGCTAAAATTGTGGTTTTACCATTCAAGTGAATCCAGTTCACTTATAAAATCATCCGCGTACTAGTTTTCAAACATCTCTTCGAAATACGAGTAAAACACACACACTAGACAATGGGCTGGGTCGTGAATATATCTCGTACCGTCTTGGGTCCTGTCTCACAGACGGCTGACGACAAACAAATTTAAAAATATCTATAAATATTACGACCGGAAGACAAGTGACAATAGGGATCGGTTTCGGTGGTAGGGAGGGACAACTATCTGGCATGGCAGGGGTCATCGTCTTTTGAAACTCTTAAATTCAAATAAATAAATTACTCAAGCGGTCTGTGAGACCGCACCCAGGATGTTAAGGGTTAATACTCGTGTTTATATCCGTAAGAAAATAAAACATTCCAAAAGTCTCTGTGTTCTCTTTTGGACCAGAAGGTTACTCAAATATTTAACTCTTCCATTCCATTAATTTTATTTTGGAATTTTTCAAAATGTTTAATACATATAATTAAATAGTAATTTTATATTTCTTTCCAAGTGTATTATTGTTCCATTATTTACAGAGTGAAAGCTAGTTAATGTTCATAATTAATTGTGTGGTATGAAGGGTGAAGTTTATGTGTATTTTGATAGAGGATATTCACGGGGCTAGACCAGAGAGCGAGCATGGCTACATCTCATTTTGTGAAATCAGATCTGCTATCGAAGGTTTTGGTGAGACTCCCTGTTCATGACTCAGGATATCTCAAAACACAAAAGCTTGGTAAGTTAACCATGAGGTGAAAAGAAAAAAACCAGGATAAGTTAACCATGAGGTGATATGTAAAGTAAAGTAAAACTGGTGGACCTTTAGTCGGCAATGTAATTTTTTCAGAACAGTTAATATTAGTCGGTCCAAAATATCGATTATCGTATTTTTGTGATTCCTCATTCTTTGTTTCGTACTCTACAGGTTACAATCGATTAACCTGTTGTTGAGAACGCCCGTCATGTGACATGACTAATTTCAGGGCTACGTAGAGTGGGCCTATTACCATAAAAAGTAATATTTTTATAAGAGTAAGATAACAAATTATGGATTTCTTTGAATATATTTATTTTATTACTACGATAAATGGATAAAAAGCATATTTTAAACCTATCTTCATACTAAATCTTTCATACTAGTTACATCTCTTAGAATGTGTTTTGGTTGTGATATATTTCAAAACCTAGGGGTTATAACCCACTATTGGCCATTACAATCAATAAAGAGTCAATAAATAAATGGCAACAAAAATCACTAGGATAACCTAACAGATTTTTGTGAATCAAGTTGTTTATGCTTTATAATTTGTTTTGTTATTTTTATTTTTTTATAGTCTAATTATAGGAGGTTAACTGTAAGAAAGGACCATGTGGTCCTGATGTTCGCCTCAATAAAGAAGAATTTTCCCTATTCATATATTCCATCAAAATGAATTATACATTTATGCATACTTAATAAAACCCAGTGTAAAAGTGTTTTACAATAAGTTAGTTACAACCTGCCCATACCCAAATCTGAAGTAAGACTGACTCTATTTGTGTAAAATGTCATAAAATAAAACTTTTACCGGATACAGGAAAAAATCGGGGCAACAGCCTCTCCCTGCCAGGTACTAAATTATTGGTATTACGTACAATTTCACCAGGACTTCAGGAAAATCGGCAACCAGTCTCCTGGAACAAATAATCTTTCGGGATTTTCACTCAAATAAAATAAAAAATCATAATGTTAAGGATATAATTGAATAAAGGAAATAAATAATTTTTATTTTTTAACAATATGTTATGTATTTCCTCATTAGTTGAACCCCTCAAATCCGAACTATTTGGGACTGAAGACTATTCTTCCAGGGAAAAAATACTACGCACTTATTTCGTCACTGTATTCGCACGATAACCGACGGGTTATACAGGCTGTGCGTTCATAAGGGCAGTGACCTTGGCGGGTCCAGCCTGTGCTAAAAATAAACCATTCTCCCCCTACCCTTACTAACAGGGATGCGTATCATGCCTGTCTACTGTCTGTGTCTAGTTTAGTGAGCATTTACCTGCTGATAATTGCGTATCTATAACAACCGACGTGGCTTGGAATTACGGTCGTGTGAAGATTTTCTTCATTTCAACAGTTAAAGCATTGATTTTATAATTACGAAGTATGTAAATTCAAGTGACTTTAAGTGAAAACCCCTTACTCTGTTAAACCTTGAAAAAAAGCTTATGTGATTAAATTTTTTTTAAATTTCCATGTATTTCTTTTTTTTTGATTTCCCGAGAACATGTTCAGATATGAGGGGTTCCACTGTAATTTTAAAATATTAACCACTTTATACTAAAATAACTATTTTAGTCTAAAGAGCCCTTTGACATTTTATGAAAATGTTTGATTTAATTTGAACAATTATTGTGATTGGTTGAATTAAAAATAATAAACCAGGACAATATAAAACATAGGTCTTGGCTAGGGGGTATTGACTCAGTATATTTTCTGTATTTTTTGTTCTGCAATAAAATACATTATAGTTTTTTATTTTGTTTGTTCATCCTTAGTTTCATATAGACTTGAGAAGATTATTTCCTTTTATTAATTAGTTGTAACTAATTAATAAGAGTTAAACATAAATTATAATGTTTAAATAATTATTAATATGTTTATTGTGATATGTTTTTTAAAGAATGGATTTAAAAATCATATTACAGTTTGAAAATTAGTACAGTAAAATATTTCTTTTGACATTGTATATCTTTTTTTAAATTCCTTTCTCAATGTTTTCACTAATTGAGTTCTGGAAAATACTTATGAATAAAAGGATGAGATCAGTCAATGTTACTAGCGGCATTATTCTCGTGTACCGTACCGTACCGAATTTGTACCGAGAACCGAGGTACAACAATTTGTACCGTACCGTACCGTACCGACCTCATAATTTCCTGTACCGCAGACCCCTACTTTTTAGTCGATTAATTTTGGCAATTTTCATTAGACAATATTTTCCAGAATAACTTAACGATTAAAGTGTAAACTAAAGGTGTTTAGTGTTTGGGCGGAACTATAAACAATATGACTGTTACAGGGCGTCAATATTTTTTTTGTGCAGTACAATAAACCCTTTTATAATCCGTCACTCCAGTAATCTGGTGTTTTTTGACGGCCATGGTGGAAGATTTAAGTTGAGACACTAATTTCAAACTAGCAATCAGTCACTTTGTCACCGTATAATTTACTTGCCACAGCACAATTTTTTGCCAATTTTATCAACAATGAATAGAGCGGTGACATTGCATAGTGAAGTGTGCAGCATTAATGTGTAAAAATGTCATGGAGCAAAAGGAAACAAAAGTTTTAACACTGTTTTAGAACCGAAAAGTGTGAGTTTGTTAATTGCACTTTTTTAATAGTGTCCAGGCCCATGTATTAGTGTTTTTCCTATATCTGAATGAGTATAACATTGCAGTGCCTGTGTACGAGCAGCTGAGGGAGAACCTGCACTACCTGGTGTGGTTGGGCCTGGAGACAGCCAAGTACAGTGGTGGGAAGCTCCCACCAGAGTTCCACACATACAGCTTCACCAGGCTCAAGCTGTCGTCTCACAACATGTCCAACATGTCTGTTGAAACTCTCTGTGTCTTGGACATCGATGCTTTCCTCTACGCAACAGGTTTGTGTACAACAAATATCTCTAAAAAGAAATAGTTCTTTTCTACTTGGGTCATCAATATACACTGTTTAACCACTAAACTCTCTGGATTTCCATCACTTAATGATTAACACTTCAATTAATTGTAGCCTATTTATTTTGAGTTTTATTTTCATAATTTCCAAAACAACTCAGATCAATATTGCAAGTATTGAAATTAATAAAATAAAATCTAATATACATTTAACACTAACATCAACCCACATATTAAAAAAAACAATTAATTATTAATACTGCTGTTTGTTAAATGGAGCATGGCTAAATAATGATAATGTTTATTTAACTTTTTTTATGGGGGACAATTTAGTTTCATTTGTTAATTTTTGCATACATATTAACATATTAAATATTTATTTATTTATTTTATTTAACATATTAATATAGGTTGCTGTTTTCTCTAAGGTATGATTTGAAGCTAAAGAAATTAACATGATCGTTAAAAATCTTTCGACTGAAATGCATATTGAATGCTCGGGCATTTCACTGTCAGACATTAACACTATTGTAGTTGTTCTGTACTGGCCACCCAGCAGAGACATTCGAAATATTTTTTAATGTGATGTATAACATGTAAAGTTTTTTTCCAGAATCTAAATTTAAAACTGTCATCTGTAGAGATTTTAATGTTCAGTTTCAGAATAAGTCGGATAGGGACATAACATATCTGTGCGATCTTATTGGAGTGTTTAGATGCAGTATTCAGATAAATAAACAAACGAGGGGCAAAAAACGTTGTCATTTTATTAGCAACTTTTCTCTTTCAAATGTAATTAATTTGAAAATATCCTTCTCTGATCATAGTGCCCAATTCATGAAATTTTCTCCAAACATTTCCACCAATTTCAGTCAAAATAAGGTGATAAAAAAGTGATACTTTGGAAAACCGAAATTAATCTATTTCAAAATTATCTCTTGGGAGAAAATTGGTGTAGCATTTTTGAGAGTAATAATGATGATGAAATGTGTGTCAAGTTCATGGAAATTTTTTAATTCTAATGGTGAGGGGCCAAAGGGTACTAGAGCTGCCGGCATTGACGAAATTCCAAGTTTTCTTTTGAAAAAATGTTTCCAAGCCGTAAGCAAGCGAGTTCAAGACTGCCACATTCCCATATATGTTCAATATTAGTTTAGTTCTTGCAATATTCAAGTCTGATAATGCGAGCCTCCCTGGAAATTACCGACCATTTTCAATGGCCATAATTTATAAAAAATTAGTAAATTCCTTGAATAATGTCTTTTCTCTAAAGCAGCATGGATTTCGCCAAGGGAAATCCACAGTCAGCGCAGTATTTAAGTTTCTAAACAGCATTACAGAATCTTTAGACCAAAGACTTTGCACTCTTGAAATTTTTTGTGATTTAAGTAAAGCCTTTGACACCGTAAATCACTATGTTCTTGTCCAAAAGCTTGAATGGTATGGAGTAAGAGGTAATGCTTTAAAATTTTTTTAGGTCATATCTATCCCGTAAACAACAAATCATTTGTTTAAATAGTACTGAAAATCCAATATCCTCAAAAAGAAGGCCTTTTGTAAAAGGTGTTCCCCAAGGTTCAATTCTAGGTCCTGTTTTATTTTTCCTATATATAAATGACCTTCCTGATTTTTCACAAAAGTCTGACTTAGTTATTGTCATATATTTGCCTGTTGTCTTTATACTGTCAGCTGTTTCAATTAACAGAGCTATGTAATAGTTCTTAGTTTTATTTGTTTGTTTTAGCTCTTCGTCTTCTTCTCGTTTTTTAAAATCCTCTTTAATTTGATTACTTCCCCCCCTTTGATTTGATCTGCAGGATTTAGCAATATGTCCAATTTTTCCACATTTAAAACATTTAGCTTCATCAAATGGACATAAATCTTGTGTATGTTTGTTGCTGTTGTATCTTCTACATTTTACAAACTTCGACAATGGACGGTTCTCTTGGGGTTGTATTTTCATAATTTTTTCATCTTCATTTAAATGTTCGTCACTGTTCTGAGTCTTGAGGTGACGATTAGTGATTGAATTGCTTTAAAAAATTTGAGACAACTCTACTGCTTTTTTGAAGGCCAATTTTTCAATGTCAAAAAGGAACAAAGACGAACTTATCTAACACCAATTATGAACTGTGTTAAAAGAGCTTCATCGAACCATTCCTTCGGGAACTGACAATTGTTTGCTCTATGCTGTAGTTCTGTTGCAAAATCTTTGGCACCCTCCTTTGTGCATTGTATACGAGCATGAAATTCAACTCTCTCTGCATATTTATTTGGAATTGGGTTAAAATGGCTCGCTAAATTTTCAAGCAATTTCTCTTAGAGTTTTCTCTTCAAGAAAACCAGGAAAGTAAAACATTGCACTTAGCATATGATTGTTCTCCAATTGCATCAAATAAAGCCAAAGGTTGTTTTGACTTGGGTAATCCGACGAGAGCAAACTTGTTTAGCAATCTACTGCAGTACTGGGCCCAAGAACAATTGGCTTCCTCAAAAGTGGAAGTACCTAAGTTGGCTGCCAGGTAGACCTAAAGTCATTCTCCTCTCTATCCAAAGGGTCGTCTTGTTTTTGTCTAGGCATTTTTCTAAATCAAAGTTTTTAATCCTCATCGCCAGTGAAAAATCCCTCCTATGCTACAAATAAAGCTAATTACTATCACATAGCTCTATTTTGCGATCAAACCTTTACAAAACAAAAACAATAAGCATAAATAATAACATTGAAAATAAATCAGCTGTTTCAATTAACAGATGAATACAGCAAACAATATAAAGATAAGAGGCAAATATATAACAGTTATGTTAGCTAATGACTGCGCCTCGGGATTTTGTTGTGAAACTGGAAGGCAAGTAATTTCTGATGTCAATATTCAACTTTCAAATTTTAACTTATGGTTTACGTTAAATAACTTGAAATCAAATATAAGCAATACTAACTTCATAGATTTTTCCTGTGGAAAAAATAAAAAAAATTTCTGATGTAATAACAATAGACAATAATAAAATAGTTGAAGTCACCTCTTATAAATTTCTTGGAATGCACGTTGACAGTGGATTCCAGGTGCTGGTTCCCTGGTACAGTGGTTCCCTGTGGACCATGTTTGCAATAGAATAAACCCAATGTGTTATGCCCTTAGCCGTCTTGCTAAGGTTTGCAGTGTCGAGATCCTCCGTGTAGTTTATTTTTCACACGTAGAATCAATTCTTAGATACAGTGTTATATTTTCGGGTTTCTCGAGTGTTCAAAATTTCTGTAGGGTTTTTGTTCTTCAAAAATGGTGTCTGAGGGTGATAGATGGTTTAAGAAGAACGGACTATTGCCACCCACTATTTAAGAATTTTAAAATTTCAACTTTCACTGGTCTTGTTGGATACGAGGTCTGTGTTTTTGTCAAACAGAACTAGTCGGTTTTTGTGACTAACAGACACTTTCATCAATACCCAGCAAGATGAGGGGGCATGAGGTCAGTGACAAATCACTTAACAACAAAGTATGAAAGGGGATCCTATTATACTTTTCTTATAATCTCTATATTTAAAATTGAATGTATGTATGTCCTTTATGCGTTACCAAACTACTCATCCGATCACAATGAAATTTTAGAAAGTTGCTCTATATGTGTCTGGGAAGGTTTTAGTGAAAAAATATTTTCGAAAACTCCATTAGTTTCCATTTTATGGTGTTTTAAATTTCTAATGTTAACCTTATGGAGAGTAAGTTTGTTTACAAATTTTCTACAATGAAAACATTTGATTTCTTAGCTACAGCTGATTGGTTTACTTTCCATTAGAAATATGCTTTACTATCCAATGCCATCTGAATCATTCATTTATGTTAAAACTATGAAGTAATTATGTGCTGTACAAAATTAACAGCTTTATGCGCCACGTTAATAGTTTACGGTTTTGGGGGATTATGTATTTTAATTTTTTTATTTTCTGTCTGATTAAAAGTCAAGTGTTTATATTTTGGCCAAATAAAAATAATTACAGTGTTTATATATATTATGTCTATTATAATAATCAGCTTGTATATCTTTCCTATAAAAGCCATATTACAGTTAGGTTTGGATTGGATTTGAAAATTGTGAATTAATCTACTCAGATTTATTTGTTTTATTGGAATGTTATTAAAATGTCTTATTGTTATTCATTATGCCACGACCCAGAATAAAACCTTTCACAATGAAGCCGTAATGCTATTCGAATTCAGAACATGGCCAATCTTAAAGTTAACATGTATTTACTGCCAGGCGTTACGGAGTTCGCCGGGTCAGCTAGTATATAATAAACTTCCCCTCCAAATAAGAAAAATAAGCAATATTAATAAATTCAAACAAAAAGTTTAATAACACTTCCTGGAATTGTATCTGATAAGTGATGTTGGGTGACCTCTCTCCCTCATATTTTATGTCAAATATTTTATTATGTTTATTTATTTGTTTAATGTATGACTTGTTCAAATATTATTTGTATCTTGAACGAATAAAGACGACTTATGACTTATTGCCTGGCTCATTACAATTAATAAGCCAATTAATGACGTTGGTCAACGTCAATTAATTGGAAACTATTAGCTAAACTTTTCTGTTCCTAGTCCAATGGAACTCAATTATAAAGCCGTGTCTACCTAGATACTACTTAGATACCTAATTGATCATAATACTGTGCACAAACTATGGCAGTTTGATTATTGCAGTAAATAGATATTGGTATTGGGTAATAGTCTTAAATTCAGATGTGCATTTGGAATAGGTCATTTTTAAAGTTTACATTTATAATGTTCTGGGCTTTCATACCGCTTGCAGGAATTACATTATCTAACTGGAATTAATGAATATATCTAATAATAAATGAAAAAATAGCAAAAAATAAAATGCGGGGATAATGTAGCCAATGTTGTAAAGTAATATTTTGTTATGATTGTCTAGTGTTATGTGCCTCAGCCATCCTGGAGGATGAAGTCACCAATGGCTTGTACTCGAGTGATCGGCCGATGACTTTACCAGCTGACATTGCAAACCTGCTTTGCACCCAGGAACAAATGTCATGGTAAGTGGTGTTGTCAAGCATAATTTGATTCTCTATGTATCTTGTATTTTCATTTACTACCTAATACTTATAAATTTATAAGTAATTTTATAATTTAAAATTGTAAAAATTAAGCAGTTATGTAATTACTAAGTAATTGAGTTATAGATTCCTACTTTGTTTCTGCTTATATTAATTTGCCAAATCATACATAGTTCATAGGTTTTATATTAACTGCGTAGGTGGGCATCAGCCGTGCAGGTCAACAGCCAGCAGTTCAGTGAGGGTACCAACCTGGTGACGCTGAGGCAGCAGCTACAGCGTGGGCTGGAAGTCGTCAGGGTGGACGGAAACCACGGGCTAGATGTGCAGCTCATCGTGCGGCTCGCACGCACCTTTGCTGACAGGGTATATTGTCTCTTGTTATTGTTAGGGGGATCTGGAGTCTGGGATCTTATCCTATCCTATAGAAAAATGAACTTCTTTTACATGTCAACCAAGGATTATTGTGCTAGCCACCAGAACAAGGAATGTGAGAACTCCCATTATTGTCATCATAACACAAGTGACATCATCTATAAAGTTTCATTATTTTGTAACGTTTAAATAAAACTTTATTTCACTACATAATGAGTCGTTTAACATGTTGAAGTCTCATGCTTCTATTGTGACCGAGGTATCTGCACGTGATTCAATAAGCGACGTTTTAGATCCTGGCATTTTGACACGAATATCAAGTGTCTTCCAAGTAAAATGTTTTTATTTTGCCTACACTGACCTAGTCATGAAAGTCTATAACTGAAGGTCTAAGACATTTGTCTTGTAACATATTTCAACTTTTACTTAAAAAATCCCCATTAAATATACCAAGGTTTTGTATCAATGCAATGGTACCTTAAGCCTAATGAATGAATAACTGAGGATGAACAAAAAAATAAGTACATTCTATTGTATTGTAGCCAAGGATTCATTTGGTGTTGCAGGCTGCAAGCATGAGTGGCAGGAAGGAAGAGCAGCTGGCACTGGAGGGCCGAGCCTCCCTCTACTGGAACACGGCTCTGCCCATGCTGGAGAGGATGGAGCGGAACCAGAGTGTCCATCCCTACAGCTCCAAACTATTCGAATACCCCAGGTACAGTCAGATACTAATATAAAATAATAAAATATAAAATTAAATTATTTTATATTTAATTATATAAATTAAATTTAATTAACCCTTTCAGTGCCAGCTGTTATTCCCAGAGCGTGTGCAAGAAATGCCAGACATAACCCCTTATACACATGCAAGAAAAGCCAGGCTATAAATGGCAATTTTGTAGCTGTTCGGAAAAACTATCATGGTTTTATTATTTACTGATGAAATTTGTTACTTTTGGTTTTGTTTTGTTCATAAATAAGTGCTGTAAATGTAACACATAAAATAAATTGACCTAATATTCATAGACATAAAATAAAATGTGAAAAACCATTACTTACATAATATTTTATAATTAAATTTTATGTTTGAAGTAAAAAAATGAACAGTAAAAAATTCCTCACACTTCAAATTGAGTATTTTCCTTAAAGTCCACTTAGTTGTGAACATATATCTAAAAAATCAAACAATTATGTTTAAAAATAAAGATTTTATGAGTAATTAAGGAAATATCGTGAATTTTGATTTTCGCATAAGTTATTGACAAGATTGATCACAATTAACAATTTATGTATGTTAGACAGTTTTTGAATAAAATTGTGCTTGTAAGTGTATAAATGAGACAAATGATTGTAAATAGATTATTTGTAATTATTTTATTAGGCCATGCAGTGGTAAAAATAACATTATAACACAAAATTAATACCATGCACTTGCTGTCTTGACTCACAAAAAAATTATTGGTATTCAAAAAATAAATAATGTAAGTTAACCATCACCTCATCCCACACCATGCACTATCTAATTAAATAAATCAATACACCATACATTTACAATCCAAAGTTGGTACTACAAAAGTGGAAATAAAAAATACAGCATACCATACGTGAACAAAAATAAAAATAACAATCCAAGACATGCCATGAGGTTACTACATACAAATATGAATTACAATTATAGGCCTCTATAAAATTAGTTACAATTGGGCCTATATTAGAGATAGAATTTGAATATAATGACTGCTACTGACTAAATTGTTCAATATATTTTAAGGCCATCTAAGCTTAGTAGAAAAAGAGATTTCAATAAAAACTAATACATGCATTTGCTGTCTTGACTCATAAAAAAATTTGATGTAATAGGAATTCTAATCAAGTTAATTACACACCATCTAATCACAAACCATGCACTATTTAATATATCAACACCATCTATTTACAATCCAACTTGGAACAAAAGTGAAAAGAAACGATACAGCATATCATGCATGAGAAAAACTACAAATCAATCCATACCACTCATTGTTTTAGTGAAAATTAGTGTTAATTTAATCCAATAGACCTGAGTTATGATCTTCAGCTTATAAATGGACAGTAAAACATTTATAGCCTTATAAAAAGTCATGGAAATAACCTAATCAAACCTAGCATAAATTTAGCCTGAATGGTCCTAAAAGGAAATCGAAACCTAACATTTATGAAATGATAAACAATGTGGGTGAAGTCCCTTATTACAGGTTTTGCATGCGAATGTTGATTTTTTCCTTTTTCCTCCTGCCTGTGTACTTTTTTTTCTGCACACAGAGCAATTCAGTTCTCTTTTATTAGGCAATTTTTCTAGGAACATTGTCCAATCCACATCCCTGCCACCGTTATTGGCTTCGTTTATCGGCCTATTTGTCCCAGGTGAATGATTTAATAAAGGCCTCCCTTCCCGGAGGGCCAGCCACTCAGCAGAAAGTTCGTCAACAAGCATCGCAGTATATTCTAGCCTTGCAAGGGGTTTGTCAGAGTTTTCTTTATATAATATATACGAATTGAGGCCATTCGCCCAAAAATATTAAATGTAACTTTTCTCCAGTAAAGAAGAGCTTTTCTCTCATCGAGGTAAGCATTTAACATTTGGTCTCCACCATCCACTCCACCCATAAAATCATTATATCTCCTTACAACTTTGGGCTTACTTGTGACTATGATATGGTTACCAAATTTTTTGTTTCTGCTCTCGTCCTCAACAGTGCCATCCGTAGATAAAACTAGTACCTGCTTTGTCTGGGTTTGTTTTTCTCTAAACGCTAACAATGTCATTTCATTGTTCTTGAAATATTTCTTCTCTCCCACATTAAATTTTGGCTTTACCCCACCTGGAAGTCCTTTGCGGTTCATACGCATAGTGCCAGTTAAAAATGTGTAATTGGCATACAGATATTTGGCCAACCTGAGAGAAGTGAAAAAATTATCACAAAAAATGTGATAGCCTTTATTCAACAGTCCGGCCATTTTCAACAGCTTTGTAACTACAAAGTAGCCCAATCCTTTTTGTTTTATTTCATCTTTATCGCTACCCTGAGCCCCTTTATAAAAAAAATTTATACAATAATGTGTAACCGAGTCACAAAGCACCCATAATTTGATACCCCAATGGTGTCTTTTTTTTGGTAAGTATTGCCTCAGCTGGCTATGGCTCTTCGAACTTACAATACTTTCATCGATCGCAAGATTTTCACCAGGAGAATAATGAACTTTGAACAACCTATTAACATGGTCAATGAGGGGCTGGAATCTGGCACATGCGTCATACCCTCGCTCCTCCGGCTTAGCAAGACCTTCTGTGTCCACCATGTAAAAAAATCTCAAAATAGCTTGAAATCTGTTTCTTGTGAACATTCTGGGAAACCATGGAATGTGCTGACTAGAACCAGTCCACCAATAGCAGTAAATGGTAGGTTGCTTTTTTATTCCCATGTTGAGAAGGACTGCTAAAAATGCCTGCATCTCCAATATTGTGACAGGTTTCCAGGATTTTGAGCGACTGTTAGGTATTGTTCTGTCGATACTTTCATTCAAAAATATGGTCGCATACTTATTAGTCCATTTTACGAAGGTTTCTAAAAGGGATGTTGTAAAAAAAAGATTGAAATAGTTTGATGGAGAGGAATTTCGGGGTGGTACATATTTAGGACACGTAAGTTCCTGAAATGAAAATTGGTGGCAAAAGTTAACATTTCCATCTGTTGCCACTTCATCCCATCCAGTACCATCCTCAGAATCAGAAGAGGATGATCCAGACAGTTCATTCATAATATTTCTTGGTCGACCCCTAGGCCTTCTTTGTTGGTTAGGCCTACTTCTGTTTTCTGCTTGTAGTCCTAGGTCTGGGGACTCATCTTCAGATGATGAACTATCATAATTTAGAGCAGAAAGCCTAGATGACAAGTTATTTACTCTACATCTACCTGCATTTGATGTCGATGGCAAATTAGGATTGAAATCCGGATCAGTTTCTGTATTTTCAAACTCTAAACTTGACGACTCACTTCCACTCATACCACTAATAGAAACATCACTTTCTCCTTCCAACACTTGTAGGATTGTTTCTTCACTTACAGGAGAATGTCTTCTCTTCATAATTACTCAAGAAAATAAACAGCAATATTACAGTAACCTCAAATGTGTTTGAGTGATCGGCAAACTGACGAGGTAAACATAAACAAAGAAAAGACGAACAATGGCTGATACAGACAAGCGATTCCCAAAGCCCTTTATATTTTGTCAGATTATGTAAACTCATACTGTAAAAAATACTTTAAAGACATTTTTTTCTTAAACATCTGTTCATTATAAATACAATGATAACATAAACACGACCGTTTAACCGCATTTTGTAATTTATATAATGATTTTTGTACACGTCCGTATAGTCGGACGCTGGCTCTTCTTGCACGTTTTGCGGACGTCCGTATATACGGACGTTGGCTCTTCTTGCACATTTAGTTGACGTCCGTATATATGGACGTTGGCACTGAAAGGGTTAAATTTAAATATAAAATTAAATATAAAATAAAATTTAATTATATTATTAAATATTGCATAACTATATTGCATATTAAATTTTGCAGTAACAGTAACATAACAAATGATTCGGGCTTTGCTAATTGCTAAATATCATCTTTATCAGATAGACCAGCTTCTTTCAATCTACTCTGTCTTAAGCCAAATTTATGTCTGCACCCATGGTCCTAACATCTTAACCAAGATACTACAATAATCTATGGCAAACTGCTTGTTGCAAAATTAGCACATGACACACTTGTTATGAGCATTACACATTATTTTGCAGAATAGGGCTAAATGGATGTATAGGGAAATGTGTATGGATGTATTTAATTTGTACTATGATTTTATTTAGTCGTGTTACAATACTAGACATATTTACTAATTTCACTGTAAAATTATGGAAGTACTTATGTCTCATGCATTGTTTGGTGGCAGGAAGGAGTTGTCATCTGCTGAGGTCAGTCACCTGCTTGAAGAGGGGCGCTACTTCATCGCTTGTCAGCTGATGAAATCCGAACAGTTTGAAAGAGCTGTAGATGCTTTCAAATCTCTTCGCAATCCATACGCTTCTTTCAACCAAGCATTGGTAAGCGTTAGTGAAAATTTAAAAATATTATGGAGTGCAGGCAAATTTTTTTGAAAAAAAAACTCTGAATAACTGAATTAACATGAAAACATTCTTTTATATATTAAAAGGCTCTTTGTAAATTTAATAAACCTTACCAAAACCTCGGTAGGTTTTGTTTCATCAACAACACTCAGCCCTTTCTCTCGATCTTCCACATGACCGACTTCTGCTCCCAATCGTTCAATGTCTGTCAACTCAAGCCTTCCAGCAAGTCGTGGCCTTGCTTCCTTTTTGGTATACCTTCTGATACTGGTTTTATAATAGTTTCCTGAGCTCTTCTCAACACATGACCTGCCGACCTGAGTCATCTAGACATTTTTTTATATTAAAAATGGACAAAAAATATAATGTTGACCTGATTAATGATCATCATAACAACCTGAATGTTATGTTTAATGTTGGGTTGTGGGTGTAATAAACTAGCACAAGCTTGATTTGAACCAAAAATAGGATTACAAGAATTTTTATTTTGGGTTTTGGTGAGAGGTAATGAATTTGGTGCTTTGCACACCTCTTGTTTCTGGTTAATTTTTAGTTGGCAGTCAGATAACAGAGTTGTTGATTGATGTTGAGTGATGAGTCAGTTGTATAGTTTAATTTCTTGCTGTAGATTTACAAAAAGTTGGCTGCGGCCGAACTGGAGGAGCGACCCAGAGAGGAGATCACTTCGGAGATGCGGTCACGCCACGTGATACTGCTAACAAAAGCACGAGACTGCCTGAACCTCACATTTGAGCGCATACGCACTGACCGCCAGCACCCGCTGCACGTGGCATTGTCGGAGCACATGGAGCAGGTGGAGGCAGCACTCAGCCGGATAGAACCTGAGAGTGAGTTGGTGACCCACACCTTTACAGTTCCTGCTTATCCTATCTGTATTGTACCTCTTCACTGACTTGGTCATTTCCTTAGAGCCCTTTTATGCATGGACTTTTGAACGGACAATAAATAAACAGAAAAATTTTCTGTTGTGTGTTACCAAAGAATTTAGGATGGGGGTGGCAGTGTTTCTAAACTAGATTGATCTTCAAAATTATAACCAAACGTAGATCATAGCTCTGATGACTGTCTTCTGACGTTTCTTCTTTAGTATTTGGCCCCTATAAGTTTTCGAAGAAAAATCGCTCTTTTATAAACTTTGTAAATTAATATTTAAGAATAAATTTTTTTACATCTGCATGAATTTACTTATACCAACATGTACTTAAAGCTTTGCATTTGTTGCAATACTGTGACATGTCTTAGAAATACATGACAATTAAAAGACAAATGGCTGTGGATAAATGCTTTTTTATCACAAATATGTTTAGAAAAATCAGTTTTTTATAGTCTGATAATGCTTGCATCAAAAGGGATCATACTATATAGGAAGTTCCAACGGGCTACATGACATTACTTATCTAATTTGTGCTATATCTTTGTGTATATATCTGCATTTTTGGTCTTGTTTGTGTATTGGGTAACAATAAACCTTTTGGGTTTTTTAAAAACTTTTTTTAAATAAAGATCCTCTTATAGAAAGGATATGATAAGATCAAAAGGAGAGGTTTGAAACATGGGTAATTCACAGTAAGGATAAGCAAGAACCAAGACAGGATAGATTTTCATGTCACTGAAATTTACCTGCTTTTCAAACACTTCCTCTGTACTCCCATGTCAGGAATTTTCAGGGGTATTTTTTGCTTGCATGATCTTAACTTTTTTTACACAACTTTTACATAAAGCTGCCATGTTATAAGTTTTTAAGTATTTGTTTTTTTCGTATGTTTTATTTCTGTAATGTGACTAACCCTTACAATTACGTTTTATACAGGGTGTCCAGCGACCGGGAATTGTATGGTAGTTTTATTTCGACAGGAATTATACGGTTTTGTACGGGAATTCGGCAAACTGCTATTTTTTAACTATTAATGCTGCTAAAAGTCGCAATAATTTAACTACAAAACATCTTTTAAATGAATTATCAGTTAAATATTGCAGTTTAAGGGTAAGCAACGATTCGTTGTTGTACAAGCTCCCTAATCGAGATTCCAGAGTGTTTGTGAGGCATATAGGACGACAGTGGACTGGACTGACTGAATTTCAAGTGCAATGCAGACTCAAGATTTTTCAGATTTTTTGATTTTGATTTTCAGACTTGAGATGCTCGGGAATTTACAGGCTCTTCCTTGGAAGCTCATCTCCCCGAGCAATGTGACCAAGTACAAGTGACTGACAGATTCCACTCAAAACTGAAACCGCCGTGAACCAAGCTGTAACTGTGACGAACGAACCTAGCTCCGTGACTGGCTAAATCGGATTTCACCACTCTCCATTAAAGTGGGATCCGTTGTTAAAACGTGTTTGACCAGTTAAAACGTTGAAATCTCTTGTTAAGAAACTGTGAAAGAAGAAGATTAGCTGACAGCGTTTGTTTAATGTTGTGTCAGAAGTCGTCTGCCATACGCTAATGACAATTATTCATTTGTGGTTTTACTATTAAAATAATTCATTATTGTATCACCAACTTGTGATGGTGACATAAATTTTTAATGTGCTTTATTAGGCTTTTAAAATTATTTAAACATGCTTTTATTAACGTTCTATTTTGTTAACGATTATTATGTTATTCCAGGGATAAAGGGAACATTAAATTAATTTAATCTATACAATAGCCATTGCAAAACAGGGATTACTTTGTCGACAGCTGTTATTATCACTACGCCGATACCGATAACCTAGCTTTCAGCTTGTCAGTTGTCTGCTGTCAAAACCAAATAGTGAATTTATGTCTTTACGTCTTGAGTTTATTTTCATCTTAAATTGTTTATTTAAATTGGGTTATGTAATTATTGAACAGCGTTGTGTTTTTTAACTCAACTCATCACTAGAAAAGTGCCCCTGATAACAAACTATTAAGTTAAGTGTCGGTTGCTTTTACGTCGCATTAACCATAACATGGGCTTTCGTGTCCTGTTTTTTCCTCCAGTTTCAATCTGCAATGGTTAGATTAGTGGTTTTATCTGTTTAAGTGATGTGCAAACCATGAATAATGAACTCGTTTTCCACTTTGCAACATGTTAAAAGTGCGGAAAAAAGTCTGTGAAATTCGTGAAAAATACGGGAATTTAGGAAAGCCCATTTGCTGGACACCCTGTTATAGTAAGTAAAAAGGTGTTTTAGGGGTTTGTTCCTTTAACAATAATACAAGTTTTGTGTAGGTTTTCAAAAATTTTAAAAATTTTCAAACATGCTTATAAACATGTCATTACATAGGTATTGGCTGTTAAGAAGTAGAAAAAATGGACAGAATAATTTTTTAAGAAAGTTACCACCATTAAATTCGGTTCAAATAACTTACTAAGTAATAATGTTTAATTTAATTGAAACTTAATGTTAACAGTAAATACAGTAATTTTTGTCTAGAAGGGCTCAATGTTATTCTAACAGAGACCATGGTAAACATTTGATATAGTGAACTTCAGAGATGTGAAATATCGAAATGTCAAACTATAGAGATTATATGAAAGACAATTTATTTGGAAGTATTCATTCTTGCGCTCCATGCTAGTCATTGGAATAATTTGTTTCTCCTTGTTCAAAAATCTACGGTGTGAATCTAATCTATCATAACATATCAATTTTTACATTTCATCTGACATCCGCAAAAATACAAAAGCACAGCATAGTTTATATAGTGATGATTGTTCCACAAAAAGTGTTAGTAACTTTCACAGTAACTACTCAATCTGACTGAACCACTAGTCAACAAAAATTGATAACTTAGGACGGTGGGAGCTTTACTGTGTGTCAAAAGTTTTACTATGTAAAATTTAAAGTAAGCACATTAAAGAAATTGTTTAAACAACTTTAGTACAGTGAATTTGTAAAGGTGTTAAAATAAAAATAGAAAATATCTAAATATATTTTTTTATTTTTGTTATTTGTTACCATTTATTTATTTTAAATTTATGATTAATTGACGTTATTATTTTAACGTTATTCTAAAACTTGAAAAAAATTTTAATTTTAAAATTATTTATTTTTCAGACAAAAACTTATTTGGAACGGCTCTAGATTATTCCGTCCAACACCTTGGACTCACTTATCAATCTAGTAATTGTAAGTTGCAAACCGATGGTTCATGTTTCACCTTTCATTTACTTTAGGTTTTGAATTTTCCTTGAATTTTTAACTTTATACAGATCTTTTCGTTGTTCAGTAGTTGAACTCATCAAATTGAGAGCACACCATTGAATTATCAATAAAAACCAATCAAGAGTTGGTAATATGCAGAATACCTCTCAAAAATATCGTTAACATTGTTGGCTTAACGATTTTCCATGATTTAAAATCTAGTAACAATCTTTTTTCTTCAAAACTAGTTTAGTGAGGTTTTTATTTCCTTATGCCAAAATCATAACAGTTCCTTAGTACTTTTCGAGAACATTTCTACTTTCATGGTTACTCGCCAATTTCTATTTCAATAGTGTTTTTACTTCTTTTATTTGTTTTCTATTGTTTATTTGTTTCTTTTGTTGGTCACTATGATTTCATAAGTCAATATTATTATTAGTATCATAACATAATCAAAAAAATTTTTTACATTTCAAAAGTTTTCTGTAAAATTTAACTAAGCACATTAAAGAAATTGTTTCCGCAAAAATACAAAAGCACAGCATTAGTTTTTTTTATATAGTGATGATTGTTCCACAAAAAAGTGTTAGTAACTTTCACAGTAAACTACTCAATCTGACTGAACCACTAGTCAACAAAAATTGATAACTTAGGACGGTGTCGGGAGCTTTAACTGTGTGTCGAAAGTTTTACTATGTAAAATTTAAAGTATGCACATTAAAGAAATTGTTTAAACAACTTTAGTACAGTGAATTTGTAAAGGTGTTAAAAATAAAAATAGAAAAATATCTAAATATATTTTTTTATTTTTGTTATTTGTTACCATTTATTTATTTTAAATTTATGATTAATTGTCGTTATTATTTTAACGTTATTCTAAAACTTGAAAAAAATTTTAATTTTAAAATTATTTATTTTTCAGACAAAAACTTATTTGGAACGGCTCTAGATTATTCCGTCCAACACCTTGGACTCACTTATCAATCTAGTAATTGTAAGTTGCAAACCGATGGTTCATGTTTCACCTTTCATTTACTTTAGGTTTTGAATTTTCCTTGAATTTTTAACTTTATACAGATCTTTTCGTTGTTCAGTAGTTGAACTCATCAAATTGAGAGCACACCATTGAATTATCAATAAAAACCAATCAAGAGTTGGTAATATGCAGAATACCTCTCAAAAATATCGTTAACATTGTTGGCTTAACGATTTTCCATGATTTAAAATCTAGTAACAATCTTTTTTCTTCAAAACTAGTTTAGTGAGGTTTTTATTTCCTTATGCCAAAATCATAACAGTTCCTTAGTACTTTTCGAGAACATTTCTACTTTCATGGTTACTCGCCAATTTCTATTTCAATAGTGTTTTTACTTCTTTTATTTGTTTTCTATTGTTTATTTGTTTCTTTTGTTGGTCACTATGATTTCATAAGTCAATATTATTATTAGTATTATATATTTCTTGATAGTAGTTAAATTTGATTGTTGTTAGTGTAAGATATATAGCTATTAGAGATCTGTGGGTACCCAAGAATTCAGGTAACTTTGGGTAATTGCATGAACCCAAATGTTCAGATGTGTTCAGAATGTCTCGGGTTTTATTCGAACAGGCTTTATTCGAAATATCAAAATCTTATATCGTGATAAAGAACTGGCAAACCCAAGAATAACTGAAGAACCCTAGAACTGGCAAAGTCGTAATTCACGGCGCATTTACAAATTCAATAAGAAGTGGCAAGTGGAGGCATTTGTCGTCAGTTTAGTGAACTTGTTAGACACTAGTGCCTAAGTGACTGTGTTGCCCTCTGGGAGCAAGCAACCGAACCTGCCCATGTAGTGCACTAGACTGCCACCGGCCATGTCTTATAACCAAGTAAGTGCTTTCTACTCCAATGCACTATTGGCTGAACCGGCTAAAGCGCTGCGCTGACGAACGTAATGTTCTAGCTATCTGGAAGTGCTAGGGTTCGAATCCCGACCATGAGCAATCCCAATTTGGTTTGCAAATGTGTGGTATAGCGGAGTGGGGGGCCCACCTTAAATAAACGGTGGCCGGCTTGGGTGGAAGTTGACGGCGTTTGTAAGCTTAATTGGGATTGCAGTGGACACCTGTTTTGCTTTTGTGGTTAGTGGTTATAAGGGGGGGGCATGTTTTATGTTTTTTTTTGTTTATACTTTAATATTTCAAGAAGATATTAGTAATTATTTTTATGTTAAAGTTTTAAGTAAAAATCTTGCCACTTCTAGGGTTAATCGATGACTGAATAGTAATAGTATTATACAGCAACTTCGGACTGGAGAATTCATTCTTACGATTTAGAAGGAACGAAGGATCGTTTCACCAGAATATAATTAAAAACAAGTTGTCTTGAGCAAACCCGTCTTTGTCGAAAGCGATAACCTTGACGTATCACGAGTTTATCGTTTAATAAACTAAAATGTTTCTTGAAAAGCAGAAAGCAAAATAATAGGGATAAATCTTTTTTAATTAGAAAGCTGATATTACAGTACATCTGGCTTGTACCATACCAAATTTGTTCCAAAAATTAAACTGTATCTACAGACCTTCAGTACTAGAGTTTTTACATAGATTTTTCACTGCATTGCAAACACCTAGTAAAACCATTGATTGATAAGCTAGGCCTTATTAAGCAAAATATTAACCTCTCTGCTAATTTAGTAAATCACAGGAGAAATAATTTAAATCTGCTTCTAAAGCACTTAAACATTGTATGTGTTTGATTTAGTTTAAATAGTGATTACTAGCCAAAGTACCCGTTCTTCGTACGGGTTAAAAAGGTTGAAAGGTGTAGGCTCTACTGATACATTTAAGTTATTGTTAATTAATTCTTCATTGTTTACAAAATGACAAAACACGAGTGTCTACAACATTTAAAGTAACATCTGTCAAATATTGGGAGAGGATAAGATTAATGTAATAGAGACAGTCGTCGGAAAAAACTTAAAATCTACCATTCCACTAATTCAAATAATTCACTAATTTCGATCCAGCAGTTTATCTGAAAAATCAACTTTATTTCTTCTTCTTCCCAAACTGTCAAAATATAGTGCAAACGGATGTTGTCATTAGAAAATGTAAACATTGAAACCTAGGACGGTCACGGCAGCTCTTTCTTTCTTCTTTCTGTCAAATTTTAGTGTTCACAGCTGTTGACATTCAAGTAATTTTATGTTTTCATTCTTTGAAAATGTAAACATTGAAATTTAGGACGTTCATGGGGCGTAGCCCGAGGGGATTTTAAGGGAACTAATATGCCTATGTGTTGCATGAGTTTAAGATCTACCTTTCTGTAAAATTTCAAACCGGTCGGTTCAGTATTTTCCGCATTTACTTGCCACAACAAACCCACAAACAAACATACAGAAACCACCTCTTCTTTATAATATTATAGATGAGTGGTAAATTGGTTGAAATCAAAATCAAATTCCTGAACAATAGATAATAATGATCTTATAAACCTTGGTTCAGGCTATAGGCTCAGTGCTTTTTCTGTCTTTTTGTGTTAAGATGAAATATTTCACAGTTCTCCACCATTGTAGTCATACAAAACCTTGTAATATTTAACCCTTTAAAGAGTATCGTATTTTGCACCAAAATAGGATTGATTGTTTTAATACGTCTTTTAATGGTTCCGTAAAAAGGAGTAGCGATGTTTTAAAACGTCATTGGACGAAATTCGTTCAAATACTTGTAATCTGATATAGAAGTTTTGATATAGAAGAAGGCATGAAGTTTTATTAGACCTGTTATTTATTAGCACTGAAAAAAAGTTAAAACGTTCTTCACTCCCATATTATTGACATCTGTATCTCTGTAGCAGAGCGTTATTTGTTTGCTAAACATCACTCGGTGCTTTTTTTAGTTACTTTATTGAACATTTGAAAATTAAAAAATTTATTGAAAAAGTTATAACATGTTTATTTTAGGGCATTTTGAACCTGAAACACGTTTCTAACTATATTTAATACATGTTGGAATGTATTTTAGTGAAAATAAAAAAAAAATTGTTAACTCTTTTGAAGTGTGTTTTTAGTAATAAATAAATAATGACCTTTTAAAATGTTGTTACTCCTTAAAGGGTTAATGTTGTGATTTTTATGTCAAAGTTGAAATACAGTCGACTCCCTTCCCTCTAATCCGGACACCTCAGGAACGGACCCCTGACCGGATTAAAAACATTTCGGACCGTCTGGGGGTTTTATAAATATATAAATTACAACCTGCGCACGGTATCTACATGAATGAATGAAAGAAAATACTTTTTTATTGAGGCGAACATTAGGACCGGTATCTACATGAATGAATGAATGAAATTTGTGACGTTGATAAATTAAACGTGTCAGCATAAATAGGAATGAACATGAAATTTTAAAGCACCGCAAATTGAACCTTTACAAATTTATTTCACAGTATGAAAAAAAAACAGAACTCTCACTTTATATTAATAATATTATTTCAAACGTATTTATTGTAACCTAAGAAGAAAAAAAAATCATGGCTTTAAAATACTGAACACATTATTAAAAATTTATTATTTTCTTCTGCGTTTTTGCTGTTTTCTTTTTTTGTTTGTTCAACTGTTTTCTTGAACGAATAATCACTCCATTGCATCATAAACATTATAGCCACCGCTGATCTGTTGCTCGACGCAGAGCAACTAACTTTAACTGCGTAGAGAAACTGGTGACATTGCGTGGTGAACTGAGACTCACACATTATTTTCATCTCTGCTTAAAAGAGCATCTGTATTTTTTGCATTTTTTACAACAAAGATTTTTTCCACCAAAATAAACAAAATTCTTCAATAAATTGTTTGTAAAGTAATTGTTTGTTCTTTCCTCATAAACACTGGATTATTTTTGGGTTATGTTTAATCCTTCACGTCAGCCTAAGTCATGACTGTTTATTGCCACCTCAATTTTTTCGTCAAGAGTTTTTACTGCAGTGCTTGATTTCAAAGTAAAATTCAATGATTAGTATGCTTGATATGTATACTCTTAAACTTAAATAATAAGCCTTTAATAACCCGACTAATTATTTGTAAAACCTAACAATGGAGGTCCATACATAAATTCATTATGATCATAACCTGCTCAAAAGTGTCTATGGTGTTGCAGTGAACCGTAGCGAAGGGGAGGTGACAGAGCCGAGTGTCTCGTCCGTCCAGTCGCCATCAGGTGCTGGCGACATGGCCACGACCACCATCCATCTCAATGGCCACACATCAAGCACACCGCAACGCACACTACAGTCACGCTACACCTCCATCACACCGGTCAGTGATCAATCAGTTTGGATTTAGGGGTGTTCGGATTTCTCGGGAAATAATATTACACACTTATTTCCTCACTGTATTCGCGGGAAGCGAGGGAGAAGTAGCGATTGGGGTTATACAGGCTGGGTGAATTAATGTTCGGAAGGGCAGTGACCTTGGCGGGGAGATGTAAGTCCTGTGACATGTCATTGTTGTTAGGCGAGCTTGTGCTAAAAATAAATCACTCGCCGTACCTCCACCCCTATTGCGATAAGTATCGTGCCTGTCTACTGTCTAGTGAGCATTTACCTGCTGATTAGTGCATATCGCTAACGGCCGAACAACATGATATTCATGCGACGTTGGCTTGGAATTGCGTCCGCGTGAAGATTTTCTTCACTTCGGCAGTTAAAGATAACAAACTTTAAGTGAAAACTTAAGTTTATTTTAAATCTTGTATTGTATTTTTTTGTTAAAGATTGAAAAATAAATTTGTGTGATTAAATCAATTTCTTTTATTTTCAGCTATTTAATATTTTTTGTTTTCCCAAGAACAGGTTCGGATTTCCCGGGTTCGGATTTGAGGGGTTACACTGTATTGATTTAAATTGATTAAAAAAATAAAAATAGTTTATATAGAATTCTTTCAGTCATACATTATTCACCAAGAAATAATGCAGTCCTACCACATATATTACTGTCCATTTTTTGCTAATTTTTTTCTCTTTACAGGAGAATAGACGTTCTAATACAGAACTGATTGATGTTGGACAGCTTCTACAGATCCAAGCCCTGCAAGATGAGTTGAAGAAGATCCACATTGAACAAAAGAGACTTTCTGATGATCAGAAAAAAATGAATGAAAAACTGGATATGCTCTTGGAGAGTATGAATGACTTGATGAGAGAAAAAATGCTTGATTTCAAAGTAAAATTCAATGATTAGTATGCTTGATATGTATACTCTTAAACTTAAATAATAAGCCTTTAATAACCCGACTAATTATTTGTAAAACCTAACAATGGAGGTCCATACATAAATTCATTATGATCATAACCTGCTCAAAAGTGTCTATGGTGTTGCAGTGAACCGTAGCGAAGGGGAGGTGACAGAGCCGAGTGTCTCGTCCGTCCAGTCGCCATCAGGTGCTGGCGACATGGCCACGACCACCATCCATCTCAATGGCCACACATCAAGCACACCGCAACGCACACTACAGTCACGCTACACCTCCATCACACCGGTCAGTGATCAATCAGTTTGGATTTAGGGGTGTTCGGATTTCTCGGACAATAATATTATGCACTTATTTCCTCACTGTATTCGCGGGAAGCGAGGGAGAAGTAGCGATTGGGGTTATACAGGCTGGGTGAATTAATGTTCGGAAGGGCAGTGACCTTGGCGGGGAGATGTAAGTCCTGTGACATGTCATTGTTGTTAGGCGAGCTTGTGCTAAAAATAAATCACTCGCCGTACCTCCACCCCTATTGCGATAAGTATCGTGCCTGTCTACTGTCTAGTGAGCATTTACCTGCTGATTAGTGCATATCGCTAACGGCCGAACAACATGATATTCATGCGACGTTGGCTTGGAATTGCGTCCGCGTGAAGATTTTCTTCACTTCGGCAGTTAAAGATAACAAACTTTAAGTGAAAACTTAAGTTTATTTTCAATCTTGTATTGTATTTTTTTGTTAAAGATTGAAAAATAAATTTGTGTGATTAAATCAATTTCTTTTATTTTCAGCTATTTAATTTTTTTTTAGTTTTCCCAAGAACAGGTTCGGATTTCCCGGGTTCGGATTTGAGGGGTTACACTGTATTGATTTAAATTGATTAAAAAAATAAAAATAGTTTATATAGAATTCTTTCAGTCATACATTATTCACCAAGAAATAATGCAGTCCTACCACATATATTACTGTCCATTTTTTGCTAATTTTTTTCTCTTTACAGGAGAATAGACGTTCTAATACAGAACTGATTGATGTTGGACAGCTTCTACAGATCCAAGCCCTGCAAGATGAGTTGAAGAAGATCCACATTGAACAAAAGAGACTTTCTGATGATCAGAAAAAAATGAATGAAAAACTGGATATGCTCTTGGAGAGTATGAATGACTTGATGAGAGAAAAAATTAAGGCAACTGGTGCTGAAGATTTATACATATTTGGTGATGAGGAAGAGTACCCTGAAGATGTGTTGGGCACACAATATCCGGCGACCTTCGTTCCTTCATATCCATCTGCCCCTCAGCCTGCTGGGACATTCTATCCATCGACTCCACGAGGGGTTCAGGGTACCTCCACTGTTACCTACGGAGCCCCTCCACCCACCCAACCAGCCACAGGGGTCCTCCCATTCCTGCCCATGAGAATGCCTTTGGACCCAACACTCGCGAGTTATCAGGCTCCGCAAAACCTAGCTTTACTAAATCAAGGAACACTGCCTTTCTCAGAACCTGCACATTTGCCTGATTTTCTTCGTCAGAATATTCCTAAACAAGTTATTCCTTCTCCACTGGTGAATGTTGTTCCTCCAGTGAATGTTGTCATCACAACTTCAGATACGCTTCCGACAGGACCTCCACCTGTGCAGCCCACCTTGAGCGTCACAATCCCTCCACAGCATCGTCTCAGGACTCTACCCCCATCCAGCAACACTCCTGTACCTGTAACAGCTCCTGTCTCTTCAAATGCGACCGTCTGTACTCCACCTCCTCATAACTTCCAGATACCTATGCCTTCCACTGCGACTACTCCTAACATGGAGAAATCACCAATCGTTGTCCCTGAAGACATTGACTCTGAAGATGACACTGAGGTCGAACACGATCCTTACCCTGACTTTAAACCTATTATCCCTTTGCCTAACGAAGTGAATGTAACAACCGGTGAAGAAGATGATGATGTTTTATTTGAAAACAGAGCAAAACTGTTTAGATTTGTGGACAAAGAGTGGAAGGAGCGTGGTGTTGGTATTGTGAAGATACTAAAGAATAGGAGTACTGACAAGGTGAGGTTGTTGATGAGAAGAGATCAAGTTCACAAGATCTGTGCAAACCATTTATTAAAATCTGATATGGATTTGACTTATTTGAAAAACTCTGATCGAGCTTTAGTCTGGGTTGCTAATGACTTTGCAGAAGAAGTTGTGCAAATTGAGAAATTCTGTATTAAATTCAAAACACCTGAAGAAGCATCAAGATTTAAGGACATATTTAATGATGCCAAAACAAAATATGGTCAGAGTCCACAGAAGCCCAAGGCAAATATGGAGAAGTCTATGGATACTAAGGAAAATAAACACCCTGAGAAAAATATTGCACTTGCCAACAATACAAAGAGTCAAGATGCTCCTGGTAAGGTTAATTTGGGTGGTTTTACGTTTACAGCACCTCCAAAGTTATCTGAACCGTTGAGTGAAAAGTTAAAACTCACTGAAGAGATTAGAAAGGAACCTCAACATTCTCAAAGTCCATTTGCAAGTTTTAGTTTTACAACACAAAAACCAGCATCAACCCTTGCTTCGTCTTCCTCTCTTTTTGCTGGACTCAATAATACACAAAATAAACACAATTTGTTTGAAAATGTCGATGATACATACGAAGACACGGGTCCTATACTGTCCGATGAAGCACAAAGAAAGCCCATTTTAAAACAGCCCATTTTGAGCGCAACACCGCTGTCAACACAGGACAATGCGCCAGGTACACAACCAAAGTCTCTTTTCAACTTTACAACTCAATCCTCGTTGGCTGCAAGCACTCCTAAAGAATCACCAAAGTCCATCTTGAAAGAACCTCTTGTTGGCACACCAGGAACACCGGTTAATAACACAAAGCCTTCGCCCAACACAAAACATGTTCTTTTCCAAGAAACAAATTCTGCCTCTCCTAGCCAGCAGACTCCTACTTTGTCAGCTCTTCTAACGTCTCCTAAAACATCAGTTGTAGACTTTGCTTCTCTTTCAAAAATGAAAGAAAACAAATCATCAGCTTTCAATGCTGACAGTAAGTCCAAAGGGTTTGAAGGAGCTGGAACACCCGTGTTTGGCGGTAACACAGCAAACAACAGATCAAGAAACGATAGCGAAGGTGAACCTGTTGAAGAATTTGTTCCGTCTGCTGAGTTCAAACCAGTCGTACCGTTGCCAGATTTAGTTGAAGTGAAGACAGGAGAAGAAGGCCAAGAGGTTTTGTTTAACGAAAGGGCAAAATTGATGAGGTTCGACCCTGACACTAAGGAGTGGAAAGAGAGAGGTCTCGGCCAAATGAAGGTTCTAAAGGATCCTGTGAATGGAATTACAAGATTTCTGATGAGACGGGAGCAAGTTCACAAAGTGTGCTGTAATCATCGCATCATCCAGAGTCTAGAGTTGAGGCCCTCTCCATCGTCCGAGAAGGCATGGACATGGTATGCAGTGGATTACTCTGAAGGAGAGATGAAAAATGAGCTGTTTGCCATACGTTTCAAAACTGTAGATTTGGTAAGCTTATTGATTAATTGTTTAAGAATTAAAGTTAGACAGAAAGCATATACCAGTAACTTAGATGATCTAGGAACATCATCTGACTGGGATGATGGCGTCATCCTGTAATCCAGCTACTTGGAGGCCATGAATTGTGGATAGTTATGAGTGATGGTCGGTGGGTGTAGTGTTCTCTTGTGTGGATTAATGTCCGCACTGTTGAATACTACGTTGATCCGCAAAGGCCATCCTCATAATTAGACCAGTTTGTGGTTCAGAGGCCGTGGTTCGGATTCCACGTTAAACTGTAGGTTCCTTAGTTGCCATCGGCTGTTGGGCTATTAATTAACAGTCCTGTCTAAGGAACATGTCAGCCTTAGTCAGTAACAAGACTACAAGATCGCGCCACACTCATTTCTCATTCACACTTGGCTTAAAATACCTACCTGGGTATGTTGTCATTTCAATAAACTAAATCTAAATCTAGTACAGAAATAATCTCTGTGGCACACAACTTAGAAATAAATAGGAATTAGCAGAGCAGATTATCTCTTACAGCTTTGATTTTTCCAATTACATAGGTTGGTTAAATGCCTTCACCTGTAAACATTGATTTCCTACAAATTTTATATGTTAAATACTTTCAAACTTTTTATATAAAATTTTTGGCAATTGTCAGAAAAATATTGGCCTGTTTACTTGTTCTTTTTATGCCAGAGGCATTTTGTAATCGAGTCAGAGAGAGATTGTACACAAACGCTTTTTGGGAAAGCGGTCTGAACCCAAATGGGTGAACCGGGATTTGAACCCGTGACCTCTTGTACCGTAGTCCAAGACGCTAACCACTAGGCAAGCAAGTCACACAGTGATGATTTTATGTGATAATAAAAATCTGGTAAATCTTATGGTAATCTGGAATCTAATATCAGATATCCTATAAGTCCCAATACTTTCCTTTTAATATTTTAAACTGAATATAGTAAAATTTATTTCATGATTTGTTCATTAAAGCAAGCAAATTTTTTGACAAATATTTTTTGCAATCTATGTTTTTGTGGAAAGTATTATTATTATTATAAACCTCTTTAAAAAAATTTTAGTTGTTTATTTAACCTGCCAGCGGTATCGTTAGCCCGAGTTCCGTTAGAGGTATTGTTCATAGGTGCTCTCTAATATCTAGTCTCTCAGTAATTTTAGAGCTTATGTGAATTGTAAACATTTGTAATTATATTATTGAACCCTGTTTTAATATTCTCTTTGCAGAGGATATTTTAACATGTATATACACCTATGATTCCATTTATTTACCATCGTAATACCTGTTTTAGGGTAAACTTTACAAATATTTAAAACTTTCAAAATATTTTTATTTATTCCAATAAATTAAAGTATAAAAAAATGTTAAAAACTTGTTTTACAATATAGACATACTAAATGTTCATTTCATTGTCAATCATTTGATCATAACTATCAGTAGCAGTTTCGTCATCTTTATCTTCTCCTTCATTTATCCAGCTCAAAAGAATACTTTCACTTGTTAGGCTACCTTGTTAGTACTACCTTGTTAGGCAGCGCCTAATAAAAAATTAGGCGCTGCCTAACAAGGAGACCGATGGTGGCTTAACTAAGTAAATTAAATAATTATAAGTTCCCTTTCTGTCATGTTATTTTTGTAAATACATGTCTACATATTTAACCGAACAATACAATTGTAAGTTCTTAAACATGTGTGAGTGTTGTCCAGAAAGTAAAGAAAGTTTAGCATGGTTAAATAAAAACAAAAGATTATCAAGATCAAAAATTATTTAGAATGCTGCAGCAATTTATAGTAATTTTCCACGTAATCCCTGTAGTTATTGAGACATCATGTTGTAACATTGGACTAGTTTTCTCTATTCCAACATTATTCTTTTCAGCTACAAACGACTTGAGCCGTGTTGTTACTGCTTCTTAAGTTCATTGTCATTTCCAAACAGTTTTCCACCAAAAAATTCTTGAACTTTGGAAACGGATGAAAATCAATAGGTGCTAGGTCTGGGCTGAAGAGAGGATGACTAAAGATTTCCCACTTCAGACATTAAGAGTTCATGCCGCATTCGTGCTGAGGCATGCGCATGATATCGATGTGAATTAATCTCTTTCAATTTATTACAATTTATGTTACAGTTCACTCTGATCATCATTAGTCCTTCCTTGGTTGAACATGATACGCCACTTTCCTACTGATAACTCATTTGCATCTTCACCATAAACAGCTTTAATTTGCCTATGAATTTTCATGTGCTTAACTTTTTTAGCGTTCATAAAGCGGATTACACACCGAACTACGAATTTAGCAGGATATTTTATTAGCGCCACCATTTTAAAATGCTGTGAAAACAAATATTGTGACTCCATAGCAATGTGACTCACCTCAAACTGAAGGGACAGGAAGGGAAAAGCAGCCGCACACAAAGCATATTCGTTCGGTACTTTCTGGACGACCCTCATATTTTTAGTTTATCCAATTAATTTAAGTATCCGTATCATGCTAATTTAAAGTTTTGTTGCTGAATAGGGCTAAATTTTATGTAGATAAGAAAGTCTGAGTCTTTAGTAGCTAAATTATACTAAGAACTAAGCAAATGTTGATTTTCCAGGCAAAGCAGTTTAAAGAGACTGTGGATACTGTTCAGAAGCATCTGAGGGAAGAAAGTACATCAAAGAGGAGCTGTCCAGATTCTTCCCCACATGCACCTACCACTATCAATGTAACCAAACCCTCGCAAGAGAGTGACTCACTGCCGAAACTGTCAGAATTGTACCGGCCCAAGGCTGGTAGCTGGGAGTGCAAGGCTTGTTACACGGTCAACAGCGCCAAGGATGACACGTGTGTGTGTTGTGACAGCCCCAAGGAGAAACCCAAGTCCCCTGGGGCTAGTGTGACGCCTAGAACTCCGGAAAAAACTGCAGCAGTGCCGTCACTGGCGGAAATGTTCAAGCCTAAAGCTGGCTCTTGGGAATGTGCAGGTTGTCTTGTGAGAAACGAAGCTGACAAAACAGTGTGCCCTGCTTGTGCAACTCCGAAACCTGGTCATGAAAACGATGTTAAGGAATCACCCAAGTCAGGTGTCACGTTTGGTGCGACATCTTTCAGTTTTGGTATTAAACCTGATGAGAACAAAGGAACAGGTTTTAGTTTTGGGATTCAACCTGAAAACACTCCAAAGAGTTCATTTTCGTTCGGTTTAAAATTGGGGGCAAACACAACGCAAGAATCGACACAGTCTTCTGTAATTGTGAAGCCATCTGGGAATGAATTGACAAGCAAACCTCTACCGGCCACTGGTTTCACATTCGGAATCACAACTCCATCTAAACCGGCAACACCTTTCACATTCGCACCAAAATCTGAAGTGGTCGCAACCTCAGCTGACTCCACTTCTACATCTTCTGTATCAGATATCAAAGAATCAAGCGCATTTAAATTTGGAGGTTTATTTGGGAAAACTGAAACACCTTCAACGAAGGCATCTTTTACTTTTGGAGGATCTAGCTTATTGTCAGGTATCTATACTTTTTGTCGATAGCTTTGAATTCATGCATTATTTTTTTATAAAATACATTAAAATTAAATTTCGTTAATTAATGCTACGTAAACCATGCAAAACCTAATGGTTATTATAAATCACTTGATCTACATATATATTAATTTTCGATATAAGATATTATAAAATGATATATTTTTAATATTTTATCTTATTTCAATACAAAGATTATGTGCCTGGTTACATAATATGGTTAACTGGGGGCTTGGTGGTTTCATTATGGCTTGTTTTTTCCTTAATTTTTAGGCAAGGTGTCCATACCTTCCTATCCAATCAATACAATAGGTGGTTACAGATTGCTAGGTGAGCTTACTTATTGCTTTTTGTGTTTACTGGGACCTACAAATTCAAAATTATGAAAAAACTTAAATACACTTATCTTTTTCCAGCACCCTCAGAGCCATCACCGTTCGGAAATGCTGGAAAGTACGAGTTCAGTTTTAGTGGGGTGAAGCCGTGCAAGTCCCCGAGTGGCGCTGGCGGCCGGTCGCCCCGGTCCCCAGGCTCTGCCCATGGACAAGAGTCAGACACTGAGGAGGAAGTGGATGAGGAGGAGGGAGATCATATAATCTTTCAGGTGATCCTTGTAGCTAGTAACACAACATTTGGAAAAAATATAACTAAATAGTTGATCTTATTACAGTCAAGTTTTTATTAAACTGCTTACAGTTCTTTCTTAATTAAAAGAAATGTAATTTGTAAGGGTGTGCGATGCAGCAAAAAAATTTAGATTCGATACAACAATGCGATTCAAAGAATTCCGATACGAATCGATGGGATTCGATACAAAACGTCAAACACACAACACGATTTCCTGTAAAACAGAAATCATATAATAGAAGATAAAAAAACCATCAAATTAAAGTCAAAAAATTAGACTATTCACTAAATTGTACAGTTTCTTAATTAGTTTGATAACTTTCAAGTTCCAAAGATTTTTGTTAAGGTATTTTATCTATGTATATTATATCAATAAAGCAAAGTTCGCTAAAAGATTTTCAAGATTCGCTAAAATATTTAATAACTTGGAATTTGTATAGCTAGACTTGACAAGACTAAACAAGAATTACTTTAAAAAATTAATGTAGGTCTGCAAATAGTGAAAATATATTATATATCTATTATAAACTATTAAATTAAATAAAAAACTAGTTTAACTATTGTATGACAAAAACAAATATATCTCTAGTTTTTAAATTTTAATATAATTCAAAATTCTTTTGTATAGGTTTCGAAAAATAACATATCTAACAAATTTGGAAATGAGAAAAATAAACGCTATTACGAGAGGAAATGAGTAGTATTGTAGTGAAAACTATAAAATAATTAAATAATAAAAAAAATCAAAAAGTAATAACATAGAAAATATAAAAACAGAAGGAAGTCATCTATTTCAAATGGTTAGTTTCTAATCAAAATTCATATTTTTAAATTTAAAAATATATATAACTTTTAAAAATTAAATTAGTTGTGGTTACATATTTATTTAAAACTATTTATTCATTACTTTTATTTAAATATAAATGTCTAATTTAATTAAACACACGTAACTTAATTCGATTGCTTACTTAATAAATCCCCTCAGATTAATGATTATCAAAGAGAAAACATAAAATTAAATTTTTAACTAGATCATGCTATGTAGAAACATGTAAGTATTTATTTGACTGAAAAATCAAATAATGAAGTGCTCAGTCAGTTCCAAATGTCAACAAACCCCCTTCCCCCTGAGCTCAAGGTCGTATTTTTTATTACCTACACAATATTGGCTATTGTCTGACCACCTGTCTACCTCACTTATCTCTTAATAATAGCTTACACCCTATTTAACTGAGAATCACAAATTTAATGTTTTTATTCATGATTAGTAATACTGATAAAACATTTAATATGTAAATTATAATAGACAATTTAGAAAAATGTCAAATACTCAAAGTTTACTTTTTGGAATAAATATTATTAAAAAACTATGGATCTACTTTTTTGCTGCGTAAGAAAGGCAATGGAAGCTGTCAAAAAAAGGGATGAAAAAGGAACTATTATTAAAACTAAACTAAACAAACTGTGATTTAATTAAATACAATTCAGTTTTGGTTTTTAGTATTTGTTGATGTTTTTTTTGTTAGTATTGATGTCGGTCGTGTCCAGCGGAGGAATACCTAACCATAAACAACTTCCATTAAAATTGTAATCCTCACGTCACTGTTGTAAGCTGTCGTCTTGTAAAAAACTTCTCTGACTTCTTTGTCGATTTTTAAAAAGGATTTAAAATCAGTTTGAAGAACAAAATAAAAAGGAAAATTTGATTGCACAAACATAGACATTAAATAAATTTGTTTCAAAACCTGAAAATCGGCATAAGCTATGCCATTAGGATCACATCGAGAGAGTACGCATCTACCGGCGCGGCCATCGCGACTCCCTCGATGCATCGGGATTTCGATTACCTCTGTATCGAATCGCAATAAGAAGCATCGAATCGTATCGAATACATTTTCGATGCATCGCACACCCCTAGTAATGTGATTCCTAAATTTTAAATTATCTAACCTATACAAAGGACAGGTTCAAATATGTTGTGGTAAGGTTGCTATTTCAATAATCTAATCATAATCAGAGGACCTATAGTGATATTTGTAGTAAGTAGGATGGTTGTGTGACAGCCCGTGGTGCCACTGCCCGACAAGGTGGAGGTGACGACTGGTGAAGAAGACGAGGAGGTGCTGTATTCCCACAGAGCCAAGCTGTACAGGTTCACTCAGGGGGAGTGGAAAGAGCGAGGGGTTGGCGATGTTAAGATACTCAGACACAACAACACGCACAAGATCCGGTTAGTTATTCTGTATAGTTTATGGGCAGTTGAGATTATAACACGTACACTACGACTAGCACTGAAAGATGACATTCTGAAGTACTATTCAAAAGTTCTAGTCCCTCCACCGGCTTTGTACAAGGGTATGAGGTGACTGTTGTCGCGTGGAGGGTATGTGCAATTTTTTTTGCCATTAACTTAAAAACAATACAATTGTTGACACATTAAATATTACGTAAGTATTTAACTTTGTCCTAGTGACCTACAATCAGTGCCAGCTGCAGTATATGTGTTAAAAAAAGTTTCTCAGCCGATTTCACAGCCCTGCTTTTTGCACCGTGTGCTGCAAATCCACATTAACCTTCACATCCTTAACAATCATTCTGTTGATCCTTGACTTATCATTAGATTGTGGTTTTACTTTTATGTATTTGTCCTGATAAAACCCTCTAAAACACAACAAATATAACATATCTAAATTATAATTGATCATTAATAAATAAATTCAACTTTCCATACATACAAAATTAAACTTCTTACTTTATTTGGTTTGGAGTTAAAAATTTAAAAAAATTGTTAAAATATAAATAAATTCTATAGATTTTAATTCAATATAGACGGATAAAAACAACTCGTACTACACTTAAAATATTGATCCTACGTGGACCGGTGGACCTCCCACGATTTTGACCTCTGAAACATTAAAATGCTTCCACTGGTTATTGATTTTTGAATGAAACTCACACCAATTTCTATAAATGATAATTAGCTGTTTACATATATTCCTACACGAAAAGGTGAATATACCTGTTTCTTACAAAAATCAGTTTTCTCTTCTTAGTTTTAGATTAGATGGGTTTAATATGTTAGACAGAGCATTTTTAATGCATTCCTAATTTTAAACATTATGTAACAACAAAATCTCCACCATCATAACAAACTATCTTTTTAGCAATTTATTAGTTCACAATGGTATTAAATTTAATGCCATATATAGTGCACGTTCATTTTTCAAGGTCAAGAAAATACTGGAAAAAGATCAATAACATTTTCTAAAAATAAATTGAGAACTTTTATTTTAGTAGACACCCTGAATTCTTAATAAACAAATACCAAATCTAAAAATTGTTTATCACCAACCATTAATCTCAATAAATCCTTAACCATTGCTCAAAATTACTTTACCTCGTTAATAAATAACACTTGGAAAATTTTGATATTTTACTAAATGAAGTAGTTTAGTTCCAATGAATAATTTTCTCTTAAATTTTAATTTTACTATAATTTGTGTGGTATTTTATCATCAAACTGTACCAAGATGGAGAAATCTTCTAATGGGAAATGTATCATTATTGAGGAGATTAGGATGTTGTAATTTTAATTAAGAAATATTTTTCAGTTTACTCAGTGATATAGCAAACTAAAGACTTGGATAATGAAATCCATCTACTACAATACTAAACCATTATTTATTTTATTATTATTAGATTATTTTATTTGGTTAAAAGGCTATTGCATACTAATATACAAGATTTAGTCAAACGTTTACCATGGTCTTTTTCATTCCTATTGTTGACTGATCAAGCCGAAATGAGTTACATGTTAAATTTCTATCAACACAAATCTGTGCTGAGTTGAGAATTGTCACAAGCCATCTGGTTGTATAATCTAAGTTTAATTTTTATGTACTCTTAATTTCAGACTGTTGATGAGACGTGAACCAATATTGAAGATCTGTCTGAACCACTACCTGACGGCAGATATAACGTTAACTCCCAAAGACGATCGCTCGTGGCTCTGGAGTGCTCAGGACTTTTCTGACGGTCAACTCACGGCAGAGCAATTCTGCCTCAGGCTAAAGACTCCGGAAATAGCTGCTGAATTCAAAGCCGCTGTTGACTCTGCTCAAGTAATTGAATTGAAATCATCCATACCTCTATAAAAAATATTTTCTGAATTAAAACAGTATTTTTATGAAAGGCAATAGTGAAAGGATAAAAAAATTAAATAAACTATTCTATATAATTATTATAGAGTTCTGCAGGTATCCGAAAATCCAGGGAATTTCGTGAACCTGAGTGGTCGGGCGAGTTCAAAATTTCTCAGGTCTTATTCAGGCGGGCTTTTGTTAGACGTTGGGTCGGATGGGTACCTTCTACCCAAACGAAATCGGGTACCCCAAACACCTGACATAACAAAGATAACCAACCCGAAGGTTAAAAATTTCCATCAGGTTTTTTGAACAATATTGCGTCCAATGCTTCTAACCCTCGCCATTCATGCATTATATGGTCTGTCGAATACGGATAGTAGCGATAGCGATGTCAACTTATAAATTCAATAACTGATGTTTTATTGCACAACTACACAGTCAACGAGACTTTGATGAAACTGAGACAACCAGTCATCTGCCAACTCAAGATTATTGGGCACTAGCAGCTTATTATTGTACCCACATAAAGCAGGTTACGGAATAAGGGAATCGTTCCACCTTTTAACGTAACTCAATAGTAGTACGTCAAAATTGTCGTAACCAAGCTTGTTTTTCAAAAATTTACAAAAACGAGTTCTCATGTAAAATATTTTTATCAGGATTTAAAACGAGTGGAAAAATTTATAGAAGAGTGAACAAAAGACCGACAAAGTTTCAAATATCGTAATTATTTGGTGAACCCTTAACATCATCGGTACGTTTGTGAATGCGATGCCAACAAAGTATTCTGTAATATCAAAACTCAATAACGATATTCGAAACGAAAAAGTAAATTATTTTGATATATATTTAACAACAATGCAATGTAAACAACAACCATGCGGGACATTTGATACTGCTGAGCATATGGCGTGGACGTAGTTACAAAAATTTTCACTAGAATGCAGCACAGCACCAAATGGTTTGTCACTTCGGTAAATTATTTAGGTACAGTAGAACCTCTCAAACTCGACACAATGTGGACTTAAAGGTTTTTGAGTTTTGAGAATACGAGTTTAAGGGAATTTATATAAATTTAACTAAAGGACGAGTGAAAACGCTTAGAGTTTAAAAACACGTTAACTGCTAAAATTCGTACAATAGAGAGTGGTATAGGCCTATTCAAAATTTTTTTATGTTTTTACTCACAATTTGATGGAAAACAGTGAAGAAATGCTAACCGGGCCAAAAAAACGGTATTTACAGCCATTTTCTTTTGCGGAAACTATAGTTGCCGCCCGTATCTAGGGACTGATCATCCGCGGCAGCGATTGTTGCACCCGCAGCAAATGTATTAAAATGGTACATTTGTTGATTTATAATATACAATTATTCATTTATATCAACAATTATACTAGGCTGACCACCCAGTGACGACTATGAAGCGAGGGTAGTCTATGACCTGCCCAGGAATCCCAGGTCATGAACGACTTTAGAAAACCCAAAACCTAATCTGAGTCTCTAGGCAACCTATGTACTGCTTTATGTTATAGGCGGTGTAAAAAATTATTAATTCACCAGTCTTGTTGAATTTTACGGAATGTCGAGTTTGAGAGGTTTTCCTGTATAATTTTTATGCTAAATTATTTTGTTATTGAACATTGTGTCACAAAATTAAATATCAAACTCAAATCCTTGAATTTTCACTTCAGAGGCCTAACCTTGATCTAAACAAAAACTCTGAAGGTCTAAGGAGTCATGAGGATTTAAGGTTTATTCAAGGATTTTTATGACCAATGAAATACTCAAGGCTACATATACAAAAAATATTTGAAAAATAAGATTCCTATTGATTGACTAGCCAATCAACGAATTATTGGTATTAATATTTTTAACTTATTCAAACCTATAAGTTGTTTAGGAGGAGAATTTATTAATTTAAAAAAATACTCGGCTGAAATGCCTAGAAAAAAGGCTAGAAAAAGCCTGAGCTCTAAAATTTTACAAAAAGCTTTGCTTTGTCTGGATCTTGAAATTCCAGGCGTACACCCCTAATTAGAAAAACTTCATTTTCAAATGTTAAAGCGTTGTTGGTGATGGCACAATCAATGCCTGGAATCATAAGAATGGGGAATCGATTTTAACCCCTTAACTGTGACACACATGTTTATCTGTAGTAGTATTATGTGCTCGCTAGTCGACGCATGGAATTTCAAGTGCAACACCCTTGTTTCGGTCTCCGCGACGCCCGTACATACATACATATCCTGTCCCGTTCCGATTATCTTCGGGTCTGGGTGTTTACTAGGCCTCTCCATCTTCTTCTGTCCTTCCACAATTCTTCTTCCTCCACATACTGCCATTGTACTCCTCTTGCTTCTACATCCCGTTTCACCTCGTCGATCCACCTTCTTCTGGGTCTTCCTCTAGGTCTTCTTCCATTCATTTGCAGCTCGCTCATTCTCTTTGGGATTCTTACATCTTCCATTCTCTTTACGTGACCGAACCATCTCAATCTCGACTTCTCTACTCGTTCTCTCAAACTTTCTTCGACTATTCCTCCTCTCAGCTCTTCATTTCTCATTCTATCTAATCTTGTTTTACCTTTAATCCCTCTTATAAACTTCATTTCCCCTGCCTGAACCCTACTCCATTCCCTTTCTGTTATGTTCCAAACTTCTGCACCATAGGTAACTATCGGTATATAGTACGTTTTGTACATGGTAACTTTAGCTTTCTTTGGTATATCCTTATCCCATACTAGATGTCTAACACTTTGGTAAAATCCTGCGCCTTTCCCCAGTCTCGTTGTTACCTCTTGCGCCATCCTTCCATCGTTCGAAATCACCGTGCCTAAATATGTAAATTTCTCTACCAACTTAAGCGGTTTCCCTTCTACTTCCGCGACGCCCGTATTTAGACAAAATTGATGTTCTCAGCTGATTCTCTCATAAATACAAGTTGTCTGCTAGTTTTTTCTCATGCTATGACTTACATTGCTTGTGAGAAGTGAAAAACCATTTGGTACCTCATTCTAGTGAATATTTACTCTGCAGTATCAAATGTCCCGCTTGGTAGTTGTTTACATTGCGTTGTTGCAACCAAGCAAAGTTGTAAAAACCCTGCCTTGAGCCATCAGTAGGTGTAAGGAATATGTCAGCCTTAGTCAAAAGACTACAAGATAGCTCCACAATCATTCTACACTCGTCATTCATACTTGTGGTCATTCACACCATTTCACTAATCTAATCTAATTAAATTACACTTCAACTTGATTACTTGATTGAACTTGATTAAATTCGGAATTAGAATCGGCATTGGAATCGAAAAATATTGGAAACGATTGCAAAACTAAAATTTGAGATTTACTGCATTTAAAAGTAACAAATTTTGAGATGGCGCAATTCACAAATTAAATCTACAGAAACCTTATAATTTGCTAATAAATTACATCAACAGATCTTAAAATTCATATATACAATGGATAGATTGATAAATAATAATTATCAATATTATTTCTTGATCCAACTATTTTATTTATTACAATGATAAAAATGAATCGCCAACCAAAAAACCAAGATTTGACAGAGAACGTTAGTTGGCTTGTTTTCATCGGCTATCTGCGAATCTGGCAAAGTAACCCGATTGGGCGTATGAATTTATGGTACCTTGTTTTGAATTATGTTTAGAGCTGCATTGGGATCGGAGTTTGATATTCAATCCGACTTTTCGGGTATCCACACACCTCTAAAAATGTCATAATTTATTTGTATTTATTATATGTATTTTAGATTTTTTATCTATAACGCCCTTGTTTATTTGTTTCCCCCACAATATGTTTAATTTACAATTAATTGTAACATGAAGTATCCAAATATGTTGCAGGGTGAACTGGACTCGTCTGTTTGTGAGAGGTCATCGTTCTCAGGAGATGATAAGGGTATGATCTCCACTCAACTATTACGTTTTCTGGCCACTAACACTTGCACTACTTTAGCAATGCCACTGGGTCTAACGCCTTGTAGTCACTCTCTTAACACTTGTGACCTTGCAGAGTCTCTTGCTAATTTGGACTCTGGATATACATCTCCTATTGGTTTCGATAAGCCTTCTTTAAGTGTTTATGATGAAACTGAGATGATTTTCCTGAAAAGGTTTGAAACATATTTTACTCACTGTAGATTTTCGCATAAAATGGAAACAAAATTGCCAATGGTTCATCCTTTTTGTAATTGTGTGCTTATCTACTTTTTAACTGAAGCAGTAAAAGGTTATTACAATTGCTCTGTACCATATCTCCGCCATTATCAGTTGAGAGTGTTTTTGCTTAGGCTGCAACGTATTTATAATAGCATAGGTTCCAGTAGAGGAAGGATGATCTTCAGGTTGATGATTTGTAAAGCTGAACATGTACTAGCCTTGCAGGACAAGACTTAAAAAGTTCTATAAAATGTTTTTGAAACAAGTTATACTGTTTTATCTTTAGTTTCCATTTCAAAGGAAATTGTTCCATGTGTAAATATTTCATTCGTTCCAATTAATTGTGTGCTAAAACTTTCACTAGAAATAGTGTTGGTACCCTGTTTACTTTCTTCCCTTATACAAAATATATGGTGTAAGTATTGTTTTTGTCAAAATTTTTAGTTTCAGTTGAGAATATATCCATATTGAAGCTACCTGAATCCAAAAAAGTGTTTTTGGACTAATATCTGTCTGTCTGCCTGTCTATGAACAAACCCCGAGACCACACTGATTTGTATGAAATTAGGGTACAGTTGACCCTCTGTTAAACACCCTGCTCGGGACTGGGCATAAGTCAAATAACCTAAAAGCGTGGTTTAACTGGGCAGTTAAAAAAATGAGAAATGCTCTATAATTAAACATAATATTGATCTAATAATAATAATAATAATATTCCATTTTTACTTTCTCCCCTTATACATAGTAAATGGAGAAAGTATTGTTTTTGTCAAAATTTTCGAATTTGAGTTGAGGGTGGATATAACCGTTTTGGAGTCCCTTGAATCCAAAAAAGTGGGTTTGGACGTGATGTCTGTCCGTCCGTGTGTCTGTGTGTGTGTGTCTGGATGTGTACAGTGCCACAGCCTACCCCGTTGGTCTGATTTAGATGAAATTTGGCATGTATGTATATATTCACGGTATCCCCAGGCAATTTTTTCATTTTTTTTTAATTTTTTATTGTTAAGGGTAGTTTACCCCTAAAAACCCTTAAAAAACGTGAAAAATCAAAATTTATCAAAAACGGCTCCAACGATTTTGATCAAAATTTGGTAGTTTATAGTGCACAAAGTACTAAATAATTTGACACCACCCACATGTCTGTAAAAATGACGGTTCAAAAGTTATGGGCTTTTAAGTGTCAGAAAAATCAAATTTTTAAATTTTCAGCGAGAACAATAAAAGTAAAGTATAATTTAACTGGCACCATTGAAACCTGCTTAAAAATCTAAACAAATTAGTATTTTGAATTATTTGTCTACGACTAACGGTTCCAGAGAAAAGTTAAATTTACTGTCCATAATAAACGCAGTACGTTGTCTGAAAGCGTCCAATGTTATTCTTATGGAGAATATTAAAATATAAATTTCTTCCTTATTTTTAACCGTTTTCCATGAAACTTGGTATGAAGCATAAGGTCAAATCACCCAACAGAACCAACTCAAAAAAAGCTTGGTATTACCGGGGGGGGAGGGGTGTTTCCCCCCATACAATTCGAACAATTAATTTAACTTTGTCTCTCTGGTTTTTATTTTCAGAAATGGGATGATTATTTTTTTAACAATAAATTATTAAATGGTATTTACCTATTTAGATGAACTTTGAAGAACATGATAGTTTTATTACAGATTGTCTTCCTTGAACTTACTTAAGGGAGAACGTATGCGTCAGTTCACTGGTACCGTTTATTAGTTTTAATAAATATGCTCAGTTAAAAATGGACTATACTGTATTAACATGTTCACTGTAGACCACTCGGATCCGAGTGGCACTGGCTCCAGTGTGTGGAGCTGACTTCACACCCAGACATCAGGGCGTATTAACCGATTGCGGTCTTCTTTCTTTCTTCTAACTGCCCACAAGTTAAACTGGGCAGATTAATAGATGGCCTACTGTTCATTGGTTCACTTTGGCAATATCCCCAGGCTATATTTTATCAAGGATAGTTTACCCTTCAAGTCCTTGTCATCCACTAGACAAATGACTGAAGACCTGCATTGCGCGTCCGGAGTATGCACAACGTCGGTTGACTGCTTATATTTCGACATCTAGTTCTTTTTTTCAATGTTAGGTGTGCTAGTTCCCTTCTCATCAGATAGATAGTGTCGGTTTCCTCTTTAAATCATCGTATTTAGTGTCCAATGTTCCACTTTGATAGTTAATTTTTGTCTTATTCGCATAATTTTTTTAGCGATTGTACGTATTGATGAGAATACAGTAAATTATCCTTTTTTCTAATATTTATCATTAACTATTTATTACTTCAGGTAACTTGAAGTAGATCTGGCAAGTGAAATAAAGGAATCATTTGAAAACAAAACAAGTCTTGATGAATCAACAGTACCTACTTGTTTTAAGTCTACCACTTGAAACTGGTGAAAAAGTACAGTAATAATTTTTTTCTTGCTAAATGTGATTATATACACAATTGCAGAGAAAAGGTAACAGGGTAAAGAAATCAAAACATATAATTCATGAAGTTACTGTTAAACATAGTGAGCTAATAGTGACACACAGTTGTAGTGAAAAAGGCTCGATTTTAATTCGGACCGGAGGGCCTCAGGCGTCGGACAGAAATTCAGACAGGAATGGGTTGAATAAAAACATTGCATTTATGTGCAATTAATTAGGTTTGTACCGGGCTGCTGGCAAAATAAAACTAGATTGCCAATAGGTTAGCAAATTTCAATTGTACAGTGATATCAAACTCAACAATTGCTGTCACGGTGCTGCCATCTGCAAGCTAATGCAGGACTAATTTATGTAGCCGCTATTATGCTGCTTGAGTTTGTTATTATGCCCCTAGAGTCTGCTTTTATAGCCAAATAAGCGCTTTTACCAATGGTATTCCCTAGGTGTAGTGGACTAAACGAATGTACTGACGAGTGTAACGTTTATTCAATTGGAAAGGATATGGATTCAAATGCTGACCATGAGCAATCCCAATTTGGCATGCACAATGGTCCACCTTATATGAACAATGACCGGCTTGGGTGGAAGTTGACGGCATCCATAGACAATACACTTTATAGTTTATTGACATATTCTTTGAGAACAGTACAATGCGTCAGATTCCGTTGAGTTATAATTGGTTCAGTAGAAATTCTTTTCTCTGTAGTAGGGCCTGTCCTGTAGCAATGCCATGTCAGGGTTTTCTTTAATTTGTTGACTGGTTCTTGCTTGAGGTTGTCTGGAAGACGGTTGTAGAATACCGCTCCTCTGTAGGATGGCTTCTTTTCATAAAGTCTGAGTCTGTGTACTGGAAGGGTGAAGATAAAGGCATGTCTTGTGTAATGGAGGTGCAAGTCTTCATTTCTTGTTTGATGAGTGAATACAGCCTGAAGCACTGCCTCGCGTATATTGAGGGATGTCACCGTAAGTATTTTTAGTTCTTTAAATTTATCCTGACAGCTTTCTTGCATTTCGAGTCCTGTCATGCATCTCAGTGCCTTTTTTGATGCACTAGTACTCTCTCCAGGTTACCCTTGGTTTACCCTTAATGCCTAAAGCTAGTAGTTTGTTGAGAAGCTGATTGTGATGAAGGCAGTCAAATGCCTTGCTAAAGTCTAGAAACAGGCTGGTGACTAAGCATCCTCCTTCTAGTTGGTGAATGAAATGTTCTATGAGCTGGACTAGGGCTGTTGTTGTAGATCAGCCTTTAAGAAAGCCGTGTTGTTGGCTTGTGATTAGTTCATTTTCTTTCAGGTGACTAGTAAGCCTTTGAAGTACGATTTTTTCAAAAAATTTTGAAAATGTTGGTATGAGGGATATTGGTCAATAGCTGTTGGTGAATGTAACTGGACCTTTTTTAAATTTTGGTTATACTTTTGCTGTTTTTAATTTTGATGGGAAGATACCTTGTTACAGTGATTTGTTTACCAAGTCTGTCAGTGGGTGGGTTAGGTCGTTTTTGCATATTTTAACTAATTTTCCTGATATTTCATCAATTCCAGATTATGTTTTCGGTTCTAAGGAGTCTATTGCGTTTTGTATTTTGGCTATTTCGGCTTTTTGAAAAAGCAGCTCAGGTTGATTGGGATGTATGTGCTATTGTGTTGTTTATTTGCACTTTGTTGTCCTAGAGAGTTTTTTCGGCTATATCAGCAAAGAAATTATTGAAGTGGTTGGCTATCACGTGGGCTTCTTCTATCATTTCCTGTTCTGTGTGGAGCTTCCATTGGTTCCCTGCCCTAGGCTTTTCCCTCCTCTCATTGTTTATTTGCCAAAGCGCCTTGGACTTGTTTTCAGAGTCATTAATGAAGTCAGATGTTTGTTTTTTCTTCAGGGCATTAATTCTTTGGTCATACTGTTTTTTCTTTGATGCAGTTTCAACTTTATCTTCAGGTCGCCTGTAGCATAGTTCTTTTTCAAGGGCTTAGTTGGGCTGCAGTGGTGACCTGTTTTGCTTCTATCATGACTCATGGTTAAGGAGGGGTTTATACTTAGTATTTTAAGAAGAGTTGCATAAAAATAAAAATTCAAAGTAAATTTAAAAATCATAGCACTTGGAAGGTTAAATGTCAAAAAATATTTTTTTCTTGTTATTCTTAGTAGTGTTATTCTTAAGGAGTATATTGAAAAGTAAATTTTTCCCTCCTTGTTCCTCACCGGTCTCTATGAAAATTGGTATGTAGTGTTAAGTTCACATCACCCAACAAAGCCCGCACCAAATGGTTTGGTGTCTATGGTTGAGTGATGATGGTAGTGCCCTAAAAAATGTCTAATCTCTTGTTTTTAGTTGAAGAAAACGTATGATTATTCTAGAAACAATAAATTGTTACATGATATTTAAGTAAAATTTCTGTCATACATTCTCGTTATATAAATAGAAATTGTTGGCCAATTCATTTCCCGAATTCAACCTTTTTCAATGGGTTTCATTGGGCGGTGTGACCTTACGCTTTATACCAAGTTTCATGAAAAACTGCTGAGAAACAAAGAATATACTGAGTTTTAAGTAGTCTTCCTAAGAACAGCATTAGGCGTAAGAATACTGACAACGTATGGTTTTACCGTGGTAGAGTACAATAATTCTAAGTACAAATGTAATTAGGTTTTGAGTTGGCTACTTCTCTAGAAAATATTAAAAATTGATTTTTTGAACATCTAAACTCAACTATTTAACCATTATTTATATAGCTACGCTGATGATGTCAATCTGTTTGGGTTTGAATCATGAAGTTCTAATCAAAATTGTTACGGCCCTTTAGAAATTTGAAATAAAGTTTTAGGGTTGAACTAGCCTTCAAAATCAAACAGTAAAAAACCGATCAGGGTAATGTTAAAAGTACATCCTTGTACCTTGTTCTGGGTTATGTTTCACAGACATCTGACTGATTTTTTTAACATACACAAACATATTTTACCATATTTCTCAATTTTTTTAGCAGGACAAAGTAAAAATTAGTTGCAGACTATTTCCATCTGTAGTAAAGGAGAAAATTGTAGGCCTAGATATTTGGTTTCTTACTTTAGATAAGACTGATTCAATGCTGTTAACCGTAGATTGTTTAGTGTAAGACCTAACTTAGGTTTTGTTTCTATTTTAATATTACAGTAGAATCCGTCTGCGGATGACTAAACAAAAAGGTCGGATTCATTGTGTATTACTTTAAACTTTCTATTATTAATAGTTAAGATGTTACTGTGTAACGCTACAGACTCATTTTTAAATATTTTTCTTTACATACATCAGCTGTGACTATGAAGCATCAATAATACTTTTACTTTGCTATTTGCAGCTACATTTTATTTAAACATATTTATTACTTTATATAATACTGAAAAGCAGTTCATGTTTTCAGTTTAAAATATCTTGTAAAACTCTGCTACTGTACATCGACATCGTCATTTTTCTTGAACGGAGTTGTATATAAAAAATGCTGTAAATGCAGCGTGGTCGGACAAGAATTATTTGTTTTCTTTATGGTTCTACTTTTTAACTTATACCAACTGTATACCCTTTTAATGATGAGGTTTTTAAAAAATTATTATATTATCCTATATTTCAATAAACTCATTCGTATATGTTAATATTATTTTTTTTACATTTTTTATAAAATTTTACAGCATTTTAAGCTCCAATCAATCAGTCCCTAATTTTCATATATTATATACAATAAGTAAAATACATTAAGGTTAATTTTTTTCCATATATACATTAAACACAATATCTTAAATGTATAAACAGGATTTTAAAATATAAATATAATTTTACAATGTTTTAGTTTGTGTCACGTTAATTCAATTATATTAATTTTATCTATTTTTTTTTTTTTTTATAATTTTTTTTCAATTTGTACGGCCGAACATGTACATTTTATAAGTAACATTTTTTTTATTATATTATCATTATCAGCACATTATTTTTTTTGTACACATTTAAAACATTATCATAGCACATTATGTCTTTTGTTTTTGGCCCAAACACACTTTTTATGTCCTCTGGACCACATAGGAGAGCGTGGCTCAAATAAGGCCCCCACCGTCGTGAACGTGTTATGTTGTGTCATTCATTCATTCAAAGGGGCGGATTACTCCCAAGGCATTTCAGCCGTAGCGGCTTTTTGCGCACCCCTGAAAAAGTTAATTTGTCTCTGTAAAGTAGTTCTTGGACAGTTTACACTACCAAAGATCAAAATCTTCTATCAAACTGATTGTTTTCCTGTAAACCCTAGAGTTTTAAACTAAACTCTTATCAGGCCAGAAATTCTTGACAGTTTGCACGTAGTTATGCCAATTAACCCTAGAACACTTCTCTTTCGTAAAATTTACTACCCGGCCTTTATAAAATTCTGAGAACTTTTAGACAATAGACGAGGCCTTTCTGTGGGCTTGTATACCTTTCCGCAATTGTGTCTAGAGGGTCTAGGGGGATTCTATCCAACAAACATGCTTTTTAAATTTATACATTTTTTTATTCCCATTATGTTTTGGAAAAAATCCTATTTGTAGTAGTGTTGGAATTTTTTTATATTAAAGATATGTAGGAAAAACGTATTTAAATATTTTTACAAACACTTAAAAACGAAAAAGGGAATGAGTACAAACCATATGTTATTCTAAATTTTATCGAAAAGAATGTATAGTAAAATAAAAACTTGGTGTAGTAAAATTTACTAAAGAAAAAGGACCACATGATAATGAAACAAGAGAAGTGATCTAGGGTTAATTTTACAACTAACATTATTAATCCTCCAATTCAATGGAATGCTTTAACTTACCGCTTTACTTCTCATCAAGATATCTAGTCCTATTGTCTATTGCAGTTTCTCTTGTAATCCTGTGTGATAAGTATTACTGCTTTGATTGGCTTGCATAATCATTATAATTTTGTCTGACAAGTTCATTGGTTTAACTTTTACTCCAAAGTTTGTGCATATAAACTAAAACATTGTTTAATTGGCTCAAATGTATGAGTTGTTGAAGAAGGCAATTGTGAATGAAGGTATAAGATGGCTTCTTGTTGTGAAACTTATTTTTAGGTTATTAATATAAAATTATTGTCTTTTTTCGTGCCTATACAGAAATTATTGTTTTATTCTGAAGAATGTAAAATTAGCATTTGACTAAGTAAACATTCCATGTAAAATCTATCCATGAAGTATTTTTTGTTTAATCTCCCTCCTAGACTTGCCTATGAGATTTGAAATATCCAAGTTTTAATGAGTATTTTTGTATTACTTCTAAACAACATAATTGGAAAATGTGGAAGAATTGAGAAGTGAGTCATAGATGTTCATGACTGTATCTAGTGGGTGATAGCAAAATCCAATATGCAAACTCTGTTGGTGTGCATGTCTTCTGTGTTTCGCTCTTGAATTCGTAACTTAATTTTCCAGCTTAAACTACTGATATTAATTATAGTAGTAGGAATTAAGAATATTAGAAAAAAATATTTTACAAATATATAAAGGAAAATTGTAAAGGGGAAAATACGATTAACCCTTACTGGATGGCTGACAACATTTCTCGCAGCACAGTAGGGTCGCACGGCGCGGTATACCGGCATACCGAGTTTATTCGCGATCAATCATTTTGCCACATTTACTGCATTGTAGTTCGTGAAACAACCGTAGAGCATAGAGTGCATGGTTATGTTGCTTTAGCCTCTATGCACACAAAAAACCAATATGGTGGCTTTATTGAAATATTTAGTGACTGAAATTAGTTGCTAGGCGATTTTGGCCCGTATCTGTGCGCTCCTGTGCTCCTTTTGACCAGAAAACTCACAAGTCACTAAGGCCAGATTTTTTCACTTTTGCTAACCTTTTTTGTTGGCATTTGTGCTGTGTTTATTTTCATTGAGTTTAAGCAGTAAATAGTGTATATTGTGTGAAGTTTTTATAAAATAGGATTTATTAACTAATTATTATTAACTGAAATGGCTCATCCAGGAGAAAAATGCCTTTTTAATACCTAAAAATAGTCTTAAAATCTTCAATAATTAAAAATGAAGCAAATTTCTGTTTTATACTTTATTCAAGTTACCTAAATCTAAAAAGAACATTGGGAAAATAGCATTTTGATTTTTTTACACTAAATGAGCCGGCACTGTGACTTTCAGTAGCGCCTTAAAGGTTAAGTATAGAAGTAAACAAAAATAGGGAATGTGACACAAAAATGAAAAATAAAAGAAAAGAATATAAGGTTAACCCCTTTTAGGTCGAATAAGTTTAATGACAAGTACACATCAGGGTGTAATTAATTTAGGCTATTTTATGCTTAGATTGTAACATTCTTATGTATAAGTGCCCATATTGATTCATAAATGCATTCATGATGATTTGTCTTTAAGTTACCATTGTAAAATATAAAAATTAAATTAATTAAAGAGAAAACTAATATTACTGAAGTTGAATTTTAAGTGTGAGGAAATATATTGCCTCAAAATGCTAAATTTTTATCAAAGAAGCAGTAAATTCCAAGCACAATAGTTTTAAGAGGAAGGTTAAGGGAAACTGAATTTCATAATGGGATAAAATTGCCATTGAAGGGTAGTGTAGTACTTTTTAGAGACTGTCCCAAAATTAATAAAACCTTTTTCAAAGGTCAGGGACTGGGACGGTGGCGACGTCCTGTAATCCAGCTACTTGGAGGTCACGAATTGTGGATAGTTGTGAGAGATGGTCGGTGGGTGTAGTGTTTTCTTGTGTGGATCAATGTCCGCACTATTGAAAGCTACGTTAATCCGCAAAGAGCATCCTCATAATTAGACCAATACGTAATTCAGAGGCCGTGGTTCGGATTCCACGTTAAACTGTAGGTCCATTAGTTGCCATCGGCTGTTGGGCTATTAATTAACAGTCCTGTCTAAGGAACATGTCAGCCTTAGTCATTAAAAAGACTAAAAGATCGCGCCACAATCATCCTGCATTCATTCCTCATTCATACTTGGCTTAAAATACCTACCAGGGTATGTCGCCATTTCAGTTAAAAGTATAGAAAGTAAAGTAAAGGGACTGACAGAGGCTGAGTTTAAATGCTATTTAAAAATGATAGTATGTTTTGAGTCTCTTGCTCGTATCCTTGGACGATGTCCGCATAACAGTCTTCTCAGAAATTCAAGACATAACGAAATAAGAACAATAATAGTAGATCAATTGAAAAACAAAGGTCTTCGAAGAAGTTACTTCTCTGATAATGGGTCAAAAAGAAGAAGTAACATCATTGTCATTGACAGAAAAAATAACAAAGCGTACATTATTGAGCCACAATAATTAGATTTGAATCTAATAAAAACCACAAACGGAACAAGTTCACGATGAAAAGAAAAATATTTATTAAAAAACCATTGGTTATTATTAGGATAAATATGAAGTTAAAAAATAATTAATGGGCATTTTAATTGGTCCTCAAGGAACAATACAAAATGTATTATAAAGTTTTTGGAAAAAGTTAAAGTTAGATTATAAAACACTTTCTCAATTGGCACAAACTGCTGTAAAATTTTCAATCAGTATTTTGAAGAACCATCTGTACAATAATGTAAAATTATATAAAATTTTGTGTTACAATATTCTTGGTGTTAAAGCAACTCACATTCGTGAAAAGATGTGAAATTAAAATAAATTCTTTTTATATATAACTAATGTAACATTGCCGACACTTACTCTACTAACATCACTATCATAATCATCATTCAATAACAATGAATCTATTTTTCTTCTGTAACTTTATTCTACATTTAAATATGAGTATTTTTGGGGCATCTGCTAGTCTAACGGTTAGCGTCTTGGACTTAGGTGTAGGAGGTGACGGGTTCGATCCCCGGGATGGCCACAAAATTTAGATGAAAATTCCATAAAAAATAGTGTACTTCGAGGCTGCATAGCTTAAGCTGAGCCTGCTATTATGGCAAAACAGAATTTTAAAAACACTGACACAAGTAAACATTGCATAAAACAAACCTTTACTGCAACAACAATCACTCAAAGGAAATGACAAATGCAACCTTCAGCTTGTGAAATTCACAGAGAAAATAAATATCATAAGGGCAAAAATAAACACACAGAGTAAGAAGAATTAAAGTTTAATTTAGTAATGTATGTATAAGAAGCAAATAAACATAAAATACTCGTCTTATGTTTACTTTGAGCGAGCTTTACGTCGTTATACATTGCATGCATACAGGCTGCCATTCAAGCTTTCGGGAAAATGGTGTCCAACGACCTGTACTCCCCATTCGACCTCAAAGGGTTAAATATTAAAAAAATTGTTTAGCCTTGTTTAATTACTATGTATTTTTAACACTTAAAGATTTCTGTTTGAGTTGACATTGGGCCTAAATGGGTTATGAGATAAAAGTATTGATTAAATTGAATAACAAAAGTATTTTGGACGTATAAATTAAATAACAAGTAATTAATTCATAAAGGAAAAGCTTGTGAATTTTCTAACAAGTCATTTAACTGTTTATTTAACTCATTCCTGTCTAACGACGCACAGTAGGCGTCCTCCGTCACATATTTTTAATTTTTCACTAGTCATCGAAAGTGACGCACAGTCGCTGAGAGAAAGGCTTTAATTCAGAAATCAGGGCCTCAGGCATCCCACATAAATTCAGATAGGAATGGTTTAATGCTTAGATATCTCACTAACTTCTTAACCAAATTTATGTTGTGATTTTATGTTGTTTAATGTGTTTGTCACATTTCCAAATCTCACTGCTTACGTTTTGTGTTGAATCTTTTCTCGTGGTGCTGGTTTTTCTCTGTATCATTCAAACTGGTTTGCTAACTTATCAGTGTTGTTTAGGTAAACCAACCAAAACCCTAAAAGTCGTTGAAATTCTTGGTTTAATGGTGGAAGAAGTAATTCCATGTCCAGAATCTCAAGAAACCAGGTTAAGGAAGCTTTTTGAAGAATTTTTACCCGATTGTATTTTGGTATCAGTAGTAAAAATTAAAAACACATTTTTGGAAAATACGTTCAATTTAAAAAAATTAGAATATATCTCTCGTCATAAACGAGTGGATGAAATAGAACTGTACCATGCAACTAGTAAAAGAGTCTTGGATTTGGTTGTGAAAGATAATTTGGATTGGAGGAAGACAGAACGTCACCGGTTCGGTCATGGGGTGAGCTTTTCTCCAAACATGAACTATGCCAATTACTATTGCAACCGCAAGAGTGGTACAGCAAGAGCGATGATTGTGTCCACCGTGTTAATTTCTGATCCCTCAGAGGGACACAACAGCTTGAAAATACCTCCAAGACACAGTGATACTTCCGTCGCTGAAAACTGTCTCACGTATGTGAAATACAATGATAATGAGTTTTTGCCAGTCTTTGCTATTCAATATTTATGCACTAAGAGTGCATTAAACATACAACCTTCCATGTTTTTTAATGGGTTGTCTGTGGGTTGACTTCACATCATTTAGTACAATGAGTTCATTACGTTCGGTTATAATTTGTTTGGTTACTATTATTTTCTGCGCCTCTTTAGTTGAGTAAAACTCAATTAATTCTGAGCAATTATACTATTATTAAAAGTTCCTTTTGTTATTCTTTACATCAAAGATGATTTTTTTAACTAGGTAACTCTTATAAGGTAAAACCGTTATATTTTTATAGCTTTAAAAAATAGGTACCTGTTAAATATTTTAGTTGCTATAGTTATTTTACAATTTAAAATTATACAGAACAATTCATGTACATTTTTGTAGCTAATTCCTGATTTTATGTATTTTTGCTGACAATTTTTGAATTTTAACACTTTGAGTGCTGACCGTATAAGAGTTGAGTACAGAACCTGTATAAAATGCTGGGACTTTTCCCTTATGTTAACAATCCATAGAATATAAACAATAAAAAATTAAAAGCTGGTATGTACACAGTTTTGAAGAGTCAAATATCCTCTTTAACTTGGTATATAATACATTGAGGCTACAAAAATATTTCTTACGATGCACTTTTATAGACTAAAGTACTGTTTGTGAAAAAATAAAAACCCTTTTTTCACTTTTACTGTCAATAACTTGCAAAACTGTATAAAAATAACTGGGAGCGTTTCACAAACCCGAGTTTTCACTACACCGAGTAAGGCTAAAAATCTAATAAATATCGAAATTTCACTACGCCGAGGTTTCACAAAACCGAGTACGTTATAAAATTCAACTATTTCACTAAACCGAGTTTCACAAAACCGAGTAAGGGGCTGGGTACCGCCCGCTCTAGAAGTGACTGTAGAAGCCTGTATAGCGTGCAGTATTACGTGCTTTGCAGGCACTCGCTGTCCAGTCGTGTAGTGAACATAAGGCATGACACATAATTTATATTGAAGATTTAATAATAAATAGTTAATAGTTTATACCTTAGTTAATAGAAATAAGTTAATACATTTAGTTAATAAAATGTTGCGAATTAAAATAATGTTTAGAGCTTTATGATTCTTTAAAACCATAAGATTCCAAAAATGTATTAAATACAAATCCTATGTTGTTTCTAGTGTTTCAAGTGCTATTCGCTGTTTTGTATAGCTAAAATATATTAATATATTTTAATTGTTACCAAGTTCATAAACATTTGAAACACAGTACCCTTTTTTAAAATATTGATTAAAATTCAGGGTATACAGGGGCCTGCTTTGGAGCATACAATCATCTGCAGAGAATAATAATCTCCAGAAAATTTTCTTTTATCAATAGCTTATAGCTTGTTATTGTGATAAGTTCTATTTTTTACAGGCAAGAAAAAACTGAATTGTTCTAAATAAAAAAATCGTTCTTATAAAAAATCAAATTTTTCTCTGCTTTCAATTATTACATACAAGCATACAATTATTTTCGTTTACTATTTTCTATAATTTTCTTTTAACATTCATCCATGGACAATTTTATTTTTGTGTAATATATTAAAACAGTATAAAGTAGCTTAAGTTATTAGATCAATAATGTCATTTACACAGATTTCAGGCAGTGAATGCCTTCAAAGCGCATGATCCTGCGTGTTGTTGGCCTGCCGGCCGATGTGCTCTTGGTGCGAACTCACTTCTAGAGCGGACGGTACTCAGCCCCTTACTCGGTTTTGTGAAACTCGGTTTAGTGAGACAGTTGAATTTTATAACATACTCGGTTTTGTGAAACCTCGGCGTAGTGAAATTTTGATATTTATTAGATTTTTAGCCTTACTTGGCGTAGTGAAAACTTGGTTTTGTGAAACCCACCCAAATAACTCTAACCTACAAAGTAAATAAAACAATTGGCCATTCTGTTTCGTTGTGCCATCTGCTGCGAACAGCTGACCTTGACGCAACAAAATATTGCATTACGTGATCACGTTCAGATTTAACTATATATGTTTTATGTTCGTATTAAAGGTAAAATATATTACATAACACTCCTAAGAACGTTGTTCATTCACAATCACGGTAAAATAGTACGAAATTATGACCAAAAAAATTTTTATTTTTAAACCTGTCAAATGACGGGTTCAGCAGTCTATGGAAGTTTTAGTTGCCCTTCAAATGACGGGCTTAGCATTCAAAGTGTTAACATTTATGTATTTGCACCTCCTTAGATTGCTCTAGCTATTATAATTGCTTACAATCTAACTATTGATTATATGTATAAAGGCTCCGGTCTACCCCTGTCGCAGGACAAAAACTCAAAGCCCTTAAAATTTTATTTTCTCTTTTAGTATTAAATATAGAAAGAATCAAAGTTAATAACTGATATGAAAGAGGAGGAAATGTTTAACTAACACAGCTACATTCTATTTTGATGTTATGAACGCAACATTAGAAGTTGAACGCAACAAGAAATACAGTAAAACCTCGTTAATCCGGACCCCATTAATACGGACTTCGCTTAATCCGGACAGCCATTGGATCGCAGTTTTAATGCACAGAATGCTGATTAGTAGCATGCAATCGTCACTGTACGACTGCGCACGGCGATGTGAGTGAGCGTGTGCCGAGTGCGGGCGGTCACAGCGCAAGGCGTAAATGCCGTTACCATGGTTACTGTCAGCCAATAGTAGCTCAGTCACACGTTTGTGTTTCTCCTGCTCGTGTCAGGCCGTCAGTTGCTCCACAGAGGTCATTTGAACTATACGTTTTAGTTGCGTTGTTTAATTGTGAAATTAACACAAAAGAAAGGCAAATGAAGTTCAATTCCTTCTTCAAACCAGTTCAGTCACCTCTGATTTGATTCAATTTGAGGACGAACCTCAACCCTCATGTTCAAAGTAATTTTGTCTTTTTTCGTTGTCTCATTTTTTGTATGGACGTAAATACCAAGTGTATATTTTTGTTCAAATGTAACTACTGTATGTACTGTTTGTAAAATATGTATTTTTATATTCAGAATATACATACTATTTAAGTTTATCTGCAAAATGTGTTTCATTATATACAAGGGGTACCCAAAAATCACTGTCTTTCTTCGTTTAGGATTATTTATTTTAATCCGGACTTTCGGTAATCCGGACGACTTGGAGCCCCAATTAGTCCGGATTAACGAGGTTTTACTGTAGTTGATAATGTGAAAAAATATTTTGATTAACTGTAACTTTTTGTTTGAAATAGGACAGACTCATAACACTACAACTTGTCAGCATCTATCAGACCCCATTTACAGCAAGTTTAAATTAAAATGATATATTCAAATGATATATGAAAATAGGATTATTTTAAACCTCTTCAACATCAGTTTTCAAACTTTCCATGTTATTTAATCGTTCTGAGGGACTATTATATTTAATTCGCCTTGGGGTAGACTGTCACCTTAAAGGGACCTCAATTGAATTGTTCAACTAACTTAGTTCATGAGTTATATATTTTTTACTTGATAACCTTAGAAATAGATCAATTTATTTAGCCTATCATAAAGTATTTCCCATTACACTCCACTCATTGTTCCACTTGGATTATTTTAATTTGTTGATTACCAATATTATTATTATATCAGATAAATGTTCTCTTTTCGTTTTGTTATAACCCTTAACCCTCAATATATATTTTGACTGGATGGAACAATTTTTGTTTAGATTTTGTAAACCTAGATCATAAATCATAATTTTTATTATGTCCGAACCTTTTTACTGTTTGACCACTAATGTGTTCAATATATATATGTTCTACTTTACAAAAGTATTTACAATAATATATTTTCTTTCTCAGGAATAGTATTTCATTATGAAATTTATTGATACAACATTTTTTAACTATACAATGTTCGTCCAATAAATATGCTGGCTGAGGCCGTTCAAACATTTTATTTTATAAAATTTAATTTACGTTGATTTTGTCCCCTTCAAAATACTCCCCAACCTCTACAATGCACTTGTTCCGCCGTTTTTTCCACTCTTCAGAGCACTTTTGAAAGTCATTTGCAGTTAGGCTTTCTCGTAGTTTCTTGTGTAATTGTCTCCACATCTTCCCAGTGCTGCCCCATCATCACAGTTTTGCAATTTGGGAATAGATAACAATTTACAGAGAGCTACAGTTACAGAAGAAAAACAGTGTAAAAAATTACACAGAGAGTTATGGTCTGATGATTAAGGAAAATCAAGAACGATGATTTAAATTTTGGATAGAAACTGGCGAACAACCAATGCTGAATGTGCAGGTGCGTTGTCATGGTGAAAGATCCATTCATTGTTGTCAATCAAATGTGGTCGCACACTATGTACGCAATCTCGTAAAGCACCTGAAAACTGTGAGGTAGAACGTAAAATTTACTGTTTGACCTTCAGGAAGAAATTCATGATGAACAACACCTTCGATATTAAAGAAAACCAAAAGCATAACTTTGGTTTTTGATCAGCTTTTTCTTGACTTTTTGGTTCGAAGATCACTTTTTTGCTTTCCACTTCTCCTTGCTTTGGAATTCAGGGTCATACTCATAAAACCACAATTCATCACCAGTTACAACCTATTCCCTATTTAGGAATTTAACATCATTTACAACTGAATTTTTTCAGTCAGTAGCACAACTCTTCTCAACTTTTGATGCAGCGTACAACAGCTTTGGTACGATTTTCGTATAGATTTTTCTTAAACCCAAATGTCTGGTTAAGATTGTGTTTCAAGGTCGTCCTGTTCTTGCTTGCATCGTCCTTGGCTTCTTGTCGGCATTCTTGAAAGCGCTTAATCCACTTGAAAATGTATGTTTTCTTCAGAGCATTATCACCCTAAACAGCCATCAACATTTCAGTAATTTCTTAAGAACTTTTATTGAGCTTCACCCAAAACTTGGTGTTGTTGATGATTGTTGTTGTTCAGTGATTTCTCTATTTCCATTTTTGTCGAACAGTAAAAACACACAAAACTAAAGCAAACACTATATGCACGATTCGCACAGTGCAACATCCCGGCAAATACTGACATCTTATTGGGCCTCAGGCAGCACGAGAGGCTTGTGGTCAAGGCCTCTGTGTAACAGCCTCCGTATCGGACCAGGACAAACCTTGTATACTCGTAAAAAAAATGGCCCACAGCATGTTTCAAAAGTAGAAGCTTTGTAAATTGTCTAAGAGATAGTAGTCCAGCTTTGGTTGGAATAATATATGGAATGGAGATGACAGAAGGTGGTAATGAGGGAGATATTCAGACTAGTTATTGTAAAATGAGAGAAATGAGAGGAGTTCTTCAGGGCTCTATTTTGAGGCCCCTCATTTTTCTTGAACATTGCAATGACATTCCTTCTCTTTCTTTAAGCTTTTTCCAATAGCCAGGTGTTCATGTATACTGATGATACACTTCTACAAATCCCAACAAAGATAATCTCGAAAAAAAAAATCCTTTATAGAATGTTGGACAATATTGACTCTGGGGTTTTAAATTAAATCATGATAAAACCAATATCATCAATAACATAAATCATACTACATCATTCTAATGTATCATGAGATTAACTTAATCTTCATGTTAAGACAAATATATCTTGTATCTTATACAATTATTTCTGATGGTGTAATATTCTGGGATAATACTTCAGGGTCAGAAAGGTTATTAAGATGTAAAAAGAGCCATATTTGGTCTACTTTCTACTACTGGTAGTTTTATAGGTCCTAGAGATTCACACAAGAAATATTTCAAGCAGATCCATATTCTTCCACTTCCATCCATTTACTTTCTTCAACATTGTCTTTTTGTTAAATGTAATACCAATAAATTTTGTACCAGGAATCATGTTCATCAATCAATATCACAATAAAAAAATAAAATCAGTTATTGCAGTACCCAGTTCATCAAACTGGAGAACATTTTTGGAACATTTCTGGAGAAGACATTTCCCTCCTACATTTGCTTAAAGATTTACAATAGTTAATAGTCAAATACATAAAGAAGTTTTGTCATTAAAAAGTTTAAAAACAGTTCACCAATTTTTTTATCTCCTGACTGTTTTATAGTATCTCTAAATACCTTTAGAATAATGTAAATCCAAATAGTTATATTTATCAAACTGTGACAAGTCTACTGCCCAAGTAGACACTGGGCATCTATGGATTATGGAAATAATTCAATTATCATCAAAAATCCAAGACAATTGTTTCAAAATATGGTTTTTACATGAAAAATATAAATTTTCCATAATCAGAATGTAAAATGTTTTCATAAAAATTTACAATTTTCCTGTAATTGCCTCATTCTCAAAAGAAACAATTTTTTTTATTTGCAAAATAATTACATTACTTTGGAGTACATCAAATTCTCTGTAATCTAAGTACATTTATTCATTTTTTTTAAATAATACTATTCTTTTTTTCAATAAAATGGTTATTAAAAGCAAAAAATTACACATTTCATCAAAAACTTACTATATTGTTATCAAATCTTGAACAATAAATAGATTAACATTTAAATAGATCCAGGAAAAAGGCTGTTTCAAACAATAATAACTAATAATTACAAATGGACTGATAATATTGCAACTGCATCAAGCTACTAACTCCAAAATGACTTGACTTTTCCAACTCCCAAAAATTAATGTTTTTGGGGGGGAAATAGGAAGAATGGGTAACCTAAAATATTTCACACAACATCTCCCAAAAATAAACTCTGGTTACTCAAAGCATTGGTTCACTTTGAATTGTTTTGTGTTATTTCTTTTGGAAAAAATTGTTATAATATATCAAATAAAACTAAACGGCCATTCAAAACTAGTTGATAGCGATATAAATTGCAAAAAAATTAAACCTTATAGAACTTCTTAGCCGTTAGAATTATCTTCACAAAATAGATTAGATTAACGATCACATAATATGCTAGAATCTCCTGACTAATATGTTGTAAAGCAAATTCCCATTACATTGGCGTTTTCAACCAAAAATATGTGTAAAAAATGATGAAGTGACTAGTGGTACATTGGAGGAACCACTTTTAGCAACTAGTGATATAGAGCATCAGTAGATCTAGGGTTAAAATAAAAATATACTGTTACAGTTCTGTAAATCCTTAGAAATTTGTTTAAATAAAGAATTTTTAAGTTTTCATATTTGGAGTGGTTGTTTTCCAATGAGATGAACGAAATTATTGAATGCGGGGCCTGAAAACCAAAATAACAAATTCATATGGGTCCAATTCACCGCTATTCATTTTTCGTCATGTCATTGACAAATCCTCATCAATCTTAAAATATATTAAGCTTATAGTTTAAATCTAGTAAGGTGAATCCATTTTACTCTTTTATATGTGGGTGGACGGAGGGTTATTTTACTAATTGTAAACATTATGCTGTGTTAAAAACAGTTGAGGAAAAGTAAGTTATATTTACATATAACCTGCAGCAGTGACTCACAACATGATTAATAGATAATAATGAAAATAAAGGAATGTTTATGAAACTGTACCATGAACTATAATTAACAACAGTATCTATAAAGAATTTACTAACAATGATAACAATATATTCACTATGAATAATATTTATTTACAAATTACAGTCCCGCCATTGATTCACTAATACCAGATGGTCAGACCAAAAATCAAATATACTTGACATTTTTCTAATGAAAAATAGATTTGGAAAAATTTGGATTGATGACTGAGCAATCCAAAGTCTAATGAGGGTTCAATCATTATAGATAAGCCACATAACTATTCAATTTTATAGTTGCTGCGGTATTTTGTATCAGAATATATTTTAAAAAGTATTTGGTATTTGTATTTATGTAGGCCTATATATGACTTAATATTTTGTCACTTTCTCTAACACTTACTCAAACCAATTTTTAAAACAGCCGAATGGCTTTTCCTAAGTCGCCAAATTCACCTTTGTGATGTCTAATCAATGATAAAAAAGAAATATTTTCCTGCTTCTGGAGTTTGAGAACTACCTTAACTTAACCTAACGAATGGTTTACCCTCCGAAAGTGGCCCACTCATTTAAAACATACAAGCAGTTCTAAGTAGGAGTGGTTTTAGTCTTAATTTCTATATGAGTGATTGGAGGCCCTAAAACTGGATCTTCTAGATAGCTTACACTAGGATATTGGCTGAAAATAGATACAAACTGTTGCATTTCTATAGCTCGTCATGAGAATAGTAAAAAAACCTTCTTAGAATTTTTTCTTCATCAATAATTAAGATGGAATTGTATAGCAGTTTGCTGTCCTTTTCTGAGGGACAGGTACATTGTTAAATGTTTGATTCGGGAAAGCTATTAGTTCTTTATAATCTACATGGAAGTATGATGTCTCTTGTTCTTTGAGATGCATAGGAACACATGAAGCTGCTTTGCATACTATGAAGTGTTGACTCAGATCTGCAATATGGCTGTGATAAAATGTGTACTGCCCACCATGCAGAAATACCCATAATATAGAATATTAATCCTAAGAATAATTTGTTTCTGTGCATATTTGTTTACATATTTCTCAATAACAATGTGTATTAGCCTATTGTGTGAAGGCGTTATTTCATTTTGTCACTGCCTTATTGCTTATACAGTTGAAACCCTCAAATCCGAAATCCGGCAAATCCAAACACGTTTTCGGGAAAATAAAAAAAATTATATAGCTGGAAATTTAAGAAAAATTTATTGAATCACACAAATTTATTTTTCAAGATTTAACACAAAAAATACAATACAAGATTGAAATTAACATAAGTTTTTCGCTTAAAGTCTGTTAGCTTTAACTGTCGAATTGAAGAAAATTTCACCCGGACGCGATTCCAAGCCAGTGTCGCATGAACATCATGTCGTTCGGGTGTTAGCGATACACACCAATCAGCAGGTAAACGCTCACTAGACAGTAGACAGGCATATCCCGGTAGGGGCAGAGTGATTTATTTGTAGCACACGCTTGCCTAGCAACAATGACATGTCAAGGGACTTACATCCACCCGCCAAGGTCAATGTCCTTTTGAACACTGATTCACCCAGCCTGTATAACCCCAATGGCTACATCTCCCTTGCTTACCACGAATACAGTGACAAAATAAATGTGTAATATTATTTCCCAGGAAATCCGAACACCCCTAAATCCAAACAGGCTTCAGCCCAATTAGTTTGGATTTGAGGGATTCCACTGTAACATTGTCACAAAGAAACACTTACCTGAGTTATGCCAATATGCAAACCAAGTATACCAATAGACACTCACATCAGTTGGTAAATTTCCAATCTATTTTTTAGATGCTTGGTGATCACATGATAAATTTATTTATTACATTAGTGATTGCAAAACTAAAATATGCCAAGTAAAAACTGTACAAGATACACAAAGTTACAGAGCTTTTACACCCACCTTTTTATTTGTATGTTGGATTACATGGTTCAGCTCTGTCATCAACAGATCCCTTCTTGATTATTTTCTATATTCAGATGTGGCAAAGGTTTTTAAGAACAACCAAAACTCACACTTGGGAAAGATAGAAAGTTTAAGTTTTTTTAGGAAGATTTGTTAACGTTTTTTGTTAAACAGATGAGATTAGTATTCTCTAACTATTAAACTATTAACACATTATAAGGTGTATCATCATGTACTATTGTAGCCATTTCTGATTAATTTCATTTGGATAGTAAAAATTGTGGAAATAAAGTCTTATAAAGTAAAAATATTTTAAGAAAATGCTACGTTTTTCGTGTATGTCTATTCCACATTTAGGATGATCAATATTGACTGTGATCTCAGTTTCGCTCATGAACAGCATATGTGCAAATATTAACCAAAGACAATAAAAAAATCAACCGTACATTACATAACTGAGGAATGAGTAAGACCAGTCACTAGAACCTCAAGTGTTACTTTTCCATCAGAGGTCAAGTTTATCGAGGTAAGAAAATAAGGATGAACAAGACATTTGTGATCTGAGAGAAAATCTATATTTTTTGTCTTAACCACACTTTATATCAAGCTGATTTCAAATGAAAACCTGATTCAGATATATTTATCACTGATGACCCAAACATCAGCGGATTTCTTTTGTCCTTTTTTATGAAACATTCTTTATTCTATTTTGACATGTATTGAAAACAGAACTCATCCAGTACCACAAATGTTAGATTTGTTAGAATTTGGAGACTTGTAAAACATGAACTGTACGTAGTAGTAGTTTGTAAATGATAAAGTTGCTGTGTTTACAGATGTGGAGGTGGTGTACGAGGCGCGTGTGGCCGAGCACCTGAGACAGAAGGCGTTGGACCTGCAACTACCTCCTAACTTCTACAGTTACCTGGAAGCTACACCCTGCCCAGGCTGTCCGGGCTGTGAACCAGACTCTGAGGTAATCCAATATTGTTTATGTAGATAGATAATACACACAGTTATAGCTGAACTGTTTAAGCTTTTTAATGTTAAGTATCATATATTTAGTCTTATTACTTAGGGTTAATGCGTGTTTATTAAACCAAAACTCTAAAACATCCGAGATCATATTTCATTAAATCATATAGCATATTAATGTCTGCACATTTATAACTGAGTACTGTGTCATCAGCAAATGTAGTTACCTTACCATTAAATTTAGCTTCACAAAGGTCATTAATACGAGGCAGGTTTTTAAGTAAGTACCGTTTTGGAATTAAAAAAAGACGTGCAAAGATATCGCAATAATTTTATTTTTACATGAAAGCCTGTACCTTAATCTACTTTTCTACATAATTTCCGTGAATATTGAGACACTTGTCATAACGTGGCACCAGTTTTTGAATACCCTCCTCATAAAATTCTGCCGCCTGACTTGTTAACCACTGTATCACAAATGCTTTGACTTCGTTATCGTCTTGAAGACGCTGACCGCCCAGGTGTTTCTTCAAGTGCAGGAACAAATGGTAGTCGCTGGGCGCCAGATCAGGGCTGTATGGAGGATGATCTAGAGTTTCCCATTGAAAAGATTTGATGAGATCTTTAGTGCGATTAGCCACATGAGGACGGGCATTGTCATGCAGCAAAACGATACCCTTACTCAACTTGCCACGTCTTTTGTTCTGGATTGCACGACGCAGATTTTTCAATGTCTCACAATAAGACGCTGCATTGATTGTCTCATTACGATGCAGAAACTCCACTAGCAATACTCCTTTTCTGTCCCAAAAAACTGTGCACATGATTTTCCGGGCAGAAATTGTTTGCTTAAACTTCACTTTTTTGGGTGATGATGAATGTCGCCATTCCATGGATTGTTGTTTCGATTCTGGTGTAACGTAGGCCACCCATGTTTCGTCACCAGTAACAATTTGGTCTAAAAAATCTTCACCTTCCTTGTGGTACCGCTCAAGGAACGTCAATGCACTGCCTAAACGTTGGGTTTTGTGCAAATCCGTCAACATTTTAAGAAAATGCTACGTTTTTCGTGTATGTCTATTCCACATTTAGGATGATCAATATTGACTGTGATCTCAGTTTCGCTCATGAACAGCATATGTGCAATTATTAACCAAAGACAATAAAAAAATCAACCGTACATTACATAACTGAGGAATGAGTAAGACCAGTCACTAGAACCTCAAGTGTTACTTTTCCATCAGAGGTAAAGTTTATCGAGTTAAGAAAATAAGGATGAACAAGACATTTGTGATCTGAGAGAAAATCTATATTTTTTGTCTTAACCACACTTTATATCAAGTGATTTCAAATGAAAACCTGATTCAGATATATTTATCACTGATGACCCAACATCAGCGGATTTCTTTTGTCCTTTTTTATGAAACATATTTTATTCTATTTTGACATGTATTGAAAACAGAACTCATCCAGTACCACAATGTTAGATTTGTTAGAATTTGGAGACTTGTAAAACATGAACTGTATAGTAGTAGTTTGTAAATGATAAAGTTGCTGTGTTTACAGAGTACTGTGTACGAGGCGCGTGTGGAGCACCTGAGACAGAAGGCTTGGACCTGCAACTACCTCCTAACTTATACAGTTACCTGGAAGCTACACCCTGCCAGGCTGTCCGGGCTGTGAACCAGACTCTGAGGTAATCCAATATTGTTTATGTAGATAGATAATACACACAGTTATAGCTGAACTGTTTAAGCTTTTTCAATGTAGTATCATATATTTTAGTCTTATTACTTACGGTGTCAAATGCTTTAGTAATATCTAAAAACACTACCGAACATATTAATCCCTCATTTATCCCTCCATAAACACATTCAAGGAATAATAATGGAATAATACTTTCAAATAACTGAGTATTCGTGCCATCAGCAATATGTAGTTACCTTACCATTGAAATGTAAAATGTCATCAATATTTTGTTTATGAAAAGAATAGGTCCAATACTGATATTGTGGGACACACGATTTTAATTCCACCATTACTGCAAATAATTGGGAGTCAACTGTATTTTAACCAATTGAATATTACTTAAATAACTTTTGAACCTATCAATGGCGACCTACCCAGGTAATACACAATTTTTCAAGTAGGAATGAATGTAGGATGATTGTGGTGCGATGTTTTAGTCTTGCTACTGACTAAGGCTGATGTGTTCCTTAGACAGGACTGTTAATTAATAGCCCAACAGCCAATGGCAACTAATGGATAGTTTAACGTGCAATCCGAACCACGGCCTCTGAATTACGAATTGGTCTAATTACATTCAATGACCTGTTACATTTAAGACTATTTTAAAATTATTATTATCCTGTCATGTTAATGTTTGTGTAAGCTGTTATTTTAAACAGCTTTTAATAAATTTCATTTATCATAAATAGTTCTTCATAGAAATTGTCTTGATATAAGATTTAATTTCTGTATCTATATTTTCAGGAGGAAGCCACAAAGAATAATTCAAAAACATCAGTATCAACTGCACTGTAAGTACCTACCTCATTAGCAATTTAATTTGATCAATATGATTAAATAGATATTCTGAAATATGGCTTACGATTATAAGCCATATGTATTATAAGTTACTCAGGTTTCTCTTCAAAATTTGCCAGTGAATCTAAACCTAAGTAATCTGTTAAGTACATCGCAGCGATGCTAATGCCATTGCACTTTATTTTTTTAAATCAACATTATTGACATTATCTCTCTGAACATCTTCTTTTTCTGCTGATGTCAGAGAATGTTCTCTAACAGGAACCCTTAGGAAATGAATCACCCTGTATTCATGAAAATAATTAATTGTTACATGTTTTGGATGACAATGACAGATTATTAAACTCTTTGAATTTAATCAAAAACTTTTTGTTTTTAATTTTCAGTACAAAACCTGAAACAGTAGCTACTACAACTACCACGCAACCATTTGTTTTCAAGGTGAAAACAGCCACCAGCGAAGTCAAATCCACCGTTGACTCTGTTCCCACTGTTACAACTGCATTCCAGCCATTTTCATTCAGTGTTAAAACAACAACGACGGCTACTGCCCCCTCCACTGTTTTAAACACATCTGCATCCCAGCAAGCTATCACAACATCATCATTCACCTTCTCTTTGAACACCCCCACTATCGGGTCAGCTCTCTTCGGGAATCCTACCTCCCAAGTAAATTCAGTTTTCAGTAGTCCATCTGTCTTGCAGAATCAAACCCCAGGAAAATCATTGCTTGGAACTACAACACCTATGCCAAACAGTTTCTCTTTCAATACTCCCAAAACGTCTATATTCGGTGGTTCCGAAGTTTCAAAATCGCCATCAATATTTGGCAGTCCATCTACTGGTGCAGGGGATGGTGGGTCATCATTCTTTGCAAACCTCAGTTCTTCTAGTCCGGGGTCCATTTTCGGTACACCTTCCGCCCAGAGCCCATCAGTGTTCGGTGGAAGTGCTACCACAGAATCTGGTCCATCGTTCCTCTTCAAGAGCACCACCACATTCAGCGACATAGCTGCTGCCACCACCAAATCTGCGTTTGACTCTGGTGAGTTATAGTTAGAACATTTTGACAATCATTTGATGTTCATCTTTAATTTAAATTTACACATTGGTAAATACATACATATATTACATATTGGTAAATACATTGGTATAGATATAAAAAATAAGGACATATAATAACAAAAAAAAGGTCTTTTGTTATACAAACAGTTTTATAAATTATTAAATTTAAGGTATTGAGATATCATCATTTACATTGTAACAATTATTAACATAACATATTTATGAATATTAATTTTTGAAATGCATAATATATAAAGATTACTTTTGCACGAATTGACAGACTTTTTGGAATAGATTTTTTCATGTACATTGGGTGACAGCTCTGATAGTGCAAGTATTGCATTTTGTTGGAATCTTTAAAATGAATTTTTGTTTTCAATTTATTGTATCAAAATTGGGGTTTTTTGTGTTTTTCATATGTAATTTAAAAAGTTTAAACATTTTATCTTCAACCATTAAAATCAGCTTTAAAAAATTACACAATTTAGTTCCTCAAAGTTTTTCTCTATCCTCAACCGAGATATTAAAAAATCTAATACGTTGTATAGAAAAAATCATAGTACATTGTATTTTGGGGCTCCAATGTTAATTTTATGGAGTATAAAGAAAAATTGATATTTCACTTATCAATCAATATTTTTGGATTGAAATTGGTATTTACCTTCATATGGTTGAAATCTTGTGCTTCAAATGCTTAAAAATTATAGTTTATGTGTTTATCATGGCAGCTAACCTGAATACTCTTTCCCATGTTAATCTTATGGAGAATAGAAAATAAACTCTTATATTTAACGACAAATATTGAAAAAACTTGTCATACGTCATTTTTATTATTATATTATTAATGTGGAAATTCGCTGAGTACGCAGGTCTGCTATGACGGGAGTATTTTGCTTCTTTCTCATTTTGTGACTATGTAGCCAACCCTATTATGAATGAGAAAATTAAGAATGAATGAGCTAATTTTATTAAAACTTCAACACGCCAAAAAATGCAAGCCTAAATTTTAATCTTTTAAATATGTACTTTTGGAGATGTCTGTGTGTGTCTTTAGTACAAAATAACATCGTTCTTTTCTTGTGTTTAGACCCAGGCAAAACCAACTTCACGTGGGCAGGTGCCGGGTCAACAGTATTTGGAGGCAAGAAGGAGCAAGGAGACGACAGTGGGGGTGATGGGGAGGAGAGTGCAGGAGAGGAAGACACCAATCATGATCCTGTGTTTGAGCCGATAATTCCTCTGCCGGATGCCATTGAAGTGCGAACAGGAGAAGAGGACGAAGATAAAGGTCAGATGCTGATTAGTTTCACTTTTACTAATTTTCTAATTTTGTCATACAAAAAATGCAAAACTTTCCAAGTAAAGTTTGAGATTAATTTAGATGGTTAGTTTTTGAGTACTCAGAGGATGATCCAGTCATAGTGTCAGGGGGGTGCTCAGTCGCAACCACTATGATTTTGATATGGATATGTCTTTTTTTTACAGATAATGACATAGTTATAAGTAATCATGTAGTTGTAAGTATTATGTGATACAATAAAACTGACCAGAAAAGGTGACACTTCAACATTTACTTAAGTTAACTGAACTAGAAAACAGAATTAATAACAGAATAAAGTAATAAAGTATAGAAATAAGAATAAAGAATAAAGAAAAGAAGAATAAAGTATAGAATTAAAGGTACATGTATTTTGTTTCAAGGGCTAAAAATCAAAATGTAAGTTTGCTTCCCTTTTAAGAGCATTCACGGCTATTTTAAGCTTTAAAATATAGCTAGGCCTAATCGTAATAATTATTTTATACAACAGTATTCCTCAACCTAAATTACTAAACTAAAGTTAAATATACTTAAAATTTAAAAATTTATAATCTCTATTCAACATAAGCTAAGTTTAAATATGAAACTTAGCATTATTCTATCATTTGACCTGAATAATTTTAAAATATCGGTTTAGCAATCAAACCCTAATTAATGGAAAAAGAAATCCTGTTATTGTGTTAAAATCTAAACATGGTTGTTTTTAACTGCAAAAATACTTTTATCATGAGTTAACTGGTTTTTAAGAAACTGTTATGAAAATATTAATGACAAAACGTAATTCCATATTCCGGCAATAGAATATTTCTTTAAACATTTTAATCAGCATGGGAAAAAGCCAGTTGCAGCGGTGTAGCCAACTGTCAGGCTTTGTCAGAACGAAATACTCATTTTTTATAAAAAAATTATTGAAGCCCCCTCTGGATCCGCCTCTGTATATACTGTTATGTTATATATCATTTTATTTTTCAGGAGTAGATTGATTGAGTAAATTATTTAAATCCGAGCTATTTAATCTGTTGCATAATAATATTTTTCTTTTCTAAATAGCTCAATATATCTCAATAACAATTTAATTGCTACAGAATTTTGCCAGCGAGCCAAGCTATACCGTTATGACTCGGATACTAAGGAGTGGAAGGAAAGGGGAGTTGGAGAGATGAAAATCCTTCGACATCGCAACAACAACACTTACCGCTTCCTTCTCAGGAGGGACCAGGTTTGACATCGTTCATTCTACCAATCAGTCATACTTTTATTCTAGTCTTATTGCAAAAACACTTGTTTGAATAAGCATTTAATTTTTTTATTTGAAACTAGTTTTAAAAAACATGTTTTTAAACCCGAAACGACTGTTTCCTTATTAACGATTCCATGCAGTGCAAAGTCTATTTTCCAGCCTACAAGTATATTAACCCTCCTTTGGTTGACACCATGGAGTCTCCAGGGGCTTTTATATTTGTAAAAAGTATGCATTGTTTCTAGGGATGCGCGAATGGTGATTTTTGGTTTCGAATCGATCCGAATCGAATATATATTTACTATTCCAAATATCGAATATTTGCATAAGGGTTTATTTTTATTCATTTAGATGAACTTCAAAACTTGGGGGTTAAAAACTGCCTAATTAAAAAATGTAGTAATTGAATGGCTTAAATTACGTAGGACCTGTATATATGATTTGCTACTCAATCCTCTCAATTGAAAATGCACAAGCCGTTTTAACCATTGTTACAATTAAACAAATCAATATTTAATAAAAATTATTGTATGTATTTCCTTGTGGAAAATAAGTTCGATCATGGATATGTCTAAAGGGAATGTTTTCATTTCTTCTTAACAGCTGTTCTTATTCTTGTATATTAAAAATTAAATACATTAGCTTTAGTAGTTTCTAGTAACCTGTTACAAATTTTCATCTTACAAATTGCCAACACCCTCCCAACCAATCATTTTTTACATTTATGATTGGTCCCATACATTGTCAATCTCTCTTCTCTATGCTAAGTCTTTGTGTCACCTTTATTCTCACTAAAAAGTGTCGTCCCACATTCTGCCCCTCTCATGCTTCTAACATCAGCAATGCAGTTCTTGAACCATTGATCAAAGAGCACATGATCTGTTTGATTCTGAGTTATGCCATTGGGCGATCTCCAAGTTACTTTATGTATCTTTTTATGCGGAAAGCTTGTAGACATTATTTTTAAATTTTTTGCGCTCGCAAAGCTTATTAGTCTCATGCCGTTACCATTGGTCATGAAGACTATTACATCCTGTGTATTGCTTCCAACACGGTTCATTTCCAACCTTCGCATTAGTATCTTCATGTCGTGGCTAGGCAGTGACATGATAATCTGGTCAAGGTTATTATAAAAAAGGTCTTTGGTATCATCATCAGAATCTTCAGTTGGGGCATAAAAGCATATTAACGATATATTTCTGAACTTTCCTTTCAACTGCACATAGCATACTCTTTCACTTATAGGGTTAAAAGTAATTATAGAATCTGCCAATTTCTTTTTAATGGCAAAACCAATGCCTGCGTAATGGTTGCCATCATCACAGCCACTATAATATAGAATATAATAATTATGTGAGTTCAATTTACTGTTAAAATTTACTGTCTTGTCTCTTGGAGACCAACTATATCTAGCTGGTAACTATTGATTTCTTTAATGACTAGATCCATTTTCCCTGGGGTTGCCAGAGTTTTAACATTCCACGTACCAAATCTCAAGTCCTTAGAACGATGCTGGGGTCTATATCCATTATTTCTATCCGATTCCGAGGCTGACTGTTGGTGTTTCTGGACAGATATTTTTTACAGGATAAGGTTATTGAGCTTACACCCAAGCCCCAACCTGGAGGACCAGGGGTTTGTTTTCAGAGTCACCTTCTCCTAGGTTAGTGACTTTCACTGCAGCTGGAAGATCCTAACCTGACCTCGGTATTAAATCAGAGTTTCCTTCCCCTAGCCTTTGGGTTCCCACCCCTTATCGTACAAGGCAGTACAGGCATTGCTTATTTGATGGCGACACTTTCTCGCCATGACACAGCACTATCATTGAGCTCTTGTGGACTTGTTGAGTGTGACCCCGCCAGAGATCACCCTCCCATACCCACTGATGCTGCCTCCTCGGTCCGGGGCTGCTTATTAAGGTTACCCCTTATTCGTAGCTGTCCACCATATCTCATGGAACGTTTGCTATCCGCCACCTGCGACCCGAACAGTACCTAAGGCTCAGTTCTCTTACTGGGTGGACTTTGGAATATATTTAGAAAGGAAATGTACAGCTAGCTGAAAAAGGTACAGATAGTTTTCCTGCATACAATGGTAATCTAATGGTATGGTAATGAGTATGGTGAAACACAATAACCACATGAAAGAGCTCCCTCTTATCCCTCTAGATAACGTCATTAGAACTGAGGCTATGGGAACTAGTAGGATATTTCAACTAAGGTATAAATTTACCAGGTACAGTACTTTCAAGTTATTCCAACATACTTTTTGAATAGCCCCCATAATTCAAATAATTTGGAAGTACTTGGTACCTTTTAGCGAATTTCCCATAGGGAAGAAGCTATTACCGTAGGTCTCATGGCGAGACTTAAGCCCGGGACCATGTTATTTTTTCTTCTTTAGGTGCCCAGAGACCAAAAACAATAGTCGTTAAAATTTATATATATATATATATATTTGATCTATATAGTTCACTTGTTATATTAAGTAGAGTTAAAATAATTAACTGAGTATCCTTGAAAAAAAATATGTCTGTGAACACGATAACTCTCGTAAAAGTGGTCTGATCGAGACCAAATTTGGTAGAAACATGTATTTCTGCAATAGCTCGGACGAGTTCGTAATCCAGACATAGCGGTCAATGGGAACGGGTAGTTTGGGGGGGTTTTGTACCCCAAAATTGGGTTTTTTGCGTTTTTCATATGTAATTTAAAAAATTTTAGATTTTATCTTTCACCATTAGAATCAGCTTAAAAAACTACACAATTAAGTTCCTTAAAGTTTTTCTCTATTTCCAACGGTTACTGAGATATAAAAAAATCTTAACACAGTACGTTGTATTTTGAGGCTCCAATGTTAATCTTATGGAGGTTAAGGAAAAATTAATTTTTTACTTATTAACCAATATTTTTGGATAAAACTTTATATTTAGCTTTATGTGGTTGGGACCCATATGTTTATGCTAAAAAATCACAGTTTATGTGTTTATCATGGCAGCAAACCTGCATACTCTTTTCCCATGTTAATCATATGGAGAATAGCCAAACTCCTTTATTTATGGACAGATGTTGATGAAAGTTGGTATAAATGTTAAAAATAAAATTGTTTGATGGTATAAATGCCTACTCTCAATGTTCCTCATAGCAGCAAACCTGCTCACTCTTTCCCATGTTAATCTTATGGAGAATAGGCAAATGATTCTCACGTTTATCGACAGATTTTGACCAAACTTGTCATATATTATTATTATTATATTATTGATTTTGAAATTCGCTGAGTACGCAGGTCTGCTGCGACGGGGGTATTTTAGTTTGGTATATTATAGTGATTCAGAGGCTATTTAGCCACTAGCCAGAGACACAGTGTTGGAATGTTATGGTTGTTCAGGTCTACAAAGTGGTGTGTAACCAGCTGATAACACCCGAGACAGATCTGCAGACTCTGGCCAGCTCTGACAAGTCCTACTGCTGGGCCGGAATGAACATGGCAGAAGAGTATGGGGAGCCTCGGCTCGAGAAACTCGCTGTTAGGTTCAAGAACTCTGACCTCGCCAAGGAGTTCAAGGCTAAGGTTGAGGAGTGCATCGAAATAGTTAAGGCCCAGAAAGAGAATTCTGGTTAGTAAAATTTTTCTCTTTATGCATTGTGATAACCAATTTTACTTACCCCCTTTATATTAAACATTTTGGATCCCAGTCATCCAACAAGTCCTACTAAAGTCCTTCTTTGTACATGTGGGCTTCCAACATTTTTCCTTTGTATTTTACATATTTTCAATGTCCATTGTAATTTTGACAGGAAACTGTGAAAACCCTAGTCTTTTTAGAACCTTAATCTTTTGGATTCTAAAAATATCTGTTGATAAGGAAAGAGTAGGTGATTACACCAAACATTTCATTAGGAACCAAGAAAAAAAATGTTACAATTTTCCCATATAAAATGCATTGGGTTTATTTCGTGAAAAGCAAGGTTTCACTCAAATATGATTTCCGAAAGCGAGCTAGAAACTTGAAATTTTTTATGGACGTTCCTAGGAGGTAACTATAATTAATTGAATCATCGGAATTCCAAATTTTTATTTAATTTTTACTACCCTAAAAAAATTAATTTTTCAAAAAAAATTCCGGCTATATCTTTTTTACGAAAGATCTAAAATGGAGCGTTTCTTGTGCTCCGGATTTTGCAAGATCTACAACTTTGGTATCTTGACTTTTTCTCGTTATCTTGTCTACTTCACCCTTAGATAGCGTTAGATTTTTGAAAATAAACTTTTTTACCCACATTAAGCTCCCGTGTTACGTTATTATGGCACATAGAACTTTCATATTTTACACACACTTTCCTTTTATCACCCTTAAAAGGAAAACTTAATAATTTTACAACATATTTGATTAAAAAATGAAAAAAATTGCAAATATCAGAAATTTAGTTGATTTTTCAGAAGTCCTGGATGGTTAGCGGTAAGACAGCAATAAAATGCCGTTTCTAAAAATAGAATGTAGCTAAACAATAGCCGTAGCCCTCACGTTGCACCACCGACCGAACTTTCTCTATTTAGCTCTATGTTGCCTTCATCTCGGCCCGATTTTCTTGACGTTATATATGAGGTTTGAGAATTTACTGACGATACATTCAAGGGTTTTTCCTATGTAAATACATATAGTTTGGCGGGACCTAAAAATAAATGACGTTATATCCGAGTTGACGTTTTGGCCGAGGTCGCAATAACCGAGTTTCACTGTAGTAAGAAAATGCCGGTTCTGGGCAAGTTAAAAACAAGGTTTTTGTATGTGACTTCCAGACGAGCTGTTGATTTTAATTTCTTTATGTTTATGTCAAATAATTTCTCTGAGTAGAATATCATGCAGATATCTTACTTTTTAGCTTTTTATGACTTCAAAAAATAATCTCAATAATATGAAATATTTTTAGTTCTTTGGATATATCTCTTGAACGAGATGTCTCCCAAAACTTAAGAGTACCGTACTATACGGATTTTTGAAGATCTATATCTTGGTCAATATGACATTTTATCGTAACTCATTCCCTTTATTCCTAAATAACGTTTTTTTAATTTATTTACTAAAATTTCAACCATATTACATTATTAAAGTATATAGAGCGCTAATATTTCGTAAAAACCTCTCTTTAATCACCCTTAAAAAAATGTAATAATTTTACAACAATTTTTAAAAAGAAATGAAAACATGTTAAACATTGTAAACTTAGTTGATTTCTTGATGGTTCTTTGTATGCATTGTGTAACTGCAATATTTTTACTGAACCTTAAACACATTTGAGTTTCAGTTGTGGTAGGTCATTACGATAAGCAATTCTGCTGACAACTATAAGGAGGCCTGGGGGCGCAAGCAAAGCGAGTATCAATAGAATATTACCACCAATAAATATTTTTATGTATTTCCTTTATCCTTTCATACTCATTCAGTTTAAAGTTTTGGATTTCTCCATTGTATTTCAATTTATCTTTATGTGTTAAATTGTTTAAGGTGGTACTAGTAAGTTTACATAACCTCTGTTTCAGTTACAGTAGAGCCGGTGGTCACCATCGAGGAGGTGACGGCTGAGTACAGTGAAGGCAGCGGAGACTACTGTGAAGGTGAATACCTGGAGGACATGGAACCCATGTTTGAGAAGAGAGCCACTCTGTACGTCCAAGACTCACAGGACAAGTGGACTAAGCTCGGACAGGGGGATTTGAAATTCTTTTGGAATCATGAGATTGACATGGGCAACATCACCTTCAAAAGGGACAACGAAGACCCAATGATGATATCCGCCGGCACCAACAGCCACGTGCAGGTCAGCACTGTGTACAAGTGTGAACATTAGTTATATATCCTTCATTACAATACTTAACTATCACACTGTTTTGTATATCAGTTAAGGTTTCGTGTAGTGTACAAACTTTAAAAAAAAAACTGTAAAAGAAAAAATTAAAAATGTGACGAAGAAGGAATTGAGTTAGTAGACTGATGTAAATAGTTGTCTAGGTTGTGTTACCAAAGGAGGGGGTTGTGTTATCGTGTGTCAATAACAACTACCGATTCTCCGCTAGCGAATTAACCGTGTTGCGGCTTATCTGCGATCGGCAAAAAAATTAGCAAGCAAAGTTTAACGTAGAAATGTCCATTAAATTTCCTCGCCTACAAATTATGGCTACCACCCACAACACACTTGGCCTTGGGCGAGCAATCGTGATTCGTGTGCAACTGCCATTATGCAAAGGGACTATTGGACATGGAAGGAGGAGATGACACTTCGCTGTTTGATCTCATCGAACTTAGAAAAATTTGGTCAATTGTTATATAGGAAGCAAGTGCCTTTAAACTTAAGGTCAATAATGGAATTTATCCCTCAAAGCCAATTAAAGACAGCAACATCAAATGTAGGCCTGTAATACTTTGTACTTGTCTTACTTATTAGACTGTTATTTTTACCGATGTGATAATAATGTCTACGAAATGGTATGTTTATGAAAAAGTAATCTTATGTTTGAATCTTTCACATTATCAAACCTAACATTCAGTAAAGGTTATTAAGGACTTATTTTCATTTCAAGGCTATTTTTAACTATTTCCAGTGTATTTTAGATTAGGTTTGCTTTATCCGCGATTTTGATTATATGCGATTGCTCAGCCACCTATTATCAAAGATAATCGGGAGTCTACTGTATATGATCTTTAATAAAAGTGTCAGAGCATACGAATTGGAATTGGTTTCAATTCTTATGATTGAGTTACCTCATTTTACACCCTGAAGCATTGGCCCACCAATACAAAATCTATGAATTCAAAGGATTTAAATAGAGCATAACACCATACGCTCTACTCTACATAAATAAACGATATCAGTGGACTGACAAATACTCTCTCCCTTAACCTGTTGAGAAGTAACGACAAATGAGCCCATTTGAGTATTCAAGTCATATGACAGGATGTAATGTGTTGGTTATTTCTTAGAAATTACTAATAAATTAAATATTTATAATGGTTTATCTCTTCTGAAAACATTTAAGTAAAATTATATTATTTAAAAAAAAGTAATGTAGAACTGACGCATAATTTAATAGGCACGGTAAATTTAGTTTATTTGGTTGGTACAACAAAACAGGCGACAGAAGCGTCGACGTTTCCCATCAATTTGCTTGGCACCAATGTGATTGTGTGTGCGCTACTTAGTGTCCAACTGATCTTCTATCTGTATCCTAGTGATTTTTGTTGCCGTTTAGTTATTGACTCCTTTGTAGTGGTCAATAATGTCCGCTACTTCATTATTTTGGAATATATGATACTTAAAAAACCTTCTTAGAGATGTAAATAGTATGATAGATGTCAAAATAGGTTTGAAATATGATTTTTATCCATTTATCATAGTAATAAGATAAATATTTTTAAAGTAATCCACAATTTTTTCTTACTCCCCGGGGTACTTTTTATGTCAATACACCCACTCTGCATAGCCCTGATATTAGTCACATGACTAATATGGTACAAGATATTGGTTATTACTCATCAACAGTTTAAGTAAGATTAAAATACCCCCGTCGCAGCAGATCTGCATACTCAGCAAATTTCCAAATCAATAATATGATAATAATATTATATGTCAAGTTTTACTAATATCTGTCGATTAATATATGAGTTAGTTATTTGCCTATTCTCCATAGATTAACATGGGAAAGGGTATGCAGTTTTGCCGCTGTGAGGAACACTGAAAGTAGGAATATCTAGCATAAAACATTTTTATTTTGACCGTTTATACCAAATTTCATCATCATCTGTCCATAAATAAAAGAGTTTACCTATTCCCTAAACGATTAACATGGAAAAAGAGTATGCAGGTTGGCTGCCATGATAAACACATAAACTATGATTTTAAAGCATAAATGAATGGATCTCAATCACATGAAGCTAAATATCAAGTTTCATCCAAAAATATTTGTTAATAAGTGAAACGTTAATTTTTCTTTATTCTTCATAAGATTAACATTGGAGCCCTAATATACAACGTACTGTGTTTAGATTTTTTAATATCTCCGTAACCGTTGGAGATAGAGAAAAACTTTAAGGAACTAAATTGTATAGTTTTTTTAAGCTGATTCTAATGATGAAAGATAAAATTTGAAATTTTTTTAAATTACATGGTTAAAACACAAAAAACCTATTTTTGGGGTACGAAACCCCCCAAACTACCCATTCTCATTGACGGATATGTCTGGTTTACGATCTCGTCTGAGCAAATGTAGGAACACACGTCTCAATATAGGAATTTGGTCTCGATCAGACCATTTTTACGAGAGTTATCGTGTTCACAGACACACATATATATATAAATTTTAACGACTATTATTTTTGGTCTCTGGCACCTAAAGATAAAAAAATAACATGGTCCCGGACTTAAGTCTTACCATGAGACCTACGGTAATAGCTTCTTCCTTATGGGAAATTTGCTAAAAGACAATCTAATAAAACTATCATATTCTTTAAAGTTAATCTAAATATCATTTAATATTTTATTGTTTCAAAAATTATCATCCAAATCTGAAAATAATAAGAGAAACAAAGTTCAGTAAGTTGTTGGAATTTTATGATGAGACACCCCCCAGCCCCTCGGTAATTCCAAGCTTTTTTGAGTGGGTTTTGTTGGTGATATGACTTATGCTGCATAACAACTTTTCTCTTGAACTGTTCTCAGAACTTTTCTTGAACCTTTTTGTTATAGTCATAGAATTCAAATTACTACAGTAGAACTCCAATTATCCGAACTCCAAATCGCCGATTATCCGAATCACTTTTGAAAAAAATTTGTCCAAAAAAAGTCTAAGTGCGCTATTATTCTTCCCCCCGCAAAGCCAGTGTTTGCGTGTAAAATATAAGTACATTTTATTTATATTTAAAACCTGTGAAAATATCATGTTTCTTACATTTAATTCAATAAAAAATAGTGCTATATCAAAACGTAGTTTTTTTTTCTCTCTAATGGCAATTTTTTGTAAAAAACTCCGATTATCCGAACATTTGATTATCCGAATGGGTCCCGGTCCCCATTAATTCGGATAGTTGGAGTTCTACTGTTCTACTGTTAGGATTTTTAAGCCGGTTATTAATGTTCAGTCAAATTATACTTTATCTTATTTTCATCAAAATCGTCAGAGCCATTTTTGACAAAATTTAATTTTACATGTTTTTAGGGGTAAAATTCCCTTAAAAATTAAAAAAAAAACAGTGTCCGAGATACCCTAGATTATTAACTAAATACCGAATTTCATGAAAATCAGACCAATAGTCTCGTCTCTAGGGTTCTGCACATCCCCCCCACACAGACATTTAAAACCACTTTTTCGATTCAGGGGGCACTTTTATGGGTATATCCACCAGAAACTAAAGTTCTAAAATTTTGACGAAAACAATACTTCCTCCCCTCATACCATCATATACGGGGAGAAAGTAAAACCTATCTCAATATCATAGATCTCGTCTTCAAAAGCTCAACAAATTAAATACGTAGTCAAACACTAAACAACGTTTATGTTTTAATGTTGAAAAATCTCAAGCAGGGGAAAATGTTAGCTATTTCGCAATTGAAATACAAACGCCCTCATACATATACAAACTATAAAAGAAAAATAACATGTATATTTAATTTATCATAGTATATTTGATTTTTGAGACTATGCTGGGATTAACTAAATTCCATGGAAGAGGTAGAGCAAAACAGATGAGAGAATGCTTCTCAATTAGTGTTACCTCATAAACATTATGGTACTTGTTAACAACTCAACAGCTTATAGTTATTTTAATTTTCAAAAAATCTAATGTTGGAAATTATAAATTGATTATTAAGTATAGTTCCAATAATTAGAAAAATATTGAAAAGAAACATGGAAAAATAATTGGAAAGACTGTTTGAACATAAATCTAGATTTTTTAACTCTTTAATTTATAAATTTTTACTACCCTTTAGAATGAAGCAGTCATGTATTGACATTTTCTCTTTTAAATAATACATTTAACCTACCTATTTTACTATTTACAAGAATCAGTATTGTACAAAATATCGGTTTGTACTGTTTGTAGGAAATCAGCGATAAGGAAGTGACGTGGTATGGACAAGATTACGATATGGATGTGTCTCAGGCTGTAGATCTTCAGCACTACAAGGCTGAGTTTTGCACTAAACAGGCTACAAATGAATTCTTCGAAACATTCAAAGAGGTAAATTGGTGTTAAAGATTTCAGTACTAGAAATTATAGGTTGTGTTTTGTGAGCTATCTTAGTGATAATATAATTTTCCAAATTATCATGTGGACATAAAACAAATGAGGTCCATTCAATTTAAATTATTAGAAATCACACAATCTATCAAAACATGGATGGTACATATTTGTCAACCCTGCGTCCAATTATTTTTCTACATAAAGCCATTATCAGAGTTATAGACCATGTAGTAAAAACGTCTCTTATATATTTATATAGTCTTAAGATTATTTTTATTAGAAATTATAACTCTTTTCAGCAATCAATTAGGAGGTATGATCTGAGAATACACTTGTCGGTACCAGTTCCTCGACCAAAGCTTAGAGTCCATCGACAAACAGTACTATACCAGCAGTGCTCCGAGACCTTTTAATAATTATGTTAGTTTTTAGAATCACTCAAAAACAGAATTTGAAAACCTTTGTATTTTATTTAACAAAATTTATTTTGAACTATGAATGTGTTGAGGATTTCTTTGATATTATTGTTTAAAATCTTATAATAAATCTTACTTACTCTTACTCCCATGGCCATTGGTACCCAAGTAGGGTTTTGGCCTCGCCAACAACTGCTCGCCATCTCTCTGTCCTGTGCCTCGTTAATTGCTGCTCCTGCTCTTGTGATGTCTTTTTTCACACTGTCACACCATCTTCTCTTGGGCCTTCCTGGTGGTCTTCTCCCATTCAGCTGCCCTTCTCCTACTTCCCTCAAAAGTGATCCTCTGTCTCTCCTCATGACGTGCCCCACCCACCTCAAACCTCTAGTTCTAGTGTGGGCCGATTGATATCATAATTTCTGTTTAAATTCCTTAATTCTACATTATGTCTGATTCTCCATTCTCCATTTTCACATTCTGATCCAAAAATATTTCTTAAAATTATATTTTTAGAAACTATGAGCCTACTCTCTTCTTTTTTATTTAGTATCCATGTTTCTGCTCCATATAACAAAACTGGCCGGATAATTGTGTGGTAAACTTTAATTTTGGTTTTACGTGATAAAATTGATGTTAGAATAATATTGTTTATTTCTTGTTCTTCACTATTTCTGCTCGATATTAAGACTCCAAGGTATTTAAAATAATCAACTTTTTTCATATTGTGTTCTTCAATAATTAATTCATTTGATTCTTACATCACATCTTACATCCAGCGGGGCTCCGTTGTCCACGATGTGCTATGGCGTAGAATTTGTCAGAGTTGTCTAACGACGTCAGGGCAACATTAGGCTAGATTGTGAGGGTAAAAGGAGTTTTTAAAACTTGTGAATTCACATTTTGTGGGTGAAGGTTTTAGGTATTACCGTACTCAATGTAGCTTTCAATGTCATAAAAACAATTTTGCACCAAAAACTTTCTCAATTTGCTTCATAAATTAAGAGTTTGTGAAATTTTGAAAGATGTGTCTTGAACTTAGTGTTGTTACCTGTGATTTTTTATTTTTGGTTATTTTCTTTTTTAATGCATCAAGCATTCTGATATTAAATTATGTTTATGTTATTGTAAATCATCAAGAAATTAATGAATCACAGTTCTAGTAAAATATTTTCATTTCTTTGACATGTTCATAATAAATAAATGTGAAACGGGCCATTGCTCTAATAGCTCTTTTTCCATAAAAAGATTTTATTTAGAAGTCCTTTTGTGGAGCCCCTAAGGATTATTGAATAATTAAATTAATAAATGTTTCAAAAACTGAGAAATAAACATTTCTCGCCAAATGTATATTTTAAAATTTACTGACTTGCCTTAAGTATAAATAGGCCTTTAACTAGTTTACCTTCCAGTTTTCCCACATGTTCCTTCCAAGTCATGCATTTGTCCAGTTTCACTCCCAAAAACTCAGCCGCCTCCACATTTTCAATCACCTCATTGCCAATCATCAGATTAGGAGAGGGTAAGCTCGTTAAATTTTTTCTCTGTTGAGTTTGAATGTGCAAAAAATGTGATTTTGATGATTTTAATTTCAGTAATTGTTCAGAAAAATATTGTCTCAATTGATTTGCAGTTTGGAATGAATCTTTTTCTAATTGAAGAGTATTTTTGTTTGTTGTAAAAATTGTAGTATCATTGGCAAATTGAAATACATTTTCAACAGGAATTGTTTCACCAATGTCATTTGTATATACAATGAAAGGGCTGGGCTTAGTATTGAATCTTATGGAACGCCAGATACTGATTTTGTTTTGGATCAAATTGATTTAATTTTATTTTTTGTTTTTATTGAATTTCAGTCATTGGCTTTCTATCAGTCAAGTATGAATGAAGCAATGTTAGGGCTGATCCTCCAAACCCTGTTTTTTCAATTTAGAAGAAAGCATTGTATTTATTAACTTCAATTTTTTTTTCTCTTTTGAAATAAATGCTTAATATTTTTATTTTTTTGTATAAAAAGATTTGATTAGAATTTTAAATTATTGTTGTTAGAGATAACTCTCGTAATTCCGATCTAAAATGTAGAGACGTTTTCAAAAACTGCGAAGTTCGTATAAACATATCGGTCAATGGAAGGTATTTTTTTTGTACCCCATATGTTTTTTGTTTTTACATGTAATTTTAAACATTTCTTTTTGTATTTCAAATTGGAATCAGCTAAAAACTCACATTTTGTCCAGTTTCTCTATCATGTTCCAGATTTCTCGATGTATTGTGGGGCTCCAAATTTATCTTATGGAGGATAAAAAATTAATATTTCTATTTAATATGTTGGATAAAACTTGATATTTTCTTCTTGTGGTTTGATTCATAATGTTTAAAAATAGTTTGTGTTTTATTTGCAGAAAATATCTTTTCTCATGTTTTTTGGAATGAATCTTTTTATGAAGATTTGTTTTGTTTGTATATTGTTAAAAAATAAAACATTGTATAAAAATTGTGTTTACAGGAATTGTTTATGTTAATCTTATGGAATAGAAATAATTTTGTTTTTGTGATTTTTAAAAATTTTATTTTTTTTTTTATTATTGTTTATTTAGCTGTTAGGGCTGATCCTCCAAACCCTGTTTTTTAGTTTAGTTTAGATTGGTCTTCTTGTTTTGAAAAATGCATATACAGTATTTAATTTTTCATCGTTAATTTTTAAACCCATTTTTCTGGATTTTTGGATGAATATCTTAGTTAAATCTTTTAGGTTATCTTTCTTCTCACATATAATTGCATCATCTGCAAAAGCAAGAATCTTTAAATTTGTTTCGCTCTTTAAACCTTTATTTGTCTTTTTTACTGTCTGAAGTACATCTACTACAATAATATCGAACAGAATTAGGGATAATCCATCTCCTCCTTGCCTTAATTCCAAAAGTTACTTCAAAATATTGTGATAAACTTTTGTCAATTTTGACTTTGCCTTTTGATTCATGGATTGTCATTTTAATAAGATTAATTAATTTATTAGGTATTCCACATTTTTAATGTTATCCCAGATTTTTGTTCTATCTAGACTATTGTAGGCTTTGGAGAAGATGAAGATGAAGATTTGTCTCATGAAAACAAAAGAACAAGCCCTGTTCAAAGTGATGGTGACTAGGAAGTCATGTTTTTGTGAAAATCAACCTTTGTTGTTTTATCTTGTCAAAGTGTACAGAGAGTTGAAGTATCTAGTGTCAAATTTGAAAAGGTTTCCCATTCAGAAAAATTTATGAATATTAAATATTAATGAAACTCAAATTTAATTTATTTCTACAGTTATATTATTCTTTGTTTCAGATAGTAGAGGTATCGCAAAATATTGACTCATCTTACTTGGACAGTGAAGGGGAGAATTAGACTGCTAGTTGATTAAATGTTATGACATTTTTCTGTTTTATTATTGAGGGTGACTCTTGAAGATATTCAAAAACTTTGGAAGTTGATTCCTTGGGTCAATATAAACAGACAATTCAGAATGTAATAATTCTTTCTTTGTTAGCCGTTTATGTCTGAATTATTAAATTCATGATGTCTCAAGAACTAACTCTGGTACTAATTGGAGCTTTAGTTAGTATAAATATATGAGTGTTTACGGATAAACACTTGAATATAGTTGAAATATTGAAAGTGATTGAATGTTTCCATCTTTCTCCACTTAAAAATTGTAGCCAGTGTCTTCGTTACACAATAGGCCCAACGTGAAAATTGTAAAAGATAGTACGGTTTTTATTTTGAAATGACGATTGGTGGAAGAAAGAAATTATGTACCAAACTAATCATAAATACAGTAGGTAGAATATTCATGCTAAATTTTAAGCTTTGTCCTATAGTGGTTCCTGAGATATAACTAATTATTTCAAACACATTCGGACTAATAGAGAAAATATGTCGTTCAAATTAAAGTGTTGTTTTTTTAACCCAAGGGAATATATCCCAAAGTTATTACAATCTTAGTTACTCATCTTAATTTTTGCCCTAAAGGTTGTTACTTCTGTCCCTTTTAAACCTATTATAAAAGGTCTTTGTAAGTTATTGTTTGTATTATATACATTAGTTTAAACCATATTATTTTTGTCAATAAATGAACGATGTTTTTGTGATAAATAAAAGATTTCTTGACAGTTTTATTGCCTTCTTTTTAACTAAAGTTTACCATTTTACAATTAAAAATACTATTCTTCTGTTTGTGAGTAAAACAAAGTTTTTAAAAAATGGATTTATTTTTATTTAGTCAAAAAGTCTCATATAAACTTGGTTTATGGTCAATATAAAAATAGTAAAAATTCCTACTTTAAGTGTTCCTCACAGCAGCAAAGATTAACTCTTGGCAAATCCTCTTTATTTATCGATAAATACTGATCAAACTTCAAGCAATTAAAATAGTTGCCGGACCCCACAAACTCGAAAGCTGCAGGCATTGAAAGTGCTTACCGTTGTAGCGCTTTACATCCAAGAAGTCGTAATGCATACAGTGAAAAGTTACCTTACCAGGTGAGGCAAAGTACATCATCTCAACCTCAGAAATATAACACAGTATGATCTTCCACATCACCACTTAAATCAGTTTGAAGGCTAACAGACCGTCCGTGCTACACCTTAGAAGAATACCGTCAAAAGATTTTGATGACTAAATAATACAAAAGCAAAATGTTTTGACGCTACCTCTGTTCTTAATGAGTATGTAAATAAATAAAGATTATTTGTCTATTGTCTGTCTATTTGTCACACGGGTATATTATTATTGTTATATTATTGATTTAGAACGCTGAGTACGCAGGACTGCTGCAACAGCGGTACAGTAGAACCTCGATTAACCGTCACCCTCGGGACCGGGACCGGGACCATGACGGATAACCGAATAGACGGATAACAGAAATAATAATAGCGCCGATACAACTTAGCACCTAGACAGTGTTTGGCGTGGTAACATCGCAATTCACTGCCTTGCATTTTATAATGGCGCTATTGTAAGTCCTAATTAATTTTTATGATTGCTGCGCAGTACTTAATGTGAATTTATTTTAATTGAGAAAAAACAAAACTACGCCAGTTCAAGTGAAAAATACTTTATTAAGAAAACAATGAAATATCAACTGCACATGTACGTACTTTTACTCTCTAAACTTCCGTTACCGGTATTTAGTTTTTAAAATAATCCGTCATTTTCTTTTGTTTCTATCCCCGTCGAGCTTTTCAGGCGGTTATGTTTCTAATTTTCCAGAGCAGAAACACCAGCGTTCAATAATTAATTGTTTATTGTCGAGTCCAAAACTACACGTTTCCGTTACTCGGCCATAACAGAAGAGCATGCACTACGTAAAAGAAGTCGTAATGCATACAGTGAAAATTTACCTTACCAGGTGAGGCAAAGTACATCATCTCAACCTCAGAAATATAACACAGTATGATCTTCCACATCACCACTTAAATCAGTTTGAAGGCTAACAGACCGTCCGTGCTACACCTTAGAAGAATACCGTCAAAAGATTTTGATGACTAAATAATACAAAAGCAAAATGTTTTGACGCTACCTCTGTTCTTAATGAGTATGTAAATAAAAAAAGATTATTTGTCTATTGTCTGTCTATTTGTCACACGGGTATATTATTATTGTTATATTATTGATTTAGAACGCTGAGTACGCAGGACTGCTGCAACAGCGGTACTTATTTATCCAACAGCCTATGAGACTATAGAGACTAAGTAAATAAAATATTTATATTTTTGTTTAAACCCTTTCAATGCCAAAGTCAGTATATAGGGACGTCGGCAAAATGTGCAAGAAGAGCCAGCATCCGACTATACGGACGTCCAAAAAAATTGTGCTATTCTTCATCATTGTTATCTCCTTCTTATGGTTTATCTCGTTCAGGGGAATTTTAAATGCTCTATAACATTGCCCGGAAATATGCATTCTTGTGGCTTGTTGGATGGATTGAATTGCTGTTGATAATGGTGTCCGTCTGTGTAAGTTTTCTATATATGTTGAATTCTGGATCAGTGGTTCTCAACCTTTATGGGCCCACGGCCCCCTTTTGCTTTTTTTTTAGTTTTGAACAGGTTGTTGACCCTTCCACCCTAAAATAACTTATAATTAATTGTTGCTCAACAATTTACCGCTCCTATATTGAAGGATAAAAATAAGTATCTAAGTCTGTTCTGATAAATCGGGTCTTAATTCATTATTTTATTATTTTCGGAGCTTCCGCGACCCCCAGATTGAGAAATCCTGTTCTAAGTCAAAGTTAAAACAAACTTTATTCATAAATTGTACATAAGAGATACACACAATCCTTGAATGGAGTCAAACTAGCCTACTGTATAAATACAGAATACTTTTTTTTAACATTTACAATCTTGAAGCTAAACTAATCTGTTGCTACCAAAACTGACACAGTTATATTTACCTTATGGAAAAAAATTCGTCATATGAATTCAAAGGCCTACTAACCAAATACTCTTTAGCCTTTTTTCCAAATATATTGTCATTATTAATTGTCAAAATCTGTTGTGGGATGCAATTATAAAATTTGATACCGGCTACTAATGGATTTTTATTTCTGAAATTTAAATTTATCTTTGGTAATGCCAGCTGATTTCTATTTCATGTGGAATATTTGTGCAGGGATCCCAATTTTCGCAGTCCACGCCTGGCATCCCTAACCACTAAAACAGTTCCCAAAATGTATAATCCATAAATCGTTAAAATACCTAATTTAGAAAAATCCTCCTTTACAGAGTCAATTGGTTTTAAATTCAAAATAATGTGTATAGCTTTTTTTTGTAAAAAGAGTATACTTTGAAGATTTTTTTGACGTTGCACCATAAAGAGTAATTCCAAATGAGATATGAGAATGTATGTGGGCAAAGTAAACAATTTTAAACTTCAATGGAACAGAATTTTGACAAGCTCATTAATGAAAATAAACCTGATGATACCTTTTTTGTATGGAAAATATGTGCTGGTCCCATGATAAGTTTTCATCTAAAACCAATCCTAAAAATTCATTCAATTGGTTGATTTTTGTTTTTCCAATTTTAATATCAGGATGAATTACATTTTTTTCTGGCGTGTTTTGAATAACATAAAATTAGTCTCGTCTCGATTTAACAGCAGGTTACTCTGGCACAAAATTGTTAATTGAAGTAAAATAGTTATTTGCTAAATTTCCTATTTCTTGTAAAGACTCATCCTTAACAATTAAATTCGAGTCAACAGCATATAAACACATCTTAGCACTATACTTTGGCACGGTGTCTGGCCTAATCTGTTGCTACCAAAACTGACACAGTTATATTTACCTTATGGAAAAAAAATTGTCAAATGAATACAAAGGCCTACTGACCAAATACTCTTTAGCCTTTTTTCCAAATGTATTGCCATTATTAATTGTCAAAATCTGTTGTGGGATGCAATAATAAAATTTGATACCGGCTACTAATGGATTTTTATTTCTGTAATTTAACTTTATCTTGGGTAATGCCAGCTGATTTCTATTTCCTGTGGAATATTTGTGCAGGGATCCCAATCCTGGCATCCCTAACCACTAAAACAGTTCCCAAAATATATAATCCATAAATCGTTAAAATACCTAATTTAGAAAAATCCTCCTTTACAGAGTCAATTGGTTTTAAATTCAAAATAATGTGTATAGCTTTTTTTGTAAAAAGAGGATACTTTGAAGATTTTTTTTGATGTTGCACCATAAAGAGTAATTCCAAATGAGATATGAGAATGTATGTGGGCAAAGTAAACAATTTTAAACTTCAATGGAACAGAATTTTGACAAGCTCATTAATGAAAATAAACCTGATGATACCTTTTTTGTATGGAAAATATGTGCTGGTCCCATGATAAGTTTTCATCTAAAACCAATCCTAAAAATTCATTCAATTGGTTGATTTTTGTTTTTCCAATTTTAATATCAGGATGAATTACATTTTTTTTCTGGCGTGTTTTGAATAACATAAAATTAGTCTCGTCTCGATTTAACAGCAGGTTACTCTGGCACAAAATTGTTAATTGAAGTAAAATAGTTATTTGCTAAATTTCCTATTTCTTGTAAAGACTCATCCTTAACAATTAAATTCGAGTCAACAGCATATAAACACATCTTAGCACTATACTTTGGCACGGTGTCTGGCAACCCCTTTAAATAGCACAAAAATAAAACAGGTCCAAGTATTGAACCTTGAGGGACTCCATGTAATATGGTTTTTAGCTCACATTTAGCAAATATAACCTGACCAAATTCATTTATAAAAGATGATTCCACATATTGTTCCCTATCTTTAAGGTATGATCTAAACCAATCTAATGGAATCCCAACAATTCCCATATTTTTAAGAGTTGTAATGTAATAAGTTTTTCATGCAGGACACTATCAAATGCTTTACAAAGATCCATGAATATACCCACAACATGTTCTCCTCTGTCCACTGCATCCACTATTGACTCAATAAAATCTATGCTTGCCGAAACTACAGACCTACCCGATCTGAAGCCATGCTGCTCCTTATTAAAAAGTTTATTGTTTTCCAAAAATTCAGTTAATCTTAAATATATTGAACGTTCATAAATTTTTGAAAAGGTTGGTAATAATGATAAGGGTCTGTAATTATTAGGATCTTGTTTATTTCATTTTTTAAAAAGAGTTTTAACTTTTGTAGTTTTTAACTTATTCGGGAAAATACCAGTAATGAAGGAGGAATTAACTAAATGGGTTAATGGTCCTCGATGATTGGTTTTTTTCTTTTTACTGTCAAATCCAGGAAGTTAATCTTGCCTTCTTCTTCAATTTCGCTCCTGAAAGTAAGTTTCCTATGGTAGTCGTTAAATATTTTCAACATTTCTTCCACTTTTTCTTCTTTCTTCTCATTAAAAATGATGAGGATCCTGCATCCACATATAGAGGATACATCGAAACATCTTGTTTCAACTTTAACTTCTCTAAGATGATCTTCTCATGATGTTGCAATAAAATTTCGTACATTATTCCAGAGAGTAGGCTCAATTTTTACAGACAAAGATGTGTTCCCTCAGGAGACCAAACTTCACCTCGTCCGGGCTCTGGTACTGACTTCCTGTTTTTGGTAATGTTATTTCTGCAGGAGACATAGGGAGAATGCAGAGAGTCCAGAATATGAATTTCAAGTTTGTCTGTGGACTAAGAAAATATGACCATGTCGTATCAAATGCGCGTCTGACTTTAGCCGTATTACCTATATCTGATTCTGCATTTTTCAAACAGCCATGGTGGTCCACAGAATCATGACATCCAACAGGCCTTGATATCTGAGGGAAAAACTGATGTTCCGCTCCGAGATCCATTCCTTGGCTTACAAGGCAGGATGCTGTGATGAAGATGCCTCTTGTGCGGCAGGAGTGCAATCGGAAACGATTTTCCTATTTTGCCCCAGCCTTTTATACACTTTTATTTTTTACAGATGGCTCCTATCGCTCTTGTGCAGTATTGGTGATAGGGCTGTCAGTTAAAATGCAATTAATTAAATGCAATAATTTTAAATTGTACTCAGTGACAGTATTTTATGTTGTTAGTAAATGTTATTTTGTTATTCAGTAAATTTAGTATCGTCTGTTATAGTTTTTACATATTTAAGTCACCTTCTCCACAGTATATGACTAAGTTGTTTTGTAAACCAATGTTGTATGTAGAAATACACTCCTAATAAATACAATTATTATTAACCCTGTTTGTATATAGTGTTATGTGTAAAGTACGTATTTAGGTGAACGGGTAAAATAGAACAATACAAACTTAATTTTATAATTCATTTATTTACATAACAACCAAATATTACTCAATATCATACCAAATATTTATGGTTTTATGCTACTACCACATTGCCCTTTGGATGCCAGCCATTTTGTTGTAATCAGCAAGATGTCTGAACATGATCCTGCTGAGGCGCCAACGCAACACATTCCCTCTCGGACGTGATGTGATGGCACATCGAGGTATAGTCTTATCCATTTTCACATCATTCGGGAGATTCTTGTGGAAATCTGCAGTGGCTAATTCCTAAGAGAAAATTATTAGTTAAGACAATATCTATGACTATTTTGATGTGGCCAAAACGTAATATATTCTTATTTTTAATTCATTTTCATTACTGGCCATGGGTCAATTTAATGTATACAAAAACCTTCCTAAAAGGGTATAGAATAGTGAAAATTAGTTTGATCATTTTGGGTACTCTTGTTTTCCTTTTTGAGACCTTTTTTAGCGTTGCAGAAAAAAAGATACAGAATTTGGATATGAACCTTTTCTGTGGAAAAGTTAAAAAATACACAAACATATCATAATTTCAAGCAATGTACAGTCAAAACCATAACTTTAATTATACGAGGGCAATTTTTTTCAACCTCTGATCGTCCATCTATAGGCTAACACACACAGCAACAGACAAACGGAGAAAAAATCGCTTGTCATGTGATTAACTGTAAACATCTGCATGCAAACGTCGGCATGGACATCTGTGTGTGTTGCAAAATCTAATAACATGGGGAGCGATTTTTCCTCCGTGCGTCTGTTGCTGTGTACTTTGGCTAGTAAGAGGTAGAGAGGGGCCAGATCTGCGTGTCATGCGATTGCACAGCTCCCCCACCACAACCTTTGCCGTTTTCGGCACCATTGATGAGCTACGCCCATCTAAACATGGTTGAAAAACTCGATGCTTCCGTCAAATGTGAGTTACAAAGTGTAATCGGTTTTCTGCGAGCAGAGGAAAAAGTGCTGCGGAAATCCATCACAGTATATATACTCTTTTAATATCTAACTTTTTACTTGGTTTCTTTATTTTATTTAACAAGTAACAATGACAGTCAGAACTCTTAGTTCTGATTTGATAACACAATATTTATTGAGAAAACGGAAGGGACGCTAGTCTTTTACATTAAGCTTGGGTAATTAGGAGTGTATAGTCTTCATGCAAAAATCAAGATGGAGGATTTTACCACCCTCTAGTCACTCTTCAGCTCACATATACTTATGTATATCTTGTAATGCAAATAATAAAAATGGAAATTAATAAATTTAAATGTTAGCCTCTTATTTTAGCAAACTAATAGAAGCTATTACTGTAATAGCTTCTATTAGTTAGTTCTATTAAATAAGTTATTTCCAAAATTTAAAGAAATTCATTAGAGCCGTTTTCGAGATCCGTGTGCATATATAGACATACAAACCTTGCTCGCATTATAGTATTGGATGGATATGAATTAATTATCTAAAGATAAAGATTAGATTATTGAAATGGCGACCATAGTACAAGGTAGGTATTTTAAGCTAAGTATGAATGAGGGTTGAGTGTAAGATGATTGTGCGCGGTCTTGTAGTCTTGTTACTGACTAAGGCTGACATGTTCCTTAGACTGGACTGTTAATTAATAGCCCAACAGCCGATGGCAACTAAGTAACCTACAGTTTAATTTGGAATCTGAACCACAGTCTCTAAATTACAAATTGGTCTAATTATAAGGATGGTCTTTGTGGATTAACGTAGTATTCAATAGTATGGACGTTAGTCCACAAAAGAGAACACTACACCCACCGACCAGGAATAATATGGTGGTATTTTAACACTTAATATTAAATAATGAATGGTTACATGAAATACTGCAACAGAATGGCCAACAAGAATGGTAACAACCTTAAGAGTGATTGCATTGTTCAGGAATGGTGTTGAAAATTTAAAGAAAGATGAACATAAATGTCCATGATGAAGGTGGACAAGGTCGCAAGTCTGTCATCACTGTAGGCCTTCTTGAGCTTGTTGTTGATTAGGCAGTGAGATGCAACTAACATTTACAATTAGCACTCCAGACTCCAAACCTAAAGGCTAACATATAAGACAAAAATGAGCAGGATAGGCCTACTTACAAGAAGAAGGCAAACTTTAAATAGGCCTACCTAAAACCTTTAATATGAGATCAAATTAATAAAATTTCAACATGAGGAAAGATTCAAGATTTATAATACTAGTATAACGTACAAAAAATTAGTTTTTTATTCGCAGCAAGAAATGAGATTTTATACTTACAATTTATACGATTACTAAAGAAACCAACCAACATATTACTATACCAATATCATAAAAAACACTTACTCGTATTTCAAGGGGCAGAATTTTGTTTCTTCGCAAAGCATTGTACCTTAACTTCATCTCAAAGTTGTCTTCAAGTGCTTTACGCTTCCTAACATCCTTTTTCATTCTCCAATCCGCCCACAGCTGCAATGTTCGTGTTTGTTGTGTTTTTGTAACACATTGCTGTAAAAAAACTTTATCAAATTAAACATTTTATGTTTTTTAATAAAAATATCAGACCTGTGTAAAATATAAAGCCAATTATGTTCAAGTTTGTTACAGGTAAATTTACAATAACTTGTTAAATTCTGGAGCAATGGGGCCCTTCTGATTAACATGCACTGGTGCCAAGTCTCTCAAACCCAGTAATTTTGCTTAATTGTCGTTTACATTAGAGAAAATAATTTAACATTTAAATCTTTAGTTATTTTCATTTATTAGGTTAGCACAATTCTTACAAAAAAAATTTGATAATTTGAATTTAAATCATCATATATGATCCTTGTAAAACGTAGTTTTTACTTTCTCCCCTTAAACATATGTAGTACATGGAGAAAGGATTGTTTTCATCAAAATTTTCGAATCTGAGTTAAAAGTGGATATATCCGTTTTGGGGTCCCCTGAATCCAAAAAAGTGGGGGGGGAACATCGACATGATGTCTGTCCATCCGTGTGTCTGTCTGTGTGTGTGTGTGAGTAGTTATGTACAGAGCCACAGCCTATTTAAGTTGGTCTGATTTAGATGAAATTTGGCATGTTAGCATGTATGTATAGTCACCGTATCCAGGCATTTTTTTAAATTTTTTATTTGTAAGAGTAGTTCACCCCTAAAAACCCTTAACCCTAGAACTGGCAAAATCTTAATTCACAACGCATTTACATATTCAATAAGAAGTGGCAGGTGGAGGCATCTTCCGTCAGTTTAGTGAAATTGTTGAAATTGTTATACTAGCGCCTAGGTGACTGTGTTGCCCTCTGGGGGCAAGCAACCGAACCTGCTCTCGTAGTGCACTAGCCTGCCACCGGGCATGTCTATAACCAAGTAAGTGCTTTCTATTCCTATGCACTGAGTGGCTGAACCGGCTAACGCGCTACGCTGATGAGCGTAACATTCTAGCCACTCGGAAGTGCTAGGGTTCGAATCCTGACCATGAGCAATCCTAATTTGGCATGCAAATGTGTGGTATAGCGGAGAGGAGGGCCCACCTTAAATAAACGGTGACCGGCTTGAGTGGAAGTTGACGGCATTTGTAGGCTTATTTGGGATTGCAATGGACACCTGTTTAGATATTAGTAATTATTTTTATATAGGGCCTAAGTAATTATTTTTATGTTACAGTTAAGAGTAAAAAGCTTGCCACTTCTAGGGTTAAAAAATGTGAAAAATCTAAAATTCTCAAAAATGACTAAACGATTTTGATTAAAATTTTATAGTTTATAGTGCACAGAGTACTAAATAATATGAAACAACCCGCTTGTCTGTAAAAATTATGGTTCATAATTTATGGGCTCTTAAGTGTCAAAAAATCAATTTTTTAAATTTTCAGCTAAAACAATGAAGGTAAAGAATACTTTGACTATCACTATTGAAACCAGCTTAAAAAACTAAACAAATTAATATTTTGAATTATTTGTCTACAACTAACAGACATGAGAGAAAAGTTGATTTATGGAGAATATTAAAAAATTAATTTTTGTCCTTAATTTCCATCCTATTTTTCATGAAACTTAGTAAGAAACATAAGGTAAAATCACCCAACAAAACCCACTCAAAAAGTTTGGTATTACCGTGAGGGGAGGGTTCCCCCATAAAATTCTAACAATTAATTTAACTTTGTTTCCCTTGTTATTTTCAGAAATTGGATGATTTTTTTGAAACAATAAATTTTTAAATTATACTTAGATAAACTTTAAAGAATATGATAGTTCAATTAAAGATTGTCGTTTTTAAATTTACTTAAAAGGAGAAAGTGTGTGTCAGTCCACTGATACCGTTTTTTTATTAATGAAAAACTTAAAAATTTAAGGCTAAGCTTGACACAAGTAGTACATAACAAAGTTGAGTTATAACCAACCCAAAAAAAAACAACATGACGAAAGTAGCAGACTTGGTCAAATCGAACCTAATGGCTAAATGCAACAGTAATTACGCAAAAATGATTTCTGAGCGTGACTGACTCGAGGATAGAACAGGCTATTAAAAATTGCATGCATTTTAGCGCTGGCCCCCCACTTCCACAGTTAAAAAATCACACTCGGGTCTGTGAGACTTAGTACCAGTGCTCCTGGGTTAAGAGCTCAAGGACTGAATGTAGTACATAGTATACCCAGTGGTGTAGTGGAGCCGGAGCGGCGCTCCGGCACAGCTCGTTCAGCCGAAACTCAGATTTTTATACTTGTACTTAGCCCGTTTATAGATATAGGTAGGTAAGCGAGTCGCTTGCATCATTTCATGACAGCTCGTTCAGCCGAAACTCAGATTTTTATACTTGTACTTAGCCCGTTTATAGATATAGGTAGGTAAGCGAGTCGCTTGCATCATTTCATGATCAACACGCAATATCGAGGCAATTTTAGGCGTTTTACATTAACCCTAACCTAACAACATCGTAATACCAGAATGATACACTAGAGCTTACTTGAAGACTATATATCTGTTTAAAGTATCTAGTTTTTTAATTCAAAAATATATTTTTACAACAAATTTTAGGCTGATTGAGAATTGTTGGGATTATTTGTATTTTCAGACTTCAACCATTTAAACCCTATTAATTTTAATCTCCGTCTAATGTATTTATTTCAACACACCCTCTTCCTACAGAACAGCCTTTAATTTCGATGAAGTTGCGGTTATTTTTACAAAATAAAATTTGAGGATTTTCCTCTGTATTATGTGGTGGGTAAACTTATCTACAAATATGTTCTTCTTCCTTGACATGCATTCGCCAGTTTGGGTTGAAAAAGAAAGAGAACCCTTATTAAAAAGGGACCGTTTGCTTACGACTGCAATACTTTGCATGAATACAACAGATACCCCAGGAGCATCACTGGTCGCTTTAGCAAAATTAATCTTCGGTTGATGTAATTATTTTTTAAATAGATAAAATCATTGAACACAATTCCTCGCGTTTGACCACGCAATGACCTTCCTAAGGAACTGGCAGACTGACTACCCATTACACCCCCCCCCCCAAAGAGGTGGCCTTCCTGGGAAGGACCGCTAAGCCACACAACGCTCCGGCACAGCTTTTTTTAGCACTGCACCACTGAGTATAACTTACCTGATTATATTACAAGGTTAATATTCATAAGGTTATTTTAATTTCCTTGGGGATTCCTGTCTAGCTGCACAGTTTCATAAACATCATAACCATATTACCACTTATTCATTTTTATGGCTAAAAAATATATCTTTCTTCATACTGGGACCCAAATTTGTAGTAAGAGTATTGATGTGAAAGCTCTATATTTTTACCTGAAATAGTTAAAATAAAATTACGTTACAACCAGAGTCTCTATTGCTTTTCTTGACCTACCTGGAATTTACTAAGATTTTTTAATACAAATGTTCCTCTTTCAACAACTGAAAATATTTTTGATAACCCTTCCATCATAACACAGTTCAAAAAGTAAATAACTGAAGACTGAACGGCGATTAGTAAATAATGATCATGAGAAGAAATACACTTTATATAATATATGCGAATTAAACCGTAATAATTAAATAAATCAGAGTTCTTTTGATTTAGAGGACTGATTACAGTGGATAGTGGAATAGGTTGTTATGATTGGTGAGAGCACTGAGTAGCTGACTAAAGATTAAAGAAGAAGTATTGTAGGTTATGTTAAAATGTTTTGTCATTGGCAGGCTCAGCTTGAGCTAGGTAGTTTTAAAGTGAACCATCTAAATTTTGTGGCCCGTAATGACCACAAAATTTAGATGGGGATTCCATAAAAAATTAGTGCACTTCGGCGCTGCATAGTTTAACACGTCTGTTTCGAGGAAGGAAGGCTCCTCCATGTAACTACGACAAATTATAACTTTTTGGAACTTGATACTTGAATCCTGTATCTTTGACCGGGGATTCCCGGATAAATAGCGTCATTATATAACATTCAACAACATATAATCAAACATATACTTAAAACTAGAAACCTAACACCTGGCTGTGGCGGGCGTCCTACATTATTTTGGCACAAGAGGAGACTCTACCAACTCCTGGAGGCTGTAAAGGGGCCTCAGTAGAAGGGAGCTGCGGATTTCCTCTTTGAAGGCTGCTGGCTCAAGATTTCTTATTCTATCTGGCAAGGTGTTGAAGATTCTGATAGCCGAGCGCGGGTAGCTTTTCATTGAGAGACTGAGACGGCCACGAGGCATGTCCAGGTCTTTTGCTTAGCTGTGCTGAGCGCTTCTGCTTTCAAATCTGCTCAGAGTCTCTTTCAACAGCACCAGGCTATTCAGCACATACTGGCTGAAGACAGTAAGGATTCCCAGGTCTGAAAACAGGGGGCGACAGTGTTCCCTTGGACCGGATGAAGTTATAATCTTAACAGCCCTCTTCTGGAGCAACAGTATGTCGTGAGCCGCCGGCGAGTGTCCCCACAACACAATACCATATAACAGATGGCTATGGAACAAGGCATGATATACTGTTATCAGGTAAGGCTTACTTATGCTCTCCCTGAGCTTCCTTAGTAGGTAGAGAACTCTGGATAACTGTAATCATAGATGAAGGGATAGTAAAGTAGATAGTGCGCGCCCATGTTAAGGATGATTAGATTAGATTAGATTATTTGAAATGGCGACCATACCACAAGGTAGGTATTTTAAACCAAGTATGAATGAGGATTTAGTGTAAGATGATTGTGGCGCGATCTTGTAGTCTTGTTACTGACCGGGATGGTGGCGTCATCCTGTAATCCAGCTACTTAGAGGTCACGAATTGTGGATAGTTATGAGCGATGGTTGATGGGTGTGGTGTTCTGTTGTGTGGAATAACGTCCGCACTATTGAATACTACGTTAAACCGCAAATACCATTATCATAATTAGTTCAATTTGTAATTCAGAGGCCGTGGTTCGGATTCCACGTTAAACTGTAGGTCCCTTAGTTGTCATTGGCTGTTGGGCTATTAATTAACAGTCCTGTCTAAGTAACATGTCAGCCTTAGTCAGTAACAAGACTACAAGATCGTGCCACAATCATCTTACATTCAATCGTCATTCATACTTGGCTTAAAATACCTACCTTGTAGTATGGTCGCCATTTAAAATAATCTAATTTAATCTAATCTAAGGCTGAGACATGTTCCTTAGACTGGACTGTTAATTAATAGCCCAACAGCCGACGGCAACTATAAGGGACCTACAGTTAAACTTGGAATCCGAACCACGCTCTCTGAATTACGTATTGGTCTAATTATGAGGATAGTCTTTTGTGGATTAACGTAGTATTCAATAGTGCGGACGTTAATCCACACAAGAGAACACTACACCATCGCTCACAACTATCCACAATTCGTGACCTCCAAGTAGCTGGATTACAGGATGTCGCCAACATCCCAGCAGTCTACGGGACATCGTACCAACAATTGATGTAGTAGTTACTGCCATCCTCAGATAGCGCTAGTGTCGCAAATGACACTAATGACACAAAAATGACACTAAATGACACACCTGACGGTGTCACAGAGGCCTAGTTCACCGCAAGATCCGACAGATGGCAACACTTGTCCTGAGATTTTATCGTCTTCACTAAGTCCCATAAGACGCCTCCTCTCCTTATAATCCGTTCCTCTTTGCTATAACTTACCAGTTCCATAGTGACAGTGACTTGGTTTCAAAGTAATAAAGTTGCAAATACACACAGAGCTGTTACATTACTTTCTCCGTGGTTAGTGTTGAGACTCATGCCTTGACCACAGAGGAGAGTTAACTTTAAAGTATAAAAATAATAATAATGATTTATTTACGGCAACACCCCATTTTACAATTAATTGATTTTACAGAAAATACGTTGAATACCACGCTAAGAGAGAGAGAGGGCTTCGACCAAGTTTGCCAAAGGTATGATGTATTTTAAATTTATTGTAAATTTTAATGAAGCGTGTATCACATCAGTGTCTATCTCAACAAAACATAGACCCAACTAGGTTTGTTTAAATTGAGTTATTTTATTGAGGATTAAATGAGATTTACTTGCACCAATTGCATATTTTCCGCTGGAACTCTGATGTTAGTAGAAAAACATTTTCAACTGGAAGATCATCGACCGAATGAACTCATTATTATAATTTCTAATAACATCAACTTTTCACCTACAACCCTTGTCCTTGAAGAGATATGTATCACCATATTTAATTAGGTTAGTATTTGGTATCATCAATAACACCCTGAATCTGTACCATTACTGTCATCTCAATATTTAATTTTAACTGTTATAATAATCTAGCTGACTACCGTATCAATTACCGTTAAGGACATTTTTATACCTAATTTGTTTATTATTTGATGAACATATATTAATTAATTGCGCGGGTGAAATGAAAAGGTGTATGCATAGCCTAGTCTATTTATTAAAAACAACAAAGTTCAATATAACATGAATCGATCGTCCTTAACAGATCTTCCATTAGTTAATTAAAATTAGGATTTAAAGTGTTACCTAATGTGCAAAAATAGTTAAAATGTAACAATAATTTACATTTCATTAACAAGTGTTCAGTGTCATTCTAATAATATAGGGATAGCGCTCCTACTTGTCAGGTAATGGTATATGGGATAGGCAACGATAAAAAATACAGGCTAGTTTTTTCAAAAAAAGTAGTCAGTTAAAAATGAAGCCGACATTTTTACTGATGCGGTGCCACCAGCTCTTGCTGCAGCCCACAATATTGATATCCATCTCCAGCAAGTATATCCTTTATAAAAATACATAAACGATCACTTTATATATTTTTGTTTTCTCATCATCACAAATCAGTACTGTATGTGAATCATTACACATATGTAAAATCATACAAAATTTTGATTATGTAAATACGGACAATAATAAAATACTTTGATAAATTGGAACATATTGTATATTTTATTTTGTGTATTTCGGTATGTTTAGAACACAGTATTTTACTATTTAATATAAAATCAATTTTTTCGCACTTTCTCACAACCTTTTGAAAAAGGTTCGCTCCGCTGACGAACCGAGTTTCGACGAATTCTTACAATGTTAGGCTTAAAGATGACGCTCTCAACCCATGCCGTCTAGCTAGGGGATCGGCGGGAATCGGGGTTCTGGGCGGGGGAGAAAATACACTTATGTCACTCTCTAAAAATATAATTAAGAATAAAAACACCGCGGAACACTGTTTTTCCGACTCTAATGTTTTATTACCGAAATAAGCCACCCTTCCAACATACAGTCAACCTTGTTGTATACAACAATCGAGGTTCTGAGCAGGGAGGAACGGGATATATTTGGGGATCAGGGATATTTTAAGGGATTTGGGATATAAAAGGTTAATTTTAGGGAAAACGGGGGATTCTCGTGATTTAAAATTTTGAACTGGAAAAACTTTTTTGACTGGAGATTATAGGCGTAAGGTTGAGTTTATGTCAAAGATTTGTTTTTCCACTTTAAATTATTCAAGGCATTATTTTCAATTTTTAAAGTCAAAGTACTACTGTATATAATGGTTGGGTAAATTAAAAGTTTGTTTCATACAAACCTTCCCCGGTCATTCAGGAACACAAAAACGAATCGTCAAATTATGTGTCTAATTTCCAATTTGCTGCGTTTGGTCTCCAGTTATGGAGTCACGCCAAAAAGGAATTGTGATTTATTTATATGTATTACTTAAATTAGCTTTTATAAGCAAACAGTAAATTCAGCTGTTTCTTTTGTGTATTTACTGTTATATCCAAATTATAAATATTTTTGAACGTTTTCTCAACCATAAACTTAATATAGTAAAAGTGACATGGCTCGAAAACATCCTTTGTACAAAGCTGTGTGGTTTTGGAGCGAAGATGATAATAAACTTTCAGTTTTTGGAATTACTGACAAGGAAAACCCAAACCAAAAGGGTTGTCAACTAGGTTCTACAATAAAACTATTGGATAACGTACATCTGAAGCCAAAGACCTTTTACTTTACAGACAACATTGACCAAAATCAACAAATGATATTTAGGCAAAGATATCAAAGAGGAATAAAACCACACGTACCCAACGTTGTGACCTTGCAAGATGTTAAAGACGTTGTAATGTTCCTAGCTAACGGTTATATTCCACCCAGCTTTATAGCATTGTTCTACTCAATGGATATTAATTTATTATTACGATCTGTGATACTATACATTCAGTTATATCTGAAGGTAAAACCAATGTGTGATAATTGCTCTAGGTAAAAGAATCAAAATTAAAAATTCTTATTGTAATCCATTTTTTTAGCCTTAACACTATGGAAAAAATATGATGAAAAAATTAATAACAAAAGCTTATACATTAGATTTATATTCCGGTACACTTTGGCTAATGGTTAGGTAATTTTAGTTAAATTTTCTTAATTGGCTCGAAAAAGGATTTATTCAAGATTATTTGCCTCCTAGATTGATTTATAAAGGATTATAAATCTCTTAAGACACAGTATGTGTCTGTAGCCTATAAATTGACACATAATTTCTCCCCTTATAGTAACTTTTAAAAAACTGTTTAAAGGTTTTTGATTGGATTTAGACTGTAGCTCTTTTGACATATCAATGCACGAATAATACAGACACATTACTTACAATTTTTTTTCGGGGTTTTGTGAATCCCATAAATTTAATAAATAAATATAATTTAATAATAAATGAATAAATTTAAAACTCAAAATTCAAAAATATTGACAAAAAATGTGCTTTCTTCCTATCCTGTTATAAATAAAGAAAAAAGTAAATACACACCATGAAAAATATTGTTAAATACTATACCGTAGTATTTTTTTTTGTTCCAGATTTGGGAAGACCTTGAATATAGAAGTAATTCTTATAAGAATCAGCGTCTTAAGCATCCCATTTCAATTGAAAGAGAACGTCTCTGCAGAAATAATTTAAGTAAATTAAGAGGTAGAATAGGTCAGGAATATGCTTTGATAATATCAGGTGAACGCACATACAAAGTGTACCATCACATGAATAATACTTTAAACCGATCTTACACTGATCAAGACATGATGCTATATGACTATTTAGCAAAATTTATAACTAGAGTTGTGTGGATAGCATTGAACAGGATTAACTTTAAAGAAATTGAAACTGAGATTTACAGGCTGTTTCATTTCAAAGATATTAATCAAGGAAAGGAATCAAGGAAGTTTAGTGTTAAATCTGAACACAAATCTGATGGCCAGATTTTACATGGTAATAGCATGACGTGTTTGAGTAAATGGCATAAGCAGTCTCCTGTTGTTTCTGATATTTTTATGAATCAAGAAATTCCAGATGAACTTCTAGAACATAATTTTTCAGATGATAAATCAGAAAAGAGGAAATTAACTGGGTTAGAAGCCGCACTGACGTTACCAGAGGAACTACTCACTAGTTTTGATATAACAGTTGGCATTCTTGGCCAGCCAAGAGACAACTTTGAACCTTTGCTTACTGTGAAACAAAAGCAGAAAACTGCAGAAGAAGAAGAGTTAGAAAAAATGCTATCTTCACAAGCTGAAGAAGTAAAACCCAAAGTGAAAATGTACGAATATTTACTTGAGTTGGAGACTGCAGTCAATTTGGAAAGTTATGAATCTCCTGAAGAGTCCACAAATATCTTTGATTTGATTAATCTATATGAGAAAGGTCACGTAGAAGAAAGCAACAGATCTTACAAATTATTTAGAAAGAAAAGGTTTAGTTCAGGTTATGTAATATAAAATGTTTTGTAATTAATGAATGAATAGTAGTAACCTTTATAAAAATGTGTAATACTGTGAAATAACTGAGCTGGATTTCTTACATACATAAAAAAATGTTTATTACACGAACCCCCGAGAACTTTCTTGATCTCTAGCATTTAGTCTGAACACATATACAGAGTGTTTCAGAATTCCCTACCAATACTCTAGGGCATTTTTCCTGGGAAAGAAACATATAACAAGTGTGTGTGTGTGTGTGTGTGTGTGTGTTTGTGTGTGAAATACTCTCGTAAAAATGGTCCGATCAAGACCAAATTTAGTAGAAACGTGTATTCCAGCAATAGCTCGGACGAGTTCGTAATCCAGACATATCGGTCAATAGAAGGGTTAGTTTGGGGGGGTTTGTACCCCAAAATGGTTTTTTTTGCATTTTTCCCGTGTAATTTTTAAAAATTTCCAATTTCATCTTTCACTATTAGAATCAGCTTAAAAAACTGCACAATTAAGTTTCTTAAAGTTTTTCTCTATCTCCAACGGTTATAACACACAGTACGTTGTATTTTGAGGCTCCAAATGTTAATCTTATGGAGAATGATGAAAAATTAATATTTCACTTATTAACCAATATTTTTGGATAAAACTTTATATTTAGCTTCATTTGGTCGAGGTTCATCAATTTATGCTTAAAAATCATAGTTTATGTGTTTATCATGGCAGCAAACCTGCATACTCTTTTCCCATGTTAATCATATGGAGAATAGGCAAACTCCTTTAGTTATGGACAGATGTTGATGAAAGTTGGTATAAATGTTAAAAATAAAAATTATTTATGGTAGAAATGACTACTTTCAGTGTTCCTCACAGCAGCAAACCCGCACACTCTTTCCATGTCTAACTTACGGAGAATAGACTAATAGTTCTCATGTTTATAGGGACAGATTTTTATAAAACTTTTCATATATACGGTATTATTATTATATTATTGATTCGGAAATTCACTGAGTACGCAGGTCTGCTGCGATGGGGGTATTGGATATACCTGCTATATATCCATTAATATTCCAATCTTCCAATTTATTCATCCAATCCAGTCCAATCAATTATTTCAATTAATCAATTTATTCCGATCCATCAATATTTTGATAAATATATTTATTGATCCATTAATATTAGATAATACTGCATGGTTTGTGGGGGTAACATTTCACTACTAAAATGAAGAAATGGAAGTGAGGAAAGCTCTCCTCCAACGATAGAATACATCCACCACATCACTGCAACCAGTGGCGGCTCGTGAGTAAAATGCTAGGGGGGCGCAAACCGGGGGTCTTGGGGTTATGGATTACCCCCCAGGAGAGGGGGGGTCCAGGTGTTCTCTCTGCGGCAAATTTTTGAAAATATGGTGTGTTTTAGTTACTTTTTAAAGCAATCTAGGTATTGAATTTGTGATGCATGTGTTTCGTTTTTAACTAAAATATCTAGTTTTCCTCATAAACCTTGAATAATAAATACTATACTTTTGGTGTTATGGATCGACTTAATTTGGACTCTCAATTGTATGGGTAAATTATATTGAAAAAGCTTTATTTGTTTCGATATTTAAATAAAGACGTAAATATCTAACTTAATGTTTTAGCTCCTTCATTTTTCACGCGGATGTACCTGTAATACACTACTGTTGTTCGTTTTGCAAACATAAGATGTTTTAATCAAAAAATATATTTGCAATGATTACCTCATCTAGACAACAAACACTACTACAATTCACGAGCTTTGTTAATGTAGCTTTGTTTTCTGGGACACAATTTTAACTTACTGCTAACTGTGTACCAAAAATACATTTTTAGATCAACACAAACATAACCTCTGTTTTTCACAACAACATACAGACAACCGGGCACCGGCGCGCGGCAATCAACTGTCAACTAGCCACAAATGTTACTCTGCGCATGCGCGGACGGCATCCCAAGACTTCCATAGACGCGTCATAGCACCAGCCACCCCCACCACTACCTCTCTTCATATAAATGCATTGTAATGGATTGGGACGTTCTGGCGAGCGCCCCACGGCTACATATACGAACTTTTCGCGCTATTTTTGTATATTTTCCCGCTATAATTTCGTTGTATACGACTGTTAAAACATTGTTGTTAGTTGGATCTATAGTTATAACTAAATAAGTATTTAATTATTTTTTCCTTTTTCAAATCTTTGGGGGGGGCGGCGTCCGAGAGTCCTTATAGGCAGAGCCGCCACTGACTGCAACTGATTATCTTAAGATTTACGATAAAACAATCTTCCAAATATCTATATCCTGCCTAAGATTTTAATCCCTGGAAACTTAACCACTGTATCATAAACTTTACGTTCGTTTTTCACCCTTTGAAGAAACAAGACATATCTATGAAACACGATATCTGAGAGTAGGCTAGATGATTGATGTGAGCCAATCTTACAATATCTACTTGAAAATCCCAGTTGACAGTGTATTATCCATACTGACGAAGACCCAAAGAAGACACAATTTTTTTGAAAGATATTTGATATAAAAACGATTTTATGAACCTACTAGACAATTCTACAGCTACACATATCGTTTGAAAAGACGTTCTATCTTTGGCTTATCGCATGGATTTTCAACATGAAGCTTTTACATTTCAATTTTTTGCTACAAATAAGGATTTTTACTGCCAGCAAAGGATGGCACTTAAAATGATTAAAATTAATGTTAATTTTTACGTAGATAATATTTAGTAATTTAGTTCTTGTTTTGTATTTTAAATAACAGATTGTAAATCAAACATCCAGTTAAAAAACAAGTATCAATTTTAATTTGCTGGATTTTATCTTTCATTCCTACTCAAAACTTAAAATAGTGCCTTAACGTACCGGGTTTTCTAAGTAATTAAAAAAATTCAGTTGGTTGGCCCAGTGATCCCGTCAGCCCCTCTCCAAAATTATTTTCTCAGTGCGCCGTTTCACAGTGGTAGCTAGAGGTTTTAGAGTGCTGGTGATATAGTGGTATTCAATATTGCATGATGTCATAGACTATAAAACGTACAAGGAAATAAGGCAGACTATGTTAATGGTGCTAGCTGAAAATAATGACTGGGGCGGACCTGTAATCCAGCTCCTTGGAGCTACACAAATTAATTATGCACAAATTAACTATGGCTAGTTTTAAGCGCTGGCCTGTGGATGTGATATTACCTATTAGGGATGGATTTACGTCCGCACTATTGAATATACAACGTTCATCTGCAAAGAACCACCTCAAAATGACTAAACCAGTTCGTAATTCATAGACAAAATTGTGATTCGAATCTTAACAAGACTACGAGATTTCGCTACAATCATCTACTCATTTCCAGTCATACTTGGCTTAAAATACCTACCTAGGTATGTCGCCATTTCAGAAGGGCAATGGAAGTAATAATAAATAAGTACAGATTTCTAATATATCGTTTTTAGTATTGGTTAAATTTTATAACCAATTCTGACATATTGTGGTAGGCCATACAGTAAACTCTAAACAACTAGAAATTCACATGACTATAATTTTTTTGAATTACAGAATCTAATATTACATTTACTTTTGGAAAAACATAATCCTTGATTGAATTATATTTAGTGAGGTAATAAGGTAAATAAAAATATAAATTGTAGTTACAGGGGTGAACTGTGAATACCTTTACACAAAAATTTCAAAATCTTTCCTAGTAAATTACTACAAAATCCTATTGTATTTAAGTTATTAGAAAATTAAATTTATTAAAAATTAATTATTATTAAATTAATTAATTTAATTAATTATTTATTAAAATTAAATTTATTAAAAAGAAGTAAACTGTGGATCATGACACGTACAAGATAGAAGATTGGGCATTTTTAACGTTTCGATGTTCACAACTCTAATGTGCGTAACAAAAAGAATTTACATATTACATTCATACATTGACCTCAGAAAATATGTCTCTAATCAACACAGTAGTACGTAGTTGTGATGGTGATTTAATTATGTACTCTATGTATGTCCTGACAGTACTGTACGCTACTGTAACTTTTATCCAGAGTGAGTTTCATCATAGATGATAGAAGAACTATTATAAACATTTATACTTCTATTTATAAACAATGGATTCATCCCCTGATTCTGAGTACATACCCCCCCCCTAAACTATCGCCGTTCCGATTGACCGATATGTCTGAATTACAAGCAAATGTAGAAAAACACACACACACACTCTCTCTCTCTCTCTCTCTCTCTCACACACACACATATATGATATATGTATCACGTATCTTTTATATATATAATTTTTAATGAAATTTGTTTTGGCCTCTGGGCACCTAAAAGCGAAAAAATAACATGGTTCCGGGCTTAAGTCTAACCATGAAACCTACGGTAATATCTTCTTCCCTATGGAAAATTCGCTAAACATAAAAATACATACAAGTTGAGGCCAAGGTCTCAAATTGATATCTCGGGCCGTTTAAATTTTATTTAGGTGTGCCAGGACATAAAACCATAAAAGGACGGATAGTAACTTATAATCCGTTCCTCTCTGATAAAACTCACTCTGTATAATGCAAACTACGTTTACCTCCATGAAAGCTAGCTTGGCAGTACTGTAGTTTATTTTTACTGTATTAAAATTCTTTCTATACTAAACTTACAGTACAGTACAGTCCATTCAGTCCATAAGACTGACTGACTCTGAACTGATCAGCATTACAGACGACAAGACAATGAATTTATTTGTTTATTTTGTATAATTTACTATTACTGCTGTATTTCATAAGATTATTTAATTCAATATGTTATAAGTATTTTAAAATCTTTAATCCGTGTTAAACGTTTAATATCACACATGATAGTGCTATACTATATATGTCATTATTTTACATTTACCCTGTGGATTAAATAACAAATGCTTTACCAACATTTTTATTTTGAGTGTGGAGTTTTCAAGGACAAGCTCAAAAGGTTATTCAGCGATGAGCATTTAACACTAGAAGGATAAAAATGCCAAGATTGTGTTTATTTGTTAAAGAACATCATAAGATTCAATCATATTTACATTGCCCAACTTTGAAATTAATCGCAATGAAACATTGGAATTCACCTGCTCCAGAATGAGGGATGATACACTGTTATTTTCTTAAATTCGCTAATATTATTAACTTCGTTGTATGCATTTTTGTCTCAATAATTGAGCATTCAGTAACATTTGATATTTTGTATGAGATTCAACTAGAAAAATGAACAGAGAAGAGAGTCGGTTAAGAACTTTCAGAAATTGGCCAGCTAATGCTCCAGTGGATGCAAGAAGGATAGCTAAAGCTGGGTTTTACTATATGGGACAAAACCTTGAGGTACAATGTTTCAAATGTGGAGGAAGGATATCAGAATGGAACTATAATGATCTAGTTATGGCACGGCATATAGCTTTAGACCCTAGGTGTCCTTTTGTCCTTAGCCCTGCTCTCTCTGGAAATATACCAATTACAATTAATGGCAATGAAGTGCATAGAAGTAATCATTTGGAAGACAATAGCAATTTAAACTCTGTGAGGCCAAGTGAAATTTTAAGCTCCTCACCAGAGAGTACATGTGAAGGCCAAATGTATGATGAACAGGCACGTCTCAGCACTTTCGCAAACTGGCCTGTGTCATTTATTGTGACACCAGAAAGTTTGGCAAAAGCTGGATTTTATTATGTTCAACAAGGAGATAAGGTATAATTTGTTTCGTTTAAAAAATTATAATTCTTTAAAAAACAGCTATTACATTGTGAAATATTCATTTCATTATAACGAATGAAGATATTAGGGAGTTCATACAGTTATTATTATAAAATATTTTGTTGCTGTAGGCCTATACAATACAAATATTTTTACTTTTTTAGATTTTCAGCTCCACAAAACGCTTAGAAAAAATATTGCTCATCATGTATAACTAACCTATAGTTTAATTGTTTCAGCTAGAAATTTTTGGAAATAGCCTACTGGAGATTTATGAGTTTTCAAGCCAAATGCATTCTCCACTATGTGGTCCTTTAACTCGTCTCCTGAGTAGAATGCTTTCCATAAGCTCAAAAGCGTCTTAACCCTTTGAGTTCTAAGAAACGATATATCGTTGCCATTTTCTTTCCCGAAAAGTAAAATGGCAAGTTGTCGACAATCCACAATTTATTGAAACTGTTCTCTTGCTGGGAGTGGGGGCTGCCGAGCATAGAACTAACTCATGTATTTCTTGGTTTGCTTTGCCATTAGAGTATTCTTTATAGTTAATTTAGCGCTTTGTCTAACTATTAACGGATGTCTGAGAGGTTTATATTGACGAGTGAAATGTCTGAAGCTATTTGCAAGTGCTAGTGTTTAAATCCCAACTATGAGCAATCCCAATATGGCATGCAAACATTGCAGTTTTACATGGGTCTTAATTAGTTATACGACATTTAACAGACTTAAGTTTTACCCATACTTTTATCACAGTACTGATTTACATGAGTATTGTGATATACCAAGTAAAAGGCCTCTTTGAAGAAATTTCAAATGTTCAACAATTAAAAATTACATGATCTGAAATCAATGCTAAATTAATAAATGTTTTTCTTTCAATGATGCAACGTTCTTCCACTAAAGGGTAAACAAGAACAAGCTACCCCACCCTTAAATATGCCTGGTTACTTGACCTTATAATACGACCTACGAGAGGCATATAAAGACACAGAACAAAACAAAACCTTGAAAAAGTCTGAAGGCACAATAGATTGACTACACATTTCACCTTATTTCAGTCGTTCCGCGACCTTGAAAATTCCAATGCCCTAACTTAGTACTGTAAGAACGTAAGATAATGGCTTTCTGTCAGCTATTCACTGTCAAGTTAGAGAGGTTTTGCTCTATAACCATCGAGGAATAAATAATTAGCTGTGCTCTGGATTTACATTCAACTAATTGTTATTATTTAGATTCTTATTGCGGACATTTTCCATCACGATATTATGTAAAACAAAGTTTCACCACAAACTACCACAACTAATTGTTATATTGCTTGATGCTTAGTGATGTTATATTCTATTTCCAGGTCCGTTGTGCATATTGTGCAGTGATCATAGGCCGTTGGGAGAGAGGTGATGACCCTCTAGAGGAGCACCGACGCCACTCAGAAACCTGCAGTTTCATTCACACTCTTAACTATTCAACACCTGACAATTCTAATGCCTCTGGAATTACACTGAGACAGGGTGCAGGAGACTGTTCTGAGAGTAAGTAGGCCTAAATAAGGGTTTTTTAATGACAGCTAAAAAAAATTAATTGAAAATTTAATGAATTATTCTTTGTAATGTTACCTTATTTACTTACTTATTTACTCCCATGGTTATTTATACCCTACGTGGTATTTGACCTTGATAACTGTCTGCCTCCACCTCTTCCGATCTTCTGCATCCTTCTCATTGACTTCTTTCTTCCTCATTTCGCCTTTCAATTCATTCTTCCATCTTTTCTTTGGTCGTCCTGGGGGTCGTCTTCCAAGAGGGTTTTCTGTCCAGGCTGGTTTTAATAGAGTTTCTGGTTCACGTCTTAAAATCTGTCCTGCCCATCGCAATCTACGGCTCTTGGCTTCAGCTATTACGTCTCGTGCATTATAAAGATCCCTCATTTCTATATTATGTTTTATTCTCCTAATTTTGTTTTCTTTTGTGGGTCCAAACATTGTTCTTAATAGGCCTACTTTATTTTCAAACGTAACTGGTTTTTTCCGTACTGTTGTCAATGATCTATGATTCAGCTCCGTAGACAAGGATTGGCCTTATTATGGTTTTGTAGATTTTAAGTTTTTTTTATGGATAATATTTTTGAAGATAATAGTTTATTTAGTGCAAACATAATTCTATTGGCTAAATCTATCCTGCTTTGTATTTCATGAAATTCATTATTGTTGAACTGATAGGGTGCCAAGATAGGCAATTTAAATAATTGCCCCCCACCCCCCGCCAACCCTTCTCACAGCTCGTGCACCTGCTGTTGACTGGTCACATGATACCTCTCCCCCTCAACAGTCCACTACTGCTCATAAATCACAACATTGACATCTCTAGTCTGAGTCTGTCACTACACGGCGCCGGCGCAGTTCAGTACCGTGTGTATCATTGATGGTGGTTTGTTCCGATATTCTTCATCTTTGTTTCGTGTTGGCATTTGTGACTTTGTGTGCGTTCATGTTAATACGTCTTGTGTAAGAACTGGTCGCTTCATCAAAGCGAACCTACAAATCTCTGACGTTACAAGAATAAATAGCGGCAATCAAGGAGGTAGAGAAGGGATTTAATAAAAACTTTGAAATAGCTTAAGTTTCGGGATCCCTCCAAACACATTATCGACATTTAACAAAAAATAGGATTTTTAATCAATAATATCTTCATTAACATAACTTTTAGCGAATTTCCCATAGGGAAGTAGCTATTACCATAGGTCTCATGGCAAGAGTTAAGCCCGGGACCATGTTATTTTTTCTTCATTAGGTGCCCAGAGACCAAAAACAATAGTCGTTAAAATTTATATATATATATATGTGTATGTCTGTTAGCACGATAACTCGTAAAAATGGTCCGATCAAGACCAAATTTGGTAAAGACGTGTATTCCTACAAATGCTCGGACGAGTTCGTAAACCAGACATATCGGTCAATGGGAACGGGTAGTTTGGGGGGGTTTTGTACTCCAAAATAGGGTTTTTTGCGTTTTTCACATGTAATTTTTAAATATTCCTAATTTTATATTTCACCATTGGAATCAGCTTTAAAAACTACACAATTAAGTTCCTTAAAGTTTTTCTCTATCTCCAACGGTTACCGAGATATTAAAAAATCTAAACACAGTACGTTGTATTTTGAGGCTCCAATGTTAATCTTATGGAGGATGATGAAAAATTAATATTTCACTTATTAACCAATATTTTTGGATAAAACTTTATATTTAGCTTCATTTGGTCGAGGTTCATCAATTTATGCTTAAAAATCATAGTTTATGTGTTTATCATGGTAGCAAACCTGCATACTCTTTTCCCATATTAATCAAATAGGGAATAGGCAAACTCCTTTATTTATGGACAGATGTTGATGAAAGTTGGTATAAATGTTAAGATAAAAACTATTTATGGTAGAAATGACTACTTTCAGTGTTCCTCACAGCAGCTAACCTGCACACTTTTTCCCATGTTAATCTCTCTATGGAGAATAGACAAATAAGTCTCATGTTTATGGACAGATTTGTATAAAACTTGTCATATATTATTATTATTATATTATTGATTTGTAAATTCGCTGAGTATGCAGATCTGCTGCGACGAGGGTATTTTAATATACAATGTTAAAATATGATGTTTTACTGTTTATTTCAACCACTTGCAAAAACTTTTCTAATTCAAATTTTTGGATAATTCAAATTTTTTTCTGGTCTCTTGAGGTTCGAATTATCCAAGTTCTACTGTACTTTGTATACAAACATGTGTTTCAGTGGAAGAACATTAAACCTGGTAAACAATGGGAACGATGCCTCTGTTCTTGTTCTCTTTGCAATTTTTCTAATAAAAGCTTTTTGGACAATGTACAACGGCTTGATATGTACATTATATTTACCGCCCCAAAAGGTTATGCCATAATCAATTATCAGTATCAAAGGCTTTCTTTATGTCTAGAAATATACCACATACTTTCCCCCAAATTTAACCCATAACTTATCTTACCCAAAACACTGTGTAATGCATCTTCAGTACATTTACCCACTCTAAACCCAAACTGATTCTGAATCAAAAAATGTGCCCCTTCAAGAAAATTTAATCATTTTTTTCATTCATTTCTCAATTATCTTAGCGAACACTAGTAGACAAGATATAGGCCTATAATTACTCAAAATTGTTTTCTTTCCTGACTTATAAACTGGAACATCACAGCTTCCTTTAACTTGTTTGGAAAAATTCCTGTTTAAAAACTAAGATTCACAATAAACAAAATAACATCAACAATCTTTAAGTGAATAATTTTTACCAGTGAAGAACTAATTCCATCAATACCTGGAGCTGTCCTGTTCTTTAGCGAATTTATTACCCTAATTAAATCTTCAACTACCACTGGACCTAGATAGGCCCACATAGAACTAGATACTGGTGTAGTATTAAACATATTTTTATAACATAAAACATCAATATCATTATTTCTATTATTATTTATGGCCAATTTGTCAAACTTGCTTTACATGTACATTTTTTCTATGGCGAGTATTGTAGCTGTTTACATTTTCACTTCTAATAAACACTTCTCGCTTGATTTTCACCATCATTGTCGCCTCGAGGATGAGAAATGATAGCAAGGTTAGAATCTGTGACTCAACAAACAACGGTGGGCAAGATAGGGTGCCTTACATGTGGTCCGGACTATTCGTTTTTGCAATAAGAGGGTACGTTGAGCCAGATGAATGCTCCCCCAGATAATTCCATATGTAATGATACTATGGAAGCATCCAAAATAGACTTTCATAAGGATTTCCTTATCAACAAGGTTTTGCAGACAATGTATCATTTAGCACACTTCTGTGAGTCGAGGTGATTTTTTCTCTATATGATGTTGCCACCTGAGGTCAGTCCCAAGTATTTTACATGGCTTTCAACACTAATGCTAACTCCATCAAGTCGGAGTAGGGGCACTGTTTGGCTTGCTCCGATTGTGAAAAGGGCCTTGGTTTTACCTTTATTCAGTAGTAATTTGTTTTCTTTGCACCAATTTCTCATCTCATTCAAACCGGAGGTTTTATTGCAATGCTCAAAGTAATTAATTTTTTAAGTAATCTTTCATGAGATAGCAGGTCAAATGCCTTGGTCATATCATAAAATATACACAGCTGGTCACCTAACTCATCAATATTATCATACAAGTCAATCATTAGTTTTAATACTGTATCAGTTGTTGAAGGATTTTTGCAAAACCATACTGCTGATCATCATTTTCTTATTTTCTTATCTGTAGATTCTTATTTTCTAAATAAGGTATGAGTCTCCTTAAAAAAATCATCTCAAAAACCTTGGAGAAACACATTGTACTACGACTGGTCTATAGTTTTTTGCAACATCTTTCTCATTGTTTTTATGGATAAGAACCACTTTAGATGTTTTAATTTTACTGGGAAATACACCCTCGTCAATGTTGGCAATGATCGTTAATGGAACAGCAAGTATGTCTTTGCAAACTTTCATTACGCTGCAAGGAACTTCATCCATTTCAGCACTATTTTTACAACTTATCTGATACAAAATATCCATAACCTCTTTTTCATTTGTATGACATAAGTGAATGTGTCATGCACCTGTTTTCAATGGTACAACCACCCTCCACATCAGCGCTCACTTCAACAGGACCTGTCAGGTCCTAATTAAATTGTCAATTTAATTACTTCTGAATCAAAATATTCATTACAAATATTTGCTATAATATCTGGGTTAGTATTTTACTTTACAAATGCCCTAAATAAGGTTTCCCCATAGTTTGCCATTTTGGGAATGATAGGAAAAATAGGATGGTATAAATAAATATTGACCTCAACAATTATTGTTTTTGTTAGTTTGGATGTTGCATTTATTAAAACGCTGCAGTGTGTGGAATGTAGAAACTCCTGCCGAAAATGATAGAGCTGATCTCAAGATTTGTAATACAGTGAAACTTGTAGATAACTTGTAGATTTTTTAATGATGAGCAGTGATGCACTGATGATATTAAATCTGCTTTAAAAATAAAGGTTTTTTTTAAATGTTATGTAAAAGGTTAAGAACCAAGACAACTTTTTTTAAACTATGTTTATGCCTCACCAAAGTAAACCTCAACGGATTAACATAGATCTACATAGATTAACATATCTAAATAGATGTAGATGGATTAACATAGACTTAAGGTAATCTATTTGTTTTAATAGATTAAGTCCATAAGCCATTTAGTTAAGTTTACCTGTATGTACTTACATTAGTACTCCTCATTTATTATTATAGTCTGAGATATTTTACGCTAATCATATGATCTATGCCTGGTATTGACATTTTATCTAGTTTCACATTGTTAAAGTAAATGTCCATCATATTATATACTTCTTTATATTTAAATATTTTTTTACTATATTGATTTTTAATTTTACCGTAATTCAAGGGAAAAGTATAGTCAAGTATATAAGTAATTATATTTTCAGGTACGATGAAATCTCTCGGAGTTCAGAATCACAGAGTGGCAAAGCATCCAAAGTATGCTAGTAAAGACTCAAGACTTTCTACATACACAACATGGCCTGGAGATGTGACACAGTCACCTGACCAGCTGGCTGAAGCAGGCTTCTACTATGCTGGTACAATTTGTATTGACATATTAAGGTTATATTAAGAGATCAGTATGAAATATTTTCATATTTTAGAAGACCTCTCATCATGGGTGGAGTTAAGGGGGGGATGGGGGTGGCAATACATCCCCAGACCTCTTACAAGTTTTTTAATTTTTACTACCAATCTTAACAGTCTAGTACAGAAGAACCCCACTATTCCGACCTTGGATAGTCTGTCACTCCGGTTAGTCCGACCATGCTCAGGCTCGCGAGCATATACCGACTTGTCACTGACACGACACCTGTCGAGCCTTTGTTATCGTTTTGGTATCATTCATTCAAAGTGGCAGATTTTTCCCAAAGCACTTCAGCCGTAGCGGCTTTTTGCACACCCCTGAAAACTTCTCTATCCTGGGGAATCAGGAATCTTCCTAATGAAGAGACCTGGAAAACTGCAACAACCTGTCAACAAGCTCATCAGGAGACAGAATACTACCCTTTTCCAAATTGCCTAGAGTGGAGGATATTGGAGGATGTGGACCTCTGTCAGCCCTATGCAATCAAAGAGTCGATGATTCACAGTTGCCTCCTACAGATAACATTTCCTACACAGAGGATCCCCGTCAAAGAACCGCATGCATAGCATACTATGCATGAGGAAGAATCTATGTATATAGATGCTTCCTCAGATTACTGTGACCAGTGACGAAACCTGTGACGCATTCCTTCCTGCCAAGTTTCAGGAACCTCTTTGCAACCTGTTGAGATGGAGAACATAGATTAAACTTACTCTATGCAGGGAAAGTTTCATCTTTTCTAATGCCAATACCTAGCCCAGGAATTGTAGTCTGCAAAGAGTCGATGATTCACAGTTGCCTCCTACAGATAACATTTCCTACACAGAGGATCCCCGTCAAAGAACCGCATGCATAGCATACTATGCATGAGGAAGAATCTATGTATATAGATGCTTCCTCAGATTACTGTGACCAGTGACGATACCTGTGACGAATTTGGCATTCCTTCCTGCCAAGTTTCAGGAACCTCTTTGCAACCTGTTGAGATGGAGAACATAGATTAAGTGTACTTACTCTATGCAGGGAAAGTTTCACCCATCTTTTCTAATGCCAATACCTAGCCCAGGAATTGATAGTCTGAAATGCCGCAATGCGGGAAAAACCACAAAAGGGATTAGGCCCACAAAGGTAGGATGATGCAGCCCTATTGGTGCCCATCCGCTGCCTCATAACCATCCACCCCAGTGCCCTGGAACCCAACAAAGGATGACTTCATTGTGCCTGCCTTCGCAGGACACAAGCTTAAAACAATCCCACACAACTCTTAGAATTGAACTCAACCGAGTCGAGAGCTCTATGGGCCGCCTGACTGTTAGAGAAAAGTTTGATAGATAGACACTCATGGCCTAACTTCAGAATATCCTTAGCACATTCCATAATGACAGTGATATCAGCCTGGAAGACAGTGGGGAAATCCCCATAGAAATACCTGACCGAACGTTGTCCTGCACCCTGAAGATGCCCTGACTGCTCTTGAACCCATCAGTGAACAACTCCCGATCGCAGGGTGGTGATAAATGGGCAGGCTCCATCCTTACATTCATGACCTGACAAAAGAGAAGGTTCTCGGGAGATAGTCCGAGTGCATGTCTAAAATATCGTTGCAACCTATCCCTACAATTCTGGTGTGGCCATGTAAATTACCTGGCCTATTCCAGTGGCCCTCTCCACAGAGGTAATATGAACCCATTCTGGCAGTCATCCTGACATGAATGTCTATGGGCAAAATATCAAGGAAACAATCAAGAGTGGTGCTGATCGCCCACGCGATCAGGAGACACGTCAGCTGCTGGTAAATGGTACAGCTACCACTTTAGAGGGATTCACAGAGAGACTGACCTCATTGCACCAGCCATCCACAAGCCTTAGTGCAGAGTTCATGAGGTCAGTGACTGTATTGTTAAATTTACCAACCACAAGAATGGCAATGTCATCAGCATATGCTTGAGCAAAGACATTACTGCCATTAAGCCCTCTGATAAGGCTGTCTACCACCAGGTTCCATTAAAGGGGTGAGAGAACGCCTCCCTGTGGACAACCCCTTGTTGACCTGGCTACGACCTCTACTCCTTGTAGAGAAAGTTTCACATACCGATTGTTGATTCTTAAGTTTCACATAACAGTGCCTCAATCCATCGGCAGATGATATCTCTGAATCCTCTAGATCTAGGGGCATTAAACATCATCAGTAACTGTCTAGTCGAAGGCTCCCTGAATGTCTAGGAACTCTCTAAGCACCACTCTTTGTGGTCGATAGCTCTTTCAATTCTACACACCAATTGGTGCAGGGCAGATTTGCTGGACCTACCCTGAATGTAGGCATGCTGGTTTGGGTGCAGAAGGGTAGCCTTCAGGAAGAGTCCCAGTTATACCTTACCACCAACTTCTTGGGTGAACATGCTGTGGTAACAGTCCCAGCTGTTGTTGGACTTTGAACTTTGGACTCTTCTGAATAGAGCTCTTACTCGTTTCCTCATCCCAGCCAGTTCTGAGTTCCACTAACTGCATTTGGCGTACCTAGCCCTTGCTAGTAGACAGCTCTTCTCGAAAGAGGACACAATTGAGTTCCCCAGAAGGCTGTCAGCCTTATTCAGTACATCTGTATCCTTGTCTCGTAAATCTTGCCCATTGAGTTTTCACCAAGCTTTTGAAGATGACCAGTCTTCCTTGGATTTCTGAATTCAGCCAAAACAGGCACAAAATCGCCTATAGCAGAGAATATGACAGTGGTCAGAAAGAGGGAGTTCAGGAGAGACATGCCAATCTATGACCTTGTCCTGAAGACCCTCAGAATAAAGCGTTAAATCTATCAGAGTTACCAACACTAGAAAAGGTTGGCACGGAGTCCCGCTGGATGCTCTAAAATCTAGAAGCTACCTACATCTCCGGTTAGTCTCCCTGCTTCCCCAAATGGAATTGTGGCAGTTGGATTCACACCCCACCAGCAGATCTATCCCCTCCAACACAGCATGGTCCACTAGCGCCACCAGTTCAGCTGGAGGGACCGTATGCGCATCCTGGAGCATGTAGACAGATGCTAGGAAGAGCGGTTTACCAGAAGACCCACACACAGTCTGAACTGCAACTACGTCCCTGGAACAGAACTCAAGATCCAGTATATGGGCAGGCCGCTCCTGACCCACACACAAGCCCGCGATTTGAGAACTAAACCAGAGATTAGTTGCTCCTCAAGAGCACCCAATCCTGAAATCTTCCCATTTCGAACCCATGGCTCCTGAATGCGAGCAAAATCCACACCTTCCTGAGCTGTGGCCTTGTGTAGACTGCCGTCGCAGCCTCGTTGTCTTGCAGATTTGCCTGGAGGAAGTTTAGTATCATCATCTGAAGGTACAAACCCTGCACCCGAGAAGACCTTCAAGGTATTTCTCGAGATGCCCAGGTAGATCTGCCAGTCCCTCTCCATCAATGATTAACACTATCGATTGATGGGTTGTGTCCTTCCTGCAACTGACCACTCACCAGTCCACAGTCAGGACTCCAAGAATCTGCACCTACATAATCTCAAAGATCTTTTTGGGTGCAAGATAGTAGGTGCGTCCGTCCACTTGCAGAAGAATCTTGGCGGATCGCAGGAAATCCTTGTAGTCCCCTACAAACACCTTTGCGCCCTCTGTGAACTCATCCCGTCAAACGACTTATTGACCCAAGACGCCGTTGCATCACTGCCACAGGCGCACAAGAGCTCCCAGCTCATGATATTTATTGTGAATCTGTATTGGTTGATCCATAATCCTCTACAACAAACCACAATCATCAAACAGACAATTTCTCCTCTGGAATAATGTCAGGACAATGGCGATCTTCGTCATCATTAGATAATCCTTGAAGGAACCACCTGCAGACATGGACGTAGAAGCCACTGGAGCCGGCAGGATCTGACCAACCGCCAGGGGTTTGAGATTTCTCATCGGGATTTCTTTGTGACAGGAGCCGCTGCCACCTTGGCGGCCCTGCGCATAAGTGACACACCCTTGTTATCATTCAGATCCCCTTTAGGGCTGGGGGTTTCAATCCACTTCCTCTTCATCAGCTTGCCGTACTCCTCCCTTGGAAGCTAAGTCCCATCCTTGGTCTTTTTCTCCCTCACCAACTCCAGCCTGCGAGCGTGCAGCCCTTTCCGCTGTTCCTTGGTGAACGAGGCCTAGATGACGTCGTCCGAGAGGTCCAGAGCAGACTCCTACTCCATCTTTTTCTACTCTGCCACTGTGCCAGACACATCAGCCTTTGATGTACCTTCAACAGCAGCATCAGCAACAGAAGATGCCTGGACAGCGGTGTGCGCTATCTCTAACATCTCCTTGGGTTCCGGGGTTGAGGTGAGAGCAGAGGCTAACCTCTTCAAACCGCTCAACCCTCTTCAAGTGAACACAGCAAGTCACCTGAAAAAGACAGCTGCTTTATGCCCTCCCCAGAATCCATGGGCAAGCCCTCCGAAGAGGGGTGGGATTGAGTGCCAGTGCACCAACCCACCTGGAATGATTTCGTCTGTTTTTTGTCAGTCATTTTTTCTAGAAATGAGAAGTTTTTGTTAGCAGTTTGGCGAACATTATAGCAATATAGCAATTTACAATTTTAATGTGTGTGCTCGTTTATTTTATAATTACCACAAACTCACTTTAGGTGTAGATAAATCAAAACGATTTTAAACTGAATGAATGTCCTTTTTTAACGGCAACAGGAAGTGATGACCAGGTCCGTTGCTTTCATTGTAATGGAGGCCTGCGCAAGTGGGACCCAAGTGACGACCCATGGGTGGAGCATGCTCGGTGGTACCCGGACTGCGGGTTCCTAGTGCTCATCAAGGGCGAGAAGTTCATCAACGATTGTCTGCAGCAACACCCTCCGATTATGCTTGAGGTATAAATCTTTTTCAGTCTCGTGTGTCTAGAAAATTTGGCAGTTATTATAATAATACCTTTTAAATAACTATTAATAGAATGGTTTATAACTAGTGTGTAACAATTTAGTAAAACGCAATGAGTATCCAAACTTTTGGTTGGACACCTTTATTATCATAATTGATACCCCCGTTGCAGTAGACTTGTGTACTCAGGGAATTTCCAAATCAATAATAATATATAACAAGTTTCACCAATATCCGTAATAAATAAGAGAATTTGACCTATTCTCCATAAGATTAACATGGGAATGTATGCAGGTTTGCTGCTGTGTAGAAAGCTGAAAGTAAGCATTTTTACGATAAACTATTACTATACTATATTACTATTAAACTATACAATATAATAATATTAATAATATGAACTTTAATACAACAACAAAAATATACCCTTTTATTTACCCCCCTTTACCCTTTTATTTTCATTCTTATTATTCTGACAAGTGTTTTCAGGATTACCCCCTGGTCACAGTGTTAATAAACACTGTTTGTCTGTGAACACAATAACTTTGGTGGAAATGATCCGATCGAGACCAAAATTAGTAGAGACGTGTATTTTTACATTTGCTTGGAAGAGTTTGTAAACCAGACATATCCGTCAATCGGAATGGCTTGTTTGGGGGGGTTTTTATTCAAAAATTGGGTTTTTTGCGTTTTTCATATGTATTTTAAAATGTTTTAAATTCTATCTTTCACCATTAGATTCAGCTTAAATCTGCACAATTTAGTTCCCATAAGTTTTTCTTTATCTACAACGGTTACTCAGATATTAAAAAATCTAAACACAGTGAGTTGTATTTTGGGGCTTCAATGTTAATCCAAAGGATGAGGAAAAATAATATTTCACTTATCAACCTACGTTTTTGGATGTAACTTGATATTTAGGTTCATGTGGTTGAGATCCATCCATTTATGCTTAAAAATCATAGTTTTATTTGATAATCATGGCAGCTAACCTGCATAATCTTTTCTCCTTGTTAATCATATAGGGAATAAGCAAACAACTTTATTTATGAACAGATGTTTATGAAACTTGGTATACATGGTCAAAATAAACATTTTTTAAGCTAGAAATGCCTACTTTCAGTGTTCCTCACAGTAGCAAACCTGCATATTCTTTCCCATGTTAATCTTATGGAGAATAGGCATACTCATTTATTTATGGAAAACTTATGGATAATTAAAAAACTTGATATATGGTCAAAATAAAAATAGTTTATTGAATTGTACCTTACAAAAAATTCTGGTAGTGAAGGTTACTAGCTCTTATTAGCTCTTTATGTATATTGCCAGGAGGCGACGAGCACACGTACAAGAGTCAGCGAGTCAGAATGTCGTCTACACCCTGTCTCCGAGGAGGACTTGGAGCATCTCATGAACAGTCCGGCAGCCATGGTATTCTACATAACAGTACATTAATTCGTTTTGTCTCATCTAGTCTTGTACATCAATAGTAGTACGGAAGTTTGGACAGCTTCAACGTTGATCATTAAAAAATATTGGACACATCTTGTTTTTAAGACCAAAGCACCTAACTAATAAGAACTTAGTTTTGAAATTACTTAAACTGCTAACAGAGAAAGAAGAAAAATAGAGACCTAAATAATATATCAGCTTTAAGTGTATCCTTTATCAAGTTGATAAATTGTTTTTGTAGGTTTTCATAATCTGTAGGATGCTAATTCATCCGAGTAAAATCACACAAATTGAATGATGGTTCGGTACAGGATCCAGTTACCTTTGTTCATTGAGCTTATTAAAATGTATCATTTAAAAAAAATTTCAACCGAGATAAACTTTAAGAAGAGAGGGTGATAAGATAAATATTATGACATAAGGCGTTGCTTTCTCAGAGAGGTAAGTGAAGCCAGAATTGGAAATCCAAAAACCAATTAAGGGAATTATGTAACATCATAGAATTTTAGACAGTACCAAAACAATTGTCTAATTTTAGTTTTAATGCTCAAATTCTAAACATAAGACCAAGAAACAAGCAACCCTCTTTTTTCAACTTAGCTCAAGAACCAACTAACAAGTATTAAGCATTAAATTTTTAAAATCACTTGTATATCTCATTTCTTTTTTTTACACAAACTGATTGACAATTAAAGTTATTAAACCCTTCAAATCAAAAACTTCATTAGAATTAAGAGCAAAATACTTTTTTTTAAAGTAATCCAAATTTCGTTGCTGCCAGCAACTGTTTCATGCGTCAAATCATACAGTTTATAGTTGCCGCCATCAATAAATTTGGCTTACTTTGAAAGCAGGTATTGTAAACCATTTCTTAGTATTTTCCAATAATCTGGAGGCTAAACACTATGATATTAAACAGAAGCAATGCATTGTTAGTACCGGTAATCAACTTGTTTATCATGAGTCAGTTTAAAGCATAAACTAAGCACAGTGTCTTCAGTAAAACACATGATTTACAGCATAAAACTACTTGGCCAAACAAAAGAGTTTGGTCAAAGTCTGAAAAGTAACTGAAAAACCGACCTTTCAATTCTCTGGAGGAACATATTTTTCCGTCATTATGTTCTACCTAAATAGTAAATACATAGTTTATGATATTTTTTATATTCATTATGTAAAGCTTTCTTAAACTTTTACTCCTCTGCATGAATATTTTTATATGTATACTGCTGATATATTTTTTGTGTTCATACCGTTTAAGAGTGTTTAGGAAAAGAGGTCTTTATCTCGCTTAGAAATTGTTGGAATCATAAACATTAATTTCTAGTTAGTGCTAAGTAGTTATCAGAATAACCATACAATAGAAACAATATGACCCTTTTAAATAACTCATCTAGTTATCATACAACCCAATATAGTTTTGTAACAAACGTAAAATTTTCTTATAATGGAATCAATAATAAATGGTCTCTTTAATACTTTAATACTTTTAACTGAAATGGCGACCTACCCAGGTAGGTATTTTAAGCCAAGTATGAATGAGGAATGAATTTAGGATGATTGTGGCGCGATCTTGTAGTCTTGTTACTGACTAAGGCTGACATGTTCCTTAGACAGGACTGTTAATTAATAGCCCAACAGCCGATGGCAACTAATGGACCTACAGTTTAATGTGGAATCCGAACCACGACCTCTGAATTACGAATTGGTCTAGTTATGAGGATGGCCTTTGCGGATTAATGCAGTATTCAATAGTGCGGACGTTAATCCACACAAGAGAACACTACATCCACAGACCATCTTTCACAACTATCCACAATTCGTGACCTCCAAGTAGCTGGATTACAGGACGTCGCCACCGTCCCAGTCATAATTTAGAAAAAGGGGATGAACTGTGAACCTATTAAAGTAATTGTTAATCATACTTTGGTTCACAGACAGCTCTGCAGATCGGCTTGGACCTGTCCCGAGTGAAGTCAGCACTGCGTCACCGGATGGAGCGGACCGGACAGCCGTTCATGTCTCCGGATGACCTCATCGAGGCCACCCTCGATATCCAGCTGGATGAAGTGCCTTATCAGGATTCTGAGGAGACTTGGTATGTAGGCTATAGACCCATGTACAATGTTCGTCATGGTAATTCCAGTTCAAATTTAGATATAGTACTTGTTCCACTAGTTTGATAATTTTTTTTAAATAAACTACTTTTACTACAAGGGTTATGCTGAAATTAAGTTTCGTTTCCATTATTCAAGATTTCTCTTGTTGTTTACACACTTGTTTTTTAAGGACAAATCATCAAAAATCGAAAGTAAAAAAATTTAGAGGTGTTTGGATCAGGTTGCCGTGTTACAATATTAAAACCTGTGAGATTATGCTAAATTATCATAATCTAGTTATTTAATCTAAAACTTATCTATAAGTGCACTATTTAAAAACTAATGACGCGTAAATTCATCCAACAAAGAGAAAATGTAGAATGAAAATGAATGGAAAATTTGGTGCTTATGTGAACTCCGACGAAATAGGCCAAATGTAAATTTGGCAATACTTTACCAAAACTTTACCTTACTTTACCTTACTACCTTACTTACCTTACCTTACTTTACTTTACCTTACCTTACTTTACCTTAACCAAAAACCAGATCTCCTACTCCATATATCATTTTGGCTACCATGAACATTGGTTAAGGGAAGTTCAATGTTTGTTTTCTCTCAGGAGCACTCCTCTGCACTCACCTGTCCATCGCAGCAGAGTCAATGAGAGGCTATTACCTCAGCGTACCTCCTCCCACAACACATCTGACTCGGACGAATCTGATTCTAACCACCCAAAGTAAGTTTTTCTCAGTGAGTAGTTCTGGAATTGGCTCTTTCTATCAAATAGTCCTGGCCTGAAACCCTTAATCCACCAAGAGTCACTTAAGTGGCAGGCCATTTTTAGCCATTTTGTAATGTTTTTATAGAAAATTCATTAAAAATATGAAAATGCTAAAACAAATTCCAAATCATATATAAAAATTAATAAAGTATTCTATAAAGTAAAAATATGGAAACAATTTTATCATAGTCTGTGAATATAAGATGTCAGTAAAACGTTTAAAATATTTGCAAAAAACGTTTTTTTTTTCAAAAAGTTTACAATCGCTGAAAAATTTTATTTGTAGACAAAGTTCAAAAAGCCAAATTATTCAAAATTTAAAAAGGATTAGGGAAAATTTATATCAAAAAAGCATAATTTATAACACTATTACTGGAGAAATCAAATGATAGGTCTAAGTCAGATTGATAACCCTTTACAGTAAAATCAATACCACTACCGTCAACATCAGAAATCAGTTCATCATCACTTACATTATCTTCTAAATAACATCTAATAAGACCATTACCATTTGAAATAGCAACCTACCAAGGTAGGTATTTTAAGCCAAGTATGAATGAGAAATGAGTTTAAGATGATTGAGGTGCAATCTTGTAATCTTGTTTCTGACTAAGGCTGACATATTCCTTAGATATAACTGTTAATTAATAGCCCAACAGTCAATGGCATGCCATGTCTAAGGGACCTACAGTTTAACGTGGAGTCCGAACCACTGCCTCTGAATTATGAACTGGTCTAATTATGAGGATGGTCTTTGCGGATTAACGTAGTATTCAATAGTGCAGATTTTTATCCACACAAGAGAACACTACACTTATCGACCATCGCTCACAACTATCCACAATTTGAGACCTCCAAGTAGCTGGATTACAGGACACGCCACGGTCTCAGTCAAATTCCATTTAAACTAGCTACAGTCAATTTAAAAAATAAATTAAAATACCTTTCCCCCACGAAAGTGAAACAAAGTTTCTCATTTGTGAAACTTTGTTACTAACTTGTTTAACTTTGTTAAACTAAAGTATGACACACTTGAATAATTTATCTTTATCCTTAAGAATTTCAATGAATACATAGGTTTTCTGCCAGAATAAACATTACAATGTGGGGTCTATTGATAAAACTTAACTTGATGAACCAAGTGTTGGTGGAATACTAAAGTAAGTAAGTGAGTTATTGATTTTTAGTTATTCTCCATAAGATTGACATTGAACAATGTACTGTGTTTACCATTTAAAATATCTCAATAACTAATTGACTTAGAAACATGATTCAAATGAATTCAAAATACTAAATTGTATTTTTTTAGCAGGATCCAATGGTAATAAGGAAAGTTAGATATTTTCAAAAATTATATATGAAAACCCCGTTTTTGGGATACAAACCCCCCCCTAAAAGTGTAGTTATTGTAGTGCGGTTGCGTTGTCCAACGAACTCATCCAAGAAAATGCGAAAGGAACAACTTCATTGAATTTTATAATAATCAGACGATAATTGAGACCATTATCATGGTGACTTAATCAGGACCGGGTCATGGTTGGACCGGACAAAAGGTCGGATATCTCGAGAAGCAATAAAAACACGTTTTTCAAGTCAAACATATATATTGCACTATATTATATAAAATGTTATATTCAATTTATGTTCATGTTGACAATCGAAACACTACTGGCAGTTTTAACAGAGAAACAATGTGCAGCGCTGATGAGTCCGTTATCGTGTTGATATTTCTGTCACGGTGTCACCAGCAGATGGCAGTCGGGCAAATAGTTAGATAATCTGAGGAGTCGGATATGAGAAGTTCTACGTACTACAGAGTTGGCAGTGTTCTTTGACCAAAACTTCCGGTTAGTTACCACGGAGGTTAAATACATTGTTGATTAATGGAAAGGCCATCGCTATTTAAACTGTGCTGTGCTGTTGTGGATGTTCAACAAAATGTAAAACATTATTTGTCATGGTACGTTACCCATTTCCGTTTGCAAAAAAAATACAATAGCAATCCTTTGTGAAATGTTGTCTGACATAGGGTAAGGTGTGAACAAATTATAGCATAAAATTTCAATGTTCAATCAGAATTTTCAATGTTCAATCAACAGTGATTGGGTGCAAATTTGATTCTTTAAACCTAGAGCTGGCAAGCGCCGCATACGGTTCCAATGAAGGAGCCGTGATAAGAAAATGTATTTCAATGTGTTAGTGCATGATAAAATAAAAGTTTGGTAATGGATAAGAACTATCTAGGAATTTTTCGAGTGATCTGAGAGAACTAATTGATTCTTTCACCGTATTTTTCTTATTAAAGGGTATTCAAATAAAAAAAGTAAGATTTAACTTATATAAACTATATATTTTCAGAATCTGCATAAGATTTACAATAACTTTGTGTTTTAAAAATTGCAAAATGAAAACTATTGTACTACCTATTGATCAACCTTTTTTTTATATTCAGACACCCTTTTAAAACTTCACTAATTAATATTTTAATTTTATTTTTCCACAATTAGAGAGAGTCCACTTCTGGAGGTTTAGCGGGAGAAAGTATGTGTTTGTTCACTGATACCATTAATTTGAATTTATAATTTATTTTATCTCTGAAATCCTCAAAAGAAAAATGTTCAGATTTCTCAATAACAGCTTTATCAATTTGTATGAAAAATGTATGGAATATATAGGTTTTGGTCCTAAAAAGTTACACCACTCAAATGTCTTTTAAAATGACTGTTTAAAAGTTATTGGCCTCTTAAGTATAAATACCCCCGTTGCAGCAGACCTGTGTACTCAGCGAATTTCCAAATCAATAATATAATAATAATAATAATATATGACAAGTTTTGTCAAAATCTATCGATGAACGTGAGAATTATTTGCCTATTCTCCATAAGATTAATATGGGAAGGAGTGTGCAGGTTTGCTGCTGTGAGGAACACTGTGAGTAGGCATTTCTACCATCAAAAATCATTATTTTTAACAATCATACCAACTTTCATCATTGCCTATTCACCATATGATTAACATGGGAAAAGAGTATGCAGGTTTGCTGCCATGATAAACATATAAACTATGATTTTTAAGCATAAATAGATAAACCTCAACCACATGAAGCTAAATATAAAGTTTTGTCCAAAAATATTAGTTAATAAGTGAAATATTAATTTTTCTTTATCCTCCATAAGATTAACATTGGAGCCTCAAAATACAACGTACTGTGTTTAGATTTTTAATATCTCCGTAACCGTTGGAGATAGAGAAAAACATTAAGGGACTAAATTGTGTAGTTTTTAAGCTACACAATTTAACTATAACTACCCGTTCCCATTGACCGATATGTCTGGTTTACAAACTCGTCCGAGCAAATGTAGGAATACACACGTCTCTACCAAATTTGATCCTGATCGGACCATTTTTACGAGAGTTATCGTGTTCACTATTCATGTCATGTATCGAGACACACACACATATATATATATATATATATAAATTTTAACGACTATTGTTTTTGGTCTCTGGGCACCTAAAGAAGAAAAATAACACGGTCCCGGCTCCCGGGCTTAAGTCTCGCCTTGAGACCTACGGTAATAGCTTCTTCCCTATAGGAAATTGGCTAAAATATCAAATTTGCAGCCAAAAAATTTCGTTTGTTCAAATACCTTTAAAGTTTAAAACTAAAAATTCAATAATTTAGTCTCTTAACTTACAGTCTTCTATGATCTAATGTGTCTTAGAACATTTATATTTACAGTTTTACGGATAAACATGGTACATTGTTCAATGCTACTCAGTTTTGTTGCCATAAAAATTAGTATACTCAATAATGATTTTTTAATTTGTATAAATATTAATTATTGATTTTGTGTTTAGAGGCTCAGTGCCAGTTTTAGAAAAGCCACCACCGCCACCGACCATCAGTGTGCCTGACATCAATACTATTGGCTCTGATAGAAAAGGTACATCTTCAACAACCTTTTTTATATATTTATTGTAACAACCTTATTCCAGTATCTTATATTTAGAAATAAGAAATATTTATTTGTCAAAATTGATGGCAAAACTACAGAACTACCCAAGGTGGGTCGGTGCATTGGCACTCAATCCTACCCCTCTTCAGAGGGCTTGCCCACGGATTGTGGGAAGGAACAGCTATCTTTTTCACCCAACCTGTTTGCACAGGTTCTCCGTGATGCAGACTCACCTGACTCATCAGTATCTCCACTTATGAGACAGGCCATACATGCAGGAAAGTGCACCCCTGTACATTCTGTGAAACAACTCACCATTAGGTCCTTCCACGGAACCTAGAGTCAGGGTTCTGTCTTTGGCCAAGACCTTACGAAGCCTGGAAGTTTCCTCAGTGCCCTCCTGCCCTGAGCAGAAAGTGTTCCATGACTGCCTCTTTGCCCTTCTAACAGCGAAGTTATACCTGGTGAGAATGCTGTGGTAAAGGTCCCAACTTTGCTCTTCTGAATAGAGCTCTTACTCGTTTCCTCATGCCGGCCAGTTCTGAGTTCTACCAATTTGGCGGACCTAGCCTTTGCTAGTGAACAGCTCTTCTCAAAGAAGGAGACAATCGAGTTCCCTAGCAGGCAGACAGCCCTGTCCAGTTCATTTGTATCCTTGGCTCGTAGAACTTGCGCATTGATTTTTCACCAAGCTCTCTTTTGAAGACGACCCAGTCCGTCTTCCTAGGATTCTTGAATTCAGACAAAACAGGCTCAAAATCCCCTATAGCACAGAGAATATGACGATGGTCTGAAAGAGAGGGTTCAGGAGAGATATGCCAACCTATGACCCTGTCCTGATACCCCTTTAAATAAAGCATTAAATCTATCACAGAGTTCACAACTCGACTAGAAAAAGTTGGCACAGAGCCGACATTGGCTATAGCCAAACTCGCTAAATGCTAACAAATCTAGAAGCTGCCTACCTTTGCGGTTAGTCTCCCTGCTACTCCAGACAAAGTTGTGGGAGTTGGAGTCGCACCCCACCAGCACATCTACCCCCACCAATGCAGCACGATCCACCAGCGCCACCAGTTCAGCTGGAAGGACTGCATCTGCATCCCCAGGCATGTAGACGGACGCAAGGAAGAGCGGTTTACCAGAAGACCCGCATAACTGCAGCGACGTCCCTGGAACAAAACTCGAGAACTGGCATATGGGCCAGTCCGCTCCTGACCCACACACAAGCCCACGAGTTGAAAGCAGAACAAGAGATTTCTTGTCCCCCAAGGGCACCTTAAATTCTCCCATTCCGAAGCCATGGTTCCTGAATGAGAGCAACATCCACACCTCTCTGAGCTGTCGCCTTGTGTAGGACAGCCGTCGCAGCCTTACTCTATAGCAGATTTGGCTGGAGGAAGTTTAGTATTATCCCCTGAAGGTACAAACCCCACACCCGAGAGCACCCTCAAGGTAGTTCCCAAGATCCCCAGGTAGATCTGCCAGTCCCTCTCCTTAAACAAAAAAGCATTGCGTTCATCGATGATTAGCACTATTGATTGATGGGTTTTGTCCTTCCTGCAGCTAACTACTCACCATTCCCCAGTCAAGATACCAGAATTCTGCACCTGCACAATCTCTAGGATCTTTTTGGGTTTGAGGTCGTAAGCACGCCCTTCCACCCGCAGAAGAACCTTGGCGGAACGCAGGAGATCCTTGTAATCCCCTACAACCACCTTGGCACCCTCCTTGAACTCAAGCCCGTCAAACGACTTCTTGACCCAGGACGCCATTGCATCACTGCCACAGGCGATGACAAGAGCTCCCAGCTCATGATATGTATTGTGGATCTGTATCGGTTCTTTCTGCTCAATAACCTTATCGAATATGAATCCCTGCAACAGACCACAATCTTCAGCAGACTATTTCTCCTCCGGAAATAGTGTATGGACGATGGCGATCTTTGTTATCATTAGGCGATCCTTGATGGAACCACCTGCAGACGTGGACGGCCAATTGGGCCGGCAGGTTCTGACCAATCGCCGGAGGTGACACATCTTGGTTATCTTTCAGCTCCCTTTTGAGGCTGAGGGTTTCAAGCCGCTTCCTATTCATAAGCTTGCGGTACTCCTCCCTTGGAAGCCAGGTCCCATCCTTGGTCTTTTTCTCTCTCACCAACTCCAGCCTATGAGCATGCAACCCCTTCCGCTGTTCCTTGGTAAGCATGCCCAGATTACGTCAACTGAGATGTCCAGAGCAGACTCCTGCTCCGGCTTATCCTCCACTGTGTGCCAGATACATCAGCCTTTGATGTACCTGCAACAGCAGCATCAGCAACAGAAGATGCCTGGACAGCCATGCCTGGCGCCATATCCAACACCTCCATGGGTTCCAGACTTTATGTGAGAGAAGAGGATAACCTCTCCAAACCACCCAACTCAGTGAACTCAGCGAGTCACCTGAAAAAGACAGCTGTTGTTTGCCCTCACCAGAATCCTTGGGTAAGCCCTCCGAAGAGAGTGGGATTGAGTGCCAGTGCACCGACCCACCTTGGGTAAATCCATGGTTTTATCATCAGCCATTTCTTTCTAGAATCGAGAAGTCAGATTGTTAGTGAGACAGTAAAGCCCTTGAAAAATTTTTCGTCTGTATTTTAAGGTTTGTACAAAACTTCTACACCTTTTTGGTGTGGGAATACGCCTTTTTCAGTGCTTAAATTAATGCTCGGTGTTCTTTTGTTCCAGTGACATTGGAAGAGGAGAATCGCAGACTGCGTGAGGCTCGGCTGTGCAAGATCTGCATGGACTGTGAGGTGTGTATCGTGTTCCTGCCCTGCGGCCACCTGGTGACTTGTGTCAACTGTGCGCACAGCCTGGGAGACTGTCCTGTGTGTCGACGGATGATCAAAGCCACTGTAAGAACATTCTTGTCCTGACTCTGCCTTCCAAGTCATCTGTCAGCTGTTGGAGGAGGAGGATGAAGGAATGTGTGTCCACAGAAATTTCAAAAAATCATTTAGCTTTAGTCAAGGTCAGTAAGGTTATTGGGCGAGGGGCCAGGTATGATATGATGTATAGTATGTGATTAATGACTTTTTTCTACGACTTCTGTAGAAGCGCCTGAAAGGATTGATACATTTATTTATTTTTGAAGTTAAACTTCAGATTATTTTTAAAAATTATTTATCTTTTTTAAGTCTATGTTGTTTTATTTTATTTTTAACAATAAATTATTTTGATTCAGATTTTTTACAAAATTTAATAATAGGCTAAGAAAAGGAAATGGTATCTAATCAGTGTAACCATACATGTTTGACTATTCTTTCCGCATGGATGAAATAATAAATTTTTCAGCAATATGATTTAATATGAAATGATTGTCATATAGCGTATTATAAAACAATACTTACAAAAAATGTGTAACCTCGACTTATCTTAAAATAATGATATTGGTTTAAATATAAGCTAGCTCTTTGTACTATGCACAGGACATTGGAGACTGCTATTTCAGAGTTTACCGAGCTAACGGTCATCCTGGTCATCTGATTTTTTTTTAATTGTTTGCTTGGGTATTTTTAGTTTTTGTAAAATATCCCTTGGTATTACAGGTTTTTACTTTTTAGAAATGGATATTTTTATTAGATTATGTTGTAAAAATTATTACAGATCATTTTAAAACTTAATTTATATTTATTTATTGAACAAATAGTGCTAATCATTTTAATAAGATTGTACGATTGTCATACTTATCTGTTATTGAAAAGTGCACATGTTTACTTGACGAATGTTCGTGGTGGTTTGTGAGAAAGGATAAGGATAATATTTTCTGATTTCTCATTTTGAACCCTAGTACATAAATTATGTTATATCTCAGCATTTAATGATTAAATGATTATTTTAAATAAATGTTTTAATTTTTATATCCTTTGGTTTTACATAAAAATAATTGCATTGCATAGGTGTTGTTCACTCAGACTTGAATTCAGATGTATTCCTATTTGTATTTTAATTTGATCTTATCTTATGTGAATTAGTGTATTACTTTTAACTGGAAAGGCAAGGTGTTATGAGCTGGCACGTATCATTATTTATAATCTCACTATCTTCCAACTTAACGTTCTGTGTCACGTACTGTTCACATGTGCGTAGTTGTTGATGGTTCTGAATGTTCTGATGCAACCATTAACATAGCTCAATCATATTTCTAGAGATACAGTATTTTTAATTGAGGACACTCCCTTGTATCTCATCTCCCACATCTCAGATTAGATGGCCTTTTACTGCTGCAACTTAATTATTGTAATTTACATTATTGAATAACAGTGCTTAAATGTGTCCTCACTTATTGAAATGAACCTTCACTCAAGCCTTGGAATACATGTTTATTATAATCTTAACCTTGATGGCCACATACCACTAAATGTAAACGGGATGTTGATCTTTGCAAGAGGTAGACTTTTTTGTACCATTTCAGATGTTTTGATTTTGAAAGTAGGCCCAGGATTTGATTCCAGCAATGATCACCGAGGAGTCCCTCAAGCACTCTGAATGTTAGGACAAAGTTTTGAAGTGCTTAGTTAAAATTAATTTAGCATGAAGTATCCTCACTTTAATCATTTGGCAACATAGTAGAACCTCCCACATACAACTATGACGGGACAGGGCCCTGGTCATAACGGCCAAAAGGTTGAGTAAATAAATGCATTTCCTTGGTAGAAAAACAGCTATATATACATTATGATAATACAACTTGATTGTACCTCTTAACACATTAATTTAAACATAAGATATGAATGAAAAATGATAATATTAATAGGTAATTAAAGAATAGTTTTTTCACGTTTCAACAGGCTTAGCAACAACGGGAATGACAGATAAAAGATCAGACCCTTGGTTGGATAAGGGAGATTTTACTGTAATATATTAATCAATAAAATAACATCCATTTTCTTCGATTTTTTATTATACAGGGCGTTTGGTAAGTGCCAACAATTTTAATGTGTTATTATGAGTTCAAAATGCTATGAAACTTGGAAAAATATTTTGACATTATACAGAGTGGCGCTAAAAGAATAGTCGGATTTGAACTGTGTAGTTGTAGAAGAGGGAGTGGGAGAGTGACCTTCAACGGCCGTCAGTACGTCGGCCATAGCATTCAGTTTGCCGAGAAATGGCGAAGTGGACGGTTAAGCATCGTGTTTTCGCTGTGGAGCAGTTTTTTAGAAACAACGAATCATTAATCCATCACAGTGCAGCGGCTGTTTAGGCAACATTTTAATGTAGCACGTTTTGGACCAATTCCTGATCGAAGATCAATATTGCGATGGGTCACACTGCCTTTTGGGCTACAGGGTCTGTAATGAGTAGCAAATCAAATGGGCGTCATCGCACAGCAGTTACTCCAGAACGAGATTTTGAGGACCGCAAACGTTTCTGTTAACAAATGCTGGACGTTTTGTACTCGGGGGACAATATCATGCTAATAATGTCAGATGAGGCTCATTTTCATTTAGACAGCTATGTCAACAAACAAAAATGTAGATATTGGGCGACTGATAATCCCAGACAGTTACACCAGAAGCCTCTACACAGCGCCAAAGTGTCAGTTTGGTGCGGGATATCAAAATTAGGGGTTATTGGACCTTATTTCTTTGAAGATGAACATCTTACGGAAGTTATTTTCCGTACATTAACTTGGGTTAGAAACATAGTAAAGTACTTATTTTCTGAAATTGTAGAAGTAAACAAAGTCAACCATGTAAACTACGTAATAATTATGTTGAAAATCAATAAAGTTATATTCATTTAAAATGTGACCATTCTTTTTGCGCCACCCATATATATATATATATATATACAGGGTGTTCATTAAAGTCGGGAACAAACTTTAAGGGGTGATAGTACTCATCGAAATAAACAAAAAATCACCTATGACCATTTGTCGAAAAATCCTTCGTTTAGCCGCTAGCCGCCATTTTGTATTTTTTACAAAAAACGTTATATATCAAGAACTATTTAAGATACAGAAACCAAACTTTGCACACATATTTATTGGTCAAAGAGGAAAATATTTTCAAAGTTTTATTTTATTTGCATTTATATTTTCAAAACGGCGGCGGTTAAAAATATTTTAATTAAAATAACAAAAAAACCATTAACTTAATAAAATTTTTACAAGATTCAAAAAAGATTGTAATTTGAATTTCAAATCGAATGGTACTTTGGTGAACGAAATCCGTCCACGGATAACAAAAAAATGCAGGTTTAATGTTACATTACAGGGCCCACGCGCCACCGCAGCGCGGCCGTGGCAAAGAAGCCGCGTTGTGCCAGCTGAACTCCGCTTCTTAGCCACGGCCGCGCCGCGGTGACGCACGGGCCCTGTAATCTAACGTTAAAAGTGCATTTTCTCGGTTATCCGTGGACGGATTTCGTTCATTAAAAAACCGTTTGGTTTGAAATTAAAATTGCAACCTTTTCTATTTCTTGTCAAAATTCCATAAAGTTAATGGTTTTTTATTAATTAAATTAGAAGATTTTTAACCGCCGCCATTTTGTAAATATATTAGCAAACTAAATGATACTTTAAGAATATTTTCCTCTTTGGCCAATAAATATTTTTGCAAAGTTTGGTTTCTGTATCTTAAATAGTTCTTGATATATAGCGTTTTTTGTATAAAATACAAAATGGCGGCTAGTGCCTAAACAAAGGATTTTTCGACATATGTTTATAGGAAATTTTTTGTTTATATTGATGAGTACTATCACCCCTTGAAGTTTGTCCCCGACTTTAATGAACACCCTTTTTATATATATATATAATATTTGATAGTAATTATTACAAGGGTTTGAATGTGTCAAACTATACTTATTCCTGCCAAATATTTAGTCTACTTTCCCAAAAAGGAGTAAAATTTGGCAATAAGTTAAGTAAAAGTTGAGAAAAATAAAATTTTTAAGGGTTATGTCAATAATTTGAAAAAAAAGAAAAATGGCTGCTTCTGGAAGGTAAAGAGAGATGTAACGTCCCGAATTGTGTATTTTTATAGTATTTTGCACCCATAATAACACATTGAAATTTTTAGCACTGGCTACCACACATCTGTATACCCCATCAACTTTTTAATAGAAGGCTTTGTGAACTTAATGTCTAACCATTAACTCAAAACATTGCCCCCAATCAAGAGGCAAATACAGCATATGAGCTTCATAGCAGGAGGGAGATGACAGCATTAGCAAATGTACCACTGTAGATGATAGACGAAGTCTGGGAATAGATCAAACAAAGCCGTTCAAAAAATGAGGGATGGATCAATCACGTCTGCTAATTAAACCATTAGATTAGATTATTGAAATGGCGACCATACCACAAGGTAGGTATTTTAAGCCAAGTATGAATGAGAGTTGATTGTAAGATGATTGTGGCGCGATCTTGTAGTCTTGTTACTGACTAAGGCTGACATGTTCCTTAGACAGAACTATTAATTAATAGCCCAACAGCCAATGGCAACTAAGGGACCTACAGTTTAACGTGGAATCCGAACCACGACCTCTGAATTACAAATTGGTCTAATTATGAGGATGGTCTTTGCGGATTAACGTAGCTCTCAATAGTGCGGACGTTGATCCATACAAGAAAACACTACACCCACCGACCATCGCTCACAACTATCCACAATTCGTGACCTCCAAAGTGGCTGGTTTACAGGATGACGCCACCATCCTAGTCAAATTTTTAATTTTATTAATTTTTATTAATATTATTAATTAAAATATCTCTTTTAAATTTAAATTACGAGTAAATGCATTTTTAACATTACCAGATGGTCTGTAAGAATGTTGACAATCCTATTAGGAGATATATATCAGTTTGGTTTTACTTTATTTTTAATTTTGGATTTTAAGAGTAAATCTTTAATTTAAAATTTGTATTTTTAGTTGATTAAATTAGAAGAGCAAGAAGCATCTGGATCCTGATAAGTTCAAGTAAAGCTTCAAAAATTATTAGTTACTTGAGCATAATTTATTACAAAATTGTAATAATAAAATCCATTTTATTATATAAAATATGCGTTTCGCTATATATACATCCATGACTAAAAAAATTAGGAACTAATGTCTAGAAAATCTTTAAAATTCATAATGGCGTTGGTTATATTAAAAATACCCCCGTCGCAGCAGACCTGTATACTCATCGAATTTCCAAATCAATAATACGACAATAATAGTACAAGTATGTGACAAGATTGGTCAATCAATACCTGTTGATAAATTAGAGTACAGTATTTGCCTATTTTCCCTAACATAAATATTGGAAAGAGTATGCAGGATTCCTGCTTTGAGGAACAGTAAAAGTAAGCATTTTTACCACAAACAATTTTTATTCTGACCATTTACCAAGTGTTATCATTATCTGGACATAAATAAAGGAGTTTGCCTATTCTCCTTAAGATTAACATGGGAAAGAGTATGCAGGTTTGCTGCTGTGAGGAACACATAAATTATGATTTTTTTAGCACAAACACATGGATCTCAACCACATGAAACTAAATACAAAGTTTCATCCAAAAATATTGATTAGTATGGGAAATATTAATTTTTCCTTATCCTCCATAAGATTAGCAATGGAGCCCCTAAATACAAAGTACTGTGTTTAGTTTTTTTAATATCTCAGTAACCGTTGGACATAGAGAAAACCTTTAAGGAACTAAATTGTGTAGTTTTTTGAGCTGATTCTAATGGCAAAAGATAAAATTTGAATAATTACGTGGAAAAACGCAAAAACCCATTTTTAGGGCACTAAACCCCCCAAACTAAATTCTAACGACTTTTTTTAGCCCCTGGGCACCTAAATACAAAAAAACATGGTCTCGGGCTTAATTGTTGCCATGAGACCTACAGTAATAGCTTCTTCCCTATGGGAAATTCGCTAAAAAGTACCGTGAACTCTCGTTCTGATCGCTCGCTATCTAGTATCTTGCGTCGCCCCGCTATCTCAGAGGAGTAGTGTTGTGGTAATTTGTTGTGTTATCAATATAGTTTTTTTATATTGTACATGATAGATAATTATAGTATTATTGACAACATGAGATATTTAATATCTGTATCTTAAACTTTGAATTTGTAATGTAAATTATTAGGTGAATACAAGAGGAGTTTCTCCAGCTCCAGAAACATATAGTAAAAAACACAGACACATTGGAAAAGTCCAATAAAAGTAATGTATATTTATAAGAATATAACAGCCTCTACTCAGTACCCAGTATTGATACATGATTTAACTAGTTTCTTCAGTGAGCAACCAATGGAAAGAGCTGAGTTGCTCAATTCAACCAATGAATCAGAATGTCAATTCAAATGAATCCATGCTGTGTCTAAAATAATAATCATGACTTATATCCTCCCTTGATATTCAAATTATGACTTCAGATAATTGTTCAGTACTAATCGTATTTTCCAGTTAATTTAAATTAAAAATAGATTACGGTCTATCATTTGCACACTAGATTGTTGTGACTTTTGAAGTCATGTGGTAGACAACTCATCAAAGTGCCACAGCAGTAAAGTCAAATTAGCTGAATAATATTAATTTAATAGATTTATTAATAAATCTTCCTAAAATCTAATATAAATTATAAATCTAATATAAATTATTTCAAAATTAGTATTTTCAATATTTTGTATTTATTTACAATATGTTAAATAAAATTCTAACAGTAAGTAAATGTGATGAGGATTATATAGTACTGTCAGTCACAAAACATTGAATAAACTATCATTAGAACAAATTTAAATATAAAAATATCTATTTAAAATGTTCTCTCAGATGTATAAAATCACTCCTCTTCAGTCAGTCTGTTGGTATACCGCCTCACTATTGTCCAAAAGCTTCACAGCTGAGTGATTTGGATAGTAATTTAAGTTTTGTTTCATACTGAATTTAGAAATTTCTTCACCATCAAAAGGAATAACAATGAAAATAACTTGAGATCATGATGAATAACTTGATTGAAACAAGGGGCTTGAACAGTTTTTTACTGATATCTTTGAATTTGTCAATACTGGTATAGTGTTAAAAAGGTTCACCAGAGCTGGATGCCATAAATCCATATTGGTTTCAGTATTGTTTTATACACTAATTTTTATTTCCACTGATAATTTTGAGTCATTCCGATGAGACAATTTAACTTGTTAGTAAGTTCAGTCTCTTATTCCAAATATGTTGATGCCAGAAACAGTTTTGCAATGTTTACCCTACACTGCTGATTACTGTAGCTATCTCTTGGTTGTTTGTTCAGTTGGAGATAAGGATATTGTAACATTGAAAAATCCTCGAAAACCTTACTTCAGCGTGACTTTGGCTATAGGTGAAAAGTGTTTCTAAAAATGGTTTATTTCCTCATATATTAATAAGGAATGAATGAATTAATTAATTATTGGAATATATTAATGAGCTGCGTAAATAACAAATGAACTAATATGCTGCTCTGACGCAATGCCACCACCTACGAACGAAATGTTAGTTACACTTATATATCATCGTTGAACATTTGTGATGATATGATGAGACCAGCGATGATATATAAGTGTAACTAACATTTCGTTCGTAGGTGGTGGCATTGCGTCAGAGCAGCATTAGTTCATTTGTTATTTACGCAACTTCCTCTTTACCTCACTTCCTGTGTGGAAGATGCAACCTATACTTTCTTACGTACCTACCTTGGTATACTTTTATATTTTTACGCACATATCTTTTGCTATTTACCCATATTATTGTGGATGTTGTATTCAAATAACATGATAGTTATTTACACTCAAGTTATGATAGGTTTACAATTGATTATACAAGCTACTTTAAAAAATCTAATTTTATTACTAAAATCAGTTGAATAAATGACGTAGGTATTTTATCAGCAAAGGCAGCAAATAGACTGAGGTCAGCAATTAGCATTGTAATTTCCGAGGTCAAACAAACTTTAAACCTTACTCATTGGCTGTTAACTTATATGAATACCGTAATGTTCTTGTACCGTTTTCATTGACTGACATTCTATTCTTATCCTTAAACTTCGCATACTGACCCTACCACCTACTTGTGGTAGGTGTTTAGGTGAATATTTTAAGTGAAGGGTGAGTGTGATGAATTTTACATTATCTAGCTTTGTTACTGACTAAGGAGATTAGCTAATTCATTTGGCATGACCATTAAATTCCCAGTGAGCAAATTTAATAGGTTCCAGTAAAATGAAAATTATAAGACAAATAAATTTAAATCATTGAACTGCAGACTGACCAAGGTATTTATTATCTTTTAATTTAATTGCAGTTCGGGGCTATTAAGATGAATTTTAAAAATTATAGTTTTGTTTGACCATTCCTATGCCCTCAACAAGCCGAAATAAGTCTTATCTCAATTTCGGTACAGCTTGTCTTCCTATAACGGTAAACAAGGCATTTTAGTTCGTCTTTTCCTTGAAAACGAAAGCGAATGAAACGTTTTCATTATTCTAATCTTTTGGGAGAAGGATTTTGTTTTCTTTACACTAACCATCGTTCTACAGAAATAAAATAAAAATGTTTGTACTTGCTTCCCTGTGGGAAATAGGTTAGATCATGGATATGTCTAAAGGGAATGTTTTCATTTCTTCTAAACAGCTGTTATTATTCTGTTAAAAAATCAATATAAAATAGCTCTAGTAGTTTCTAAGTATTTCAAATTTTCAACACCCCCCAGAGCTAAGACATATCCATGTCAATAAGTTTTAGTGATATTAGCCACATTTCCCAAGGTTTACTACACATGTGACCTATTAAAGTGATTTAATAGAAATAAATATATAACTAGCTGTCAAATTAAGATATATATTAAATTGTTTTCATCGATCATTGATTTTAAACCAATATATAAAAATTATACTGTATTAAAATGCTATCATTATTTATGATATGATGAAGTGTTCTTATTCAATCAAATTTAAAATTAACAACAAATCATCAAGGATCTAGGAATTTATTTTTTCCAACTATTTCTTACTTTATAGATTCAGGTTATTTCGTCACAGTAAGGTATCTAGCTTCGCAATACTGTGTAATTCAACCCGTACAAAGGACGAGCTACTGCTATAGAATAAGTAAATCAGTGAGCAACGCGCCGCGCCGCGCCGCGCCGTTGGCATGGTGCGGTTCCGCTCACGTGCCGATGACGTTGTTTGCTGTCGGTCGCAGCTGTGGAGCGAAGGTATGCCGTGGTCGTGGCTGTAGCCTGCAGCTCGTGCGGTCTCCACGGCAGGGAGCCGCACAAAGGATCGGACAGGTGGGATAACATCTGCTGCTGGCAGATGCCGAGCGGCACGGGCTACGGCTACGGTACCAACTGCCGACTCTGATACATCTCGCCCCTCTCACAAACACACTATACGGTTCTGTTTATATGTATTTAGCTTCAAATTACACTCTGAGATAGTTTTACCGAATTTCCCATCGGAAATTAGGATAATACCGTCGTCTGGGGACCAATGCTTTTTCGTTTTAGAACATCTACAATGCCGGCGGCATTGTAGATGTCTATATGCGCAATTACTCTCGTAAAAATGATCGTTATGCTACATAACGATTACATGTACGTAATCGTGCATACATGCTACATACGTGTAAGGGATGATTTGTAAGTTCAAGTTCGAAAATCAGGGACATCGCTCTATCCGAAGGAGGAGCGAAATTGTACCCCGAAATTATCTTTTACTAATAAAAAATTATTGACGGTTTAAAAAAATATTATGCGTATAAAAACAAACAATTTAGTGGTTTGAATCTTTGTTTCTATAAAAATGTTGCTGAGATATTCCGCGTTAGATTAAAGTCTATAAACCCCTTCATAATTTTTCATTTGGTTGAGTGAGATTGACCAAAGATAGCATACCTGAAAAATAATGAAAAAAGATGTTATGTATCACTGCACCTGCCCGCAAAATGGGATCTTTGAGGGAATTTGAAGATTTCTAAACTTAAGTCCCATTCAGTGATTAATCATGTTAAGGCCATGCCACACCGAGCTCGCTACCGCGGCGGACGCGAACTTTTAAAAATCGCTCACCATGTTATCAAATGGGCCAAGCCACACCGAACTACCGCGCGCCCGCGGGCGTGCGGTAGTGTCCGCCAGTACCGCTTGCTGAGCGAATTTTTCAAACTACCGCTGCGGGCGTTTGGTCTAGCGCATGCGCAAAGAAGTTTCTGACTCTATTGCTCTATAAGCAAACAACCAATCTCTCCTTTGCAATTATTACTTTCCTGTAGTTTGTATCATTTTTCTTAATATGTTCTCCAACTAGTGACAACACTTCACTAAACTGTTCTGGGTTTAGCCTGAAGTAGGTTTGAACCTTTCTTCGTCCAGTTCCAAATCTGCCACAAGGTAGTGGAACTCCCCATAGGTCCCTCTCTTCTCATTTATGGGGTGAACCCACTTGGTCCTCTTACAAGCCACCATAAGAGTATTAGTTCCTCGTCACTACTCGAGTCGTCGTCCACCCACGGAACACTATTTTTCACCAAGTCGTGGTTCAACCAAGGTACATCGGACGACATTTTAATCACTAGTGACCGATATTCGAAGTGATAGCAGAGAGCTGGAACCCCCCCACCACCAAAAAACTACCGCTACCGAGCGGTAGCGGTAATTTTGGTGTGGACTGGCTCGAGGTAAAACGTCCGCGTGCGGTACTCCCGCGGCGGTAGTGGCGGATCTCGGTGTGGTATGGCCTTTTAAAGACATTTTTTTAAAAGAAAACGAATTATGAAAATGATAGGTATTTATCTAAATCTATTACCAAAAGGTGACATTTTTAAAATTTTCTCACTTTGGTTAGTTTTTTAAAATAAATAAAATTATGATAATAATACTGTTCGTAGGCTGTTGCTATGTTGATGGTGACAATTTAAATTGTGATAATATTCATTTTTCACCTTTCCATCTGAAACGACAATCTAAAACAGTATAGTTCGTCTATGGTAGAATTCTATTGGCTACTGTAAATTTTGGATTTCTTTTCTCTTCGTATAGGATTTTCAATCGATTCTTCACCCACACAAGCACACATCTTTTCTTTTATTTCATTTTGTTCCGCTACACTTATGTTGGCCGAGAACCACCAGTAGTAGTTGTTAGGTAATAGTTGTTGTTGTAGTAGTTGTTGTAAACGAAATAATGATTCGAGACGGATTGTTAGGATCAAAAGTATGTTTGTTATAGGAAAAAAATTAGTAGGTTTGTTGATTTTTGTCCTTCTAAACGATCCATTATTATACTTTATACTTTTAACTGAAATGGCGACCTACCCAGGTTAGTATTATAAGCCAAGTATGAATGAGGAATACATGTAGGATGATTGTGGAGCGATCTTGTAGTCTTGTTACTGACTAAGGCTGACATTTCCTTAGACAGGACTGTTAATTAATAGCCCAATAGCCGGTGGCAATTAATGGACCTACAGTTTAAGGTGGTATCCGAACCACGGCCTCTGAACTACGAATTGGTTTAATTATGCGGATGGTCTTTGTGGATTAACGTAGTATTCAATAGTGCGGACGTTAATCCACACAAGAGAACACTACATCCACCGACCATCTCTCACAACTATCCACAATTCGTGACCTCCAAGTAGCTGGATTACAGGACGTCGCCACCGTCCCAGTTAATATTAATTAATATGACAGATTTATAAGTGTAAAATTTAAGTTTTAATTCGGAAAAACATCCCAATAAATAACACTTTGTACTGAAGCAAAGGTCTCTCGATTGTTTAACGCAGGGCTATCATATGAGCTATCTACCAATAGGTCGAAGATAAAGTACCGTGACCAGGGCATGGGCCAATCATAATTAACCATATTCAAAATGCCACCGGCGAGGTTGTTACCGAGCCTACAAAGGGCGAATGTCGCCGCGATGGTTGGCGTGTTGCTACACAGACCAAACAAAATAACCAGCCGTGGTTACGTCAACGCCCGTGTTGGCGCTTGGCACGGCCTGGCGCGGCGTTGTCACTTGACTGTTGTTGATATGATATGAAGCGATCCTAGGAACAGCGATGACTTCGCGCTATCAAGGGGCGAAGTCTGGTGGGAATCCCGTGAGTCACACGGCTGCGGCCATTGTGTAGTGTACCAGGGTATGAAGGCCGTTTACTATCGTTAGCGACCGGCCTTGGATTCATCACGTTAAGAAGCCCGAAAATGGCCTTACATACTGGTCCAACCGAAACACGGTGTAGAGGCGGGAAGACGAGAGATGTGGAGGTATATGGCAGACACATGAATGTAAAAATATAGGACTAGGTAAAAGAGAGGGAAAATAAGGAGAAAAATTCAACATAGTCTTAAACGTTTTTTTAACATTATGAACTAGCTAAAATACCCGTTCTTCGTACGGATAAAAAAGGCTTATAGATGTACTGATCGATAATTTAGGTTATTACAGTACTTTGAAACGTAACTGGGGCCAAGATATATACTAATTAATAACAACAAAAAAGTCTGGTAACAGAACATTTACAACTTTGTTTTTGTTTCTATATAAATAAAATTAGAGTTTTCTATACATTTCTTTCATTTTTTAGTTATTTTTACGTTTTGTGCTTTAGAGAAGCTGAACAATATACAGAAACCACCTCCCCTTTATAATATTATAGATAGATTACTCTTAAACCCCTTGATCGGATACTAAGCCGTTTTTCTCACAAAACACAAATTAATTATATCACTAACTTTACACAAAGTAGATATACTCAAGCCGGACTTGTGTAATCTTACAGTTCTCATTACATGATGGCAAATGATAACTAAACACTTGTCGGTCGCCAACTAGTAACCGCCACCGATATTGCCCCCCCCACCCCCAACACGGTGGGGTTATTGGTGGGAGGGCATCCGTCGGAAGGTAAACAAATTCTTGTGTTGCGCCTACTACTCGCAGGATGGAAGCAAACATGCTAAGATTATTTTGTGGAAAAATTGGCGTTCTTACACTGTATTTGTATTCAGCTGAGACGAAGTCTACGTCGGCTTCAAAAACTTTCATACCTTGTTTCGAGGAGCGTTTGTAGTAAACTTTAAATATATTTTAATACTGAAAGATATTTAAGAAAATACATAACAGACTAGCCTTAGTCAGTAGCAATATTACAAGAACGCACCACCATCATCTAATACTCATTTCTCATTCATAATTTTCTGCCTACATACATACCTACCTGGGTAAGTCCCCACTTCAAAAGATAATCTAATCTATATAGGTAAAAAGAAACAAAATGTATTTTCACAGTATATTTTAAACATTAATTTTTAAATCACTTAGTCGCACTGTAAATTCATTTTCACATGCAATAAATATTTCTTTTTCGTATGAAATTATTTCGATTTCTCTACAGCCTTGATGTGAAGAGTAAACCACAGTACATATAAGTGCACCAAAAATTTAATTTCTTAACTTGTATGATAAAATTCATCGGTAAAATACTTCAAACCTTTAACACATCGAGATTTTCGGCAAACCGTACCACTCCCATCGGTACCATAAATGTCGGATTATAGCATCAACTTAGTGCGTTCTAAAAAATATATCGATACCGTGTTTTACGCTAGAACGGCTAGAGTACACCAGCATCTTACAGTAATTGTTCTGTTGCTGTTGTATTATCAAATAAATCTAACTACTCTATAAGGATACAGTGTAGGGCGGGGAGGTATACAGGGTTCCATAGGAGGCTTTTAAGCCTGAGGAATTTATATTGTGCCGTCAAAACTGTTTGCACCCCAAGCTCCCATTCAGTCCGGGCCTTCTGGGAAGGTGCAAGCCGATAGATGGGTCCCTTGGAATCCTTTTAATTTGGGCGTGCCGCCACGCCCTGACAACTCTCAGCTCAGTTTTTGGAAGTTAATTTGTCTGGTTTATCCAAGATATTAAAAAAACCCAGAATGCTACTTCAACTTTATCTATAATATACATTTGTGAAATGTCTATGTTATTGTAAGTATGTTAGTGAAAAACAACTCATTCAGTTTGTTTTTAATATCATAAATTCGTAAACCATGAATGTTTTATTTTTATGACAGTTTTTTTATTTTTAAAGAATTGTTATATTTAGTTTAGAAAACGTTATGAAGTATATTTCAATTCAGTATGGTTTAATTTTTACAAATGTTTCAAGAATAATTTTTTAACGAAACGCGGCAGATCTCCAAAACAAAATGTATTCAAAATCTGCTAGGGAAAGGAGCTATAAACGATTCTCAAGAAACAAATCCGGCCTCTACGAACGAGACGTCTCAACAAGCTCCAACATCTCACGAAAGTTACTTAGATTTTCCGAATGAGTTTCAAGAACGTACTACTATTGTAGATGACGTAAAGCCAAAGTATGTACAACATACATCGAGTATGTTGTATGAATAAACGGGAACCGGCTGCAAAGCAGACCTCTGCGGACCAACATTAAAAGTAAATTTTCTCGCTTAAATGAAGACGGATTTTGTTAAAATGAGTACCGTTGCATTTGTAAAAAAGTTAAATATTTTCATGTCTTGTAATAGTTTTAAGAAACCAAAAGGTTTTAATTTTTTTATCTTTCAATTTTCAATGGTCGCCATTTTGGAAATATTGAAATGAATTAAATAATATAACTGCTTATTTATTCAATAAAAATCCATGCAAGGTTTTGTTTCTGTTAATGAAAATGGTTCTCAAGATATTATTTTTTGTAAAAAAATTGCGTCCAGCGGCTAAACAAAGGCTTTTTAGACTTTATAGTTTTTTATGAGTGTTATATCAGCCGTAAACTTTTATTTAATGAACATTCTGTATAAAACATGGAAAGTTTTGTTTCGTTAAAATTTTCACTCATAACTCTTTCATATCCTAACCGACTCTAACTTTTGAGGTGTCAACATATTCGTGTCAGCTTAAAGTTTTGAAATAAAGTTTGATATTTTCAGAATGATTTTTCTGATGGTGTAACCCTTGCTCAAAGTTCATTTTGTCTCAGAAATCTAAGATTGGCAAAGGGTTTGTTTATTAATAACAGGTGAGCAGGAGTGAAGACAGACAAAACACACATTTTACCATTGGATATATTATTTATTTTCTGTATTGTAGATCTATTATTTACAGAGTAATAGATTGGCATAATGAAATTTTGTACGGTATATTTTTGAAAATTAATCTGAAAAATGTGACGTTTTGTTGAATTAAGGTGGACTCTGTTCCCCACCACAACCTCTGCTCCATTTTTTGAATGGAGTCGCGTGGGTCTCGTCTAAGACATATATTTGGCTGGAGCCTTATTTATATCCAGCAAGGCTGCCCTTCTGTATTGCTCCACAAACAATAAGCGCGCCCCTGTCTGCTGTGGAGACAACTACCAAGTACAGTTTCTACAATATGTTTATTATTTTCTGTTTTGCGTAGACAAAGTCTACTCAAAACAATCTATTTATAGATTGTTGAATCTATTTATAGATCTATATAAATATTAAAAGGTTTGTTCGTCAGTTACTCGCAGGTCAGAGTCGAGCCAGTCCACGATAATGTGGAGACGGAATTTTCCAATCATTGTTTGGATCGGGAGTGCATTAAGAACAGCTTAGACAGTTATTTGTGTTCGTCCTAAACCTCCCACTAGATGTTTGTTTAGTCAGCTAAATTTTCCTATTGTTTTACTTAACTCACTAGACTTTACTTCTCTGTGAGTTACTGATTGAATTTCTTGTTTTTAGCAATCAATCATGTAAATGATTTTAATAATAAATTAATTTTGAATGTATGTTGCATACAATTTGGATATTTTTACTGGGCTGTCGAGAGTTAAATAAATCTAGGCCTCAAACACGCGTTTAAAAAATTTGATTAATTTATTTTAAAATGTTGTCTTGCTAGGTATTGAATACGTTATTCCACTTTAATACTGTAAGTCACTTAGATATTATTGCAGGTTCGGTTATTAATTAACAGTCATGTACCAAGGACAAGGAATGTACCAGCCTTTTAGTCAGTAAAAAGGTTACAAGATCGCGCCACAATCATTTCTCATTCATACTTGGGCTCATAATACCTGCATGGGTTGGTAGGTCGTCATTCCAGTACACTCGTAAACATTAAAGTAAATAATTGCAACTGTTTAGTTGAGACAGAGCGGATGTTAGGCGCCAGTCGCGCTGTTGCGAAGCTCGTCGTCTTGCGCTCTTGCTGCATATGCCTTACAAGGTAGGCTAGTGCAGTAACGGACTCTGTATACCGGGATCCGTAACGAAAACTCGTCAACAGGTCGGTCACAGCTCTGAATGGGATTTGAAACTACTAAATATCGAAGTACAGTATAGTATAGTAACCCCTCCCTGTCTCCTCGTCCCCGTGGGCCCAGATGTAGACCCCCGCATTCCTGCGCTCCCCCCCACCTCTCTCTCTCTCTCTCTCTCTCTCTCTCGGCGACTGTGTTCGTGTTCCCACGGTCGCTGAGTCAGTGTGAATGGTAATGCGGTGGTGGGAGTATAATGGCCTTGTACGTCACCGCCGGCGCCGCGCCGCCAACTGGAGACTGGCGACTACAGTGTACACTGACACTGTACAGTATACAACGGCTACGGCACTGGGGCTGTGCATCGCCGATAAAACCACCAGTTAGGTGATACGCTCAACACAAACTAAGAAGAATCCAAGTTAAACTTGGTAACGACCAGAAATTATTGTACTGTCTAGTATCGTAGGAAGATTAAAAGTTTTACAAAAATAAGATGAACATTTAGTAATGCCGGGACTACTCTGGCATATACATGGAATCGCTATAATTGTTAAAGGAAACAAGACATATCTGTAAAGCCCGACAATGAGTGAACGGGTAAACCCCCTCTACCGTCTCGTACCAACGGGGGTTCCAACAAACCACAAGAAATCTCATAAGACAATACATTACCTGTGCATACATACTCAAACAACTGTATTGCGTTTGGTTACTCACAACTATTTCTAACTAGCCGACCCAGCAAACTTCGTAACGTCTGACAGTAAATACATGTTAACTTTAAGATTGGTCATGTTCTGAAGTCGAATACCATACGGCTTCATTGTGAAAGGTTATATATTCTGGGTCGCGGCAATTACAACACTGAAACGATAAGACATATTAATAACATTCCCATAAAACAAATAAATCTGAGTGTATTAATTCACAATCTTCAAATCCAAACCCAAACCAAACCTAACTGTAATACGGCTTTTATGTTTTTTTATATACAACAGCTGATTATTACAATAAACATAAACATTGTAATTATTTTTTTATTTGGCCAACATATAAATACGTGACTTTTAATCAGCAGAAAATAAAAATATAAATACATAGTCCCCCAAAACCGTAAACTATTAACGCTGTTCATGTGAATAAAGCTGTTAATTTTGTACAGCACATATTCTCTTCATAGTTTTACATAATTGAATGATTCAGATGGCATTGGATAGTAAAGCATATTGCTAATGGAAAGTAAACCAATCAAATGTTTTCTTTGTAGCAAATTTGTAAACAAACTTACTCTCCATAAGTTTAACATTTAAAACTCCATAAAATGGAAACTTACGGAGTTTTCGAAAATATTTTTCCACTAAAACCTTCCCGGACACATATAGCAACTTCCAAGCAAGTTTCATGGCGATCGGATAAGTAGTTGGCAACTCATGAAGGACATACATACATACATACACACATTCAATTTTATATATCGAGATTTTGGTCACCACCTCATTTTTAGTTTGGTATATTTTTTTTGCCCGTGCACCGGCCATTCTGAGACAAATTTTATGATATTCTTATATTCTACGGAACTGCTGAAATTGTTCCAAAATTACTCCGAAGGAAAGGTACGGTATCGAAGTCGCGTTGTTTTAACTTGACAGCCAGAATAAATAGATTAATATGGATATAATCATATAAAAGCCATGGAAATTTACAAGAGATAACAGACTAAATGTAAGGTCTTAACAGTGAAGATAAAATGTGGTCAATATTACCACTTTCTTGGCCAGAGTCGCACACAAGGGAAGTAATAACCCAAGAGTGTTGCTAGTTTGCAAATATGTGATAATTCTTATCCTGGGTTTATTCATACTATGGTTGCGATGTCTTAGATATTAAGTCTTAGACAATGTTTCTTTTTTATTGAACTTGACATAAAATATTTACTGTTTATTGAAGATTAACCCACGCACAGCCTGACCCATGATCTGGGTTTGCGATACAAAACACGATTATTTATTGAGTTTCGACTGTTGAAATCTATTGCATTTTTGCACTCAATACAAGATCTCGTACGCGGATGTAAAACCACCATCTCTACGAAGAGGAAAAAGAAATCGGCTGTCGAGTGGCTCTTACTTTTGACTAAAATGGAGATATAACCTGTAGATTTTAAAAGCCAAGTATGAATGAGATTTATTTGAGTAAACTTTTTCAGTACTGTACCACGCTCCTAAAAGTACAGAAAGACGTACAGCCACGGGCTTAGATGAGTTAGATTTTCTATAAAGCTTTAAATTACTTCGCTGAGCGTTACAACATCAAGATGAGCTGGCTTTGCCTTCGTGTATACATTTTAAATTACTCCACCAGACAATTTTGAAAACATTTTAAACTTGAAGTATTTTTTTATTCGTCACGTCAAATCTGTCAAATAGACTGTCTCTTGTGGCGCGCGCGTGAAAGGCTCGACACACGCGTACCACAAAAAAATAATACATAAAACTCTATTGGTCATATTATTTTAATGTGGTTGTTGTAAATCCGTTGTTGTTGTAAATATGTATAAAACGAATGAAAAGTATAAGATATATTGCTGGACACCACCTGCCTACCCATCGGAATCGCTCATTTAAAAAAACGCATCTTTGAACGTTATCGTTGCCAATTTATTTTATGTGAAACTTTCGAACTTTTCACATGGATAATCCAAGCTTTGCGGAGGTGTTACCTAGTTATTTGAAACTATTGTATTATTTTTTTACGTATTTCTTACATGCTCAGAAGAGGTTATGATTTTCACCGCTGCTTTTAGAAACTTGTAAATACAGTACTACTTGTCTCACTTTCGCTTCTCTGACCCACAGGAAACGACAGTACCAGGTACCAGGCGGTGTAAACCTCCAAGTAGAAAGTCTGAGGGAGTCGAGTCAGCGTCGTGCCTCTCGACTCTCGCCCGAACCGAACCCCCGCCGCGCCGCGCCGCGAGAACGGTCCAGCTCCAGTGAGCCACGCCACGGGCCGCCCCGCCGCATCTCTCACTCGCTCTCCTCATCGTCTGTACTCTCCTGCATTGACAAAACCTAACCTTAATAATACTATGATACCGTGAACAACATCAAGTCTATTACTTTTTACCTACAATAATAACGCGGACATAAAAATATGAACACTTGGACATGTTATAGAAATATACATCATCGTAAGAAACGTAAGCCATGCAAAAAATTTTGAATGCAGTTTCCTGAACGTATTCCCGTGAGAGAAAATACTTAACGTTAATATTTTAAAATAAATTTTACATTTAAAACTTTATTCACCATTTTTCTGTCACGACGTAGTTGCATTGTAAGGAAAGCTACATTGTAATCCATGTTCCTTTGGGACTATCATATCATATCATAAATTACTTGTTTTTTCTTTATAATTCTGAATTAAACTGGTCTTATTTCTTATGTTTTATCTTTTCTCTATCCTGTTATAGAAAATTAAAATTTAATACCTGATCATCAATTTGGATTTAGAAAAAAACATTCTACAATCGAACAAACACATATGTCGGTGAAAATTATAAAGAATACGTTATTGAGAGAAAAGAATATTGCTCTTATAGGTATAATTTTAGACATTCAACAGATCTTATCCGCTGTACTGTACCCGCTTCCGCGGGAGTAGTAGTAACCTCAGGACTCCATTTTTTTGTTCTAAGAAAGAACTCATCCTCCTTCATAGAAAATTAATTTTGAAATAATGGATACAAACTGTATTTTTAGTAACACATACTATATTACTATTCGTAATTATGTGGATCTTTATATGCGTACTCAGATCTGGAATAAAAACTACTCAAAAGCAAGCCATCTGTTCAATTTTAAACAAACTTTTATTGGTATTGATGGTATTGCAATTAATAAAAAAAGTTAAATTAAAAAAACAAAGTCAGCTAAGAGTCGTATGCTAAATACAGCGCAAATGCATTAGTGTAATTTGATGGTATATCAATATCAAAAGAAGTGTTCTCTAAAAAATCATTAAAAGATTCACGTGCAAACTCAGTCAGGTTTCAATTTGGCTTCAGTCCATTTAAAATAGTAATTAATTAATTAAAATGAATTTACTAAAGTTTATAGAGCACAAGGAACCTCGAACTGTCTTATTTCTTATGTTTTATCTTTTCTCTATCCTGTTATAGAAAATTATAATTTAATACCTGATCATCAATTTGGATTTAGAAAAAAACATTCTACAATCGAACAAACACACTGTCGGTGAATTAAAATTATAAAGCCACATACGTTATTGAGAGTCTCCAAGCCAACTGTATTGCTCTTATAGGTATAATTTTTAGACATTCAACAGATCTTATCCGCTGTACTGTACCCGCTTCCGCGGGAGTAGTAGTAACCTCAGGACTCCATTTTTTTGTTCTAAGAAAGAACTCATCCTCCTTCATAGAAAATTAATTTTGAAATAATGGATACAAACTGTATTTTTAGTAACACATACTATATTACTATTCGTAATTATGTGGATCTTTATATGCGTACTCAGATCTGGAATAAAAACTACTCAAAAGCAAGCCATTTGTTCAATTTTAAACAAACTTTTATTGGTATTGATGGTATTGCAATTAATAAAAAAAGTTAAATTAAAAAAACAAAGTCAGCTAAGAGTCGTATGCTAAATACAGCGCAAATGCATTAGTGTAATTTGATGGTATATCAATATCAAAAGAAGTGTTCTCTAAAAAATCATTAAAAGATTCACGTGCAAACTCAGTCAGGTTTCAATTTGGCTTCAGTCCATTTAAAATAGTAATTAATTAATTAAAATGAATTTACTAAAGTTTATAGAGCACAAGGAACCTCGAAGTCTGGCAACACTGCAGCGTTTGAATTAAAATACCAGCCACATTCCTCCCCACCAGTCTCCAGCCAACTGTACGCGTCAGCGTGAACCTTGAACATAGAACCGACGCGACTGCCCAGTGCGGAGTTAAGTCGTACAACTACGCCTAGTTGTGCATATAGGAGAGAGACTGCCTAGTCTTAAGTTTAGGGTTTTTATTATGCTTACTGTAAATTTGTAGTGTTAATAACTTATTATTTAGGGTTAAGGATAACCAACTCCCTCGCAGCAACTACGATTTTCAGGTAGGTGAACAGTTTCAATAATTTGCAAACCACACGGTCGCAATGGGAGGTCATTCAATAGATGAAACAACTTATCGTCGTTTATCTATTATTATTTTCAGAGTAGAAATGAGATTGGTACTATGATAGTAGTAAATGTTACTATTTAATCAGTTGTTTCATATGTGTTAATCGTGGTTCTCTGGGCTGAGTGGTTTTTAGTTGTCATTCGGGTTCCCTTTTGTCGTCTGACGATCAGCCATTTTTGTAATGGTTCATGTCGTAATGAGAATCCAGTTTATTGATCGTTTCAAGTCTTGAGGAAATAAGTGTCATGTGACTCCCGATGTAATTATTTTATTACTTAAAATTTTTATGAAAATTTATAACTTTTGACGTAGGTCTAATCATAAAATTGGTAAACCTAGAACCGCAATATCTGAACTCTGAGGCCCTAACCTATTTCTTACAAATAGGACCAAGTGTCATTTAAAAAGCACAACAAAATTATAAAAATAGGAGGCCTAACTGTTATTTTTGAGTAAATGAATGGCTTATGAGGAATGTGGGAGGAAGTTTTTTTTAAAAGACTATTTCCTTATTTGTCAAGCCCATGGACCTAATGAATTTTGTGAGATAAAGGAACAATGCCCTAACTCAATCATTCAGGGGGAATCCAAGAAAATCATTGATAATATTGAACTTAAAATTAATCTATAGGTTTTACTAAATTATTTTCGTCAGTATTTTGATTTGATGTTTGTGACTATTGGATAACCCAGTCCTCTAACGTATAGCCACAATGAATTTTCAAATTTTGACAAGGCAAATAAGTAATAATCTAATTTTCTTAATAGTGTCATTTTATGAAAATCAGCACTACCTATTGGATTCATGTTTTTCTGAGACTGAAAAATCTCCATACTGCTCCCCCATTAATACATTAGCTATCTTTACGATTAATTGAGTAGGACTTTCAATAACAAGGATGTGAATTATTTTTGAAAAAATAAAATGTCTAATTTAATTCTGCAGTGGAACCTAGATTAAAGGAACTAAGATAATATATTTTCGTTTCATATGGGTATATATTCGTTTCTTTACATATTCTTTAAAAAAAAATCGTTAAGTTAAGGTTAGACAGACCAGAAAGTCTGTACTTTCGTCTTCATATTTATTTTTATTTTTGACCATTTCAAGATTTGTTGGTTTTATGTTAAATTCATTTGCAGTGTCCACTTCTTTTTATGTGGGTTTTCATCTAGGGCTTTAACCCTCCAAGTGTCAATTACAATAACCCATTATGTTAAGCGATTTTTTTTTCAAATTTGAAAAAGTAAAACAATAATATAAGGAAGATACCGAAGATAAAGTCCAGAAGTTCCTTAACTAGATAATATTCATTATAACTCAGTTTAATCGATCATAAACCTTTCAATAAGCGATAAAGTAGAGCCTGTGGAGTTGCCAGAATTTGGGCGATCATTGAAGTCAAAACTAAGCGCCTTTATACTATTTTTCTCCGCCATGACGCACCAACTTGTCAATCACACACAAAAAACTGTTATATGTACCACAGTCTTAACACTGTGATAGATGTGCTTCTACTGCGAAAACAGTATTACAGGCTGCGAGTGGAGGGAAGGGAAATGAAAACGTTAAAGTCAGGACTTGCTCGAGTGATGGCCTAGATAAGAATAAAATACTTAATACAGATGTCTGGACTGTGGGAATTCGTCATATAGAGGTTATGTTTATTATGAAGGGGTTTCTTACTTTGGATATTCGTTATACAGTGGTAAGAAAATTACTTAAAGTCACTAGGCCTAAATATTTGTTATATAGAGGATATTATATGTAGTTTGTTGGCTACATAGCGTTAAATTTTCTATTGAGTTATATGTCACTTTAAAGGGGATTAAAAAATAATACATTATACCGGGTAATTCATGATAGAAAGGTTCCACTGTATTAGGCGTTTAAGGCCTCCCATTGATGGGGAAGAAATTTTATTTTTGAAGGTTTTATTTCTAAATTTATTCTATGTCTTGACACTCAGAAAGTGGATTAACAATTCAGGGAACATATGTTTAACCTCCTAAATTATTTGTGTAGCTAAGGTTATCTACTGAATTGTAAAAATATGTTACTCATAACTCAGTCATATGGTGTAAACTCTATCTTTGGTTCAGTTTTTAAAGGGAATTAAAAAGTTTCTTAATCATTTCAGACAGTTTTTAAGCCAATTTTAGATTAGTCTTTTAGGCCTATTTAGTGAGAAGCAACTTAAGTTATAGCCTACTTTAGAACAGCATATAATTATAAACACAGTAGGCTACAAAATTGTATGTATGAGCTCAATTATTTACATTTCAAATTATTTTAATTTAATTCATTTTGTCAGTGAATAACAAACTAATCAACAACTTTCTTACTAGGGCCTAGTTAGATATATTATTACTACTGTTGAGGTTTTAACAAAAGTAGATTTTGTTTACAGGTTTACATCAGCTATGCTTAGCTGCAAAGTTAAGTAAAATTTAAGCTGATCTGGATCAAATTGAGGTCTGGGAATAGTTTTAAATTTGATCCTCAATAAACAACAACTATATCCCCAGAAATTATATGACAGCTTATGAGCAGTTCTGTTATGTTTGTTACAGATGCCACCTAATAATACCGTTAACTCAGTGGAAAACAGCCCTTTGATTTCTCAACAATCAGATCAACGTTCAAAGATGAATACTGTCTTAGCTAATGGACACTCAAGAGCTTTCCATAGAAACGATTTGGCAAGTTCAAGTGCCTCATCTTCTATTCATTCTAATGGAATTCACGGATTGAATGTACCTGAAGATACACCTCTGTTTCACTTTGAGAGAGAACGATTGAAGAGTTTTGAAAATTGGCCAGTAACATTTCTGAGTCCAAGCTCAATGGCTGCTGCTGGATTCTATTATCTAAAACGAGAAGATGTTGTTAGATGTGCGTTTTGTGGCGTCGAAGTCGGCTGCTGGGTCGAGGGTGATGACCCTATGCACGATCATGAGAGGTGGTCACCATCATGTAGATTTGTTCGGAAATTACCTGTCGGGAATGTTCCCATTATAACAAGCAATGCAAACAACAATGCACAAGATGTTCCTAAAGAAAATGGTAAGAAAGTACCTCAAATTGTATACCTTTTTAAAAATCAACTAATAAATTATATTCTGTTTATTCATATGTTTTGAATTCAAAGAATGCAACCTACCTATCGTAATCTATTTTTTTAAGTTTTTGACATTGCAATTCTTACGTTCTTCAAAAGTTATATTTTCATGGTACGAATGAATTTTATATTAGGTAGAGTAGTACCTGGAATATTAAATAATTTAGGCCTAATGATCTAATATCTAATTCATTTACTCAAATAAATAGATCTAGGTATTACCCTACTGACCTAGTAGATGTTGATAATCGGGGTATCCCTTTCAGCTTATTTATGAATTAAATACTTAAATGTGAATCACATTGTATATCCTGATTAATTCAAAATATCATTGGCAGCTCAATGATATTTTTTACCGGTAGGGTATATGAATTAGCATAATCTGCAAACTTTGGATTAAAACCTGAGTTGCATTTTTTTTTGTCTCTGAAACTGTTTTTTTGAGTAATAATATCTATTAATAAGTTTTGTCAATTTGTTGCCGACCAAGCACTGATTAGTTGATATTTAATAGCGTATTCATATTTTGGCTGTAAAGGTACTGTAGCCTTATTACAAGCTGTGAAAAGTTCAAGAATTAAAAAGATAAAGGGTCGCTCAAAGAAATTTCATGGTTAATCATTGTGGTTTACTATGAGGCATTTGGCAAACAAATTGTGGAAAGTTATTCCCGTATAATAACATCCTTGTTATGCCATGGTATGCTTCTTTAGTATAAGTCTATCTTTTTCTGTAATAACTTAACATAATAGAGGTACAATTTTCTAGGTTACGATACCTGCGGAAGAATTGAGTTCAGGCCAGAGAGTGGGGTCAGTGTGAGTGGTGTGAAAGAGAACAAACCTTTACCTCCACTAGAAAAACTCGGTATTCATAAAAGCAGAGCCCCATCCTTCCCCAACTATGCTACACTGGAAGCCAGATTAAGATCGTATGAAATGTGGCCCATTGCTTTAAAACTAAAGCCAAACACACTCAGTGAAGCTGGTTTCTTCTACACAGGTTGGTTTATCAGTTTAATTACTAAGTGTTTGGGTGTTTGTGTTTAGCCTATATAACAATGTGGTTAAAGATAAAAGTCAGGTTATTAGTCATAGTTATTAGAAATAATGTCATATTTTTTTTCGAAATATGTTATAGGCCTAACAGTTATTATTTAAACAGAGACTAACTTATTGGATAAGTATAAACCTAAAAGGAGAGACTGGTTATGTATGGACATGAAAATTAGGTTTTAATGTTTAATATAAAAAAATGAACCTCTGTTGCCATAGGTAAAGGAGACCAGACGATATGTTTTCACTGTGGTGGAGGTCTGAAGGATTGGGAAGAGTCAGACGAACCATGGGTGGAACATGCAAGATGGTTCTCTAAGTGTAACTTCGTTTTGCTTGTCAAAGGAAAAGATTTTGTTGATGAAGTTTGTGGCAGAAAAATAACCAAGGTGAGACTACTCTTAAAAATTGTTAAGAACATTTCACTCTATTTGTCTCTGAGAACAATTTCCCTGAATTTATGGTTACTATAGGCCTATACAAGATACAGTAGAACCTCTCAAACTGAATTCCTGAAAACTCAACATTACGAAAAACTCGACAGGGCTGGTGAGCCTAATCATCTGGTGGGCCCAGAGCGCTAGAGACTCAGCCTAGGTTTTGGGTTTTCCAAAGTCGTTCAATGCTCCCTTTACCTGCTTAGCTAGGGCGGGCTATTGTTTGCACACTTTCAGGATTACCTGTGGCCCACTTTCCTTATTGTCAGGCCGTGCGATGACCAGGGATTTCTGGGCAGATCACTCACTACTCTCAGTTCATTTTCGTCAATGGGTGTTCGGCTTAGTAGAAATGTTGATATGTACCATTTTAATACTCTATATAAGCATTTATACTAAACCTTTAGTTCTTTAAGTCCAAATTGTGTTGAGTTTGAGAGGTTCTACTGTAATTTAATTTTATGTGGGTTTTTTTTCTTTCCTTGGACTTCTGTAAGAACTTCTGAAATATTGACTTTGAGATACTGAAATCTCATATAAGTGGATGAACTGCTAGCAGAGAATCTCCAATGTTGCTATCAGAGCAACCATCAACGTAATCAAGTTAGTTTATAATTTAGTTTTTATGGAAATTTCAAAATCTGAATATCACCTAATTATTGCTTTTTTTTCCAGGGAAAGTCAAAAAGTGAAGAAAACATCAGTCAGTCAAGTATAGAATGTAGCAAAAAGGAAGAAACGAGAACTGGAGAGTAAGTGTCATATAATATTTGTATAACGTGTATACATTCTTGTCTCTTAAGATCTGGAGTTATTTTAACAATGAGATAAACACAATCCCTATTATTGAGCAGCTTAAATTTTCTTAGTTTCCTATCTTTTGGGTAAAAAGATACAATAAAATTATCATAAATTTGTTACAACAATGAAAAGTAAGTTAAAAACACTCGATTGGATTAAAAAAATAAATGACTGGCACATTCTGACTGGGATTTTGGCGTCGTCTTATAATCCAGCTACTTGGAGGTCACAAATTGTGGAAAGTTGGGAGAGATGGTCAGTGGGTGTAATTTTCTCTTGTGTGGATTAATGTCAGAATGTCCACACTATTGAATACTACGTTAATCCGCAAAGACCGACCATCCTCATAATTAGACCAATTTGTAATTCAGAGGCTGTGGTTCCCTTAGTCCCTTAGTTGTTGCCATCAGCTGTTGGGCTATTAATTAACTGTCCTGTCTAAGGATCATGTCAGCCTTAGTAAGTAACAAGACTACAAGATCGCGCCACAATCATCTTATACTCAATCCTCATTCATACTTGGTTTAAAATACCTACCTTGTAGTATGGTCGCCATTTCAACTATCTAATCTAATCTAAAAACAATTTAACTACATCTCATCAGAATATTTAATTTTGAGCCTTCTTCTATCATCCTGTGATTTAACATGAGTCCAAAAGTGTAACATAATATTATATTGGATTTTTCCAAAGCATTTTTAACTATAAAACGTTTCTGGAGGTGGAGAACCTCATGTCGTTTTAAAATGAATACCTAATACTGTAATTACATTTAAATTTTTTGGACAACAGTAGGCCTAATAGAATATCTATATAAATAAAACCTTAAATATTTGGTAGTCACTTAAAATGGGAGAAGTTTCTCCACCACCTCCAGAAACATTGTGTATGTTGGGCAAGTTCAATAAAATAGTATTAGTAATTAATAACCAATGTCATTATGAATTTCAGAGATTCTGCATTATAAGATTAACATAATAATATTTAAGGGTTTCCTTTTTTTTGTTTACTTGTGAGAATGTTTACTACATTGTCGTAAAGTCTATCTTTCCGACTTACAGAGCTTGAGTTTTTAGGCTCAAATATTGCTTTTGGCACTTAGTAACAAAAATTTAATCTCAAATCCCTTGGTGTTCACCCAGCCCTGTGAGGCAATTGGGGAGCTACGGTATAAGTTGCACTAACATGGTGAAAAATGTGCTATGTTTAACACATGCTGTTCATTATACCATAATCTATAACAAAAGCCTTGGCTAGCTAGCAAAATTCCTGTTAACACATTCACTGCAGACCACTCGGATTCCAAGTGGTACTGGTCCTGGCGCACGGAGCGGACCGCTCGGATCCAAGTGGTTACATTTAGGTTAAAATCAAAATGGTGGATCTGATGATGTAGATTGTGCTGCCACCTGTTGGGATCTGACAGAACTACGACCAGCTTTGTTATAACGCAGTATCCATTTCTGTATGGGTCACTTGGAATTTTCCTATAGGCCTATTATGCATGTAATGTAATTAATATGGCGTGAGCGTGTGATGCCGAACGGTGTTATCCGCAGCGAATGTGGTAATATCAATCCATTAATCAACAATACATTCAATTTAGTATTTTCAGAAGTACAATTAAAATTCAATATCCATTAATATGTTGGAATATTCAATTAATAATGTTATGAAGGGCCTACTAATATAAGTAATTGTTAAATTTTAACCTCAGATTTTTACAGCAGTTATTCTACTGTTTCAGTGTGACAATTAAAAAAGAGGAAGAAGGGAGTAGTAAGTCTGACCACACGAGTCTCTGCAAGATCTGCTACACAGATGAGGTCGGCGTTGTGTTTCTGCCCTGCGGCCACCTGGTGGCATGTGTCAAATGTGCGCTCTCACTCACCACGTGCGCTGTCTGTCGTCAGTCGGTCACAGCCACTGTCCGCGTCTTCCTCTCCTAACTCGTGCACATTCTATATAATCTACCTTCTAGTCACTTACAAAGCAATAACATGTAACAAAGTGTGTTTTTATATTCGCGTTTAAAATGTGATACAGTGATCATTTGGAGATGTGATTTTAGTTGGTGTACAAATTTTTATTTTTATTTACACAGCCTGGACCAACCTAAGGCTGCACTCTATTCCCTCGCAGAATTTTATTTGAAAGCTTTGTTGGATGAATGTTTGTTCTGTAAATTCTTAAGAGTGATATTTAGTTTAAAAAAATTATATCTTTGTTTCAAGTGATCTGAGATTTGATTTTCATCATTGTCATTCATTCAAATTAAATGTAGTAGTTCTATTTTATTTTCCAACAGGAAGAACATTTTTATTTGCTTCTTTATACTGTGCCTTTGAGGTAATATATGGCTTTTTATAATTTGAGTTGATCTGTTAATCACAAGCTTTGTTTGGTTATATATAAATCTATTAGTTTTATTTTGATCTGTAATAAAATATATCAGTACAAACCCTTTGAGATCCTGTAACAGAATATAAGGATTATGGTTTATTATACCTCTGAAGTGTGTGTTGAAAAATGTTACTTTTTGTATTAACCCAACAACTGGTGACCATCAGTAACATGAGGCAGGTGGTCCTAAAAAAAAACTTATTAAAAAGACTTAGGCTGACTCACTGCCACCTGTAAGATAAAGCTGGAATTAACTTATTCAGTTCGATGCTCTTCCGCTAGAGTAGGTTTTATAGCCACTTTTTACGCTTTTTCAGACTGTGGTACTTAGTGTAACCGGTGTAGGCGCTTCGCTGACAAGCGAAACGTTGGAGCCAAACGGAAGTACGCGGGTTTGAATCCGTACCACAATCCCAATTTGGCTTGCAAATGTGTTACAGTGGTGGGAGGGCCCACTTTAAAATTGTGACTGGCTTGGGTGGAAAGAAGACAGCATTTATTTTGTAGGCTTGATTGGGATTGCAGTGGACACCTGTTTTGCTTCTTATACTATTGTATGGTTAAAGGGTGGGGGAAATGTTTTTTGTTTGTTCTGATAATTAAAAAAGAGTTGCATAATGATTTTTTCATTCAGTTCAGGCAAAAACACCCACCAGTTGTAGGGTTAATTGAATCACATAGTTGTGTCCAAAATTAGCAGTATTCCAAAAATGTAGTATGCTCACAAGCAAACTAAATTGATTTATTTCCAAATAATTACAATTTTTTTATTTAAATTTATGAAAAATGAGATGGACATGGATTATTATTTTTTTATGGCTGAGAAATTGTTCAAAATTCTATTTTATAAATTTATCCAAAACATTGAATTTTATAGACGGACCCTTACTTTGTCCCATGTGGCTCGTATTTTTAAATTAATTTTTAATTGACTTTAAATTTTAATTAATGGTTTGGTTACAAAATTGCAGCAATGAATGCACTAATTATTTACACTCCATGTCTTTGGTGGTGGTGTTGAAGCACTTATTTTCACTTACATTTTACAACCACCATCATAACTTTTTTCTTGATATAAATTTATTTTAGTCTGCACATAGCATATTAATGCTTATAGATTGTATGTATTATGTATATATCATAAAATTTAATTTGTGTAAGTGATTGTACATATTGTGTGATTATTTAACAATGGCGTATCATGAATGTATGTCATTTAGATTTGGCCGTTTGTTCGGATGAAGTATGATAATTAAAAACTCATCAATATTTTTAAAGTTTTGTTAGTTAACACCTACTTTATACCAATTATTCTTTCCAATGATAATTTGGAAAAGCATATAACAATTGTTATAAAAGTTTTAGTTTTTATGTGTAAATCAAAAGGTCATTCTCTAAGGTTCAAGTAAAACTTGTCCAGGGAAAATACTTTTGGTTCAGCAAAGTCAGTACACAAAGTCATACCTAATGCGTAAACAAATACTTTCACACATCCTGATTAAATTAGATATATCCTCCAACAGTCCTGTGGATCAATTCACTGGTAATACTAAAATAAGCGTACTGAATGCTTTGAAGGGAAACTAATTGCCATATAACCTGTGTGCAGAAATATTAAGGGGGATGGTCTCAAAACATATATATTCTCATTCTGTCAGATAGGCACCACAAAATGAAATGTGAGGTCACAATACCAGTCAAAAGTAAAAAATTTAAGTGAATTTTCATCCTTTATTCTATAGGTTTACCTAAGATTCACGGTTTCAACCTTGATCGAGAGAAGCTTTCAATTGTAACCATAACTATTTACTTAAAAATCCTGCGCACTATTCATGGAGGGTGAAGAAACTACCTTGCACATCACTGTAAAATGTTAGGCACTTTTATCAAGGAGAATGCCTTTTGGATTAGATCCATCTATCTTCAGATAAAGGTCGCAAATTGTAAGTTCAAGGGAGTAACAGGGATGTCATTGGCCACGTCATTTATGAGCTGCTATGATCAAGTTGGGAAATCTTGTGATAGTAACAATATCCCATTGGAATCACAGAAGACTGTCGCTATATTTTCTAGCGAATTCCACAACTCTTACTTTTTTTAAAGCTCCCTATCCTCATGATCCATCTAGATTTAGATGTGCATTGATTTTTCCATGTTGAATCTCCAGTTCCATCTTCATTCTCAAAAAAACTAAATTGCAGTGCAGTAGTTTGCTCTTTGTGGATAGTTTGAATGAAGGTATCGGAACTTTTTACACATTATTGACAGATGCAGATCATCAGAAAATATTCTGTGAAGAAAATATAAAACGTAAAAATGTTAGCAAGAGCTGAAATCGAGCAAACCTTTTTCTGAGGATGCTGATTATTGAGGCATGTCTCATGCGTAGTCTCTACTACAAAATGGACCTTATTCATTATATTCAAGCATTTTGAACCGTTGTAGTTTTAAGGTACTTACTGGTATACATTATTGATTATTCAGGTTTTTTACTGAGCCAATAACTGATAAACAAATCTCTGAATTTGTTGATTCCTCCAGCTCAAGTGAAAACTATAATGCGGAATATAGGCCTATGAAGAATTAGCAAAAAAGTAGCAGAAATTTTGAATCTGAAAATTAAGCATCTGATGAAGAAAAGTATTGAGAAATATTTAGTGAATCGATAGAAAAAGAATGTAAAACCCCATTAAAATATAAAAGTCTTAATCTTCCTAATTTTATAAAAAGAGCAGTTTGTCTCTGAAATTAAGGCAGTTTACTTGTGGATGGATCTTTAAGAAAATTTTAAACGTAAAAAAAATTAAAAATACTTGTTGGATTAAAATTGGCTACAGTACAGCTAACATTTGGTTTCAACAATAATAATTAAAATTGTCAAATATTGTTTTGATTTATGGTGAGTTAAAAAACCTATTTGTACCTCACATACAAGACAATTTCCGAGTTTTTGTTTAACTACAGTTTGCAAACATGTATTATGTTACATAAATTATGTGAAAAAAGACAACAAATTCAATGATACATATTGAAAATATATTCATGTTGAAGATTGGGTAGAAAACCGAGTAACTAGCGATGTGGTGCCTCAGAATCATGTATATTCTTAACTCATATTACTTTAAATAATGAACACTTGTGAAAAAAACAAGTTATATTGATTAATTTATTTAGTATCATTCTGAGAGTCAAGGTAAAATAAATTTTACAATTTCAAAATTGGTCTTTTTTGTCTAGGGTGTCTGTCTGTATGTATTTTCACAAAGAATATATTTTCAACCCAAAAAGTGTAAGCATTTGAGACCCTCATTTACAGTTTCCTCCTAGCCATAATGAGTGAGAACCTTGCTTCTCAGCAACATCTTTTTGGGGCTTAACTTTATACAAGTTCATTTCCTGAACTTGTATAAACTTGTTTATGAAATAAAAAAGTAATATTTTAATCAAGATAACTCCTGATGAGAATGTATGCATCAAACACTTGTTTTTGAAAAAAAATCATAATTTTTCATTATCTGCAATTAAATCTTCCTTGAGCAATATGACAAGGATATATTCCCCTGTAAAATCTCAACAGAATTCAGAACAGCACCATTATACCAAACATGATTGACTTATCTCCATGAGTAATTTTGTTATATGTATTTATATATTTAAAGGTCATGAACAATTATTTATTTTGTACAGTGTGAAATTGTAACTGTGTGATATGTGATAGTAAAATATTCATAAGAAACTATCTTTGATTTTACCCAAACTTATATTCTTTGTAAAACTTGGTATACTAAAAAAATAAAGTTTTTTTACATTGATATGTCTTAGCTCGGGTGGGGGGGTGTTGGCGATTTGTTAGATGGAAAATATGTAAAAGATTTTCATAGAAAATACCAGACCTATTGTATTGAATTTTTAATTTGAAAGAATAAGAACAGCTGTTTAAATGAAGTGAAAACACTACATTTAGATATATCCATGATCTAACATATTTCCCACAAAGAAGTAAAGATAACATTTTATCCAATTAATTATCTGACTATATAATATGAAAACAGGGTATTTAAATTGTCTAAATTCTTTTATCTTGCAGGAATGTCATTCCAAATTACTATTTCATACATTTTCTTGTTTCAGTTGTTAAAGTGCTGAAAACCATTTAGCCTACTAGAATTACACCTATTGTCGGAATCAACAGTAGAAATACAGGTTTGTCCTGTAACTGTATTGCAACCATTTAACCTCTTACGTTTTTAAAGTTCCCTATTCTCATGATCCATCTTGTGTCATTTGTTGTACACAAGTTAAGTTATTGAAAATAAGTTAGTGCACTTGCAATTGCAACCAACTTTCTTTGTGAACGCACCCTAAGATATGATTCCTAAGTCTGAGGAATAGAAGTAGAGTAAAAATAAGTTTTGTGGAGGTAAAAACTTTTTACTAAGAAGTTTTAAACTAGAATATTCGCTAGACCTCGACAAATTTTAAAAATATTTTTTGCAAGCAATTAAGGTTTAGGGTGATTCTAGATATCTCTAAAAGTTTAAAATTTGTGTTAAAGTTACCACTATATTCTTAAATGTGGTGCCAAAAAGTCAGGGGACTGTTTAGTATTAGTGAATTTCCCATAGGGAATGATCTATTACCTTATAGGTCTCTTGGCAAGACTTAAGCCCAGGACCATGTTACTTTTTTGTATTTAGGTGCACAAACACATTAACAACAACAAACACAGTCGTTAAAATTTATATATAATATACGTTTATAAAAAGTATTTATATATGAGATATATTAGTATTATTAGTAAAAAAGGTCCGATCGAGACCAAATTTGGTAGAGACGTGTATTCCTACAAATGCTCGGACGAGTTCGTAAACCAGACATATCGGTCAATGGGAACGGGTAGTTTGGGGGGGGTTTTGTACCCCAAAATGGGGTTTTTTGCGTTTTTCACATGTAATTTTTTAATTTTATATTTCACCATTAATCAGCTCAAAAACTACACAATTAGTTACTTAAAGTTTTTCTATCTCAAACGGTTACCGAGATATAAAAAATCTAAACACAGTACATTGTATTTAGGCTCCAATGTAATCTTATGGAGGATAAAAAAAAAATAATTTTTCCTTATTATCAATATTTTGTGGAAACTTGTATTTAGCTTCATGTGGTTGGGATCAATACATTTATGCTAAAAAATCATAGTTTATGTGTTCCTATCAGCAGCAAACCTGCATACTCTTTTCCCATGTTAATCATATGGAGATTAGGCAAACTCCTTTATTTATGGACAGATGTTGATGAAAGTTGGTATAAATGTTAAAAATAAAATTTTTGATGGTATAAATGCTACTTTTACTGTTCCTCAAGAGCAAACTTATACTCTTTCCCATGTTTATCTACGGAGAATAGGCAAAATTCTCATGTTTATGCAGATTTACAACTTGTATATATTATTATTATTATATTATGGTAAATGCCTATACTGCAGTCTGTCTGCTGCGACTTTTTGTATTTAGGTGCACAAACACATTAACAACAACAAACACACCAAAAACAATAGTCGTTAAAAGTTATATATGTACATGTATATTATTATCCGATCGAGACCACATTTGGTAGAGACGAGTATTCCTACATTTGCTCGGACGAGTTTGTAATCCAGACATATCGGTCAATCGAAACAAGTAGTTTGGGGGTGGGGTTTGTTCCCTAAATATGGATTTTTTGTGTTTTTTCCATGTAATTTTTTAATTTTATCCTTTACCAGTAGAATCAGCTCAATAAACTACACAATTTAGTTACTTAAAGTTTTTATCTATCTCCAACGGTTACCGAGATATTAAAAAATCTAAACACAGTACATTGTATTTAGGGGCTCCAATGCTAATCGTATGGAGGATAAGGAAAAACTAATATTTCCCTTACTAATCAACAATTATTGTGGATTAAACTTTGTATTTAGCTTCAAGTGGTAGGGATCCATACGTTTATGCTAAAAAAATCATAGTTCATGTGTTCCTCTCAGCAGCAAACCTGCATACTCTTTCCCATGTTAATCTTATGGAGAATAGGCAAACTCCTTTATTTATGTCCAGATAATGATAAAACTTGGTATATGGTCAGAATGAAAATAGTTTATGGTAAAAATGCCTACTTTTACTGTTCCTCAAAGGAGCAAAACTGTATACTCTTTCCCATGTTAATGTTACGGAGAATAGGCAAATATGCTACCGTACTCTAATTTATCAACAGGTATTAACTTATCAATCTTGTCACATACTTTTACTATTATTGTCATATTACTAATTTGGAAATTCGCTCAGTACGCAGGTCTGCTGCGACGGGGGTATTTTTGTTATTTATGATTAGAAGATTAGCGGATTTCCTTGGATTTATGAATTAATTGTGATGCTTAACTTCATAGATCATAAAGAAATTTTATGAATTATTTACTGATGTGCATTAGAATAACAAAGAAAAAGAGTACAAGAGTATGTTGGTGTACTGCTAAAAAGATAAAAATATTCTTAATTTTTTTCAAAATACAATGTAATTACTCAGTGGAAGTCAAGCGGCGAGTTGCGAGTGGAGACGATTACGGCGAATTCGGCAGATAGCAGAAACCTGGGATACAAGCTATCTTTTCAATAGGGCGTCCCTGGACCTTAAAATATTCCTTTACAATATAAAGAATCAAATAATGTTTCAAGAATTTACTAAAAATTAAGATTTTATATAACCATTAGTGCTAGTGAAGCAACTGATTATTCCCTGTGGAAAGCCACAAAATTTTACATTGTCTGAGAGTTGTCTGATTTTTCCAAAACACAATCATGGAGTAACCGACAATTGCTTTTACATCTGGTTTACTGTTAGGCCTAAATAGGGTACTGTTTATTACAAAATAACTGCATTATCTGCAATTTTGTAGAAAATATTAATATTCTTTGTGTTCATCTAAAAATGAATATGTTTATAAAATGGTAATGGTAAATAATATAAATTCAAAAGGGAATGAGGCGTCTACAAATATCTCAAAAGTTCTTTTAATAATATAATATAGGCCTTTCAAAATTTTAGTTCAAACATCTGAAACCCATATGCAAAAATAAAAAAAATCTTAGTGAGATTTTTTTCATTATAATACAATAATAATTATTCTTATAGTACTTGCTCTTAAACTAATGTATTGTTTTTTAATTATATAGATTTTAATCGCCAATATGCTTAAAATCATGATAAATGCATACATTTCCAATCAATACCGTAATCATTCGATGCTTACGGTATCGATACTTTTTACCTTGTTCAGAGAGGAACAGATTATTAGTATCCGTTCATCTATGCCTTGAATTTGCTGATAGCTTTTTGCAATTATATTTTTTCTTTAAATGTTAATATGTTAGTTAGCACAATGGGGCTTAACTCATTCTCATGTTCTTTAAATAAATTTACCTATTGTTCTTAATATTGTAAATAAAACATGATGGAAAAAAATGACACCTCAATATCTTTGAATATTTAAGGGATTGAACCCTAAATAATCCCTAAATAAACCCTAAATGTAATCTCAAAGATGCTTACCATTCGGTTTTGCTACATTCCTTAGAATTTATTATTAAAATTTAATTATTATTGTGAAACTTTATAATATGATCTGTGTCATAACTTCCTTGTTCTCAATTCATGTATTGAAACAGCTGTTTGCAGCAGAAAAGGATAACAAAAAAAATTTCATATGGTGAAGATAGTCCTTGGCAGCCCAGCAGCCTTCAAATAATCAAATATTGAAGAAAAAACTAGACTTGTATTTGGTTTTGTGTTGTGGTTTTAATGTGACGTTTGGTCGTGAAGGCTGAATTCAATTTGACTCGTAGTAGTTGTAGTATACAAATTCTTTTTGTGTTTTTGGTATTTTCGAATACACTACTCTGTAATTCAGGAAAACGAAATCTGGACTGTTTTCCGTCAATTGTTAGTGCTAATGTGCCAAATGTGGAAGACACATTTAAACGCTGAACATACTTCCCTGGGTTCATCTATCTTGGATAGTTTTATAATATATCACTCATTATAGCCCCTCTACTACTGAAGGTGATGATATGCATCTATTAAGTATTTGATTTAGGAAGTTAGTGTATTTATCACTATATAGGGTGATGGGTATAGATCAAGGGTTTGTGGGCTAAGCCTAGAGGAATTCATCTAATTAATGTAGGTATTTTAATAATTTATTAGCCAGGTAGCTAAATTTTTGAATGCAAATTGACCCACAACATTAATAACATTATTTTTATGCAATAAATTGTAAGACTAGGGATTGAGCACACAATCTCTGTAGGCCCCCTACCCTGAGAGGCCTTACTTATTAATGAGTTTTTTATAAAACAAACTGATTTTAATCTACGAGTGAGTATATTTTGTTATAGAGCTATACCCTAAGCTATGGATGTGTATTCATAAGCATTATAATCTCTATCAGCAGTTTATACGATGTAGCCCTATTATTAATACCTAATTGCTGTTTGATATACGTTAGCAAAAGCTGGGTACGTCAGAGGTCACATGCTCACTTCGTATTTTGAGGGTTGCTGGTTCGATTCCTGACCCAGTCGCCATTCTTAATTTGTATTAGTCAGCTATCTAACCGCAGGTCAAATTTTCGAAGGTATTCTGATAAAATTTTCTGAGGAGATAGTCTACACAATTATGAAGGACAAATTATCATTTCAATGGTTTACAGGACTATGTCACTGGTAGGCCTAGTTCTCTCATATTTTTATCGACAGATTTTGACAAAAATGTTGTATGTTGTTGTTAAAATTATGTTTATTTTGTTGACAGATGATGATGTCATATATTATTAATATTATTGTATATTATTAATTTTGAAACTCCGTGAGTACGCAGGTCAGCTGCAACGAGGGTATTTGCTAAAAGAAACTACACAATTTATTTCCTTACCTATTTTGCTTTATCTCCAATGGTTTCCGAGATGTTAAAAAATCTAAACACAGTACGTTTTATTCTGGGGCTCCAATGATATGTGTCCAATCTGAAAGAGGATGATATATGTCCAATCTTAAAGAGGATAAGGAAAACCGAATATATCACTTTTAATCTATATTTTTGGATGAAACTTGATATTTAGCTTTTCGTGATTGGGATCCATCCATTTATGCTTAAAAATAATAGTTTTATGTGTTTATAATGGCAGCTAACCTGCATACCCATTTCCCATATTAATCATACCCTATAGAGAATAAGCAAACTCCTTTATTTACAGGCAGATAATGAAACTTGGTATGGTCAAAATAAATATTGTTTATGCTGGAAAGTCCTACTTTCAGTCTTCCTCACAGCATCAAACCTGCATACTCTTTCTTATATTAATATATGGAGAATAGGCAAATACTCTCATATTTATCAACAAATATTGATAAAAACTCCCACATATTATTAATATTATTATATTATTGTTTTGGAATACACTGAGTACTTATTAATGAGTTTTTTATAAAACAAACTGATTTTAATCTACGAGTGAGTATATTTTGTTATAGAGCTATACCCTAAGCTATGGATGTGTATTCATAAGCATTATAATCTCTATCAGCAGTTTATACGATGTAGCCCTATTATTAATACCTAATTGCTGTTTGATATACGTTAGCAAAAGCTGGGTACGTCAGAGGTCACATGCTCACTTCGTATTTTGAGGGTTGCTGGTTCGATTCCTGACCCAGTCGCCATTCTTAATTTGTATTAGTCAGCTATCTAACCGCAGGTCAAATTTTCGAAGGTATTCTGATAAAATTTTCTGAGGAGATAGTCTACACAATTATGAAGGACAAATTATCATTTCAATGGTTTACAGGACTATGTCACTGGTAGGCCTAGTTCTCTCATATTTTTATCGACAGATTTTGACAAAAATGTTGTTGTTAAAATTATGTTTATTTTGTCGACAGATGATGATGTCATATATTATTAATATTATTGTATATTATTAATTTTGAAACTCCGTGAGTACGCAGGTCAGCTGCAACGAGGGTATTTGCTAAAAGAAACTACACAATTTATTTCCTTACCTATTTTGCTTTATCTCCAATGGTTTCCGAGATGTTAAAAAATCTAAACACAGTACGTTTTATTCTGGGGCTCCAATGATATGTGTCCAATCTGAAAGAGGATGATATATGTCCAATCTTAAAGAGGATAAGGAAAACCGAATATATCACTTTTAATCTATATTTTTGGATGAAACTTGATATTTAGCTTTTCGTGATTGGGATCCATCCATTTATGCTTAAAAATAATAGTTTATGTGTTTATAATGGCAGCTAACCTGCATACCCATTTCCCATATTAATCATACCCTATAGAGAATAAGCAAACTCCTTTATTTACAGGCAGATAATGAAACTTGGTATGGTCAAAATAAATATTGTTTATGCTGGAAAGTCCTACTTTCAGTCTTCCTCACAGCATCAAACCTGCATACTCTTTCTTATATTAATATATGGAGAATAGGCAAATACTCTCATATTTATCAACAAATATTGATAAAAACTCCCACATATTATTAATATTATTATATTATTGTTTTGGAATACACTGAGTATATAGGTCTGCTGCGACGAGTGTATTTAAAAGATTAAACAAGCTAGCCCTTCATAATAGTTTGTAAGTTCAGTTTTATGTTCTTTGCTTATTAAATTAGTTCAATCTAATTTTAATACTGTAATTTGATTCAATTACTTATAATTATTGTATGTTTTTACAGAGTGAATTTATTGTTTGCTGTTAACAAAATTATAATCAACAAGAAGTACAGTTACTATGAATTTTTTGCTAACTATTGAAAAATTACACACGCAAAATTGAAGGATAAATTTTAATCATCATGATAACTAAGGTGAGTTTTGACAAAAATATTTCTGGCTGAGTTAATAAATCAATGAAATAAGTATCGAAGACCTATGATTTAGCTAAGGTATCTTGAGTTATTTGATAGCCTATTTTGTAATAGGTGAGTCAGTGGGGTAATTGGTAGCATGACAGACTCAAAACCTGAGTCAGCAATGGCCCTGGCTTCGGATCTCAGAGTTACAAATCAATTTTTATCAATACTGTCCACATTGCACTTTGTCGGCACAACCCTATCTTTGCCAATACATCCTATGCACAGATCTGTAGTCTGTGGGTGGGCAAAGTAAGGGTAAAACAGGCTACCTTACCACCCTCTTTCTGTAACAAAAAGTATTGTAGTCCCATATTTTATCAACAATTAAAACATCGAAAACAAAAATAAAAATAATTTCTATACAGGCCTACAGTAAAACATAGGTAATTCGAACCTCAAAGAACCAGCTAAAAACTTTGAACCATCCATAAATTCTAATTAAAAAACCTCTGTTCTTTAACAGAAGAACGTGGTCAAAAACAATAAATACACAAGTGTAAACTCTTTATTAAATTTACTCTGTATTTGAATATAAATTCATTGCTTAACGCCTTGCTGTACCAAATTCAGTAAAAAATAAACTACGAAATAAAGTATGATAACGTGGTAGTATGATAACGTGGTATCACACTTGTTTTACTTTACATGATCAGGCCCAGAGGGTTATGCAATTTCAGAACTGTCATTGTCAGATACCGGTGCATTCAGCACCGGTATTCCTTGTCTTCTTCTGGAAACATATCGTAACTAAACTTGAAAGTATTTAGCTATGTCTAAACTGCTATATGCTGTATTGGTGCAATCTTAACTCAAACGTATTTGATTCTAACCTAGACAAAGTTCGTAGTGAAATTCTAAAATGGAGATATTTGCCTGTTTCTATAATTGAGTCTCTTGACCACTATGAAAGTTTCTAAAGCATCCAAAAATTAAAAATGTGAATCACTTATAAGTAATAAGTTAAGTCTCAAAGTTAATACATAGTTTTCAAATAATGTTTTGAGTTCTAATACATAAGTTAAAGAATCTGCTGCATTCGGTATCAGCATTCCTTCTTCTTTTTTAGGTGATCCATTGATCACGTCTCCCGATTCATCTTAGAGAATGTGTGATTCGTCAGTCTGCACGTAGACAAAAACTTGGTCTAACTCAAAACTTTCACCAAATATCAAATGAAAATTTTTTTTTATATTTGAATATTTTGAGTTGGTGATTAATATTGTAAACTTAATATACCATACACAACATTTAAATTATTCAAAATAAACTTCGAATTATCCACGATTTTTAGCATTGTTGGAACACAAAATGCTAGGAACCTTGGGAAATATTTGAATTAAAGATTTTGAATTGAAGAAGTTTGAGTTATCTTAAGTTCCACTATAGTAATATGGCAGCAGAACAATATTCGCCCAGTTTATTTGTTATCTTTAATATCTGTTAACCCAAGAACTGGCAAGCCTTTTCTCCTTTAACTGTACCATTTACTAAATTATGCATATCTTAATATTAAGTACTAGCTGACCCGGCGGACTTCGAACTTAGCCTGACAGTAAATACGTGCTAACTTTAAGATTGGCCATGTTCTGAAGTCGAATAGCATTACGGTTTCATTGTGAAAGGCTATATAATCTGGGTCGCGGCGTAGTGAATAACAATATTGAAACAATAGGACATATTAATAACATTCCCATAAAACAAATAAATCTGAGTGGATTAATTCACAATTTTCAAATCCAATCCAAACCCAAACGAAACCTAACTGTAATACGGCTTTTATAGGAAAGATATACAACAGCTGATTATTATAATAAACGAAATAATATAAACATTGTAATTATCATATAAACACGTGACTTTAATCAGACAGAAAATAAAAATACAAATACATAATCCCCCAAAACCGTAAACTATTAACGTGGTGAATAAAGCTGTTCATTTCTTACAGTACACATTTAATTCATAGTTTAATGAATGATTCAGATGGCATTGGATAGTAAAGCATACGGTATTGCTAATGGAAAGTAAACCAATCAGCTGTAGATAAGAAATGAAATATTTATTTTTTTTTTTAAGAAATGAAAAATATTTTTTCACTAAAACCTTCCTGGACACATATAGAGCAACTTCCTAAAATTTCATGGCGATCAGATGAGTAGTTTGGCAACACATAAAGGACATACATACATACAGACATACATTCAATTTTATATATAGAGACAAAAGAAACAAAAGATAAACAAAAGAAACAAACGAGAGAATAAACAAAAAAAAAGTATAAAACATGCCCCCTCTTGTAACCACAAAAGCAAAACAGGTGTCCACTACCATCTCAATTATGCCTACAAATGCCGTCAACTTCCACACAATCTGGCCACCGTTTATTTAAGGTGGATCCCCCTCTCTGCAATACCACACATTTGCTAGCCAAATTGGGATTGCTCATAGTCGGGATTCGAACCCTAGCACTTCCGAATAGCTAGAACTTTACAGTCGTCAGCGCAGCGCTCTAACCGGTCCAGCCACCAGTGCAAAGGCGTAGAAAGCGTTTACTTGGCTATAAGATATACCCTATTGGCAGTTTGGTGAAATTCTTGAGCAGGTTTGGTTGCTTGCCCCTAGAGGGCAACACAGTCACAAAGGCGCTGATGTCTAACAAGTTCACTAAATTGACGTCAGATGCCTCCACCTGCCATTTCTTATTGAATTTGTAGATGCGTCGTGAATTACAACTTTGCCAGTTCTAGGGTTAATAAGGGATAATCAACGATTATAAAAAAATAATCTATAATCTTCTGTAATTTTCACATGTTTTGTTCAACAGAAGAAATTTTTTATTTATTTATTTACGTAATTAATATTTGTTTCAAAATTATTAATATGTATTATTTATTATTATTATTATTAATATTATTATTAATTATTTATTATTAATATGTATTGTATAAATTATTAAGAAACAATTAAAAAACAAAAATTAAATTAAAATTAAAAAACAATTAAAAAACTTTCAAAAATATATCTATTTGTGATGTTGAATACCTATTCAAGTTGAGTGATGGCAAAGATTTGCCATGATTGGTTGCTGATAATAGTTATCTGTGGAAGGAGTGACACTTATAAGATAAGAGCAGAGCCTGAAGTCACATGTTACGGACTCAACATGCTTTAATCTGTCTCAATGAATGTATGTTTACTTCAGAATGTCTTCCAACACAAGAATTCACTGTAGCTGAGGGAATTATTGTAAAAATTAGGGTCAGTTTTTCTTTTAATGAGACTTGATTGTTAATGATGTTTGACATAATTTTCAACTTAATAAATTTTATAAAATTTCAAGCCTTTTTCGAATGATACATTCATGTGTGATGTATTGCTATATTAAAATTGTTACTATTGATGCACCATCATGATAATGTCTGCTACTTCCGATAAATATACTTTGTAAGACACAGGTAGCGTATGATAAAATAAATGAAGTAAAAAGACTAATTTCATAAGAATTGAATTTTTATTTATTTACAAATATATATATGATTAAAAAATGATGTTTCAAATATAAATAAGTTGAAAAATATAAAAAGGGATTACATTACAATTTGTTTGGAATTTGTTTAATCCGGACAGAGGTCTGGTCTCGTGGTGTCCGGATTAGAGGGAGTCGACTGTACTATAATAGCTCTATTTCCCACAGGAAATCCACCAAAATAAATAAATAATTCACTGGCAAACAAAAAAAATTACCTTTTTGTTATGTTTTAAGGGGTTTAGAGTCCAAAAGTAACACTAAAAATCTGTATCAAGCACAACTTTTTTACAATTTTTAACACTTAGATCTAGGCTAATGTTAAAAATTAGCAAAATAACTGATCAAATTAATTTCATACACCCTCTTACCATTATTTTTAAGGGGAGAAGACCTCCAAAGGGGCTCCCATGTATTAATTGAAATGGGAAAATATTGTTTTTGTTTATTACATTGTAATCGTGTTTCGTACCTGTTACAAAAAAATTACTGGGCTTATTGTACTAAAGTTATACATAGTATATGGAGAAAGTATTGTTTTCGTCAAAACAATAACAATTTTGATTAAAATTTGATATTTTATAGTGCACAGAGTACTAAATAATTTGACACCAACCGCATGCCTGTAAAAATAACGGTTCAAAAGTTATGGGTTTTTAAATGTCAAAAAAAATTTTAAATTTTCAGAAAAAAACAATAAAAGTAAAGTACAACTTAACTGGCACCATTGAAACCAGCTTAAAAAACTAAACAAATTAGTATTTTGAATTATTTGTCTCCGACTAACGGTTCCAGAGTAAAATTAAATTTACTGTCCATGATAAACACAGTACGTTGTCTGAAAGCACCAAGTGTTATTCTTATGGATAAAAAATCTATTTCTTCCTTATTTTCTAACCGTTTTTCTTGAAACTTGGTATGAAAGGTAAGGTCAAATCACCCAACAAAACCAACTCAAAAAAGCTTGGTATTACCAGTAGGGGGGGGTTTTCCCCCATAAAATTTGAACAATTAATTTAACTTTGTCTCTCTTGTTTTTATTTACAGAAATAGGATTATTATTTTTTAAACTAAATTATTAAATGATATTTAGATAAACTTTGAAGAACATGAAAGTTTTATTACCGATTGTCGTTTTTAAATTTACTTAAGGGAGAAAGTATGTGTCAGTCCACTGATACCATTTATTTTATTTCTTTATAGCTATTGTTATACGTATGTATGATAAATTGAGGTGTGTAGCAAATTGAACATTAATAACACCATACTTAACAATACTAAAATACCCCCGTCGCAGCAGACCTGCGTACTCAGCGAATTTCCAAATCAATAATATAATAATTATAATATATGACAAGTTTGGTCAAAATCTGTCGATAATTATGGGAATTGTTTGCCTATTCTCCATAAGATTAATACCCCCGTCGCAGCAGACCTGCGTACTCAGCGAATTTCCAAATCAATAATATAATAATTATAATATATGACAAGTTTGGTCAAAATCTGTCGATAAACATGGGAATTATTTGCCTATTCTCCATAAGATTAATACCCCCGTCGCAGCAGACCTGCGTACTCAGCGAATTTCCAAATCAATAAAATAATAATAATAATATATGACAAGCTTTATAAAAATCTGTCCATAAACATGAGAATTATTTGCCTATTCTCCATTAGATTATCATGGGAAAGAGTGTGCAGGTTAGCTGCTGTGAGGAACACTGAAAGTAAACATTTCTACCATAAAAAATTTTTATCTTAACATTTATACCAACTTTCATCAACATCTGTCCATAAATAAAGGAGTTTGCCTATTCCCTATATGATTAATATGGGAAAAGAGTATGCAGGTTTGCTGCCATGATAAACACATAAACTATGATTTTTAAGCATAAATGGATAGATCTCAACCACATATAGCTAAATATAAAGTTTTATCCAAAAATATTGATTAATATAAGTAATATTAATTTTTCCCTATCCTCCATAAGATTAACATTGGAGCCCCACAATACAACGTACTGTGTTTAGATTTTTTTATATCTCGGTAACCGTTGGAGATAGAGAAAAACTTTAAGGAGCTTAATTGTGTAGTTTTTTAAGCTGATTCCAATGGTGAAATATAAAATTAGAAAATTTTAATAATTACATGTGAAAAACGCAAAAAACCCCATTTTGGGGTACAAAACCCCCCCAAACTACCCTTTCCCATTGACCGATATGTCTGGTTTACGAACTCGTCCGAGCATTTGTAGGAATACACGTCTCTACCAAATTTAGTCTCGATCGGACCATTTTTACGAGAGTTATCGTGTTCACAGACACACACACATATATATATATATATATATATATATATATATATATATATATATATATATATATATATATATATATATATATATATATATATATATAAATTTTAACGACTATTGTTTTTGGTCTCTAGGCACCTAAAGAAGAAAAAATAAAATGGTCCCAAAGTCTTACCATGAGACCTACGGTAATAGCTTCTTCCCTATGGGAAATTCGCTAAAAAGGGTTTATGCTATAATAGAACTCAAATTATTTCTCATGAAAAGTGGGTGATACAAAAAGTAAGGTCAGATTTTGAACCATTACATAAAATACTAGAAATGTTACATATTAATTTGAAAGGTTTTTGACAAATTCTATGGTAGTTTCAATTTGTCTTGGCCTAGATCTCACTCAAGAAACCAACTCAAGAAGGAGCCAAATGGCCAACAATTGTTGTTTTTCTTTCACACAACATTATCTTATTCGTTGAGCTGTTTAAGATAGCTTACTAACAGTTACTCCTCTGATAAAGAATATGTAGAACAATCACACTAAACAACATGGCTCTAACCAGACACATGTGTAATAGCTGTGGTCATATTTTATACAATGTATAAATAATATAATAAATTATGTCAATATTTTAGATACAAACCATTGTAATCAAATTAAATAAAAATGTAGTCATTATGATATGCCCCCAGAACTTAAAGAACTTTAATCGACTAATAAAGTAAGTTTACAAACCCTTACAGTGTGAGTTTTAAAAATAATAGGTATCACTTATTTCCGCTCTGTTTTCAAGTAATAACATTTAAAACACCAATTTTAACTAATGAACACAAATAATTAAAATAATTTAATAACATTTACACACTATTCATTATCATCTTCAAACAGTATCAGTGTCTATTGCGCAATATGTATAAGCATGAAGAAGAAGACAGCACATACATGTGCTATCTTTTTATGATGAAAGAAAGGTATTTTTTGTCAAAATTTTCAGATTTGAGTTTGAAATTGAAAATTCATTATGGGACAGGGAAAAAACTATTCCAAACTTTTTCTTTGAAAGGAACTCAAAGTAATTTGTTGTAGGGTGACAAACAGTTTTATATTTGATTGTTATTAAAATATATCAAAAAATCTAAGTGTTTGCTAAAATTCTTTTGCCTTTATCAACAAGTTTTAAGATTTTGGGACAAAAAATCCAACTTTCCCCCATTCTACACTGAGTAAGAGTAACATATTTAGTAGGGTTATTTGGGTAGTAAAACCATGCATTTACCAAGTTACCTTTAACATTATTGAGTAGGCCTAATACAGAAAAATTGGTTTTTGTATTATCCATGAGAATGATATTACCAGTCCTTGAAGAATATTATGTTTACTGTGCAGACTGTAAGTATCGGTTTTCCAGAATCATATCCGTGTGCTGACAATGGAAATTAATGTATAGCTTAATTTTTGAGGGCATTTAAATGGTAATAAGCAAATTTATTTATGTAATAATACAAAAGAAATGTTGCATGATTACCAACAATTTGTAAAGATTTTAGCTCCATAATACTGAAATATACAGTTTATGCATTAATAATTATAAATATTTGCAGGTGGACTTGCTGTTATTGTCATTTTGGCTAGCCTGGGTCAAGGCCGACATCACTGTATACACACGCTCAACCCACCGAGAGTTAGACGTTGAGTTCCGTGATGTTCCGGCCAGATTTGGAATGTCTATTCCTCCTGAAGGGCTCAGGGTAGGTGTATTGGTAGAGTTGGAGTATTAAGTGTATGCCAATGAAATTTTAAAATCCTATAATCGGTTGTATACCTCCTAACATTATTACTTCCTATTTAAAAAGTACTATTGTTATTACAGTCGACTCCCTCTAGTGTGGACTACTTCTTGGAAATGAGTCATCAGCGCGCAGTCAAGTTTCTCATGGTATAAATCGACAGGATTGGGTGTGTTTGTTTATTTCCGGTCTAAATATAAATAAATAACATCACAAACATCTGTTCAGTTAACAATTGTGTTCTATACGGATCTTCAGTGAAGCGGGAAATGGCAACTTCGCTGGTAACGGCTCCAGTTGCTCTACGCAGTTGCAGTTAGTTGCTCTACGTCGAGCAACAGATCAGCTGTGGTTGTAATGTTTATGAGGAAATGGTGTGATTATGCGTTAAAGAAAACAGTTTAAGCGAAAAAGTAGAATAAAATAATAGATTTATAATAATATGTTCAGTATTGTAAAGTCAAGATTTTTATTCATCTTAGGTTACAGTAAATACGTTTGAGATAATCTTTTTAATATAAAGTGAAGAGTTCTGTTTTTCATCCTATAAAATAAATTTGTAAAGGTTCAATTTGCGGTTCAATTTTATGGTGAGACATTTAATTTATCAATATCACAAATCTACAATCCAGTGAGATGGAAGCAAAAACCTGAAGTGTTTGAGAAAGTACACTTTAATATGGTCTAAATTGGATTAATGTAGATACTGTACGCTAATACAGGTTGTGATTTCTTAATATATATATATAAAATATATAAAGATATAAAATAATATATATATGTATATATATATATAAAACCGCTGGATGGTCCGGAATTGTTTAAATCCGGACAGGGGTCTGGTTCCGAGGTGTCCGGATTAGAGGGAGTCGACTGTAAGTAACTTTTTTTGGTTAGGTAGTTACAAAGGACAAAACTATAGACCAATTAGGCACTTAATTAGAGTGTCATCGTCTGTTTCAACTAAATCCAATAATTGGCTAATTAACTCAGTGGTAATGTTTATATATAATAACATAAATCATCACATAGGTGTAGGAATAGGTGTTTGCATAAGTCAACAAATAAGGTCTTCCTTAGGTCTTGTTAAGAGACCTAAGGTCTCTTAACAAGACCTAAGCCCGGGACCTTGTTACTTTTTTTGTTTTGAGGTACCTAGAGACCAAAAACAATAGTCATTAGAATTTTTGGTGAATTTCTCATAGGGAAGATGCTCACCGTAGATCCCATGGAAAACCTAAGTCCGGGACCATGTTACTTTTTTGTTTTGAGGTGCATAGAGACCATAAAAGATAATCGTTTAAAATTATCTGTATATATAAATGTCAAAGCCATCACTCACTGACTTACTCATCACTAATTCTCTCACTTCCCAATTACCTAGATTGCTGAAATTTGGTATAATGGTTCTTTAGGCCTAAAATAGGAATTTCTTCAAAGTTCCCATTTTAATCTTTTGGGGAAATAATTTGGTTTTGGATTCCAACATATGTGTCTTAAGGTATAAGCAGCTACTGTTTTTTATTTGAATCATTGAGAAAGCCAAAGAAGCAGTCATAAAATAGTTCTTAATGATATCTAATTAGTGTAAAATTGAAATTTTCTCAGTACGGATTTTTGGGGATTATGTTTTATGATTAAAAATCAAATGTATATTTGTTGGCCAAATTAAAAATGTTAATATTGTGTATTATTATTGAATATTTGATTTTGTGTGGGTATGCACACATGGGTAATAGGTATGTGTGAGAGTGTGTATTTACCAAGCTGTAAAATGATCTAACGTACTTTTTTGTATGAAGATAAATAGCCTGTCTCAACTTGTCATATGTTTTAATGTTTCAAGACCATATGAATACTCTCATTTCTTACAAATTTTTTGCTTCAAATACCTGGATGGGCCAAAAATTCAGAAAGGCAATAATAATTATATTATGTTTTATATTTGCCAGCGAACTAAACCTAATAAATTTATTGTATTTCGCTGCAAGGCGCGATGGGTAACACTAGTATATATATATATGTATATATAATTATGCATAATAATTTCTTAGACCACGTCTTTAGTTAAAGTTTCGTGTGTTATTTTGAAGATTTATTAAGAAAATTAATAAATAAATACACCCGTCGCAGCAGACCTGCGTACTCAGCGAATTCCAAATCAATAATATAATAATAATAATAATATATGAAAAGTTTTATAAAAATCTGTCCATAAACGCGAGAATTATTAGTCTATTCTCCATAAGATTGACATTGGAAAGAGTGTGCAGGTTTTTCTGCTGTGAGGAACACTGAAAGTAGGCATTTCTACCATAAATAATTTTTATTTTTAACATTTATACCAACTTTCATTAACATCTGTCCATAAATAAAGGAGTTTGCCTATTCCCTATATGATTCACATGGGAAAAGAGTATGCAGGTTTGCTGCCATGATAAACACATAAACTATGATTTTTAAGCATAAACGGATGGGTATCAACAACAGGAAGGTAAATACCAAGTTTAATCTAAAAATATTGATTGATATAGAAAATATTAATTTTTTCCTCCATAAGATTAACATTGGAGCCCCAAAATACAACGTACTGTGTTTAGATTTTTTAATATCTCGGTAACCTTTGGAGATAGAGAAAAACTTTAAGGAACTTAATTGTGTAAGCTGATTCTAATAGTGAAAGATAAAATTTGAAATTTTTAAAAATTACATGGGAAAAATACAAAAACTAATTTTTGGGGTACAAAACCCCCCCCAAACTACCCGTTCCGATTGACCGATATGTCTGGTTTACTAACTCGTCCGAGTTATTGCAGGAATACACGTTTCTACCAAATTTGGTCTCGATCGGACCACATTTACGTGAGTTATCGTGTTATCGTGATATACATATTATATATATAAATTTTAACACCAATTGTTTTTGGTCTCTGGGCACCTAAAATTCATGATATCATCTATCGGCATTTGGCATTTAAAGGACCTACAGTTTAAAGGGTACTATGGTATTAGCCAGATGCCTCTTGGTCGTCGACACTCAGCGCTCTGCGGAGGTTATTGGTAGTTATTAGGTTGGTTATTGATAGTATAAAATATTATTAACGAGATGAAAATATCATAAAGAACCTAACTTAACTCCACAGTGCTGTATATCGTCAAAATCCCGTATTTATGATTTAACGCAACAGTGGCATCCGGCTAATACCAAAGTCCGTTTAAAGAAGGATCCCAAACATGTTTGCCTCTGAATTATGAACTAGTCCAATAATTATGAGGATGGTTTTTGCAGATGAACGCAGTATTCAATAGTACGGTCGTTAATCCACACCCGAGAATATCACATCCTATGACCATAACTAACAACAATTTGTGACCTCCAAGTAGCTGGATTACAGGACAAACCACCGTCCTAGTCAAATAATAATAGTAATTTTTCACATTTTTAACTTGTATTTTGCTGATATTTTTCAGGCATTCCTGGTATATGCAGATCCTCCTGATGCCTGCTCCAATATGACTCATGCCAACCTTTCAATACCGAATTTCACTGGTCGATGGGCTGTTCTAATCAAGCGGTATGGTTGCAACTTCGAGGACAAAGTGCGATTTGCACAGGCTGCCAACTTTGACATTGCAATTGTTCACAATGTCAATTCCAGCGAACTGGGTGAGCTAAAACGTTCGTGTTTTGTGTTTTTTATAATCTAATTAAGCAGATAATCTATTATTGTAACAACAATGTTTAAATTTTATTACAATTATTCAAAGTATTTGGAGGGGGGGCAACAGATAACTGAAAACCACAGTAATCCAATTGATATAATTAAAATTAATACAAAAACATAACCATTTAGTTTAATCCAGTCCAAATACCATAGCTATAACTGCAATAGATTTCCAATTATCGGTATTGGGTGGCTGAGCAATTTTTTATAATTTAATTCACAGATAAATAAAGCCTAACCTAAAATACACTGGAATAAAAACAACCATGAAACCAAAATAAGTCCTTAATAACCTTTAATAAACAATGTGAAAGACTTCTAATATAATATTACCTTTTAACCCTTTAAGGAGTAACGTTTTAAAACGTCATTATTTGAGAGCTGTTAAGGAGTAAGGGTGAAAACTCAAAACTTTCTCAAAACTCAAAACTTTAAGGGTGAAAGTCAACTTTCTCATGAAAACTGTTATTAATCTCAAATACGTGATAATAATACTCTGTTAACGTAAAATTAGTTTTGAAACAAACTGAACATTATTATAATATTTTACTGAAAACATTCTGGGTATCTACTAAAGAGTAAACTACGAACTTGAACAAAAAATAAAATATCGATCTACATTCTGACGAAATAAGCAAGCGCCAGGCTATAAATATTTCTTCATTACACAGCTGTTCATAATGCAACTCAATATGTGATTGGCCCGTGGCCATGACGATACATGCACTATATTGCACACTAGATACTGCGCATGGGCGGGGAGAGAGAAGACAGACAATGGAAGAGAGATAAGGAATGAGACTGTCGGAAGTCGATGAGTCATCACCCCTCCCCTCACCCGTGTTTTGTTTGAACAAGGGCTCACTTGATTTTTTAGTTGTCAGTTTTGATTATTCTGTCGATGAATTACAGTTTTGAACTAGTGTTTCAATTCATTTTATTAAATCTAATGTTAAATTTAACTGTTTGTTTGTCCACATGTTGTAATATGTTTAATTGAATTTTTCCCAAGTTGTGTATAGTCTTCGTAAAAATGTCAAATAATGGTTTGCATGTGATAACGAACTGCCTGCATTCAAAGTTATCAGTGATGAAAATCTGTATAAAGCGTGCGGACAATTAATGATGTATTTATAAACTAGGGTGGTTTTTACATGAATACTTTGAATTATTTTCCTCATTCCGACTAACCGTATTTTCAGTTATCTGTGCCCCCTCTCCCGCTGATTACCCCGGATAATCGAGGTTCTGCTGTATATACATACATATATATATTTGAACAAATTTCGTCAAATGACGTTTTAAAACATCGCTACTTCTTTTTGCGGAACCACTAATAAGACATTTTAAAACGTCAATACTATTTTGACGCATATGGTTCTCTTTAAAGGGTTCATTCATTCATTCATTCAAAGATTACTCCCGAGGCACTTCAGCCGTAGTGGCTTTTTGCGCACCCCTGAACTTCTCTCTCCTGGAGAATCAGGAATCTTCCAAATGAAGAGACCTGGAGAACTGCAACAACCTGTCGATGAGCTCGTCTGGAGCCAAATTGCCTAGGATGGAGGACCACACCTCTGTCAACCCTACACAATCAAAGAGCAGATGATCCGCAGTTTCCTCCTGCAGATAACATTTCCTACACAGAGGGTTGCCTTCAAAGACCCCCATGCGTAGTTGATGCTTCCTCAGATTACCGTGACCAGTGACGATACCTGTGACAAGTTTGGCATCCTTCCTGCCAAGTTTCAGGAACCTCTTCGCAACCTGACGAGATGGAGAACACAGATTAAGCTTACTTACCCTATGCAGGGAAAGTTCCGCCCATCTTTTCTTATGGCAATCCCTAGTCCAGGAATTAATAGTCTGAAATACTGCAGCGCGGGAAACACCACAAAAGGGCTGAGACCCACAAAGGGGGGATGATTTAAAGGGTTAATAACATACAATTTTGTAAACATTATTTTCACATAAGTAAAAAAACAGTTCAAATGTACAAGTGCACTGTATTACAGGCCTACTGTTAAAGTTACCGTTTTCTTTATTTGCTTCAAGAAAAAAAGTCCATTATTGATTTTATTTGTGGGCATTTTATTCCTTTTTATCAATAATTGATCAAACTTTTCTCAGTAACATGAGATTGCACTCAAAGTATCATGTTCCCCTTCCAAGAAGTCCAATAGTCCCTCTGCAGTCTGCATAATGACGTTGTGTGTGATCGCTAGCCCAAGGCCAATCGGGCTGTAGCATGAGGATGTATGTTTATGCGCTAAACTTCGCTTGCCGCACTTGCTAATTTTTTTTGCCGATCCCCGTTAAGCCACAACATTGCACCATGTTGTAAGTGATGTGATTTTGGCGTATTTTAAAGTGTGTCGTAAGTTAAGATTAGTAATGTGGGTAAACAAGCTGTTTTATCACATTCCAAGGTCCAGATCATTTAAAATATATGCAGGTTAAAATTCTTTGTCATAGGTTCTTTCTTAGCAATATCCTTTTTTACTAAAAAAAGTGTCAGTGATAACTAGGGGTGTGTGCATATTTGAACCTTGAAATCTCAGATAATTTTTTTTAATTCATGTCCTATGATCTTCAAAGTAAAAAATACATGGGTGTGAGGGTGAGGTGTACTTTCAAAAATTTCCTCATGGATTTTTAAACTTATATTTGTAAACAAATGTTTTAGAGCCAATGTCAGCGAACAATCCAGTTGGCATCCACATAGTAGCCGTGTTTGTGAGTGAAACCACTGGCCTCATACTCAAGGATAACTACCAGTACAATCATGGGTCTGTTGTGTTTCTCGTTTGTCCATCTTTAAATACATATTGTAATCAATGAATTGGGGGACAAAATACTGTATTTAACTAATTTTGTTATAGGACTAAACCAGGGGTTTTATGAATCTATGTTATTGCTACAACCTAACTTAAAATTTGATTGTCTGTTCCCATATGTCTGACCAATTATTCAAAGTGTTTCTGAATTTACATTAATAAATATTATAAATTGTCACTATGCCTGTTTCTAAGTTTTAATTTGAAATCTTTTTATTTTTCAAGAATATTTTAGCTCTAAAATGATTCAATATTGTTCCTTATCATTAACATCTTGACAAATTGACAACCATAATATGGAACATACTCATAATTTTATAAATAAACCCTGATTCAGTTCAATAAATAGTAATTCATTCAATTTGTGTTAGCTAAGTAGCATATTTACTTTCGTAGTAAAGTTACTTTCTTAAAGTAAGTAAAGTACTACTTAAGTAAATAAAGTATTACGTTAAGTAAGTACTTCTTAGTAAAGTACTTTCTTATTAATGTTCAAAATAATTAAATTACATACACCTTTGAACACAATTCCCTGGCTCATGTAAACAGTTATGTTTCTGGGAAAACGAGGAGTATTGTTAAACCTATAATACCTATAATGAGTGTTGAAAAAATAAATTTCCCGGTGTTTTAAACTTGAAATTGTTGTGACAACTTGCTCATTACAAATTTTTGAATGTACAGTATTTACTTGTTGGAATTAATTATAAAATAAGAAATAAAAATAAATCAATAAAATAAACATATTTTATAGTAGTCACAAACCAAAATAAAGATTTAAAATTTGTAGGTATAAATAAAGCTATTGTTATGGCAAGTCAAACCATCCTATTTTTGGCCTACTAGTGTGAAATACACCATGGTATCGATAATGTTTTTAAAACATTATCGTTAACAGTTTCTTTGCTACAAGTTCTTATAAGAATGTGGATTCCACACAAGGCCTATGAGCATTAAGTTTATAAATAATTGTACATTAAAATTAAAAATTATTAATTAGTCTCAATCAATCTAAAATGAAATCGTCATTCATTCATTTTAGGATTGAACTTTCATGTCCAAAAAAATTAAATTTACGAATAAGGCATTTTATTTTATCTGGATTGACAATAAGCTGTGGACCAACCATGTACATTTTATCATCATTATTACAAGTGTTCTAGTGTTTCACATGAACTGAAACATCAAAAAATTGCTTGAAAATCATTTCTCCACGATCTCTTTCATTATTCTCTAATTGAAACATGGTGGATACAAAATAAACAGTTTTCAAGTCTTTGGCTGCCTAGCAATTCAATTATATTCAATATTTAAGTCTTATTAGTGATAGGTTAGTACCAAATTATCAGTATCAGGTACCGATTTTAGAATTTTGGTTCACTTTTAACACTTATAACGTAACATAATTTTTAAAACGCTAAGAGAAACATACGGTCAATTTGACCGTCACTGTGCTTTATTGGTGTTTAGTGTGTTTATTATTGTTTTTATGTATCATTTGGCAATCACATGAGTAACAAATGATGTTTTACAACATTTTATGACAAATCATATTTATTACGCAAAGATCATGTGACAGAAAAAAATGAATCTCCAAACTCCACACTTCAAGACGACCAGCTCTGGCCTCGGGAAAAAATCCGTATAGGATTGTTGCCCAAGGCCATATTGGTGGCCTTATAGTGGGTAATATAGCTGTTATTTTACATCTAGCAGGTGTTCTTTTGTTTGTTGCGTTTTACTACAGCCTTTTACCGATTATACAAGGTATAATCACAGGTATATTCGACCAACGATTGCCAGCCGGTAAGCGAAACACGCGGTAAATCTGACCGATCGTAATCACACAATTCGTCCAATATGTACGACAACGTCGCGCCAACTAGTTGGAAATGACCAAATATTACGGAGAGGGGTTTGGGGGGAAGGTACTGGGGGTGACAGCCGTCAAGGTCAAGCAGTTTAGCCACTATTATGTAGTAAAATTACCGATCGGTCAATTTGACCGATGTTTCGTTTTAAGTGTTAATTTAACACTAATGTTAAAAAATTACTCTTACAAATGGCATTTATACTGTAGATACATTCACGAAGGTACTGTTATTTAGCTATTGTTTCAAATATCACCTGTTAATTACACGACTATCAATCCTAAATATAATTTAATTTTTTCACAGATACTATATTATTGTGGATGATGACTCTCCATTCGATATCAACACTCACCTGTTGTTTCCCTTCGCCATAGTTGTCGGACTTTGCTTCTGTACCATGCTCGGTTTCATGGTTAGTGTGGTCAGTAGTGCCTGCCTGAAATGCTTTTATATTACTAAAAATACCAAATACTTCTCATATGTTAAAGTTAAGTATTCTTGTTACCGTAATGACTGATTAATGCTTGTATCTTTTTCCTTTTTGATAACTTTTGTCATTGTGTATTAAAATAACCCAACTAACATAAAAAAGCCTTTGCATGCCACAAATTATAAACCCTAATAAGATGTATTTTTTCATGTAACCTAAAGGTCTTTTGAAAATCATAACATTAGTAAAAAACTTGTAAAAACCTTATCCCAACAAATCAATAGAATTATTGACAGTTGTTTATTTTATTTTACTTGCAAAGTTAAATGCTCTTGAACAATGTTTTTATTTGTAAATAAAAATTAAAAGGTTTGGAGTATTTAACCTGATTCAGCCAGTTTTAGAGCTGATATTTGAACCTTGTTGAGCCATCTATGTGTGCCAACAGATAGTGAAGTGCATCAAGGACCATCGCAGGGCTCGTAGGCACCGTCTCCCCTCCTCGTCGCTCCGTAAGATCCCCATCGCCAAGTTCCGTAAAGGTGACCCTTATGAGACCTGCGCAATTTGCTTGGAGGACTTCATTGAAAAAGAAGAACTGAGGATTTTGCCTTGCTCTCATGGTATGCTTGATATAGTGACCGTTTCAATTCAATTCAACTTTTCAATTGACCACTTATCAATTGTTGAGATACACAAATGCATATGGAGATACGTTGTTGCTTCTGGAACAGAAGCAAGATTGAAGTTGGGCATCTACATACTTTATCCAGTTTCATTTTATTTGTACCATATAATACCTCATGTAGTGAATTACCTGACGTTATACTGAAAATTTTAAATATTTTAATGTTTTGATTTTGCGAAGGGTATGTAATTTTACTGAATAATAATTCATTGTTCCCTATAACTATCTCCGTTATACATCCTTATCGGTTTCTCCATTGTTATTAAATGAGGATAAAGAATTAATATCATTTATTTTATGTCTTGCCAGGTTTTACAGGCTGGACTTTATCAATAGCCAGTTTACTTGTTTTTCTGTTAAAACCAGTTCAATTAATGAAACTTTCAATAGGAAAGTTGTTCAAGAGTTGATTCATGAATCCACCAATCTTAAACCCAGAAACTAATATTTACTTGTCTTGTAAATAATATATTTACACTATATTATTTATATACTAGCTGACCCGGCGAACTTCGTAACGCCTGACAGTAAATACATGTTAATTTTAAGATTGGCCATGTTCTGAAGTCTAATACCATTACGGCTTCATTGTGAAAGGTTATATATTCTGGGTCGTGGCATAGTGTATAACAATACTGAAACGATAAGACATATTAATAGCATTTCCATAAATCAAAAATGCATTCCCATAAAATAAATCTGGATTAATTCGCAATTTTCAAATCCAATCCAAACCCAAACCAAACCTAACTGTGGCACGGCTTTTAAAGGAAGGATATTCAACAGCTGATTATTATAATAAACGTAATATATAAAAAACATTGTAATTATTTTTAATTTGGCCAACAAATAATCATGTGGCTTTTAATCAGACAGAAAATGAAAATATAAATACATAATCCCCCAAAACCGTAAACTATTAACGTGGTGAATAAAGCTGTTCATTTTTTACAGTACACATTTACTTCATAGTTTTACATTAATGAATGATTCAGATGGCATTGGATAGTAAAGCATGTTGCTAATGGAAAGTAAACCAATCAGCTGTAGTTAAGAAATCAAATGTTTTCATTATAGACAATTTGTAAACAAACTTACTCTCCATAAGGTTAACATTAGAAATTTAAAACTCCATAAAATGGAAACTTATGGGGTTTTCGAAAATATTTTTTCACTAAAACCTTCCCGGACACATGTAGAGCAACTTCCTAAAATTTCATGGCGATCGGATGAGTAGTTTGGCAACGCATAAAGGACATACATACAGACATACAGACAGACATACATACATTCAATTTTGTATATAGAGATTGTAAATAATATAAATATTATATTATTTTCATAATATATAAATGATATAATTATTAAAGCGTGTGCACGCCGTTCTCATAACATGTTAAGTAAAGTTGTAGCTAATTTGATATGTTTCACCCACAGCCTACCACACCAAGTGCGTGGACCCGTGGCTCACACGTAACCGTCGTGTGTGCCCGGTTTGCAAGCGCAAGGTGTTCGCGGCCGATGAGGTGAGGCCCTCCGTCTCAGACAGTGACTCTGACAGTGAAGTAGACGACAGGACTCCGCTTGTCAGGTCCAACAACACAACGACACAGGGTGGCACCTTCTCCTCATCCTTTTTGGTAATGTTTAATGTTTAAAATTCAAACTTCTATGTTCAGTGCTGAAACATTAATATTATGTATGTTTTTGCATTGAACTGTTAAGTTTGTAAACTGTGTAATGTTGTTTTGAACTGAATATTTTTGATATTGATTAGCTTTAGAAAAGAATAGATGACCCAGCCTAAATTTCAATGGCAGTTAACGTGTCAATACAAGCACTGAGTTTGCGTGTAACGTGTCTCAGAAAATAAATGTCAATGAAGTGAAGAAAGCTTCATGTACCTTTTTAGACAATTTTCTTGCATCTGTCTTTCTTCTTTTTTTGCCCCGGGCAGATGTGCCTTAGTGTGCCTTATAGATCCTTGATGTGCCTATCCCTAATATTGGTCCATGTTGCAGAGTAACACACTGAGGCCGTTCATCAGTGGGCGGAGACACTCAGCTCCTGATGGTGAAGGCTCGGGGGCGGGTCCCTCTCACCAGGCACCCTCCATTCAAGAGCCAGGTGAGTTAATTGTATTAGAACTTTTATTGTTGTTTTATTGTTAATAATTGTATTAGAAAGCTATGGCTAGCAGGCGAAATTCCTGCAAGAGGAATGTGAATGCCACAGAACTATTATTATTTAATGGGTCATAGTGAACGATCAGACCAGGGAGATCAAAGGACGAGTGGAAATAGCACGACAGGTGTTCATAAAAATGAAAAGATTTCTGTGTAGCCGAGATATTAAACTGGAACTTAGAATACGCATGCTGCGTTGTTATGTGTTTTCTACATTGCTGTACGGCATGGAAGCATGGACTTTGAAAAAGTCAAACCTCAAAAACATCGAGGCATTTGAAATGTGGTGCTATAGGAGGATGTGGAGAATACCATGGACAAGAAGAGTGACAAATAGGGATGTACTGTTAATGATGGCAAAGGAATGTGAAGTTGTTGCGACTATAAAGAGAAGAAAATTGCAATATTTGGGTCATGTAATGAGGGGTGAAAAGTATGAGCTGTTGAGGCTTATTTTGCAAGGAAGGGTCATGGGAAAGAGGAGTGTAGGTAGAAGAAGGATATCTTGGCTGTGTAATTTAAGAGAATGGTATGGCTGCAACTCAAGGGAACTATTCAAGGCTGCAATCAATAAAGTGAGAATTGCTGTGATGATTTCCAACCTCCGATAGGAGAAGGAACCAGAAGAAGAAGAAGTTATCTTTATCACATCAGCTATTACTTGTCAATAAAACTAAAAAAAATATTAAAATATAAAAGACAAATAACATATATAAAAACAATAATTCTTTAAATAGTAAAATATTCATAAAAAAATACAGTAGAACTTTGATAATTCGAACCTCAAGGGACCAGAAAAAAATTTGAATTAGAATAGTTTTTGCAAATGGTTGAAATAAACAGTCAAACATCATGTTTTAACATTATATATTAAAAAAAGGTTAGGTTAATGAAGATATTATTGATAAAAAATCCTAATTTTGGTTAAATGTCGATATTGTGTTTGAAGGGATCACGAAACTTTAGCTATTTCAAACTTTTTCTTAAATCCCTTCTCTACCTCCTTGGTTGCCGCTATTTATTCTTGCAACATCAGAGATTTGTAGGTTTGCTTTGATAAAGCGAACCAGTTCATATACACTACGTGTTAACATGAACGCAGACAAAGTCACAAATGCCAACATGAAACAAAGACGATGAATATCGGAACAAACCACCATCAATGATACAAACGCTACTGAACTGCGCCGGCGCTGTGTAGTGACAGACTAGAGATGTCAATATTGTGATTTATGAGCAGTAGTGGACTGGTGAAGGGGAGGGGTATCATGTGACCAGTCAACAGCAGGTGTATGTACCTGGAGAAACTTCAGCTTATAATTTCATCACAATGTAAAAGTAGGTTTGCTACTAAAATATTTTGGAGGTAAAAAAATAAGTAATGTGACCAAGATATGACCAAATAAATGGTTAGGTGAGGTTATGTTGCCTGTAACTTGGAAAACATTACTGGGTAGTTAAGTTTGTATTATATTGTTTGTATGTATATTGTATAAAGGTGTAGTGAAATTTTAAAAGAAGTCATCTTAAGTAGCACAGGAGATTCTGTAATTTGTTAACAACTTTATAAAAATGTGTTTAATTGCTTTAAAAGCGGGATGTATCAGGAATTTTTTTCACGAGAGGAAAACTGAATGAAATGGGATAATTTGGCCCAACAATTGGGATTATTATTTTTTTGAGTGAAAACACTGCTCAAGGATAACATGTTACTTGAACTAATGTCATCACTATGTGATGTAGGGGTGGTGCATACTGTGGCTGAGGTGAACCCGGACGTCTCTATGTCCACATCTAGATTAGAGGCTCCCAACCCATTTGAAGATGTCTAGCCAATCAGGTAAATATACAGCACTACATCAGTCGTGTAGTTGGCACTCTGAGATTGATATGGCTAGTTTAGAGATTAAAATTTGGTTTATTTAATAGCTGATACCACTTATCAATACTTGCAAAATTGTATGATGTCAAATAAAACTATTACTTTAAATAATCCTACGTTGCACAAATTTGAGGGCAGTTTTAACCAACTCTTCAATAAGAAGCATACATGGTTTATATTAACTAAAGTGATGACTATGAGGTGATCATAGTATTAAGCTGTCCAACATTTCTATGATTCACTTTTGTTTGTAGGATGTGATCTTGAGGGCAAGCTACACATTGCCAGCTGAACTTGAGTGAAGACCTCATTCTCTAGTGTTACTGTTGGATTTTAATTCTTCAATCTTCTATATCTGTGTACATACAAACTAGTATTAACCTACTTTAAGGCATGTTTTAACTCAGATCTGTGTCGTTGACTTGAATCAGATTACGTTCTTTTATTTGTTAAATATTTATTATACGGTTTTTCTTTATTGTAAACACAATTGGCGTATTGTTTCTTTAATACTATATTTTATTAGATATGTTATTGTACGTCCCCCTCACTATGAGATATGTTATTACCCATTCTATATTTTATAGGCTATTTTAATATTAATTTGTAAATTTGAGTTTTTAGAATACACGTAGGGAAACAAGCTTGACTACATAATATTTTTAATGTTAAGTTATGAAGGACAGAAAGAAGTTTGATGTAGCTTACACCACAGTTAACTTTAGAGCTTTGCAGTTTTGTGAAAATAATTCTTTTTGATATATTAGCTATAAGGTTGTGCCCATGATTTTTTATAGTTTGAATACACCCCTGAGCATTGGATTGTTTTCCTGTTCTGTTTTTCAAATATATGAAATAGTAACCGGAAAAATTTGTAAAACTGGTTTTATAATCTGTTACTTTTCCTTCACTATTTTATTTTTTGGTAAAGTTGATTCTGAATAAACTCATTGATAAAAATTTAATAACTGTTGAATAAAATACACCCAACAGTTGACAGTGGTTTGCAGCGTTGGAAAAGTCTTCACTTGCCCTTACTTTGAAGTGGTTGTCATCTTCAGTGATAAGCTGAGACTGAAGGTATTGCCCGAGTTGGCAATCACAGGGGTTACACTAATTAAACAATTTGCTAAGTGTGATTGAGAAGGTTCTGAACACCCCCTCCGTACACCATTAGTCTTAGCTTAGCCACTGAAGATGACACTACATAGGAAGGATGAAACGTTTCTTACAACTTATTTAAAAATTACTTGATACCAAAACCAAACTGAAATAGTGGACACTGGCCACATCGAATCACAGGATTGAAAACATAGTCCCAAGGTTAGCAGGATAAACATAAAGGTTCATTTCATTCCCTTTGATTTCGGGACCAAACCAAAGGTATAAAATTCACATTTTGTTGTTAAAGAAAAAACCCATTAAAAGAAAAAATATTAACTACAATTAGAAGGTTTCTAATTGCAAGAAGAGAAGACATAAGTTGCCATTTTTCAATCATGACTTGCTGAAAATATTGTTTAGGGTATATCATACTTTATGCTAGACATAATCCCTCATTCGACAAATACAATCAAAATGTATTTGTGCTTCAGTCCCTTATGTATTGCATATTAGATTAATAATCTATATTGAATCGAAATGTAATTGAGTGTACTGCACAGCTCCTCAGGTTTAGCAAGACTTACTACTTTGTTTGTGTGTAAAAGTGAATATTATAGATTCTCATCAGCACACCGGTTACATCTAAAATGGTATCAGTTGGAGGAAATATCAGGTGTTGCCACCATTGGAATTAATGCTGGATTTAAATTTTAGTTGTCAGTATATGATTCTCCCAATAAATCTAACTCTCAGCCTATACTTGTCGATCTGTATTGTGATACCTGATACTGTTTTTATAAAAACATTAAAGACGTAAATCATAATTTTAACATCACACCATATACTTTATTCTTAGGCTTTATTATGGTTAAGGTTGAGTTTCCTAATTTTTAATTGGTAATTTTAAATTTGAAAGAAATTTAATATGAGTAAATTAACCATAGTATTTCCTGCAAAGTCATGATCTAGATGTATTCTGTATGTAACAAAGATCTCATTTTCCATTTCCATTTTTCTTAAATCCATCCAAACTGCCGCCCGCTAGGAACTGGACAATGGCGACTCATGTTTTGTAAATATCGACTCTGTTCTGCTACTATCCACATTATGGCTGTAATAATATCATGTGATATTAAATATTTTTACTGAAGCTTTTTTGTTTTATTTAAATCCTACTGTAATAATGCATATTTATTTACAGAATATAGTAACAAAATTAATGAAAGTGAAAATCAGAAATCAAAACCGACACAGTGGCCCAGGGTTAAAACGCCCAGAGAGTCAAATGTTCATGGTTTTGAAACTGGTGGCGGACGACTTCTGTCAGATAACAGGCTCCTCAATGTCCGTAAACCTTACCGTGCGGCAAGCGCCTTTAGACGCAATCAGTCATTTCGCCACATTTACTTCGGTGATATTGCTTTAGCCTCTATTCACTCACAAAACCAATATGGCGGCTTTGTTGAAATATTTAGTGACTGAAATCCATTGCTAGGCAACTTTGGCCAGTATTTGTTCGCTCCCATACTGCCGCTTACGCCTATAGACGCAAGTCATTACGGCCAGCTGTTTTCACTTTAGCTAACCTTGTTTGTTGACATTTTTGTTGATGTGTGTTTATATTCATTGTATTTTAGCAGTAAATAGTGTATATTGTGTGTATGTTTTTTAATGTATAGGGTTTATTAACTAATCATTATTCGCTGAAATGGCTAATCCAGACAAAAAAATACTTTTTTTGATACCTAAAAATTGTCTTAAAATTTTCAATAAATAAAATTGATGTAAATTTATGTATTCTGCTTTATTCAAGCTAACTAAAACCAAAAACAACATTAGGAAAATATTTTGATTTTTTTACACTAAATGAGCAGGGACCATGATTGTCAGTAGTGCTTTAAGTTGATTCTCCAAATATGGTGACAGGCATTACAGTGTTTTTTTTTAAAGTAACTCAGTCCAACCGCCAAAATTGTGGTGCACTATGAAACAATGTTAGAACAAGGATATGTCTAAAGGGAATGTTTTCAGCTCATCTAAACAACTGTTGTTAAATTCCAAAATTATGACGTCACTAACCAAATGATGGTTTAAATTTTGTTACAAATTGCTAACACCCCTTCCCCCAGAGCTAAGATGTATTCATGTCGGGGGTTCCCGCGGTTTTGTTGTGTACCTGGGTCCCCCACTCCTAATCCCCTCCGCAACAAAGTGCGCTCAGTCTTGGCCTGGCAGCCGTACAAGATAGAGCTCCCCATTGCTTCGCCCATAATTTCATAATTTTAATTTAAAACCGAGGAAAAATAGAAAAACACATTTTTTTACATGAAATTACCACTTTTAATGAAGGTAATTTGAAATACACATAAAAGTTTATGTTTATTACTGACTGAACTACTCTATACTGTATAAAAAATCAAGTTTAAAAATATCGCAATGAAGTTTGGCTAGGTGAATTCAACTTTTGGTTCAATTTTAAAAAACAAGTCCGAACACACGTTTGCTATCTTACGTCCCTCCTCACACGCTCTTATAACTCACTCTTTTTCTTTAATCGGCGAAACCTTTCTCTTAACACTTGCCATTATTTTTCAATACTGTATTCTTAAATTAAAATAACGAAAAACAAACTGGAAAAGACGTATACTGAACTAACGATAGCTGCACGAACTGTGATTACGTACGGTATCACAGTGCTTTGACTCGACGTAAGTCACTGACACTGGCCTTGATGACGGCGACAGCGGATATAGGGTATGGGGAGGGGGTTGGGGTGGTTAGTGGTAAGACAGCAATAAAATGCTGTTTCTAAAAATAGAATGGGGTATCTAGCTAACAATGCCGCGGCCCTCACGTTGCACCACCGACCGAAATTTTTCTCTTTAGCTATACGTTGCCTTCATCTTGGCCCGATTTTCTTGACGTTATATACGAGGTTTTAGAATTTACTGACGCTATATCCGAGGTTTTACCTATGTAAATACCTATAGTTTGGCGAGACCTAAAAATAAATAACGTTATATCTGAGTTGACGTTATGGCCGAGGCCGCAATAACAAAGTTGCACTGTATTTAGCTTCATGAGGTTGAGATCCATCCATTTATGCTTAACACGTTAACTGCTAAGGCAGCAGGAAATGGCAACCTGGACAGGTTGTAATTTCAGTAACTAACTACTGTTAATCTGTTGACGATGTAAACTTGGGGTGTGTAAATAGTGATTTTTGGGTTTGAATAGAATATACTCTTCCGAATATCAAATATTTTAGAATCTCATTGGCGCAAGAGTTTATTTTCTTCTAATGAGATGATCTTCATACATAGGTGTGTCAATAGGAAAAATGTGGTATGTAAAAATAGTTTTGCTTATATGATTTGCTATGTAAACCTCTCAATAATTAATAAACATTCTAATCTTTTGAAATCTTTTTTTAATAAAAAACATTAAAACAAGTAAAATTTGACAGATTGCTTATGGATAAAGTTTTGTTATTAGCTTTAAACAATAAAATTTATATCATTTCACAATTACAATAAATTTATTTATAGTTTCTTATCAAGTTCACATTTATACCATTAATGTAAGATATAACATTTGAAAGTAAAAGTAGTTATATAGTATTTATTTTAAGCTAATCATATATAATCATGTTTATGTTGTCATATCTATTCACAACTGTTTTATCATGATATTGATTGTTTTATCCCGTGAGGGGTTGCTTCGCTGTCTTTTCCACCAGGTCGTTGGGTTTTGTGTCTCTGGAATATCCAGGTTGAGAGATTTCTCCCTTCGTATACCTTTAAATGGGCTTGTACACTGGCGACAGACTACACTTCACCTCTTTTCTGTGCATCAGTATATTTGTTTGGAGTCCATTTACGGTTTACACCAATGTATTCCACCATGCACAACTCATTAAGTTAGTGTGATTTTGTTGTTTTTATCCAGTGATATTCAAGTGCTTTAGGGACTTTCTTCCTCTCTGAGATCTATATTGGCATGTAAAAGTCCCTACACTTCACAATTTATTAGGTAGTGTTGACGAAGAAGTAAACCTTGAGAAAGCAAACCTATTTAATACAGGAGCGATTGGACGAGAAGGTTTTGTTAACGAAGCTCCTGTGCTGTCTGCTGACAGTTTGGTGGAGTTTGGACTTAGAAGTTTTTGTTGAAAAAGAATTGAAAAAAAACTGAACTTGTGACATGCAGAGAGCAATCAATTTTCATTACATAAGACCAACCTCCCTCTTGAGAGGACAATGATGACAAAAGACTGATGACTTGAGATTTCGCTGCTCTGGTAAACAATTTCCATATTTACTTATTAATATTACTAATTATTGTTATTTATTTACCTGTATCTACCTAAACATGTGTATAAATAATAATTGACTATTCCAATAAAACTCCTTTTTTAATTTTTAGAAAAATAGCAGGCTCTTAACATACATGTTTTCAAAATCTTATTTCATATATTTTTAACTAGAGATACTACACTAAAATGCTACAATATTTGAATATGCTTACTCTTTAACATTTCTTTAATAAAAACATACTTTTATAATACTTTTGTAAGCATTTTTAAAACCCGGTGGAATCCACCGTGCACGACCCCTGACATAACTTTTTTGATGCGACCCCTCACAGGTTAATTAAATGTGTAATGATTCTCTCTCATACAACTTTAATAGTGAGGATTAAATAACTTGCTTTATATAATTGCTTTATGTTTGAAGCTAGCAGTGAAAGCTAGGTTTTTTAATCATTGTGACCTGATAAGGGAAGGAAAATAAACAAGATTTTATGTTGATTAGTCATACTGATAAAGTATTTGATATAATAGATGTACATAGTAATACAGTAAACCCTCTCATATCCGGACTAATGTGGCGACGGCCGATCCGGATAACAAAAAATCCGGATATGAGAGGGGAATAAAACATCCGGGTATTAAATAAAAAAAACACTTTAATAATATCAAAACTCAAAAAATCACGTAATACAGTACAAAGTGGTACAGAACTAGAGTAATACAATTTTTCCTCCATTGTAATAACAACCCTTTTTATTTTTTCCGGCCATAATAACTTATTCCTACCCGAAACTAAAACGAACCGTTACAAGAAATACAAGGTCACTGAAGCAAAATTAAGACGACACTGACCACGGAGGCAGGTGTTGTCACTACAGTACACGTGATGCGTTTGCTTGGCTATTGGGGTGGGTACGGACAGGTGTGGTGGGGAGGTTTATTGTTTTGTAAGTCAGTGACCTTGCACCAGATAGCACAGAATACAGACAGTAGCGCTAGAGACTCAGGCACTCGGGACTAGGGTGACTCATCGTTTCCCTATTTCGCTTTTGAACATTACCGCTGTCAACATGGCTTCAAGCCCGTGTTCGGCGATCGGCGCGCTACTAACCGGCCTTTAAACATCGTTCGTGACAACTGGTTTAACAAACATTGACCTCCTAGAGTAATTTTAAATTTTTGCATTCTTTCAAAATCACGTCCGGATATCGGAGGGTCCGGTTATGAGAGATCCGGATATGAGAGGGTTTACTGTATTTACACTTTGGAGTGTTGCATTTTCCACTCAAAGTTTAGTTTTTGGAACATATATAATGAAAATATGGAACTACTTCCATAAGAAAAGAAAGCTGTCAGTTGATAACAAAAATAAAACTATTGAAACTAACAATGATTTTTTTCTAATTTTTTTTCCAACTTTGATTGTATTTTTCCTTAAACATACTTCCAAATACTTTTTAAATGAGTTTGAATGTAGAAAAAAAGTAAATTGAAAAAGATATCAAAGAAAATATGGATCTAGTTTTTGTAATGCAATATGTGTTTTGAGAAACCCTTAGCTGTTTTGTCTGCAAAAAAGAAAAGTCAATTTTATGAAGTTAGTTGGGTTTCATATATTTTTAAGTTGGTTAAATTTGATTCATACTCAAAAAAAATTTCAAAAAACAATGCATTTGTTTCTCTACTGCTTGGTATAAGCATCGACTTTGGTCGATCCTTGTTACAGATACCAATATCTAGAATCGGTATAGAGAGAGAGAGTTCAACACAATCCTATATTTATCCGTCAGTAGGCAGATAATAAAGCTTCTAAGTTTTCAAACGAATCAGCTGCATTATGATGCTTACTAATTGAAATGAAAAATCTATAGATTTGACAGACATCAGTTTTGAATTATTTATATTCTGTTGGATATTTAAGACTTTGATTTTCAACTGAACATCAAACTTTTTTGAAATCTCAAGTCGAATCAAATATCGCAATATTTGAGATTCGACTATTCAATGTTCGAATACTCACACACCCCTAATGTAAACAATCCTCTAACTTTTGTCAAAAAGGACCACAGACTCACATTTGAAACTATGATGTGATCCATAGTTTAAATGCATGTGATATGACCATATTGTTCTTGTATGGCATCTGCTGAAAAATAATCAATTATTCTTATTGAAGTTTCTATTCTGTTAAACTCTTTCTCAACATTTTTTAAGCTAAACTCAGAGTTTTATTTTTTCCAGCATATCAGAGGGTAGAATATTCAATGTAAAATAGGGTGTAACAGAGTAGCAAACTATTTGTCTTGAAAAAAACTTTTGATAGTAATGTGATAAAAACAGTAAAAAATTGAAAAATCAAGAAATATATTTTAAATTAATCATTGGAAATAATAAATCACATAAAATAGATTAAAAGAATAGTCCACGAGTCCTTCTGCTAACTCCTAGCCGATCGTAGAGGGTATTAAATCGTGTGACGAACTGGTTGATATCATTACAGCCCTTCGTGATGGTTCCTAGGTAAGTCATCAGACCCACATCATTGCATTGCTGAAACATTCAAAAATATTCTTGCATTTATTTGTAATAGGTATTCTAATAATATAATAATTGTTTATTATTATTTAATGATATCAGTTTAAATATACAAATAAAATGTCAATATAGCAGAATATTATATTTTAAGCAAGGCATGAATGTAAGATATGTGTGTAGATGATCTATGCTAAACTAACATGGAACACACTCTCCGGAACAATAGCCAGAAAAACATGACAAAGGGTTGGAAATCTAGCTGACTACAGACCAAGTGTCAGCATGATTCATAACAAATAAACTAGCCAATCACTTAGCTTAGTTTTTACGTCCTTCAAACCTTAGTCTATTGAAAATATATTGTTTTTGTATATGTGGATGTAACTTCTGTGAGCGCTCTATTATATTTTAAAATCCATGTGCCTGACTGAGGGTTAAGTTAAATAAAAAAATAAAAATAATTATACTATCAAATGGGAAGATAAGAATTATAGACTTTTGTAATAAATAATCTATGACACAAGTCTATTGTGCCATAAATTAAAGTGTAATTCAAATACTTTCATTTACTTTTCTATTAAAATTTTTCAGTTCTTACAACCCTAAAACTGAAACAAACACTATATGCAATTATATTTGAAACGTAAAACTTCATGTAGGATGTTTCTAGGTTTGATTCGATTTCAAACATTGGTTCGGAATCCGATTTCGAATCGGAATCAAAAATGATCTTCTGAAGTCAATTCTGATTTCAGGCATTTGTCGCCAACAACGAATGTCGAAAGAAAGAATTAAGTTTGTTTTCCTAGTTCTAGACCTTAAAGAATGAGCATTAACCTAGTCCTAGACCTTAAAGAATGAGCATTAAAATTCAAACTTTTCATTTTTGGTGCCGATTCAGAATACTGTTAATTATATTATCCTGCAAAATGAACTTTTCAAACAAATCCGCAAATGAGGATTTGACTTTAAATATTTATTCAGTATGTATTATTAATCATAGGGAATAATAAACTAATATACATACATTGTAGAAATCAGTGGTGAACCGATCAGATTGTAAGACGGGTAGCCTGTGGCTAAGGCTGTACGCTTCACGTAGTATCTCGTGGTTCACTGGCAGTTTGCCGGCCTGCACTGCTTTCACATACTCCAGAACCAGCTTGACTCGACTATGGAGCATTTTGATGGCCGAGTGCTGAGCCGTCAAGTGCTCCGCCACTGTAGTCAAGCAACAGGCCAGAGTTCACTACATTTGTTACACTAGAAATTTGTTTCAAAAGCATAATCTCAGTGAGACTGTAATAGAAGTTGGCACTTTAGATACTAGTCCACCCAAAAATAAACAAACAATAGATATATTAAAAGGAAATTTTGGCAAATTAAGTTATGTTAATACAAATACCCCCGTCGCAGCAGACCTGCGTACTCAGTGAATTTCCAAATCAATAATTTAATATATGACAAGTTTTATACAAATATGTCCATAAACATGAGAATTGTTTGCCTATTCTCCATAAGATTAACATAGGAAAGGGTGTGCAGGTTAGCTGCTGTGAGGAACACTGAAAGAAGTCATTTCTACCATGAATAATTTTTATCTTAACATTTATACCAACTTTCATCAACATCTGTCCATAAATAAAGGAGTTTGCCTATTCCCTATATGATTAATAAAAAATATGCAGTTTTGCTGCCATGATAACATATAAACTATGATTTTTTAAGCATAAATGGATAATCTCAACCACATGAAGCTAAATATCAAGTTTTATCCAAAAATATTCATTAATATGGGAAATATTAATTTTTCCCTATCCTCCATAAGATTAACATTGGAGCCCCACAATAAAACGTACTATGTTTAGATGTTTTAATATCTCGGTAACCGTTGGAGATAGAGAAAAACTTTAAGGAACTTAATTGTGTAGTTTTTTAAGCTGATTCTAATGGTGAAATATAAAAGTAGAAATTTTTAGAAATTACATGTGAAAAACGCAAAAAACCCCATTTTGGAGTACAAAACCCCCCCAAACTACCCGTTCCATTGACCGATATGTCTGGTTCAAACTCGTCCGAGCATGTAGAATACACGTCTCTACCTTGGTCTCGATCGACCATTTTACGGAGTTATCGTGCTAACAGACACTAAAATATATATACCATATACTGTATATACATATATATATTTTATATAGTTCATAAGAAATAATATAATTATTGTAAATAAGTCAAATTTGGAAAAATATCCTTATATAGGTTGACTGTTTCACCAAAAATAAAAAATTAACGACTAGTAATATCTTCCTAAAAGAAAAAATTTTGGTTAAGTTCCATGAGACCTACGGTAATAGCTTCTTCCCTATGGGAAATTCGCTAAAAAACTGAAAAATTTTAGTTCCCCAACAGAAGATGCCCTTGCTGAAAGTAAAGGGTTTCAAACAACCCCTTTTGTTGCTTGAAGCTCGATTCTTTGATCAAGTCAGGCTGGAAAATGACTTTCCTTAACTGAACTTTCCCACCCAGTTTTTCATCAACTTGACATCAACTAACGGCTGAAGTGTGTGCTGGGATGACCCAAGAAGCCTAGAAAAATATTTAAGCACAACTTTCATTGATTTTAAAAATTGTTATTGGATATATTACTCATAGAACAAAAATAATTAAAGTAAAATTACAATTTCTATTAGTTTGAAAAGTATTTTAAGGGTTCAATCCCACTTGAGATTAGAGAGTGCTTACCGAGAGAGCTCTCGCCAGAGTCGTTACTAGACATGCGCGCGACGTGGTCGACGCCGATCCTTTCAGCCTCTTCCGTGGCAAGTGTGTAGTGAAGCTCAACAAACAGCATGGTCGCCTCCCCACCCACCAGGTCGATCACTGATTCATACATGGCAATCGGCAGTTGCTGTCACACAACAGGTAAACAGTGAAATTCCGAGATGATAGGATGAATGATTCTAAAGTTAAAAATAAATACTCTATTGAACCTAGAGTAAATCCTCCTGTGGGTATTCTCTTCCTCATGTTTGTGAAAGACTGTCCCTGCCCTTGCACATCCTTATCCCCCTTTATCCTATTACTATTACTACACTGCACTAAAACCTCAGATATTCCAGTACTTGGTTATCCGATATTCCGTTTTATCTGAAATGGTTCCTAGAGAAAAATAAAAATATTGTAGAAAATGTAAAGCACAATTTGTGACAGCATGAATTGTATGGCAGTCTTAGTGGTGTGGACTGTTTCGGCACAACACTACATGGAGTTTTCAGCCAACTGTAATCTGTACGGTCGTCCTAAAACAGACTGTTTTTTTTAGTTTGCACTTCAGTTTGTTGAAATATGTAAACACAACCCACGATTTTCAAGTAGTCTTTGAATTAGCAGTGAAATGTACGTAAAGGTGATAGAATAACTTTTCCTTTATGACAACAAAAGGCTGAAGGTTCGGCGATCACCACTTATATGTTCGGCTTTGAAATTATATGCGGAACAGCTTATTCAGTGATTATCCAGCTGTCCTAATTAGGGGAGGGGCTAGGCTAGTTAGGGTAGTTTATCCCCCAAGTAGTCCACGGTGCCCCCCCTAAATGTTGTTGAAATTTTGATTGCAGTTTTATGTGTTTTAGCCTTTTAATAGGTATATTTAAACCTAGCATCATGTTTAAGATAAGAAATAGATATGAAATATTATGGAAAAAAATATTAAATTGAATTATTATTTTTAATTTTAATTGAATTATGATACATGAATATAACGACTCATTTTCAGGGAAACTATTTTAATATTGATAAATTGCCACATTCCACATTATGTACTCATTTATATTTCATTTCATTCCTTTTTCTCATTCCAGATTTTTCTGGCGCTCTTGACGGTGCAAATAATTTTATTAATTATTACCGATTTATTTTACGTATCACTGTAAGGCCAATAAGATTAGCTGCCTGCTCATACTAAATATATTCCGTTATATAACTGTTATCATTTAGCCTACACATTTTTACGGATTTTAAAAAATTTACATGGAAATCGCTTCAAAACACGGCGGCGTTTGAAGAAATCTGATAAAGGGGTCCAAGGGTTAACCTAGTAAATGCTTCAGCCATTCATCACATTTTTCACGATTCCCAATATCTTGGGGGGGCTTCAGCCCGGAAGCCCTCTAAATCCGCCACTGCTATCTAGGTAAGTATTTTAAACCAAGTATGAATGAGAAATGAGTGTTAGATGATTATTGCGCGATCTTGTAGTCTTGTTACTGACTTTAGGTCGTCATGTTCTTAAAATAGGACTGTTAATTAATAGGCCAACAGCCGATGACATCTATGGGACTTACAGTTTAACGTGGGATCCAAACTACTTTTACCTCTGACATATAAACTGGTCTAATTATGAGAAAAGTCTTTGTGGATAAATGTAGTATTCAATATTGTAGACGTTAATCCACACCACGGAATATCACATCCACCAACAACCACTGCGTGACTTCCAAGTAGCTGGATTACTTTCCTTCTCCTTAGAGGATAACAATACACTATACTAGTTTTTCTGGGACCTTCTAATCTCCTTCAGTCTTACCTCCGCGTGACGAGCCTGAGGGTTCAGTTTCAGGAAGACAGGGCTTTCATTGATCTCGCAGATCTGCTTGTGTATCTTTATGTCACTGTCATTTGGAGTGTCACCAGTAGTGTACCAACCAAGGAAGTCCATCTCACTGAACACTTGTTTGACTGAAAGTAACGAGCACACTAATTACAACAAAACTCATCAGTTAAGTTACTCTGTATAGTAAGTGAACATTTCAGTAATCTGGCCTCTTTGGTCTAGAATACTGAACCAAAAGCAATAGAAAGCATAAAAGAATAAAATTAATTAATTAATTACATAGATCCATGGTAAAACAGTCAGAATTGAGTAGATGGCACTAAAAAATCACTGATTATTAGTTTCATTATGACACAGTCAGCTATGACTGAATTACACAGTATTAAGTACATTGCATACAAGTTGAGAAACTTGATGGTTCACTGGATTCAGCAAAGTCCTTGTGGCATATCAATTTAATTTAATGAAAAGTAAACACTGGCATCAACTCATAGTTTACTGTTGTGATTACTGAGCATTGTATTATATTTTAACTTCTGACTGGTTCACTATTTATAACACGAAGTGGGTGTTAACCCGATGTTCGCTGGTTCGATTCTGAACAAAATCCTAACAATGGTAATGGTCTGATAATGTAAAAATAATAATAATTTCTTTATTTCTATAAAATTACAATAGAAAATTGCATAGCAAACGTCAATAATTTAAGAGAGAAGCATAAATACCTATACATTTAAAAAAGACAAGTTAACACTCAAAATAATCATGTAGTCTCTTGAGTGGGAAAAGACGTCAAAGGACGCCCCCAGGAGAACTGCCTCCTCGCCCACCATATAAAAATTCACCACGAATGAGCAGGCGTTTTGTTTGTCTTCTGAGTTTGTTCCAATCTCCCTCCCGACGATCTCCTCAGGAAGGTGGTTCAGGAATCTAACACCAGCTTGGGATGGAAGATTCAAAGCAGTCCCAGACCTGTTTTTTGCCAACCTGTACAATTCTCTACGCCTTGTGGGATAGTCATGAACTTGTGCACCTTGAAAAGGTGCACTTTTGAATTTGCAAAACCTGTCTTTATTCATAGCATTATAATTTATTCAATTAATGATCACAGGATATAGGATCATAGGATGAAATGAATCGTCTGGTTTTGTCTGTGCCAAAGCTACTACATATTACTAAATTACACTCACCACAATCATATTCTCATTAAAGTACCCACAGAGAGGGTGATGCCTTACATAAAAACAAAAATAGTATTAAGCCTTGAAATAAGAATTGAAGAAACATGAGCAGAGGAATAACTATAAAATTAAAACCATGCAACAACTCATGAAAGCTCACATTGCTCTTCCTTTGTGTTGTAGTAGTCTCGATCAATGACAATATCACCGCCAATAACATTGAAGACAAGTTCAAAGGAATTCATTATTTCAATGTTACGCCCTTTCTGTTTTCCGATAAGTGCTCCAATCACTGAAAACATCATAAGATAAAAATAATTAGTTAATAGACTTTTCACATTGATTTTTTACCTATTATAGTTAGTTTTTTCTACTTCTCACAAATTTACCTGTTTTATTTCTATAAGTTCAATAATTCCATGGGAACAATTTGCATTAACTTTTTCACAAAAGCTTTACACATGTAATGAACTGACAATAACACAAGGTGTCTTGCTAGCCTAAGAAGGATAGTGTCTTGGACTTGGGTGCAATAGGTCATGAGTTAAAATCCCTGGATGCCTATTTGGGTTTGGTCCACTTTCCCAAAAAGTGTTAAGTTTAATCACTCTCTGACGCTTTTAAATTGCCTCTGCTATGGAAAGAAAAAAAAGCACACTATCTTATTAGCTTTGAACTATATTTGGGGCCAACCTATAGTTTTTGGCAGGAAATAAAAGACTCCTAAATTTTGTTAGTTACAGAAAAAATGTTTGTGGGGCAAACACTCAGCAGTGTGTGTGTGTGTGTGTAAGTAAATAAAGTAAAAGTGGATAATGATATAAGAATCCAATGAAAGAACAACAAGGAAGTTGGTGGTAATAAAACAAGATTTACATCTCCCGCAAAAAAAAGGAACTACATTAGACGCCCGATTATCCGAGACTTGATTAACCGAGCTGGTTCTTGAAAAATAAAATAAATCTCTTAAAATTAAGACAAGAAGTGGATTTTATTTGTAGCCCATGTAATATTTTTAATTGATCGCTATTAGCAGGTCGAGGAATTTGCCTCGACGAGTTGTTAGGTTAAGTAGTTTATTTCTGGGAATATTATTTTGAGCATATGCATAATTCGAGCAATAAGATACAAAGTGTTGCCAAATTAATTCCATTTATTTGGTCTATTTCGACATTCCGGTGTTTTTGTAACCAAAAAATTTACAGAACACAATGTTTTTTACCTTTGATAGTTGCCTAAGTTCTTGAGTACGGTAGTTGGATGTCTTGAAGCACATTTTGCCACTATTGTGGCATCATCAGAATATTTAAGATTTAAAAAAACAAACACATATTATAGCACCCTAATTAATTAAGTGATAAAAAAAATTAATTTACAATTTTTACATCCGCGCACTATCAAAGGTAAAAAATATAATTTCTGTTCTTGAAACTGGGAAAACATAAATAATTAGAACACAATGATTGTCCTTTTTTCTTTTAGAACTAATACCTATTCTAGTGTATGCGTTTTTCAGTTAATATGCTGTTTAACTCTGTGTAAAAACATCTTTTGTATTTCATTTTCTATAAACATTACATCTTTTGGATAATCCGACCATTTTCCCGTTCCGACTGGTCTTGAAGGTGATGGATTAGAGGGGTTCTACTGTACTTCGGATAATTGGGAGTCTACTGTAACTGCAAATCCAACTATCCAGTTAGGGTGCCCAAGTCTGAAGAGAAAAAAGACAATGAACAAGGAAAAATGTAATCTGAATTGTATCCAATGATGGATTTTTTATTTTGAAAACAAATCACAAAGCCATTTAGAAAATATATACCTGCTGCTAGAATCAATACAAATCCGTGAGACTATATTATTTACAAAATTTATAACTGTAAAGTATTTATAGTTGAATTTAAAGACCCACCTTGTTGAGCAACACCTTCTTGAGCTCTGATCCTAGTCCAGTGTTCCGATATGTTCATGATGACAAGAGGGTGGAGGGAGACAGAAACACTGCCGACAGTTCCAGAGGATGCCATCACACTCTTACCACTCACCTCCTCCACCTCCATCTCACTAGCGGCCGAGCCACTCATACTATAAGGGTCAGTACAAGAAAATGTAGCAAAGGGGTGGACAATTTGTGGTACAGAAACATAAGAAATTTATTTATTAGCTGTTACTATTTTTTCAATTTTTTTGTTTAATTTGGTAGGTCATAATTACACTTTTTATGGCCTGTAAATTGCTACTGGAGAACAAAGTAATTTAGTCCTAGAGGTTAAAGGTGTTATTTTCATAGACTAACTAGTTGTGAACGCTCATTATCTGTGGGAAGTTGCCGCCACTGATTTCAAACCAGTGATGGTTTGATATTGGACCCAGCTGGACCACTAATTCTATCAAATGAACAATAACAAAGCTACAGCTATGGCTGTCAATACACACACACACACACACACAAACACTTCACTTGTATTTATTAATTGATATAGTTATAGGATTTATATGTTTTGGACTCAAAAACACTATAACTAAATTGCTTGTGTGCAAATCCTAATAATAATTTTTAATTAAATACACTCAGGCTTTATTAAAGAAGTGTACTGGTGTTTCTAATAGGTATAATCAATATTGAATTGATAATTGAAACCACATGCTGTTTTTTTTAATTTTTGTTTCACCAAATCACTCATTGACTCTGTAAAAATATCTCTGAGGTAGAAAGAACAAATTTTTTCTATAACATGGTTTTCCTACCAATAATTTTTGGTAGGAAATTAAAGGCTTTTAAGTAGGCCCTATTCGTTATAAAACTGTAAATCACTGAAAATTTTTGTGGGACAAAGACATTATGATGGAAAAATTCTTTGGTTTATAGAAATAATAATAATACTAATCTCATTTTAAGAGAACTTAATTTTTCCTACCAACTCCTCATTAGGTTATTACATTTTACATATGCAATTAGCCAAAGGTAGATTAAAACAATAAGGGTGGCTGAAGTAAATCCTGAAACTTCTGTATAGTTTTATAAGTGTTTTACAGTTTACGAACAATAGATAGATTTATTTTGACAGTTTTATAGGCCTACATAAGTAAATACTGCAAAGCACTAGCATATTTACTAGAATATCTATATTTGACATACATGCTTATGATCACATGGTTGCTATGTGAAGCCCGGTTAAGTATACACCATGACTTAACAAACTTAAAATCTACAAATGATGATTGGCAGCGTGTCTGATAACAGAACAAACAATATATCGTAATGGTACTATTCTACTGTTTCTTGGGGTACAGGTACATTATTCTGTACCCCATACTCAGGGATCGCGATACAAGAATTGATTTTTACTATACCGTAATATTGTATCACAGATTATGTTAATTGATCTTCGAGAATATAAAAATATTGTAATACTTCGTGCAATGTTGTTTCTAAAATTTAACAACATGTGTATACATACAAGTTATCACTGTTAGAAGTTACTGTCAGCACCGTACTACTTAATTACAACTCGAAACTATTGTTGTGCCTGTTGTTATTCAAACCAAAGAATTTTTTGGAAAACACAACACAAACTGATTATTTTCAGGTTTATCCATAACAAAATAATGGAATAAATTATACTTAGACGTTTACAATAATGATTTGATATAAGTAGGTTCTATAGTTGAATGATTGATATCTATAGCTTATGTGTAAGGCACTTATGAAACTAACACCAGAATTTTATGAACCCAAAATGACAAAATGATATGAAACCAAATAATGCTAGGCCTAAATGAACTAATTACACAGTGACTATTAAAACAAACTTATGGTAGAAAGACAAAGCAAAGCAAGAGGCATGTTTTTCTCTTGTGGAGTTTTGATACTTTGTTTTTGTTTTGATACTCAAATATGTTGGAACAACACATTCTTGTTAATATATATCCTAAATAATGTTTTTAATTACTTCCCTGTAGGAAATAAGTACGATCATGTATATAAAGGGAATGTTTTCAGTTAATCTAAACAGCTGTTCTTATGTTTCAAAATTTGGTCTTACAAATTGCTAACACCTAGCAAGCTAAGACATATCCATGTCAAAACCTATGTAAGACAAATATGGGCTTTTAGTTGGCTTAAAATATTTAAATTGTTATGCTATTCGTTAATACTTACCTACAGTAAGTAATAACTTATGTAATATTAAAGCAAAACTAAAAACTAGAAGTTGTAGCCAAACATAACCTCAAATGAAAATAGGTATATTTACATTCAAGAGAGCCAACCAGTTAGTAAAAAATATAACTATTTCGGATGAATATGACTAACTTTCACAGGAATAAGCGATGAGTCCTGCAACTAAATTTAAAAAAATCTATCCTTGAATAAGGATCTCGATTCTTATATCTTGAAAGTTAATACGATTTTAAGTCTATACAATTTGTATCTTTTTTCTTATTCTGTTTTGCCAGCGGTAGGCTCAGCTTAAGCTATGCAACTTTGAAATACACTATTTTTTTAATGTAATTCCTATCTAAATTTTGTGGCCATCCTGGGGATCGAATCCGTCACCTCTTGCACCGAAGTCCAAGATTCTAACTGTTAAGCTAGTAGATGCCCAATCAATGTATCTCAAATAGACATTGTTTAATTCAGCTGTATTCTTACAATAAGTATAGAGGCACAAAGGAAAAGCTATACAGTATTTTGTAGAGACGATTGTTTGATAAAGGATTTTAATGCAATACTATAATAGGACTATAATAGGAAATATACTATAATAGGATAATAATATAATAATATATACTATAATAGGAAGTATGAGTTAAGCCGTTCGGCTTAACTCATACTTTAATTTATCTCTGGCTGTATATGTCTTCCGACCTATGGTGTTTGTAAAGCAACGATACAATATGACATATTCATAGAGGTACATTTTACATCCAAAACAGCCAAGTAAAGGTACAAGACAAGGTACAAAACCCTTCTTCATTCCTTACATTAGCATGGGAGGTCTACTTCTACAGTACTAGTGAGTCTATGATGGAACTGAATCACCAAGCAAGATCAAGATTAAGTGTTGTCTTGCTTCCAGTTTGGTTTTAGAAGAGGCAACAGTACGGTGGATGCAAGGTGGATGGGTCACACTTCACTGTGGCTGTTTGTTACAGAGTAATTAACAGGCAGGTCTTTTACGTGGCTTGAATCATATTTGGAAGGGAGACAGCAAAAGGTGTGGTGGGGAAGGTGTTCAGAATGGTTATTGTAAAATGACTGAGGAGTTCCACACGGCTCAACTATGGGACCCCTCCTTTTCCTAATGTACTGCAATATTGGGACTGATTAGCTTATTCATAAGTTGCAGATACCATTATTTTTTATATAATTTGAAATATGGCTGTTTTACTGAATGTCAATATTAAATTTATACAAGTTCAAATTCCCAGTACTGCAATACATGGGAAATCTTTATTCTCGGTGTTAATTTTGTATTTGAACTGAAAATACTTTATCTTGTTTGGTTTGATCATAGCTTGAATTAATGTATTGCACGATGCATGTTACGCATCGTGAATCCTACAAAAATTATTGAATATTTGGAAATTCGTCGAATACACAGGTCTGCTCTGATGGGGTATATTCTAATTTACCATATAATTTTTGCAAGCTTGCAGAAATCTGGTCTTGAACTTGCTTGGTGATTCAGTTCCATCATATAGACTCACTATATAGTACTGTAGAAATAGACCTCCCATGCTACTGTAAGGAATGAAGAAGGGTTTTGTACCTTGTCTTGTACCTTTACTTGGCTGTTTTGGATGTAAAATGTACCTCTATGAATATGTCATGTTTTATCGTTGCTTCACAAATACCATAGGTCGGAAGACATATACAGCCAGTCTACTCTGTTAGAAAAAGTCATACAATCTGTTAAAAACTAGATATCTTGTCATACACCTGTGATAAAACTGACAGCAGAGAGCTGGACTTTAGATTGTCAAGTGTTTGTACAATACTTTTACTTTATATTGGTTAAACTATTGAGAATTGGAGGAGATCAGGGAAATGTCAAAAATGTTTTAAATGGGCTAATATACTAAAAAAACATATGTATACATATATTTACACACTGGTGAGTGGTGATGAAAGTGTATTTGTAATAACATACTGTTTATAGTGTTCGTCATATAAAAAATGTTTTATTTGGAAAGTGCATTTGTAATGATATACTGTTTATAAGCGTTAGTCACATGGAAAATGTTTTATACGTAAAGTAAATTTAAAAACATACCTGCTGATTATAAGTGCGACATAATCTATATTGCACATGCTATATTATTATTGTGTTTATTTTCCATAAACACATGGAGAATGTTTTATACAGAAAGTACATATAAAACATACCTGCTGCTTAAAAGTGTGTTACACTTATGGAATATTTTTTACACGGAAAGTACATTTGTATAAAACATACCTGCTGATTATGAGTGTCTGACTCGTAGAAAATGTTTTATACAGACCTAACATGACCTTATGACTAGATGTACAATAAAATACAATTAAAATTATGGTATTATATCGATAATAATAATTGGTTATGTGGTAGGCCTATAACACTTAAAATAACTAGAAATAAAATATAGAAATAAAAATAACTAGAATGTCCTATTTATTTGTTTTAGTACAACATTGAGATTGGAGCGGAAAACATCTACAGATTTATGTGAATTCAACAACCGGAAAGCTTTAAACATAGTGAAATCATAGAAATAATTAGTGCTGCAACGGGGTACAAAAAAACTATGGATGGTAATAAATTATTTCTGGGGACATAAATGTGTATGTTGATTAAAAAAGGGATTATCAATGAAATTTTGAAACAATTTGTAAATGAACAATATATTAGCCTTACTTATTCTTTTAGAAAAGGACACAATGCTTCTTAAGATAACTGTGTAAAAGTGCCAAGAGCAAGAATTGTTGAAAATTTTGATATCTTAACAATTTATTTTGGACAAGTTGTAAATGTTTGATATAGAAAGTACATTTGTAATAACATACTTTTTATAAGTGTTAAAGACTTTTCCCCTGACCTGTCACCTGGCTAAATTTCAAATTTTTATTTATCATATGTTCATTGTATAATTTGAATAAATGAATATTTTGAACTGAGAAAAATAAGTGTCCCAAATCACTAAACAATACTCTAATTTTCTCCTAATTAGCGAAAAATGTAATTTAATGATTATTTCCGTGGAAGTAAAATACATTGAATTTCAAATTAAAAACACAACATTTTGTATGAACTGTTAAGAACTGCATTTCAATAAACGTCAAAATTTGAAAAATGAATAAAAAATTATTCCTAGATCATTGATGTGAGTTACAGCTTGAAACTGAGACCCACTGATTGAATACATGTGAGGATTTTTTTCTTAAATACGACATAGTTAAAAATTTTACATTTAGTTGGAGAGCATTATGAGAACAGCAAAGAGCAAGTGACTCAAGTGATGACTGTAATAGAAAAATATCTCTTTCATTTTTTGTCTATACAACTTAAGATCCAATGCATATAAAAACATTTATTTAGTGTCTGTAATTTTTTCTGGCAAGTCATTAATAAAAATTATGAACAGTAAAACATCAAGATTAGATCCTTGGGGAACTTATAAAGCATTAGAAAAATACTTAGATTCATTTAAGAAAGAGATAGCTACATACTGAGAAAGATTACTATGATAAGATAATATGAAATTTGTAAAATCGGTAGAGAAGTCTATTATTGAAAACATTTTATATAATAAAATTTAATGGTTAACTTGATCAAAATATGTAGAAAAATTAGTATAAATTACTGTTAAAAATACTATTAGACATGTGGAAGATGTTTTATATGGAAAGTGCATTAACTGTGTACTGTAATATACGTTTTATAAGTGTTTGACTCGTTGAAAAAGTTTAAACGGAAAGTGCATTTGTAATAGCATACTGTTTATAATAGTGTTAGACAAGTTGTAAATGTTTTATACAGAAAGTACATTTGTAATAACATACTTTTTTATAAGTGTTAAAGACCTTTCCCCTGGCCTGTCACCTGGCTAAATTTCAAATTTAATTCATCATATGTTCATTGTTTGTTTACTTTTCATTACAATGTTCTTCTAATGCATATTAACAGTGTTTTTTCTTTCTTCATAATTTTTTAATATTTAACCCTTTATGACACAACATTTGGTCCTTCGAGCCGGATGGAGTGGATAGGCCTATATCCATTTTGAGGCTCCCCTAATCCAAAAAAGTTGTTTTTGAACTGATGCCTGTCTGCATTCAGAACCCAGAACATTGATGGTCCAGTTTTTAAAGAAATTTGGTATTCACTGCAAATATATAATATATCTTCTGTACCTCATATTATAAAAAATAACAAATAATTCTTAAGAGTCTGCAGTACCTATATTAATTTTGTGACAGCATTACTGACCACTCTCTACGCGTAAAAATGGTTGAGGTGTTGAATTAAAGTTTGAGTAGTAATCTAGGGAATTAAAGTTTCCATTTTATTGCACATAAAAAGACAATTATTTGTTAACTATTGGATATAATTGTTTGGTACGGTAATTATATTTTCTGGATAAAAAAATAATAATGTGATTCCCTAGATAACCACTTTACTTAATTTGATACCCCGACCATTTTTTACGGCTATTAACCTGTAGGAATAATGCTATCACAAAATTCACATTGTTCTCACGGGGTTAAAACGAAATATTTCGCCAATAAGGCAGACTCTAAAAAAATAAATCCTAGAAAATGGAGAGTGCAAAAATTTATAAATAAACGGTATCAGTGGACTGACACATACTTCCTCCCTTAAGTAAATTTAAAAAAGACAATCTATAATAAAACTATCTTGTTCATCAAAGTTTATCTAAATATCATTTAATAATTTAATGTTTCAAAAATAATCATCCCATTTCTGAAAATAAAAACAAAAGAGACAAAGTTAAAATAATTGTTCGAATTGTATAAGGGGAACCCCCTCTTGGTAATACCAAGCTTTTTTGAGCTGGTTTTGTTGAGTGATTTGACCTTAGGCTTAATACCAAGTCTCCTGGAAAATGGTTGTAAAATAAGGAAGAAATTGATTTTTTAATATTCTCCATAAGAATAACATGAGGAGCTTTCAGACAAAATACTGCGCTTATCATGGAGAGTAAATTTAACTTTTCTCTGGAACCGTTTGTCATAGACAAATAATTCAAGATACTAATTTGTTTAGTTTTTTTAGCTGGTTTCAATGGTGTCAGTCAAGTTATACTATACTTTTATTTTTTTCGCTGAAAATTTAAACATTGCTTTTTTGACATTTAAATGTCCATAACTTTTCCTCATTTTTACATACATGCAGGTGGTGTCAAATTATTCAGTACTTTGTCCACTTGTCTTTGTACTTTTTATAGTTTATACTATAAAATTTTAATCAAAATTGTAAGAGCCGTTTTTGAGAAATTTTGATTTTTCCCGTTTTTAAAGGGGTTTCAGGGGGAACTACCCTTAAAAAAATAAAATAAAATAATAAAATTTTTTTTCATAAAAATGAAAAAAACTCCTGGAGATATGGTGAATATATACATACATACCAAATTTTATCTAAATCGGACCAACGGGGTAGACTCTGGCTCTGTACCAGACATCCAGACACACACACAGACAGACAGACACACGGACAGACAGGCATCACGTCGAAACCCACTTTTTTGGATTCAGGGGACCCTAAAACGGATATATCCACTCTCAACTCAAATTCGAAAATTTTGACGAAAACAATACTTTCTCCATATACTATGTATACGGGGAGAAAGTAAAAGGAATAAACCATCAAGAAGGCAAATTAAAGGGTAGTTTAAAAGATTTAAATTAGATCCACAGCATAATGTTGAGTCTCCGGCCACAACAAAGGATATTGCCGTACATTGTCCGGGTCTGCTCGGTACGGCTCCGCTCCGTTGCCGCTAATTCCAGAGAAAGTGTCATCTCGCCAAATAAACAATAGCGGTCTCCATCGGTTACGCGTAATTTTTCGAATTGAGTCACGCCAGTCCGCCATTTTAGATTCGGCTCTCTTTCTCCGCGACCTTGTTTCGCGACCCCGATCGCAAGGCCACTTTCTTCCTCTGCAGTCGTCGCGCGCTCTGCTTTCCGAGAGGTTTTTGCAGCCTCCGGAGAAATGGCGGAACAATACGCCCGATGGACGGCTTGTGCCCGTTCAAGATACGACCGACGCAATCCTACGTCACTTTAACCCGCGCACAGCGTTAACGATTGGCCGATAAAATCCAGGGACGGCTGCGTGTCCTAATCCAGCTACTTAGAGGAATTGGATTTGTGGATATTTGTGAGCGATGATCGATTGATTCTCTGGTGTGAATTAACAACCGGACTATTGAATACTAAGTCTCTCCGTAAATACCATCCTCATAATTAGATCAGTTCGAAATTCAGAGGCAGTGGTTCGGACTCCACGTTAAACTGTAGGTCCCCTAGATATGCCATTGACTGTTGTGCTATTAATTAACAGTTCTGTCTAAGGAATATGCCAGCCTTAGTCAGTAACAAGACTACAAGATCTTGCCACAATCATCTTCAACTCATTTCTCATTCGTACTTGGCCTTAAATAGGTCACCATTTCAGTAACTAACTAGGTAGATACGTTCACGGAACAGAACAAATTTTTTGGATTGGGTAGAGTATAAAAGTGCAAAATGCTACTTAAATGCCAACCTGACTTAGTTTTTCACCTTTTTATACTTTATATTTGGCACTGACTATCTCAATACTTGGACTGGGACGGTGGCGTCGTCCAGTAATCCAGCTACTTGGAGGTTACGAATAGTAGATACTTATGAGCGATGGACGGTGGGTGTAGTGTTTTCTTGTGTGGATTAACGTCCGCACTATTGAATACTACGTTAATCCGCAAAGACAATCCTCATAGTTAGATCAGTTCATAATTCAGAGGCAGTGGTTCAGACTCCACGTTAAACTGTAGGTCCCTTAGATATGCCATTGACTGTTGTGCTATTAATTAACAGTTCTGTCTACGGAACATGTCAGCCTTAGTCAGTAACAAGACTACAAGATCGCGCTACAATCATCTTACACTTAATCCTCATTCATACTTGGTTTAAGATACCTACCTTGTGGTATGGTTGCCATTTGAATAATTTAATCTACACAGGAAGACATTGATTTTTCATTTAAATATAATATATAAAAAAATGTTATAAATAGTCACTTTTAGGCATTGAAAATATTACGATAAATAATTTATATTATATTCACAAATTAATTGTTATTGTTAATGTTACAGTCGTGGTAGGCCTAATGTCATCTACGGCCTAATGTTCCCGCTCCTATGGTGGCAGTGAGAAGCTCATAAATAGAACGAAAACTAATATTCGAGATAACTGGTAAAGGAGCTGATAAAATATGATAAGTGTCATTGACACTTCACTTAATATTAAGATATGACTATCAATTGTAGATGGATGATAGGTTATGTAAGGAAGCGCAATAAAATAAATTAAATTTTAAATATAAAGGATTGGTTCAAAGTTCCGGAACGGCTTAGACTTATTATTTACCATCCCACAAGAGTAAAACGCTGCAAATATAATTGGGATCTAAAATAATACTTTTTAGCTTATTATCGACTATCAACCTCACATTGGAGCAGTCCACGTGGAGACAGTACGAGAGAGAATATTAATTAGAAGCGTAAGATGATATGCACATCAAACTAAAACCTTTTTTAGCAACACCCCGCACAAAACCCCCACAATTCCGACTTCAAAAGGACGGATGAGTCGGAAATGGCAATCATTTAAAAGATGGCTTTTAAAACAATAGCAAATACTGTCATCTTATAAATTATAAGCTGTGCCTTGGAGGAATAAATTTCTCTGTCCAAGGTCAGTCTTGGCATCTTACTGTGATATACATATGGTTTCTACTCTGTAAGTATTGTTATCATTGTTTTATATACGAAGCCTGTTTACTATAATGAGTGTGTTTATTGTAAAAAGTGTACATCAGAGAAATAAATTATTCTTATTCCATTAATAACGGCCGTTCAAGAGTCCGTCAGTGTGACACCGGCGTTACCTTGGGTGAAGTTTAAAAGTTTGGTGTAATCGGGCCTTAATGACTATAATAAAATTGTACAATAATGCTATTTGTTTTCTAAGAACTGATGATAGTATTCGTATTATTTTATTTTTAATATATCTACATAAACAGAATCAGCATAACCATCAGTATAAATAGTATCGCTATATTAGATAATAATTGTAAACACGATCTGTCGAATTCTAGCAAACACACTGGACGTGAAATCAGCTGTCAACACAGATTATAAGATGAGGAGATAAACGGCTGACCAGGAGCTGTCAGTCAGCTGTTGTGGTTTCTCGGGTTCATCAGCTGATCTGTCAGCTGTGAAGCGATCAACCACTCACTACCCTACTGACACAAATAATGACACAAAGAAATATTGGATTTTGTTGGGCTGCTTTGGTAAAATGACACTTTACAGTCATTATCTTAATACGTTAAAAATGACAATAATTTTCAACATATCCTTTCTCGTATGAGTTTTTAATTATGAATAAATGTAAGTACGATACGAGATGTAAGACGCTAATATTCTAAAATATAGTTTCGTACAGCGTTAAAATACATCATAATTACACTAACTTTCATTGATCACTATAATGTTTGCTATTTTTTTAAGCTCTGTATTTATGCAATAATAATTATATAATTTTCTTAGTCACTCTTATCTCTTCATCTCGAACACTCTAAAATTATAAGCCCACCCCTAAAAGTCCCCCCTTTAGGGGATAAAGTGTAATATAGGAGATAAAGATGCCCTTTCACAACAATTGAACGGCTTAAGTGAGGTTGACCAAACATTGGGTACCAGCAAAATAATGAAAAAATACTTTTTTGTGTGTATTAATATTTAGAAATTACCGCCAAAATGGAGGATTTCGGGGCAAATCAAAATTTTAAATTCTAAGCCCCATCGATTGATACCTAATTTTAAAGACCTTTAAAAAGAAAGTTAACAATGTTAGGTGATTAGTCTACCTTTATGAAAGAGGGTGAGGAAATGTGAATGACAGTGTTATGAATGCTCTCATCCACACCAACCACTATAAGATCTGCATAGCTATAAGATGGATGTCAACCCTATGATGTTTATATTATTCTTACTACTTTATCCGTCGTATGAAGTTGCTATGTAAAAAAAAATTGTTAGGCTTAAGTTCATGGTCAAATACGAAACATAACATAGTTAGTATTACCTTTCTGAAATGGCAAACAATCCGGGCATTTGAAGCCAAATTATGTATAAGAAATGAGTGTATCCATGATACATTTAACCATATATGACAAATTAAGACAGACTATATCATTTGACACCGGTACCTTTTATCATTTTACAACCTAGTAAATACACACACTCGCAATGCTCTTTTTCTGAACGCTTCATGCGTATTTCTCCCGTTACATTTTCTTCCTGGTAGCATTGAAGAAAAAAATCACATTCACGTATTAAAGTCTCAAATTGAAGGCTAATTTTAACCCCAGCTTTTAAATATTACATGAAAATATTAAAGAATTAAAACAAAGAAATCTTTAAAAAATGATTTATACATGCATAAAAATTCACGTATTAGATTCCCATACTCATGGTTAACTTTAACTCCAACTCAAATGTTAAATGAGCAAAAAATATTAAAAAGTAAAGCAAACAAGAACAAATATTTAACAAATTATCGTCTGAATATCATAAATATAAATAAAATATTCGTTAATGATACATAATAACAACCTTGTAGGCTTATATATTTCATCTAGTAAAAAGAAAATATAAAATTATAAAGCAGCTGATAATTATTGTAATAAAAGTAATATGTAAGTATGTGTGTAAAAGGTATAAACATTGTAATGAATTTTATTTATCTAATATATAAACATGTGACTTTTAAACAGACAAGAAACAAAAAATATAAATACATAGTCCTCCAAAACTGCATATTAACGTGGCGAATAAAACTGTTCATTTTAAATGGTAGGCTACTTATGGACGGCATTGGACAAAATCATAACCAAAGCATATTGTCAATGGAGAGTTAGCCAACAGCTGTAGCTTTAGAAATAAATATATTGATTGAAGGGATTTTGTAAACAAATTTACTCCCCGTAAGGATAACATTAGAATTTTAAAGCTCGATAAAATGGAATTCTAAGAAATTTTCACAAATTTTATTTTACTAAAACCTCCCTGGTATCATATAAATAAACTTTCTAAAATTTTATGTCTATCGGATGAACGGTTTGTCAACGTGTAAAGGACACGCATTCAATTTTATACATACTATACAGATAAATCTCGATGAATGAATATTTTACTGTATCCGCTTAACGAATAAAGAATAATTTAAATAGTTATTTATAATACGAGTTTACGGTGAGTTGTCTCAAAGGTATTCTTACAGTTTTGGGATGGTTGTAGTTTTGAATGATTCTCCAACGTGAATTACTGTAACTGTGTTATTTAATCGTGCCTCATAAGTCTCGCTGTTCCGGATATTGTGACGATCGATCAAGGAGGCAACGGAGTTTTTCATCGCCGGAAACAGTTGTCTTCGCTCAAGTGCGCGGTGCCGTTCAGTGCTCTGTTAGACCAGCGAACCGCGTACTCGTTTTGGCTTTGCTACTTGTTTATTCACTGTTTGTTCTAGAGCCTCCCTCTTAGATAAATAAACGGTATTAGTTGACTAATATTTACTTTCTCCCTCAAGTAAATTAAAATACTTCAACTGATACTCTACAGATATAAAACGATCAAAAGAAATATTATAAAACTATCACATTTTTTAAAGTGTTTCTAAATAGGCCTATCGTTAAAAAAGTATTGTTTCAAAAATAAACATCCAATTTCTTAAACTAGCAAGACTTCTGACAAGAGAATACAAGTTAAATTAATTATTAGAAATTGTTTGGGGCATTAGTCCTCCCCACAGGTTTACCACAGATACCAATCTTTTTAAATGGTTTTGTTGGGTGATGGGATTTTACACTGCATACAAAGTTTTATGTAAAACGGTTGAGAAATAAGGAAGGAATTTATTTTTGAATGTTCCCTATAAGAATAACTTTGGAGGCTCTTAGACAACATACTGCGTTTACCATGGACATTACATTGAGCATTTCTCTGGGACCCTTAGTCGTAGAAAAATTATTCAAATTAATAATTTGTTTAGTTTTAAATCCGGTTTTAATGGTGATGGTATTAATACGTTCCCACACCCTCATAATGTTGTAGACGTATTTGGCAAAAACGGAATTATTCCTTAGCGTCTTTGACAACAACTCTTTGACAATAATCATGAAAATAATTTCTCCCGTCCATAGTTAAAATTGAAATAATTCAGTGAAAATTGTGCTTTAGATGTAAATTGTTAAAAATATTTAAATAAGATTACAATCTATTCAACAATGAAACATATTTGGTTGGATATTGCGTGTTCAGCTTAACATTAGTTTTAAAAGGTTAAACGCGCTTAATACTAAATAGGTTTAGGACAAAATATCAAAATATTTAAAAGATTTTGTCATTTCTGGTCACTAAGAAATTAACATAAACATTATTCTACCAGTGTCATCGGTTTTGTTTATTGTGACCCTTGCCTCTCTTGTTTCTAGTCACCTTGGTATTAAGTGCAGTAGAACGTCGATTATCCGAAGCCGTTATCCAAAACCCCGGTTAACCGAAATATAGTCAGACATGAAAAAATGAAACCACATGCCGATTTTAAGTTTAACCATCGGCGGTAGTGGCAGCTTAACGCTGCCGACGCGACTAAACTCGCGTTTGAGTACAGAATTGATGTTCAAAGATCTTTTGAAGTGCTTTTTTGGATTGTTTTAAAGCTCAGAATGTTTTTTATAAAGAGTTCTTTGTATCTTCTATGAGTATAATATTATAAAAAGTAAATACAAAAATTATTTAATTCTTCATTATGTGCATTGAAGTGACTTCATTTCCCCGTCAGTGATCGATTATCGAAAATTCAGTTATCCGAACACCCTTAAACCCCTATTTTTTCGGATAATCGACTCTACCTGTAGTGCCTAATCGTGAGGTGATCTGTTGGTTACTCAGACAACTAAATTTTATTTAATTATTTTATATTTAGTGTTTTATTTATTTTGCCTCCATGTGTTAATCCTACCTAATGCGTTGCGGCTACTCTCCTGAAATGGACAGCGGACGCCCATATCAGATCAGGTCCATATATCTAGTATGCACTAGTGCTCTAGTGCATACTAGATTTGGTAAGAAGCCTGAGGCCTATTCTAGGGAGTGTGTGCCCGCCACGGATGTACCGAACCGATGCTAACCCGACCAGGGAATACTACCAGCTAGCAATCGAACCACCTCACTTTATTAACACTCATCTTGTGACCACTTTAAAGGATTTTAAGATTTGAATTGAGTTGATTGTTGGTGCTTTTCGCCATTTAATTTTGATTCAGAGGTTTTACTATAAAGCTATAGATGGGGTTAACTGAACTTAGTTGATTAATTTTGGTATACATAACCTACAACCGCAGTATTTGAGTCAATCTATAAAAACATGATTGAACCGTATATGGTGATAAGGAAGCAAAAGCGGTTTGCTGAGTCGGCCACACGTGGACGGTACCAGTTTCCGTCGACCGGAGCCGGTCTTTCTGATTGAAACTTTGAATTCCTACTTAAAAATATTTTCCCACACCATTCAATCCTAATTTCAAAACCAAAGTAAACAATGTTTTTATTTACTTTTGATTACCTAAATTAAATGTTCTTACAAAGTGGATGTGTGGTTTACTTATTCCATAAAACTCATAGAGGTAACTTGCACAACGGCTTACTCGTATTTCAACATACTTACTTTAAACTTGGTATATCGTTTGTGTGCGTGACGATGGGACTACTGTTGAATAGTATGAGAGGGCACAAGTAAAACGTCTTCAGTTTGATTCAATAGAAATATAAAGTCTTGGCAAGAGAAATGCTGTACAAAAATTAAACGTAAAATTGTAAGTACCTCACAACTTTACATTATAAATTATAAACAAAATTTCTTGATGTAAAACAAAAAGTTGGATAGTTATAAAATTTAGCTACCAACCAATCGGAAGTTTATTTAGGGATGTGGACCTTTCCTCTCACGAGTCTCATTTTGAAAATTTTATTATAGAGTCAGTTTGCCAAGTTGACAAAGGTGTTGGGAAAAAATTATTCAGAGAGATCGTTGGTCAACGTGACCTCTGTCAGGGAAGGCAATGCTCCAGGAAAACGAATGAAATGTATGGGTCTGATTACTTTGTCTAAAGATTGCATGAACCGAAAACATTTTATACAATTATGTTGGCCATCATTTAACAAATTCAACTCTTTCTGGTCTTGTTGGATATGAAGTCTGTGTATGGTCAAACAGAATTGGTCGGGTTATTTGACTGACGGGAACTTTGATCAATTTCCAACGAGACCAAGGGTCTTGATATCGGTGATTGTTAATTCAACGTAGAATTTGGAAATCCTTTTCAAAATTACAAAATAGGTTTATATAAATATGCTATGTAAATATGCCTCTGACCTACCTCACTTATCTAAGAGTTAAAAAAATTATAATGAATATGTCTAGGCTTTGAATCCTTATTTATTAAGAGTCTGCAGTGCCTTCGCAATCATAGATTTCAGTCCCACAAGAACAATGTTTATCTTATGGCAGCATTACTCGATGGATTTAAAAATATGATTAAGCTGTCAAAAAGGAAGTGGCCATCCAGTGATTTATTTAGATTTTATATTTTTGAAATATGAAAAAGATAAATACTTGATAATTATTGGATATAATTACGTGGTGGTTATTTTTTGCGAAAAATGTAGTTTATAGATAATCACTTTAACTTTATTTTGACACCTCGATCACCTTTTACGACTAGTGTAACGAGGTGGCAATCAGTGGTGGCTTGTGATAGCTTTTTGGGGGGACACATATCCAGGGGTATTCACTGACGATAGGGGTATGGACGATATGTGGGGGGGGTGGTGGAAAGGTTTTGCAAATAAAAATCTAAAAACGTGTTATGCTCCCTGAAGCACACTTTCTTTAACTACGATGAAGACCCGCCAGTACGAGGGGTGTTAAATGACTTACAAAAATATGATTATGACTAAGGTTTATTATATAAATAAGGTAAAAAATTTGAAATGTATTTTACTTCGACTAGGAAATTCTTAATGTCTTGAAATTTTTAATAAAGTAATTTTCCTACAACCGCACGATAACAGGCCCATTTGGCAGAACGTATAAGTAGTACGTATCCGCATTAGGGTGGATATGATCTCAATATCCACTCTAATGCGACAAAGTAACCGAACAATCACATGCGCTGAATGCTCCAAATATAAATGAAACTAACCAATAGCATACGCTAAGCGCTCAGTCAGCTGATAGACGGTAGTCGTTCCTACAACAATAACTTCCAGTTTTGCGCAATAAAACTGAGGTTACCGGAAACCTAATGGTTATGTTTACATTATTTTATCCCAACGAGAAAATCAAACATAACCTAAATTACTGTTTTATTGTAGGGAAATTTTGTGTAATACGAGTGCAAACTGTAATGGCCGCCCTCATAGTTCTGGTAACACTCAACTGACGCTTCGTGCAGCCATATGAAACTCTCGTGTGATATGATTTTTTTGTGCTCTTGTAACACAAATAGCTATTTCATTACTATAAATTTGGTTACAATCCCTAACAGTCCGAGGGTCGCTAATAGGCCGGATAGTGAGGAAGCCTGTACTAAAGCTTGAGAAGTATCGAGTACTACGGTATACTATTTTAGTCTTGCCAGAAACTGAAATATCATATTATCCATCGAGAGTTTTTTATCTCTTTTATTACAATATTTTACTAAAATATCATTAAAAATTGATATATTTAAAATAGGCCCTAGTAATGTTAAAATAGTTTGTCGACGTGTTCAAATTTATAAAATGTTTGATCAAATAAAGTTGTCCTATAACCTACAAATCTTCTGATGATTTTGATAATTTTATTGGAAGATTAAACAATAGGCAACTAGTTCGAGCGTCGCTGTATAATGTAGACTTATTAGAAGTTGCAACACCGCCGAAGCTATAGCCACCGAAATGTGTGGTCCAGGTGACTTCCGCTTTGCCAAGTACGAAATGATTGTTTGACAAACTAATGACATTTTATCCATATGAATGTATCAATCCTCGTAAGAATCAATTTCAAATTATTTAATTCAGTTTTTAATACAATTCTATTAAACCAAGCCATCATTAGCACATTGCAAAGAAACAAAAATAACCGAAAAATGTCATAACCGTTAATATACCGTATATCTATAAATATACTCGTATAGCTTTTAAAATACTATTGAATTGTTTATACAAATGAAGAAAACACATATATTTTTTAAATCGAATTAACAGTTAAAGTGTTCATAGCATGGATATTTATCTATCGTTGAATTATTACAGCTGATATTTTCAAGCAATATCTTATGTAACAAATCCTTACGATATAATATATTTCGGTATTACAGTTACTTTGGTTGAAGTAATTTTGTTTTGTTATATTATATACTTCTGTTAAATCTACAACATTGAAATTTTAACTAGTTTGGCAAAAATGGAAAACTATTCTATTTTAAATCTAATATAAGGCAGATCGATATTGGTTCCTTGCAATTCTCGAATTATTATGTATGTATTATTTATAATGTATTATTTCCTACTCATTTCTAAGGATGATGTATACCTAATGTAAATCACCCACAATTTGGTAGTTGGTTTTAAAATTCCATTCTGTTATTTCTTCCCCTAAAGTATAAGTCTCAAATAAAACATTAGCTATGAAAGCGATTGGAAGGATTTACTAGTACTCTATGTTTGACTGTTTTTCTCTATGCACTTTTCATCTTTCATCGTAGTATAACAATTCCCTCCTGCAAGGACCAGCCTTAGGTCCTCTTCCGGAACGTGACGTAGTGAAGTAATCGGTCCCAAGGCCCGCAGGTCATGCCCCGCCGGCGCTCCGGTGGTCGGTGACCGGCCTTGGACCATTAGGTGTTTTGGAGGTCTTTGATCTAACCGCCAGGACCTTCCAACGGTGTGTTGACTGTTGCACGGTGACAATTTGTTTATGTGATGCGAGCCAGGCAGTAGGAATGACAAGTGCACACTGCATAACCTGATTGAGGATGACTGAGAATAAATACGTCCTCAATTTCCAAAAGTTCCTAGTTGATAAGTTGGGAAAAACTGAGTGTTATTGCATTTTGTTGATAAGACTGAAATACACTTCATAAAATAGTTTTATAGAAGTAAAACTCACTAAATCACATTTTTTAAATTAATGAAATTCAAGTACTAATTCAAACTGGGCCTAGTTGTAGCCTACTTCGTCCTGTTTCCAAAACTATCTGGTTACAAAGCTCAGTTACTGTTTCAAAACTGCCTGCTTCCTAGCATCTAAGTTGGCAGTTTCATTAATACATTTTTAAAACTTTCTAGTTGCAGTTAAAAGGAGCCCTTGCCCTATATCTATAATACTGCACAAAACGGTTTATTTTGGAAAAGTACAACACATGTTATGTTTCGCGGTGTTATTTTAAAATTGAATTAATCTTTTAAGTTGGCTTGTGTTTGTGTTTTGCTTAAATTGAAGAAAATAAATTTAAACATGAAAGACGATTTGAGAGTGGAAGAAGTGGTGGATATTGTTAATGGAAATAAAGGTTTGAAGAGACAATACAAACTTTCTCCATATCCTATGTAAAGGGGCGAATGCGAGAAGTTTAGAAAAATGGAATTTATGACAAGCTCTACCCAGTATTCAAATGCGTTGAAAGAAGTAGGGATGGTTTTCGAATTAGGAAAGAATCTTTTCAATTTTGATTCGAAGCCAAGCTGTAACGAACCCCTAAAATCCCTTAGATCATGATATTTTTTGCTTTATCTAGGTTCTAGCGCTTTGTAATTAGGGCGAACAAGAACAATAATGCACAAGTTCTTGTTAGATGTTTTGTAGCAGTGATCAGTTACTCTTCTAATCAATAATCATTTTTAGTAGATGAGTCCTGTGAATAGTATTAGTTGGAATACATATTCAACATGTTATTCTAGGGTTTTTCATAGAGGTTTTAATGTTATCCTCGTAATCTAAAGTTAAAGTGTGTCGAGAAAAATTCTAAGAACAATTTTCAAAGTGGTTCAAAACTGGACTCAGTTGCTCTTGACCATTGCTCTATTAACCAGGCTAATGAACCAGCCGTTGTCATTGAACGCCAATATCAAGGCTACAAAGAGTATCTCACACACATACTAACTCTTATTCCACTAATAAACGCATAATTAAGTGCCACGATGGAGGTTCAAAGAACTGTTAGGAAAATTTTAGTTAAATTATTGAAACTTCAAGTGTACTACATGATCTAATGAAAGCTTATTCTATGATTATATGCTAAGATGAGTTATGGATGAGTTCATATGAAATAGAATTAAGTGGGTTCTAAAAAATCTTAAAAATGCGTTTTAAAAGCCAGCCTCATAAGTATTTGGGGCATTTACTAGGAGGTGCTGTTCTGCTATGTTCCCATGAATTTTACTGATGATCAGGAAATTCAGGGTTTAACTTGTGTCAGATCTGTAACCTTGGACCAGCTGTTAATGAAATCCAGTCCTGGGTAACGATTGACGGAAGGATACGGGAGTTTGATGTGGCTGGCAGTCGGGGGCCTTAACCATCCCCAAGAATGTTGGCCTGACCCTACATCGCATTCCGAGCTCTTTTTACCAATTAATTAAAATAAAATAGCTATCCTCCATTTCAGTAATGGGGAATTTATTTACCGGGGGAAAACGTGATAGGTGAAATATAATTAGTTGGGGAATTTTGTTAGATTTGGCTAAGCTAGTCAAACGACTAGTATTCTACGTTTGGTATTACCTGATATCAGTAAAAAATTAAGATTATATTAAATCAATTGCAATGTTAAAAAAATGTTGTAAGCTCTTATTCTTAGTAAATATGATTAGTATTACAATTCAGACATACACAAAGATTCTTGCTCATGTATTCCATGTAGTCTTGCCCACTCTACTTATGTTTCAATAATAATATTCTGTTATTTATTTAATCTGTTTATACAATTTCCAAAGTATGCCTTGAATTACCACTATTTCTTTTCTGTAATGTAGAAATAAAGAAGTATTTTCTGCTTACAGTAATATAAGAGGGATGATCATATATGTAGTACAATACGATACTATGTAATTAATATGGTATTAATGGTATAGAAACGGTTTTTATGGCACCAAAAATAAATGCACATGATATTTCGCACATTTTATTAAAACTAAAATTAACTAAACTAAAACTAAAACAGTATTAGATAAATTATTATTCAATACATTAAATGCACTATAATTTAAACTACAAGATAAAATAAGTTTTAGATTTACATTGAAATACGCATAAAGTTTGATTTGGTGTCATAAATTTAAGAATAAAACAAAAATAATATAAAAGTTGTTCTCGTATATTCTTCATGTTCTCTTTATAGATCCTTCCCAAAGACATCTAAGGACAAATGTAACATGTCCTTTGACATTTGTTACAATGTCCTTTTCATCTTCAATGATGATTTCATCTTCAACAGTTAACTTCAGACATATTCTCACATCCTACACCTAAAACAGCGTGATGTGATTTTACATAATTGGTAACGAATTGATAACTCTGTTACATATAATCATGTTTTAAATGCTGCGGCTTTATTGTTTGCTAATTATTTTGAACTAAATTTCTTGAATTTTAAAGTACAGTAATAAATCTTTTATATCTTAAAAACTGTTGCTCCACCGTGATAACATCTGGGGATGTATAATACTGTAGTGGCATTATAGCTAGCAACATAGTGTGTGTGGGCCAATGCTAGCGGCACGGACAGTAGTGAGCGATGTTTCCCAGACGGGTAGTAGCGACGGCACGCTGACCCACTCTGGTAACACGGTCAGCCACCCGGATACTCCAACAGAGGCGAATTCGGCGTCCGTTGGTTTCTGTACGTCCGTCTCAGTGTCCGTTTGGGGTATTTTCATTTATACTAGGGATTTTTTGTCTTCCAGGAACTAAAAAGGGGTATTAAGAATGTATTATGAAAATTAGGAGTTTTGATTTTTTGAGGGAGATTTTAACCTTCAATATTAATCACGAAGGAACTCCATAACGTCTGAGTCTAGTAGCAGCACAGTAGGCTGTGCAACTGTACATATTTATATTTATCTTTGTATCCTGTAATGAAGGCAAGGGGTTATAGTAGGCTTACCCGCTTCCTAAGGTAAAGGCTACCGGTTTGATTCTGAGCAAAATCTTAACAAACTATTTTTGTATAGTTCGATTCTGGACCCAGCTGCGTTCATTGGACTATTAATAATTGTCCAGGCAAAAGAATCAGCTGGTCTTGCTCAGCATCAAAGCTACATGCCATCAAATCTGTTACACTCACCCGTCATTCATATTATCTTAAAATACCCAGTTGTAGTAGCAGTATTGGGTCGGTGTCTAACTAATAAGAATAACAATTTTTAAATGAAAAAGTAAAAGTAAAATCTCAAAATCGCTTTATTTTAGAAAACAGATACCGTAGATGAAATAATTATAATTAAATTAAATATAGAAATTAAAAAGAGATAAGAAATATTTCATTACATCAATGGGTAGTCTATAAGTTTTTATTGTTGTAATAGTAATTGCTTTAAAATCTCATCCAATTAGAATACGTGGCTTATTTTGTTATTGAAACAGGGACGAGACATGAGGGGATCTGTTGAATTTAATCGAGGGACTTTCATCTTCGGAAAGGAACCACTGGTTTTAGGGCGACTCGTACACCCTCACAGTGTCAAGTACTGTACCTGGAATAACATATCAGATGTGTACCTTGCGGGGGATTTTGGATGTAGGAGTTGACACACTTGACCATCACGATTTCCGGTTCGGCAGCCATATTCAGAGGTAGTCATTGCGTAGGGTGGAAGAACCCACTTTTATGGGTAGACATAAAATTAGTAAATAGGTTTTCGTACGTTGGAAATGTTTTATAACGCGGTATCTAAAGGTTTCTACCTCTCATGTTTGCAAAATCGTATTTCCCTTGTTATGGAAAAAAATTGTAGCATTTATATTAGATCTTCTTATTAATTAAAGCCATCATTGATTGTTTTAAATTTAGAAATACTATGAAGACTATTGAGTACAGTATGATTTAATGAGGGGTTTCATTAATTTATATCAAAACAATTAAAATGTTCAAAAATTATTAAAACTAAAACATTAAACTATGTAGGGTAGTTTTTTTATCATTTTAACTTTTAAGAAATAAACAGAAATAAATTATTGTTTAAATTCAAGCTTCTAGAATTTTCGCAAACAAGATCTTCCACTTAAGTGTTTATTGAGGACGAATAATTTTAACAGCTCTTCGGCATTAAACAAAGGAAACCTTTCAATAGACATCAACTATTTAATTTACTATTTAACTATTTTTGTTTTTTTAACTATTTTTATTTTTGTATCTTTTTTAATTTGACAAACCCTGATAAAGTTGTTCTTCAAATACTCTCAGATACCATACTATAGATTGACTCAGAGTAAATAATTTTCCTAAATCTTTAATGTATATGTTAAACTGTTAAATGAGTTCCATTTCTCTCCGAGAGCTCGATTCTTACAATGTCAGTAGGAAGCTGAGTGTAAAATTGTAATGAGTTGCACAGCAGAGAAAAAATCCACCTAATTGTCCACCCTATTGGATTTACATTGGTTAGAAACAACATATTTTGGGCGGTATTTACAGAAAAAAACATGGCGGAATCGTTATTCCGCCATGTTTCCGTAAACTTGGGCGGGCGTTTGTCATGGCGGGCGATCGCATGGATCCCAAATGATTGATAACTGTAAAATTATCATATATCTTTAGCTAGGCTTTTTAGCTTTAGTTTTTTTTATAACGTACTTAAAAAAGCTTCAAACAAAGTTATTATTTCTTATTTACATGACTTATTCTTCAAATGACTATGAGGCGTTTTTGCGTGATTTTGACATGGTGCGACGATTTGCCCGACCAAAATTTGACACAGTGACGCCATCTGGTTAGTGACGTCATAGTTTACTTATACATACATACAGCTGTTTAGATGGGCTGGAAACATTATCTTTACACATATCCATGATATCTCACAGGGAAGTATTTTTTTGTTTTTATTTACAAAATGAATATTTTGAAAAACTTACTTCATTTTCAATAGGTTTGATAGCACTGAAACTTTATATGTGTTTATGAATAGCTAATTTAATGTATTTAGGTTATTTTTAGACTTCCAGGTTTTAGTTACCTGGGAAAATCCGGTTGGACAAAGAAGAGATCAGTTCCTTTCACGATTTTTTCCAACAGTGGTATTTTGTTCCAACTGAAATTATTCATCCGGTCACGTTTTTTACAGGTTGGCGATAGTTAACATGAGTAAAAGTAACCTTACATATATCGTCTTAACAGTAAGCGTCTTGAATTTTTATTCAAAATATATAGCTCATTCACGATGAAATTATTTTTATATTTAATTATGTTCTTCTCACAAAACTTTCCAGTCACCAAATACTCTTTTCCTGGTACTATTTGATGCCAGTCGGGATCGAAATATCTACCTCTAGCCGATTTCTTAGGATGAAGGATCATCTACAAGTAGCAGATCATCAGTAATGGTCGGTTGATTTGTTGATAGTTTTACGATACCTTTGGGTTGGGTGTTGTAGACCGAGTTCACCACTAATCATAGAGTGGTGGCAGGGGGCAGACCAGGCGAGAGAAACAGATTGCAGGGAGGAGACCTGAAGATCTATGTCCAAGTGCAACAAAAGCATCCAGGAACAGCTCTGTACTTCCGTGGAGATATTTCATTTCTTTAAAAAAATAATTTTCGATCATTAACTTTATAGCAAAAATTTGAAATAAGGTTAGTTTTTTGAGAACGCTCAACCTAAAATCGGTCTAGCAGTGAAAGAGGACATCCAGTCCATCAAAGTGGTTCATACAAATATAATATACAACCAACGTAAGAAAACATAAGTCTTGAGTTTCAGTTAACTGTAATGAATTAAGTGAATGTCCTTATGATCCGTATAGATAACCTTTTATGTCCTTAATCAAATGTAATTTAATGTGTAGTCGGATACATTTTAATCCAGTTAAGCAAAAATCGATAAGGTGAATTCCAAAACATTAGGTAAGAATTTTAAAAATAATTTTACACTATTACAGAACACAAAGTTATAACACCAATGTTGTTTATAATTCAATTTAATTTACGCTTTTCACGTCATTTGACGAATTGTATTCGTGCATCTACCAAGATCCTTCAAAATTAAATCCGAATCACATAACTTTACCTATAAATTGGTATTCTTCTGGATGGAGGTCAGTTGGATTTGAAATAAGTAAAGAAAGAAAACCACTATATTTTACTATGGTAATTTAACAGATTACATTTTGTATTCTCTAAATTCTATTGAATATCAACAAATTTATTTATAATTTTAGTATAACTTGTTTATGTCTACTAAATTAGATTCAAAACTCAATGTGTCAAAGTGTGTTGTTATCCACTTAATATACGCTTTCTAAATTAAAATATAATTTAGTATTGGCATTTGTTACACGCTAAAAGTAAACTTTAAAATTAACTTTTTTTAACAGTTTGTAGTAGGCCGACTTATATTCTCTAACGATATGACGTGGATATCCCAGCATCCTCATGCTAAAAATGTTAACACTGGGATGGTGGCGTGTCCTGTAACCAGCTGCTTGACGGTCACGAATTGTGGATAGTTATGAGCGATGATCGGTGATATTGCCTTGTATGGATTAACAACCCACCTTAATGAATACTACGAAAATAACTTCCTCATAATTGGATCAGTTTGTAATTTAGGGTTAAAAGTGGTTCGGGACCCACGTTAAACTGTAGGTTCCGTCGATGCCATTATACTGTTGGACTATTAACTAAGTATTTTCTAAGAAGATGTCAGCCTTATTAAGTAACAAGACTACAAGGTCACAATCATCTTACTCTCTTTTCTCATTCATACTTGGCTCAAAATACCTACCTGGATAGTTTGCCATTTCAAAAGCTAATAATGGTAATGATGAAGGCTGCGGAAGGCACTACACACACGCACACACACACACACACACACACACACACACACACACACACACACACACACACACCCACACGCACACGCGCACACACACCCGACCGCCGAGATGATAGCCACGCTGGTGTATCCTCCTCTCTAGGTGCTAGGACCTATCCGTGGACGGTTTATGGTCATAAATAATGATGATATCAGGTTGATGATATCATAACCTTTTGCATATGTTAATAGCTACGGACACTAGCTACGAAGTCTCGCTTGCAGACTTGTGTACCCTATAGTTGTTACTCTATGTAGTAAAGCCGTTGCCAACAAAGCTGAGATTCACGGGAGCGTCTAGATCCATTGTATACCTGACCCTTTATTTTAGTGTATAACATGTAACAGTAAATCTCCTTATACATACAGTTTGTGTACGGTTAGTCATGAGTATTCGCATGAGCATTTCCTTGTCACATTGCCTTATTGGATTAACAATTTATTATAATATACTTGTTGTAAATTGTCACTGAACAAATCGTGAGTATTTGACTATTAAGTAATATTGATAATAAACGTTACATTTTCATAACAGCAATAAATATGGGTTTTATATTTATGTATATAATATATATAAATCACTATATTTATGTTTTATGAAAATACAGTAATCACAATAATTAGGTTAGTAGTAAATGAGCTAGAGACTTCAACGATCGGGTTTAATGATGCTTTAAAGGACGATAAAGTGGTAACAACGGACTATGTTAGTTATATTTATAAATACAATCTGAACAAAAAATTGATTACAAATACAGAGGAATTTTAGCAGAGGGGCTGCTCTCTTTGCTAGACCTGCTCTCTATATATTATAACTCATACTCGTGTAACGTTTCTAAGGGAACATACAGATTTCTGTAATTTAATTTACTTTACATTAAGTCTCCATCAATAGCACCATAATGGGTTTTATCGCCTTAGGAATAATGTTGTAATTTCTGATCAGTGATCATATTGTCATAACAAGAAAGTAGAAATATTGAATGAAAGTTGTCGTGTTTGTTTAAATAAAGGCGAGATTAAATAGCAATAGTCGGATTTCTTAGTTTTAAGAAATAATTACACTTAAATTATCCTTATTCTGGAAATAGAATTTTATACATATAATTTTGTGTCCCCCTACACAATTATTATTACTTAATTTTAATACCTCAATTAAATATTAGCTGAAATATGAGCATTTTTTTTAATTGTGCACAGACAAAATAGCTGATAATGGTGTACTTGAAGCTCTGCATGATGAAAATCACTGTCCTTTTTGGGAAAGTTACCTGTTTTCATATAAAAACTCATTTTTTTTAAATGCAAGTAATATTGCAAAATTATTTTTTTATAAAGCTGTAGATGATTTTTTAACAAAGGTGTTATCTAAAAATATGAAAAATATAATTTTTATTAAATTTAATTCTATATTTTTGAATGAAAATTCCCTTTACAAATTGTTAAAAATGTTGTGTTAAAATGTAGCCAGAAGTACACTGAAACTAATGGTAAAATCAGATTTAGTCCTTCTCCTATAGACCTAGTTAGGAAAAGAATTTTATAACAAGAAAAATAACATGGTAAGGATATGGACATCAGACTCCCCTTACAAGAAGAATCCATATTCAACATTCCTATCGTTATTAACCCTTTAATACATGGTGTTACTCAGGAGGGACAGTAACATTATTGGACATTCTAACGCATTCTAGTGGTAATATTGCGAACTTCTATATGTCACTCAGCTGGCACATCATTCATTACTGGTCACAGAATGCTGTCCTTCATTTAAATCTATTATTCTTGCTTTTAGGTTAGGTTTATTGAAGCTACATCAGTCTCTTAGCAACACCGACTCTTTTTACCATTTTTATATTGTTCACCACTTCCTGTGTAAAAATCCCATACATTGACATTTCTGATGTAATATGTGATTATTGACAACTACGTAGTATTCAATAGTGGGAATACTGTTAAGTGAACCTCGAGGGCGGATCCAGGGAGACAAAGTGGGGAGCACCGGGGGAGGGGTCCGGGGGTTATTAAATTATCCCAAGGAAGAGGGGGATTATGGGGGAAAATTTATTTGAAAGCCATTAGAAGTGTTTTTGGAGCATCTAATAAACTAAATAACAAACTTGAGAAACTTGTAGTTATTACACAACTCTATTCAAGCTTCAAACTATTCTGATAGCTAATTAATCCATTAAATATTTGTATACAGTTCCTAGGTTTGACATACTCATGAAACTAAATCAAGTCATTTTCTTGTAAGCTTAACACTTGAAATTATAGCTTTATTCGTACTAAATTTAAATTAATTTTCAACAACTTCGACAACAATCTGATTTTAAAAGGGTATAAATAAATGTATTCTTTTCGTTCACTAATGTTGATCAATTATACATACTCTGAATAATTAACATTATTTCAAAACTGCAAAATCAGTAAGCATCAGGAGGTCTGTAAATGTGAATATAAATACTATTTTTGCGTCAGTTTTTCTTTCCATTTTTAAGATTTGGAGGTGGGTTTCCCCCCTTTTCCCTGTGAATCCGCCAATGGTGAGCCCGGAGACAGGTCCGCCAAATGTCAACAGGCTGACTTGGCCAAAGAAGTGTATAATTTATTATTCTTGAACCTGTCCCACCCCGGTCAGACCTTTCTCGAGTTTCCTTGTTTTTCAGGTGACCTGTGTAAAATTCCCGATGGTGAAAGATTATCTAGTGGCTCAACTAAGATTTCATAACACAGCCGGCATATGCCCTTTGACCTGGAAGAGGGGATAAACTGTGATATGCTTCGTACACTCAATTTACCTGAATGGGTAGGAAGGCTAGGGGTAGGCTAAGAGCAATGAGAATGTCGGACGCGCGTTGTTGAAATACAGAATAGCAATGGTTGTGCACACATGTAACACTTGTTTGTGCATGACTTGGTTTCATACTATTTCTTCAACTTTCATAAGTAATTACAAACTTTGACTGATATTTTCTTAGATTAGGGTAAAGTGTTACAAATGAATTGTGACTTATTCTGTCACTTAATACTGAGATGAACCCAGTATTTTCTTTGCTTTCGTCTTCGTGCCTTATACCTTCTGTATGATATCCTAAGACATACTACCTCTTCAAGCTCTATAGTGAAACTGCCGTCATTGCAGCTGAGATCAACGTAGCGTCAACGCTGCACCTGTACACATATGGGCGTGTTTCACAATGTATTCAAACGAGTCCATTTTTTCAGGTTATCTCAAGACCTGAATGTTGTTTGTATACGTAAAAGTTTACGTTAAAGAGAAAAAGGTATACAATTAAGTTGAATATTTCAGTTTAAATTATTTATTCGCATAAAAGTTCGATGTGCAATTTCCCCTATTCTAATTAATTTTTAATAAGCCATTAGTAGTTGATATTTTATCATTTAGTTGATAGTTTTTATACGTTTGTGAATTTAATCACGAAAAATGTGAGTTTAGTAATGGCTTTATTACTATACAGAGTATCCCTAAACTCTGTACGATCAGAATTACCCCTGGACCCTAGGGCGTGAAATATAATATTAAAGAATTCTAAATCTCCAAATTTATCCAATAGCCACCATTTTTTACATAGCAAATTTCAATTCGAGAACGGCTGTTTGTAGTTTTCATTACAAACAGTCCCAAGCGACCAATCTTTGTTTGGTTTGTGATACTTTTGCCATATGAATCTTTTGGTAGTTTACAGCAGTGAATGTTTTGGTATTTGGATATTTCCTGTTGGAGAAATAGTCACCATTCTCTTCATTTACATTTCCAAATGCAGCTGTATAAAAATGGATATCGCAATATTCTGCTATAAAATTAACCATTTTCAAATACAAAATAATAAATAATAATAATAAAGTTTTCATAAATTTGGAAACTGCTTAGGTTAATAGGAAATATTAAAAAACAGCAAACTGATTAACAATAAATAACATACAGAAAAAGGAAATAATGTAACAGGAATCTGTCATAATATGTTAACAATATATTGATTGATCAGCTGTTTAGTAATAAACCTGAAACAGCTGATCGAAGATGCTCAGTAGAAATGATCTCACATGATAGTAGTTAAACAGGACACATTTTCTTAAAAATGACTTCTCCCCATTATTTATGAATCGGTTTCTTTAAATTTGGTGCCGTTATATTTAGATTGTATTCTATAAATAAAGGTTATGGCTGTTATTTTTTATGAGTGGTTTTAAGATATTTACGTTTTAAATTTTTACACAGCCGCATTTAAAATAATTCAAAGAATTTTGTTCTGCAATTAGGTTTCAAGGTGATAAAGCTACATACCAAATTTAATTTCATAATAAAGAATCATACTCAAGTTAAAATTTGTTATGTAAAGGAAAATAAAAACAAGAACAAAATGGCGGCTATATAGGGGGCACTCTGTATACTTTCCCCGTTATATAATTGCATATTTGATTTATTTATGATGATTATTTGCCTGTAATTAAGTCATTTATGTTTTCTCGTTTTCTAACGTCACTAAGCTGCCAAATAACGAACTCCAATTTTATTAACTTGAGTGGTAAACTGATGAATTTCCTCGGAAATAAATCAAATTGTCAAATGAATGAATGTACTATTTCAGGATACCTGAGAGCGACTGAGATATTTGATATAATCTGAGAATTATTAAGATATTATATACAGTTAATTATCCACAATTTTTCATTGTGATTAACACTGCCTACTTTTAATACTGCATGATTAATAGTGGGCAATTTTTAAATCATTCTTACGAAAAATAAGAACCTAAAATGGAACATAGAAATAGTTTTGGTGCTTCCTGTATGAATTGTGAATGTTTTGTATACTCTTCTCCTGAGATTGTAAATACTTATCAACTAATCATGAAGGACGCTACATAAATTCATATATTATACACTTTTCATCAGCTATCGTTGTTCTTACTCACTGTGAATAAATACAATCTTGTAGTATACAAGTGCATATAAATTCAAAGGTGTAAAATACAACGCAATTATTTTACTTATTTAGTTTTATTTAACAATAAACAAAGAACAAGAAATTAACAAAATCGTTCGATAGAAATAGAAACTTTAACTCTAGAATAAGGGAGAAGCGGCAATAATAATGACTACAATGAAAAATTTAAATAAAATATATTCGATGTTTCTTTATTTGAAATGAACACATATCACATTATTGCAACTTCCTTATTCCAAGGTAGGAAAGAAATACAACCTAGGAGCCTTATACTACACTATACAACCCAAGAATATAATACATCCAGTATCGCAACACGTATCATTTGATCATCTTTTCTGTATCATATTTTTAATATGTTTTTTAACTAACATTTTATTATAAAAAAAATTTAGTAAGTTTCTAAATATTTAAATAAATTTAGTTTCTATAAATAAAATATCATTATAATTTTTATTAATAAATATCCTGGATAGTACTTATTTTTTCTGTCACTGTGTCCTTTATTTCTTACTCTACTGCGTATAAAACTTTATTTAGTTATCTTTTAGTGGCCTTTTGACTGAGTATTCTTTTGTATATTATTTTGAAATTCCAATATCACTGTTATTTCAAAAATTGTTTTACATATGAATATCAAAATTTATAATGAGAGTCGCTGTTGAAGATGAAAATTTATCTATGAAGTTTTTTGAGAAATTCCACGGTTAAAAATTAAACCCGATTACAAAAATATACATTCGAAACCGCGTAAATAAAAACATCTCAACTCTATACAATAAAACCTGTATAAATAAAAAACTTAAACAAATATCTTAAATAGCGTTAAAAATTAAAATTTATCATCGAATATGTACATTTTGGTCCCTTTATAACAATACTAATATTATAAACATTAAACAAATATCTTGTTTATCTAATCGAAAATACAGTCAAAACTAATCTTAAATTATAACGAATAAACAGTTAAACAAATATTAAGAGTAAATCAAGAATGTCTATTTCTCTAAACTTTTAATCATAGTAAAAGTTTTAGCATAACAGTCAATATCTTGTTAAAACAAAACTTATTTATAGTAAAACATAGGTCAGGAATACTTTTGTAACAAGTAAAGTCTTCAACACGACACAACCCGTCTACTTAAGTATGTATAGTGGACAGGTAGTCAATAACAAATCAGTAAAATATAAACAAAAAACATATAATAACACTTGTACTAAACACGGCCAACTGAATCGTGGAATCAGATTGCGTCAAGAAAAACCATTGGGTAGTTGCGAGGTACGTTCCCGTAATTTTGAAATCGTTTTGATTCAATTTACACCCAGCACCTTGTGATGTTTGGGCACCAGGGATCGGCTTAACCTAGTACAAACACATAAATAAACTACAAATATACCAGACCATTGCACTCTTAGATTAACACTAAAACGATCCGGATAGAGAGCTTCAAAGGAAATGTGATTTTTCCGGAAATGATATTAAATTGTAAAATGGAAGAAAGTTGAGAAGCGTTTTTACTAAAACGTATTTTTCTTTCAGCACGGTAAGTGATAAGAAAACTAAAGCAAAATAAAGACTTTCAGCAAAACAATTTTAGGCAGCTAAGCGAGTCCCTAGAACCTGTAAGGCTTATATCTCGACCTTAAAATACTCTGTATAAATAATACTTTACAACAATACATAAATCACAACGTCACGTCGGATGTGCCTTCCACTTACAAATGTACACGATAGTTCCTGAGTCACTCTGCACCAGAATTACCATAAATATATTTACATTTCTCTGGGACACTCGGGACATCACTATTCACAAGAAGTCTCTATCTTTTCATTATAAATTCCTTTGGATCGAGGCGGAGTGCACCGACAGCAAGGTTGACTCGGAGATTCTGATCTTTGGGTTCGAGCGATGGGTCACCTTCATTGACTTGCCGCAGTCGTTAAGAGTAAAAATCGTAGAAAAATGTCTCAAGATTCAAGAAATCTCAAGTTTGAATTCAGGATGTCCAAGATCAGGATATTGGGATTCTCTTCTCATGGTTTTCTAAGCTAGAGATTGTTAGGCGGGTTTTCATGAAATTTGATGGGGTTTCAATTTGAGTAAAATGGAAAGATTGAAGATGTCTACAGTTGAAGTAGTGAAACTCTTAACACTGGTAGCAGCGGCCAGCGGTTAGCGGTCAGGGGAAGAGCGCCCTGGCGTACTTGAGCAGCAGCAAGGGGTTGAACCTGGCCGAGTCGGGCCTGGCGGGTCGGTCACACTCCTCCTCGTATCAGTCTCGTCCGATGCGCTTGTGGATCTGCGCGTGCTTGATCAGATGCGCCTTCTGCCGGAAGGCCTTCCCGCACACATCGCAGCGGAACGGCTTCTCGCCCGTGTGCGTGCGCAAATGCACCTTGATATTGGACTTGTTGAGGAACCCTCTGTTGCAGATGGTACACCTGTGGACGGGCTTCTCCTTTCCCAGGCCCTCGCTGTAGACCACCGTGGATGTAGCCGCCGCAGTCTTGCTTCTCGACCTATTCTTGGACTTCTTGGATGGTGTAGTCGTGTGTGGGAAGCTGACCTGCAGCTCGGGCGAAGGCCGGGAACTGTGGACTGGGTTGTACCTGATCAGGTCCGAGGTGGAGACTACGTGGCCGGGTGGGCTGTGGGCGAGGTAGGGAGTTGACGAGGAAGGAGAGGGACATTCTATACTGTAGGTGACGTCTTGCTTGACCAGCGTGTACGTCAGCTCGGGTTTGTTGAGGGGTGGGCCGTTCTGTAATCGACTCTGCAACAGGGGCATGCTGGTGTAGTTCAAGGGGTCTCTCTTGGGCTGGAACGTGATGGTGACTGCGGGGGGAGGGGAGGGGGACCCGGGGAAGTGTGAACTAACAGGCACGAACTCGGGTAACGAATCCGTGGGAAGTATTGACTTGCTGTTGTTGTTCGATGAGTTTTGTTCACAAGACCCGAACCAGGCGTCCAACTCCATCCAGCTGTCTCTCGAGGAGCCACACTCCATGTTGTTGGATGCCCCATTGTTTCCGTTGTTATTATTGCTATTGTTGTTTCCTTGGACGGTGGTGTCAGCGATGGCAGAGCCTAGGACTGCCGCGATGTCCTCGATTGCTGGGTCGAGGAGGAGGCCATTGTAGTCGACCGCTTCCGTTTTTATGTTATCCAAGGGACAGTCTATGGTCGAGGAGGACACTACTTGGTCGGTAGAGTAGAACATTGAGTTCTGGTTGGCCGTATCCGAGCTGTTGTTGTTGGCTTCCACTCGAGGAGGGCTCGGCGCCGACGCGATGGTATGGTACTGGTGTCCCGGAATACCGTTGATGCTGAGGTGTCCTGTGTACTCCGTGAACGGAGGTAGGGGTTTCAGTTCGGCTAAATTGTTATTCTGCTCCGAGGGCGAAGACTTGAGGATCAGTTCGAAGTCATCCATCGCCGACTTGGAGTTGGAGTCTTCGTCTTCCGTGTCTCCTAACATGGTTTTATGGTGGGAAGCGGCACCCAAGAAATGTTCGGATACGGCCCAACAGGAGTTCATCAAGTCTACGGGCATTCCTATGATAAAGGGAGAGTCGCCGCCGGCAATTTTCATCTTACTCTGGGACGACGAAGAGGTGGAGGGCGGCGGCGAACCCGGCGGCGCTCCGGACGGACTCAGCCAGGGAGGATCCAGCGGTGCTCTGGCTCTGGCTAGCAGACCATCGTCATCCGGACGAGGTGGAAGCGGAGGCTCGGCGACGTGGCATTCTGGCAACAGTTCTCGCTTTACCTGGAACATCAAAAAACAACAAAAAAAAAAAAAAAAAAAAAAAAAACAAAAAAAAAAAAAAAAAAGAAAAAAAAAACAAAAAAAAGAATCAAAACAAGAAGAAAAAGAAAAAAAAAAAAGAAATCAAAAAAAAATAAAAACAAACTCAAAACATCAAAACCATCTCATGCTTAGTTTGTCTATAGATTTAACACTATGTACCACTTGAAAACTTTACATGTACATTCTTTGATAAATAGAGAAATTGACATAGCAATTACTTAAACTAGCAAACATAAGAAATAGGACAGATATTTTCTGTAAGTGTAAAATATATCTCCTGAAGCATGAGCATCATATTTGATTATTTCAATTCAGTGTACTAAAGTATAATGTATTTCCTTACTATTAAAAGAAAATCGTTCGTACTTAAGGTCAAATATTTTCGGAAAATACTCTTGATGTTACCCAAAACTAAGAGCCAATTTAAAAAATGTTTTGGACCAAGCGATAAAACTGCTTACACTTTAAATGTTTTAAATGGAATTGAGATAGTTTCATAAAAATCCGTTAATTAAAAAGTATCTTTATTTTATTACCAACTAAATAACGTACAACCTACAGTTAAAATACCATGTATTCATAATTATTGTAATGCCATTACATTTTCGTCCTGGTAAAAGAAAATTTGCGAGTATTGTATCACAACAGAGGTAAACAAATGAAGACACGCCGAAACGGATGACATCAAAACATCTATTACCGCAACCTAACTGACCACAGAGAATAGAGTGGTAATTAAGAACGTAAACACAACCGAAGAAAGTACAAAATTATAAAATTTGGGTTGAGCCAAGTTGGAGGGGAGAGAGAAAGTGAGGCGCTAACCTTGACACTTTCTCCCTTGGCCTACAATCTGCAGATTCCTGCGCGATCCAGCCACGCTGCTCTTGCATCGAATATGAGTGGCGCCAAAACACGCACAGGGTCGACGGCATCGTCGAGTACTGCAACCCTTCAACCACCTTTGCCCTCAATTACTCCCGTCGTAAGATAAGATAAGAAGAAGTATCCAAATAACTGAACTAAAGTGTTTCCTTGCTAGAAAGTATTTATCATTTAAATGCAGTTTTCACAAAAAGAAACCAACACTTTGAAATGTTGCTAGTTAATTTTCAGACGGCCGATACATTTTCTCCTAGGATTACAAAGCAAGGCCGTCGATAAATTTCAAATATGAAGTTCACTTTGAGTTCTTCTCAACTTTATGCTGTAGTAAAATGAACACGATATATAGAAACTAAATTATAAAGTCCCATATAAGTTAGTCAAATAAGTTATTCTACTTGACAGAGCTATTTTTTACTTCCAACTACTACACGTTTAAAATCAACACTTTATGATACCCAGCAACTCTGTCCGAAATTTCCACAAAGGAGGCACTCTATTTCTCACGTTTTCCAACTGCCCTGTGTTTTCAGCCACCCTGGTGTATAGTTGAAACCACTCTAAACATTATCTCTGCGTTTCCTACTCCCCGGCCAAATTTCATCCCCGTAATACCCTCTATCCAATCAACATCCGACCCCTTACTTCCCGAACTCATTATCCTCTCGATGTTCCACCCCAGCCGACCCCGTGCCCTTGGCCTCTCCGCGGTCTAGGTTCGTGGTTGTTGACCTTCTCCGGTGAAAGTAGTCCCGACAGAAGAAAGCGCGGCAGACATGCGGCTAGGAGCGCCAGAGCACTCCTCAGCCGCTGGCGCAGCACCTGTCACCGACGAGGATCAGCGCATCAGCTGATTTAACAATTGAGATACATACAAACAACCGGCTAAAAACAGCTGTTTGTAGGACCTGATTCAGCTATTTTATAGGTAGATTGCTCTCACATGTTTTTTTGCTTTAGTGTCGTACGCTCGCAAAAAGCAAGAATAAGATGGTTATTGAAGACGGTATGTAAAATAATGGAAAATCGGTGTCGAGTAGATGAATATATTGTGGCGCTGGTTTTTTACGATGAGAATAGAGATTATTTTGAAATTTCGGGTTCTATGGGTGGCAATTGCTTGTAAATTAATGTTTAAGCCTTAACATTCTCGTCGGAAATTACCGTACCGTAATCAGCAAAAGCTATTTATTTCACATCAACTTCCAATACGACACGGGTATTTTATTTTTTTAGATAGTTTATTAAGGCTCTAGAGTGATAGATTACAACGTTCTATAATCAAATCTGTGAGTAAACTATTAGGTAGCGGTATCAGGTCACGAATAAGCGGTAAAAGATTATTAATTTTACGTTAAACTATAAAATTATCATTGAAAACAAATACAGAAATATTTTATTATTTTAATTTGTTTTATTTAGTCGTACTTGCCAATTTTCCTTCCGGTTTTTGTCCTTTTGTTTACCTTGTATGTTGAATATAATTATAACAATACAATTATAGCAAATACAACAAAAAGCCTCCATTTTCGATCTCAAATTGCCTTTCTGTATTCAAAAAGATCTACTTTAATGTTACATGAGAATCCTAGATAGCCAACACAATCAGAAAATATTAAATGCTCGATAAAACGTGAATAAAACATAAGAACAAGAAAACTACATAAATGTATGTTATAGTTATTCTGTAGATTTATGACATGAGCTCTTTAAAGTTACACATTTGAATTCCACTATAGAGGCTCTATTGATGAGTGTATTAATTGAATCATCGTTGAATAGGCAAAATTAACTAACCAATTGTAAAAAAACTGTTCTTAATGTGGTGGAGGAAACGCAAAATAAACATGATCATATTAATGGACTATTGAGTTTCGTTAAATGTGAAGTGTGTACAGTACTCGTAGAAACTGACATGTTACCAATAATGATATATTCAGAATAATATTACATTTATTCTTGAACTGTTCTTATACTGTAGTAAGGTAGCGTGTGTTTAGTGTAACTAATACACTTGATATGGTTGACTGATTGAGAGCGAACAGTGGGGAGGTGACAGAAGGGTAACGTAATGTGGCGACGGAAGAAGATAAATGAAAGATCACACAAAACTGCATGAATAACGACTTCCCGGTTCGCGATCGTCGGGCACATCAAACATGGAACATCGAAAAAGCGCATAACTGAATCCAAAATTGCCCGCTCCCGAGTCAAAGTCGTATAACTGTTTCAACAATCATATTTCTTGACAAAACTGCGCCAGAAACTTGCAAAGATGCAACTTTGTCTTGTGTCAATATTTATGTTTCGTACTGAGAACGTACGAGATTGACAGACTTGAAATAACGAGGGAGAATCGTAACTAATCGGTTATTCGACCAATCAAAAACCGATACAACTGTTACTGAATCATCGACTACTCTTCTGTATATTAGTATAACGATGCGAATCATCGAGTACTTTTCTGGATACTAGTTATCCACCAAAGCGACTCCTTTCGATGATGAGCATGTTTTACGAGTTTTTAATAATGTTTCCACTCGGAAGAGGAGAGGGGGGAGGAGAAAGTCTGTGCTACATTCGAGGCTCACTGGAGGCGAACACGGCGGGTGAAAGTAACTGTGGACAAGTGGAGAGATGATGGAGGATGAGAGATGAATGTCGGGCTACCGCCGTCTCATGGGAATACTCAACTCTTCATCTCTACATTGCCAAAAATTGTGCACAAAAATTAAAATCATAAATGTTCCACGTTTGATTGAAGTCACGTAATTTTCTCAGTGGCAATTATTCGACAGCAATTTTTCCTTTAACAAAGTTGTGGAAAGGTTAAATATAATTTCTTTCATTGTGCAGTCTCCTATATTTAGCAGATTCGGCGTAATTAACGGTGATAGCTTCAAAAACACATCTTTTGTAGGGCCTAATAGCTTATACAGTAAGATAATTTCTCACTTATCAGCTGTTTTTAGCTGGATAAAGTGAATTGTAAGAAGGTTAACTTTCTCGAGCTCAATCAAGTAGCTCAGGATCAGGGTTCAGGTGGTAAGGAATGTGAGAGGACTAACGTCGCACGTTTTTGCGACACCTGAAAATGTGACGCTATAATGTTTCAATGAGATTCATTCTGTAACTGTATCACGAGGAGTGGAACACATTTCAAAAAACATTTTACGTCTAAATATTATATATTTAAAACTTTAAAACTATTCAAAGCTTTAAACTTTAAAACTGATTTAGCAATAGACACCGATATAGACTGTGGGTAAATGTCAGATGTAGATTGCTGGGCAGCAGAACGTATGTATGTGTGTATCATGATAGTCTGTGAATGTGAAGACAATTTTTAGCTGCAAATATTTCAGTGCTTAATTTATACTGACGATTTTGACTATGATGATGGAGTATTAGCTCCGAAACATGAAGGAAAAAATACCTACAGTTAATTGTTTTAGAACTGTTGATTAAAAGGTATGTAACATTGTTTTATTTTATAAGTCAAACCAACCTAAAAATAAAACATTTATTGTTTTTTTTAATTTTATTTTAATTACAATTACAGTTACATTTTAGATTTTGATTACAAATCTTACTACAGAAAAAACAACCTGAATCAGCTGACTTGGTTGACTGCAGCCACAAAAAAATGTTCATAACGATAACATGGAAGGGCTGTAGGACGAAATCCGGATTCTTCTTAGCCTTGAAACTTGCTACAATCGATTTCTCGTGACCAAATAAACTGCATTACACAAAAAACTTAACTCTTTTGACAGAAAAAAGTTTTGCCCGGACTGTGCTTGTTTTAGAGTATAAGATTATCAATTAGAAATGATTGTTGCATGTAATTTTGCAAACAGGTTGGATGTTATTGTATCGTTTGATAGAATTCAAGAAAGTTACATTCACAAAGCGATTCATGAGAATACATTGTTAAGAGTTTTAGCAACGGGACAAATAATGTCGCCTCAGTAGATGAAGAAACCCATTAAAGGCTCAAACCTCTGATGATGGCATATATGATGAAAATTGTTGTTAGTATCAAGGCATTGGTGAAAGAAACAGTGAAGTTAAGTTATGGTAGAATATTAAGATAAAAATGTTTTAAAGCAGAAAATGTTATTTCAAGTCTTAGAGGTGGTAAATACAACATCCCATAAGTATTTTTAACGGGAAAACTAATTATGATTATTATAAGACCTTTCCTCACAGAAAGCGGTCCCAGGTGTGGTTAGAACCAGAGCGTTCAGTTTGACGGACGACCGCGGCGACATTGAGGTTATGACGGTCGCTGGGCCGGTATTGTTGCATTTGTCACCGGAAGTAGGCTGCGCTAATGGTGCCAAATAGTGCACGAACTCGCCGATAGGTTCCGCCACGATGCGACCCGTATACCATCCAGGCGCTAGTCACTGCCTCTAAAGTCACGATGTATAATCGAAGAATGTTTCTTGTCAAGAAACTGAACTGTGCTAATGGATAACTCACTATGAAGCGTATGTGTTTGGGGAGTCGAATAAAACAGGTTGTGATGAAAAAGAAGTCCAATTTGAAGCCAAAAGAACAGTAACTTTTTCTCGTCATCTTATCTTGTGAGCTTATGTAGAATCATGAAGAAAATATAAATAAAATACATATTGTAAGATAATAATTAAAATCATGATGAGTATAATTACGCCATTAAAATGGTATATCACAATAATTATTCACCTATGACAAATCTGTGAGACCGCATTCTTAATATCCGGCGATAAAACCATCAATTATCCATTTAAAGTTCTACAGCTGCCGGTTCGACGCCGCCTTATTTGTAATTGAGGTAAGAATTAATTACCTATCTAATAAATGGAAATTAGGTTAGCAAACAGATAAGTTTTCTCTTTAAAACAAAAAATCCTCTGTCATGGAAAATGCATAAAACATTATATTGCAAGATAAATAGGTATTTAGGTAAAAAAGGTAAATAGGATAGGATTATAATCGAAGATTTTAGTCAAATATGCCACTATGTCTCTTGTTATCTCATATGAATGTCTTTGAATGAGAAAACATTTTTAATAAATTCACTAAGAACAATTATTTGATAAAACAATAAAAATATTATAGTATCGTCTCAAAACATCCCCTAGAGAGTTTAAAAAATCTACTTGGTGCCTTGTATGTCGGGTTTTGCTTATGATGCATTAATTTAGCTTGAAACAAAATTAAATCCACACTTACAGAAAAGTCCTTTAACCCCTCCTATATTAAAAATAATATACTTTAAACATTTACAATTTTTATCTATGGTGGTGTATTCTATGGAAATGTTGTATATTTCATATTTGCTTCAATCGCGCTTGAAATCTAAGCCTACCCATCAGACTGATACATTTCCCAGCCGTGCATGCACATAATGGAAATTAAAGAAAGGGAAAACAGGTGAGAGAGTAAAATGAAGAAGGTAGCAGAAGTAGGGTAGCGGAGGTTAGTTTCCGGCAGCTAGTTATGTGGACTGCCGCGCCGCTAGGACGGCGCTGCAGTCGCGGGTTCGCGGCCTACTTGACTACCAGTGTGAGTCGGCCTGTTAGCAACGCCGGACCTTTTTGTCGCTAGCAAGAACCCTCAGCAATTATATAAACCTAGCGGCATTTCTCAATGACACGTGCCGTGTATTAAACATAAGAGAGAATTATGATTGATGGAAAATAAAATTGTCACATAAATAGAGAGGACTCCGTCGTGGTAGAAGGAGACAGCTAGACAAATGCATGCTTTATTGCAATAGTATGTAAGGAACAAAGGTGTAGAGGAACTACTTGAACCGACAAAATGTGAATTTTTTATTAATTTTCTTATACAGGATCCGTGTTTTGTAACAATGTCAAGTGAGGACTGAACGGAATGATGGGACCGAACTGTACAGCTAAACATTTAAAAATACAGCAAAACGATTTCAATAAACTAAGGCAGATATTTAAAAATACAACTTAATCCAGCGTATTAATTTTATATATAATTCACTTAATATAGTTTTTGACTTTGTACCACTCTATTAATATCATACTATATACTGTTTCGCTAGATATTTCCGAAAAAAAACGAGAGGTCCGACTATGACGACTCTTATTTATTCTACGCACTTTGGAGAGCGGCTTTGTAAACTTCAAACCAAACCACATCTTACTGAAATAAAGTAACGGGCTCTTAAACCTAGTATTGTGCTATATTTAACACATTTACCAAACATGTGATATATATGGGATTCAACAGACAGAAATAGCCAGCTGACAATTTGAAATCAATTATTTGTTTATTTATATTGATCATTAGTTTTAACCCTACTCCAAAATTGTAATACGGCATATAATAAAATATTATATTAATGTAAGACGAATTTTACTAATGATACACATGTTCTATTTTTTCTATTGTAATCTAGTGTAAAATTAACACTTGAAAACTGAGCTGAAAATTTATATTTTTTTTACTTATTTTAATTTTAGGTAAAAATTATTTATTTATTACAGTACTATTACATTCACAACTTGTTGGGGCCACACCAACAAGTTGAATAACTTGTCAGTGGGGATACATTATTTCTTGATAAACATGCCTAGTTGTGGCATACAAAAAGTGGGGGTGAAGTCAGGCACAAGTGTCATAATCTAAATTGCAGCAAATGTGTAAATAAAACTAATTCACTCAGTAAGGAACAATATTACTTTAGTTAAAATTAAAACATAAATAAATGTAAAATAACCTTAAAAATCAAATTTAGACGTAATAATAAGTATCTTGCAGCTTAATGCTGCATACAACCCACACAAGAGACGGGATAGCTGATACATTATAGTTTATATCGTTGTATTAAAAATAAGATACGCTATATTTATCTAAATGTATGAAACAGTAACTATAAAACAGATGTTTTTACATCATTAAAAAAACTTATTATTTTTGTTAGTATAAGATAACGAATGATCGCCTGAGAACAAACATGTTCAATTAATTTTAGCCGATATTTGTATCAATCAAGATATGTTCCATAGAAGGACAGTGAACAGCGACTTCAGTTCTATCTCGCGTTCAAGTCTCCAGTGCTCCGCATGAGTTCCTCTCTGTGCAAATGGTAAGCCGATCGTAGTCTACTATATTTTCCTAAAAAATGTTTTAAGTTTTCTATGAATTTTATTTTTTATTGAATTTTAATTTATTAAACTTACATAATCTATATACAGTAATTAGGGACTGTTATGATGCACTGAAAACAAGCAATCGATTAACTTTTGAATACAAAGTGGGAATTCTTTTTAATGGAGTTATTTTTAACTTAATAAGCAAAGTTCGACCTAATAAGCATGGAATACGAGCTTATCTGTTTAAGTGATATTTTGAGAGAATTCTCCTACTTTTTGCTTTTTTATTATGTTTTTTTTATTTTGGTTATGAAAGAACGAGGAACAATTTCGTTATGTGCCACAAACATGACTAGGCTAGCTAGAAACAATTTGCATAAAAAACTCGTGTAATAATTATTGTCATATCAGAAAATAGACATTAAAATAGAAAGTGGGTAAAGATGTTCTTGAGCTTTGACATCTCTTAAAAAACAAGTGTTGTTTCAGTTACAATTATTTCCATGACGTTTTACTTAGGAATAATTAATTGTTGCTTTAATAGACCATTGGGGGCCTATTATAATACTCGCAGTTAGCCGGTCCTTAGCCGTAGGGGGGAATAGTTTAATGTTGAGAAGCAAGACATTTATCATCATGTCAAAATATTATCGCAAACAAATAAAACAAAATAAAAATCTCGACTCATTTATTTCGTATTAATTGTTAAGTTAGATAATTTATATAACTATTTGATTAACGTTATTAATTTGTATTTTCTCTATCATCAAATAAGTCATCAATATAAGCATATTAAGAATTATTGTAAACTCTCACTCGATTATTTCTTTGTTTTATATCACACATAAAGTGAAACATAGAAAAATCGGTTTAATATAGCGTGGTTGAGATTTATTACTTGTATTAGGTCGTGGGCCAATTTAAAGTTTAAAAACCTTGTCTAAAAAACATAAGTATCCTTAGAATTATTGGTGCTGTAGTTTTCACGGTGAAGACGGACAAAAATGTATTTTGTATCGTTACGGAAATAAACTGAGATAAGACCCATTTCAGCATTCCTAGGGCCATAACTACAAGCAATGTACGGGCGAAACTCCAATAATTGTTCAATTAACAGATTGAACATGAAAGACCCGTTATTATTGCAGTTCGGTTCAAAGCTGTTGACAGCTTGTGAGGTGATTTCCCTGCGTGGCCCAAGGGTTTAACATGTCGGCCTTGGACACAGCTCTACTACGTGCAGATGATACGCACTTTTTAAATACTCAAGGCGCTTTACAACCTTTCTACACCATCGAATAGGGGGGCAGCGTAATGGAGATTTGTATAGCCATTCTGATACTTAGGAATTTACCAGACTTGAAAACATATTCCTGGTTGGAGCAATTTTACTAGAATAAAACAATCAAATTAAGGGCGTATTGGTGAATTTAATTAGAGGTTAAGTAAATGTTTGAATGAATCCTTTCAATTCCAGTTTGTATTAAAAGTGTACATTTCTGAAATAATGTAGGTTCATACCTACATATAGAACTTATAGAACTTCTTATAGAACTAACTTATAGAACTGTTATAGAACTTCATAGTTCTATAACAGAGAATAAATAATCAGATGTTGCTTTACGATGGCAGCCATAACGATTGACTCACGTAATTCTAATCATCTGTAGACTTATTGATCACTACTTTACTGTGAATGAATCCAAATATAAATAATGCATACAGAGTATAAGGTAAATATTTGACTGAATTACAATAGTTGTACAGTAGTTCGTGTCCGCCCTTGACATTGCTCTGCATACTAAAACCGAAAATTGAAATTTACCTCAGCCTATTTATTCCCTGGGGTTTACCTGTTGCTTATAAGCGCCATTTACATAAATATTACCAATTATTATTTTTACAAACTTTTGGATCATTGCTATGTCTAATGGTGTCCAGCTATTAGAATTTTAAAATAATTATTTTGAATTATATAAATATATTTTAACTAAACTATTGGATTAAACATGAGGATTATTACTTAACTTTTGACATCGAAGTTAAACGCAATTTAAAACTTTAGAACTTAAATACTGTATCTTTTTTCCGAACACTGCAATATATTTACACCATGGCCAATCGCTTTACCTCCCTCAAGCACTCTAGGGCCTAGGGTATCAAGAAATATTACGTATATTTTCCCTCGAATTAAACAAATTAGCCCTTATTCCTCATCTTAATTAATTGAGGACACTGCGATACGATATACCAGCGTGATCTTGACCAGTGACCACGTGACATGGGGCAAGGGGCGGACAGAGAGGAATAAGAGGCTCTAAACAAAGACATAGAGGAAACAATAGCCGCTCGAGCCCCGGCATTAAAATCAAATCTGGCGCGGCTACCGCTAGCTAGCGGTGTAATTTGGAGTTAATTTAACACCAGTGGTCACTGGCGAGCCAGTGGCTTAAATAACAGAACCGCCGTAACGGGGCACTGGCCGCCTCGCCCGGCCGTGCCCCGTCGACGAGTACAGGGTGCTCCTCAAATAAACCAACCCATGGATCTATCACTCATCGGCCCTAAATAGTTTTTATTCCGTCAGTAAATTTTATGATTTACTTTATCAATCAAGTTTCGCCGATGTAGACATTTTAATCTTATTCAGGGACAGTTCGAGTTAATATTCTAAAAAGTATTTATTTATGCTGCCACATTGTCTCATTCACCAACTAAAACTTTTATATTTCCCCCAAGATCTGGAATCGTACAATAATAAAAGCTAATGACAAAAGACTGTCAGAACATTTCATTTTGGATAACTTTTAGTCCAGCAGAAAATTATAATTTAATCATACCCTTCACAACAATCATGTTTTCATTTGTAAAAGAACTGTAAGATCATCATATAAATATTTAAAAAATAATTTTTATACTTAATTACAAAGTTATTAAACTTTAAATTAACACACAGCAAGTATTTTTAATGTTGAATTATTTTACATTGTTGTTTTAATTCTTCATTCAGACTTCGTGAAATTACAAACGTAAAAGCACAAAATAACAAGTGAATAATATTAATAATAATTTAACTCTTTGCTTCAAAGATTTTGTTAATAAACCCATCACAGGAAGAAATCAGGATCGATTGTAATACAATTACGTAATATTCAACTGTATGACACGAATTTTTTTTCAATTTTTAACTTATATACTTTATTTGAACACAAATCTTTGATTAATACAAACAGATTATTCAAAGTGTTAATGGAACTAAGAACGTTATCTTCTCAGAAAACCCAGTCGATTTTATTTGAATACCCCGCTCCGGGATTCCATAAACTAAAACCTCATCGTTGTATAATTTCACCGAAAACACTACCGCGAATTTTCACTTTCTCCACGACCCTATATTAATTTACCACCTCTAAATTTCTACGAAAGGACCATTTGAATCCGGTTGATCGGGGTGGGGAATCCAGAATCATAGCTTACTCCTTACTTATAAGAAGAACTATGCGACTGCCTTGGGTGGTTCCGGCACGCACCGTGCGTTGTGAAAGTTTTAATTGTCAGTTGACGTAGCTAATAATATACTTTAGTGAGCTGTGTACATAGACTAATAATATCTATTAAAGTAATGGATTAGTTTCTATTTAATGTTTGAATTTTACTACCACCAGATTGAAATTAACACTTAAAACATTGAGAATTCATTCAGTTGCCAATTTAAGACCATTTAAAATTTTAACGTACACCACTTTCATTCTGAAAGGCTCTAGATTTTTTATGTGCTTGTTTTATTCAAGTATTATACCGTAAGGTGCTGAAATATAACTGACTATGTATTTTAATGCAAATAAGATTGAAATTACATTGCATAAGGAGCGGGAGGAACTGCGTAGTCTTGATAACAGTCATTAATTAGCCTGATTAATTAATGGTTTTATGTCAATGAACAATGACACTGTAATTCATAAAAATAACAATTTTTTAATTAAATGTGGCACTAAATCAGAAATAAATGTAGTAAAAGCAAAAAGTTTAAATTTTGAAACGATGCCATCACAACTCAGTCAACACGAACATAGTTTTTATAGACCCAACCAAACTGAAAAAAACTAATTTTTAAGTTTGCTTGATTATTTTAGAAATGCTATATATCTGAACTGTTTGCCTTAAATAAGAATGTTGTGACTTGTGAAATTATATATAAGTGTAACAGAATCAACTTTCAGACTATGCAGAGCAGTTTTGGAATGAACTCATTAACGACACTTCTGAGTTAATTACGAGGATAAACAGCTTGTTGTACAGCAAACCAAAACACGTCACAGGATAACAACCAGTTCCAACACTTATAATATTGGATATTCTGCTTCATACTTTTGTTGCGAAGTCCTCACGCAGACAACCTTTACCTGAATTTACCACCGGTAGGATATTAATCTTTATCAAATTTAAAAAAAATTGTCACATCAAATTTTTAATATTCTTCAAGTAAAGGTGTAGATCAGATCGACGAATCGGAGGCGTAGTCAGTGTCGAGCAGGACTCCGATCGTGGGTCTGAGATGGCTCTGGTAGAATCAACGTTTTGTACAACAAACTAAAACTCGTCACACTATGACAACCAGTTCCATGGTGTAATTCTTAAGTGAAGACGTGAAACTTATTCACTCATTGGAGGTCGTCAAAAATTTGCAAGGACAACATGTTACACGAGACACGAACACTAAACACACGTTCGACGAAAAAAATACGTAGCCATACAACGATAACCTTTCACAGTCATTAGGAGAATGTTTTACTCCCGGTCGAGGAATGGAACTACAATATACTTCAATCATCACCAAATTAAGCACAACAACGTTGTTTCTCAATTTTTCCTGTGAATTCCACCAGTGAGCTCTGAAGCCAGTGGAATTGCACTTTTCTAAAATATATTTTTATAATCATTTGTTCCATGTTATTATTTTGCTTACATGCTTTAAAATAATTTATTAGTTTATTTTAATTAAATTTCGTGATTTGTAAATTGAAAATACTTACATTTTAAAATTTACTTTTTCATTAAAATATATTCTTAGAGATGCTTGATATTTTTGGTCAGTGAAGTGTGTACGTTGATTTAAAGTGTATTTTTTCGCCGTTTTTTCTTACTAATTTTATTTTTAATTAAGGTTAAAAGAATTTAAAAATAACTGAATTATAGTTAAATGTTTTGCTTTTCATCAGTTAAATCACATATTTTGAGTGTGTAGTGCCCTAAAATCTATCTAAAGCCAGAGGAAAGCTGCCTACATAGCTATAGCTATACGTGATATTCCTGCCTGAAGACAGTTCCCCCACCTGTGTCCCCTGTTTGGAAGGCCTATGACCAATCATAGCGATAAAAACTATTGGTTTCATTCCCGTGGAAAAAGCGCAACTGATGTGGTTTATTCCATGGTAGTAACACACTGGTAACCAAAGAAAACTTCAAGTTATAAGCTAATATTGAGACATCAATATTGTGCTGTGGTTATAAAATAAGCTATTGTTGCAGAGCACCAAACAAAACGTTAACGATACAACGAGCCGTTATCAATTAACAGCTGTTTCTAGCTATTTACAAAAAAAACTTGTAGTTTTATTTGGAGTATTCTTTTGGGTAAAATATTGAAATTATGTGTTCACACCATGATTATTTTAAGAGTTACAGAATTAAACTATTGTTGTGTGTTTAAGTTATAGTATTCAACAAATTAATATTATATTTATTCATGTGCAATAATCGTAAAATAAAGAACAATTTCTAGATACTAGAAAACAGCAGTTCAAGATCAAAGTCCAGCTCAGTTATCAACAGATCAATACAACAGATCTCGCAACAGATATTTCAAATTCCAGTAATCTACTAGTAATATCTGTGCGATTCAAAATATGGTAACCTTTATAATCAACCAACATGAGGACAGATGATAATTTAAGTTTGTTCTTGGTTACTATAAACACTCTTTAATCACTTTACATTCCTTATATATGAATAATCTCTTATACATGGAAAATTTTGTTCTTTGGCAATTTAGGGTTTATAAATCAAACACACAGTACCACGTTTGTTTATCTATAAACTCTCATTCCCTATTAAAATAGTTCGTTCATCAGTGGTGAAATGTTACTTTTTAGGCCTAATAGGTAAAATATTAATTTTGTGACAACTTTACTGACTCGATGGCCGTAAAGAAGATGGTTGAGGTTTTAAATTAAAGGTTATCTAGGGAATTACATTTTATAATATTAAAAAAAGATAATTATTTGGTAATTATCTGATATAACTGTTTGGTATTTCTATTTTTTCGAAAAGAAAATAATCAATTCTTTTCCTTATATATTTAATTTACACATTATCTTTATCTTTGAATCGACACCTCAACCATCCTTTTAAGACTTGTAACTAGTAATACTGTCACAAAATTAACATTTTACTCAAGGGACTAACACGAAATTTGGCAGGAAGACATACTTACAAGGGCACGCGAAATGTGGCGAAGTTGGAGGCTCTGGGACAATATTATGGTAATAATAATAATGTGAAGTGTTTTTTTACCGAATTAGGCTGTTGATATTGAAATATCAAAAGATCTACCAATAATGTGGCCCAAGGATGAACTTTGACTTCCACTGATGGTTTGTGTACTTAGGAAACTGAATGTTTGCAACGTAATTCGATAACAAAGGTGTCCATTGACACGTAAGAGCACAAGGATTCCCTCCTGACGTAATTGTGGGGGACCAGCTGTCGGCGCGAGGTGTCTTGGTACCGTTAGGCGGAACCTACTTACCTACATCCGGTACAACGGGGGGGGGGACAGGAGGATCCGTGACTGTCCGCGCCAGGGCCGAGATGCGGCTTTGGGCAGTGACTACCCGACACCTTGGTCTGTGGTCCCGTCCACTACACGCTACGCTAGGTCAAGTGTCTCAAAACATAACTCGAGAAAAAGCTAGTTTCTTTAAAAAATTGTTACCATGACTTTTAAATTTCATGAATTAAGAGTAGTATTCGGTCTTTTAAATTGTTTTAACTTCTATGACATTATTACCTTTGCAAGATATAGAGAATTACTGGAGATCATAAAGAACGCTAATATAATAACCGAATCCTTACAGTATTTAATTCCATATATTCTAACTGATTGAGGAAACGATCTCAACCTGAGTCAAATCTTATTTTATTTTCAAGGGCAATGAGTTGTGGAATCAAACAATGTCGCGAATCATTTACTTTTTAAATAAATGGTATCAGTGAACTGGCACATGCTCTCCCGTTTTTATTAAACAATACCTACCTTTATTGAAACCATCGCATTATTTAATGTTTTCTATAATATAAAAAATCTAGCGATTCAAAAGTAGGTCAACAATTTTGTTTCAAATGCCCTATTAATACTAGTTGAGCTTTGGACTACCCCTTTCCTCCACTAACGTTTTGCGTGAGTTTTATTGAGTCATGGGACTTAACAATGCACACAAAGTTTCATGCTAAAGTTTGAAAAATAAGGAAGATATTTATTCTTTCGTATTATAAGAAAGCATTGGGTACTTTCAGGCAACGTACTATGTTTACCACTGACAGTAATTTAAATTTTCTACGGAATAGTTCGTTGTAAAATAATAGTTCAAAATACTTAGGGGTAAAATTTTTGAGCTTGTTATTTTTTGCTTTAAAATAGAAAAACCCTCATTTTCTTCACATAAAAGCCAACACGTTTGAATTGTCATTGTTAGAGAAATACGGATGATGTCATATTATTTGGAATCCTAATCACAATAAACCATATAATTTTAATCAAAATCGTTAAAGCCGTTTTAAAAAATAAAAAAATCTTTATTTTTTAAATTTTTAAATTAAAAATTTTTTATTTTATAAATTATCTTAAAAAATAAAAAAATACCTGTAAAAAATACTAGATGTGGGGGAAATATACGCAATACGCACATAACTAATTTTATCTAAATCGGACCAACGTCTGTGGCTCTGTACACATCCACACACACACACATTACCTTCGAAAATCCTTTCTTCGATTCAGGAACCCCAAACTGAATATATTCACTAGAAAACTCTAATTTAAAACTTTTGACGAAAACTATGCGTTCTGATTAAATTTACAGGTAGGTGGTAAACCAACGGTTTTGTTTTATACAGGTACCGGTTTGGATAGAGGCTGATTGTGAGTGATTTTAGATACTGTACTACATGGTTTAGGTATTATTTAGTTAGTTACTTATTATTTATATCCCATAGCTGTTGCTCATAATGTTTGATTGTTCTTTAAATTCTTAGCCTATACATTTTAATACCAAAGTATTTAAATGACGTTAAAAATGTGTCAAAACACTTTTTCGAACTATCAAAAATCATTTATGATAACAATTAGTCTAGAATGTATACTCTGGTAATGTAGTTAATGTAGTTTAGAAATTTCGGACGCTCTTCATAATCCATTATGTTTCAAGAATAAGTCATGGAAAGTATTCTCCATGATTTCTCAAGTATCGTTTACCAGTATTTGAACTATTATGAGGAGGAAAATACAGAAACAAAATTGGCATAAGGTCCTAACAATAAAGAGAATTTTTATTGTAGCAAATACCCACTTATGGTGCACCTGCTGGGTCACCTGCTGGTTAATCTTCTGTTGATTTGCATCATCAACGATACCGCGGATTGAAGATGGAGAGGGGGAGGGGGAGGGGAAGCAGGTGAAAGTCACGTGACAAAATAGCCCGTTATTTCCCTCATATGAAGGTAATTTGCTGACAACCGTACAAAACAGTTTTATCATGGGCTTTCTAAACATGAAACATACGGGTCGTTTATCTCATGTTAAGGTTGATCTTAATAGATTTTTAATCTAAATTAATATTAAAATGCCACAAAAGGATTTAGGCTTTGACATTTTGGTGTATTTAGACATTTTTAGTTGTACAAAGTTTTGAAACAATTGTGTCTTCTAGCTATGATTAACTGTAAACAACCAATACAGTCATTAATAATTTATAGTGTACTAATTTCGGGTAAAATTAAGGGTAAAAATTAGTGGCTGTTCTCCAAAACATCGTATCAATCGTATAAATGAGTATTAACGTTGATATATGTCCGTTCCTATCCTATACCTATAGGAATTTTAGTCCCACAAACTTTTATAAAATCTGAAACATGTATTAAAACAAAATTTTAGGTTAAGAGACCTCAAATTATTTGAAATTAGAATATGATCATCATAAAGATATGTATTAGCTATCAATGTGATTAGAATTTTAATATATTTGTAACAAATAATTCAATAATATTTTTTGTAGAGCTGATGATTTAGCAATTCTTTATCATCCAGGAAACTAAGTACATGAAAAAATTATTTTCTAATCAAATAAATCGCTAGACATTTGAATCCTCTTCGAAATGACTCCTAGGTCTTCTTTTACTAGGTTTTCTGGTACAAAACCACGTCACAAGGATTGTTTGAATTTAACATTATTCTTGGGGGAGTGAGCAAAAGACGTTCCAGGTATCTCAACCTTCGACTTGGAAGCTTGGATGTTGGAAGGTAATAATTTAGAAACCAATTATTTTGCCAATACTGTTGTCAATACAATCAAATGAAGCATTTACAAATAAATATTCACCGTAATGTAAGTTCCAAGGCCGTACTGGGGTTAGGGGTATTCGTACCGCTCCAAATGTTCATCGACAATGACCTTATTGTAACCTTATCAAATTACAACTAAAATGATCTGGAAGGGTAGTTAACCCTGCAGCTATATAACCTTTTCTGTAATTTATTTCTACCAACGTAAGGTATCCAGCTATATACGCATACATTGATACATACCAACATACATTTAGTTGAGCATTAGAGAGCTTGAGTATTCTTTTTTTATTTATAAGGACAACCAAATGAAAGTTAACTGATGCCAGAAACACACTAAAAAATGACTTCATTCTCATTTCAATCATTGCAACACGTGCAATGATCATTGCAACACGTCTCATTTCAACTAATGCAATACGCATATTTTCCATGTTATGTGAACTATTATAATACAAATTTTGTTCAAAGTATTAAGATAAGTTTTCAACGACTCGGATCATTTCATGTTGTTCTTCAAGATGGTTGCAAGTAGAAGGCCTAATGAAGGCCTAATGATAATAAACATTATGCCGGGGGGTTGAAGGCGGTTTATTTGTCCCCAGCGACCTTGCCAGTGACCTTGACAACTCATCTATATTTCGTGTTTTCCTCCCCCTGTTTATTTGTTTTTCCCCTCAGGGCATTTTTATTAGAATTTTTAAAAATAACCAGCAAAATAGTTCAGTAACATTTACACATGACATGTAGGCCTACAGGTTGGCTCATAATAGCAACTGAGATTATCTTATCGGAGAAAATTCAAGTTCAGTTGTCACACTCTGTAGGAAGATATATGTTATAAAATGATGTAACTTCGGACGAAACTAAATCCTTTGAATTATAAGTATGGTCAAATTATCCTTAATGTATTTTATACTATGGTCATCTTCCGTATATTTCTAGCACACATGATTAAACCTGTACAGGAGTGAAACAGCTAATTATTATTATCATTATTATAATTAGCTAATTATAATTATTCATATGATGTTTACCGCAGAAAAACGTAACGAAAAGAAGGCATGTATCAAAATCCTTGATCACTTTCAAATTACGTGTAAAACTTGTACATGCTGGAAAATGCCCCTAAATACAATCTTGCGGCGGCAAACAAATATAATCAAATTTATTGAAAACACCTAAAAATATTTTCTCTGGGGTCAATCTGGTAAAATTCTAATCGTCCAAGCTCAAGAGCACGAGACTCTCTACCTCAGCTCCCGAGCTCCCCCGTGCCCACGCCCAACAGTCCAACAGCCCTCGGCCTTCCTCGGCATCATTACCAGTTCGCCACGCTAGATGTCGCCCTGACCCGCGCCATGGTCCACTGTCTGCGCATGCTCACAACGCGGCCTCTCTGTTGGAGCGAGATACGATACTGTTGATAACAATACAATTCTATTATTAGTCCCTCCACAAGTACTCGTATAAAAGTCAACGATCTGTAAGATTTTTAAAGGTTGTAGTTTTTCAACATATAGGCGCGTATATATTTCAGAAATAAGAAATATGAGATTCACAAATACATGGAAAGGCATTAAATGAACTCACTGTTTACATGCAATATATCTCAAAATACTGAGGTGGAACAATCCCGAAAGGATTCTTAGTATCGGAAGAATTCTATCTTAGAGTTACTTGCTATTTGATTTCTTGATCACGATGACATGGGTAGATAAAACTTTTGCCAAGAGCAGTTTTTGTAGTCAAGTAACAGACTTTTAAAGTTTTTATTTATAAGTTGTCATGAGATCCAATATTCCCTCTTCGATCCTGTTCTGCTGTCAGGTCATAACTGGGGGTCATGCTGAAAAACTAGGTCTTAACGCTGTAGAAAACCTCTAAAAAAATCAAATTTTGAATCTTATACTAACATATAATAATGATTTATTGGACATCATATATAATTCTAACTACTTCATCCGTTGTATTAAAACATTTTAAATCTTCTTCAGACCAACGATTATAAAACATTAACATGTTATAAAATAAAAATAATGTATTATGGGACTGAAAAGGTTTGTATCCCTATTTTATTTTATTTGTCATAAAATACTCGTAGATGTGCACTTTGCTAATAAATCCATAACATACCCCTTCTTAACTCATCTAATAGGTCTTTTTTGAATTTCTTTTTACAGTACATCCGAATGGAATACATTAGTACAGTCACAAATAAACTAGTCCCTAAACAGTTTATTTAAGTATTGTTTGACTTTCTAGAAATCACTTTTTAAAGCTTTAAGACTTTTGTTTAGTTAAGTTGACAATGAACATGTCACAGAATAGATTACAATATAGATACAATTTTTAGGAGAATATCTTGCCACTACGTGAAAAATGTCACTATTGTAAAATGTTTCACTCTATCAGATGATTAAAGTCAGCTTGTTTTGATTGAATATCCAAATCGTTCCAGGAATCCTAATGACTTTCCTGTAGGCAAATTTTATATTTTTAGATAGCTTGTGTTACCTGATAGGTAACTGATTACTGAGATTATAAATAGTTCACTACGTTGACAAGACTTTGAAAATTAGAAACAAGATCTATGTTCTAGATTGTAATCAAAAACCAGTTTAATATATTGGTGTATTAGTAAAAAGGTTTTAAAAAATAACAAGACGTTTGGTAATAAACTGTAATACGGCGACAATATATGCCTTCACATGGTTAAAATGTTGAAAAAGATTACTTTTAGTACAGAAAAACTCTGTGAAACGTCAACCTAAGTCAAACTACTCATTATGTACCCTAAGAAACAGGCTGAATTCAGTTACGTTGCAAATCGTGAGAGCAAAGTGTGTCAAATGGTTTACTATTGGAATAACGGAACTCATAGAGAGACACCGCGGGCGTGAGGTACGACGAGTACATGCTCTCAAGGCAGGCTTAAGTGACCGTATGTTACTGGGTCACCTCCAATGACTCAATATTAGCATCAGTGAGGCTCATCTGCATACGGACAATGCGCATTCACATCTTCCGTTAGGAACAGTATCGGTCCCAAGCCACCGCCTTGTCTCACTCCGTTACTTGGGTTTCGCGCCTCTTCCCCTTGATTGCTAACGGATATGTTAATACACATATTGGCACACTATGAGTGTGTTACGAGCGACGTGTAAATTACGCACGTTTCAATCACATACGTAACGACTCGCGGCGTTTGTAATTGGTTGTAACTTATTGGTGAGATGTTCGATGCGATGTTTAATACCTCAAATATGTTTAAATATACTGTATTCTACACTGTAATAATTCTAAAGTTCTGTAGTTCTATACTTTGTTCTGATTTCAATGTTAACACTGCCATTAATCTAAATAAATAAGTTAATAAATAGGACGTAACGCTTTGCTTGGTCAAGAGCCCTACGGACGAACTATTTTGCATAATTTGGCACTAAAAATAACCATTACCAATCAAATTCTACCGACTATATTTACAAAAATGTTGTACAATAATTACAACGATTTAAAAGAATTCCGGTAAAGCGTTGAAAATGTTGTAAGACTTCTAATAAATAAAATGTAACCTTAAAAATGGTTTGTGAACCATTGTAAACAGTTGTAACGAACATTTAAGCCAAATTCTTTAAAATGTGGAAAAACTGAAAAAAGAGCATTATTACGGAGGTTAATATGGGAAAACTTTCATAGTAAATGTCCAGCCAGTCAATCAGAGGGGTTAATTTAAATTAAGTAGATTTAGGAAAAAATGTAAATTTTGTTTGAAACACATTGATCAGTTTACAAATGTTCTTTTAATGAGGCCACAGCTTTTTAACAAAACGTTTTATGGGAACAAATCAAAACTGCCCCTGATAATCAGCCCATTAATGCAATATTAATACATTTTCTTTTAGTCTAAATATCCAATGTGTACGATAAGTAATTAAGAATAATTTTAAAAATTACAACGTTTTAGAAACAACTACTTTGATTTCATTAGAAATAGGCAGTTGTAATTTCACAATCCTCGCAGTTATGTTTTATATTTCCTCGGTCGCAATCGGACTTATTTGCATAGAGGAAGACATTCACAACCTCCTAGCAGAACGATTGTTGGGAACGTTCAGGGTTATACTGGGGACGAATACTATGCAAAATGTGTTCCTTTCTAGTTGTGTAATTGATCTATTTTTATTGATGGTATAAAACTTTCAGGTTTAATATTAAACAAGTGTCATTTAAATTTATGCATTAAAACGAGACCCTAAAATAAGAGCTGTTATGATGTTTATAATAATTTCAATAGTATGTTAGGTATTTAAACTTAATACCGAGGGTCTAGAAATAGGTGGTATAGAATATAAAATTTCCAACAATGACCGTGCCTACAAATTTTCAAACAATATAATTGTTAATGAAAAACAAAACTTTAGATTAGATTAGATCATTGAAATGACAACCATACTACAATGTAGGTATTTTAAGCCAATTATTAATGAGGATTGAGTGCAGGATGTGTCGCGATCTTGTAGTCTTGTTACTGACTAAGGCTGACATGTTCCTTAGACAGGACTGTTAATTAATAGTCCAACAGCCGATGGCAACTAATGGACCTACAGTTTAACGTGGAATCCGAACCACGGCCTCTGAATTGGTCTAATTTTGAGGATAGTATTTGAGGATTAATGTAGTATTCAATAGTGCGGACGTCAATCCGACAAGAGAACACTACATCCACCCACCATCGCTCACAACTATCCACAATTCGTGACCTCCAAGTAGCTGGATTACAGGACGTCGCCACCGACCCAATCAAATTAGTATTTACATTTACATTACTTTAATAATAACAAAACATTATTTTAGTAATTCAATTCAATTACAAAATTTAAATTGTTTTCAAAGATTTACTAAGAAATAGTTATATTTAGGTTTACACTAAGTCATTGATTACAAAAGAAGGAAAGCCCTAGTGATGAAACAATAATGTTTAGGCCGAAGTAATATGCCAAAAAGGTGCAAGTTATTGCCTTCGATGGCAAGGTTAATCTGCAGGCCAGTTTTTCGGGGACTCCAGAGTGGACATCACACTAAACAAATGAAAGTAGTCCTAACCCACAAATCCAAAACCCAAATCCTGAAAACATAAATATATTTTAGTATGCCAACAAATTGTTATAGTATTTACGAATTCAAAACATATATGATGGTACCTTAACGTTTAAGACCGGCGTGGAGAAAATACTTAAGAAATTCAAGGCTCGGTGTTTTAACAAATGTTTATCGCAATGTTTGTTATTCGGGAACGATGCTCGGCCTGGCAGTCGGCGCAGAGAAATGGTAATGGGAGAGGAGAAAGTGGACGAATGACTCAGGGAAAACCCCGGGACTACTAAGTGGCCAAGTGGTAGCCGCGGACCGGAACTAGCGGCTAGGGGTGGTTTGTGAACGACTACTGACGTCATCCGCCACGTGAGCTTATGACGTCATTGTGATGGTAAAGTGGGAATTGGTAGGATCGGATTTGATTATATCAATAATTTTATGGTCTATCAGTCTGATACTGCACACCGAACCAGGTCGATGCTTTGTTATTATCTTTATGAATGGGTAATAAATGAGGTAAACTTAGGAGAATTCAACATTCTTGTTATATGGGATTTTAATTCTAAGAAACAATATTACATTTTGATACCTGTTCATCTTCATCCGACATACCTAAAAGTATTAGTACATACATTAGCTGTGGAACATATTTGATAAAAAATGTTTGTATTTACTTCCCTGCGGGATATAGGTTAGATCATGGTATATCTAAAGGGAATTGTTTTCAGTTCATCTAAACAACTGTTTTTATGTTTCAAACTTTCAAAAACCAAAAAAGTATAAAAACGTTAATATACTTAATCCCCTCCAATGAGAACTCAAGAGAACTCACATTATATTAAAATAATGACTCCTACGTTACATTTTATTGTTAGTATTGTAGAGGTTTTCTGTGTGTTGGCCTTGCCGCTTGGGACAAATAAAAACTATAACGAGTAAAAAGTTCAATGTTTAGTCCATTGATTGTCAAAACATTAAATTTCCAATGGCACGCAGGGAAAAACACAAGCCTGGACAATATGGATTGACTAAAATTTATTAATGTTATGGCATAAATTGGCAATAAAAAGGCGAAGACGCTGAGTAATAATCGGTTTTAAAATTGAGAAGTGTATTCAAACCACCAACTATCTTTATATATTCCTTTTTTGCCACATTCCTTGTTTTTAAATAAACAATTTAGCTTGTGTAGTGTTCTCGGACTTTTTAGTTTTAATTTTATGACGAGTGCATCCTTTATCGTTATTAATTGAGCTCAAAATGACTTGAAATAATTCTTAGCAAACACTTTATATAGGACCCAAAAAAGAACAGAGGTAAACTTTTGATAAGTAATAACTTCGAACGGGTTAACTTCAGGGGTGCGATATAGAGCCTAAAAAATAACCAACTATCCTATGACAGCATGGCCAGTTCTCATAGTTAATTATAAATATAATACTTTAAATAATCCGTTTAATTACTATTGCGTATGTTTTAGTGCAACTAGCTACAGTGACGAACGTAAGATGTGTATAAGATAGGAGTCGATTAACATAAATATTCCAACTAACTCTACCCAAATTTTTTCCTCCGTCCAAACCTGCAATTACTGACCATTTAATCCCAACCTTGCCAAAAGGTCAGATAAACAATGCATTGCGCAGGTTTCGCTTGAATTTAAACTAGAACCGTTCAGCGATTATGGTGGCTTATCAGTGTTACATGATTGGCGGCTGGTAGAGCGTTTGTGCTGTTTCACAATCAGTCAGGTTGAATATTTTCTTAATTTAAAATTCTGATAAATTTATAACGAATTTAGTAAATATTTAGTATTAGATTTGTCTAAGAATAGACTTATTGCATCTGCAAACGTTGTGAATTCAAATGTAGAGGTTAGAATTGAAATGGGAATTTATAAAATGATAAATTTTAATATTAATATAGAATATAAACGTAAAATAATTTCCATCTTAGAAAATAAACAATATATGTTATATTATTGAGGATTATGAGACCCCAGGACACTTCATACTCAGAGAAAGGTCTGGTCTCGTATTTAAGGGGCCGGCCTAGCTACTCCAGCCGAGTTAGTGTAAACAAGATTTCAAAGAATCCTTTTTAGGTCGCATTATTGGTATTGGCAACGCATAGTAAAGAGGATTTTATGGATCTGAGGATATTAAATTGTACTAATTCTGGTATTTTTCTTTCAGAAATTGTCGATGAAACAATTTAAAGTAGTCATCTCTTCTTTTTTAGAAATTCATCATTGTTGGATATATGATATTTAGATTTTTATTACGGCCATTTTCCATCACGATTCTAAGTAATCGTATTATGTTTTAGGTTCTAGCTCGCCTGAGGACGTGGTCCCGTCCGATTCCAAATCCCGAAACGTCGTAACATAAAATCGTGATGGAAAGTGTCCGTAATAAAAGTTTTAAGTATGTTGTAATTGACGAAAAATAATATATTTTTTAACTTAAACCCCTAACTCAAATTTTTATTGAAAGGGGAAAACCATCGAGAGTAAATGTTTCTATCATCCATCACATCCAGCTTTACTTCATTGATAACGAAATTGATGCGTTCCAAATCATGATTCCTTCAAAGCTCTGAAAAGCTTGTTTCCTTATTTAAGCAACTATATTCAGTAACGCCCAGGTGGGTTTGGTGTGAGTTAGACCACACTAAAATACTAACGAGTTAGCGGGGCCTTCAGAAAAAAACATGTTTTGACTTATTAAAGCTATAAGCCAACGATTGGCTTTCCAAAAATTCGGGCGCCGCATTGTGTCGTGGTCTTTGAAAACCTAAGTAGCTGGATAATGGTAGCGGAGTAATGAAGAGCACGGATTGAGGCCAGAGGACGGACAGTGAGCAGCAACAAAGACTGGAGGAGCAGAGGGGCAGAGGAGCGATCGGTACCGTTACAGACTCCCACGATACCAGACCGGGGCAGAGCTACGTCGCTACTTCAGTACATCACGGAGGTTATCAGTATAAGAATAAAGTACAACTTAAGACACGTACTTATCTCTTAAGCGGAGTTCAGACACAATTATTTAACATTGCGTGTTACTCTCAAACGACCTAATGTCCTTGAACCGACATTTCCTTCGCTTGTGAGAAAATAAAAAACGTAAACTTAAGAACTATTTTTAAACACGTGTGGAAGGTACCCGCGTTGACCCTGTTTAGTTAAAGTTATAATTTAATAATTAAAAACTTGGAGCTATAGCAATGAAGATGACAAGTTATCTCATTTTCATAAAACACATTTTTGATTATTCGAAGACTCAGTTGGTCATGTATCGGCCTCCGAACTTGAATCAATGTCGCTGGCTATCGGTTATCAATATTACCGATCAACTGTTATCAGTACAGTTTCCCTTGATCTATGTCGGCTCACCCCCTTGCCTATAGCCCTAGCTCTAGTTTGTTTTAACTTGATACTGTATTCGCGCAAATCCATAGTCTACGTCAGCAAAGAAAAATGAGGAAATAAATAGAGGCTGTCTACTCTTCTTTTGGCAAATTAAATCCTTTAAAAATGAAATGAGATTGAACTAAATTTTCTTGACAAACGGTGACAACGAATGTGAAATTTTAGTGACCAATAGTTGTTGGTGTTACACTGTATATTCTGAATGTAGTATAGGTGTGAATAATATTAAATTCATTTTGTTTCTTATATTTTAACAGTAGGAAAAACTTTTAAATAATGCAACAGCTAAGGTCGATAAAAACTAGAATTTCTATTATAATTTTTAAAAAATTGAGTGATATATATCGATGAATTTCGAAACCCTAAGTAAAATTTAAAAGTAACTACATTCGTTTAAGTGTTTTTCAGGAAATGTCTAATAGTAATCGTAATTCGTGAATTATACCACGAATGAATTCGTGAGTTATAATTATTTCAAGGAATACGTTTACTCGTATTTGGTTCCATCCTACAGGTTTTTGAGGTGGTAATAAAAGTTAAACAGATTTATAGAGGAGATTTTATACATTCAACTAGATTAATTCAACCACCTCTCAAATAGAATTGGGAAGACATTTCTAGACTTGTCTAGAAAGTGGAATTGATAGAGAAAGTTAGTAGAATGGTTTAAGATGAGCTGAGAGACAAAAAAACAAATACATAAGTAAACTCGTTTTATACGTAATTTTAATAGTTTTCAGAAACAAAATGTATGAGTAAAAAATTTTGATCAACTTTATTTTTATTTATTACACCTTAATATAGACCCGAGTTATTGGGTTTTTAACAACATGGTTTAAATTTAGGCTATGCAATGTAGAAATATTTGATTTTACTCGAATTATTATATAATATAGCTCCCGTTAATCAACCCGATATGTAATATTAGAAACTAAGTACTTTTTATAATATACATAGAAATTGAATATTTTATATTTTACGATATGGCAAAAATTAATTATTCCAGAAAACTCTGAAAAATAATTTGTCGTTGTCTTTTAAATTTCTGTAAATATCGAACACATTGTTGTTACAGTACAAAGATATTAGACATTTATAGCCACCGAATCAGAAATACCATTGGATATTTCAAAACAAGGCTGTCTATTTGTAAACGGATTGTTTCACACAAAAATGCCATTCCCGCCTAATATCAGCCGGAATGCTGTCGATTTCTTATCATTTATAAATACTTATGTTACAGGGTATACCGCAAGGCAGTTTCCTAATTCTTCTTCTATTTCCGCGCCTAACAGTCGGGGCTATTTCCGTGGGGTGGCGAAGCCCGGCGGATCCTGGTAACGGGCCTCCGCCCCACTGGCCCCATTCCGCGGCGCTGCCGGATCTCCTCCACCAGACTCCCTGGACCGGACCGAGGAAAGGAAGAGTGTACTATGACAGCGGCCGCGCTAAATTTGCACAACAATCTCACTTTCCGCCATCCCTTATTCCAAGAACTGTTCACATAGTCGTTGTTCAAGGGAAATATTTAGAATAAAATCTTTAAAGGACACTTTTTGGTGATTCACAAACCACTTAGTCCACTTAATATTTCATGCACATTTCATGTTCTACACACGCGCAGAAAAGAGGACAGGGAGATAAAGAGAAGTGGATGATGGTTTTCAGCACCTTCTTCTCTTTCTTCAAGGAAATGTAATAAGCGGACGGCCATTATAATTCAATGGGTTGAAAAACGTAACATTTCAGTAAGACACTGTGGCCGCAGCTTTATAACTGCAGAATCTATGTAGGACACGAAGCATAGACTTCGTGTATATATAGTGGCTTTCCACTGGACACATCCAGAAAACCTCTATATTTTAATCTTTATACTAATGAGGACCGTAGTGATCTTTGTGAGACATGTTTGATGAAATGCAAGCTAATTCCTAGCAGTTTTAATTCGTTAAGTAGTTTTAAAACCAACTAGAAACATGAAACAACATATGCAACATTATAAAATTGTTGTTGCTCATTGTATAGGAACATTTTAAGGAATTTAAATTTTATGTCCCTAACACATGTCCTCATATTCAATTCTATACCACAAAATTGTGTCGATCGAAGATTATAGGACAACACCTAATTTTTCTAACATACTAGTATTATATAGAAACTCGCCGTGCCTTCCCAGTATACGTGTATTGTACTTTAACGTCCTGTGGACATTCACGCATATAAAGGTGTCATAATTATAATTTATACACTTATAACAAAAGCAAAACCTAGACACCTAGACTATTAAATAAAATACATTGTAAATATCAAAGAAACTTAACAAATTCTATATCATCAACGTATATGAACTTTCAGTCTTATCGTTAATTGTGTATTCATTTATGTTATATCTACTGTACGTGCTGTGTATGTGATTTATTATTGTATTGTGTGGGTATTTTTGTTGTTTATATCGTTGCTATTTATTGGTTTATGAGTGTAGTTGTGTGATTTACGAGATGTACAGTAGAACTCCAACCATCCGAACTCCGACTATCCGAATCGCCAATTATCCGAATCACTTTCAGAAAAAAATTTGTCCAAAAAAAGTCTAAGTGCGCTATTATTCTTCCCCCGCGAAGCCAGCAGTGTTTGCGTGTAAAATGTAAGTACATTTTATTTATATTTAAAACATGTGAAAATATCATGTTTCTTACATTTAATTCAATAAAAAAATATTGCAATATCAAAACGTAGCTTTTTTTCTCTCTAATGGCAATTAAAAAAAACCTCCGATTATCCGAATATTTGATTATCCGAATGGGTCCCGGTCCCCATTAATTCGGATAATTGGAGTTCTACTGTATTGTCTTCATTTATGTTATACGTTTAGATTTTTTACCATAAATCAAATAGGTACGCTTAAAATTGAAAATGTAACCTAATCCAAGATTTATATAACTTCAGTGCCACTATACAGTTCTAATAAGTGTATATAATACCATCATTTTCGTATCGTTGGTGGCCTACCGCATTTAATTAACGTTTTAATAGGCTATCAATTTTGTATCCACTTAGATCTGAACAATAGGCTAATAGTCTGGTACAGTATATCAGCCGGGGGCGGCGTAGCGTGATGTATATACGCTTATCTTCATCATCTACTGATACGATTGTGTTCACTAATAATAATAATTTCAATGTTGTTATCTAATGTTTGCTCTGATTGACCACGCGCTACCACACGTAACTCGGCCCAATATAGGTCACGATTTGAACCGATTTCATAACCATACTTTCCTACTTTATGAGCTACATAAAGTTAAATGAAAAATATTACGTCCAAAGGAGAGTTTTGGTACAACAATATATCAAAATCAGAAATTCTAAATGTTTTCAAAGAATAATTTTACAAAGACATTTGGTCTTTTTGGCCTTTTTCTAATTTAGTTCACGAAACGAAAATAATGTAAACATTGCGGGATTTTAGAATTTGATACATATTTACTGTAGTTTGCTAAGTTTTATTAGGTATTTTAGCCTAATTTAGCTGTTAAATAATAATAAAAAAACATTAGACAAAACTTAAAAATAACGATTTAAAAATGTCAGAGTGGGTATTATACGCATAGAAGTATACTGAGTATTACTCAACAGGGTATTACTGGGTTTTGTATACTATGCACAGAAATTTGTATACTGGACCTAATAACTTTATAACGTGCATTTTATAATATTTGTTATTCATTACTAATCTAGCAAGCAGTTTTTATCTTCTAAAAGTTAGTAAGTTCATTTTCTTTTGCCTTAATTTTATGTAACTTTGCCAGTTTGTAAACTTTTAATTTTATATTGTAGAATATAGTGATGTTAGTTTTATTTTAAAATAGTGAAGTTACTTAATCCTGGTTAAGACACAATATTCCACAGGTGTACAGTTATTATAGACGGAACAGTACGTTATTGGAGTGTTTGGTCAACCAAGGACGGACGTAAATAGCCGAACCGGTGAGGAATGCGATGGAAAACAAGAGCCACGGTTGTATGACGAGAACCTGGCTGGTGAGTAATCTACGATAGGTTATTAAGTAATACAATATTACTGGTACGACATTTCTAACTACATGAGCCTCGGTTGGAGAACATGAACCAGAGCGGTGAGTAATCTACGGTAGATTATTGAATAATTCAATATTACTGGTACGGCATGTCTAACAACAAGAACCACGGTTGGAGAACATGAACCAGGGAGTCTAAATCAATTTTTTGACTCCTTCAGCAGCAGATAGGCGGATGAGGAGGCTGCTTATTGGCGAGGCCTAAAACTTTCTTATGTTTATAGGCTTGAGTGGCCAAAGAGGTAGGTGTGTAACTATATATCTGTAACTTAAACAAGTCATAGTAGCTAAGTTACTTTCAACTTTGTGCTACCGGCAGAGTAGCTCAAAGGTCCTGTGCGGCTCCGTAAATCAAAGGCAGCTGGATCGAAATCACTGGTCTGCGACTCCTGACAGAACATGAGTGGTCACCTCTGCCTAGTCTATGTGACTCAAGCCACTACGGTACCTCGCCGTCTTTAATTCACCGCACTGGCCTTAGACCCATGACGATGGATAGTGTAGGTTAAAAAAAATCTTTAGTAACAAACGCTTCGAGTGACAATATCCAAAACATAAGGAATTATAATCATTAACCTTGAGACTGTGTTATATGATATCCATTACACTCAACCTTATTTCATTCTTAAAGTACCCAATGTTGATGGTATTTCGTCAAGAAAAATATGAATAAAAATAATCTACTATCTCAACAGTTTTAATTGACTTCTATGATTTAATTAATCATTGTTGATTGTTTCTTGAAACTATAGGGAAATTAGTTTTTGTTAGGTACTTGATATAATAGAATTAAAACATGGGCAGTTCCATGATTCAAACTATTCTTTTATCGACCTGAAAGTAATTATGATATAAAACCCAGTAGCTAGTCACAATCATAACATTAATGGCAACCAATTAGACTACACAAAAAACTACGAAAAGAGGTGATAAGATAACCATCCATGCTGTTATCAGTATTTTGTCAAAGATTATTAAGATGGCGTCCCGACTTCGGTCACACCGACCGTTCGAGTCTCCAGCGCTGCGGTAACCCATCATCACCTTCACAATCCTACAACGACTGTATATTTACCCAACCTATCCACCCCTTTCCTTTTGCAATACTAGCTGTATTGGAGCCCAGTGAGCTTTAGTAGTTTCTATAGGATAGATACGGGGAGTGTTTGGTAGATTGTTGGTAATTGGATGGAAGAAAAAGGAAATGTAGAATTGATATTTCTAATAAATAATATACCATATTACTTATTTTAAGATTGAAATTTTCATAAATTCAACGATTTCATGATTCCACTTAGTATCAAAATATCAAAGTTTAGGTGTATATGTTACATTTAGTTAGTTTAATGCAGTAGTATATGAAATGTTTCCATATGTAGAACTAACGGTTTCTAAGTAACACTATTTAGTTTTTGAGCGGGTTTTGGTGGAAGTAAGGATATGTTGATGTTATTTGAGACATGATGTTCACAGATGAGGATGGTATCATTTCATTGGGACTACAAACACTATAAAAAACACTATAAAATTGTCATAAAAATCTGTGGGCCCATTTTTTGAGGAATTTGTATTTTTTCTCTTCATAATGTTTTTAATATGATTAGCTAAAAATAATCAACTGAAGGAGGGAATATAAATTAAGTGCCAATCTACATAAGACTGTGGTCACAAGATTGCAGTAGGTTTGTATGGGAGTAGAAATTGCCATAGGTAGCCTCGTTATGGAAAAGGCGTCAACATAAAATGCTCGACATATATATTTCGTGCCACAAAAACATTGTGTTACAAAGCATATTTATAGCATAGTTATCTGGATCGTCCATTCTGTCCATCTGTCCACCATGACGCCCACCATATGGCACCGGTCGTCACACACAATCCGCGCGATATTGAAGTTATCTTCGTCCTTCTCTTTGGTTGTGGTAAAGATAGGAAGACATTAGCAAGACCATTTTTAGAATTCATGGAGATTTTGTTTCCAACCCTCAACTAAATATAATACTTCACCAAACAAACGAAAGTTATAATTCCCCCTTATGCTGTAAAGGATAGGAATGTAAAACTTTTCAATATTTAATCGATTTTTATTTTTCAACTATGGAATTCCACAAAGAAAACTCAAACAAGTGTTCCCAAGGTGAGCGAACTACGACTACGGCAACAGACTATTGGTTTGTGCATATCCGGGGTGAGGCTGGTGCACGGCGCCGCCAGGGGGCAGACCCCCGGGGCCAGCACAATGGCCCCCCACCACGTACGCTCCAAACCATGATTACCGACTATTAAAGTGTTATCCTTTACTATTCAGTCAAAGTTTGGAACATTATAAATCATTAGTGAGACAACCTTTTGATCTTTCCGTAATTAAAATCATTACGTAAAGAGTATACAATAAAATGTTAAATAATTAGTATATAGAACACACATGGTAAAAAAGTGAAATATCAATGTAAGTGAAGACTATATTGAAGTAACTGATATTAGTAAACGTAAAGACAGAACACAAGGCACAAAAACACAAGAAATTAAATGTTTTATAAAATTCAACCTTACCTATGATCTAAATATTAACTTAAGACTAAAAGCGTATAAGCAATGTAAAAGAGGGGATTAAAGCTGATTTGGTTAACACTTCCACCACAAACTCACATGGGCAAATAAACATAATTGTAGCATATAATCGTAAGGCAAAGACTTGGATGTGTTCAGTGTAGAGTATTTCTGGTCATAAATAATTCTACCTGCTTCAGGCAATGTCATAAACCACGGACCCTACCCAACCCCTCTTATAAACGTCACTCAGCAAGAATGCAAATGATTAAAGGGAACTGCAAAAACAATCGAAGTACGGTGATTTAGAAATTTAGTAAAGGTGTATTCCTTTATACTACTCTCAAAAAAGGGCGTTTCCCCTCCCACACACTAAATTTTAATTCAATTGCGGTAGGGTTGTTACAAATTTTAAGTTTTTTATTATGAGAACATGAACAAACGCCAAATTGTTCGTTTTACATAAATCTTGAAGACTCATGGTTAAACTCATAATTTATGGAATTCCCGGTTTTCAAATACTCAGTTACACTGAGCGAGAAGAACGTTTCTATTACAGCAGGAATGTTGCCCATGTGAGTTGTTCTATGTACAGTTAATCAATAAGCAGGCGCTATGTACAAGAAAAGGTCATTGACAGCGATTTAAGACGGAATCACCCGAAAACGCACGACAGTCGCCGAAGAGCCACCGCGACCGTCGGGTACTCTTACTGTGGTTTGCCTCTGTTTTTATAGTTTTACTTATTTCCTGCGTACAGGGAACAACTAAAACTTAAAACTTGTTATACTTATAGTAAGCTTTAAAAATTGATTTACATTTAGTATTTACAACACAAACACATTTATACAGCATCTAAACAAATGTTTTTCATTTAAGTGCATTGCGCATTTGCACAATGCATCTTATTTTTCTTTACATTTATAAGATACTGTTTATTGATTTTTCGTAGCTTAGCATATGTAAATATTTTGGTACAGCTAATAACTTTGAGACTTATCAAGACCTATGCTTATGCAATTATAAATGTATGAGTCTCCATTTGGGCCTGATGATGTTCGGTGTAACTGGATGAAATCGTTCGCCAATTTAAAAACTTTTTTATATATTTACTGTTGTATTAAACAATACAATATAAGTGTAACTATATTAAGTGGTGTTGGAAGATGTGAGTTTTTACTTTATCGTATCCTAAATGTATGTGTAAATAAATAATAAAATGAACACAAAATAAAATATTTCAATCCTAATATCATCCTCTTTATTAAGAATGATTCTTACTAGAAGAGGCTCGCACAATAGAGTGATCCTTTTGGGTACATTTTCCTTGTGTAGTTGTGGTCCTTTTATATGAATATATTAAATTTTTGGTACAGAAATAAAACACAACTAGCCTATATTATGGAACTCCTTAAAACGTGACCAAGCACTCCTCTAAATCTGATAAAGAAATCAGGGATTTAATTGTTTAGTCAGATTAATTTTCTGTGCTGATTTATTAAAGATTTTTTGTTTATTGTAACCAGCAAAATTAGAATACGAGGACCAAAGCTCTAGTAGCGATAGTCTGCTAGGGTTAATAAAACTAGCCAGTTACAAAATATCTAGGTTTTGTAGGATTATATTGACTGATTGTTTATGGTCAGGTGGCATGACGTGAGGAAGGACGTTTACTATCATTGGATGGAATGTACAAAAATGACTTATTAACTGTCAGTAGAGTGAGCAATGGTGGATTTCTAGGAATCGACAGCTACTGCGCAGTACAATACTCCCGGGAAGTGTAAAGAGGCCGTCGCCGAAAATTGCGCAACTCTGAGCGCGCCAACTGACTCACTGCGTCAGGTCGCCGATACGTCACACGCGCGTAGTAAGCCTACGTGCTACACGTCTGCTGGGGCTTAAACCAGAGTAAAGTAGTAGGTACTCAATCGCTTTTGATAAACGGCCCAAACCCAATTGGGTATCCCAGAATTTGAACCCATGTCCCCTTACACCGAAGTCCAAAACACAAACCACTAGGCTAGCAAGACACCGATTTGACTACCATTGTTAAAATTACACGAAATTCCAAAGATGGTGTCCTTGCTACCTGTTTACCTTTTGCTATCAAATTGTGTTTGGCATATGATAGTTCAGAATATTTGCAAGTTCATAACATTTCATCAAAATGACTGGGACGGTGGCGTCGTCTTGCAATCCAGCTACTTGGAGGTCACGAATTGTGGATAGTTGTGAGCGATGTAATGTGTAGATTAACGTTCGCACTATTGGATACTACGTTAATCCGCAAATACCATCATCATAATCATACCAGTTCATAATGTTGAGAGGCAGTGGTTCGGATTCCACGTTAAACTGTAGGTCCCTTGGATACGCCTTTGACTGTTGGGCTATTAACAGTTCCGTCTAAGGAACGTGTCAGCCTTAGTCAGTAACAAGACTACAAGATCGCGCCACAAATCATCATACATTGTTTCGTTTCTCAATAATACTTGGCTTAAAATACCTACCTTGTGGTACGGTCGCCCTTTTACTATTAAAATTGTTGGTTATGTTTAGATTATGAATAAATTAAATTTTTCGAAAAATGCAAAACGTATTAAGAATGGAATTTAAAAAAATGGAATTAAGAATGGAATTTAGATGTCAATGTTTGTGACTTAGTTTGAATGGTTTATCTTCCAGACTTTGGAAAGTAAGATTATTATTATATAAATTTATATTTCTGAATTTCACAAAATACTTATTTTATTTTAATTAAAAAATGTCTTAATTGGTTGTAGAATGAAGATATCTAGCTAGTATTTCCCCCTTAAAAGCCTGAATATTGTCGGAACTGAAGAATCCCAACAAAATTTTTAAATTTGATACTGGGCTATTTTATTTGAGCTGGTTTTTGTCAGTAATAAAAGCCACACACACCATCAAGTGCGAGTGGATTACATTCACCAGACTCCCTTCCCACAAGAGTGCTATACCATTAAGACTACTGCCTTAGTATTGGTAAACTCTTTATATTGCCTTGATAAGCTGACTACCACACTATTTTAGAGCAATTAAATCGAATGGTAGTAATTTAGCATGATGGAGACTAAAAAATCCTTTTATACGCACGAGTTTAGAGTTATGATTTTTTTGTTTATGCATTTTTTTAACAGAATCCGTACACAAGAAGTCTACAATAAATTTGACTCGATACTAAATTAAAAGTCCTCCGCCGTCGATAGTCTTTGGTTTTGATCCTTTATACCATGTGAGTAATGTTAAATGCACTACAACATGTTATCTTCAAACATAAAATGTTTAAATCACGACAAGTCGATTAGTTCTAAAACTGAAAATGTTTATCATAAAGCGTTTTAACATCAAACCAAGTGATTAAAATGTTGATAAACCGTTTTGAAATTTATGCAAAATATTTTTGTAACTGATGTTTCATCAATTGTTTATCATCTATCCATATTCTAATCAGGTATCACTATCTATTAGTAGTCTTTCAAATGTCACCTAGTACAATGTTTCCTGTATCGTCACAACAATTGTTTGTACATACAAACATTGTTCTTATAAAGCGTTATCAAAGTAAAGCGTAGTTACTGAAGATTCCCTTATACCCTAACACGTGTGACGTCCAAGACCTATTTCATACAGTACCTCCTCGTGTAGTTCAAATATGTTCTCCAGATACAAACAGATTGCGAGTATATTAAAATCGTTAAAGATTCAACCGTGACTAGTCAAGTTGGCGAGTCGGTGGCGTATTTGCTAGCGTGGCGGACTCATGGCCTGTGTCAAGCCTGGCTCTAGTTTCGGATTCAGGAGTTCAGTTTTTATCATTAGAGCTACTTTGTACTGTTTACTCCTCCTATCTTTGCTTCAAGCACGTATGGCTGGAAAGGTATAGGTTAAAGAAGCTGCCGCCCTCTTAAACAAGTTAGGAAATTGGAACGCAAAACTGATCAAAATAATATCGAAAATAAGTTCTACCAAGCGACATTTGAAACAGCTAACTATTTCCTCCCCACGGAACATGGTTGGCCTATACGCTGATGGTTAGGTGTAGGAGCCACGCAATTCAGGCTGACCGGACGGGGTAACGGTGCGTGCTGATAACATTGATAACACCGCCATCATCACCACGGGCGCACTACCTCGGCCTAACTATAACTTACTACGAAGGCCTACTTTACGTGTTTTAGACGTACCCTCTAAGTGTTTCAAGGGCCTCTCTGGTGTTATCCCCACTCCAGAAAATGTAGTCCAAAGGGATCCCTTCCACGTGTGCTCCCTCCTCTAGGGAAATACTGACTAAAATACTAATTTCAGGACAAAATCATGTTACGATTTGGAATTGTAAGTGAAAAACTAAGTTTTGTTGCAATTCTATTTCAATACGACTATTGTATTGGTAGATGACTACTACTGTGACTTGTTTTATAGGATGTTTATAAGTAGGCCGTCTAACAAGGGTACCCCCACCCCTCTCCCCTTTCCAGCACGTGTATGATATTAAACGAATAATATATGTATTTTCTCCACTTTTAGACCTTACCTCTACAGTGTTTACAATAATTAAAATTATATTTAAATCATTTGACGTAGAGTTGATCATAGAGTGAGTTTGATCATGTATTAGAGTGAATAATAATACATTATTATTATTTTTTAGAGTACATGAGTTACTAATTCCTATGAAACTGCCTTTAAAGGTTAAAAAACAAGATAACCCTGGAAATCTTACACTCTCTACATTTTGATTCTAAGGAAGAACTTAAATTACATTTTTAGAGTTCTCAGTGACGTTATCTTATAGAATTATGTTTTTGTTTTATCAATAGATGATTTTAAGTGTCAGTTAACTAAATACACTTACTCTTGTTCTGTGTGACGAACATGGAATAACTATAACTGGGGATTCAATGTGTCTAAACAAGAGTTGACTGGTTCATTTAGTTAGGCTTAGAATGAAATTGTCAACGCTACCGTAAATGACAATACTTTCTGTGTGTAAGCCTACACTAGTTTGGTTTATGTACTAAAACTACCCTATGTAAACCAGTTTGTTTTGATTTACTGTATTGAGTAAGCCTTAAATGACAATACTATCAGCGAGTAGGTTGTCTTAGTGAAACAGAGGCAAACCAGAGTAAGTAGTGGTGTATACTGTATACTGAGTATACTGTAGTCGGTAGTCGCATATCTACCTGAGTGGGACTTGCGACGCCGGCGGTGCTTGGGGTTAGACATGGTTGCTCATGGGCACACGGCAACCGGGGCCACGCATCATAGCTAGGTAGCTACCTACTCACGGGTTAGAGCTGTACAGCTGCTGGTTAGAGGTATCCACAGTACAGGGTCACGTCACACGTCACAGTATCCAGTCACAGTCACTCACTCGCGGACACGGTACTGCAGGGGAGGAGGTCGAGGCAGAACTGCGGAGGACCGTTGGTCGCTGGTGGTGGGGGAGCGGGACACTAACCTACTTCCCCCTCCTGGGTAACTGTACCCGAGGCGGGGGCCGGGGGACGGGGGACGGTACGACACCAAATGTCATAAGGTCTTAACGGGTTTGGGTCCGCCCCCGACAATTCGGATCTCAGGTATTTTCATTCTGGGGGGACAGACACCATGTGGGACTTGGGACTGTCCAGAATATTTGTCCTCCCGAAGATTTGGATGTAAGCTATGTCCATTCTGAGAGTACGGCCGTTCGCTGGTACGAGTTTTTAATAATAATATGAAATACCTTTATTGCAGCAAAAAACACAATAGTTAATGTCATACATTTCATGATTAGAAAATAAAGAAACAGTTCCCTGAATTTAAAATAAATAAAAAGTAAAAAATATAAATAACTGTATTGATAAAGTGAGTATGACAAAAAAAGTCTTACACAATATGTCTGCAAATGCCGCCCCAACAGGCACTATTGCCCAATTACAGGGGAAGCTTAAGAATATTAAAAAAAATCCATGACCAGGAA